>CM024470.2:29594606-30899057 GCA_014182885.2 Eucalyptus caleyi
AGTAGAACTCGGCAACTGTGGCTTCCCTAGAGATGCCCAAGCGGTAGATGTCCATATCAGACAAGAGCGAACTCAAAGGGCCTCTAGGATGCCAGTTGTCAAACCAAAATGAAACGGAGCAGCCATTTCCCACTCGCTAACTGAATAAGTGGTGAAATTCTTGTTAGAGATATAGGATCTTCTTTTACAACCATGAACAAACGATCGGCTTACCCACTATCCAAAAGTTCTTTTTCTTTAGGAAGTTCGAGTGGATCCATTTACACCATAAGGACTCCTTATCCATGAATAAGTGCCATATGTGTTTGAGCATAGCTGCTTTGTTGCTCTCACGCAGTCTACGAATACCTAATCCACCTTCTCTTTCAGGAGGCATACATCAATCCATGCAATGTTCACACCTTCTGATCCAAGTTCCGGTCCTTTCTAAAGGAATTGCCTAAGGACTTGTTCTATAGCATTAAGGACAGATCTAGGCAAAATAAAACATTCACCCAAAAAACTTGGATTGAGTGTAAAACTGACCTGATTGGCTAAAGGTGACCTATAAAAGAGAGAAACCGTTGGGTCCACGATTGCACCCTCGATGTGATTGAAACAATCAGCGCTACACAATCGGCCTTACATAATCTTGAAGCAATAATAGGCATACCCAAATATCAAAAGGAAGGGATCCTTCCTGGAACCCAAAGAAATTCTTGATGCTAGTCTGAGCATCCGCCTGGACACCAAAGAAGAAAATCTCACTCTTGTGAAGGTTTGGGACTAGGCCACTCCAATGAGAGAACCGAGAAATGCCATCCTTTAGCAAAGACAAGGATGGCATATTTGCCTCTAAGAAAAGCAGAACATCATCCGCAAAATAGAGATGGGACAGTCGAGAGGGTTTGCACAGCCAAAAAAATTTAAACTCAAGCCGCTAGTTGAAGATTAAGGATCTTAGTGAATACCTCCATCACCAGCGTGAATAGGTATGGAGACATGAGATCGCCCTAACGGATACCCCTACTGCTTGGGAAGAAACCATGTAACTCACCATTTAGGGCAATAGAAAATTTGGGCGTTCGCACAAATTCCATTATGAGTTTAGCCAAATGCTCAGGAATACCAAAGGCTTACAAAGAAATTTCTATGATGTCCCAATTAAATGTATCATACACCTTGTGAAAATCAACCTTGATAACACATTTGGGTAGATAAGGATGAAGATGAAAGCCAGCAAAAAGCTCCTGAGTTAGCAATATATTGTCACTTATGCGCCTTCCCCTTACAAACGCATTCTAAGGAGGACTAATAATAGAGGGCAAAATCACAGCCAACCTACTAGCCAAAATCTTTGTGGTACATTTATATACCGTATTGCAACAAGCTATTGGCCTATAGTCATTAACGGAAGAAACGTTGGGGTGTTTAGGTATAAGGACTAAGATAGTATTATTTACCTCATTAAGGATTTTACCCATGTTGAAGAAGTCTTTGATTGCCAGGGTCACCGAGGGGCCAACCACATCCCAACATTGCTTGAAAAATTCAACACCAAACCCATCCGGGCCAAGGGCCTTTCCAGCCGCCAGCAAGAACATCGAGTCATGAATTTCCTAATCCGTAATAGGCAAGGCCATAGATCTTCCCTGATCCTCAGTAAGAACATGGTCCAGCAGCATTTTGATGTGATGAACTGAAGGTAAAGAATCAAGGGTTGGAGGCGCCAAAAGATCTTCAAAGTGAGAAACGAATTTCTGTTTCACAAAAAGAGGGTTTGAAACCAGGGATCCTTCATCATCCACCACCAATAAAATTCTGTTTTGAAGGTGCCACTTATCATTGGAATGATGGAAGAACTTAGTATTAAGGTCTCCCTCTTTGAGCCATCAAACTCTAGATTTCTGCTTTAATATAAGGAATTTTTCATGCTCAAACAACCCAAAGAAAAAGTTATGACATTTGTCTAGGTTAAGCCGAAGTCCTGTAAGAGTCGTAAAATTATCAAGGACATCAACAAGGCAAAAGACGGGGTTCACATTCCCAGGAGTAAATAAGAACAGGTCATCAACAAAGCATAAAAGGGTAATCCTTTGCGATTTGCAATGCCAAACTTAAAAGATGGAGTTCACATCCATTTATTTTTTTATTTTTTTACCCAAATGAAGAATCTAAATTTTCAGCCATTGTTTACTTTATGAACACTAGCAAAATTCACACAACTATTTATCAAAAATTAAAAAGGGTTTTAATAATATAGGAAATATTTGAGATTTGATTTATGTTAGAAAATTGATTGTACTTGTCAAAATGAGGAAGAATTTGGAATCCATGAGAATTTTGTTAGATGACGTGATTGTGTTGTCAATCAATTTAAGTTCTAGTTTTCCCTTTGTTTGGTCTTGTAAGGGCTATTATTCATAGGGGTGAGTATCGGTCTAAAATCAACCCTAGACCGACCCTGGGTCAGGTCAATCCAGCCAGTCCTAGTCTAGTTCCTAGGGAGATTGGACTGATCCTTGGTCTTAGGACCTTTGGACCCTCCATTGTGTAGGTTGGTTTTGGGTCTTGAGACTTTAAAGTTGCTCACCTCGCTTTGTTTGCTTGCCTTGCTCACCACTTGCTCTCTTCATTGGCCTCACTCGCCTCATGAGCATATTTTAGCCAATGAAAATCACTCACCTCTCTTGGCTTGCCTCATGAATTAACTCAAAAATTGCAAAAGTGAAAATTTCTATTATTACTTTATCTTCGATTTATGGTAGGTTAATACCGTGAAAAACCTCAAATTAGTATACTTATGAAAAATTTACCTCAAGCTAATTTTTTGACCACGAAAAATCTCATGGCCAATATACCTGTGATAAATTTATTCCAAATGACCATAATAAAACCCCAAACTGTTATACTCATGATAAATTTATGCCAAGCTAATTTGTTCGATCGCTAAAAACCCTAAATTAATACATTTGTGACAAATATACCATTCATTAAAGTGAATTAATACCACAAGAAACCATTAAAATGATACAGCTGTGATAAATGAGAGTAAAATCCCAAACCGATACATCAACAACCATCACGTGTCATCTAATTCAATAATTTGATAGTAAAATTTAATGAAAACTAATAGAGGGTATATTTATATAATAAAAAAAAAGTGTATTAGTTTGGCATAAATTTGTCAAAAGTGCATTGGTTTTTTGGTTTTTGGTTTTTAGTAGTCAAAAAATTAATTTGGAATTTTTCAGAGTATTAACTCACTTATGTTTAATATGCATTAGCATTCATAGTTTGATTGTCTAATATTGCATTATTGATAGATATGTAATTTGAAATAATATGTTTGACATTAAAGAAATACAAAAAATGAAATAAAAAATAATAGATTGATTCGGAATTGATCCTAGAGCTAGATCGGACCCATAAGGTCGGTCTGATCCTTAGTTCCAGGCTCGGTAGGGTTGGTATTCAATTTCAAAAATTGAGGATCAACACTATGCGAGTTAGTCCCTAGGTTAGGTATTGGACCGGCTCAACTCGGGCCTTGCTCACCCCTAATTATTCATCTTACAACAGCAAGCATGGATTTTCATGGTACTTTTCAAAGAATGTTCGAGGCCGAATATTGCATTTTGGCTTGATTTATAATATAGGTGGTATACAAGAATGCAAGTTAATATATTTTGTTATTAAAATTGGTAAGTTGATTTCTTCTTGACCACACACGAGGAAGAGTAGTATTTAAATGCCACTCTGACCTCCACCCACTCTTTCAAGTTTTTCTTTCCTTAAAAAAACTTATTTTTGTCCGTTTAAATTGATGCAACGGTCTAAAATTTTTATTTTTTATGTACCTGTTCTTAATTGACACAATAAATTACAATTCAAACACGGCACATTAAGTTTGCAGATTAAAATCTCTCGACATGCAGAGCTTCGTCTACCCCCCGATGGTAGTTTACTGTTCATCACAATCCTAATCTTCCTCTAAACCACCCATTTTCTCTTGTTCTCTTTTTCTGCTCTTACCCAGTGAAGCTTTTGCCCATGGAATCTACTGTTCGCGGCTTCTTCCGGATGGTATTTGCACCTCAATCGGTACCCAATTTGACCTAGCAATCTCCTGTCCTTGGATAGTGGAAGGTTGCATGCCTCATCTCTTTAATAATTCATCTCAGAGGTGTCTCAATTCCATCCGTAGTACTCTGTTTTTCCTGCGGAATCTTTTGTCCTTGGATAATGGCAGAATGCATGCCTCGCCTTTCAAGAAATTGACTTCAATGGAGACTGATTTCCATCTGAAGTTCTTTGTTTCCTGCTCGGTTCTGTTTTATCTATGTCTATCCTTCTTCACGCATCACATTTGCTCCGACGAAACATTGCCTGATTGTATCATGGTATCTACTCTATTTCAATTTGACTTAAGATAATTCTTCCTTGTGGTTCCCGTCCTATGGCTTCGGACGATTGAGATGAATCCTTGCAACTGGCTACCTTGTGTAAACGTTTGGGACGACTATGTTCCGCACAGGAAATAGAGATATGGGAAAAGGAACCCCCACCAAAATAATTACAGGAATGTCATTTGCTACTAGTGGGTAAAGTCCTATCAAAATCTGCTATCAACTTACAAACCTTCCAGAGTACCTTAAAGCGTGTTTGGCAGATTGACCAGGTCGATATTTCTCAACGAGAGGGAGGCCTGTATATAGCGAAATTCCAGTAAGAGATTGAGAAAAAAAAGGATACTAGAAGGTGGCCCCTGGCTCTTTTCAATTCAATTAGTAATTTTCAAACCATGGATTCCTAACACGCCTTCACACTGTTATGATTTTAGCCATTGTGCTTTCTGGGTTCAAGTCTTTGGACTGCCATTGGAATGGAGTACAGAGCAGATGATTAGAAAAGCATTGAAACAGGTTGGTGAAGTTATAGAGGTTAAAGCTGATTTTAATAACGGCTCAGCCTTAAGAGCTAAGAGGGCAAGGGTAGAAATAAATCTGGACGAACCTTTAAAGTATAGCAAGCTGATTCGCCTTGATGGGAGAACACTATGGCTTGACTTCCGATATGAACGGCTGTCTTACTTCTGCTATTCCTGCGGGAAAATAGGCCATTATGCCTCATATTGTCATGCATATCCTTTTGAAGATGCAAAACTGGATGGTAAAGACAAAATGGCTTACAGTCAATGGTTAAGAGTGGAGGTCCGAGAACATAGTCCTTACTGGCAAGCGTTCTACAACCCCCTTGAGAGTGTAGAACAAAATGAAGAAACAGTACCTAAGACGCCTCCAGCTTTGCTACCGACTGTTCCATTGTTGCCTCCACCTAATAATGCCAAAGTAGCAACCTTGCCCATACCATCAACTCAACCCAACTCTAACAAAGCAGCAACTCATCAGCACATTCCACAGACTTCGATGCTAGTGGAGCAAACTCTCACAATAGCTTTAATCCCTGCGCACACGAAGCAGAACGCAATCATCAATCAATCCATGGAAATGCAGCAAACAAAAAAATAGAAGGGTACCAGAGCCATTCCAAAGTTGGGAACAGCCAAAAAATAGAAAGGTATTCCCCATATGATATGAGGCACTCAGCATCTAATGACTTTGATGATACTCAATTTATGGATACACTAGTTCTAGAAGCTAATGAAGCGAACCAATGAGCGTTGGTGGCTGGCCCTAAATAGCCACCGACGCACAAATGAAGTTAATTTGTTGGAACTATCAGGGTTTGGGCAATCCCCTAACAATTCAAGCTCTAAAGGCCTTGACGGCCAAGGAAAAGCCCGACTTACTGTTCTTAATGGAAACCAAGAACTATGAGACTGTGATTCATCGATTGCAGCAACGATTACATTTTAGTAGCTCTTTTGTGCGAAACCTAGCAGGTCTAGCAGGGGGTTTGGCAGTTTTTAGGAATGAAACTCTATCTTTAGAGATCGAACAATGTTCGGAGAACTATTTTGATATGCTCTGTTGAGATTCAATGGACAATCAGCTGATCTGCATCACCTGTCTTCATGCTCCATCATCCTACCACAATAGACAGTTACTTTGGGAGCAACTTCGAAGGATTAGCAACGCTAATACTTTACCTTGGATATGTGCCGGGGACTTCAATAAGATCCTCTATCCTTGGGAAAAGGTCAGTAAGCGTCCATCCGACCGGTATCGTCTAAACTCCTTTCGAACTATCATCAATGACTGTGACTTGATGGAATTAGACAGCAAGGGATGTGCCTTCACCTGGATGAATAATCGAACTGGCGATGAATTAGTAAAGGAATGCTTGGACCGTATTATGTGTACAATAGACTGGCGACTTCAATATCCTAAGGCGGAGGTGTTCGCTTTGCCGGCCTTGAGATCAGACCATAGCTTGCTTCTTTTATCCACATCAGCAAATTATAGAAAATGCCGAAGGCCTTTCATCTTTGAAGCTTATTGGAACCAGGACCAAGAGTGCCGAGAGGTCATCTATAATGCATGGAACTCAGTTAAGGTAAGCAATTCCGACCTTTTACATAAATTAAGAATGGTTTCTCTTGCTTTACAAGATTGGAGCCGTTCAAAATTTCATAACGGCCACCCAAGAGTGCAAGCCTTACAACAACAGCTTCAACTTATTATAAATCAACCATATAATATCGGCACTGGAACAGAGGAAGCTTCTCATCTTCGAGAGGAGATAAGACATATATGGCAGCAAGAAGAACAATATTGGGCTATGCGATCTAAGATTAATTGGTTGCGATGGGGAGACAAGAATACCAAATTTTTTCACGCAACCACTATTCGACGGAGACAGAGAAACATGATAGGTATGTTACAGGATGATAATCATAACTGGGTGAGGGACAATCAAGCCCTAAAGAAGCTCACATTGGCTTATTTCTCACAATTATATATTACTGTGGGTCAACGTAACTACGGTCCAATTCTGGATCAATGTCCACAAGTCATCTCTGTAGAAATGAATGATCATTTAACGACCCCAATCACTGTAGAGGAGGTGAGACGGGCAGCTTTCCAGCTAGGAACCACGAAAGCTTCAGGTCTAGATGGATTGAATGGGCTATTTTACCAAACCCATTGGGATATAATTCAGGATGACTTGATCAAATTAGTAAGAAACTTCTTTAGTTCGGGGATGTTGCCTAGTGACCTCAACAAGACGGTAATAGCTCTAATTCCTAAAATCAATCACCCTGAAAGTCTAGATCAGTTTAGACCGATCAGCCTCTATAATTATGCATACAAAGTTATTTCCAAGGTCATGGCAAATCGCCAAAAATCCTGGCTTTGTGAGCTTATCTCAAAAGAGCAAGCTGCCTTTGTGAGCGGAAGACAAATTTAGGATAACGTATTAATTGTCCAGGAAGTTCTTCATCAATTTCGTATAAGGGAAAGGAAGCGACATTTCAACGTATTCCTCAAGACGGACATGCAAAAAGCATATAACAAAGTTGAATGGGATTTCCTAAAGGATTATCTACTGAGATTGGGATTTCATCCGAGATGGGTTCAATTGGTGATGCAATGCATCACTACGTCATCCTTAAGTGTTAGGTTTAATGGAGAATAGCTATCTTACTTTTGGCCATCAAGAGGTCTCCGTCAGGGCGACCCTCTTTCCCCTTATATCTTCATCTTATTAGCGAATCTTCTTTCAACTATTATTAACCAAGTAGTTCACATGGGTCACCTCAAGGGAATAAAGCTAAATAGGTCATGTCCGACACTTTCACATCTTTTTTTCGCTAATGATTCAGTTTTCTTCCTAAAAGGCACTATGACGGAATGCTAGATCTTGCTAATATCCTGAACCAATTCTGCATGGCAACGGGACAGGTTATCAATCAGAACAAATCAAGACTATTTTTTCGTAAACACTGTCCGTTGAGTCTTCAAGATAATTTAGCAAGAGCATTTAGAATGCCGGTGCTATAGCAGTATGGAAAATATTTAGGTATTCCTTCAGAGTGGGGCCGATCTAAAAAAGAGATGTTTGATTGGATATTAGGGAGAATAAATGCAGAACTTGAGGGTTGGAAAGAAAGATTACTGTCCAAGGGAGGCAAGGAGATCCTAATCAAGTCTGTTGTACAGGCAATTCTTCAATATGCAATGTCCATCTTCAAGCTTCCAATATCTCTTTGCAAACTTATTGAAAAGAAAATTTCCAGTTTTTGGTGGACGAATTATAACAGTAGGGTTGGGGTGCATTGGCAGAAATGGGAATTGCTTAAAACTGGCAAAGACGGTGGAGGACTAGGCTTTCAAGACTTAATGGCGTTCAACAAGGCGATGCTTGGTAAGCAGGCTTGGCGTTTAATTCAACAACCTCACTCTTTGTGGAGTCAAATTTTCAAGGGGCTGTATTTTCAATCAAAGAATTTCCAATCAGTAGATAAAGGCACGCGCCCTTCCTGGGGCTGGCAGAGTCTTCTTCTCAGCAGAAAACCTAATGTACAATGGTCGGTTGGGGATGGTAAGAAGATAAAGATTCGGGAGGATAGATGGTTACCTATAAGGACTATAGGCGGAATAGCCGCAAGAGAGGAGCCAGAGAGGGTGGTTGATCTTATTGATCCTGTCCACCAAACCTAGAAACTTCCTCTAATTAAACAAATATTTGATGATCAGGTTATTGCAGGAATTATTAAAATCCCTCTCAAACCTTTCTATGCTACTGATCAGTTAGTTTGGACATCTACTAAGGGTGGGATTCATACGGTGAAAAGCAATTACAAAACCATTGTCAGCACAGCACACACAGAGAATGATCAACAAGCCTCCACATCGCACTAACATCCCATAATACTTTGGCTCAAGATATAGACTGTGCAAATAGCACCAAAGATCCGCACATTCTTATGGACAGCTTGCCATAACGCCCTTGCTACTAAAGCGAATTTATTTCATCGTCATATTACCCCCGATCCTATATGTAGTCTATGTAATAAGAGGTCTCCAGAAACCCTAGAACACCTTTTCTTTTTATGTTCATGGACTAAAGGAGTATGGAGTCATCCTCAGCTCAACATTTCCGTATCACCTTATACAATGCATTGTCTAGATGATTGGATCACAGAAAGGGCAACAAATAAGAGACTCTTACCTGGACTGGAAACAATTGCACAGGTCTTGTGGCAAATCTGGTGTATGCGCAACAACTGAATTTTTCGTCGACAGCGTCCAGATCCAAATCGGGCAGTTGAAGATGCCTTTGCAGAAGACCAAATCCATAACTCTTTTGCTCAGCGCCGACAGAGAACAAGGGATGCTGCTGTCAAAACAGGAAATTTGTGGCAACCCCCAGATCGCGGATCCCTGAAATGTAATATCGACGGCTCTTATCATCCTGGTAGTCAAGAAGGCACGATGGCATGTATTAGTCGACACCAAAAGCTTCCTGGCAGCTTCTGGGTTTCAAACGGAAGTGCAAGCGAGAAAGCAGCCGCCATGGGAAGAACATATGCTGTTCGCTGAAATTGACGTTCTGCTTGCCGTTTACCCTAACTTGCATCTACAATTCTGTAGACGGGAGGCAAATGGAGCAACGGATTGGGCGGCTAAAGCCCACGGCAGATCTAACCTGGCCCGCAACTGGAATATCTTCACTCCTTTTATTTTGCAAGATATTGTATCAGCCGACGCAATAGCTTCTAGATGTAATATTGCGGCTACTTATATAATAACTACCTTTTCGACAAAAAAAAAAAAAAAAAAAAACACGGCACATGGCATTGCACATGTATGAGAAGACAACTTGATTTTAACACAAAATCAGTGAATCGGGATAATATACATGTACGTTATATATGCCTTGGTAACTTGTTTACGTGTCAATAACAAAGTATGTTCCATGATAATTATATTGGGATCAAAATTATCTCAGCTAATCTTTTGGTCATTTCGTGTCTTTCAAGTCATTGGTTTTTCCCAACTTACCAAGTGAAAAGATGAATATTTTTCAATGAAAAGTAGGTCATTAGCTAGCTACTTCTTTTTTTTTTTTGGTGTCCTAGGAAGCCCCGTGCGTTGCTTCGTGGCGGAGTAAATCCTGGATGAGCAGTAGAGTCATCACCACCCTTGTTGCCCCGGGTAAGTCGCTTGACAACGCCGTGGATTGAACGCTGGACCTCTTGTGAAAGGAACTAGCTACTTCTAATATGTAGATTGTTATTTAAATAGACAATGTTTATAACTTCTTTTTTTATGTCTCACATATTAGAACATTTTCGTTTAGAAGATCAAAGAAAGCAAAGATGTGCTCAATGTGTATCTAAATCTCCCTAACGAGGTGCTGATTGCGCTTCTAATGCATACTTCAAGCTAGGAATACGTTGTCCAAAATGAACTTTCTACTAAGGATTAATACTACAAAAATCTCAAATTGGTATACTTGTGACAAATTTATCCAAAACTAATTTTTTAACCAATCAAAAACCATAAACTAATACACATATAATAAATTTATCTCAAACTAACTTTTCGACCATTAAAAACCCCAAACAGATACATTTGTAACAAATCTACCCTTCGTTACTTTCTATTAAATTTACTTGCCGGCCTTGGGTGAGCTCAAGCCTTGCCATTTCTGGTGACCTTGAGTTGCATTAGCCCACGCCTATGGACCGGTTGTTGAACTGGCGGAGAGGAAGAAAAAGTTAAAGGAAACATAAAATAAAATAAAGTTATTAAAATCAATTTTTCAAAAACATCAAAACGTCAAAAAACGTTTTCGATCATAAATTAGCACGTAAAGGAAAACTAATCATATATATATGCTTTCCCTTTATCGTTGAGTTTTTCTGACGCATCCAAGGTTTCTTGAATATTTCTCTCTTCAACAAAACTAATATGTAAAGTGCTAAAATCTAAAAATAAAGAAAGTAAAACATAATGCTTTTATACTGCATCGTTACATCCACTTAATAATGAAAGAACATTAATATATGCGGTTTTATTAATCATGGCAATAAGATCGAAAAAAATTGAAAAATAAAAATAGAAAAGAAGGGAAGTGAAAAAATCTGGAGTCCTCACTTTACATTTCAATTGGATGGTTAAGGGTAATTTTGTCTCTTCGATAAAAATGAGACGGATTTCATTGTATAGGATGTGGAGATAGCCCAGTCGGAACTTGTCTCTGTTAAGACATAATTAAGGGGTGTCAATGGTCAATTCGGTTCGAGTACTCACTGATACTCGACCCCATATGGACGAATGGCAAGTGTTTTCAATGACCTGAATTGCGTTGATCCTAAATCGCAAAACCATTTGGATCTAGTATAGTCATTGTATCAGATTAATAACCCTTGGTAACTGTACTATAAGTGCAAACATTGACGCCTAGTGACAATTTCTAGTGTTAAGCATGATTCTAAGGTGGAACTGAGAACATAAGAACTGGTCTAGTTCTAGGTTTTAACATATGCACAGTAGATTTCAGGTTTCAAAAATTAGGGAATCTATTTCGATGGGCAGTTTTCTACTTAGAACTTAAAACTTGGAACAAGTCTCTCGTGCTTTTCTTGTTATATGTTTTTGCACCATTTTGCTGCATTCTATGGCCTCTAATGATAAGTGTGTGACATGAAATCACTAGTTCGAGCTTCCATTTTTGGTGATATCCATGTATGAGACTTTTACTTTATTAATATGAGATAATCTTTATGCATCTAAATATGAGATGTGATCGATGGATTATGATTCAATGTAATCGTTCAATTAAGAATACACGTAGAACTTAGGTGGACTTTGAAACCTGTGATAATATAAGTTTTAGGTTTCTGGATATGCAGGGCAGGTTCTAAGTTTTAAAATCAGAACCTGTTTCGACGGATGATTTTCAGGTTCCAAGTATTTGGAACTTGAAACTGCTTCCTTCTAATGGTTTCACTACGATAGCCAAAAAATCTAGTCGACCTTATCGAGTTTCTTGGAGCAAATGCAGGAGGCCAAAAGGGCATTCAGCTGCAGCAGCGAGCTGTCCCTCTTTAGGGTGGGCATTTCGCCGAACAGCTTCTGGGCACGCTCGAACATGCCCGCTTTCCCATAAAGACTTATCAAACGGACGGCGAATTTTGTCGTTGGCACTCCCCACGTACCGCTTCTGGTCTTCGAGGAGGTCTTCTATCAAGGCGAACTGCTGGTGCTTGGAGAGGCGTCCGAGGTCTTCTCGTACAGGACTCATCTACGACCAAACTCACTCCACTACGAGAATTGCCTGAACGTGGCTGCCAGTTTCCAGAGGTCACATTGGATGTGAGAAGATGACAAGAACAGGAAAGAAAACAGAGAAGATGAAGAAACAAAGCTGACAAAGATGAAGAATCGAAAGAATGATCTTGAGCTTCTGTATTCAGTCTTTCACTGAGAGAGAGAAAAGTGAATTTTATAAAGTGTATTCTACAACAGTTCTTCACGCAATTCAGTATTTATATGTGAGCGAACAACAAACTTGTTCAACTGAATTAACAGAAATGAAAACAGAACAAGGGAAAATAACAGAACAAGGAAAGTATTCAATTTTGACTTAAAACTGAATATCTGTTATTTAATGAGCACGTGTTGTTGACGTGAATCATGCTTTCTTTGTTCTGCTTCTCTTTATCCTCACAAGTAGAGTTAAATTTGTCGTTTCCAGCCTTGATTGAATCATTGGCACCAACATTTGTTACTGCATTTCCCAAATTAGCAGTCTGCCTCGCTTTACTTCCCCTGTTTGCACCAGAACTTAACTCCCGAATATCAATATCTAACTTCGGCTTCAACTTGAACTCCTTTACTTCATTTTCCTTGTTTCCATTCGAGCTTAGCTCTTGACCAACAACATTTATCTTCGACTTTGACTTATATGCTTTAACATCCCACCGCAAATTGGGAAGGGGTAAAGAACCAATGCCCAATTTGGTACGAATGTCAAAATGAGCGAACCGTGAGATAGATTTTGTGAAAATATCAGCAAGCTGGCAATTGCTTGGAATATAACACACATTGAGAGAGCCAGAAGCAACCTTTTCTCGTACAAAATGAAAGTCAACTTCGATGTGTTTGGTGCGGGCATGTAAAATGGGATTAGCAGTAAGAGCAATAGCAGACTGATTATCACAGAATAAACGAGTTGGTGAAGAAAGTGACAGACCAATATCGCGAAGAACAAAGCTGATCCATGTAAGCTCAGCAGTAGCAGAGGCAAGGGCACGATATTCTACTTCAGTAGAAGATCGATTAACAGTAGGCTGTTTCTTTGCTGTCCAAGAAATGAGATTAGAGCCGAGGAATGTACAGAAGCCAGTTGTGGATCGTCTAGTCTCTGTGCAACCAGCCCAATCTGCATCTGAAAAACCATAAAGTTGTCTAGAATTTCGATTATATAAAGATACCACAACTGATAGTTCCTTTAACATAACGCAGAACCCTCTTTAGTGTGTGAAAGTCTGCGACAGTAGGTTGCTGCATTTTCTGGCATAACATGTTTGTAGCACAGGCAATATCAGGACGAGTCAATGTTAGATATTGAAGACCACCAACGAGACTTCTATATTCAAGAGGATTAGATAAGGGAATGGAATCAGATTGCAGGATATATGATCTCTGAGGTAGTGGAGTAGAGATTGGTTTACAATCAATCAATTGAGCTCGAGTAAGAAGATCGATTGCATATTTGGTTTGACAGAGAAACATATCAGTAGAGTTGCGTTTAGCTTCAATGCCAAGAAAGTTGTGAAGATATCCTAGATCTTTCATGTGAAACTGAAGGCTTAGAGAATGAATTAAACTCGAAAGTAATGAGGATGAGCTACCAGTTAAGACAATGTCATCCACATACAGTAAGAGAAGTACCGTGTCTTGTCCATTGCGAAGAATAAACAGAGAGGGATCAGTTGAGCTGCAGACAAAACCATTTTCAAGTAAGAAGGTACTGAACTTATCAAACCATGCACGAGGAGCTTGTCGAAGACCATAAAGAGATTTCTTGAGGAGGCACACATGATTAGGTGTTTGTGACTGTATGAAACCAGAGGGCTGCTCCATGTAAACTGTTTCAGTCAATGTGCCATGTAGGAATGCGTTCTTGACATCAAGTTGATGAATAGGCCACTGATTCATCATGGCTATAGATAGGACTAATCGAATTGTAGCATGTTTAACTACTGGGCTGAAAGTTTCAGTAAAATCTACACCTTCTTCTTGGTGAAATCCTTTAGCTACAAGACGAGCTTTTAACCTATCAAGACTTCCATCAGATGCTAATTTGGTTTCAAACACCCATTTGCAGCCTATCACATTCATGTCAGTTGTTCGAGGAATTAAAATCCAGGTATGATTCTGATGTAAAGCATCCATCTCTTATTTCATAGCTGTATACCATCCTTGATCAGCTAAAGCTGACTTAACTGATCTAGGTTCAGCAGGTACTTTGTACTCAGCAAGACAAGCATATTTAGGATTAGTTTTGATAATTCCAGATTTTGACCGAGTCTGCATAGGATGTGATGTAGTTGTACCGTGTGAGATAGAACTAGTAGGAGCATGGTTGATATTATTTCCAGTCGAGTGAACAGCTTCAGGATGAGCTGTAGAGCTGGATACTTCCTGATCTTGTGAAAAGTAATGACCCTGATGAGTAGGAACTTCAGTTTGTGTTGTTGTAATGGAAGTAAGATTGTCCTGTTCTTCAGAAGACAAATAGGATGAAGTAGAATGATTGATGCCATTATTATGTAGTTGTTGTATAGAATCTTGTGTGGATGAAGAAATAACATTTCGACTTACTGGATCCAAAAATTTAGCCTCTTCTGTCCATAGTCGATATAGTGTTGTATAGGATGTGTTCTCTGTCACGTAGGTCTTAGTAAAAGGAAAGAACCTTTCGTCAAAGATGACATGTCTACTTATGTATACTCGACCAGTAGTAGGAACAAGACATCTATATCCTTTGTGACGTTCACTATATCCAATGAATATACAAGTAAGAGATCGTGGATCTAGCTTGTGTTGTGCATAAGGTCTGAGACAAGGAAAACAAGCACAGCCAAAGACTCTAAGATGATCATAGCTCGGTTCTCTCTGATAGAGTTTACTATATGGTGATTGCATCAATAGCTTAGGTGTAGGAAGCATATTGATGATATAAATGGCTGTCAAGAAGGCATCAACCCAATATTTCAAAGGAACTTTAGCATGATAGAGCATAGCCAGACCTAATTCAACAACATGGCGATGCTTTCTTTCAGAAACACCATTCTGTTCTGGTGTATGAGGGCAGGACACCTGTTGTTTAATGCCATGGCTCTGTAAATATGTCTGAAACTTGTAACTAACAAATTCACCTCCACCATCACATTGAAAGATCTTGATTTTGCAATCAAGCTAATTTTCAACTTGTCTCTGAAACAGAATAAAGATGTCATAGAATTCTATTTTTGCTTTCATCGGGTAGATCCAGCTGACCGAGAAAATCGTCTACAAAGATGACATAATACTTGAAGTTTTGAAATGAAATGACTGGTGAAGGTCCCCAGATATCACAGTGAACCTTTTCTAAAGGTGTAGATGTTACAGATTTAGACAATGGAAATGGTAGAGCAGTATGTTTTGCAACTTGACAACTTCGACATACATTCTAGTATTCTAGTGTTACAGTAAATGTGTTGTTGATTTTGCAGGTATTGCAGTGTTTTCAGATTGGTGTGTGCTAAACGCTGATGCCATAGATCCTCTCCTAGAGCTCTGTGTCTCTGAGTTAGAAATGCTTTTGTGGTATGAGAATCAACTTGATACCATCCTTTAACCTTCCTTCCGAGCAGCAGAGTTGTGTTGGTGTAATTGTCCTTAATATATATACCAGTTTTATCAAAAACAAAAGAACATGGATAATCATCCGTTAGTTTTGATACAGATAGAAGATTCTTCTTTATATCAGGAACAATTAACACATCATTCAAAGGTAATGAATCCACTTTAGTATGCAACAATGTATCACCAGTATAGGTGATAGGCAGACACGATCCATTTCCAATCATCACTGTATCAGTTCCATGGTATCTAGAAGGATTATGAAGAATACCAGAGTTTGCTGTAATGTGAGCTGTTGCACCCGTGTCTGGATACCACTCATTTCCACTTGAATCTTCAATGTGCATGGCTGCTAATGTTGTTGGAACTTCCTCTGCTTGGTATGAATTATCAAAACGATACCAGCAGTGAAGTGCATCATGACCTGGTCTTCTACAAATTTGGCACTCCAGTCGAGTGTTTTCTGTTGTTTTCTCCATCTGCATATCTTTATGGAGAGTTAAGTTTGAAGAAGGATAGGTCTTGGTATCTGTATACCTTTGAGCTGAGCCATTATATGGTTTAAAACCCTGACCAGACCCCAAAGCAGAGGAGGTGTTAAGCTGGTTAAGCTGTTGGCTGCCCTATTCATAGTTCGAAGTATTGTTTCTGTAGTTCATATTTCTTCCAGGATAACCAGAATTTCTATATCTGTTATTGAATGATCTTCCTCTTCCAAAACTTCTTCCTCCACGACTATATCCTCTTATACTATTTTGTTGTACAAAATCTCTGTTAAACTCCTCTTTGTGTATAGCTTCAGTCTTCCTTTGGCCATAGTATGCTAGATTTGGACTGAACTGACTCGAGGAGTAGTTTTGTAGCCTTGTTTCAAATCTTTCCAAATGTGAGATTACTTCATCATATTCAGGTTGTGGCTTTAAACAATAGATTGTTGTTTTAAAGCTCTCATACTCAGACCCCAGACCTTCCAAAACACCGAACAGTTTTGTTAGCTCATCCACTGGTTTCTCTATTGCATTCAATTGATCACATACAGACTTAAACTCTCTGAGATATGTTGATAAAGTTCTATCACGCTTCTGACAAGCTTGTAGTTTTCCCTTTAATTCAAACTCCTTTGCCACAGATTTTTGAGTAAACCGATTGAGCAAGGTCTGCCACAGTTGATATCTTTGTGCTTAGGCCAATTATTAAACGAGTATGTTTTCAGAGACCGCACCACTAATCCGGAGGACACTAACTCGATCTGTCTTGATCCAATCATTATAGTCAGGATTAGGAATCTCTATTGTTTGATTACCTTCTTTGACCTGCAGTGTTCTAGCAGGTGGTAGAACTTCTCCATTAACAAACCCAAACAAGTCTTGACTCCTTAAGAATCTATGAAACTGAGCTTGCCATAGAAGAAAATTTTCCTCAGTTAACTTGATGGTAACAAAATTCGAGATATTGACATGAATAGGGAATGGATATTTCAAGCTTCTTGCTGCCATTCTATGTTTCCAGATCTTAGAACAGTTCTGGTTGTAAACTCAGGCTCTTGCTAGTTTAGCAGTATTGTTGTAGCAGATCTATTTATGATGTAGATCTGGATGAAGATGAGAATCATTAACTCACAGATCAATGAAGCTTTGAATCCTGACTTCAATCTGCTGTAGATTCAACCATTGTTATGCAGCATTGAGGTGATTTCTCCAGGATAAGCACTCTGATACCATGAGAAGATGACAAGAACAGGAAAGAAAACAGAGAAGATGAAGAAACAAAGCTGACAAAGATGAAGAATCGAAAGAATGATCTTGGGCTTCTGTATTCAGTCTTTCACTGAGAGAGAGAAAAGTGAATTTTATAAAGTGTATTCTACAACAGTTCTTCACGCAATTCAGTATTTATATGTGAGCGAACAACAAACTTGTTCAACTGAATTAACAGAAATGAAAACAGAACAAGGGAAAATAACAGAACAAGGAAAGTATTCAATTTTGACTTAAAACTGAATATCTGTTATTTAATGAGCACGTGTTGTTGATGTGAATCATGCTTTCTTTGTTCTGCTTCTCTTTATCCTCACAAGTAGAGTTAAATTTGTCGTTTCCAGCCTTGATTGAATCATTAGCACCAACATTTGTTACTGCATTTCCCAAATCAGCAGTCTGCCTCGCTTTACTTCCCTTGTTTGCACCAGAACTTAACTCCCGAATATCAATATCTAACTTCGGCTTCAACTTGAACTCCTTTACTTCATTTTCCTTGTTTCCATCCGAGCTTAGCTCTTGACCAACAACATTTATCTTCGACTTTGACTTATATGCTTTAACAGGATGAAGTCATTCTCCATTGATGGCTCACAAGAGTCGGGCTTTCCTTTTCTGTGTTGGTGAATGCGTTCGTGTTCTTTAGGTAAATACCGTGGACTCTGATTATTATGATTTCCAAACCAGTTCAGTGAGGCGTTTAGTGTTGGTTTGGGTTTATGACCCAAAATCAAAACAAACCATTTGAAACTCGTGGTTTTAGTTACTACCCAAACCGAAAGGAAGCTCAATCAGAAAAATTCCGAGTTGGTTCGAGTTGTTCTTTTGGTACACGTATCTACATCCGATGGTCATTTATATCGTCTTGTTATGTTACAAGCTCACCCATGCCACGGCATATACATTAACGACATCATGTCACCACATATTTTCAAGGTTGCATACAATCAAATTTATTTTGAATATATATAGTAGCAAAATAACATAAGAACGAAAATCCTACCGTATAATACGGAGAAACATTTGCGTGTATCTCTCACTGAGCGCCAGTACATGGCTAGCTAAAGTCGCAACTTAATGGGAATAGCACGGAGAGGCGTTGCCTTTTGCAATGTAATCCCAAATTTCTCAGTCATGTCCATCTCTTCTGGCCGCACACCCTGCTCAAGCTTCCAATCAAATGAGCGCAACAGAGAGGCCAAAATCGAGTGCACCATCCTATAGGCCAAGGGCATCCCGGGGCATATCCTCCGCCCACTTCCGAATGGGATGAGCTCGAAATCCCGGCCCTTGAAATCAATCTCGCGCCCCATGAACCGCTCCGGCACAAAGCTGCCCGGATCGGGCCATATGCCAGGGTCCCGCCCCATGGCCCACACGTTGACTAGCACTTGGGCGTGCCGGGGTATTTGGAACGTGCATATCTGCACGTCGCTCTCAGCCTTATGCGGGATGAGGAATGGGACCGGCGGGTGCAGCCTCAGAGTCTCCTTGACTATGGCTTGCAAATACGGGAGCCTTGCGATGTCGGGCTCTTGCAGGGTTCCCCCATTGCCATTGGCTACTTGGTCGAGCTCTTCATGGGCACGTTCGATCTTCTCCGGATTGTGCAGCAGCTCTGCCATCGCCCACTCCAACGAGCTCGAGCTCGTGTCAACTCCTGCGATGAACAAGTCCTGGCAAATAAATTGTGAGAAATAGCGGGGTGATTTGTGCTATACGCACCTTCTTTTCTGAAGAACACAGAAAATAATTGTCCAAAGCTGGTCAGTAACAAACTTGAGGGCATCAAGTTTCAAGGAATGTAACTAGCTGGCCACTTGAAATCACCATTCCATATCAAAAGAAGTCATTTCTAGAAGTCTGAAATAGAGCTTGCTCTGCATAGTTTAAAATAAACCTACCAATTCTGGATGCAGAAGAAAGTAATGAATAGAAGCATGAATAATCCGGATCAATCTGCGCATCCTGTAATCATGTACTTACCAGAAGCAAGCTCTTAATTTCACTGCGACTCAATTCACCACTCTCCTTTAAATCAATTAAAGAATCGAGCACATCATTGGTTGGTGAAGAGGCGACCGACGAGGCCCTGGCTTGAGTCCTTTCCTCGATCATCCTGTCGAAGATGGCGAGCAATCTACTGAAATAACCCGAGATCCTCCGGCGCGCACCCTGGAGGTCAAACCACTGGAGCACTGGGAAGAAATCCGAGACGTTGGGCTTCCCAGTTTCCTCCATCACACCCCACACGAGGTCCCTGAACTCCTGGGAGGAGCCCTCATCATAGTGCGCCAAATCAACGGAGAAGAGCGTGTTCGAGATCAAGTTGAGAACGGTCGTGAAGGTGGCCTTACCTATGTCGACGCAATGGCCTCGCTGGCAGCTCTCGTGGACGAAGCCAACGAGCTCATCCACCTTCTTGCGGCGGAGGTGCTGGCCCGCATCGAGCTTGTGTGCTGAGAACATCTGCACGGCGCACACCTTCCTGAGCTGCTTCCACTTGTCAGAGGCGGGCAGCCATACAACGGACTCGGTGTGGTGACCGCTTGCCTTGACGGTGTCAGGGATCTGCCGCCCGCACAAGAGCGGGTCATTCTTTTGGAGGCCTTCCTTGGCAGCCTCCGGAGAGGAGATGACTATTGTTGTGATTGTCCCTAGCTTTATGGTCATAACAGGGCCATATAGCTCGGAGAGCTTCGTGAGCGCCTGGTGCGGCTTGTCAGTGAGCTTGAGGATGTTCCCGATGATCGGGAGCGGCGGTGGGCCAGGCGGCTGCTGGTTGCCACTGCCGCAGGACTTCTGGCTTGATGATCCCCGGAGCAGATTGATGCTCCACCCCAGCAAGCATAGCAACAGAAGGTAAGCTACATAGTACTCCATTTGAAGTTTGGTGGTGCTCCTTTGTTTGTTAATTTACTTGGGAGGGTATACTCTTTATGGATTGGACTAATCGTGGACCACAGGCGATGGCAAGAGTTAGGTTCGCACGAGGATCCAAAGCTGTCCTTCAAAACAAGATCCAGGAAAAAAGAAAGTGACTAATATCTATTGGACTCTTGTTGACGATTACCACGGGATGTCTGTTAAATGTGCTTGATAAGTGGTCAACGCATACCATAAAGAGACTCCTTTTGGCTGAGGAAAGTACTTGTTTCTCTAGACCTTAAAAAAAAAGTACTTATAATGTTTCGAAATTGGGAACTTCGTTTATTTGGTTTTTGGGCAGGTTTGGCCATTTGCTAATGAAATCCTATTTATTAAATAAATATAGCAACATGGAATCCTAGAAGTTTTTATAAGAATTAAATACCCTTAAAAACCTGTACATTTGTAACAAATTTATCCTACATTAGTTTTCAGTAAATCTTACTATCAAATTATTGAATTGTATATCACATAAAATTTAACAGATATACCGATTTTTTGGGTTATTAATCCAATTTAACATAAACTAATGAATGGTAAATCTATCTCAAATATATTAGTTTTAGGGTTTTTATTGTCAAAAAATTAGTTTAATGTAAATTTATTATTGGGATATCAATTTGAAATTTTTTGTAATATTAACATTTTTGTAAGCACCATCGCAGTGGTGATGGCAGTTGCAATGCTAGAATTAGAGATGGCGTCCAGCCATTGAAAATGGGTTTTTGGTAGGTGGGATTCGAAAATGGGGTTTGGTAGAGTTTTTGGTTGGTGGGATTAAGAAAGGGGGAGGGGGTTTCTGAGGTAAAAATATGTGGAAAAAGGTGTTTACCGATGAGAGGACTGCCGACTTGTATCATTTAACGAAGTTCATGATGCAATGACATGCTTTAAAGAAGCAAATGTGAATAAGAAGAAAAATTGAGAATGATTTTTGGCATTTCCTTTTCGATATCTGAGTTATTTACCAATCACGAATACAATTATGACTTTGAAGCATAACTAAAACTTGCACTACAAGAAATCGGGCTATGGGGAGAAATTTTCTAGCATGAAAAATAATACCTACCGCGACAGAGACCAAGTTGCTCGCCATAGACCAGGCAATGGCGTGGAAGATCACAAGCTCGTATACATCAATGACATGATTATTATTGATGATGATCGTATCGCCATTGCAAAACACCAGCAGTATCTCAATCAACAATTTGAAATAAAAGATCTCAGACAACACGGCTACTTAGTAGGCCTGGAGATTGCTTCAGATTCCTCTAGTTATGATCTTTCTTAGGTGAAATATGCCACTAATCTTTTTTCTCATCTAGGAACCACTAAAATTGGTGTAACTCACATTGAGACTAATGTCAAAATTGATAGTAAAGTACAATTGACTGGGATAACTCATTGTTATCGGTCCTAACATTGCCTATCTTGTTCACCTAGTTAGTCAATTCATTACCGCACTATGTACGCTCCCTTTGGTAGCGTTCGTCAAGTTCTTCCTTACATTGGATACCTTATTTCTGGTCTTCAATTTTCCACTCACTCTACATTAGATGACAACTTAATTTGATGTTAACTAAGCCGATGACACTCTTGGTCGTTGCTTCTCTTTCTAGGTAACTCACTTAAATTATCCAATTAGTCCTAAACCTATCGTATGTATGCTAATTCAATTCTAAATTTTTCAATTTTTTTTTTTAATTTAGTGTTAAATCTTTGCACAAAATTTCAATATAGTTATTCTAGTTACTTTTCATTGGAAACCACTAATGTGAGAATGTGTCACATAAGATAGCCAATAATTAGTAGATCCCCACATTAGTGATTTTCGTGTGAAATTTGACCGAAATGACTATATTAGAATTCATGCAGATGTTTAGGACTAAATTGGCAAAATTAAAATGTTTAGAACTAAATTGGCATCCGTACGATAGATTTATGATTAATTTGAAAATTTTCCCCTCGCTTATCTCATTGTATCACGAGAAATAAATCGCTATCCCTTTTGGTATAGTGTAGAAGTAGAATGTTATGCCTTTAACAATACCTTGTTAGAATTGCTATGATTGCGATGGTATTTGAAGACATGGACATTCAACATTATTGTGGAATAATCATCTATTGCGAATGATTGGAGTACTACTTTTCTTTTTTTTTTAATATGTCATACTTTATTTATACTCTAATTTCATTCTAAGATTTTTACCCAGCCTTCTTCTGGAGCATGGGAGTTGAAACCCATAACCCGTGACATCCGGGTCACTATTCAATGGAATCATGAGCCTCGAGTAAATTTCACAACGACAGGCCACCTCACCCCCACAGCTACCGCCACGCTGAGCCACCTCATCAACACGTCATCACTACAGCCTTCCTCTCTCTCTCTCTCTCTCATCTATTGTCCCATCTTGATGACACCTTCCCCCCAGCTGGCATCTTTTGTTGCGGACGAATCAGTGCAACAAGGGGATTACCGACTTGTAAAGGAGAATCGTCACTCCTCCTTCCTCATTTCGCGACCACAGGCCTCTGCCCATCCCCTGCATCTTCTGTCACCACACGATAGTACTCTTTGCTTGCACGCACCATCGCGGCCTCACGCCATCAACCACCGGCGGCACCCTTGGCTTAGCCAACACTCATCTCACCGCTCGGTCGTTCCACGTTGTCTTCTCAGCTTGACTCGACTCACCGGAAGAGCAGTCGTTCCGTCAAGCTACACCAGGCATTTCTGAAGATCCGAAGAAAGTAGATTGTCCTCTGTTCCATGCTATGTAGGTCCGTTGTTGCTAAACAAGGATGATTTTCTTGGATTTCTCCAGTCACTGTTGATTTCGTATACGTTCAAGTTAATTGGCAATTTTGGAAGACATACATAGCTAGCATTGTTGAGTGCATGGTTTATAAGGCACTTGAATGTGTTTTTGAGGTGCTAATTATTGAGGTTTATGCGTGTTTGAGGTCGAATGACACGAATCATGGACGAAACCCCAGGAATGTTGTTGTTTGCAGGTTCGGGTCACTGTAGACCCGCAATGTTGTCAATTTTGTACCGATTTGTGTAGTACGAAATTTTTGGGGCTTTTTTCATGAAAGTCTCACTTTATACCTTACTCTATAACATAATTTAATTTTGGATTTTTCGGACTTCACATAATGATTTTATATTTGAACACTGGTACTGACCTTGACAAAATCATGATTTTCTACAGAATTTTTTACAAGGAATTTGGACGAGTGTTCTGTATGAAAGTTAAAGGTACATCTTAAACTATAACATATAAAATTTCCATGATTTTTAGAGTTCATTTCACTAACGATACGTCTGTCTTTCTAGCCACATGAGTTCTTCTCAGAATGATTAAATTTATTATGTTGCAAAGAAATGTTCTTCTCAAGGTTTTATCTACATCATGTTAAAGTTTAGTAATTTTTGGAACTGATTTACTTAACGAATGTTAGTGATTTACAAAGGTTTGCAAACTGCCCTTTTTGGGACAATTTTGGGGATTTTGGATAAATATCTTTTTGTAACTTGTCTTTTAAGACTGATATTGCCGACCAACTAGTTTTATACCATTTGTATGATTTATCAATGGATAAAGGTTGGTTGGTTCTGAAACTTGAGTTGTTTTTCAGTGCATTAGCAATGTCAATGACCTTTTTAAATTGAATTATTGAATAACTGTACCATGGTATGGATGCAGTGAATGTCGTTGATCCCCATGACAACAATGTCCCAGCGATATTTAAAAGGTCTAGATGTGCATTATGACTTCCTGGAAGGGGTCCGAATTCAATTGAAATCA
The DNA here is from genome assembly GCA_014182885.2 of Eucalyptus caleyi. Classification (NCBI taxonomy): domain Eukaryota; kingdom Viridiplantae; phylum Streptophyta; class Magnoliopsida; order Myrtales; family Myrtaceae; genus Eucalyptus; species Eucalyptus caleyi. Next base: position 29,618,910 of record CM024470.2, read on the forward strand.
ACTCGGTGCTCTAAGTGCCCTAAAGTTGAGGCTCGTGAAAGTGTGCGCTTCAGTCAATAACAAAATAGAACACAATATGCATTAACAAATTCTAAAGTCACGTATGCATTAACAAATTCTAAAGTCACGTAAGCAATGCATGAATGTCATGAAATTCACAGGTAACAAATAGAACACAATATGTATTAACAAATTCTAAAGTCACTTAAGCAATGTATGAATGTCATGAAATTCAGAAGCGACAAAGGATTTGATGCGATAAATAATCAAGGCAAACATCTAACCTAATTTGACATGCAAAAGAATCATACAAGTCATAAATCATACAAGTCGTATGACTTAGAACTAAAATCATATATTTGGCGTTTTACAAGTCATGAATCATACAAGTCGTATGACTTAGAACTAAAATCATATATTAGGCGTTTTGCAATGCAACTAGCCTGATTGAGGTATTGTGTTCACATGCTAAATGAGGTTGAATCATGATGGAGCATATATGAACACAAATCTTGTTATGCACACTTTAAAATTCAGGAAGGCAATAACGTGAGATTTGGTCTCTAAGAGACACAAACACGCAAACGAGCATGATAAAGTGCATACGTAATAAGGTCTTAATCTAACCTCAACAACACAGAACATGCTTGATTTTGGTCACCTAAGAACATGTAAAAATCTAATGAAAAATTTGGCATATAGAATGAATAATGACAATCATTTTCTATTCAGACATCGAGGCCTAATCAAGATCACACAAACCTTGATGAAAATAACAACACATATGCACGTTATGAAGTGTCTAATTGCAGAACCTATGTGTTCGTATATGCAAATGAAATTCCAAATGATGGGCAAATTATGCAAATCATGCATCATTGAAATGTACACAACATATATTTCATGTCCAATGAATATTCTAAGACCAATTAAACCTATTTGTAAGCTCAATTTTACAAAAGTGTAATTTGGAATGTTGTAGGACAGACTATCCTATGCTCAACTTTGACCCACCAAAACCTATATGAAAAATCTAAAATAAAAAATAAATAAAATACATGACATACATGAAAGAATTTTGAACAAAATCATGAAGACAATTTTATCAAAAATCGATCATAGAAATCGGCACAAAAATAGTAAATTCAGAAGGCAGAACAAAAATAGAACCAAAAACATACCAAAATTGCTACAAATCGCAGAAGCTGAAGTATTTCATTACAAAATGAGAGGCGACAGAGATCCCATAAAGTTTGGGGAGGTGATGAGACCCAATTCAGAGATAAATTTATTTTTGTAGGCGCAACCCAATTTGCAAATGTTCGTCGTTCAAGCTATGTGACCTATTGATTTGAAGGTCTCAAAATGTATTAGTACTAGAAGATATTGAGATCAAGCAAAGCCATCTAATGCATCTTTTTAGGCCAAACATTAACCTAGGTTCACACACACGAAAATTGCAAATCAACATCTATAACACTCAATCAATCACAAAATCATTCTCAATCAATCTTCAATCTTAGTAAATCATCAAACAATCACATAATCTTCGGATCTAAACATATTTGATAAATGTAATTGTGAACCCCAGCCCCAGTTGGATAGGCCAACCTTACTTCATCGGATTCAAGTTTGAGAAGTTGCATTTTCATGATTTCGTTGACTTTTGACATGATCGGACGAAGGAATGGTCGCTAGAACTTGATCCAACCTCTGATGAATAGGATGGGTCGTCGTGAACCGCCATAAGTGAGGATCGGACCATCGATTTGGCCTAGAAATAGGACCAGTTGATTGGACCAATCCTTGAACTGCTAGAGCTAGATTGGACCACGAGCATTCCTCCAATGGCTGATTGGCCAAGTTTTGACCACTCTTAGGTTGGAGATGGTCCCAATGAGGGATCATGAGATCGGACTGCCATTGAGTAGCCACCAACCGCTAGATCGAGTTACAAAGACAACTGGTTCGAATTGGACCGGTTTTGACAGTGACGAGATTCAGCTTGATCGAAAAAGTTCCGATCAAGCTTCTACTGAACTCAATCACCAAGGGGACCACAAAGACAAAGAGGAGCAATGTTGAAGGGGTTGATCGGTGACTAGCGAACCACTGACGTGAGTTCGGCAAAGCAAAACTAGTGGATGTCGGTTTGGCTAGAGAGAGGAGAGAGAGAAAAGGGTAGGAAGAAGAGAGAGATAAGAGAGAATATTGATTTTTTTTTTTTTTTTTTTTTTTGGACAAGGATCAATGTTATTATTATCGTAGACAAGGTTAGTCTGTCTGTGTTCCATTCAGTTACCAGATAAGTTGGTTCAACATGAATGAAATAACACCTGTAGATCCAATGTTGAAGTTCTTTCTGAGTTCTCACACAACCACCGTCAAAGGCAGTAAGCAATCCAGTTTTTACATTACTTCCGTCTATCTTGGCATTGCTATAGAGGGACATCTGCCCAATGTGTTCCACAAAATATAATCCCCAGCAGTCACCTGCATTGAAAACTCCACTGGTGCTTTAACGAGAGAATATTGATTTTAGAGAGAGTATTTCTGCACAAATGAGCCCCCTTTTGATTTTGGAGGGAAAATGGTATTTATACCATGCCTAAATCAAACAATCTTGACCATTAGTTCCATCTAATGGTCGAAATTTTAATCCAACAAGTAAAATCAGATTTTGAAAGCTTGATTATCATCTAGATGTATTGGGTAAGTGATCTAGCAAGTCGATTTGCAAAAGTCCTAGCCAAAATCAATAACTGCGCTAAAAGACATAATTAGGGTTCAAATTGCAAATTTATGAAATACGAGGGTCAATCTGTAAAATTATAGGGAATTGAGGGCACATAAGTAAAATTGGCACAAGAATGATTTTGGAACTAATCACCAGAGGTTCGAAACCGGCCAGCAAGAGGCTGAACCAGCTTGCCTTGCCAGCGACCTATCGGATTAGTCAGACCCGTTCATGCCGATTTGGCTGGTTTTTGATTGGTTTGAATCGATTTTGACTAATACACATACTTGTGGCTCTTGTGGCTTTAACATTTATGCAATTTAGTCCCTAAAGAGAAAACTTACTGAATATGAGAGGAAATTGCCCAATTTCAATTCAATTAAGCCAATTAACCTTCATAAATGCATTCTAGGGGTCTTATATTGACTTAATTGAGTGATTGTCATGAGAGACAATGAACCAAAACCATGGATGCCTAAAATTAAGCTTAAAGAGCTAAAATGAACAATTTTGCAATTCATTGGGTAAAATTACAAATTGATAGAAATTTGGTCCAATTAATGTTGCAATTGCTATATCCAACTAATCACCCATATGTAAGGTCAAATATTGTATTCAAATTGGCCTTGAATTGAAGTGTCCAAGCTTATGTCAAAAATGAACCTAGACCTAGTGTTAAAATTGGACCTAGATCTATGAAATTGAACCATTGCCTTGAATGGATCAACTTGAATTTCTTCAATTGAAGCTTAATTACTTGACTTTTGTATGATCAAGATATTAAAATTCCTCAAATCAAGAAGTTCTAATGTGAATTTCTCAAAATTGACCCAAAATTCAGACTTATCTTAAGAGAATGATTGGAAAATAATCTTCTTTTCATAAGTCATGAAGGAATGATTTAACAGGGCTTAAGATGACAATTTGTCTTTTAATATAGTAATTTGCAAATTCAAAATGAATGAATAGATTTAAAATAATTCCTAGACCAAATGTCGTAAAAGGAACTACACCTAATTGTGACTAGAACAAAAATAACTTTATTTTTATGCAATTTAGAACCTAAAATTGTAAAATCAAAAAATAATGTTCTTAATTGAATTTTGTGAAATTTTTGACATACAATTTAAATTGACACTAAAATAAGTATTTTTTGGATTTTTGAATTTTCTATTTTTTTGGTTAAACGTTTGACTGAAAGTCAACCCTTTAGTTGACTTTTTCTAAAAGTTGATTTCTTTATCAAATGAAAATTCATTTGACGAAAGTGAATTAAAGACAAATGAAAATGACTAATTTTCGACTCTCAGTTGACTGTTGGTCAAAGGATTGACCAAAAAGCCAATCATTTCACTTTTCAGGTTTTTCTCGAAAATTAATTAGAAATTGCTTTAAAACAACAATGCAAAAGAAATAAATGAAAAACAACATTTTTTTCTTTTATTATTGAAAAATAAAATCTATCGCGATCGGAAATCAAATCTCAATTATTTTTTTTACCTTTTCGACGTATCATGTAAAAGTAAAGTGTCAACATTGGTCATAGTTTATTCACATATGAATGCACATGCGTGCGCAATATAGAATCTATCTTTTTATTATATATAGATATACAAAATTGATGTCATATGCGATCTAATTGCGACATTGTATTGAAATTCTCGGCCATGGTTATAATCGAGAATGAATGATTTATGTCTTGAAGAATACATGGCAATTCGATTTGGGCACATGATCGAATAATTGGCTTGACCAACAATTATATGGTCTTTGTTCGATCAAGATTTGGTGAGACTAAAGGATCGAATTACACAATCATCAAAGCTTATGGATTTATTATGTTTTAGCCATCATATAGTGCTAGATGTTACTCATGATTTGTAGGAATAGGATATTGATTGATTTAGACAATCGGTTCTCTTAGTTATGCTAATGTATTAGTACAAATCTCACTACCAGTTCAGTGATAAACCAAGGGATTTCACACACCATAACCAATTAGAATGGCGTTTGAAGGAGAAGGATAATATTGTAAATGTGTTTGCAGTTGAGTCAATCATATTGAATAGGTTAAAAATAAAAGATCTAGAAGGAGCTTCAGACTTTACAAAGTCTGAAGTGGGTTTTAGGCTTTACAGTGAATCAAATATTTGAAGCGCGTTCAGATTCAATGGCCGAATTAATAATCTAAAGTGAGTTCAAATTTAATAATTGCATTAATGATTTGAAGTGCGTTCAGAATCAATTGCATAATTAATGATATGAAGTAAAGTCCATAATCAATGGCATCATTAATTATATGAAGTGAGTTCAGAATCAATAGCCAAATTAACAATATGAAATGATTTTAGACTTAGAGCTAAATTAAATGTATAAAATGGTTTTAGATTTAATGGTCACATTAATATTCTAAAACGGTTTTAGATTTAATGATCACATCAATGATTTGAAATGATTTCGGATTTAATGGTCATATTAATAATCTGAAATGTTTTAGAATCAATGATAGTTTAATGATCTAAAATAGTTTCAAATTCAAATGATCAATTAATATTCTGAAACGATTTCAAATGTAATCATCAAATTAAATATTTGTAACGGTTGCAATGTTAATGCCCAAAGTAAAAACTTGTAACGGTTACAAACTAATGCATGGAATAATGCCTTGTAATAGTTACAAAGTTAATGCCAAATAATGTTTGAAACGATATTAGAACTTATAGTCATCTAACGTTACAGCCGAATTAATTCTAAAACGGTTTTAGAGTTAATAAGACAATTTAAATGTGATTTGAACTGGTTATAAAAAGGCAATTGTGAGAGCAAATCACAAGATGATCAACAACAACAATTGATGGTGTTGATAGCAATCAACCAAGTTATTCACACACAAAAGCAATTACTAGCACAATCGTAATTGTGAGATCTCTCAATTTGTCTCTTTTGTTCAACATTAGATTGTGGAGCTGCATCTAAAAAACGTCAAAACCTACATTACGAATAGATAAGACGTTTTGGATCTAAAGAATGTCAGAACTAGTATTATTAGAAGACATCAAATGTCCGTAGTCAAAATTCCAAAAACATCATAACCGGTGTTATTAAAGATCGAACGTTTGTAGTCAAAATCCAATGAACATCTAAACAAACGCTATCAAGACATCAGACATTCATGATCAAAATTTGAAGAACATCAAAACCAAAAAAATTTAGCAATGACCAAGGATAATGTGGTTAGCCCTTTTTATCACTTCTATGTGATTTTATTAAAATGCATAAATATGTGTATGGGTGCTTTTACTTCCGCCGCGATCAAATTTTGATCTTACTTTACCTATGTATATATTCTTGTTTATTGAAACAAATGCCAACAGATGCAACATTGGAATTATTTCCTTTTCGACAACATCCCATTCTAGAGGATTCTTGGATTTAAGGAATGCTTTCATTTTTCTAGACATTGTACTTTTTCCCGTCAGAATAGGGTGGCTTTAGTGTTGCTCTAACCTTCTACAAGACTTGGTGCTAAGAAGCTAACCATACAAAAATGTTAGCTTAGAAGTAGAAAAAAACTTCAAACAGATGAGAACCTGGCTTTGATACCAATTGATATTGCTAGCCCAAGCCATCCAAAGGGAATGAATAGGTAATAATATAAAATCTTGACAAATTAATGTGGAATGGAACTAGCCAAGATAAAAGTCTGCACAAGGTTCGATTTTGGAACAAGATTCAGAATTTGTTATGTGGTAGAATGAACTTCAATATCAACCTACTAGTGTTAATAGACTTTAGTAATAAACAATAAGAGAATAAGAGTTTAGAGAGATTGAGTACAAGGTTTATAATGATTTGGCTTAAATGAAGCTTACATCCACTCTCTCACACCGACAGTCTACTAGTTGGATTTCACTGTATCACCAACAAGAGATTACAATTTTGAGTGCAAATACTCAGTGGTAGATCACACTAAGTCACTATTTATGTATTTCCCTCATAATCACAATTGTTTAAACGTACTAAAAACAAGTGTATAATCCAAGTATGCTCATACTTTGGAATTTTAGATTCTAGGGCTCCTCTCTTGTTTGCTTCTAGGTCCCTTGTTCTCCTTATATATATTCCTCCACTTTCAAACTAGCAGTTAGATAGCTTCCAAAGGATCATCTTCCATTTTGGTTGATGGAAAGAACTATATTAAGAAGATTTTGTGGCCGTTGAGTGACAAGGATAGAATCTCCACTTGTTTTTTTTATCATCCATACAATTAGAGTCTTAGTTTCCATAAATAGAGCTCATTCATTTAGAAAAAAATTGTCTTTAAGATTGATTTCTCAATCAATTTGATTTATTCAATCTTCCACATAGATGTGAAATCCAACCCAATTTGCTAGCCATTGTAGAATCTAAGGGTAATCTCATTATGGACTTGTTTCCTTCTAGATAAGCACACAGATTATAGTCTGTATCATTTAAGTATTTATGTTCTGAGGATGTCGGGATGGAAATGAAAAGTTTTCTCCTTCTCCTACTGAGTTTGAATTGATAATATGAGAATGTGGCTGAAAGGATTCAGTCTGGATGCTGCAAGAAGCTTATTGAACATATACCCGGAATATCAATCTTCAAGACAACTATAGTTTATTGAAATCTTTTGTCAGCTTCAAAATCTATTGGAAGTTTTCTCTAACAGATTCAACCAAATCCTATGATCATCTGAAACCATAGATCCTAGGATGCTAATTGAGGTCCTCATGTTGTTGTCCACATTGGAGAAGAGTCGAGTATCGCTAAGGTAAAGGTAATTGTAGCATGTGCCTCTACATTGATTATCAAAAAATCGACAATGTGAAACTTCAATTGCCACAAATAGCTGATCTCTTTATTCAACTACAGGGTGCTCGGTTCTTTTCCAATAGTGATGTAAGGCCTGTTTGTCGTCGACTGAAAAAGAAGGCACATGACGTTTTTTTTTTTTTTGGTCATAGAAGGCATATGAGGTTTATAAGTCTACATTCTGCACTCGGTACGACAGTTGTGAGTTTCTAGTTGCCTTTTCCTACATTTACGACAAAATGGCATAATTGATGAAAATAAGATAGTAAGAATGAAACAATGATGGGAAATGATTGTGTAATACATTCTCTTATTGATCGTAAATTTTTAGTTTTCGAGAAGCTAGACGAGTTCCGCTTGGACTTAAAAAATGCCATATGGAGTATGGTCGCTCATGAGAGTGAAGACATCTAGTTCTTTCTTGAATCGAATGAGCTTTTTAAATTATCGAAAAATGTTGTTATTAAATATTGAGTAATCAAATAATAAAATATTATAAGGTCTAATACGTTAACTTTTTTGTGAATTTTGTCATGGGTAATGCCAAATGATCATTACTTCTGTCCACATATGAACATCGGGTTCTAATATGCTTATTTCTCATTAATTAGCTTTTGAGTCAAAAAAAATTATGGAAATTCTGATACTTTTCACTAAAATTATTATTCGATTTTTTATGTGCCAACTTTTCAAGTATATTTTAAATTCAACGAACACAAAGCTGGTTTTATCAAATACAAAAAAGTTTCAAAATATTATTCTGATCATTAGGGCCCGTTGCACACGTGCGAACTTCCTCGTCTTTTTGCCCTTAAAACCAGAAACCAAGCATTCCATTCGAAATTCCTCTCTCCCTTCTCCTTCTCAGAGATCGACCGTTCCCAACCGTCAGCAACATTCGCCCAATGGCCCCCCTTCTCCTCCGGATCGCCGCCGCCTTCCTCCTCCTCCTCCCTGTGATCCTCTCCGCCACCGTCGTCGATGACCTCCGTAACTTGCGGCCGCCCCCTGACTTCAACTCCACCATCACCGGCAACTGCCTCCGAAACCCTTCCCTCCGGTATTGCGGCAACTCCCGCCCTCTGGGGGGCCTCGACGAGATCTTCAAGTTCACCATCATCGCGAGTCACCTCTGCAACGAGTCCCGCAACCCCAATTGTGTCGAGTCCTTCGACAAGATCGACCTTCGGGGCCGCCCTAAGATCGCACCGCTCTATCTGTCCTTCGACTTCTTCTGGAAGTACTGCCCCCTATCGATCCAGTCCATTGATTTCTCGAACAACTCGCTGAGGGGCGAGTTCCCGACCAGTGTTCTGGCCTGCGCACAGGTTGGGGCCCTCGATTTCAGCCACAACGAGCTTTCGGGCGATTTTCCGGTCGAGATGCTGGCATCGCTGGTCAACCTGACCGTCCTCAACCTTTCATACAATCACTTCTCGGAGTGTAAACTGTCCGAGAGCCTAGTCTTCAGGCGGTTCAATTCAAGTAATTTTGTCCACTCGGGCCTCATTCCGAACAAACAGAGCTTCGCGGTCAAGGCGATGTTTCTGATGATCGGCTTGCCACTTATGGTGATTTTACTTGTGGGTTTCGTGGCTATGCTGTGTTTTAGAAGGCGCAATCTGCCATTGGAATCTCGACAACCAAGACATCACTTCACTACATCAATGCTTAAGGCGGCGACGAGCGGATTCTCACGTGAAAACTTAGAGGGGAAAAGTGATGGAGTAGATATTTACAGAGGAATTCTGAGAGATGGTACTCAAGCGAGGATCGAGATATACTGGAGTGACATTTCCACTGAAAGCATGAGAAAATTTGTCGAAGAGTGTGAGGTCTTGGTCAATTGCGCCACAAGAACCTTGTGCGAGTATTCGGTTGGTGCAATGACCGGGAAATGAGAGCGATCGTGATGGAATGGACTGACGGAGAGAGCCTAGAGATTTGGTTGACGGAGAGAGCTCCACCGTTGAAGCACAGGTTGAAGGTATTGGTTGGAGTCATGGAAGGCATGTGTTACTTGCATGAATTGTGGCCTCAAGTGGGGTATGATCTCCGGACCAGCAGTATTATCTTGTCTGGAAATCTTGAGCCGCTGATTTCACGGTTCGAATTCGATAGTCGAAACAGCATCTCGAAAAGTAAGTTCATTTGTGTCTCCACTTGCATTTTTCCTTTCATGTTGTCTAGCAGATTGCAAAAAATTTGACTCCCATTTGGTCTTTTTTAATTAGACAAACACAAGTTTGGAGTGCTTTTGTTGGAGATGATCACAGACATAGGGAAGATGGGAGACATTGAGGCGGGCGAGGCCGGTTTTATCGAGCACATCCGAATGAATTTCCCTGCAAATTCGCAGAATTTGTTGGATGAGAGAATCATGATTGGTAGTGCTGCCATTGAACAAGCTCGGCAGGTCATTGAGATCGGGTTAGCATGCATCGACCACTCGGCTAACGAGCAGCTGAAGATGGATTGGATACGTCTTATCCTGCTGAGAATCTACAGAGCATGCCATGTTAATGGATCTCCTAACCATGGACGATTCAGCGGAGATAGGGACAAGAGACATAAGCACGGTCAATGAAGACGAACTCGCTAGGAGACCCGGGTTTCACTAGCCATAGAGAAGTTCGATTGAATTGGTTTACTCTTTTCAATGTACATCATCATGCCATAGACAAAGCACTTAACGTTCTAGTTTGAAGGAAACTCGTCAATCTACTTGCTTTTACAGTTTCCTCAACTTCACTTTCTTAGAATGATGCCTGGCTGAGATGGATACGCGTAAATTCACGTTGAACAACTCAGAGTAGTTACGCTATATCTGTAATTTATGACGGTGAAAAATGTCCAGCCAGCCAGCAATTCTTCCAACTGAAGTGAGAAGAATTACTGTATTTTTCTCCAAGTTGGAGATTCCTGTTTGCAAGTGTGTATGCAAAATGCATTGTCACGGCTACTGCCATGCAACATGCAAAGTTGGATTCGAATATTATGAGAAAATGATATGATATGGCGACATCTAATGCAACATGATGGGGCAAACTCAAATGCAAACATGACAAGAAAATAACATGGCATGATAATATTCACATGCGATATGACATAATAGAGTTGAGACTACAATTTGATTAGAAAATAATACAATATACTAATAATCACATGCAACATGACATGACATATTCACAATTCAAATTGATGAGAAAGATGACATGACATTGCAAATTCAGAATTTGAATGCAATGAGAAAATGACATAACATGCAAATCACATGGAACATGTCATTTCAAATTCACTGTCCAAATATGACAAGGAAAATAATGTAACATGGTAATTTTTACAAGTAACATGACATGATGAATTTGTAATTTAGTTAACATGGCATGGTATAATCACATGAAACACAAGATGACAAATTTGATTGCGGAGGATCACTGGAAAAAGATAACATCACATGGCAAAAATGATGAGAAAATGACATGACATGATAATAATCACATACAAAATGATATGACAACTCATGATCTAAATATGAGGAGAATGAGAACAACTACAATAGGAGTGTCATAACTTTTTATGATACTCGCTTAAGTACCATAGCTTTTTTTTTTTTTTTTTTTTTTTTTGCTCACTTAAAAGTCACATTGAAGTAAAATCAATCATTTGAGTGTCATTCCTAACAAATCATCCTACGTGAATTTTTTTTATTAATTTCTCATTTTAACGTTGATTTATTTTTTATTTTTATTAATTGTCCACATTAACGCCGGTGATGGTATGTAGGACAACCAGAGTCCACGTCAAATATCCCGATGAGACAAATCGCCGATGGCACTTAAGAACTTGTGCCAAATAGTGTACAATTGTATTCTTTTATTTCCCAAAACAAAAACAAAAACAAAATGCATTTGGTAATTTTTTTGTTTCTAGAAACAAATTTATCCTTAGAAACAAATTTATTCTCGAAAATAGATTTAGAACAAAATCAAAAAGTAGAAACAAAAAATGTTGCTTCTTTATTCCCTATAATAACTCCATAATCAAGCCCAGTCTTCGTGGATCATCCTCCATGCTTCGTGCGTTGCAAACTTTCGGGCTGAAACAATTGTCTATAATTATATAGTTATGCCACTACTAAGATTTTATTTTCCTTTTTTCTCTTCACCCTTTATATCTTTTGTTCAAAACGAGAAATTGCACGAGAGAGAGAGAGAGAGAGAGTGGGATAGCTTCGAGGAAGCTATCCCAACAGCAGGATCCATGTCCTTTTTTCTTTTTAAAATTTTTCTCGATTTTGTTGGAATTTGTGGCAGACCCTCTACTGCTCACCGGACCATTTTCAAATGGCCGGCAGTGAAGTTGGAACGCTAGCAATAGGAAAAATATGTGTTCGAACTGGTATGTACAGCTATTTCCTATGTTTCGGTGTGGATATAACTTATCTTAGTACCCCTTCATGAAGGTTGAAACTCAAGTTCTAATTCAAATAGTCTCACAACTGGTTGACTAATGCTCAATCTTATTTAGAAAGTACACAATGATTACAACATTAATAAATAAGAGAAATCCCATAGACGACTATCTAGGTATCAATCCCTCAAAACCCCAAAATTTCTTCCTACTAATAAAATAGCATGCAATGACATCATAATCATATCAATACTTATAGTCATACCGTATAGATTATTGATTAATTTCATCCGGGGGGCACTATTGGCACGCTGTGAAGCACCACCGTCTCCACCGTGAGGCCCGGCCCAAACCCAAAAAGGACGCCCCACTCCAACCCTCGCCGGTGGTCGCGAGTCCTTCCTCCACCGACTTCCTCCGCATCTCATCGAGGACAAAAAAGACAGACGCGCTCGACATGTTCCCGTACTCTCTAAGCACGTGCCTCACGGCTCGGAGCCTCTCCTTTCTCAACCCTAGCTTGGCCTCGATTTGGTTGAGTATAGCCGGGCCACCCGGATGAGGCACCCAGAAGATGGAGTTCCAGTCGGTTATGCCGAGAGAATCGAACGCCTCATTCAAGCTCTTCTCGATGTTGCTTGCGATCAATAGGGGGACCCTGTCGGATAAGACTAAGGAGAGTCCCACGTCACGCACTTGGCTCTCGATGGTGCTCTCTGAGTTTGGCAAAACGGTCTCCGCAGTCCACACGAGTTGGAATATGGGCTGCTCGGATGGGATCTCCGGATCGGACCCTATGATGAGCGCCGCGGCGCCGTCCCCAAGGAGGGCCTGGCTCGCGAGGTTGCCATGGTTCTCGTCTGATGGACCTCGGAAGGACGTGACAGTGATCTCAGAGCAGACAATGAGGACGCGCGCACCAGCATTGTTCTCAGCAAGGTCCTTGGCGATACGGAGGGCGGTGCCGCCTGCAAAGCAGCCCAGGTGGTAGAGCATGACACGCTTGACGGAGGGGCTGAGGCCGAGGAGGCGCATGAGCTGGTAGTCAGCACCAGGCATGTCGGCGCCAGAGAGGGAGCAGAATACAATGTGGGTGATCTTGGACTTGGGTTGGCCCCACTCCTTGATAGCCTCCGACGCTGCCTCCTCGCCGAGCTTCGGGATGCTGACGGTGCTTATGTCCTGGCGCGCGTTGAGTGAAGGAGCGTCATACGAGCAGATCTCGGGGTTTTTCTTGAGAAGCTCCTCGGTCAAGTGCATGTAGCGCTTGTGGATCATCGACTTCTCACCTGCGATGTTTCCGAATATTGATTTTACTTTCTAGAATAATGTTGTCTTGCATGCATTGGAGTTTTTCTTTGTAACTGTGAAGTTTCAATTAGGTATAACTATATCTTCACTGAAATGATTAAATTGCCTGCACCTTTTCAGGAACTTCATCCAAGTTATTCAAGCAAAAGCTCTAACATCTTTCTCTCTATAGTGGAGATATCAAATCTGAGGTTGAAAGCTCATGCAGAAAGAGGGAGGCAATGGCGGGGTGGTGGTGACGGAGGAGCTACGATAGGTAACTCCCAGGGAAGAAGAGAGAAGGATAGACATGGAAATTGAAAAGGCGGGGCAAAGAGAAGAAAGAAAGAGGATCTAAAAAGAAAACAATGATAAATATGTATAAGCCGTCTAAAGTACATATACATGTGATGATATATAGATATATCAACGGCATATTACAGTTCAGTTACTGCAGTTGTTGACTGTAGAGAATCCCAATCGTATAAAAGATATGAATTAAGGGATTAGATGCACAGACTCTTTTCTCTTTTTGGTAGAACCCTTTTTTCTTTTCCTACCTATGAATGAGCTTGGTTTCGGTTAAGGGAGAAGCAAGAAAAAAATAACTAGCATTGAAATGGAAACCGCAATGTTTTGTAGCTAGGGCAAACTAGAGTGAGGCTCACATATGCGGATGAACTTCTGCTTGAGAGCCGTCATGTGCTCACTCTTGGTCATGCGGAAGTAGTAGTCGGGGAACTCGTCCTGGTACATGCAGTTCGCCGGGTTCGCCGTTCCAATGGCGAGGATAGTCGCCGGACCCTTGGCCCGCTGGTTCTCCCGGATCTTCTCCACGGAAGCCATCTCTCTCGGAGCTGTGTTTGGAACTTCAATGTAACCCGTGATTGCAGCGACAGGTTCTCTGCCCCTGCGGGATGGAGCGACAAAAGTTTTGAGAATTCAAGACTCTTCCCTCTCTCTTCTAATGTTGGCTTGGCCTTGTCAAAGCTTCGTGTTATCTCATCTCCTTCTATGGTAACAAAATAGAAGAGGTTAGGTCTCCATCTTGCGGCCCCCTCACTTACTAAATGCTGTGCACAGTTCCCCTTCTCGGGGCTCCCACGCTCACTAAATGCTGAGCAGAGGAGGAGGATTCAAAAAACAGACACGTCCCTTCTCGATTTCTTCATCTTTCGACGAGTGGCACGCATGCAGAGTGCATTCTCCGGAGAATTTCCAATATCTTCTTAATTTCATCTGTCGACGAGCGGCACGCATGCAGAATGCATTCACGGGAGAATTTCCAATATCAAGCAGTTTTCCATAATCTGACTGGAATTTTTAACGGACAAAAGATCGGCTTTGTTAGAAGGTTATATAAAGAAGAGTAGTAGATCCTCCGTGAGGATCAATGAGAGTTGCTCCTCGAAATGGAGGGGTTATCGATGCCGTCAGCCACAGTAGGCGGTGGTGTTAAGGATGGGCGTGAAGAATCCTTCGCTGGAGCGCCACCCCGATGGGGCAAATTACTTTTTTAACGATAACGGTACTCGTTCTTGTAGTGGCCTTTTTTACCACGATAAAAGTAAAATTTGTCTTTCTTGATTGTGTTGTTGTTGCCAAGCTTGTTGGTATCATTGGTGTCAATGAGTTTCCTTCCCTCTTATTTTCTCTGTCTCGGCTCATGTTGCCATTCTCAATCAAATACACGTTGCTTCTTTCTCATAATTAATTTCGAGTTCCTAAGAACTTTCCTCAATTAGAATATGTTTTATCAAAATTTTTAGAGTGTTCTTGGTTGTATGAAGAAATTTCTTTCAATAATCAATCCAAATTGAAGGCAATTTTGTAATAATTACAACAAATTTAAGAGACTTAGAAACTTCGTGATTGAAGTCTTTGAATTTGACTATATATTTGAAGTTCCTTCACTTGCTTACCGATAGATTCTCGATCAATCACAGTAAGTTCAAAATATTTTAGAGCAGTAAATCATTCTATATATTGTTTTTAGTATTGTATTTGGTCTCCAAGGCATTCTAAATGTCTTTTTAATTTGCATAAGATCAAAAAGTTTTATATAGATGATTTGATAAAGCATTGCAAATCTTTCCTCAGCACCTCTTCCGATTGTCCTCACACCTTTTCCTTGCAACTTTCATTTCATTAGAATCATTACCCTTTTGATTAGGGATAGCAGGCAAGTTGGGATCCAAGGTGTAGAAAATACATAATTGAGATAAATGAAGGATCGTATTGTCTTTCCAACCGATATAACTAGTTCCATCAAAGTAAGGATTGATTCACAACTTGTCAAGATTGCAAGCACTTGATCTAGTCATTGTCTCTATCTTCATAAGGACGGTACCTTAAGATTGTGGGGAAAATTTTGATTGTTAAATTAGTATTCATATAATAAATTTATGATTGATTGGCTAATTTTTTTGAGTAAAAATCACGGTACTTCTCCAATTTGCTTCAAATTGAAATTTATAATTACTTTCTGCTTATTGAAAAAAAGAACTTTTGGCCTTTGTTCGGGGATCGTTTAGAGATCCCATGATGCTAGGTAGATTCCAAGTTCTTAAAGGAACTTATTTTCCATGGCCTGCTTTTGATTTTTTTTTTCATTTCATTTATCTGATGCATCACATAAGACAAACATCTATAGTGATATGAGTAGTATAATAGCGTGTAAGGAATTTGTTGATTGAGTGCCCTTAACACTTGTTGAGCAATCATATAATGAAATCTTGCAACATTTAATGTATTGACTGTTTTCGTTATATGCAAAATCCATATTTTAGAAATACAATATTTCTTGAGTAAATATATTTAACAAGTGTGTGAAGGACTATTGTTGATGACTTTATTTCAAACAACATTTCGTATCGTGTAATTTTCTTCTTGTCGATGAATGTATATTTTATACTATTTGTTAAAGTTGTTCAGACTTTAACAAATATGATGGAATATATATTGTTTTTTTTTTTTTTTTTTTTTATTTTTAAAAAAATTAAAATTTGGAAAACATTTTTAAAATAAAAATAAAAAATTCGAGCTTCTTTTTCTTTTCCCCTTCCCGCTTCTTCCCCAAGCGTCATTGGCCAGGATGTTCGCGTTATGCATTTTTTTTCCCGTGAAGAAGTGTGATTATTTTTTAATGGGAGGTAGAACCCTTCCCCAAACCGCGTTTTCATTTATCAAGCCCTAACAAATGCAACGCATTTTCTTCTTCGCGGGCGGTGGTATGGAATATATATTGTTGAGACTGAAAAGGGTAGCAAAACGTGTCAACCCAACTATTATGATTATCTTAACGTCTTTTATCGGCATAAGTGCAGAACCAATTCTTAATATTCTGGCACCAGCACTTTATATTTGATAAGATGGATGAAGTTTTTAGCTACCGATAAAAACATCACGTTTTCAGCATTATTCATCCATCAAGGATGAGTTTCAACTTTTCCCTCCATTTTCTCCTTTGAACCAGTGAATATAGATTTCATAGAACCAACTTTATGTACACTCTTCTCTAACATTACTGTTCTTCCATTGTCATCTGTCCCCAAATCAAAAGAAACAAAAAACAAATAATGACATGGTGCAAGGAAAAGTCAAAAAATTCATTAGGGTGGATGCATAAGATAGAGATATGGTGACAGTGCAAGTAAGATTGGCAATGTTGCACACAATCCCTTTGCACTAACACAAGATAAAACAAGAATCACAAAGAGATAACTCAAATATGATAAGATACGACACGATACGTCTAATTTTATATATTAATACGAACAAACACGCTTCCATATAAAATCAATTATTTGGCATGTAAAATCAAAAGTGAGATACTTTAGGCCAACATAAATTGACATAAACTATAAATATGAGTGTGTCATGCCAATGCTATTTGCCTGGCCATATTTACAAGTAGGCATCTTAACCTTTGATATGGGTGAATCGCTTGTAAAACCTCGTCTGTTAAAAGTTCAAATGCTGCGGTGTACACGATTACCTGGTTAAAGGGTTGAGATGCATGACAAGCAAAGGTTGCTAGCCTTGAGAGAAGTGGCCTATACCCTCCGCTACACCCATGCGCCATCTCCACGTAATGCAACGTGAGACTTGCATCACGTGTCAATCAAATACAAGAATCCGATTCTCACCAAGCTCAATAAGTGGGCTTGAGTGGGCTGGGCCCCGTGCTAGGCTAAAAACATTTTTTCTTTAGCTGTTTGTGATTGGAATACTAAACTTTGCATGTGAAACTGACTACCTCCAGGCCAGACCAAAAATTGACCGGGCCTAGGTGGGCCTAGGGCCCAGGTGTGTTAAGTTGGGCGAGTTGGGCCCAAGGTAGGAAAGGTTTACATAAGCCCATCCATTTTTCCGTACAGGCCAACGTAGCCTAATGGGGTTTTAACCGATGTAATGGACCATCAATCAAATGATCAGGTATAATCTTTACCCTCCTCTTTGCTCTGCAATTCTACCCACAATCCCCCACCACTCTAGAAATGTGGCAAGATAGGAAAAGGGGGTACATGCACGACAAGCTTTAAAACTTGTTACCAAAGTATAATTAAGTTCTAAAACTTGTAAAAAGTACAATCAAATCTTAATACTTATCAAATTGAGCCAATCGAATCCTTTATTAATATTGTTAACTTATTTAACAGAAAATGTTGATGTGACATTTTTAAATTAATTTCTCTCTTACATGGCATTTTAAAATTATTTTATCCAAATCTGATTTGAATTAGATTAAATAATAAGAAAGCTAAAATTTTATTTAAAGAAACAAAACTGAAAAAAAAAAAAAAAATAGTAGGGTAGAGCCTTGCAAGTGGGCATGGCTGCCGCCACCACCCATTGTCGAGGGCTCGGTGACCATTGCCAGCCCTCGCCAACCCCAAGCGAGGGCCGATGACCATTGTTGGGCCCAAGCAAGGGTGCCCAAATCTGGGTGACGCTAATGCTCGCCCAAGCCTAGTGAGCATTGGCAGCCTCAGGCAACAGCTAACGTCATGCAAATTTGGGTGGGCACCCACAATTTGGCCTCGCCGGCTGTCTCCTAGGGCCCACGAGGCCTCACACAAGCCTTACTTTTTATTTTTTTTTTTTTTTTTCTTTTCGGTTTTTTTTTTAAATAAAATTTTAGCTTTATTAGTTCTTCATTTAATTTAAACAAGATCTGAAGAAGAAAATAATAATAAAAATTCCACGTAGGAGGGAAAAATTAATTTAAAAAATCGATGTTAGTATTTTCCGTTAGACAAGTTAACAATGTTGGCGGAATGAGTCAATTGGACCAATTTGATAAGATTTAAGACTTAAATATATTTTTTGTGAGTTTGAGGACTGAATTGCACTATCGCAATAAGTTTTAAGATTTCTAGTGCATATATCTCACATGAAAAGTACCAAAAGTGAAGGTTGAAGCAAAGGGTATGGCCTCCTATAAAATAGGGAGAGCAAAGGTTAATATGAACATACCTTTCTATACATGAAGGCGAAAAAATCTGCCTGGATTTTAAGTATGGGGGGTTTTCTACACTTGCTACTCTTATGGTAAGTTTGGCCACTACGATAAGTATTGAGCAAAATATACCTTTTGATAAGGCAAAGGTGGATCATTATTTTCGCCAATGGGTGCGAGCAAAGGTTCATGAGCCATCTTTTTTAAAATATCCTTTATGCAAAAAATAGTGATGAGAAAGGGCCTAAGGAAATGATACTAGAGACACCAACCGACTCCACTCCAATTGTCCCTAATGAGCGAAGGGATCTGAGCGCTGTCAAAACTCAAGTGAACAAACAGGAATATAAAGTTTCTATCTTAGAGGAAAAGGGGGGAAATGGTGTTCCAGGGAAGTGCTGACCTTAAATTTGTAGAATTCTCAAATTTAGCAAGAAGCAAAGAAGGCCATGCTCTAGAACTAAAATCAGAGGGGGCTCTAAAACTTCAGCTTAAAAAAAAAAAATTTAAAAATCAAGAAGTGCAGTATTCCAATAATATGTATGAAACCTAACTTCTTGACACTACAATCTAGGTATTGTAAGGCTCAACTAAATAGGCTTCGTTGGCTAGTTGTCACATATGAAGCTTTTGCGTCAGAATTGTTAGGGTTTGAGCACACCTCCAACAGTCCAAGCCTAAAGAGCTATAGCAGCTCAAGAAAGGTCAAGTATTTTGTTCCTCTTAATAACCAAAATCAAGAAATCATGTTACAAACGCTAAAAAGAAAACTCAGGTTCCGATAGTGTTTTGTATTTAATCCTGTGGGTTTGGCAAGGCGTGGCAAATTGGATTTCACTAAAGACAAAATCCGCTCCGATTAACAAAGGCAGAATGTCATTCTCCAAAAACAGAATTTCCACTCTTAAAACTTTAGAGGCAACAAAGATCCGAGATCCAAGTCAACTTAAAAAGATGACAGTGGAGTTTTTTTTGTGGTCTTTGCACCTCCGTGCGCACCAAGAAATTTCACTGTGTTTAATTAATGCTCTAATCAGATTGGTCAGGAGATAAATCAGTCATTCATAACAGAGATGACTCTACAAAAAATAAAAGAAACAATTTTCCAGCTAGGATTAACGAATGCACCTGGGCCAAATGGGTTAGATGGGATATTCTACTAACACAAATCAAGCTGGATTTACTGACAACGTGAATGAATTCTTTCAAACACAGAGTGATGAATCCACAAATGGACAAAACTCATATCTTCCTTATCCCTAAAGTTCAGAACATTGAAAAGCTAGAGCATTTGTGCAATTTTGCTTATCATCTCAAAGGTGATGGCAATAGGCTGAAATTTTGGTTGCCCACTTTGATAAAAATGGATGCCTTTGTGAGTGGAAGGCAAATGTAAGACAATATTCTAATTGTAGAAGAGGTACTTCATCAATTTAGAGTTCGTTGGAGGAAAAAGAGACTTGAGGCTATTTTTAAGCTTGATATGCAAAAGGCCTACAATTTAATTGAATGAGATAACATGGAAGCATTTATATTGAAGATGGGTTTTGATGACAAATGGATAGCCTTGGTAATGCGTGTCTCAACCATGAACCACTGTCATATTCATGACCTAAAAGATGTATTAGATAGGGTGACCCTCTCTCCCCAATTTTATTCATCTCAGTAGATAATGTGATGTCGGCAATGATCAAGAGAGCAATAGAGTATGGCACCATTAAATGGATAAAGTAAATAGCAATTGTTCTACATTATCTCACCTTTTGTTTGTCGATGATTCTATTTTTATTTTTTTTAGAAGGGAAGGTAAAGAAATGTCAGAATTTGTCTGCGATGTTTAACTAGTACAGCTTTGCATCAAGACAAGCAATAAACTTGGACAAATCGTGGATCTACTTCAGTAAGTGATATCCACAGAGTCTGAGGAGAAAAATGGCATAAGAGTTTTAGAGAATGCAAAAACTGGAAAGTACCTCGGTATTCCATTAGATCGGGGAATGTAAAACAAAAAATAAAAGACATGTTTGTTTAGATATTGGCTAGGGTCAAGAAATGTTTGCTTGATCGAAAAAAATACTGCAACTATCAATCGACCTCTCTGGTAATTGTTTTTGCTTATCAGTTTGGCTATAATAATTGTTCTCGCTCTTTTATCCTTTCCATCTATTTGATTAAAGTCAAACTTTGCGAGTCAACAACAATGCTTCTTGACTAGATTGACATTTAGTCGATTAACATCGGCTCGATTGTACAAAAAAAAATTGTTCCCCTCTCGTCGACTCAATTCTGTTGGTTTCTCAACTAGTGTTTGGTCGTCATTTGTGTTGGTCAACATAGCATTTACTCCTTCCCTTATTGACACGCTGCATGTCCTATTATTCAATCAATACTCACTGTAGCCCTTGACTTCTTTTAGTGAATGACTTTGCCTTATCATTACAGCCCGAGTAAAGATATTCCTCTTTGTCTCAATGGTCTTTTAACACTTCCACTAAAATTGGCCCAAGTCGATATCACATTGAAAGCCATAGTCCTTTGCCTGATCAAAATTGATAATTTAGGGTGCCAACATATGCCCCCGACATTCAGTGGCATGAGTAATGCAATTGAATTTTTGTGCCATTATACAACCATTTAAGTAATCGTCCCGAAGGGAATAATTTACCTTTTGAACGGCATCGTTTCTGACCAATCTAAAAAGACCAGGAGGCGTCAACCGAACTAGATTGCCTTTTCATTTGAACTCCACGAGGTCAAACTAATTATCTCTATACTAGCTTTTAGCTCATCTTCCTTCTTCTTTTACTTTACCTCGTGACCAACTCTTTCTCCTTATTGAGCTTTCAGGGCTATTTTGAATGTCTATGGCCAATCTTCCTTCCTCATGCACGTTTCTTCCGCAATTTTATCTTTTTTGTATTTTGGTCTATTACAGTAATTAAATGTTAAGCCACATCGTCATCTAACTTTTAGAACAATTTACAATAATCCCATAAAATCTCACATAATATTAAAGCAGGAAATCTTGAATTCAAACTTTTTAAACCCCTATTTGCCTCCCCAATTAGGGGTAAGTATGGGTCGAGTGGACGGTTCCTACCCTAGAACCAAGAATTGGCCACTAAGGACTGATTCCAAAAATTTGGAACCAAGAACCACCCATTGATTCCATAGATCCACCTAGAAAATGAACCACTTGTCCGGTCTAGCTCCCGAGTGGGTTCATGGCACCTGTCCCATCAAGCTTCATGCACTTAGTACAATGTTTTCCTGCAAGCTAAAGTAAAAAAAAAACTCCCTTATTCTTAATAGCAAGATTAGTAAAATAATTAGGCTCATATTGAAAGTTGAAAGTCAAGGCTGCAAGTAAGAGAAAGCAATATGACTCAAGCAAGGAGAGAGTGAGATAAGACGAGTACTCAGTAAATGGGTCCGATCCATTTTTTAAGATTAGGGATTTTAAGATTTTCATTTTTTTAAAAATTTTTTGCTGGAATTTTTTTAAAATTAAATATATTATATATATTAAGGGCCCGATCCAAGCAGGTTGTACCACATGTGGAAGTTAGAACCAAACCAGTTTCCTTGGGAACCATCGATTCCGGGGAATTTGGACAATTCTTGGTTCCTTCATATGCCCCTCTTCCCAATATTTCCACGTGTAGGCTGGATTAGAGTAATTAACTATTAAACCATGCCTTCATCTAAAGTTTAAGCTTTTGGAACAGCTGACAGTGATCCCATAGAATATGGAAGCAAATTGGGTTCTCTTCATTTTTAGGGAAAAGAGTTAAAACTTGTTGGGTTGACAAGTTAGCTTTTGAAGAAGTCTCCAATTTAGGGAAGAATCTAGTAACACTCCATCATCTTTTTCTTTAAATCTTTTCATAATGGATCATGACTTTTATGTGCTTTCACGGCGCTAGTTAATCCTAAATAATTTCCTACTCTATCAAAACTTTCCATTTATCCACTATTTTCTTATTTGGACCACCGATCCGATCTAGTTCCTGAATGGGTCTATGAAATCGATCCCACCAAGCTTCACGCACTTAATACAACGTTTTCCTATATGCCAAATTATTTATTAAAAAAAAAAAAAAGAACTCCCCTAATGCAAGATCAATAAAATAATTAGGCTCATATTGAAAGTTGAGAGTTGAGATTGCGAGTTGATGAGCGTTAAGTTTCAGAGTCAAGATTGTGAGTGAAAAATAGAGATACGACTAGGATGAGGAGCGAGTGAGACAAGATGAGTACTTAGTCAATGCGTGTTGAATATTAGATTAGGGATTTTAGGGTTTTCATTTTTTTAAAAATTTTTTGTTTGAATTGTTTTTCTTTTAAATTAAATATATTATATATATTAGAGGTCCATTATGAGTGGGCAGCTCCATGGGAACTAGATTGATTCCCTTGGGAACCACCTATTTTGGATGGTCCAAGCGATTACTGGTTCCTTTACATACCCTTATTCCTAATATTTCCACGCATAGATTGGATTAGAGTAATTAAATATTAAACTATGCCTTCATCTAATATTTAAGTTTTTATAACAATTGACAATAATCCTACAAAATATAAAAGCAAATTGGGTTCTCTTCATTTTGGGGGAAAAGAGTTAAAACTTATTTGGATGACAAGTTAGCTTTTGAAGAGATCCCTCATCTAGGGAAGAATCTAGTAACATTCCATCCTCTTTTTCTTTACATCTTCTCATAATGGATCACGATTTTTATGTGCTTTCACAATGCTATTTAATCCTAAATAATTTCCTACACTATCAAAACTTTCCATTAATTCGCCATTTTCTTATATAAACCATCCTTCCAAATAAATCCTTTTCCTTTCGTTAATTACTATTATTCTTCATTCTCAATCTCATTTTGGATTTGATTACTTTGATTTTTCTGATATATGTTTAGCTAGGTAATAAAGTTTGTTGTGGTCGGATAGATTATAAAGGTACGTAAGCTATAAAAAAGCTGTTAATGCCGCTTTCTTTTAGCACTTTGATTGACTGCTTAAATTAGGAGCGAGAATAAAAAGGTTCGAAACATTCGATCAAACCGAGGCAATTTGTTTTTGTCGGTTCGGTTTACTATAAAGGTACTTTTTTAGGAAAAAAAATAGTTCACAAACCTAATCGAATCAATCTTTTGTGGTTCGGTTTGGTTTCGACTTTTTAAAAATCGAACCGCGGACTCGTATTGTGTAGCTTGTTAATTTATTAATTTATCTACTATTTATACATGAAATAACTTAATGGAATAAGTCTGACTTTCATTTATTATGAATCTATAAGCTATTGCGAGCCTACAATTCGATTTTTTTTTTTCATGAACTTAATGCTCCTTGAAGCTAGTTATTGCGCTTACAAGGAACGAACTAAAAAAAAAAGAATATTTCGACCAAAAAAAAGAATAAAATAAGGTTCTGTTTGCTTCATGAAAAATTAATGATTTAAAAAAAAAATTACAAAAAAATCACTTGTATTACTTACAAAATTAATGAAAAAAATATTCATCGAACATGAAAATGTTTGAATATATTGTTATCAATAATGAAAATATTTTTATTAACTAATTTTATTGTTGGTACTAGACTAATTATTTTAATCAATAATCAGTTTTAGGAAAATATTTTATAAATTATTTATTTTTGCAAAACAAATAGATGATAAGAGAAAAGATTTTGTCACCAAAAAAATGATGTGATTTAGCTCCGTTTGTTTCATAGATTATGAATGGTTTGGAAAATATTTTCCTAAAATGATTGTTTGTATTGCTCAAAATAATTAATCAATGAAAAGTCATTTTATTATCAATAACAATTTACGTCTCAATATTTTGGTGGGCAATGAAAATGTCTTTTACTCATTCATTTCAGTAATCCATATAAACAATTATTTAAAAAATAATAATTTTCGTATCATTTATGTTTTGCCGAATAAATGGAGGGAGAAAGAAAAGACCGTTGAATTTCTCTTCCATTTGCAAATTGCGAGGATGGTCGGCGCCGTTTCTTTTTCGCGCATTTTCGTCAACAGAAACCTGCCGTGAGCCAAAGAAAACAGAGCATGGAAATCCCCGCAGCTTCAACATAATGCAGCTCCGGAGCACCGCCAGCTACCCCCATCTCCTGAGCCTCCTGCGGTCCTGCATCGACGCCAGGTCCTACCCGGCCGGCAAGCTCCTCCACGCCCGCGTCCTCCGCCTCGGCCTCCTCGACGCCACCTTCCTCTGCAACCGCCTCGTCGAGCTGTACGCCGCGTGCGGCGAGACGAGGGACGCCCGCTCGGCGTTCGACGGCACCCCCGCAAGGACGTCTACACGTGGAACGCCGTTCTGGGTGCTTACTGCAAGGCCGGAGACCTGCAGTCCGCGCGCCGGCTGTTCGACGCAATGCCCGAGAGGAACTGCTTCTCGTGGAACAACGTGATTAGCTCCTTGGTCAGACATGGGCTCGAACGGGAGGCCGTGGAGGTTTATCGTTCGATGAGATGGGATGGTTTTGTGCCTACCCGTTTCACTTTGGCCAGCGTGTTCAGCGCCTGTAGTGCTTTGTTGGATGTAGAGGTTGGCAGGGGGTGTCATGGGCTTGCTGTGAAGATCGGTCTGGAGAAGAATATTTATGTCGGTAATGCTTTGTTGTGTATGTACGCTAAGTGTGGGCGCATTGAAGATACCATTCGGGCTTTTCAAGATTTGCCTGATCCAAATGAGGTTTCTTTTACGGCAATGATGCATGGCCTAGTGCAAGCTGATAGAGTCATGGAGGCTGTTGAGATGTTTAGATTGATGTGCAGACAGGGGATGCCTATCGATGCCATCTCCCTATCAAGTGTTTTGGGCGTTTGTTCTAGTGGGAGATATGATGAATCTTCCCTAGATAGTTGTGGTGGTGGGCATTCGTGCATACTTCAGGGCCAACAAGTGCATTCCCTCATGATTAAACTTGGATATGGGAGTGATCTTCATTTGAACAATGCAATAATTCATATGTATGCGAAGAATGGAGACATGGATAGCGCCGAGATGATTTTTAGTAATTTGTCAGAGATTAGTGTGGTTACATGGAATCTGATGATTGCTGGGTATGGGAACAAATTTGAAAGTGACAAGGCCATAAGATATATGCAGAGAATGCAGTGCTGCGGTTTTCAACCGAATGAAGTCACCTTTATAAATGCGCTTGTGGCATGTGTAACTTCTGGGAATGTTGAAATGGCTAGTCAAGTTTTCGCTGGGATGTTGTTTCCAACAGTTAGTTCCTGGAATGTCATGCTGTCAGGGTATTTTCAGAGTGAGAACCACATTGAGGTGATAAAGCACTTCCAGAAGATGCAATTTCTAGGTGTGAGACCCGATCGAACATCTTTAGCAACTATTCTTAGCTCATGTGCAGCGCTTGAGGTTTTGGAGTATGGGAGACAGGTGCATGCAGCCTCACTAAAGGTTGCCGGTAATGCAGATGTATATGTTACCAGTGGACTCATCACTATGTACTCAAATTGTGGAAAGATAGAGCTAGCGAAGCTCATATTGCATAAAATACCCAAACTAGATATTGTTTGCTGGAACTCAATGATGGCAGGTCTTGTGCTTAATTCCCTGGACGTAGAAGCTGCTGTATTATTTAATAAGATGCGGCAAATAGAGATGCTTCCTACTGAATCTTCTTATGGTACTATGTTGAGTTGTTGCAGCAAATTTCGTTCTTCAGTTTATGGGAGGCAGGTGCATGCTGAAATAGTTAAAGATGGATATGCAAATAATGTATGTGTAGGAAGCGCTCTTGTACATATGTATTGTAAATATGGTGACATAGATGATGCTCGGAGGTTTTTTGATATGATGCCCTATAAAAACACTGTTACATGGAATGAGATGATACATGGATATGCACAGATTGGCTTTGGTCATGAAGCTGTTTGCCTCTATGAAAATATGATTGGTATGGGCGTGAAAACAGATAGCATTACATTTGTTGCTGTTTTAACTGCTTGTAGTCATGGTGGGCTCATTGATGCCGGAATCAGTATATTAAATTCAATGCAGCAAGACCATGGCGTAGAACCTCTTTTGGATCATTATGTTTGCATAATTGATTGTTTGGGTCGAGCTGGGTGCTTCAGTGAATTGGAAGTGCTCATAGATAAGATACCATATAGAGATGATCCAGTTTTGTGGGAGGTTATACTTAGTTCTTGCAGGGTCCATGCTAATGTGAGCTTAGCAAAAAAAGCAGCTGATGAACTTTTCCATCTGGACCCAAAAAATTCAGCCCCTTATTTGCTTCTTGCCAACATCTACAGTTCATTAGGAAGATGGGATGAAGCAAGGGCGGTAAGAAACCAAATGAATAATAACCAGATTGCCAAAGATCCAGGCTACAGTTGGATTGACATTAAGCATGAGATACAAACCTGCCTTCGTTATAATCCTGAGGTTGTCAAAGAGAGAATTGAAGTGTAGCAACCTGTCGAAAAAGAATGAGGTAACCTGTTCTTGGACAAATGGTGTTTTCCAAAGATTTAGCTGGCCATTGGCCAAGAAGCATGAGATGATTAGATCAGATGCATTCTTGCAGACATCCGTGCAGAATCGCACTGATTTGTATCCCAAGTAAATGAGAGTCCTGCGGAAATAATGATTGGATCAGATGCAGTCTTGCAGACATGCAGTGGTCAATTGCACTGACCTCTATTGCCTTATCCAGAATTACCTCTATGGGAAAACAAAAGGCACAGTTGGGTATGCAGCTATTCTCTGTTGACATTGGCAGACGACTTGTCTTCCTTTCTGTCATTTTGACCTCTTAGATACTATAGAAGCAAGTCATATTTTCATGCTTTTGTCAATCTGCGCTTTGATTATTGTTGTAAAGGTTTACTTGTGATAGCTGATGACTCTATCCTATTATCTCAAAAACATTTCAGCCTGGTGTGAAGGACAGCCTGATGAATAAAGCTATAGCGGCGCTTAGATCTGGCTACCTCAGTCTGAAGCTCGAAGAGACTTACTTTTCAAATACTGAGAGAGTTTTTCAAATTCTGATATTAGAGGGATACAGTCTTGTGGCGCAGCTGCACAAGAAATGTCTCTCATTATTCTGCCTGTGGATGAAAGAAGTGGAAAACATACCTCTGGTTGGGTTTAACTGACTCGACATTTAAATCAAGTCCTTAACCAGAGTTGGGGGGCTCATATCATAAACCCTTCCGGCAGGTACCACTTGTAGAGTTTTATCTTCGCTCTCACTCTCTGCTAGGCCTTGTAGTGATAAGTGCTGTCTGTGAAATATGCCCTCTCTGTGGTTGTCACTGTGACAATTGTTTTGTTGCACTACAAACTAACATATTGCATAATAATAAGTAGGGTTTCAACTCTTATCTGTCATTGGTTGACTCAAGAACATTGAGTTTGATGGTACTTTCAATTGTGGGTATTTTCATCTATCTTTCTCTGATTAGATTTGGTTTCATTTGCTTCCCCACAACCTTGATGCTGTAGAGCTTTTATCATCCAAATTCTGATTTGATGATCTTAAGTTTCGAAATTTGTGTGAATATAATAATAATAAAAAAAAGGGGCCTTTTGGGTGTGTCTACACAAGATTTAGATGGTATCCACCAACTTTGATCTTGAAGAACTTGTTTATTTATTGCACTCACATTGATATTCTTGACAAACTTAGTTCCCCTGTTTTGAGAACTTATGACTAGAACAGGTCAAGTATTGCCCTTTCTAAATTGCCAGCCATTTTTTCTCCAGCACCATGGTTTATATAGGTCTAATCAACTCAAAAGATCCATCTTGATTTGTTTTCTTGTGGATTTTCCTTCCTGACATTCAAGTGCTGTAATTGGGTAGTAATTGATGAAACTTATAGGGGTCACTTTAGAGTATCATAAGAAAACATAAGAACTTTATGAGAAAAAGATGCTGGAAGGTATTATTAAGCATTTGAAGGTGGGTGCTGGCATCACAGCATACCCACAAAATGACTGTAAGCTTGATGAGTATATCACAGTTGATTGCCATCATACGAGATATAGTATATTAACAAACACAATGCATTGAGGTAAAAATTAGTTCTGCTTGGATGGGAAATGAGATAGGAATCATTAATTTGAGATGTTTGAACATGTACAAGGACGACTCTGCATGCTTCCATGCATGTATCAGGTCCTTTAACTCTTTCATAATATATATCTTAGTCCTCCATGTCCCCAATTTTGGAATCATGTCTTTGATGAAGTTACAGAAGTTCATCAAGTTCTTTTACTAGTTCCTTTGGCTAAAGACTTGTAAAAAGCTTTGACTTAATCTGTGTAACTTTCGTTTTAGTAGGTAATTAAGCTGTCCTTGACTTAGTTTTCGTTTTTCAATGAACTTTGCAGGACTGACAGGCTGTGGTACACTTCCAGAACTAGGAAGAGCCACAGTCCTGGTAGCTTGAAGATCATCTTGATCCAACAAACTACTGAGGATGAATAAAAGATGTTAGAATTAGGAAACCCATACTTAAGAATAATAGCCACAACGATGTCAAGTCATATTCTGCAGTAGAACAGTCATGCCACACAAAATCAATAATTCCGACATCATCCTCGATACATCACCCTTGAGAATTCACCATGATGAAATATTATTCTGTCAAAAAGTAAGCCTTTATCCGGTCACCCTGAAGCTCCTTCTAATCCCAAAAACCACATGATCTGATGGCTTTGAGCATCCACTGATTTCCAGGACAAGTAATGAGAGGATTTAGTTTGATGGCATTCGATGGACTGGTTGATACAATACAGCATGGAGGGAGGGCAAAGCGGGAATCTTGCCATGCCTCACATTTTAGTCAACGGAGTTGCTTGAGGTCAATTGCCAAGGCATTTGGTGCTACAGCGCTCTGCCTCATCCAGCATTGCTACCTCCTTTTTCAATGAGACTGACTGCCGTGGTAGTGGATTTTCTAGTTGCATTATTCTCCCTTAGTTTTGCTCTTCTTACGTCTTCATTTCCTCTCCTCCCTCAATGAACAAATAATGACTCTTTGGATGAACAGACCTTGTTTATTTCAAGAGTAAAGTTTGGTGCTCTCCATTGCAGTGTCATTTATGAATCAGGTACATTAAAGAATATTCTATATTCTGGAGGGATTTCTATACGACAAATCTTAAGAGTCTGGCTGAAGAACTCAACTGAATGCTTTCACTCGCGCACAGGACATGATTAACCTAAGTCAAACAGGTTGGTGAACCTTGCCAACAACTTATTTGAATCAACCATTCAAACATGAATGAAGATACCCGCACCTTCATTCATGTTTCTGTAGGCACAAGTCCATGTACTTGTTGGAAGACACTGTTTATTTCTTTATATTCTCCTTTAAAAATCTTTTTCCCATCCATCGTATATTCTTAGATTAAATTTTCTTTAAGTTCTCAAGAAGCCAAAGAAAACGAAAATTTCAAATATCATTTGGGGCAAAAGAGGTTGTAAACCATAGGTAGATAGCAGATAATATAAATTGTTTGGACATGGTCTAACCTTGGAAGATATGGTATGGATAGACAAGGTAAAATGTTAGAACGAAAAGGAAATAAGGATAAATTTCACTGAATGTCCTCGAACTTTGTTGGGTTTGCAATCAAGTCACTGAACAACGAACTGAACTTGCAATTTTTTGGCAATTGATGAACCTTGCCAGGATTCAACCGATTCCTCGACGATATGCTGACATGGTTCCATATGGCGGTGCTAAGTGAAACCACCGTCCGCTTGGCCTACGCAAGTGCCACCTGGTTGCGCTGCCAGCACTTGTCGAAAAATTAATCGAAATTCTGTCGAAGTGCTTCAATTACGAACACACAAAAATTATACGGAATCTACAGAGCTCGAGCCTTGGGCAAGCTCCATCTCGCCAAATCCCAACGAGGTGGAGCCTTATTTGCCTCCGGCGAGCTAGCGAGGTCAAGCCTTGTCGGTCCGCACTTATAGCTAGTCACCAACCGTTGCCGAGGCTTGGCAGCTAGCGGATGAGGAGGAAAAATTTAAAGAGAATAAATTAAATAAAAAAGAAGAAGATGAGTGATTCCAAAAAGTATTTTCACATCTTTAGACTTAAGAATTTACTTTCCTAATTTTATGCATAAATATTTTTGTTGGCCGAAAAATATTTTCGATTGACAAGATATTTTTGGCGAACCAAATGGGCAAAAGTCCAAGAAATTAATTGTTGAAAAATATTTTTACTCAAACAAACACACCGTTAATTGTAAATTGGTTGATGTACATCACTTGATCGAAAGAATACACTATTTTAGTTCTTGATTATGTACTTGGTTTACATGTGAAAATAGATTCTAAAGATGAAGGAACCTTCTTTTTTTTTGGTTGGTCTAAAAGGGACCCTCGTTAATGTCCCGTCAAAATAAAGCTTGAAGATCAAGATGGAAGGAAATTGTTGTTGTTTTTTTTTTTTTTTTGGTCTGTCCTATTCTAATCCTACTCTAACACTTACTTTCAGACTTTTGCCCTTGCCTCCATGCAGGGTGTGGGAGTCGAAACCCACTCCTGAAAACCCACTCCTGAAATGAAATCGTCCCCACCCCAATCCGTGCTGAGAAAGTGGGGATTTGAACCCCTCACCTCCCCCTTTCAAGTTGGAAGGGTGGCCATTGGGGCGAACCCCCAGTGGTTTGAAAGGAAATTGTTTGCATATAAGTAATATTTGGTTAAAAAAGTGGATAATAATATGTCATAGATGTTAAAGGCATAATAAATTGGTTTATTCTTTGATAGAGAGTATAAAATCAATTTATTAGTTTGACATTAAGTCATCTTTGCGAACTTGCAAGAGAGGATTCAAATTTAAGCTTATCAACATATTTAATCAAGTCCATGTTCCTAGAAAAATCAAACCAAATGAATTCGAAGTTATCTAGTGGAAGAAGTGCTCGTTCCTTATCATTTGTTTAAGAGTCTTTTTTTTTTTTTTTTGGTGACCCAAGGAACCCTGTAAACCGACAGCCAGCAAGCAAACCTTGGGGGAGCAACTGCAGGACCCACCACCACAGTACTTCGAGTAAGAATCCCTAACGACGCCTCTGGGATTCAAACTTCTTCCCTTCGTGAGAGGGAGAGAGCCCAAGCCAGCTGCGCCGCTATGGGCAGTGGTTCATTTGTTTAAGAGTTAATATAATGTAAAGCCTCAAATTGGTATACTTATAATAAATCTATCTCAAACTAATTTTTGACCGTAAAAAACTCCCAAACCGATATACTTGTGACAAATTTACTTCAAACTAATTTTTTTCATTGAAAATCTCAAACTGATATTTTTGTAACAAATTTACCTTCAATTAGTTTTCATTAAATTGAATTAATACCACAGAAAATCAAAAACTAGTATATGATGAGTAAACCCCAAACTAGTAACGTCTTAGCTACCACATATCATCTAAGTCAGTAATTTGATGACAAAATTTAGGGCCAATATTACAAAAACCCCAAACTGGAATACATGTAATAAATTTACCAAAAAATAATTTTTTTATCATGAAAAATCCTAAACTGGTACACTTGTAATAAATTTACCCTAAATGATCAAAAAAATTTCAAACGATACATTTGTGACAAATTTATCTCAAGCTCCACCAAATTAGATTAACAAAAAAAAACTATAAAACTAGTATAATTGTAACAAACGGAAAGTAAAATCCCAAACTAGTAGATCAATCAATTTTCACTTGTAATATAATTTAGCAATCTAATAGTAAAATTTAACAAAAACTAATAAAGAGTAAAATTATTACAAATATATAAATTTTTGGTAAATTTTTTAAAGGTATACCAATTTGAAGTTTTTAGTGATCAAAAAATTAGGTTGAGATAAATTTATTATAAATGTATTTGTTTGAGGTTTTATGTGGTATTAATCCTAAAAGTTAATGGTAGAATTTAACATAAATTAACAAATGATTAATATGTCATTAATGTATTAGTTTGGAGTTTTTGATAGTAAAAAAATAATTTTAGATAAATTTGTTATAGGTGTATCAATATGAAGTTTTTCATGATAGTTGCTTTTTTACTTAATATGAAACTTCATTTTACCAACACTTCTACACTTGCACATCAACAGGCTTTATGTTGTCACCCAACAGTGTGCTCTGTTTTGGGCTGACTGCGAAAGTAGCTCGCTCTTTGTGATTCGTGGATGATGACAAGATGGTGCATATATAGCTCATAGACTATAGTTTGGCTTTGGAAATGGGGTTAAGAGAAATGCAAGGGTCTTTTCTCTAATTGGCTTTGGATAAATATACAAAATACGATTGGTAAAATAGTGTTTTGTAAAGCAACTTTGGGATAGTACCACCACTTTCGGGTAACATGTTCAGATTGTAGAAGCGTGCCACCAGGATTTCTCATAGACCAGGACAGGACCACATTCCAAGATCCTGCCACGGTATTGACACGACCTTCATCAACCTCAATGCGAGAACCTGCAGAATTTATGCCTCACGTCTCCTTGGAAACCTCAAAATTACGAATTCCCAAGCTCCCATGAAACACCAACTCTTGCCTGTATAAATCTCCCAGTACACACCCGAACACCTCGTCACCAGTCATTTCCAAAAACAAGTAAAAACCTTACAAGAACCCTCAAAACTCTTCTCCAGTTGACAGTTCTCAGTTATGAAGTGCCTGTTTTTCTCGGCCTTGTTCCTCTTTTCCCTTCTCATCTCGGCGGAGGCCACCATCCCATGCAACACAGTCAATGCCAAGGCAGCTCCTTGCGTGACTTTCGCCATGGGAAAGGCTCGGATGGTGCCTCCTGCTTGCTGCAGTGGCCTGCAACAGCTCGCCCGGAGTGTCCGGTCGGTCAACGACAAGAAAGACATTTGCCGGTGCTTGAGGGCTGGCACCAAGTCCATTCGGGGGTTGCAGGACAAGTTCCTGAAACAGATCCCTACAGCTTGCCACATCAATGTTGGGTTCCCTGTTTCAGCCAATGTGAACTGTGAAAAAGTAAGTGATCCTGCTTTCTCTCATTGGTATGACCCTGAAATTGCAACAATGTGTTTCCAGGGATTCGATCATAAAGAAGCAACTTGATCCTTTGCAAAATTTGGCTATGGACTCCTGAAATTCTTGATGCAGATCTAGTCCAATCTTGTCATCGCCAAATATATGAAGAACATGACTGATGTTGGGGTGGACACTTTGATTTTGCAGGATTCACTGAGCTGTACGGAGATGATGCAGTGACCACAGTTATGTGATAGAGACCTAAGAGAATAAAACTGATCGGCCTATGATGCGTCGGATTCAGTAGTCTGGCCTTGATTGTTGTAATCAGAGTGGTCAATTGGTTTCAATAAATCAATTGAATTTGCCATTTCATCTTTCAATTGTGAAGCATTATGGCATAAACCCGGGCAGATAATTAAGCAAATTATTATTGTTGAACGTCCTCCCTCGGATTTCTAACAAATTCACCAGCTCCCCTTTCTCTCGCACTGACCCAGATTCCGACACTGCGCCAATGACCTCAATTTACTTAGCAAACTACCGAGCAGCATCTGAATATGAGCATCTTGGACTCACGTAATCTAAAATCCCACATGTCTATATAAGTACTCAATGCAAGATTAACAGGCATGCTCAAAATATTTCCATGCTGATGATCTCGCAGTAATCCAAAACTTCATCTTGCTGGTGAATCAATCAGTGGAGCAAATAAAACAGAACAAAAGAAGCATGAAGCACTTAACTTGGTGCAGGAAAGGGATAGGTTTATGTACCTGTGCCTGTCTGTACTTCCATCTATTCTGAGCATATCGATATGCCCTCTCACTTGAACTAGGAGATCCTCGTGCTAATGCAACAACGATGAACAACTCTGGATTTAATATTTTGTGCACCGCACCCTGCTCTTCTCGAACCAGTTGAATCCACCGAATTTGAAAAGATTTATTTTGATCAGGAGACCAATTAGCATGTCCACACAACTGCCGTCAATGAACATAGGATTTATTTTGATTTCTAACTTGCCGGGACTAAACCTGAATGCATCCGGCCGCTCCTGGAGCATACCTTATTCCAAATTCGAAAAGTTTCTGAGTGCATCTGCCCTTGTAGTTAACATTCATTGTTGGAAAAAGTCACCTTATGAACTCGAACGGACAGTGATGAATGTCGTGAGGAACCCCCTTTTACCCTTCTTAAGGATATGCACGCAGGTAGATAACTTGATCACACCACTGGGGACTGTAATTAGAGAAAGGAAGGAGGAGGACGCCGTTGCTGCCGATCATCTGCCTAGTCGCCGCCGTTGAGTCCGCCTTGCCCCGCCGTTTGTGTGTGTTGTGTTTTATTTGGGTTAGAGGCAAGTAGAGTCCATTGATTTACCCTTTACTTGTTGTGTTTGGTGTGTGATGAATGGTGAATTTCGGATGTGGATGAAGTGTGAAATTTCGAAGCTATAATAGTTGTGTTCTAGCC
The DNA here is from genome assembly GCA_014182885.2 of Eucalyptus caleyi. Classification (NCBI taxonomy): domain Eukaryota; kingdom Viridiplantae; phylum Streptophyta; class Magnoliopsida; order Myrtales; family Myrtaceae; genus Eucalyptus; species Eucalyptus caleyi. The sequence goes on from CM024470.2 coordinate 29,654,161, forward strand.
TAGTGTTCTGTTTCTGGAAAAAAAAAAAAAACAGTCCGACCTTTGATGATTTCGTGAGTTGCATGCGATGTTCTAGTTGGAATCTGACTTTGACTTCTTGATAAAAGTTGTAAAGGACTTCTTGGAGTATGACATATCAAAATTTGAAAGGAAACAGATAAGTATAGGTCGATAAAACCATTTTTCTTTGATGAAGCTAGATCTGGAAATTGTTATAATGATCTATTGTGATTCTGTGAATTTCGTGCAATTATCTAGTCCAAATTTGATCTCGTGTTCTTGATAAGAGTTGTAGAGGATATCTTGAGAAGCAACATACTAAAATTTGAGGATAAACGGACAAGTAATGATTGGGGAAAACAATTTTCTTTGAAAATGATAAATTTGGACAGTGAACCGAAAGATAGGAAGAGTTATAAAAATTATAGCTTTTAATCCAGAAGGAATTAAATTTCGATTTCTTCATGAGACTTTTACCTCTATGTCTCAATTATAAAAAAAAAAAAAAATTATCATTTCCTTCAATTTTACAGGATGCGCGCCTGGGCTTATTTATGGGGATGGTTACCCAACTAGGGAAGTAGAGCTCAGTCATGCCTGGGGCTGTTCCCAAGTGTTTCAAGGTCCCCAGCGGTTTACCCTTTCCTCAATTTTACACCTCAAGGAGGGCTCCAATTCAGCGTAGCCTTTTAAGGTCATGCTAAGGACCAACAAAATTATCTTTTGATTTCGTTCACTTTGACTCCAAACCATCACCAGGACGAAAATTTCTCCCGGACAAGTTGTAATTAGATCATTGCTTGAAAAGGTTTTTGTCGATGATCGCATGCCAAGATTGCATGGATTACGGTCCTCAAGAATTCTAGCAGCTTGTTGTGCTGTGTAGACGGAGTTTGCATGAAAAGGGGGTCGGTGCACGTTGTGAGCAATAGAGCTCTGATTATTTGAGAATTGAATTTTAATTAGCATTTTCACATGCTTCTTAACATTATTAGTTTTACCTAGGCTAATAATCCTTGCCATTTTGAGGACCCTTTTAGTCATAGATGTCAAAGCCCGGTCTTTTTTATTGAAATGAGTGGAAATGATCCATATCCTATTATAGGATTAAGCCTGCAATAAGGGACGGAATTTCCGTATGGTCTCTTTTTTCGTCATTCTTTTACACTGATTATGTCGCAGAAAATTTTACAACGTTTTTTTTTTTTTTTTTTTAACTAATCTAGATGCCCTTTGCTTTGCTTTGTCAGCTCACTTTTCTCCCTTGGTATACTATCGAGCTTTTCGACATTGAAATTTTTTATTCTTGGAGAAGAAATCACATGTACATATAGCACTCAACACCATGACTAAGCACTTAGTCACCTCCACGTTCATCTCATTCATTCGAAATCGTCGATCATCAAAATTCTCTTCTTTCGATTTAGTTAAGTTTGAGGGTGGTCAAATTGTGACATCTTTTCATCGAACGTGGTCTACCGTACAAGATTTTTGTATTTTCTTAGTCAACCAAAGTCGATTAGCTTGAATTGACATGTATATTCTGTGCTATTTCATCAGGTTGGAAGCTGGACGCCAGTGGTGATCGTCCACTTCAATTGTATTGTCCCATCATGAGGTCCAACCGGACGCTTGTTTTCTTTGTAGCAGCGTCAAAATTAAATCATGACTCGAATTAAAATATAAGAGAATGAAGAACGTGTTTCATTTTATAAACTTGATCCTACGTGGGAGCAAGTTTGGCAATCTACATCATACCTTTCTTCAAATCGGGACATCTTGAGAAGTAGTCAATGGTCTTTTGTTGCGTAGAGTTTGTCTTTCTCATAAGCTAAAACATATTGGCACAAGGCCTTTCCCAAAAATAGAAAAACTAGTTTGTAAGATAATTTTAGTTCTATGTTATGAAATTGACGGACATTTTATTGAAATTGTGCGTGTGTATTACCATACCACTAACACAAGACGTTGTTGACAACAATATAAGCTGCTCTCTCTCTCTCTCTCTCTCTCTCTCTCTCTCTCCCCGCTATACCAACAAGTCATCTTTGTCTATTCCCATCACAATCTTCTCTCTCTCTTGCTCTCTCTCTCTCTCTCTCTCTCTCTCTCTCTAGTATACCAACAAGTCTATTCCCATCATGATCTTCTCTCTCTCTCTCTCTTGTTCTCTCTCTCTCTACTATAGCAATGAGTCATCGTTGTCTATTCCCATCGTGATCCTCTCTCTCTCTCTCTCTCTCTCTCTCTCTCTCTCTCTCATTTTACTATGTCAACAAGTCATCGTTGTCTATTCCCATCACTATCCTTATCAATGTCGATCGCCACTTCTACAGCTTCCATTCACAGTTGTCCTTGCTCTCTTTGGGGGATACCTTAGCCTAAGCCACCATGCCTCTATACGACAGTCAAGCAACCCAACAAGTACACCTTCTTTCTCTACCTTTGATCAAAGTCGAGGTTTATTAAGAGAAACCCCTAGCCAACGTTATCAAGGTCAATTTGAGGTTGTTTTTGCTCAACATCCAACGGCTCTTCATCGTGGTAGAATTGCAAAATACAGAAGAGGGTAAATGGTTAGACCTGATCATTTCATCGACAGCCCATTACATTGGCCGAGGCCCAAACAAGCTAGGTTGGCATAAAGGGCAAATTGGATGGGCTTGGGTGAGCTATTAATATCTTGGGCACAACTTGTCCACCTTAACATGCTAGGGCCCACCCAAGCCTACCTATTTAGGTGAGAATTGGGTTCTTTCTAGGTATTTACTTTACAAGTGACGCGAATTTCACATTGCATTATTTGGAAATAGGATATGGGTCTATGGCTGGGAATAAGTCCATTCTTTGGGGCCAGCAACCTTTGCTTGCCATGCATCTCGACTCTTGGAATGTCACATGAAACTCGTTTCATCTAAAGACCGAGGTGTTCTAAATTACCAGGTGCATCATACTGATTACATCCAGTAAATTAGTAGTAAGTGTTTGAACATTTAAAAGACCGGGTTTTATAAGGAATTCACCCAAATCAAAGACCAAGATGCCCACTTGTAATTAGAGTTAGCAAACAATGTTGGCATGCCATAATCATGTTTGAAGTTCATGTCGGCTTAAAATATCCCAATTTTGATTGTACACACCTAATAATTAATTCAAGATAAAAACACATATGTTCATGCTAATATGCAAAGTTGGGTTCGTTGTATTGTGTCATATTTGCATTTTTCTTTTTGTAATTCATGTTTTATCTCGTGTGGTGCAAAAGGATTGGTGCAAAATTGTCAATCCTAATCGTAGTGCCGCCATCTCTATCTTATGCGTCCTCTCTTATAAATGTTGGGCTAGCATCACGTCACTAATTGCTTTTCTTTCTTCTGATTTAGGGGACCCAGGACAATAAATATACTATAATTGTGGCGAGGAGTGAACATACAATTGGTTTTTTTGAAATCAACGTTGAGGAATCCATCGGAGAAAATGATGTAGGGAAACGTGAGGCTGTGGGGGAGAATGCCAATGTTGACTTGTTCGTGGTACTTCCGGAGGCTGCTGAACTCGTCCTTGATAGATGAATAATGCCTAACTTTCGTGGATATGACATTTTCCTCAAGACTATTCTAAAAGATTTTTGCCTTGGGAGAGTCTTCCATCTATATTGGAAACTTTAAGACCACTCGGTTCGTCCTAATAATCCAGTCTACAAAATTGTTACAAGATACATTGACAAAATATTGACGAAATATTGACATGATAAAAGAGTTCTGCGATAAATTTTGAATCAATCCTTTAAATGTTTTGACTGAAGGTTAATTGAGTTCTTACTTTTATTTAGATCAATTGAATCCTTTTTCAAAACTATAAAACTAAATAATCTACAATCAGTTACTCAAATCACCGTCTACGAATTATTGGCGTCGGAAACTTTATGTGGCTCTCAAGTGTGTGGCCACTTGGCATTTGAAAAGGGCCACGTATAAGACATGTTACGGTTTTCTGGTGTTGGAAACCAATGGACGACAAGTTGAGGACTTGCTCGTACTTTTTTTTCTTTTCGCAAAAGCTAATTTTTCTTTATCAGAAGCTTAAAACTATAATTTGAAATTGACACGAATGGAAAATTGAAAATTTCATCATATTAGTCAGAACTTGAACAACTTTAACAAATGGTATAAAATATAAAAATCATCAACTAGAAGAAGATGACATAACAAGATTGTTTCTACGTAGAATTTTATGAATGAGTCTCTTTCATGCACTTGTTAAATGTACTTACTAAAGAATTTTTTGATTTTCAAAATACCAATTATATATATTACAAGAACATTCAGTCTTGAAAATAATAATCTTTTCTTATTTGATTGGTTTAACAAGTGTCTCGATGCACTTAATCAAGAAAATCCCCTCACATATTATTATATTACATATATCTATGCTATCTTTGTTGATATTCATCTTATGTAATGCTTACGACAAATGAAGATGCTAGATCAAAAGCAGGCCATGGATAACATTAGTTTCTTTCTCAACTTGGAATCTACTCAAAGCGCCATGGGATCTCCAAAACGATTCCCCAAATAAAGGCCAAATTTTTTTAAAAAAATATTTTTGCATTCTATAAAGTAATTATAAGTTCTCATTTGAAGCAAATTGGAGGACCACCATGCTTTTTGCACAGAGTCCAATGCCTAATTTTTATCCGGACCCAAATCTCAAATCATGTTAATCTATCCTCATGGTCATGGCAGTTCCCAATGTGTCTTTCATCTTCTCAATGAAAACCAATTTCATATGGTCTAATTTCCATAATCCTTAAATAGGATGGGGGTCCCTAGGAAGGATCTTCCTTAGTCGATACAACATTAGATTGCAGGTCATGAGCACCCCATTTTATGGTCCTGTGTCTAGGACAAGTAGGGGCAATTTGCGGGTTGGTGGGAATGAAATTAATTATTAGAAAAACCTTTAATCATATAAAAAAAAATTCATAAAGAACCCCGCTAGTTATTCTCTCTTTAATTCCTCTCAAGAATAAGGGGGCTCCATCCAAAGGATCGGCTGAAGTTGCGGTAGATTCATGTGCTGTTTCACCCCCATGGCCAATCAAGGAAGCTCGTGCAAATTGTTTGATTTTTCTGTGCCCCCCATTAATGCCCCTTCATTGAGTCTAGCTGTTCTTTCCATGTTGGAGGAAGAAAATTATAGGGATACAATGTACCTTTTATCTTTCATTTAAATATGTTAATTAATAAAAATTTATATGACGGCGAAGGGAGCAAGGTTCGGAACTCAAAGATCTCTGCCCGTTCGTTACTTAGATAGATTGAGGGGAGAGATGAAGATTTGCCCGATGATGGATGTCAGTGGTTCGAATATGCTTAATATGTGCCTTAGCAATCGGTACACCTTTCACGAGTAACTAAATATACTTTTAAAACTAGATAATCAAAGTTGCTCTATCTCATAATATTAAAATGCTTCGGCTGCACACTATTGTTATAAATAATAATCTTGAAATGGTTCTTTTTTCTTTTCTTTTCATCTTTCTAAATGTCTTGAGAATCCCTCTTTAGTGTTTTTAGTTATCTTTACTGAAGGCGACCGGCCAGGGCGATCCAATGCGCACGACGGCCATCATATGGTTGGGCTTTAGACAATGCCTTTTGCCCAATTAGAGGACCTAAGTCAGAGGAAATTAATTTTATTTTAAGGGATCATAATCTTTTTTTGCGTATCTCTCCATTGCAAATTAAACATAAATTGAGGTATTATATAGCTGTGTGCCTTCAATATTTGAATTATTTGATAATTTCGTATCACCATGCCATTATGATGAAATGGTCTCGTGACACTAATTTCTTTAAACCAACGTCCTAACTCTAGGAGGATAACCAATGTCATAATAGCTCAAATATAAGGTAACATAGGATAACATACGATAAGCATTTGGGGCACACTTTGAACTAGACATGACCAACGGGGGAGCCATATTATTGCGCCTTGAATCCTTGCCTATATCTACCCATGATTAAGAAATAAGGAGAATTACCCAAAAAAAAAAAAAGAAAAAAAACCCTAAATCTATTGTTAATGTGTCAATTCAATCATAAACATTTTTTTCCTAATTGATTCATAAACCTTTTTATATTTATACTAATTCAGTCTATCTGATCAATTTTGGCCAACCGGCATAAACGTGGACACTAGTCATCTTACATAGTGCTATTAGCACTGACGTAGATAATTGCTAATAAATTTGAATAGGTTTTTTGAATTTTTTTCTCTTTCTCCATTTTTCCTTCCATTATTTTTCTTTCTCTAGCCGATCATCAGACCTCGGTGACCAGCTAGAGGCAAGGGCCAGCGAGCCTTGCCCATCCCTAGCGAGGCTTGCCATTATTGGATCTATAAGTTTATAACTGAATTGGTATAATTGTAATAAATTTAAAACCTTTTAGGTAATTTTTCCTTTAATAAATACATTAGTCTTTCCATAGATGACGATCATATTAAGGCGGGCCGCGCTCCCTTTCACACAGCAAAGTTCGCCTCTATTCAAGGTATGTTTTTTCTCCGCGAGTTCCGTGCAACATATGCTCCGGGCGCACCTTAGCGAGTTCTGGCTCATGTCTATCCGCTTCTACCGCGCTGCTTTTTCGATGACGTTTTACCGAAACAAAAAAGATAATGTCATACTTTTATATGCATTAGATCGAGCGCATTCAACTGAACGCAATCGTAAGAAATTTAGAATGAGGCAGGGATGTAATCGCCCCGGAAGCCTTGGACCTTTGCTTTGACTTGCAGCTTAATGTAAAGCAGACGGAACACGGGATTAAACTATGCAGGACCATGATGTGTTCGAGGACAAAAGGGACACGAGCAGGTGGCAAAGCGGATCTCCGCCGTCCATGCGAGATCGAGTGCGACGGCCACGATGGGGCGTGACCGGTGGCGATGCCGGTGGGCGGCTCACGTCGAGAGCCGTGGGATGCCTGGCCAAGTGTCCCGCGTGGGAATCGACACTATTGTGTCATCTGGACAGACTGGGGGGCTTATCATTTCGTCGGTTTAATTGTATACTAATGCAATTATTATTTTCTGAAGGGTATTTTATTTGGGTTTAATCCGAATTGATTTTTTAAAATTGCGGGGCATTCGTCAGCAGGCATGTTCGTGAGACCCTCTTAAGTCATGGTTCTGAGCTATTTTGTAGACTTTTTAATTTTTTTGTGGGGGTTATTAAATTGGTGATGATTTGATGAATTGGTCATTGATTTTGAAGTATTATAAAGAATGGGTCTGCTTCACATGGGACGGATTCTTCTCAAGATAGGACAAAATTATGCCTGTATAGTATATTTTTGCCGTGAGAGAATCCCAGTTCGTTTTGTTCTCTTGTGATGAGTTTGTGTGTATGTGTGTTGGCTCCATCTTCTTCTTCTCCTTCTTCTTCTTTATTATTTCCTTTTGTTCTTTTATTTATTTTTTTTTTTTTTTGGGAGCATTTTGATAAGGTGTGTTGGCTTGTCATGCAGGAACGTGGGGCAAGTGTTGTCTAGAAGGAGGCCAATCAATCGGCTCACGACTTAACTTTTGGGTGGTTTCGTTTTTTCTTTTTTATTAAAAAAAAAATAGTTGGACGGGCCATCCAAAATCTCAGTGATTTGAATTAAAAAAAGAGAACCCATAAAAAAATCGGGTGCATAGAAATCGGTCAATACATAAGGTGCACATTAAAAAGCCACAAAAAAGAAAGGAAAGAAAGACAAACAATCAAGATCATGTAGGGGACCAATTTGGTGTGTTATTTAAATTGAGCTCCCCTTGTAACCAAAAGAGAGATATTCAATGGCAAAAGTACAACAAAAAAGAGAGAGATTTGATAGCAAAAGTATATAATGAGTGCCAAAACTTCATACAGATGGACATTTAAAAGCTAAAACTTTCAAAAGGTACACAAAAGTATCACTTTTAAAAAAAAAAAAAATAGACACTAAGAGCGCGTTTGGTAATACTTCTATTCTTGGGAACAATTTTTGATCAAAAATGATTTTTTGTGATTCTGTTCTCAGAACAATTTCTAAACATTTTAAGCCGTTTGGTAACTGTAAAAAATTTCAATTCCCGAAATAGAATTGCGTTTGGTACTGTGCTCAAATTTTCTACTCTAAATCATTTTGTTTTAATTTTTAAATAACTTTATTACTTTTTTTCCTTTTTTTTTTTTTTCTTCTTTTCTTTTTTCCATTTCTTTCTCCTATTCTTCTTCTTCAAGTGGCCGATCACCAACAGGTCAGCCAGCGATCAGTCAAACAAGAGCCAGCGACCTCACCAGAGCGTCACCACTCCTCAGTGAGGCCAGCCCTCGTCGACCGAGCCTCACCGGTAGCTGGGCGAGGCTCGGTCAAGCCTTGGCTAGGCTGGTCGTGCCTCCTCGAGGCTGGGCAAGCCTCACTTGGTCGGCGAGCCTCGATGGTGGCTAGGCTTGCCTCTGACAAGCTCACCGGACTAATTGCCGACAACCGGCGGCGGTGGGCGGCGGACGGCAATCATAGTGGTGGTAGCAAATGAAGAAAAAGAAAAAGGGAAGAAGAACAAGAAAAAAGAAAAGAAAACGATAAAATAGGTACTTGATTCTAGAATTTTTCCTGGGAACAAGAATCAAATTTTTTTTTTTATCCTCGATTCTGTTCCAAATCTACTTCCAAGAACAAAAAAATATAAAATTTTTCCTGGAAACAAAATTTTACTAATTGCATTTATGTTCCAAATCTACTCTCGAAACAAAAGAACATGAACAAGCACTGTTTGGTGAGTTGCCAAACAGGCCATAAAGTGCCAACTTCGACAAAAGTAGTCAAAATTCCAATGTGACACTATTTTAAAAATAAATGTGGTCTACTTGACTTATCAGAGTTGTCTACTCAGCAATTAATATGCAAAATAATGTCGTTTTGACCTCAAATTTGATTTTCAATATAAATATTGACTAAATAAAATTAAAAAATAAATTTGAAAAGGGTTTTGGGGGGGAGGGGTAGAATTTAGGCCCTCATCAACAATCGGCTAGGCTTGCCATTCACTGGTCAAGGCCTAGTCACCCCAGCCGACCCTCACCCCATTGTCATCAACCCTTTCTGGCAATGGTGGGGCGGCGACGACAAGGACTAGAGGTCCTTGCTGATTGCTGCCTCCCTTCTTTTTCTAATTTAGTTTTAATTTAATTTAATTAATATTTATATTTAAAAATTAAATTTGTGGGCAAAACAATGTCGTTTTAGGCTTATCTAGCCACGTCAATGCCACGTGGATAATTTTTTTTTAAAGAATTTCCATGTTGGAAAAAAATTTCGCTAGAAAAGGCCATATCAATAGTTTTGTTTGAAATCATCGCCATTAGCACCTAAGTATTCTTTTCTTCTTCAATTTTGACACTTAAATATACATTTTGAAATTTTTGGCTCTTAAATGTCCACATATGCCAAATTTTAACACTTGGAGTGTCCGGCACTCGGGATTGAACTTGTTTTGCCAAATGTATACAAGGGAGAAGCTTCCGTCAAGATGGTTAAGTGACTTGGTTAAAGCTTGCTTCCAAGTGGTTTGGAGTCCCTCTTGATCACCTGTTCGATCCTCCAGTCACTCCTCAATCTTCAAAAAATACTAAATGGTCTGTGGTGTAGGGATCGCTCTTATTACTACAATTAGCATCCAATGGTGCGATGGTGATAGGCTCACTCAAAATGAGCAGTAATTATTCCTCAACCTAATAATCCTATGTTGGTATGGAATGTTTGTGTTAACAGTCATCTTTCACAACTTTTCAACTTATCGAAATGGGGAAGCTAACTTTTAAAGCGGCTTCTTTCCGACCCTTTTCTATAAAAGGAATTTTGGGGGCGTGACTTGATTTAGGGTGTTCGCATTTGCTTTTTTTGCATGGCTGATTTTGAGATGCATCAGCTTTGGCTTGATCGTTCCGGCCTTTCTCCTAACAAATTTCTTTAATTATTTATCAAGTAGTCGGCATTTAAATGTCGAGCTCCATGCTTTGAACTTTCATCATGATAGGTTTACGTGTGAGGGTGAATGGTAAAAGCTAAACCATAATATTGCACCTTGTTAATTATCTCACAACCTAAGTTTCCTGAAAATACTGTGAGTCTTCCTTCTTTTATACATCTAGAAGTAAAAGGAAATTACTTTTAGCAACAAATATTGGATTTACATCCTACAATCTTTTCGTAATCTTACTAGTTTGCAGATGAAGAGGAATGTTATATGAGATGAAAAAAGGGGACAATGTTGCTGGAAAAGGATTCTCGTTTTGTTTATTGTTGTGATTAGTTACAAATAAATAAAAGATAGTTCAATAAGCGAATAAGGAGCCATGAAAATTTGTGTAATTCTGAGATCATCTAACTATCTTTTTTAGGAGGAAGTATGTCGACAACAAGTAAACGTGCATCGGGCACACTGTGGGTGTTTAAAAGTTCGATAATGTAGTGCAACTGAGTCGGTGTCCTAAAAGTATTTTGTCATATTATATCTTCATTTATCAATGGTGTTATCTGTCCGAATCTGTCTAGTCACTACAGTCCCTCATTGTCGGGATTGAATGTCTTAAGGAGTTAGCTTCATCAAATTTACTGTGGTTGGACCCGACCCCAAAAAAATTTCCCGAGATACAACCTCTTTGTCCTTTTATATTTCCCCAATTTGGTGCTGAGGGAATGCAAAGGACTTTCCCTATCATAGCCTAGAAAAGTGCATGGGGTGAATTGAAGTCCCACATTGAGCATAAAAAGATAGAGTTAACTTGCTTATAGCCGAGGTCGGCAGTTCCTAACATTGACTTATTCAGAATTGCAGTGCTGAGCTCTATAAGATTTTGGCTCGTTTTGTCTTGGAAAAAGTGTAAAAAAGTAATAAACCTATTATATTTATATTAATTTAATTGGTACTTGGCATTAATTTAATTTGTGCTAATTTAGTCATAAATTTTTATGGGTGCTAATTTAGTCATAAACTTTTATGGTAACAATTTAATCCGAAACATTTTGAGTTGATATCAATTCAATCCTAAACAATTTAGCCCTAAACCTTATGAATTGGTGTCAATTCAATTATATCGGCTAATTTTGGCTAGATATTGCTAATTGCCACTTACGTTGATATAGATAATTTTTAATTTTTAATTAATTTTTAATTAATTTTTATTTTTCTGATTTTTTTCTTTAATATTTTCTCTTCTTTCTTCTTTTTTTCTTTTGCCGATGATCGGCCATCGACCATGGTCGAGCAGATTGGCCTTGCCTGGACATGGTGAGGCCGAGCCCCGACGAGAGCTGTCCTCACCAAATTTGGCTTGGGTGACCTCACCAAGCATCACCTTCACTCAAGCCATGCCCAATGAGGCCACCTTAGCCTGGGCAAGGGCTTGCCTCATCGGGCCTGTCCTGTCTTAGGCCAGGTTTAGGCCAACCCTCGCTAAGGCATGGCCTCGCCATGACTAGACGAGGTCATTGCCTATGACTAGCCAATGGCAGAATAAAGAAGAAAAAAATAAAGGAGAGAAAAAAAAAATAAAGAACAAAAATTAGAAAAAATAAAATAAAAAATAAAAAAATTATTAAAGCATTATTAAAACTGTCCACATTAGAATTGGTGGTGCCATGTAAGCCAACTAGCATTTATGTCAGCAATATCCAACTAAAATTAATTGAAAAAATTGAATTGGCACCAAGTCAAAACGGATAGGACTAAATCGGCACTATTTCAAAAGGTTTATAATTAAATTAACACCATTAAAAGGTTTATGACTAAATTGGAATAAAGTCAAAATATTTAGAACTAAATTGGCACAATTAAATAGTTTAGAACTAAATTAGCATCAATGCATTAGATTTAAGACTTTTTAATACTTACACCTATTTTTTTTTTTCATTTTTACTTATCAGATTAGGAAAGATAAAAGCGTGTAATATGGAGTTTTTAATTTCTAGATAAAGATTGACCAAGATTGAAAGTAAACGTTTGGACGGATCCACTAAATGCCATCTTACATGTTAATTAATACTGCCCTTATTTTAGGGTTTTGTCAGTTAAGGTATAGATTATCCAAATTGATAGTTATGATTAATACATCGAGTTCTTGTTTTCATGTGCAGTGGAGGTTTGTGGCCTAGAGAGGACAAAACCATCCATGTTTTAAAAAAGCAAGTGAGAGAGAGAGAGAGAGAGAGAGAGATTCTTAAAACGTCTCATCAAAGACAAACAACGGATCGTGATTCTCTGAACGATCATGGGACCATTGAAAACCTCGATCCTTTCTTTAATCATTGCAATTCTGCGGACACTAAACAAAGTCCAAGTCCATAAAATGCATAATTACAAAATCAAGAATGACAAAAAGCACTAAGACACCATATCTACGGATACGCATACGTTCACCCAAACTGCAGAGAGAGAGAGAGAGAGAGATGTCAGTGATATTCAACATGAAATGAGATCATTACGTTGAAAAGGTCAACGGGAGCTCATACAAACATCTTAACCTTGGACCAACTGTAAAAGCTAAGCATTTGACCGATAGCTGTTCCTTCAACCTTTCAAGCTCACAAAAGACGAGCCCAAAAACCTTTAAAAAAAAAAAAAACAGAGAGAGAGAGAGAGAGAGAGAGAGAGAGGAACGAACTCCTTTTAGACCTCTAAATCTAATATTTTGTCCTTAATCATCCCGACATGATGGCTCTAACAGTTTCCTCTCTACATGGACAAGAATGAAGATGATCTCCTTTTGCTGCTTAATTAATTGTAATCCTTAAAGCCAAAGTGGTATATCTTGGCCGAGAGAGAGAGAGAGAGAGAGAGAGAGAGAGAGAGAGTCAGTTTGATAAATGAATCTTGTAAAGGATGTGATTAGGACAACTATCAATTAATCTATATAAGTGCATTGAAGAAGTACCACTAGGTGGTACTTGATGTTATGAAAGGACTATGACAAGTAAGCTCTCGTAGCACAAGGATTCAAGAAAAAACCCTACTGAAATATCGAACACTTCAAAGCTTGCTTGATTGTACAAGAATTTGAGCAATAAGCCAGACTGGACTATGACAAGACTTTTCACCCAGTTATCAAATATAGTACAACGTGTTGTTTTTCTATTGTGATTTCATCAAGATGGGCTATACTTCAACTTGATGTTAGGATTTGACCAAAAAAAAAACTTGATGTTAAGATTTTCTTTTTGCACGACACCCTTTGAGAGGAAGTTTATATCCACCAGCCTCCTAGTTTCTCTCATACTAAGTTCCTGAATCATGTGTGCCATCCCTAAAAAGCCATTTACGGTTTAAAGCAAGCTCCACATGCATGATTTCTTCACTTTAGTAGTTTTTATTATCTTTTGGGTTTCTTAGTGAGTGAGGCTGATCCATCATTGTTCGTCTAAACTCCTTGTCATTAGTGATGCTTCTCATTTATTACGGTTATTTATTACTTGACCCTCATAGGAATTTGCTATGAAGGATCTTGAACCACTTTGAGATTTCTTAGGCATTGAGGCTCATCACCGCTCTGACAGTAAATTTTTCTCTCGAGCTAAGTATGTCAATGGCCTTTTGCACATGTTTGACCTTGTTAAGTCAGGCTTGCATCTACTGAGTCCTTACGGCTTTAAAACGCATTATACAAATTAAATGGACCCAAGCCTTTATAAACTAGCCTAGGACTCCCCCCTAAGCGATGTGGGACAGGAGACATGCCCTTGGCCTCACCCACGTATTGCCAAGGCGATCTCAGTCCATCTCTCCATACTGCCCCGAGTCTGGGTCGTCACAATCTTCATGTGATCCGAGGTTCGCATTCAAATCTTGCAATTTGTAATTTGTGCTTTGAGCCAAGCTACACTAAAAGAGGATCCTCGGTGGGGTCATGATGATGGCTGCCCCATTTCAAGTGGATAAATTGTGAAGGTTAATGTGTGACCGCTAATGGGGAAGATGCAGCGTCTGACTTGACGTATTCACAAGCCAACCATTCTTAGGCAGGGTACAAAACCACTATGTTGACACATGGGAAACTTTTCTTCATTTGAAAAGGGTCAATGGAACGTCCATCAATTCTTCTTCCAAGATGTTATGTGACATATCTAGCAAGAACGTGTGGATCTCTTTCAAGAAGATCGCGCATTCACTTGTTCTATGAGGATTAGATGTTTAAGATAGTGTAATGTATTCATGGAAATTGCAATCTCCAAGCTCACAAGCAAGTCTTCCATGAACTATCAGATTTGGCAGGATCCATATGACACCCACCATCTTCAATGGTTCGGATTCAATATGCATTATACTGGTATGGTTATATTTTTGTAGCTCATACAGTGGGAAGAAATTATTAGAACTACTCTCACATACCACGAACACCTAATCATAAATTCCGTGTAAGCCAAAGGAGAGAATAATGCAGGGTTATTTACCTCTCTTGGATTTGTGACAGATAGGAATAATTATCCACAATTGCCTTAACATTACGTATGATCCTAGACTGATACAAATCCTAATTGGCTGCAAATTAGTCTCGAAATGGGCCAAATTTCTAATATCTCTTTTTTTAATATCAATATTAATGAACTCGAAATACAATATATTTCATACCATCATTCAGTCAACGAATGCACTCATTGTAGAAAAATTCTCATGTCCACCGGCATTCGAGTCCAGTGCAATATACCCCTAGAATTGATGGATATCACGTGAGATACAAATGATCTATGGCTTGTAATGCACTAAGCTGACATATACCTGATACACTCAATGATAGCACCTCATCATACAATATCGAACCGCATTAGATAAACTAAAGTTGCGTTGAAATAGAGTGAAGTTGTACCACTTGAGACAATTTCCAAGAGCATTATAATTCTTATAAGCACAGAAAACTTGTTTTTTCCCAAATTTCAAAGTTAGGGTGTGAATGATAACCATCCTGTTTTGAAAATCAATTTCTAGCTCTATTCCATTCGGATAATTTTCTAAGGCAAAATAGATGTTTGATCATAATACAAAATTTCTGTACCCGAAATAGAATTTGTTGATAACAAAACAAAATTTCTCCATCTTGAGTGGTGGCAGGAGGTCAATGACGGGCAAAATAGTTGGTGACCAACAGCGAGCGATGGGCAATGGACGGTGACAAGAGCAAGTGATGAAAATAGTTTTTGTTTCTCATTTTTGTTCAATAAATAAAAAGAAAAAAATTTACTTCTAATTTTTGTTCCAAACATATTTTTGGAGTAAAATTTATTTCAAAAAATAGAAAAATGAAATTATATTACTAAACAAATTTCTATTTCAAACTTATTTTTAAGAATAAAAAATAAAATATAAAAATAAAATAGTTATCGTGTGCATCTCCTAAGGCCACAAAATGCGGCTTGAGGAATTCTCCAGCACAGGACGTTGATGGCTTTAACAGTTGTTGCTTTTGCAATCATTATGACGTCTATCACCTCAAGGGTTTAGATACTGTTTTTATTAAAATTTGCACCTCCACAAATTTTGTGACTATCGTCAAAAGTGAGTGCCCTTGCAATTAGTGGGAGAAAAAAAGTGGATTCTTTCCGAACAATTGATTGGCATGGTCTTCACTTTGTTCCACCGGATCATATGTGAAAAACACCAGAACAACTATTTACCTCGGATTCCTTATGAAAAGAGCAGACTTTTCGCTACATCATTAAATTTGTCAGACACTTCAATATAAAATGAGTTTAACTAATATTATCTATTAATTAAGGGTGGCACCGTTCTCGTACCATTTTTTGTAAAAGTACACCATCTTTATATTAACTGATCAAATTACCTTTCAATTATAAATTTTGGTTATATATTTATAACTAATATTAGCCTCCACTCTCACAATAACATTAATTGCATAATCTCTCTCCATATACCATATTCGTGCTTAGTCTCCATATTAAACTAGTTGACTTGTCTGCATATCCTTTTGAATCAATGAAAATGTTAATTTGAGTTGTTATAAGATCATTCATCTGTTTTCTTGTTTAATTATTAAATGATTTTGATGGAAGTCCAATTCTAATCACAACTTCTTCCTATTGAAATTTATACTTATTGATGGAAGATTAATTCGAGGGCATGATTCATGAGTCATATTAATAATCTTCTTCATAATTGAACAATAAAAAAAAAAAAAAAAATTGGTCTCGATCTTTCTCTTTCCTTTTTTTTAGTCTTTTTCTAGTGTTTATGTTTAAAGATTGGAAGGGACAAGCGACTTGAAAGCCTGAATTGAGTTTCTAGCTGAAGATATATTGAGGTTTTGTTTTCGCTGTTTTGGAAGAAAAAGTAAAATTTTCTTTTCAAGCTAGGTTCAAGAAAGAATAAAAAAAAAAAAAAAGGAGAATTTCGAATAAAATCATATAGGAGATTAGGAACTCATAGTTTATTAATCTGCCTAAAAAATATATTAGTAAAAATTAATACATAATTAATAAATTTGAAGCTTAATTTAGTCAATTAACCTGGAAAAGTCCTTTTTAGTCAAAAGAGTGTGGCAATAGCGTCACCCAATTAATTTGTTCCAGACATTTCATTCCGTAAAATGTCAATGATGCATTGGCCAAAGAAGTCAACCCCATATTACCATGAATAGAGCTTCTCTTTTATTTTTCTTTTGTTTTCCCATTTAGAAGGGATGAGAATTACCACTTACTGGACGAGTGGGATACGATATGCTTTCTCAAATAATTTCTATGTCATTTTTCATATTTTTCTTTGTTTAATTTGTGGCCAATGGACACACTAAAATAAGTCAAGGCCCTAACTTGTCGGGGCTTTGTGTTTGTGCCATACAATTGGGTTCCGCCAAATTCTAAAAAATATTGCTAATTAAATAGTGAAAGAGTAAGTATATTAGTTTGGAGTGCCATACAATCGGGGCTTTGTGTTTGTGCCTAACACTCCTCAATTTTCTCATGTTTCTATTCACAGTACTCTATTTATTTTCTTGTTCCATCGTAATCTTGTTAATGTAGTTTCGTTCAAAACCCGACTTGCACATGTAAGGACCAACTCACACACTAGGGGTAGTGTTACTTAATTAATCTGTTATGAAAACATTATTGGTCCATTTTCTAATAACTTAAACTTTTGAAAAAAGAAATAATCTTTTTTAATATTGTATCAGAGCAGAAGTTAAGAGTTCAGATCTTGATACTCTCCTCTCAAGCTCATTATTTGTGGTGGTTTCACGATAATTGGCTCACACATAATTGGCGCTATGCCATTTTCATGATAACCAAGCCGAGTCTTGCAAGTCTTCTTCAATTTGCATGTGAGGAAGTAACTTATAAATATGTGTGTGTATATATGTGTAATTTTCCTCCTCTGAATAGTTCAAAATTTCAAGACAAATGATTTATCTAACACAAGGGATAGTTTGTGCAAGAAAGAAAACTGAATTTATCTTTGGTTGTGAACATGTATCTAACTGCTCTATGTATAGAATAAATTTTCTTGATCCAATGGATTGAGAAACTACTGAACGATTAACTCTCATAAGTCATATCATCAATTGCGCACTTATAAAAGTTACTTTAATTGAACTTGCTTATTAGGTGTGCAAGATTCTTGTGTCAACCAAATCACTATAGATTATCTTCCTTAACACAAAGTAAAGTAAAACCATAGCAAAGGAGTAAATCCATGTCAAGCGGCAATCCTTAATCCCAGGGCAGAACTCTCATCAACATAAGAACAATCGTCAGCAAGTACTGTTTAAACTTAATTAAAACCCTAGTAATGATATTATCCACTCGTCTAGAACGTTAACTAAATTTTACTGTATCATTTCTTAATAAGTTAATTTCAATGGAAGGCTCTCGATAACCCTAGGCAGGCTAGTAACTAGGAGTGCTTTTTTCTTTGTTTTTTTATTTTGGTTCAACAGTCTCAAAACCCCAAATCACTTCACAGGAAAGGAACGTGCCGAGTAGAGACCAAACGTCTCCGAGAAATGCGGCTACTTGCCGCCTCTTTACTTTCTTATCACTTCATTTCGAATTATGGACTTTCAGTTTCTCTTTCGGAGGGCCTATTTAGCTAATCCATTCCTGTTTGAGAGTGCAATGGAATGGCTCTTGAAATCAAATTAATCAACAATAGTTTAAAAAAAAATCTAAAATAACAGTCGAGATGCACCAATGATAAAACAAAAATAACCAGAAACAGTGAATGCTTATGTAGTTGTGTGAGTCTCATAAAAGACCGTCTTTTGGCTATGAGGATAGAGGTCTACTTATCTGGAAATTTATGAAACACTCCTCGAGTCTCTTAAGCCGCTCAAAACCATTGGCTTGAACGGCAATCGTGACCATGAGCAGCAAGCACGATGTGATTCAAATAGAATAAACCATCGTCTTGATCTTAATTTCAGAAGATTGGTACATATAACATCATCGCTTCATAGATCTACAAGTTTATAAAGCGACCTGCTAGGATTTAATTCGTGCAGTACATATTTGGCACTTATTTAACCATTTAATTATAGATATGAGATTGTTGGCAGTGCTCTTATATTTCTATGTACTTTAGGTATTTAATTATTCTTTCCATTTTGCGTATGAAGGCTAGTCGCTTCGTGGGAAAAGTCAGCGACCCTCTCTCTCTCTCTCTCTCTCTCTCTCTCTCTCTCTCAAAACCATTCTTTCTTTGTTTCTTCTTGAGAATACCATCAGGTTCAACCTTCAAAAACTGTTTGCTCTTTTGCTTCCTGATGACCAAAACTCCCTCCCCCCATCTCTCTCCACAGCGTCTCAGTCTCTAGTCTCTCTTTTTTGTTTGTTTATTTTCTTTTATCAAAAACATCGCAATAGCTTGATCAAGCATCCAAATAACCAACCTAACTGCGTGTCTCTTTTACTTGGGTTTGGTATACAAAGGTTGTTTTTTCCCTTTTTCTGGTTTGGCCGAACTAGCTGGAGTCAAATGAAATTATTCCCCTCTTACCTGTGTCTCTTGCATTAAGAATTATGTGCAGCTTGTCCAAGCAAGATCAAATCATGGACAACTACCACCAAGGCGATCTTACAGACATCATCCGAGCCGGCGGCAGTGGCATGGTCGGCGAGCCTGCTGTGGCGACCAACACCTGGCAGTTCCCTCCATGGATAACCCCGAGAGCTTCTCGTCTGCGATGGACGAGAACAGCAACCCACACAGCTTCGGCGATCCCTTCTCCAGCATGCGAGATCCACTCCTCCATAACATAAACATGCCGAATTCGGGCTTCTTGAAGCCAGCAGAGATGGTCAGCCCAAGCTTTGATAGCGCAGGCGACTTTAGCAGCAACAGCAGTGTCATGTATGCAGCACCACCAATTGAAGATGACTTGAAAAGGCCTTGCAATATCTTCACACGGATGCTTCAAATCACTCCGAACAAGCTCCCGATTTCGCCGTGCGGCTCTCCAGTTATGGCTGCTTCTCCCCCCGGAATCCAAAACCCGAGCATCATTCCTAGTGACATGATTAGCCTGAACGGCTCCAAAGGTTGCTTGCTTGATAACTCAGCGATGCAGATCTCGTCGCCACGAAACCCGGGTATCAAGAGAAGGTGAGATGAGATTATTATATACAATCTTGGGCAGTCCGTATGGCTCCGATAAACTAAACCGATAATTAAATGAAGACTTCGAAATCTGTGTTTTGTTAATTTGCAGAGGTATAGATACTTCTTTTAAGTTTTGTTTTAGCATCATTTTTGTGGCGTTTTTACACATGATGATACAACCATCTGTGTGATGAACAAAACTTGCTGATGCTTAGGAACTTGAACTTTTTATGAAAGTTAATGTCCAGATCTTAAATGAAGCTCTCGGCGGCTTTTGTGTCTACATATATCTTCAGTAATAGATGGAATATGAGACACTCCGCAGATCAAATGTCTAGAGGGATTATGATGAAGGGTTTGAATTTACTAAGAAGGTGTTTATGTAGGTTAACTATAAACTTAGCATCCAAATACTATATTTTTCTCGGAATTAGGGTTGAACACAAAGATTAAAGCACAGTGACCATACTAATCATTATATATTCTGCCTTCAGTTTTTATGAGTGATGTCCAACATATGACTTAACGAATATTCAAAAGATGATAGTTTCTGTTATGTTGACGCATAAGTTTCTCTTCTCTATCGATTAACAGAATTTTTTTTCGACCTTTGAATTGCAAAGATCAATCTGTTCATGTCTGCTGACTGTCCAGGAAGAGCCAAGCAAAGAAGGTGGTGTGTATACCAGCCCCAGCGGCAGCGAATAGCAGGGCGGGTGGCGAAGTGGTTCCCTCAGATCTGTGGGCATGGAGGAAGTACGGTCAAAAACCTATCAAAGGTTCTCCTTATCCGAGGCAAGTTTGTTAATTCACATCATTTTTGCTGACGAAGA
The DNA here is from genome assembly GCA_014182885.2 of Eucalyptus caleyi. Taxonomy (NCBI): domain Eukaryota; kingdom Viridiplantae; phylum Streptophyta; class Magnoliopsida; order Myrtales; family Myrtaceae; genus Eucalyptus; species Eucalyptus caleyi. The sequence goes on from CM024470.2 coordinate 29,674,629, forward strand.
TGTCCCGGCCATGATTGCAATCGTCGAGTTCAAGATCGTCCTCTTTTTTCTTTCCGCTTTTCTCTTCATCCTTTCAAGAAGGTTATTGGATTGAAGCACCTTTTATCGGTGTACATATTACGAAATGGATCTATCAAATGAATTTTATTTGGTAGATTGGGACTCCCTTATGTTCGAATGCAATTTGCTTCGTAATCATAGGATTAATTAAACGGAGATCATCAGCAAATCAATTCTCTTTTAAACGACAGATCCAAATTGAATCATTGAGCGAACTTCAACTACTGCTAAGATTAATTGGAAAATTTTGCCATGTAACTATATCATTTTTTTTGGGCAATTCGTGGGTATCCAGGGGCTATTATAGATGCAGCAGCTCCAAGGGGTGCTCGGCACGAAAACAAGTCGAGCGAAGCCGGACCGATCCCAACATGTTGGTTATCACCTACACATCCGAACACAACCACCCGTGGCCGACTCAAAGAAATGCACTTGCTGGCTCGACAAGGTCAACTCAACCATCGAAGAACAGCAATGTGACTTCCAAGAACTCTCCAAACTCCCAAACCCATAAGCACATCAGTCCAAAGGAAGAGCAGAAGGAGGACGTTAACGACAGCACTATCCCAATGGAACCATCTGGTGGGCTGGCGGCAGGGGCCACTGCTGGCGCATCTATCAAAGAGGAGAATGAAAACAAGATGGACAGGCAAATGGAATTTGATGATGAGGAATTTGGTGATGGCTTAGGCCACGGGTACAGGCCGTCGATGCTCGATGCTAACCAAACCGATGACTTCTTTGCGGACCTAGGGGAGCTAGAGGCAGACCCTTTGGATCTCTTGTTCAACCAAGGGTTCCCAGGAGATCATGGGCATGAGAAAGGGGACAAGGCCTTGGACCCTTTCAGTCTTCTTGATTGGTCGGATAACAACAGCAGCAACAACACTTCATTCAACGGTGTGAAGAGGGGTTTATAACAAGGCCATGACTTCAAAAAGGGAGCTTTATAGCACTTGTGGGTGTAACATATCTCTCAATTCTTGGGTTTTGGTCTTGTTCTAAACCCTTTTGTGTCAAATTAAAGTGAAATTTCATGTGGATGGCATTTTTTTTACTATTTTTTTTTTTTTTTTTGGGGCATTATTCACCTTTTGCTTCCTTCTAGTTCTAGTTATTTACCAGATCTTGGGATGTCAGCTCGAGATTAGGGGAAAAGAGTTAAAAAGAGAGAATGCTGGGTGATTGGAAGCAGATGAAGAGCCGAAGAGGAGACCCCACATTCTCTTTTGGAATGTTGCGGGTGTGTCTGTGGATGGGACAGAAAGCTGAGGAACAGAAGGTTTGAACAGTGAAAACAAGTACATCCATCCACAGACATGACTGGAGATAGTGATTTGAGAGAGGGAAATAGAGAGAGAGAGAGAGAGATCAGTCACTCACCCTTTTCTTTCTTTCAATTCAATCTTTCAAAGTGGGAAAAATAATTCAAGGACCTCCACTCCTCTTCTCCTCTTCCATCATGTGGGTAATCTATGAAATGAGGAAAAAATAAAGAAAGGAAAAGGAAGACTCCGCACTTTAATGAGCTTTTGATATTGATGACAAAATTGCATACAGTTAGTTGATTGAAACATATTATAATATTTTTCTACAATGACTTGACTGTTTCCTTCCCTTCAAGTCTTCTCTGGGGATGTGTAGCTTGGAAAAGAAAAAATAGATGTGCTTCGGGTTCCTCAGCTTCCTGATTTCTTTAATTTATCCGCCCAACTAGTTTTGTTTTGTTTTATCTTTTTTTTTGGGTTTATGTAACTTAAAATATGAGTGATTTATTTTTAAAATGAGAAAAATTGCTGTTTGATCTAGCATTTCTCGCGCAAATGTCTATTTCACCATTCTTTTATCCCCCGCCCACCTTAATTGCACATGGTGAAGGATTTCACCAGTTTATCTGCAGGTCCAGTTGAGGTCCAGTTGTCTTATTTGCATGCATGTAGGTGACAATATCCACTTGCAAAAGACCAGTGATCATCGAGACTATATCTTATTAATAATATTATAATGCTAACAATGTGTTCATTTTACGAAAAATAAATTATTTGGAAAATATTTTCTAAAAATAATCACTTGTATCATTCCCAAAAATTAATGAATGAAAAAAATAATCGCCCACAAAATAATTAGTCATAAATTGTTATCGATAATAAAAAATTTCCATTTACTAATTTTTCTAAACAATTGTAAGGAATCATTTTTTGAAAATGTTTTTAAATTGCTCATTTTTCACAAAAAAAAAAAAAAACGTGCCTTAAAAGCACTAACATTCTGGTTTTGTTTTGCTCGAGAAAACAAAAAATTAACCTTTGCATTAGATACTCATTCGTTATTCGAATATAGAGCGCACAGAGTTATTATTTGCTTAAATTTGCCACATGAATAATTAATGCCACATACATAAGAAAGTCCATTGGAAGAGAGGTTATTTTCTTTGTTCCTGTCAATTTGTAGCATTAAATGTTACAGATGGGACATACGACTCATTTATATCATTTTTTTTTTTTTTGCCACCAGTGGTTGCTCATCTACAGATAAATTCTTAAGCTAATCCTAATTATTTTGCCGGACTAAGCCAACCGTCTCCGTAGAAAGAGAGAGAGAGAGGTCGGTGGTGCCGTGGCATTAGGTGGTCACATTGGTGGTGCAATGGAGGTCGACAACAGAGTTGGTAAGGTTGAGAGAGAGAGAGAGAGAGAGAGAGAGAGCTGAGTTTGATTAGGTTCAAGGTATTTGAAAATTGCGTAAATATTTCTGATTAATCTCACACGTTACTCTAATTAAGGCTCCACAATAAAAAAATGTATAATTTGAAAAATATATTTTTAAAAAATAATCATTTGTATCACTGGAAATAATTAATTGATAAAAAATGTTTTAATTAATGACAACAATTTACATCTAAACATTTTCATAGACAATGCAATTTTTTTTCATTTATTCATTTTTGTAAATGATGTAAGCAATCAATAACAAGAAATTATATTCCAAATCATTCATTTTTGAAGAGATTTCATTTATTTCGTGAAAAATGAACTATTTGGATAACATTTTCTAAAAAATGATTACTTATATCGCTTGAAATAATGTTAATAAAAATTTATACCTAAATATTTTTATAAATGATGAAAATAATTTTTCCATTCATTTTTATAAGCAATACAAATATTTATTTTTAGAAAAATGTTCAACATGCGTTCGGGCAGCCAAACCATTCTCTTCTAGAATTTACTGCGAGAAAGATCTACTTTTTTACGCCATCATTTTAGCGCACACTCGATCATTTGTGTTTAATGTCTCTCAGAAAATAGAGTATAAAAGTTCGTGTTGGTTTGTGTCTATATACCTTGATTTTTCCAAGGGAAATAGCGAAATTTTCATATAGACTACTTGCTTAAATTGAGCACCCAAGTTACTTCAGAAAAAGACCAAGTTTAGGGTGATTGGCTACTGCTCAAATTGGGCAAGAACAACGGATCGTCCGATTTCAGAATCAAGTTGGTCTATAAGCTGTTTATTTCGATCTTGGTGTTTATCCGGATAGGGAAAATTATCAAATGAATGTCTTAAACTCATTGTGCTTATGCTAAAATTCAATTATACATCTTTTAATTTTTCCAATAGAGTCCTAAACCTTTTGACAATTTGTTAATGTAATCATTCCAATTGATTTTGGTAAAAACTGATAATGCGGACGTCGGTCATCTTATCCGGCATGACCAATGCTAAGGTAAATGATTTTTTTTTTTGTGAAATTATTAATTCTTTTCATTTCTTTCAAATGTTTTCTTATTTCTTTGTTTTTTTTTCTTTTTCTCTACTAAGTCTGGCAAGTCTTGCCGGCCAACCTTTGTTAGCCATAGGCAAGGCTACCCTTGCTAGACTTAACTAAAAAAAAATAATAAAGAAAAAAGAAGAAAAAAATAAAAGTTCAGAATGTAAAAATTGGCTATGTCAATGCTAGCCGTGCCACGTAGGATAGTTGAAATCCACATCATCAATTTCAAGCCAAAATCGATCAAAATGACTATATTGACAAATTGTCAAATGTTTATGATTAAATTGACAAACTTCAAAGGTTTAAAACTGAAACGACGTAAATATAATAGATTATCATCATATAATGAGATTATCCCATTAATTATTTATTGAAAGAACTGTGATAAGAAGACGGTACAGTTATTTGTAATTAATGACGGTGCAATTCTGTCCATATATTTGTTTTGCAGGTTCATGTCAACCGGTTGATCTTGTGGAAGGATTTAAATATAATTTTGTAAGATACACACACCTTTAATTACTTCTACAGTGTAAGCTAAAGAAAATATGACCAAAAAAAAAGCGAAAGAAAAAAAAAAGGACTACAGCACCGTAATATTTTTTTTTAAATTATTTATTACGTTAAAACAATAAACAAAAATACCAATTTTGTTGACTAGTCACTGTTAAATAGCGGTGCGATGTTATTGTGAAGTTTCATGTTGCTTTTTCAACAAATATAAAACAGAACAAATGTATAAAAAAAAAAAAAAAAAAAACTGGTCACGTAACCCTTGGGACGCTCAAGAGAACTTAAAGTGAGATTTTCCAATTTTACTTTCTTTTTTTTTTTTAAGGAAACCAGTTAAACAGGTTAACAGGTTTCCTTTTAAAAAAATGATGGAGAACCCACCTTTAGAATTTGGGATCTAATGGCACCATTACCCAATCTTTTCCCTTATTGAAATACCGTAGAAAGTCATATTTTTTTATTTTTTATTTTTGGTAAAAGGATAACTTGTAATATATTAGGTAACATTACACATAAGAGCCGAAGCATCCGAAGAGATAATATTGAGGAAATTAGAAGGCGGGAAAAGAAGCCGGTTGTTGGAGGGCCATGATCCCTGTGGGCCTTAGCGGCCCAGTCCGCTGCACCATTTGCCTGTCGACGAACGTGTTGAAGCGAAATGCTAGGGCATCGCTGAAGAAGAGCACTGAGAGTCGCAAATAGAGGACGTTCCTTCCATGGCGGCGTCTGGTTCATCCGAATGATCTCCACCAGTTTTGAGCAGTCCGATTCGATCACAACATGCTGAGGATGGAGATTCTTGTGGAGCAGCCGTTGAATAGCAAATATGAGGGCGTAAATCTCCGCTTGGAACGCCGATTGTGCAGGCACAGATTGGGTAAGCATATCTGTTAAAATGCCTCTACTATCTCTGAAAACACAAGCGATTGATCCTTTCTCCGATTCTTGCCGAAAAGCCCCATCAATATTACACTTAATATACCCCTCTGCTGGTGGTTGCCATCTATATTCAGAACTGACCATCGTCTTTTCCATCTTCTGGCGAGGACCGTAAAAACTTGAAGATGGTGTTTTGGGCTAGGGCATCATTGACGGCCCGGCGGGGATCAAGAGGGATCCGACGAAAGATAGCATTATTCCGTTGTCTCCGGATCTCCCACGAAGATGAGCGATCACAAAGAAACTCGGGAGATGCGTGTGGGAGGGAAGCTCTTTCTACTAACCATGCATCAAATCGGCGCATCGAGGTAGGTAAAATTTTGACACTAATGTCTTCGTGAGTCCAAATTTTAGTTGTCCATGGACAGAAAAAAAGATATGCTCTACCGATTCCGGGACAGAATTATTGCATAGAGAACAAAAGGGGTGAGGGGTGATATGGCGTTGATAAAGATTAAGTTTTGTAGCAATGGCATTTTTGCAAGCTAACCAGAGAAAAACCTTAAGCTTTGGGGCTGTACACATGTGCCAAATTTTCCTCCATAACATGGGTGGGTTAGTATACGAGGATGAGGGCTGGTTTAGTGGTGGCTGAGATTGTGTAGAAAGAGAATGATAACAACTCTTTACTGTGTAGGTACCAGAAGGAGTTTCTGTCCAAACTAGTTGATCCTGAAGGAGAGACGGATTGATGGGGGTATTGAGAATTGCCTTACTTACCTGATCATCAAAGAATGCAGTAACAAGCGTGGACTTCCATTCGGAATGCGGAAAATCAATGAGGTCAGCCACTCGATCAGGTTCCCCTATCTCTGGTAAGCCTCCTATCGGGCCTAATGGTAACCAATTATCTTGTCTGATATGTATCTTCGTGCCATCTCCGACTAACCACCGTAGTTTAGGAGTAATTGCTTGACGACCCCTTAATAAACTCTGCCATCCCCAAGAAGGACGATGTCCTGAGGGAGCAGATTGAAAAGAGGAATAGCGAAAATATAAACCCTTAAAGAGCTGACTCCAGATAGCTTGAGGTTGCTGAAATAAACGCCATGCTTGCTTTCCAAGCATTGCATTGTTAAAGTTGATTAAATCTCTAAATCCCATCCCCCCTGCAACTTTTGAGAGCTTTAATTCTGACCATTGTTTCCAGTGAATTCCAGATTGGCTATTTTGTTTACTCCACCAGAATGCTGAGATCTTTCGTTCAATCAATCTGCAGAGAGACAGCGGAAGCTTGAAGATAGACATGGCATACTGTGGTAAGGCTTGAATTACTGATTTCAATAAGATTTCCTTGCCTCCTTTCGATAAAAATTTTTCCGCCAACCTGCTAACTTAGCATTTACTCTTGCCAGGATCCAGGAAAACATCTCCTTTTTGGAACGGCCCCAATCCGAGGGAATGCCCAGGTATTTACCATACTTACTGAGAATAGGGACCCTTAATTCTTGTGCAAGATTTTGTTGTAATGAAATAGGACAGTATTTGCTGAAAAACACACCGGATTTGTTTCTATTAATAAGCTGTCCTGTAGCAACACAATATTGGTTTAGGAGATTGGCAAGGTTATGGCATTCAGAGAGAGTGGCTTTGAGGAAAAATACTGAATCATCAGCAAAAAATAGGTGAGATAATTTAGGACAGTCTCGATTGAATTGAATCCCCTTTATATGGCCAATAGCAACAGCTTGAGTAAGAGTAGTGGATAGGGCATTTGCAATTAAAATGAAGAGATATGGAGAGAGGGGATCTCCCTGGCGAATCCCTCGAGTAGGTTTAAAATAAGGGAGCTGTTCACCATTAAACCGAACACTAAACGAGACTGTAGTAACACAAGCCATTACCTGAGTAACCCAGCTGTCATGGAATCCCAATTGCTTCAAATAGGCTTCTAAAAAGTCCCATTCAACCCTATCGTAAGCTTTCTGCATGTCTGTTTTGAGAATAAGATTGAAGCGTTTCTTGCATGCTCGCACTTTAAATTGATGCATGACTTCTTGAACCACCATAATATTGTCCTGAATCTGTCTATTGCTAATAAATGCTGCTTGCTCTTTGGAAATCAAAATAGACAGTAAAGGTTTAAGTCTGTTGGCCATAATTTTTGATATGATCTTATAAGCAAAGTTGCAAAGACTTATGGGACGGTATTGTTCTATACTTTTTGGATGCTGGACTTTAGGGACTAGAGCAATGATTGTTCTGTTTAGAGTAAAGGGCATATAACCTGTGGTAAAGAACTCCTGTACTGTTTTAATTACAGTTGCTTTGATAACTTGCCAGTGATGCCGATAAAAGAGGCCTGGAAGACCATCAGGACCAGGGGCCTTTGACGCTCCCAACTGGAAGGTAGCCTGGTAAATCTCCTCCTCTGTGACCCTGCTCATCAACTGTGTATTCATTTCAGGAGTTACCACTGGTGGACATTGATCTAGGAAAGGCCTAAAAGCCCTGTGGCCTACAGATCGGTAAAGCTGAGAGAAGAAGCCCTGGGTGAGTTCTTTTAGCTGTTCTGGTTCTCTGATCCATTGCTGGTGAGTATCCATTAACATAGTAATTCGATTTCGTTGTCTCCGTTGCATAGTATGTGCATGGAAGAACTTTGAGTTATGATCGCCCCACTTCAACCATTGAATACGAGAACGCATAGCCCAGAACTGTTCATCTTGAGTCCATAGTTTCTGAATTTCAAATCGTATTGCATTGGCATACTCCTTATCCCCTTCTTGATAGGATGTTCTATTTATAATCATCTGCAGTTGAGATTGCAAGTGATGGATGCGTTGATGACAATTACTGAACCGAGCTTTACTCCATCTTGTTAACCGCGTTGCAACTGCCTGTAATTTGGATATCAATGAGGTACTACTATTGTCCCAAGCCTGTTGAACCATGTCTTTACACTCTGTGTCTTGGTTCCAGAAAGCTTCATATTGAAAAGTCTTTGCGCGTTTGACAGATGATGGCCGAGCTTGCAGCAAGATAGGACAATGATCAGAACCAACAGACGGAAGGGCAAATGCTTCTGCAGAGGGGTAAACCATCAACCATTCCAGTGAACAAAATACACGATCCAACTTCTCCTTTACTAGAGCATCCCCTTCGCGATTATTGGACCAGGTAAATTCACAACCTTTACTTTGTATTTCGAGTAATGCGCAATCATTGATCACATTCCGAAAGGAAGTCATACGCGAAGTAATTGGTGGTCGCTTGCCCATTTTTTCCCAGGGAGAAAGGAAGTCATTGAAATCACCTATACACAGCCACGGTAAGTGATTTGCAGCATGAATAACTCGAATAGTATTCCAGAATTCCTGACGTAGCTGATATATTGGAGGTGCGTGCAGGCAAGTGATATGCATGGAAGAGTTCGTCCTAGGATCAAGTGCAACAAAATCAACAAACTGATCATCCGAATAGACCAAGGTAACTTCGAAATTGTCATTCCATAACAGAGCCAGACCACCCTTTAAACCATCAGGATCCTTCACAAAAGAGTTAGAAAATTTTAACTTACGCTGAATCTTAGATACGAAGTGTTTATCCTTCTTCGTTTCCATTAAAAACACAAAATCGGGCTTATCACAGGCTACCATCGCCTTTAGGGCTTGAATTGTCGGGGATTGCCCAACCTCGACAATTCCAACTGAGGAGCTTCATTTGGAACACGGTGGCTGTTGAGGGCCAGCCGCCAAAGCCCAAGGATCAGGGATATCTGCCTCCACAACCGGAGTATCAAGAAGGAGGGACTCATCAAGAGCTGTTGAGTTTGGAACTTTAAGTTCATATGGTGTGTATCTTTTTGTTTTCTTCTTTGGAACCCCATGTGGCATTGGCCGAGGAATCTTCGGCCTCTTCGCTGTTGAGTTTCCACCGGAAAAGTCTGAGTGTTTTTCATGTTTGCTTTCTGCAGGTACTAAATCGTAGTGAGAGCCGTGGAGGTAACCGGATGCCATTGCTTGGAAGCCCCTTGAGGTAATTCAGGGTTCAAGTAACAACCTCGAAAGGGATATAGGAGGGAGAGCTGGAAGAGCAGGCTGCATTTGAGGAGGAGTTTCAGGTGCGTCTCTTCCATGGACTCACCTTGTATTTTAGGATTGTAAAAGGCATCCCGAAGGGCTAAATTGCTTAAGCTCGCTCCGAGCCAAGGTCCATAAACCATCGTGTCACGGCCATCAAATTGTGTTTCAACATATGGGAACTCGGGACGGGGAAGTTGCATAGTGACCAAGCCGGCCACAGGAGTAGCAATAATGAGACAGTCTCTCCTACCGAAAATCAAGCCATACGGTTTTACCTTCAATACTGATAAGTTTACCATTTTTCAGAGGATCTTTCAAATCTAACTCAATCCGTATTCTTGCATAAATATCTGTTTTCACCTCCAGTACGTTACCTATCTGGGATGCAGCTCGACGCAAAATAGGTGGAGTAGTCCACTCCAAAGGTAAGCCAATAACATGCACCCAAAACCTACATTTTCCGAAATCATACTGTTGCAATGGAGTATTAGGTTGCCATGGGCGTAGGTTAACTAAGTGACCAGAAAATAACCAAGGGCTACCATCCAGAATACGACGCTTCTCCACTTCTGTTCTAAATTTGATGATATATAACCCTGTATCTGCCGAAGTGATGTCTACATGATCCATTCTCCAGGCTTTCTTCATAGCAACTTGAAAGGCAGATAAATTGACGAAGGATTGGTAAAGATGTTGCCTACCCCGAATGAGACGACAATCCGTTAGTTTGGCCGACGCAGGGGATGTTATCCCAAACCTCCAACGTTGCATATACAATTAGGAAAGGGAATAGAAATACGTTAATATGGAGAATTGAAAGAACAGATGACTAAATCGAAGAGTTGCCAAGATTGCATGTTACAGATCGGCAACATGCAGAGCGGATTGCAGGAGAACAAAACAACGGACCCATGGAACTGTGATAGTAGAAGGGAATAGAAGAATTTGCACATGCAGAAGGAGGAAGGACGAGGAGAAACAGCTAAGGTGAAATGGGCGGAGAACGACGACGGTGCATAAAGACCGCAAAGTTCAGAGAAGGAACTGAGGAAATCGAAGATATGGTGAAGAGCTCGAACATCACACGAGAGAAAACTCTAACATAAGCGAGAGAGCCGAAACTTTTCGTAGAAAGTCATATTATTGTTGCTATACAAGCCAGTTTGATAGGGGAGATATATGATATTTCCGGTTCCGTAAATCGTGACCTTTCTAGGCTAGAAGTGTAATTGGAGTATCACACAATTATGGCTTACACTTTTTGGTGTGATGATTTTTGGTGTGAAGTGTAATTGAATCCCAAAAGAACATTTACGGAGTAATCGTTTGTTTATATTCAAATATTGTTCTATTGCAGGGGTTAATATTCTTTTGACTTTAAAGAATGACTAAGATTAGTATTTAGGGGGAAGTAACAAAAATGGTCCCCTGACTATTGCCGCTTTTTAATTTTAGTCCTTGTATTTAATTTTGTATAATTTCAGGAAAAATTCCGTATTTCCATATTGGTGAAGTATAAAAAAAAAAAAGTTTATGAAAATATATGAAAATTATCAAATCAATCCTAAAATTTTAAACCTTTGCACAAAATTTTATTGTAATCCTTTGATCAATTATCATTAAAAATCACCGACGTAATGGTCTAACAAAGGAACCATCACATCAGCAATTCCAGTAACTTTAAGTGAGAGGATTAAATTAGATTTTGTGCAAAAATTTAGGATTGACAAAATTGAAAAGTTTATGATCAAATTGGCATATGCACAATAAATTAAAAACTAAAAGTATAATTTATCCCTGTAAAAACAATCCATATAATAATTGCAATGTTGTTTGGTGCATGTACTTCATTTGTAATAGATTTGGTCCCTATGTTAATCTTTGATCTTGTGTCCATCCAATGTAATAAAATAAAAAATAAAAAAACTTATTTATGCTACTGATTAACATTTGATGTCGAGGTGTTATAATTAGTGCAAAACTTGATGACTTAGCCACATTTTTCATACATAGTCTATTAAGAGCACGCGGCAAAAACCCAATACTTTCAATTAGGAAAATTGCCAAGAGGGAGGCCAAATTCAAACTCATCAACATATTCAGTTGGACCACATTCATTCAAAAGCTTAAATTAATGAGTTGACCACACTAATTATTGGATACCAAACTTTTTCTAACACAAGTCACACGTGTATCTCAATAATCTTCCTATCATGTGTGAGCTTAGTTTTAGGTATGCTCCCCCTTAATTCAAGTATTCTTTCACACATGCATTTTTCATCTCTTTCTCCATATCGAACCATGAAGGTTGCTATTGGGACTATGTTGCCACATTGCAATGCCCACTTGATTCCTTCCTTGAAATATTGATCAAACATCATAATATATTGGGGCTGAAGCACCAAAAAATCGGCTCCAATACCATTTTTGGGAGCGCATAAAAAAAGACCAATATCTTCAACCAAAGAGATTACCAAGAGAGGGCCAATTTCAAACTATCAACATATTTAATTGGATATTGACCAAATAGTGAAATATATTGGGGGCGAAGCACCAATCAACAATCGGCTCCAATACCATTTGTTGGGAGTGCATAAAAGAAGTTCGATACCTTCAACCAAAGAGATTGTAAAGAGGGGGCCAATTTCAAACCATCAACATATCTAATTGAATTCACGTTCATTCAAAAGTTTAAACTAATGAGTTATAGAACAATTATAATTTATTAAATGCTCCACATCACACCAACTATCCAATGTAAAACCTTTTTTTAATACAACTCATTTATCACCTCTTCAATAGTTCTTTCCAAATATTTGGCCGATGTAAATTGAACTGGATTGTTATAGCTTTATGCTTATGTCATCAATTTCCTATTAATCTTTCTGTGAATTTTCCATACTCTTTCCATGCAGAAGCGATATGTTGTAATTCTGCATATGGCCATGTGTTCATATTCATACTTAGTCAATATTTTTATCAACAATTGGATAAATCTACAGAGTTTATCATAATACTATGAGAAAATGTGGCTTCCATGATGGAATTTTCCACCATGTTACAAAACTTATGTGACGATTAGACACAATAATCAAGAGGGGGTTAAATTGATTATTATAAGAAATTTTAAAAAATTTCAAGTTTAAATTTAAAAAAAAAAAATAAAATGTCTAAGAGGTGACATTATGTTTGTACATAAAATTTGCAGAAATTATTCAATCAATTTCAAACTTATTATACATATGTCAATTTAGTCTTAAACTTTTTAATTTTCTCAATCAAGTTTTAAACCACTATGTCAATAAATTCTAGCAAAAAGTGGCTAAAATGACTACATTTGAATTTTACATGAAAGTTTGGGAGTAAATTGATAAAATTGAAAAATTTTAATATTGAACTGATGTTTGTACAACAACTTCAAGACTAATTGGATAATTCTCCCAAAAAATTGCAAAGACTAAATATATTCTACCGACATAATTATCATAAGAGTAAGGATTACAACATATTGCAAAGTACATTTATAGTGGTTCGGCCTTTTCGCTTGGCCTTAGCTAGTACAGACCGAGTAAAGTCCGGCCTATCATGAGAGGACATATTACTTAAAATTTTATAAATAATGTTTAAGTCATAATCTAACCCCGATGCACAAATATACACTCACTAATGAGCATTTACTGAATGCTTCTAGTGAGGGACAATCTCATTTTGCTAGTAATATAGAGGATAATAGAAGAAAAATGCTTGAACTTTAGGTCATTGCTATTCCACATCAAGAATGATGGATTCCAAATCATGTGTGCAAATCCTTTATTGGATTATATATGTAATCTTGATTCTAACTACGGAGATATTGGGGTGTCGTTTTTACAGCTTACACTTTCTCCATGAAGCTCTATACTTCATTGACAAATACAAACCCTTCACTATACTCTCATGCACACTTACAATGATTAGAACTCACCCTCGCAAGGAATTGCAATAAGGATGACTCGGTCTTCAAGAAAGAATAACCAAAATTGATTTTCACGTCGGAGACTCCTCCTAGTTCTAGGTCAACCGTAGCCGTTGCTTGGTCTGTCCATAGCTCGGAACGTTTATCCGCAGCTAATTAATGAACAGCATATCTGGAGATAGACAAGACCGCTACTGTTGTCTGCTTGACGCTTCCTCTGCTAGCCAAAAATGGCAAGCCGCTTCTGATCTTCTTTAGTGGTAAATTCCACGACTTGAAACTGGCTACTATTTACCAATTTGAATTTTAATCTAATGGATAAAGATTTGGGTTTTCGTTTCTAGGATTTTGTCCGATTATCCACTTCTGTTTCCGTAACTTCGTCCACGAGCAATCCATCTAGACTTTCTCGTTTCTCGTAGCTGGCCTCCCTCTGCACTAGGGTATCTCCACGCATATTGAGATCCTTATCTTTTGTAGATTGTTCACCATCCACTTAGTCCATCCAAACTCTTTGACGGCCAAGCATCCTTTAGTTTGTTTGCCATCCGCCAAATCCATTTAAGCATATTGACATCTTCATGTCTTCTGTTAGAGATAAATAGAAATTCTTCTAAGATAATTTCCTTTGTTAAAGATATTTCAATAAGTCTATTACTCAATGTGACTTAGTTTAAGGGAGATGTCAAAGATAATTAGGAATTTCTCTAGGATAATTTCCTTTATTAGAGTTCTTTTGATAATTCTAATCCTCTAATCTGTTCACCTCCTATTTCTCCATCCAAACTCTTTAGCGATCACGCCATCCTCTAGTTCATTCACCGTCCCCAACGTTCTTCCAGACATCTTGATATAATCCACATCGAGTAAGTTGTTCACCTTTGCGAGGTCCTTTCAGTCATCAACACAACTCACGTCCAATGTCTCGTTCTCCATCTACAGCGTGAAATCTTTACCGACGAAAAAAAAGTCGTCATCAATCTTTGGCCCCATTTCTTGTAGTCTCAAAATCATGACCCTAGATCAAGTTTAAAAACTAATATTTTCTCAAGATAAAGTATGAGCACCAATTTAGGGCAAAAAATTTGGCCAAAGGCAACCTAAATTTTTTGGTCGCTTTAGCCTACCGGAACGAGAGTTTATTTGTCGCATTAGGTTTGTCGCCTTAGGCAATGGCGTAACCCGCTTTCATCGAGTTTTGGTGATCAAAGGCGACGAAGCTGAGTTTCGTCTCCTTTAGGTAGCGAAAGGTAATGATACCTGCTTTGTTCACCTCTGATGGCCAAAGACGACAAAATCAAGTAGCCCTCGGCCTTTACAAGGTCACAGAACTTATCATCACCACATGGCAATTTCATGGGAAATTACTTTTTGTTTTAAATGGTTCACATATTTGAATTAGGTACTAAAGTTCCAAGACTGTCATAAATTCTACCGCATCAAGTACACATATAATATCTCATAAGGTCGTTGAACGAAAAAAAAACATTTATCTTAAAAAGACACAAAAAAAAAAAAAAAACTAATCAGTATATGCCATATATTTATCAACATGTCCAAGCTTGTTTCAGTGGAAGCCATAAAAATTACCCAAAAAATTTCAAACCTATTGCATTAGTGCTAGTTATTTTTTGACGATTTGTCAATATAATCCAGCCAACTAATTTTGTCTAGAAATTGACGATATATATGTTGATTATCTTATGTGACACTACGGATGCTTACGTAACATGATGGATGCTAATGTGAATTTTTAAATTTTTTTTAATTATTCTGTGAACTTTTCGATTTTTTTTTTATGATTTTTTTCTTTTGTTTTCACTATTTTACTATTAAGAGCTAGTACAGAGCCACTTGTTGAGGTTTGGTGACCCCATCAACAAGTGGGTGAGGGCTGTGACTCTTGTAGTAGTGGGCAATGTTTGACGGCCCTCCCTCAAATCTGGTTGAGGGCCACAACCCTCTAAAGTAGCTAGCGAGAGCTTCTAGTCTTAGCCTGCAGCTTCCAATGGTTCATAGGCTTTCACCTAGTGGCCTCAGTCGATGGCCAGCTACCCCTTGCTGTTCATTAACAAAAAAAAAATAATAAAGGAAAGAAAAATTAACAAATATTATAAAAATTAAAAATTAATTAAAAATTAAAAAATTTCTATGTTATCATCGATTGTGTTATGCATTATGGCTGTGCATTTACATCATTAATTTCTGACCAAAATTAGTTGGATGGACTATGTTGGCCAAATTTAAAAGGTTAGGATTAAATTGTTGCAAATACAATAAGTTTAAAAAAAAAATTGGTAATTTCTAAGCTTGTATCGTTGGAAGCCTAACGAACATCCTTTGTACGTACTTGCTTCTCTTCGCGTTGATTCCACTTGGATGTTGATTCTCGGGCTGCCGTGAAAGACATAATCGGACGAGAAGCAAGCATATGACTAAACATAATTGACAAAGAATTTTCAAGATTACATTTAACAGTGTTCTTTCACATGAGTCGTTGTAAAGGTGTTTAAATTATTAACACACTAGTATATTGTGCATTTCTGACTATAGCATGTTCATTGGAATTGTTCATCACAAAAATTGAATATTCCATGCCTCCAACTAATTCTGTAAACACGACTAGGTGGAAAGACTAATATGGGTTCGCCTTAAAAGATGCAACCCCTAGGGTCCTTACACATAGCTTGCGTATCAACAATGATATCAAAATAATCATGGAGTTTGCATATTAAGTAATGGTGAACAGCCCCGATCTCGGAGCTCACAGCGTTGAGTGGCCTCGCTGCCTAGCATCACGGCTGCACCGAAGTATATTCGCAGCCGGCCTTTAGGTCAGTGGTCTAGTGCTGGACAAGGTAGGTTAAACCTGGTCAAGGCTGTGACCAGGAGGGATGGTCAAGACAAATGAACTTGTCTGTCTAAGAACAATACAGTCATCTGACCTTTTTCCACGGGCTTTTTTGTATATTTCTTTTTCCCCCCTCCGTAATGGTTCGCCACCTACTTTATGAATACATGGGGAAATAGTGCCCTTAGGTTCTGTCAAATCCATCAACATCAAAATGGATTCCTTTTCCATGCCATTCCAAAATGAAGTCACTTCAAGTGGAGGAAATAGAACAGTCTAAAGTTCTATTCAAATGGGGTGTTTTTCCTCGTTGTGATTGATGGGTAAGAGTCATTATTCATATGGAGGAAAACCCATGGCGCACACAATCTTTGAGCTTATGGGTGTGACTGTTGTAAATGATTCTGATAAGAAAGGATGAGTTGATCGATGGAACAGATAAAGCTTCATCGCTACTTTGCCCTTTTGAGGGGTTTGATGCTTCACATCATCTCGTTCTTTCTTTTCTCCTTTAATTATTATCTTAAACACAACTAAGAATCATGCACATGAAAGATGACTCCATCTCATGTCACCGCACAAGGTTTGGTCAAATTCTAATTATAAAAAGGTTAATCTTCATCCCATCATTACCGGAGGTTCATTGCATGTGGAAAACACCAAAGAGAGCCGAAAGCTTTTTCCATTGGACGGAAAGCTAAACGTATCGAGAAGATGAAAACGTCGGTGACGTTCTAATCTAGTCTTGATGCCAAGAATATATTGTTGGTATAAAACTTTTTTTTTTAACAAGCTGTCGATTGCCGTAGTTGAAGCTACAGTGTTAGGAGACTTCTTGTAATATCGTCCGTTGTTTGTTTACAAAATAAAAGCCCATAAACAAACGCAATATTGAAAGGACGAATATTCCAAAGCCAAGAAGATATATAGTCAACTTTTTTTCCTTGAAAGAAGGTAAAAAATGGACGAAAGTGAGGTCATTTAATATTTTGAATCACGTTCAAGTTATCTTCCATTCCAATAAAAGGCATTTATCTTTGTAGAACACATTGAAGGAAAATTATCTTAAAAATCTTGAACCTATTGCACTTTTGTCAATTTAGTTCTAATCTTTTTAATTTTACCAATTGAGTCATAGATCTTTTCATTTTTTACTAATTTAGTCAATTTAATCAATTTTGATAGAAATTCACTAACGTGGATGCCAACAATTCTACATGACATGGTTGACGCTAACATGAACAAAATTTATTATTTTTGAAATTTTTGAAATTTTCTTTTCTCTTCTTTTTCCTCTCTCTTCTTCCTTTCTACCAATCGCCTAGCCTTCAGTGACTTGCTAGAGGCTACAACCGGTGAGATTGCCCTCACCGTCCTCAAGCAAGGTTGCCCTTGCCGGGAACTAGTAGGAGGTGGCCTTGTTGGCCTCATGTGAGGTCGCCCTCGCGGACCGTGAGCGAGGCTCACCCTTACCAGAGGGTTGGCCTCGTTGGATCTGGCGAGGGCAAGCCCAGCTTGCGACTGGTGAGGCCGACCCTTTAGTGAGGGCGCACAACTCATGAGACCATCCCTCACTAGATCCCAATGAGGTCGGCAAGGCTGACCCTCGTTGGCCTCTAGCAAGGGCAACCTCGTCTAAGGCGAGCAAGGCTGACCCTCGTTGGTCGTAGCCTCTGGCCAGTCACCGGAGGTTGGGTGAGCTGTAGAGAGGAGGAAGAGAGAGAATAGGGAAAAAAAAGACAATAAAAAAATTCAAAAATTTTAAAAGTTAGAAAAATATATTAAAAATAATAATTTTTATCCACATCAGTGCTGATCGTACCATATACAATGGCCAATGTCACGTTAGTAAATTCTAATCAAAATTGACTAGATTGACTCAATTGATAAAAAGTGAAAATATTTATAGCTCAATTGACATAATTGAAAAGTTTGGAATTGAATTGGTAAAAATGCAATAGATTTGTAACTTTTTGGATAATTTGCCCAAAATATTGGAGTATCAAAAACTTTTTTTCAATACCAAGGAAAAGAAATAGACTTTAAAAAGAAGAAATTACTAATATGACTTGTTGAAAATCATGTAATAATTTGATTAATTATTGATTTAATTTTAATTTTAATTTTAATTTAGAAAGGTATAATCGCTCTTTTCTTTTTCTTTTGAGCTCGACCATGAATTATTTAATAAAAAATGTAGAATTTGTTAGGTAAAAGACTTGGTTTATTTTAACCTTTCGATGGGCCTTTTAGATTATTAGACATAGCACAACAAAAACATAGAGATATAGAAAAAGACAAAAACATTGAATTGTTCAACCAATGAAAGTCTTTCACATTCAACTAGAGAAATAAATAATTTTTTTTTATAGTCAAATCTCTAATTCTGCATCTCTAATTTTTAATTTTGGTAATAAATCCCTAATAAATGTACCCAAAAGATTAAAGTTATGCATATTTTGATAATTATTGTATAAAAGATCTTATATATATTCGAAGGCTATTTTTTGAAATATATTTTTGGGTTGGCGTTATTTCCACCTCTATTTTGATTAAGACATTCCTTTTTGCCACTTATCGAAATACCCCCCCTCTCTCTCTCTTCAAGTTATTGTTTCTTTTCTATTAGGGTCACACTCTTCCCACTCCCACCATGGCTAAAACACTCCCCATTACATTGTTTTGACAATATTAACCATAGTGGTTACCTTTTTTAAGCATCCTTTTTGTTTGGTTCTAGTTTCCATTTGTTTTCTTCTTTGTCTTTTCTTGTGGTCTCATTTTCCTCCTTTACTTCTCTCTATTCCTCCTTAATTCTAATCATGGTTCAAGCATGTTTCATCTTGAATCTAGAACCTACCTACTAGAACTAAGTTTCTTATTTTTTGGAATCCAAAACTTACCTTGCATACCGTGAAATTTAGAACATACCCTATTACAAATTCTAGAGTCGGTTCCAAGCTCTACCCAGATTTTACTTGTATTATTAATTGAATGATTATTGTTACAATCCACTAATCACAATTTATATTTAGACACATGATTAATATGAAATATCAACAAAGTAAAAGTTTTAGTCATAAAATGAAAGCTTAAACTAGTGGTTCCAAATTATATATTAATCATTGGATGCAATGGAATATCATGGGATTGTACAAAGATATAGATCAAGAAAAACACAAAAGCTTTTATAGGTTCCAAGTGCCACTGGTCTAGAACCTACCCATCAAATTAAGTTTCCTAATTTTTGAAACTTAGAACCTACCCTGCATACCTTTGAACATACTACTAGTCCGATTCTTCAGTTCCCAATTATAACTGGGAACCATGCTCACTCTTACTTGGTAGTATCTGCAAAGAAGAAGAAGAAGAAGAAGACTTTGTGGTTTGCCTCTATCACTTGATGTCCAGGCCACATCGCATTTTATCAGTTTTTAAATCCTAAACTAGAGTTTGATGCCCAGGAGCACAATAGGACTAAAGGCTCTTGCAGTGAACATTTTCAAGACAATTAGAACATGGGGATCCAAACAAATATTGGGCAACAAGGCCACCTCATCGCATAAGGACTTGGACTTGACAGTCGAGTTCGTAATCACCACTTCAGCCTTATTAATTAACAGTGATGGCATCTTAGCAATTGAGATTAGCGTGGAAGTAGGAGAGATCGTAGGGGCAAGGAGGGGCAAATCCTCACTGGTCTTGAGGTTGGAATTGTCATTCTTGAAGGAGGCATTTTCGATTTTCATAAGCAACTTAGTGAGAGCAAGGGTAAATTTGGGCCTTGGATCTTTTGGCTAGTAGATGATGGTGAATTGGTGGAGAAGCTAACATTTCTGATGAGAGGTTTTGGCAAGGGCTTCAGTTCCTGGATTCTTTAATGGGGTTTTTCCTGTCTTTATGATCGATCAATTAAAGAGTCTAATGCGAATGGGACAGCAAATAACACAAAAGCGAAAGGAATTGAATGAGGGTGAAGAGTGAAGAGATATGAGATGGGTTTTCATTTATAGTTTACTTTTGAGTTGAAGAAATGGAGATAAAAGATGACTAGTTGGATGAGGAGGTTTCTGCTAATTTGGGCTTCAACTTAGTGACTTGCTTGTGTCGGTGATGGACTTTTTTTTTTTTTTTTTGCGTGTGTTGTTAACGGACATTGCGATGTAAAAAATTTGTCTATTATTGACATGAGATGGGCGTTTTAGAAAGAGAGAGAATAGGGAGGATTAAATGAGAAGAACGAAAGTAGCATGTCGAAAAAAGAGATAAGAAAAGTAACTGAAGCATGCTAAAAAAAATGTGGGACCCAACAAAAGTTAATATTGTCAAAGCATTGCGATAGGGAGAGTTTTAGCCATAATGGGAGTAGAAAATAACTCATTTATAATGATATTTTGAGTTGATGAACGCAAAGTCCTGCATCCAAGTTACTTACCCGAGATAACTTACCACTTGAAATAAGATAAATTATAACGACCTAGTTTTCTAAAACAGCACTAATTTTCGGTCAAGTCCCAATTTTGACCATACATTTTTGTCTCGTAAAAAACCACCAATATATGCTCTGTACCAAAACTTGTCAACTTTATGTCCAATGTTGCCTTTATTGGTTTAACCTAGCTATTCTATGCAATATTCTTTTTCCAAATTAGAATTATATATTTGTTTTCTATTTGTTTTCTTTTTTTTTTTCTTTTTTTCCTCTGTTCTTCTTCCATTTCACCTATGTGATGGACCCTTCATCATCTCCCTCTTCAAGGTCGCTCACCACCAGTTCCAAGATCAATGGCATCAAGGAGTTCCCCAAGGGTAGTAAGCTCTTCGCTAAAATCTCCGAGGGCCGCCTCCTGTCACACCCCATCTCTATAAAATAAGAGAAATAACATGATAATCCTCCTATCTAAATGACAGATCTTCAAACACAAATCAATATAAACTTATTATCAATATATATATATCCATCAATATATATGACTAGTGAGTCGGTTATAGAATCAAAGTTCTAAATCCACCAAAAGAATGTATACATATATCTCCAAACTAACAACTAAACCCAATAAATATCATTTTAGAGATATACAAATATTTTAACTCATACCCAAAATTTAACTATTGAAAATTCCTAACAATAGCACCCTTGTCCTACTTGCTGCTAGCTGAAGAACTTGAAAAAGATTTGAAATAAATGACACGTGCGACTACAATTTAGTGAGTAATGCAAATCTCTTTTAAATAGATCATGTATCCATTATGCATGGTATAATGTAATATTAAAAACTTATTCATTCGAATTCAGTATATAATATAGATAAAAATCCAAATATGAGTAATATAACTTCCACAATTTTATACACATAAGAAATGTTCAATTATGGTCCAGTCCATTGATTATTCTAGTGCTCAATTTTGAATTATGATTATACTTATCGCCCTATGAGAAGACTCAAGAAGATTCCCCCTTGACTAGTTCTTCACTTTTATTAGTGAGTATCTTGGCCCATATGGGATGTCTTGAGAACAATATGTATATTCAATCCCTCGATAGGTTCAAAACATAACGATAATAAGCACAAAATCACTAACTCATCTTCCAAATAATCCACATACTCAATCCAAAACTCAACAAAAAATTACCTAATCAGTCCTAAATTTATTATATGGATGTCAATTTAGTTTTAAACCATCAGCAGTTTCCAGTGAATTTTGAGAGGATTACATTGTTCTCACAAAATTTAGTACTAAATTGACAAAATTAAAAAGTTTATGACTAAATTGACATTCATATAATATATCTAGGATTGATTGAATAATTTTCTTGAATTTATCTCATAATTCATGTTCACAAACTCAAAGCATAAAACCCTTCATAATTTAATTCATCAATAAAATTATATTTCATAAATCAGGTTCATAAATGAATACAAATAACCTTTCAAAAATCCTTTCATAAGCATTTCTCAAACCATTCAAAAACAATCAACTCAAACTATTTGAAAAGATACTTTGCCATTTCAAATGACCAAAAGGGTTGTAAACACCTAATTTGGCTATATGCAACAATTATGCTCTAAACATCATCTTTTCTTTTAGAGGAATATCAAAGCATGTAACTTATAATATAACTAATCACTATCATTTTCCAGACATAAGTTTATAAAATCATAGAAGAGTAAGTGTTTGGGGGCTAATAATACAACTTAGAGAGGGGTTAATAGGTTGGTTTAAAGCTTTCAAAAACTTTTGTGGAAGACAACAAGAAATGCTTTGATAGTAAAATCAACAGATTAAAGGAATCAAGTGCGCCATGCAACTATCAAACAAATACTAAATTAGTGAGTAATTAAAATATAATAATACATCGATTTATAGTGAATTGGTTTTATCCCTAAGCCTATGTTGACTCTCCAGGTAACAGCCTCAACAGGGTTGAATCCACTAGCAATTTTCAAGACAAATTACAATCAACACATACTACTTTTATCAAATGATAGATCACACTATAGGGATGAAAATAGTAAAATATTGTTGTCACTATTCTACACTTGATCCTATCAAGATTACAAGGCAGCGAGAATACCATAGAAAATTTTGGATGGACATAAGTACAATATGCTCACTAGAGAGAGATAATAATCAAGAGAGCTAGTATACACTTTTTCTGTCAAGACTTTTTAAGCTTCTTTGATCCTCTTTATATAGACATCTTCAATCCAACCATTGGAAACTCTTTTGTGGAGTTAGGGCCCTTGAGGGTTGATTGGAACAGTTGCTAAGGTCTGTTTGCCTACATCATATGTTCTAGCAGAAACAACAAGGTTTCCCAAAAATGGAGTCCGCTAATGTTGTCAGATCTATTGTTCCTCGTACCGGTTATTCAAAATTATCAATTATTCTCTGACTCTTTCCCATTTCACCTACTGTGATTTCTCAACCTATCAACGGCTACATTCCTTTTGTCTAATGGTCATCCCTAAACAAACAAGCTCACTAGCATCTCTCAAGATTCAATATCAGCATGACCAAATGTTCCTCATCCGTTGATAGTAGCAAATGAATGTTTTGTACTATTTTCGAATCAAAATTCCAGAAACCTTTTTGGCATGCACAACCATTTAGGTTGGAGATGATTATGTAAAGAGATTATATTATAGTGTTATTAGATCTCTAGTTTTGCCAATAATGCTAAAGTCTCTATTGAGAACTGTCAACCTCCAGGATATTATGCCAAAATTGCTGCCAAATGCATTTACATGATTTATTTCCACCTTTGAAATTGGAATTGGAATTTTCACCTTCAATTAAGGTGATTATGCTTTTTTTTTTTTTTTTTTGGGATAAGAAATAAGGTGAGGATGCTCAAATGCAAATAATCGTAGATTTGTTGTGCATTTGATGTGTAAAAATTGGTAAGTTATTATTATTGTGGACCTATGTTGGAAGAGATGCTTGATTTCTCGATCTTGATCTGTTTAAGATTGCAATCAATTAATTTTGTAAACCTAGGATTAGATTTTATTCTTCTTGATTCTTCTATATTATCCTTTCCTTTATTGTTGGCCTTTCTGTACTATATGTTGGGGCTATACATTGAGGATGTAATTATGAATATACAAAATACCAAATCATTTTCTTCATCTTTTCACTTTGTGTCATGGTATTAGAGCCACTGATCTCTAGCTTAGCTTCCGCACATTTTTGCTTGCCCTCCGGTCTTCTTTGCCTCTTGTTGTTGCAAAGGCTAACCTACAAAACAAGATTAGCACTTCGGTGTAGGAATCAATTTTTTGAATCTCACCAAACACAAAATCCATTTACCCTTACCTTTACTTATCGATACCATGACCAAAGATTAATTAGCAGCTTCTAAGGAACGAACTTCAAAGAATCTACCTGTTGAAGAAACCGTGAATTAGGAGCAGCATGTCGAAACCTAGGCCATTCCATGGCTTCCTTTCGAGGCCTTGCCAAATCAAGGGTAGCCTAGCATGGGCCAACCCACTTCGGGTCTACCCATGACAAGCTAGTCCATCTAGTGGCTGCCTTTCTAGGTACCTTTTGGCCCATGGTTTTATGGGCCGGCGCAAATTGCTCCACGACAAGAAAATCAAGGCCACAAGGAACAAATTGGGCCCAATGGAGGCCCACCAACCATGGGGGGCAAGCTATCCACTGAGCCGGAAGGGATCCATGCGAGGCAAGCACCCGAATTGAGGGCTACAGGTTTGAGGGGGAATCCATACCTGATTCCACAATTTGGTTTTTTCCCGTACCCAATCTCAGTAGCCGATGGCCGGCCGGAGCTTGGCGGCCCTCTTTACACGAGCACTGCCGATGGGCCTAAGCTCTGACTCATCACCCATCAACTCACCGACTCAAAAAATTACTAACATGGTCAAAAGAATTCCGACGGGTGCTCGTCACAAAGGACAAGGACGATTTCCTCGATGGCACCGTCCTTATACCCATCGACGAATGGCTCACTTGACTATGGAGGAAGTGTAACCAGCTTGTCTGATTTTGGATCGGAAACTGTATAGCTCCAAAAATTGCAGCTGGGCTACCTTTGATCGAAGAGTCGAGAGTTATGTGGAAGAATATTGAAGAGATGTATGGCAAATTGGATCGGGTAAAGTTGTTTTCAATAACCCAGGTGATATCTGAACTCAAGCAAGGTAATATGTCGATCGCGGCTTGCTTCAACAAGCTTTCGGTGCTCTGGAACAAATTAGAAGCAGTCAAAGAAAAGCTTGATGGGCTAGACTCAACTTTGCAGCAGTACAAAGCGATTAGAGAATGAGAAAAAATCACACGTTTTCTCTTAATCTTGAACGACAGTTACCTCACTTTTCGATCCCAAATTCTAGCCATGGATTTGGTTCCCTCGCTCAGTAGAATATATTAGCTCGCGATACAGGAAGAAAGTCAGCATCTTGCGTTGTCAGAACATGCGAAGGCTGGAGAAAGCATTCTGCTTGCTGCTCGTTCAACCACCCGAGGACCCATGACCAGATCTCAGCATGAAGGGAAGAGGCGGACAACCCTAGGGTTCAACGAGGAAGAAGAAAGGAGCATTAAAAACTCTGGAATGGACGGTCTGGATCTTTCAACCCGATCGGATGACTCTTGGTTGTCCTCTTCAACTGCTGGATCGATGGACAGTATGACGCCACGTCAGCTCCAAGCTTCAAGACATCCAATGGTCCATATTTTGCCACGTCATCAAAGATTAATTGGTAGAATAAGGAAAAGGTAAATTGTTTTGCGATAATTGCAGACGGCCA
Source organism: Eucalyptus caleyi (assembly GCA_014182885.2). Classification (NCBI taxonomy): domain Eukaryota; kingdom Viridiplantae; phylum Streptophyta; class Magnoliopsida; order Myrtales; family Myrtaceae; genus Eucalyptus; species Eucalyptus caleyi. The sequence continues at coordinate 29,700,028 of CM024470.2, forward strand.
CATCATACGATTGATACTTGTTGGAAATTACATAGAAAGCCTAGAGAAAAAGGAAAAAGGGAAATTGCAACTGATTATCAAGTTACTGGTGGGTACAATGATAAAGTTCATCAATCAAGTACCCATGACTAGTATTAGCAACTTATGAAGGCCCCGAAGAAATTGGATACTTCTATTAAAAACAATGGAGTTTTTTCAGGTACCTCTTATTGCTTGATGACCTACATACCAAATGATGCATGGATAATTGATTTAGGTGCTAGTGACCATATTATCTGCAATAATTTTTTTTTTCTAATATCCACAAACAATTGTCTTTTCCTATTTCTGTCTGTCTTCCAAATGGGAGCGTGACATCTGTCCCTATGACTGGAATAGTAAATCTTAGTCCCCTCATTACATTCCAAAATGTTCTCTATGTTCCTAATTTCCATTTCAATCTAATTTTTGTTGCTAGAGTTTGCAAGGAAAATTCCTGTCATGTCTCCTTTAACTCTGATCATTGTTTCTTTTAGGCCCTTTCGATTGGCAAATTGATGGGCTTGGGTAGTGTCTCAAAAGGTTTATATTTTTGGATCAATCTTCCAAGTGACTTGGATTTGTCTTATGTTCCATTGAATAAAAATTCATTGTGTAATGTTGCTACCAATAATAAAAATTTCATTTATCATCAAAGATTGGGACATAGTGCTATTTTCCCTTCTCCCCAGTGTCATATTTGTCCTTAAGCAAAGTAATCTCGTCTTCCTTTCCCAGTAAGTAAAACTCATGCTACCAGCATCTTTCCATTAATCCACGCTGATATTTGGGGACCTTATCATACTTTGCATCAAGATGGTTCCCAGTTTTTCCTCACAATTGTAGATGACTACTCTCATGCTACATGGGTTTTTCTTATGCACTCAAAAAGTCAAGTTTTCCATCATTTAAAAATCTTCATTTATCTACCAAAAATCAGTTTGGAAAATCCATACAATGGATATGAACTGATAATGGAAGAGAATTCTTCAACAATGAGTGCAGTTCCCTGTTTTCTTCCCAAGGGATCCTTCATGAAAGTTCATGTACCTACACTCCTCAACAAAATGGAATAGTTGAGCGGAAACATCGTCATTTTCTAGAAGTAGCGAGAGCACTTAAATTCCAAGCCTTTATTCTAGAAACTTTTTGGGGAAATTGTGTGGTCATAGCTGCTTACCTAATCAATCGCATGCCAACTCGTATTCTTAATGGTCAAACTCCGTATGAGTTACTTTTTGGGAAGAAACCAGAGATTCATCATCTGCGTGTTTTTGGATGCTTATGCTATGTCACCACTGTGAGATCTCGAGATAAAATGGGACCTCGTGCTTGTCGATACATATTCATGGATTATTTGAATCTTCAGAAAGGATATCGTGTCTATAAACCATCCACATGTGATTTCTTTGTAAGTAGGGATGTCATTTTCCATGAAGACAAATTTCCTTTTCATGACTAGGCACCTTCAAATGGGAATTCCGAAGCAAGGGCAACTCCTTCTTATAATTATGAGGATCCACCTTATGATCGTCAATATGTCTCCCTTGTGCCTCTAGAAAATCCAGTAATGCCAAAACCTTCTAATGGTATTTCAAAGGAGGCATCGAATAACTTGATTGAGGAATATGTCATGCCAATCAAGGAAGACTACGATCATCCTACTAAGGACATTCCTTCTGCTTGTATTTCTACTGATCAAACAAATTATGTGCCTCATCATGATCCACCTTGATGCTTCGGTCGAATCACTCGTCCTCCCATCTAGACTAAGGACTATGTCTGTGCTAGCTTGAATTCTCCAAGTACTTATTATCCCATTTCTTTGTGCGTTTCTTTTCATTGGTTATCACAAGAACATATGTGTTGTATTAGCCGAATATCAGAGGAACGAGAACCTTCCTGTTATACTGAGGCAATCAAAGACAATGTTGGCAACGGGCCATGGAAGCATAATTACATGCTTTAATTAAAAATCAAACGTGGGATATCATACCATTACCATCTCATCGCAAACCGATAGGCTATAAGTGGGTCTACAAGATCAAATACAAAGCAGATGGGTCAGTTGAATGTTACAAAGCCCAGCTAGTGGCTAAAGGCTTCACATAGCGAGAATGTTTTGATTATCACAAGAATTTCTCACCAGTGGCCAAGGATGTTACTATTTGATCCTTCTTGTTAGTTGCTACCTTTCGTGATTGGCCATTACATCAAATGGATGTTCACAATGCTTGCTTCTTGGCGATTTGGACGAAGAGATATATATATGGACTTTCCTGAGGGCTTATGGAGACAGGGGGAGACTAAAGTATGTCGTCTCCGAAAATCCCTTTATGGTCTTAAACATGATTCTCGTTAATGGTATGCCAAGTTTACCAATGCACTCACTGCTACAGGTTTCAAACAATCTAGGCATGATTATGCTTTGTTCACATGGAAAAAGGTACGTTATCAATTTATTTAATGATATATGTTGATGACATATTTATTATGGGAAGTGATGAGTCCGCCATCAATAGTTTTAAGGAATATTTGCATGCCATATTTCACATCAAGGATTTAGGATCACCCAAATATTTCCTTGGGATTGAAATTGCCCGATCAGACCAAGGAATCTCCCTTAGTCAATGGAAATTTGTATTGGAGATTATATCAAAAACAGGTTTATTTGGATGCAAACCAGTTATCATTCCTATTGAGCAGAATACGAAGTTCACCATAGTACATTATGATGTGGGTTTATCATCTCCAGACAATGATCCATTGCTCAAGGATCCATCAGGCTATCAAAGACTTGTTAGGAAGCTTATTTATTTCACAATGACTAGACCAGACATATGTTATGCAGTATAGATGCATTGCCCGAAACAGTCCCATATGAATGCCGCTCTTAAAATTGTGAGGTACTTGAAGAAATGCCTAGGACTTGGGATACTTCTTTCTTGAAGTTGTAATATGGAAATGACAACTTTCTGTGATACAAACTATGCGACTTGTCCTATAAGCTGAAGATCCATCACCAGTTTCTGCATTAAACTTGGGGAATCTTTGCTTTTGTGGAAAACAAAGAAACAATCCACTATGTTTTGTCATTAGCTAAAGCTAAGTATCAAGTGATGGCTAAAACTACTTGCAAAATAGTATGGATGCAAGGGCTACTTTTGGACCTTGGGGTATAAGTTAAAGGACCAACTTTGCTATTTTGTGACAATGATGCGGCTCTCAAACTTGCGGTGAATCCCATAGTACATGAACGGACGAAGCACATAGAAGTCGATTGTCACTTTACTCGTGACAAGATTCAAGAAAGGATAATTGAAGCAAGAGGAATTGGAATAGTAGAGCAATCTGTAGATATCTTTACTAAGCCCCTATGTTAAAGACAACATGCATATCTATTAAGCAAGCTGAGCATCTTGGACATATACAAGCCATCAGCTTAAGGGGGAGTGTTGGAAGATATGTTTGATTTTTCGATCTCGATCTATTTAAGATTGCAATCAATTAATTTTGTAAAACTAGGATTAGATTTGATTCTTCTTGATTCTTCTGTATTATCCTTTCCTTTATTATTGGCCTTTTTGTGCTATATGTTGGGGCTGTACATTGAGGATGTAATTACGAATATATCAAATACAAAATCATTTTCTTCATCTTTTCACATTGTGTCAACCTATCATATTATTTTTTTTCTAGCTCCAACAATGATATTACTTGTTTCCGGTTGATAAACTTGAATCTAAACAAAATTTATCAACTAGCCACATCTATCAAATATCTACATCGAAACCATTTATAATTAAGGCAATCAAGATGAAGACAAATCAAGTTATGATAAGGACCTAAAGCATACAAACGAGGAAACATCTAATTGAAATCAAACATGGAGAATTGTAACTCGAATTAAAATGTCCACAATGACAAATCATGTCTGTGTTCTCAGTTTGGGATTGCAAGCACACCTGGGAGACAAGCATTTGCATCAAATCTACAAACGATGAGTAGGCTTATGCAATTGAAACAATTTCAACTTGCAATACCAAGAACAGCAGCTGGTTTCGGTCAACTGCATTGGCAAACTTTGGTTAGTGACGCAACGTCGAAAGCTCGCCCTTTCTTTGGCTAAATTAGAACGACACAAGAATTGTACATGTGAACTTGGGTCAAACCAAGGTAAGCGAGCGTGGCCGAATTCCTTAAATGGGCTGAGCTTGTTTGGGCTTGATGTTGAACGATAAATTAAATTTAGGGCCTAAATTCAAAGCCTGATCATGTATTGGGCCAATTCAAATAGAATTTATAATCTCATATATGTTTATATATGAATGCGGATATGCTATTTCTAAACAAGAACTGCCCTAATTTATAAATGCAGAAGAATGCAATAAAGAATGAGAATGCAAGACTCTGTAATATGGATATCTTTCTCTAGGGCCAAAGTTTTTAATTATCGACAAATTCGATCATAGTTTTCTTATGAACTCCATGAGAGCTCTTTAAGCAAAAAATTGTAGTGTCAACAGGGTATGCCTGTTGAGGTTCTGCACATGATTATTCATAAGAAGTTACAATTCCCTAAATTGAAGGCATAATCATCCTAAAAAATGTGCTCAAGTCGATCCATTGTCTTTGATTGATGTGTTGCCAAATCTCTGTTCATAAATGTCAATTGAATTCCTTCAAGTATTGGCACCTAAATTTTGGTGGCATAATTAGTTATAAAATTAGGGATAAATTTTAACCCCTAAAAAATATTATAATTAAATTTCATAACATATATTTTTACATCCATTTATTTTTTAGTTTAAAATTTTCATTAATTGCATTAGCATTTGACCGATAGTAGACATTTTTTAGCTTAAAGTTGAGCGAATCAAGCCCGTGAAGGGGGACCAAAATTCGGCTGAGCTTAGGGTTAGTAATGGCCGAAATTAATGGGGGTAGAAAGGCTTTAATTGGCCTAAATTGAGCTTAATTCAGCCCACTAAAAGTCTAACTAGGGATTGGCCTTAGCTTAATTCAGCCCATCACATTGAAAAAGGCCTAGACTAAGCTTGTGTAATTAGGTCAGGCCTAAGCTTGCACTATATATACGACATTATGTCTCACAAATTAGAAGTCCACAAATTCTTTCTCAAGGCTGTGTATATAGATGAGAATTGAGAAGCTGAAGAAGGATTCACGGCAAAATTCAGAGGGTTCTCAATCGGCAGAGCACTCGCACAGAAGTCCATTGATAAAGTGGGATGCTTTCACTGACCGCTCGAAGAACAAAATATTCACTTCGACTTGCAAAAAGATGTCAAAGCCAAGATGGTGAGGTTGGAAGTCCACCTTCAGGCGTGAGGGCAAAGAGTCAACCCACACTTGGACGTGTTCACTCGTTGCACTAGGGCACACTTCACATATTCAACATAGAGGCCAGCTCGTGTGGTTCCTTGCACTCGGTGACGCAGTCAATTTACAGTAGATAGGCTCCTTGCCACGTGGCCCGTCAAGCGTGCTGTCGCGATCGTGATTTTTGTCGCTTAGCCATCATGCCCCTTGACGACGCCACTCCTTCCTATCTACTGTTCTCTTTCCGTTCCTCATCGAGCCGCTGCAGTCCCCCGATTACCGTTTTGCCTCACTATCTTGGCTTCACACCGTTGTTCTTCCTTGACGATGATCGGCCGAGCTGCTTATCCATCATTGACGAGCCATCCTTGGCTAACACCACCGCATGGAGCAACATTGGCGAGCACAAATTTTCTCACATATATTGCCTAATATTGCTTGTTTTGTTTGAAGGAAAAATCCAGGGCAAGAGAAGGGCACGCAATCTTTCGGTAAAAGAAAACATGGAGAGAGTTCTTGTCTTCTTTCTCTGCAGGTCAACAAAGGACATGCACAAACTAGCTTGATTACCCGAAGAGAGGAAGGAAAGCAGAGATTTTTGGCTTGGTCTGCCTAGTTCTCGCAGTAAAATCAGAATCTCCAGCAAGCCTTGCAGTGACAGCTTGCCATATGCTCCAGTCACGCCCAGATCAGCAAGGTCGGTATCCTCGCGGGTTCTTGTCGCTGCGCCAAACTGCTCCTTGACCGACGTTCAACTATTGCGACAAGCTCCTAGTTCCAAGTCACCATCGAGCCACCTCACCGTGAGCTGCTCCCTCGCCCTTTGTCGTGTCGTCCATGACTAACGCAAGCCCCGCTGTGTTGAGCCCGCTGACCCCATTGTCCGTCCACCAGCTGGGCCATCCCTGAGACTTCTATTTTTTGCAGGTTCCTTGGCCATGCCACCACCCTCCATTGCCATCACCGCTCGGTTGCAATCAGGTCTGATAGCATTGCATTCAAATTTGGAAAGTAAATCCTCAAATTAGCTAAGATTCTTATCCTTAGCTGATTTGATATATTTTACTGCCTATTTGAGTGATTTGCTATCTTTCCTTAAATATTTATTTAAAAAATGTATATCCAAAAATCCTAAGATATTAAGTTAGGGAACTTTGTTATGAACAGTTGTTCGATATAGATATGATGTCTAGCTGCATGGAAATCTTCCATCTTATCCATAACCATTTGGATATGATCATTGATTTAACGGTTTCCAAACTTAACGGATAACATTCCATCAATATCCATAGTCACTTGAATATGATGGATGATTTATTTTGTTTCTAAATTTAAATAAGATAATCTTTATGGATTGCATTATTTATTCGAATATCTATCTATTGATTGATTGTTTCCATAAAAAGAAAATCCAAAGAATATTGGAATTAGATTTGATTCTTGCTAAAAATACTGCCTGCATAAATTAGATTGCATATTTAATTTAGGTAATTTATTATTCAGAATTTTAAGGTTTCCTTTTCTTAAATTATATTCTTGTTTAAATATCAGGCATTTTTTTATTCTAAATTTAAATTAAAAGAAAACATAAAAACATCAAAAACATAGAATTAGTTCATCCATTGCACATCATTCAGTAGTTGCATGTTTAGGGCTATTTAAATTTAAATGGGTGACATGTTAAGATAATTGCATTAATATTTGTCTATCACTAGATTATAATTAATATCGTGTGACATATAGTTTGCATAATAAGTTGCATGTTGCATGTTATTTTAGTTAGGCATTTTTTTATAGTTTCCAGATTAAATTTAAATAAGTAAAAATCCCCAAAAAAATTGAGTGATGGCTTATTAATTAAAAATCATATATAGGGTTATTTATGTGAATTTTGAGCTAACATTTCATATAATTTCATAGCTATGAGATAAGCCTTGCAATTTATTTATCTCTTTATTGGGTATTAAATTGGGTGCATTTGCAGATCACCTCATGTTAGGGAGTAATAAAATGAGTTCAAGTTGTCTGCTAAATATTTTTTTCATAAAAGAAACGGTACCAAAATGTATTAGAAAAATCTAAAGTAATCAAATCCATGTACTCAGAAACATTGATTTGCAAAAGTAAAGCAAATTGCCCAATACTTTACTTGGGATTCTAATTAGTTCATCGTAAACTGATTAGTGACGACTCCTATTAAAAATCATTCGCATTTAATAACTTAAACCATAAGTTGAAAATTGGTATGAGCTTAGGATAGTCCGACTTGGGCTTAAGCTTAATAATCTATTAACCAAATCCATAGGCAATGCACCTCGAGGGTAGATGGCAACAATAGTTAACTAGTAAAGGCTCTTGTTGATTGTCGCAACCTAACACTCATGGTGCATCACTTAGGGTTCAGCTAATGGATTATTAAGCATAAACTTAACTTAGACTCTCTCAAACCCATATCAATTTGCAACTTAAGATTCAAGTTCTCAACATGAAATTGATTTGCCATAAAAAGTCACACAAATCTTTTTACAATGGGTCAATTAGAAACCTAAATAAAGTGCAAGAAGAAATTTTTTACTCTTGCAAACCAAAGATTTTGGGAAGAGGGACTTGATTACATTATATTTATCCATTGTCATTTTGGTACCATTCTTTTTACGGAAAAAAACAATTAGTAGACAGCTTAGATTCATTTTATTACTTCCTAATATATGAAGTAATATGTAGGTGCACAAACCATCAATGTAAATACCTAATAAGCAATAAATAAATTGCATGACTTGCCTCATAAAAACAAAAGAATCTAAAATGTTAGCTTAAAAATAACATCAACAATTTTAAATATGATTTCTAATTAACACGCTCACTTAATCTATGTGGAATGCAATGCAATTATTCTAAATGCAACGATGTGCAAAATATCTATATTAAATTGGCATGCGGCATAAATCTTAACATGCAAACTATATGTCACACAATCTTTATTAAATGATATAATTCTATTAGCGGGCACATATTTATGCAACTATTCTAACAGGTCACACATTTTAATTTAATGACCCTAGGCATGCAATTACTAAATGATGTGCAATATATGAGCTAATTGTACATGATATGCACATGATATTTTATATTTTTTCTTTTTAATTAAAATTCGTAATTAAAAGTACCTAATATTTAAACATGCAATTTAGTCCCAAAAAAAAAAAAAAAAAATCTAATATATTCAAAGCAATGTTTTTGTGTTTTTTATTTTAAAATTTTGAATAAATAAATTACCTAATTTAAACATGTAATATAATCTAAAACAGATAGTATTATTAACAAAAATCAAATCAAATTCTATCTATTTTTTATTTTATTTTATGGAAAGTAATCAAGTAATGAATAATTATTCAATCAAATAATGCAATCCATAAACTTATATTATCTATTTAAATTAGGAAACGAAATAAACCAGTCATCATATCCAAATGATTATGGATATTGATAGAAGGTTATCTGTTAAAATTTTAAAATAGGTAAATTAACAATCCTATCCAAATGGATATTAATAAAATGGAAGACTTTTCGTGCCACTAAACATCGTATATCTTAGTTAGATATTGGACGGCAAAATAGCAAATCACTCAAAATAGGGAGTAAAGTATATCAAACTGATTGTCGATAAGATATTTACCTAATTTTGAGGATTACTTTCCAAATTTGAAAGCAACACAATTGGGCTGGAATTGCGATCACGGGGCCTGACGATGGCAGATGATGGCGGTGTCTATGGCGGCGAGTGGTGATGCGAGCGTCGACAACAGCCAATGAACCTGCAAAAACACAAACTTCAAAGGATCATCTTGGTTAAAGGACGAGCTCAACGACCGCGGTGGGCACAGCACAGCACAGCTTTCTCTAGAGCAATACACTAGCCTCGTGGCTTGAGTAGCGATTTCATTGGGACTCTCACAGTTGGACTTGGGATAGTGACAACTTGAGCAACGGCTCGAACAATGGATTGACGATGCAGGGATTTTTTTTTTTTTTTTTTTTTTTTTGTGACCCAGGGAACCCTGCACGGCTAGCAGCCGAAGGTAAACCACTGGGAGTGACACGTGCTAGCCACCACACACGTGCCACCGGGTAAGTCGTCAAGAGTCTCAAGCTAGCCTTCCTGCAACGCAAGCACTAGACCTCCTCAATGGAAGTCTAGCGCTTACCCAACTGAGCCACCGCGGCGGTGGTGACGATGCAGGAATGTTGTTTCTTAAAGAACATAAGAAGAATTGACAGCAAAAGCTGTATTTTTTTCTTATTGGAAGGGGATTTTTTTATTCAAAAAATCTGAAATTGCTTAAATACATACTAAAACTTCACCATAAACACACGTTGCCCACTAACTAACAGCTTGCTTGATCCACAAAACCAGCAACAAACCAACATAATAGCAAAAAAAAAAAAAAAAAAAAAAAAAGATGCAGCTAAACACTCCTACAAGATAAGATTGACTAAGTAAAAACAACGACTAATTAACTCCTAGAAAATAGGACATTAGCAAACTGACTTAACAACAAAAATAGATAGTGCAGCCTTGATACATCAACACTCCCCTCTTGGATCAAGTACTGCACACTCCTAGCTTTACCCAAAGAAGTTCAAATCAACCAACATGAAATGACTTAGTGAATATATCTGCAATTTGGTTTTATGAATTGCAGTACACCAGTTTTACCTCTCAGGCCTTCTACACTTCTCTCAAGAAGTAATACCTAACCTTAAAATGTTTTGTTCTTCCATGAAATACTGGATTCTATGAAATGGCCACAATAGCTTGATTTTCCACAAATACTTCTATGTCTTCTTCTTGCAGCAAATGCAAATCATCCATCAGCTTCTTCAACCATAATGCTTGATTCATAGTTGTAGTAGCTGCAATGAACTCAGCTCCTACAATTGATTGAGCTATTATTTCATGCTTCTTTGAACACCAGGAAAAACATGCCAACTCAAATGTAAAGCAATAACTTGAAGTGCTCCTCATATCATCCGCTGATCTTGCATAGTCACTGTCATAATACCCCTGCAACTTAAACTTCTGAACTCTGCAAAACTTAATCCCATAGGAAAGAGTACTACCAAATGTGATTTTTCCAAACACCATTTAAACCAAAATTGTTTCCCAATGTACTTTTAAATTACAATTTACCAAACACTATGTGTATTTTGAAAAATCCCTTTAAGATAAAAACATTTGCATTTTCCAAAAGACTCTCCAAAAGCGAACCAAACACACACTAAGACTAAAATGTAAGTCAATGACATGATAGCTTGATTAGAGATTAACATTACAAATGCCCGTTGGGTATTATAACTTGTTCAATTCTTCAATTCCAATGAATGAAACCGAGGGCATATGACTACTATTATGAGATCCATTTTTTACCTAGATTTTAGCGGCATAAATCAAGACACACTTCTGTTATCGACCTCAAGTAAACTAAATTTGTGCAAAGCTCGATATTTAGCTTGAACTTGATTTAGTTTTCAATAAATTCAAGCCTGATTACTTGACTCTGCAATTAGCAAAAATTTATTTTGAGCTCAAGTCAAATTTGACTAAGAATTATGAAAATACTGCAAGAAAATATCGATGAAAAATATTTTTTTTTTTCGTATACTGTATTTATAGTTTGATTTTTATGCCATCAAATGTAATTCAGCAGCTCTATCAGCTTTCTGCAATTCAAAATACTCAAGTCAGGCATTATTCGAGCTTTCAGCCCATTAAGAACATCTTACTTGAACTCGACAAGAGTTTATGAATTAATCCTGGGTATCTCATGAGTACCTTGATTTGTTTCCATTCGAATGACCAACCTCTTTGTCATGTTTGCCTCAGAAAGACTATCGCTTGATTTTTATTAATCTAAAAGTAGGCAATAGATTTGCATAAACGAGGTGCGCACATTGAGTTTAAGAGGAAATGGGTGACCAATTATGACGTAAATTAAAAATCAATCATGACGTAAATTAGGAGAATGGAAATAAATTGGAGAAAAGGCTACAAGTATTTCACAAGCCCAAGACAGCGTAAAGCCTCACGCATGCCATAATAAAATACCTCTCCATGGTGGGCCTCCCACGCATTGTCCTCGGCTGCACAAAAAGATCTCACAGAATGTCAGTTTGATTTAAAAAGTGGTAACCGGATTTCGTGTTGTTTTTAGTAATCTGAGATTATTATTATGGTCATCTTATATTCTTCCGGTTCTTCATAAATTAAAAAAAAAAAAAAAAGCTTCGAAAAGGAATTGGCGAATATGCTCTCCAACGTAGATGGTTTGCTATAAGTAGAGCCATCAATATGGCCGTTGGCCCATTTTTTGACTCACACTTATTTAAATGGGTTGTTACATAATTGAAGGGCTAAATGGAAGTGGGTCCAAAATATTATGGTCCAATCAGTTTGGGTCTACATAAGTTTGTACAAGACTCATTTTCAAACTGATTTCGGCATGAGAGTGACCTTCTTCCACTTTTGCTCTCCAATGCTTCCCTGAAAAATCTTACTACTCTACCCACTTTCAGTTCAAACCCTAGAAATGGGTCCCCCTGCTTGAAGCCCTGATCCTACAGTCCCCACTAGAAGATGGCGACTGATCGGCCGTCACAGCACTCTGACAACAGCCAGAGCAGAGGCGAGCTTTGTACCACCAAACCTAACCTCCACGGGCGAGCCCATCTAAATTGAGGGCTTCAACCTCTTCGAATTTTCTCTTGCATTATTGCTATTGTTTCACAAACTCTGTGAAAAATGACTGACATCATGATGGTCTTCAGCTTTGACGAGAGATCATCAATTGCGCGTCAGCAACGGTTGGATAGTCGACAAGTTGGGCTTCGCTCCTTCCTACCAGTTCTTCACTGAACGTTTTTGTCCCATAGAACTGGTTTTCATGTCATTATATTTCCTGATTTTGAGTAACGTAAGAGATGAATTTTTTGTGAACAATTACTTTTTTTTTCTTTGCACTATATAGTATAGCTCAATCTGGTCTATTGTATTTGACCATATTCGACCCTATCCGATCTGACCCGGTCTACTAGTAAGTACCATTTTCTTTATATGGTGCTTACTTCAAAAACAAGATGTCAAGTAGTTATCCGTTGATCATGCAGGGAATAACCAAAGGTGGAGGGTGAAATAGAAAAGTTAAGAAGTCCCTTCCTAAAATGAATAAAAAAAAAAAGTGAGATATTTATAAGGATATGACCAATACGGTAAGAGACTTTACCAAGTGGCAGTCTAATAATGGGTACATCAACGAATGGTGCGCCTCACGGGTCATGAGGACATGAGGCCGTAGATAGGTGACCGCACACGAGACAGGCATGGGCTGGCATAAACCAACTAAAAAGTTAAGGCGTAGATCTTGCTAGGCACTTCCGGAAGCTTGGCCCTTTCTTTCTTGGTATATTGCATTGGTCTTTTTATAAATAAACTAGAGTTGAGCCTGTGCAGTGCACAGGACATGACGGGTAAAATAATAAGTGGAAACATCATGTTCAATATATAAATGATGAACAATTAAGAAGCACACTTTTTTTTTTCTTGTAGATTCGACATTAGTTATTTTATTCAATATCAGATCAATCTAAAAAAAATGTAAAAACATCAAGCAAAATAAAGCAATCGAAATGGAATTGCCTGGACAGCATGAAAACATCTTTTTCACTTATATCATTCTACACTTTTAAAAAATTCAATATCCACTTAATCAAATTTTTCCTGTTAAGAATTTTTTTTTTTTTTTTCGGACTCTGGAGGAAAAATTACATTTCATGGACTCTCAAATTGTTATTTATATATATTCCTTTAAGTAAGATTAGAAGTTTCAAGTTCTGCAAATAAAGTAGACTAAATGCCCATTACATAGGATCCAGTGGGAACCGTTCCTTTTCTATCAAAAGAGCGAACGATTCATCAAATTTCTTATATTGTATCCGCTAGCCAAAAATTAATTTCCACAGGCATGACAAGTGAAAATGTGCAATTTTTACCCATTTTTCTCACGGAGTTTTTTTCTTTTTCTTTTTGTCAAATTATACCCACGTTAATGATTCACCCAGCATCATATGTGGAGCTTTAGAAAAAGCAAAATTGTGGGAGAGAGGGTGATCCATCGTGGCCAATGTAGCCACGATCTCAAGCTCTAAGCTCGCGGTGATCGTGGCCGTTCAACCTCAAGTTTTGCCGATGCTATGTCCACTGAAGCTCCTGATCATGGTTGCTCAACTTGAGCTCATATTAGCCATGGCCACTTGAGCTTTGAGCTCCAGCGACCATGGCTACGAGATCTTCTCAAGTCGCAAAAGCTCAGTGCAGCCAGCAGAGGCCATGGTCAAATATCTTCTCGAGCTCGCGGCAGCCATGGCTGCTCAATTAGCGCTTGCGGCCATAGCCACTTAATTGGTAGTCGTGAGTGGGATCAACGATGACATTGTCCTTTAAGAAGGAACTGAGTTGATTGCCTTCCGCTCCTCCCTCCGTCCCTCAAACCTAAGATTTTCGGTGCATGAGGATTGAGCATAGTGATTGCTAATTTTCTTATTTAAGTTAAATTCTTCCAAGGAAAATAATATTCTTAAGAAAAGTAAACAAATCTTGTTGATCTGTGACCAATGTCCAACGCTTCCTTTCAAGTCCAAATGATCAACTTATTTCTAAGCAAATCTGGCTTCAGAGAAGTCTAGGGAGTGCCGATGATAAAACCCCACGGTTTGGAAAAAGGTATCTTCTATAACGATTACATCACATCACAAAGATGACGTTGCATAACAAATGATAAACATTTGCCCATATGTTAAGAATCTAATTCTACTTGAGTTGCATGTGCTCGGCTCTCACTTTTGATTGGTTTGTCAAATTATGACGCATGTCACCACATCAAATACATTATCAAAGTAATTGATGCTTTAGGAAAACCTAAAAAGAAGAAATTTGGTGGATGCATATGTAATCTGAGTGATTTCGATGACTTAGGCCTTTAGAGCTTGCCTCAAACATATTCCATGTTATCGCATGTTAACAATAACAATATTGATTGCAAAAAATGGGCTGTACACACACCGAACTCCCTCTCTCTCTTTCTCTCTCTAGCCCAACGACACCGATTACCGACCCGTCCTCCTTGCCGCCCCCTCCTCTGAGCCCTAGCCTCCTCCTCCCGCCATACTCGCCGCCGCCTCCGCCTTTGCCTCCACCCCCTGGCCCGGAGCAGCCGCCGCCGCCGCCGCCGCCACTGTAGCAGCAGCCGCGGATCCTCTTCTCATTCCTAAAGCAGCCAGCCCTCCGAGTCACGTCTGAGTATGACAACGACAACTCCTTCTTCCTCCAAAAGGTCTCGTGCAAGCTCCTTGACGGCCTCACCAAGCTCGAGCTCTCCTTCTACAACGACCGGAAGGGCGAGGTTGCGGAGCCCTAGCTGGCCTTCATCTCCAAGCACCTGTCCCTCCACTACGACGTCGAAAAAGCGAAAGAACTTGGAATCGTGTTGAGCGTCATTGAAGAAGTGCCAGACCTTCAATGATGAAGAAGAAGATATGGACCTTCAATGTTGAAGAAGGTGCGCGTTGTTGAAGAAGAGCTGAAGAAGAAAGATGAGTGAAAGAGCGAAGGGAGAGAGCGTGTACCTCTAAAAAATTTGGAGAGGAAAAGTGAAAGGTCAGGTAGAAAAAATGAAAATGGAAAGTGTTTTCACCTTCTTAGGCGGGGGAATTCATTTTCTTAAAATAATACATAACATTTGTGTTGACCAAAAAGTATTTTCCATTGAACAAATCTTTTCTAGAGAACCAAATGGCTGAAAATCCGAAAAACACTTTCTTGTAAAATACTTTCAGTGAAACAAACACACCCTACATATATTTTGAAAAACCCCCTTAAGATAAAAACCTTTGCATTTTCCAAAAAACTCCCCAAAAGCGAACCAAACGCACACTAAGACTAAAATGTAAGTCAATGACATGATCGCTTGATTAGAGCATTAACATTTCAAATGCCCGTTGGGTATTATAACTTGTTCAATTCTTCAATTCCAATGAATGAAACCGAGGGCGTATGACTACTATTATGAGATCCATTTTTTACCTAGATTTTAGCGGCATAAATCAAGACACACTTCTGTTATCGACCTCAAGTAAACTAAATTTGTGCAAAGCTCGATATTTAGCTTGAACTTGATTTAGTTTTCAATAAATTCATGCCTGATTACTTGACTCTGCAATTAGCAAAAAATTATTTTGAGCTCAAGTCAAATTTGACTAAGAATTATGAAAATACTGCAAGAAAGTATCGATGAATTTTATTTTTTTTTCGTATACTGTATTTATAGTTTGATTTTTATGCGCTCAAATGTAATTCAGCAGCATTATCAGCTTTCTGCAATTCAAAATACTCAAGTTAGGCATTTTTCGAGCTTTCAGCCCATTAAGAACATCTTACTTGAACTCGACAAGAGTTTATGAATTAATCCTGGGTATCTCATGAGTACCTTGATTTGTTTCCATTCGAATGACCAACCTCTTTGTCATGTTTGCCTCAGAAAGACTATCGCTTGATTTTTACTATCTAAAAGTAGGCAATAGATTTGCATAAAGGAGGTGCGCACATTGAGTTTAAGAGGAAATGGGTGACCAATGATGACGTAAATTAAAAATCAATCATGACGTAAATTAGGAGAATGGGAATAAATTGGAGAAAAGGCTACAAGTATTTCACAAGCCCAAGACAGCGTAAAGCCTCACGCATGCCATAATAAAATACCTCCCCATGGTGGGCCTCCCACGCATTGTCCTCGGCTGCACAAAAAGATCTCACAGAATGTCAGTTTGATTTAAAAAGTGGTAACCGGATTTCGTGTTGTTTTTAGTAATCTGAGATTATTATTATGGTCATCTTATATTCTTCCGGTTCTTCATGAATTAAAAAAAAAAGCTTCGAAAAAGAATTGGCGAATATGCTCTCCAACGTAGATGGTTTGCTATAAGTAGAGCCATCAATATGGCCGTTGGCCCATTTTTTTACTCACTTATTTAAATGGGTTGTTGTTACATAATTGAAGGGCTAAATGGAAGTGGGTCCAAAATATTATGGTCCAATCAGTTTGGGTCTACATAAGTTTGTACAAGACTCATTTTCAAACTGATTTCGGCATGAGAGTGACCTTCTTCCACTTTTGCTCTCCAATGCTTCCATGAAAAATCTTACTACTCTACCCACTTTCAGTTCAAACCCTAGAAATGGGTCCGCCCTGCTTGAAGCCCTGATCCTACAGTCCCCACTAGAAGATGGCGACTGATCGGCCGTCACAGCACTCTGACAACAACCAGAGCAGAGGCGAGCTTTGTGCCATCAAACCTCTCCTCCACGGGCGAGCCCATCTAAATTGAGGGCTTCAACCTCTTCAAATTTTCTCTTGCATTATTGCTCTTGTTTCACAAACTCTGTGAAAAATGGCTGACATCATGATGGTCTTCAGCTTTGACGAGAGAGATCATCAATTGCGCGTCAGCAACGGTTGGGTCGTCGACAAGTTGGGCTTCGCCGATTTGTTCGATATGCTCCTTCCTACCATGTCTTGGAACTCTCTCATGGTGAGTTATTTTTATTTCTTTTTCATCAAAATAGGTCTTCACTGAACGTTTTTGTCCCAAAGAACTGGTTTTCATGTCATTATATTTCCTGATTTTGAGTAACGTAAGAGATGAATTTTTGTGAACAATTACTTTTTTTTTTCTTTGCACTATATAGTATAGCTCAATCTGGTCTATTGTATTTGACCATATTCGACCCTATCCGATCCGACCCGGTCTACTCGTAAGTACCATTTTCTTTATATGGTGCTTACTTCAAATACAAGATGTCAAGTAGTTATCAGTTGATCATGCAGGGAATAACCAAAGGTGGGGGATAAAATAGAAAAGTTAAGAAGTCCGAAAGTACCTTCGTAAAATGAATAAAAAGTGAGGTATTTATAAGGATATGGCCAACTTGGTAAGAGACTATACCAAGTGGCAATCTAATCATAGGGACATCAACGAATGGTGCGCCGACATGAGGCCGTAGATAGGTGACCGCACATGAGACAGGCATGGGCTGGCATAAACCAACTAAAAAAGTTATAGGCATAGATCTTACTAGGCACTTCCGGAAGCTTGGCCCTTTCTTTCTTGGTATATTGCATTGGTGTTTTTATAAATAAACTAGAGTTGAACCTGTGCAAAGCACAGCACATGACGGGTAAAATAATAAGTGGAAACATCATGTTCAATATATAAATGATGAACAATTAAGAAGCACACCTTTTTTTTTTCTTGTAGATTCGACATTAGTTATTTTATTCAATATCAGATCAATCTAAAAGAATGTAAAAACATCAAGCAAAATAAAGCAATCGAAATGGAATTGCTTGGACGGCATGAAAACATCTTTTTCACTTATATCATTCTACACTTTGAAAAAATTCAATACCCGCTTAATCAAATTTTTCCTTCTAAGAATTTTTTTTTTTCGGACTCTGGAGGATCCAGTGGCTAGAGAATTACATTTCATGGACTCACATCAAATTGTCAAATATAGTTCTATATATTCCTTTAAGTAAGATTAGAAGTTTCTAGAAAATTTCAGATTTCTCTTGTAGTAGACAGATTCACTAATTATGAGTTAGATGGTGATAAAATTAAAATTAAAATCAAGTTCATATTTCACTAATAATAAACAAAAGTGAATCTTGCATTTTGATTTCCTTTTTGTATATACAAATTACTTGAATAATGTATAAAAGCCCATCAATCATTTTTTTTTATGGACTTCACCGAAAAGGGAAAAATCGATTGATGGGCTTTGTACATTATTCAAGTAATTTGCATATACAAAAAGAAATCAAAATGCAAGATTCACCTTTGTTTATTAGTACTATCCCTTTTTCCATTTGTTTTTAATATGGGGAAATGAAAGAAATAGTGACCTTTATTACTTTGCATAAATGTGGTATAAAAAACCTAGTTTGGTATTCTTTTATTTATAACAAAAACAGTTTGGTACTAAAAAAAAAAAGGGGGGGAAATTGGTCAATTTTCAAATAGTTAGGGACTAGATGGAACATTAGATGAAAGTTCATGGACCAAATTGAGTAAATTGAAAGCTTAGGGATAAAATTGAACATTAGATGAAAGTTCAGGGACCAAATTGAGCAAATTGAAAGCTCGGGGATGAAATTGAACGTTAGATGAAAGTTCATGGACCATTTGTAACATTTTCCTTAGAATATTAAATAATAAAGCATGTCTTTATCTAACATATTAAGTTTTTAAAATTGTTGGTAGCGGCTCCAAAAAATCTCACAAGGTGTTAAAGTATAAGGTTATGAGTTCAAATCATTTCAAGCTCCATTTACTGTCCCAATTAAATATTTTCACGCTTAGTTTTGCGAACACAAGCAATCAAACAGTAAAATCAATGGAATAAGAAAATAGATTGAATACCAAATTTACGTAGCTCGATGTAATAACTTATATCCACGGGAGAGCGAATGAATTATACTTGTAGATTTGATATAATGAAGATTACAACCACACTTGATTTACTCAAACATTTTTAATATTTTTCAAGCCCCAATTATACCTAATAACTCATATAATGTCTAATTACTCGCTAAATAATCTCTTCATATCACGAGTTAATTAAACACATTCTTATCATAAGAATTTAATTAGCTTGAACATTAACTCTTTGGAGATATAATTTACGAATAAAACCACGAAAATAACTGCCGTCTGAGCACTTACTTGGAAACGGTGCCTCAATATTTCTTCGTGATGAACTCTGCAAATACTAGGCCACGAGTTCATAATTAATTAAATTATATGTGCACTCTGCCTCGATTACCCAAACCGACATCTGTAGGGGGATCTTTTCTTTCCTTCTCTCACCCATCGTTGTTTGTTGACCGAGTCAAAGGATTCCATGCCGATTGGGATCAGGAAACAAATTCCACGCTTTCCTCCTTTATTTTATTTCATTTTATTTCTTCTTTCTGCTCGGCAACAAAGGAGACAATAGCCTTTCCTTTTCTGGATGGTCTCTTCAGTCTGATCCAACAGCCTCCAGCATGGAAATATCAAATCATGCACCGACTTATACATAATTTAATTAACATCGAGCCAAATTTCATTTATCATGCTCAAACTCGATATATATTTTAACACTTTAACTAAAGGTAAGGAGAAGTATTGTAAAATTAAATAATAAATTATACATTTATTTAATAGTTTAAACTTTCAACGATCTTACAAAATTTCACACAAATGTTACGCTATATAAATGCATTGAGTTAAACTACATTGCTTAATTGATTGAATGGGGGGACAATTGATCTTAGTGATGAATCGAGTAGATGCATGCCAAACATCTTCGGAGGTCGTGATGTCCTGACGAAGGGAATAAAACAAGGTCATGTAATATAATTACCTGATTTTCTTTTTTTTTTGTTTAGCCTCTAATTGGAAATGTAAGAGGTCATTGTTTTCTCCTTGCTTGAAACAGGCTTGAGTCTGTGAATTTTGTAATAGCCAATGCATGTGATTGTTTATTCGTTTCCCGTTTGTTAGATAGGGGCATGCTCCTCGTTTGCTAATTAAAGTTCAAGACTAAGTGTAAAATCAATAAGCAGTAGTGCATCCCCAGAGGCACTGAACTTAGAGTCTCTAGTCTAGCGCAAACTAGTGGCTTAGATCTAGGTTCGAGACGTTTCACCTGCATCGTAACTAGATCTCTGTAGGGTTCCTAACAGACCTCAAATTAGGTTAGTCGCAAGTCCTAAGCAAACATATGTCACGAATTACTAAGGGGCGACCTGCGCCGCCGGACATGGGAGAATCTGAACGAGGTATGTGCCTCGCTTCTTTGTTAGAGACAAGTGCTGCCTCGTCCCCGTCGACCTCTTCGGACCCGCTTCAAGAGTCGCGAAAATGGGCTCGCAGGTGTTTGAGTTCATGGGGCAAGGCCTCTTTGGATCTCTCGATATATTTCATATCAACACACACACTCTCTCTCTCTCTATCTCATGCACAAGTTACATCGTAGAGGGCCGGATTGTTGACTGGGCTGCGATGCTGATTTTAGTTGGACCTTGTGGAGCCCATCAGGTATCCTGTACCAACACTTCTTACTTACTTGTCCTTAGGATATGTTTGGTTTAACATTCCCAAAAGCTTCTTTGAAAAAATACTAGACCGTTTGATAACTATTTTGAATGAACTTTCACTTGAAAGCTAGCATGAGGAAGGCTAAAAACAAATACTAGTAGGAACTAGCTTTAAGGCTTTCAATATTTAGCCAAATACTAAAACTTGTTTTTCCTTTCGAAAACTACCCTCACCAATTCTTCAAAATTTCAATTTTGTCCTTCATTATTTTTTAATTAAAGACCAAACCCTTTGCCGGTTCGGCGAAGGGCTATAGCCAAACTCTAGCGAGGGTCGTGCGACCCCAACGAGGACTGTCGGAGGTTGCATGACCTTGGACAACCTAGATGATGTGTGACCCAGGCAACCACCGCCTAGGTCTCATAGCCTTAGGTGCCCTCACTTGGGTCTCGCAAGGGTTGCACAACCGACAACCGCCTAGGTTGCACAAAAATGGTTGTGCGACCCTTGCCAAGGGAAGGGTCACTTGAGGTCAGGCAACCTTCGGCGGCCCTCGCTAGGGTTGCATGACCCTTGCTAGAGGTCACTCAACGTCAAGCAACCTCGATCAACAGTCATTGGGCACCAGATCTAGCTTGCCAAAGGCCATAGCCCTTCACCATGCCGGTAAAGGATTTGTTTATTTATTTAAATTATATATATATATATATATATATTTGATTTTTTCAATTTTAAACAAACAAAAATTAAAAAAAAAAACTAATATTAATCACGAAAGGGTTTTTCAAATGTGTTTTCTACCAAACAACATTTTTCTCAAAATTGTTTTTTAAAGTATAGTTTACCAAATAGTCTTTGCATTTACCGAAAGCCCTTTATTCTAAATTGCTTTACATTTGCCTATTGAGCTTTCAAAATACTGAACCAAACATGCCCAAATGCTTCAAGTTATTGTCCAAACATGAGCATGATTTTAGAACCCTTTCTCATCCCTCCCACTCCCTCCAAACATACATAGTGTATAACATTTCAATCGTTGACACTTACATCTTTCCCAAAGATTTCGGATAATATTACACAGTCGATGTAGAGTTGATCAATGTTTGAGCGACGAGTTACGAGGTTGATAACGACTTTTCAACTTTAAAAATGGGTTTATGTTCGTCGAAATGAGCCTTTCAACACTCATATTGCCATTCAAATCCAATAGTCAGTTTTCAATCCTACAAGACTGATCGGGCGCATTTTTCACCGTATCGGGAGGTTTGTAATATCCGGATTTCGGACTCACGCTAAGAAATTAAATGTTGCAAAAATTCCAGCGCAATGAAAATTGGGTCTACCGGACGACGAATGAGGAAATTTCAGCGGGTTAAACATTGATCGAAGTTTCTTAATACCCGAACTAGGTCTAGGGCCCAAAAACCATATTTATATACATCCGAATTGAATGACACTTTCCAGATCTCTTAGTTCGGTGTTTAACAACTTTTTATGGCTTAAGGTCGCCTATTTCGGATCCCTGAATTTGCAATTTCGCCAATCAATAATGGGTTCTTCGGAAAGCTTCCGTCATTAGCTTTCCAACAATGTAAAGATCATGTGAATCGAACACCAAACGCAAAGTTATGAGACTCGGAAGATGCAAACTTTCCAATAACGAGGCGCGCACGCCTCGAATCGAGCCGCCTCCGTAGACTAGGAATGGTGAGGGCATAGAATTGAACAGATAAATACGTGTCACAATTCTACCGTGGAGATAACGGATGAGACTAAAGTAGACATTGCATGTCCTTCCTAAATCAGGGAAGATGGATGGTATTCTTCCTCCTATTCACAAAGTACCACGGCTAAAATCATCATCAAAATGAAAGTCGGCACACCTATGGGAACATCTAAATCGTCATATTATGTTTTTCCCCCTCGACATCCGTACTTTATACATGCCATCGCCATACTAGCTTTGGAAGATTAATATAAGCATCATGTGTAGCGAAAAGTTCGCGGACGACCAAAGCAAGACTATGATGAGTATAGTAACCTCATATAATAATTAGGTGGGTAAAAGTTTCATAGTATATTTAATTTTCTAAAACCATGAAAAGTTTCAAAATTTATTTTATTAATGCACTGTTTGTTTCGCAGAAAATAAAAAGTTTGGAATATATCTTCCTAAAGATAATCGTTTGTAATGCTTGAAATAATCAATTGATAAAAAATATTTTTATTACTAATAACAAGTTATATATAAACATTTTCATGGATGATCATAAAAATTTTCGTTCAATATTTTTTTGTAAGAGATACAAGCAATTTTTTAAAAGAAAGTATTTTTGAAATCATTCATTTTCTTTAAAACAAATGATAATTCATCATTGCCTGCTTCTTTCTCTCACAAATATTTTGAAATTAATTAACTTGATAGTGTCATATAAGTGCCAGAAAATGAACAAGACCCGATAAAACTCACATCGTATTTTGATGTACTTCAGACGCTAATGCAACCATCTTCTATGTGAGGATGAGGAAAATCTACGTGAAAGCGGCAATAGATTACAGTCTATCTTTCGTAAATCCAACTATCTTAGCTGTACAACACTCAAGCGGCACCTTATAATCAAGATGATGAGAATGTAGAGTAGTAAACTCCTCGGGCTAGTGCAATTGATCCGGGCATAAGAGGAATTCTAGCTTAGAAATTGGAGCCTACTATGTTCAAAAGTCTCAAATTACATGCCAACTATTCAAGATTAAGATTACTTGCCCATGCCAAAGGTCTGGACTTGACATGTTCTTAGGGTTTGCGGGGTTTTTCATGCAAAAACCTCCAAATAGTTGAGTATACAGTCACGTGCCCTTTATTTAAAAAAGAAAGACAGAATGAACGAATGCATGTAGAGCTGGAGAGTACAACATGGATTAAGTTCACCTTCCTACCTAAGTAGTCTTCTCATTAGAGATCTAGTGAAGCTAATAATTTCCTCGAGTACTCACTCACCATCATAGGCTTGCTTCAATTACATGTGAGATTTCATACCGGTATCAAATGTATAATCATCATGACTATCACGTTTTGCAAAAGTTTTTACTAATTGGTCTTTGATATATATGATATGATATACTTCATGGAGAATGTCCTTTTTTAGGTGAAACATAGAGACCGTCTCAACTAACAATTAGTAAAGATGATGGCACTTTCAATGCTGAAGGATGGCACATAGTAACCCAATTAGAATTAAGGGTGCGTTTGTTTCACGGAAAACTCAATTTTTCAAAAACATTTTTGTAAAATAATTGCTTTTGTCGCTTATAAAAATAAATGAATAAAAAATATATTCATCACCCTCATAAATAGTTGTGTCTAAAATTATTGTCGATAATAAAAATATTTTCTGTTGATTAATTTTTCTTAAGCAATATAACCAATCGTTTTTGGAAAATATTTTCCAAATCTTAAGTTTTCTATGTTTGTTTCGCAAAAAGTGAACAATTTGGAAAATATTTTTATTAAAATGATCAATTGTCTAACTTGAGATAATTAGTTAATAGAAAATATTTTTGTTATCCACAATAATATATGTTTGAATATTTTCATGAACAATTAAAATATTTTTGTCCATTTATTGTTGTAAGCAACACAGTGATTATTTTTAGGAAAATATTTTTTTAAAGCATTTACTTTCCGCAAAATAAATGGAGCCTAGGTGTGAAAAGGTTCAGAATATAACATAGAAATATATTTCATATCTTAACATTTCCATAATGTGAAAATTGAAAGTATGACCTAGGCTTTAAGCATATTTACCCGATACATGCATATGAAACAAAACTTATTTACTGTTGAAAGAGCACTGCGAGGAATCAAAACTCCATACTTCTGTTTAACAACGGTAAAAAATTAGTCATTGTTTCCTATGTTTTTGAGCAAGTAGTGTCTCATATGCTAACTAAGCGAATATGTTGTGGTTAAGTGACACATGCTTTGAGGGTTACATATATAAGTTCGGTCGTACATAAAAATATATATTTGTCTTGAACAAAAGAAAATTAACTTAAGATATTATATTAGTAATATATATATATATTTTAATGGCCAGAAAGTTGAACCATGAATTAGGCAAATAACACCCGTTTTTCTCAAATTGGATGTTGCAATTTGTAAGCAGGCCACCTCTTTTAAAATAGCCGAAGGAAGCCTTGGAAGACCTGTCTTTTTCACTTGTTCGCCCACACACTAAACTTTTTTTAACGAGGACTAGACGGTGTGTCATCGATTGAAATCCCAGAGAAAGTGAGGTTGATGATTGTAGAATCAGCTGCTTTTGAGACAACATGTGAAGAAGCCCAACGACTATATTATAAAAGGAGAAAAAAGAGGGGCTCTTGCATAGTGGATGATTACATAATGACAAGGTCCCACCCCCTTTTGACGGGCAATTAGAATTTGAGCCAAGAAAAGGTGATTCCGAGACCATAGTGGTGCCCTAATCCATACTTCACTTTTTGTTTAGGTAAAAGGGTTTTAATGTATGTATGCCAACGGTATTATGAGCAGCATTTAGATTGTCGTGTGAGTGCGATTGATTTTCTATTATGGGATTTGATACTACTTACTCGAGTTTTGCCAAATATGTATCATCGAGATGAAATTACAGTTGAAAGGGGTGTGAAATGAAAATCCACTACCTACATGGTCGATTGGATTCACTTTGATTTTTAGCCATGTGTAATAGTTTCTGACCGTTTGAAATGTGAACTTTATTCTACAATTGGTTAGGTTTTGTCGTCAATGATTTCAAAGTGGAATGTTTTCTTTGGTTGTTGAAAATATCTTGACATTTTTCCAATCAAAATGATTTTGCCGATGGCAAAAAGTTGAATTGGTTGTTATTCATCAATGGCATTTATTTTAAGAAACTGAATAATAACTTCTTGACAAGAAAAGCCACTAAATTTAGTGCGGAGACTTTGCATCTCTACCATCATATCGCTTTTGGAGTAAAAGCCGGGAGTCAAAAGGGTCCGAGTGTGCCTTTGAGAACCTTTTCTAAAGTTCTTTTGGACAATTGCAAGTACTATTTAATAAAAAAAAATTGGGAAAGTTTTGAGAAGATATATTTACATTTCTAAAATCCTCTAGAGGCTTTTAGCCTAAAGTCAGTTCGAATGTGCTTTGAGTTTTGAATTTTGAGCATTTCTGAAATGAAAATACATTTATCTTCCTTTCAACGTTAACATCTCTAACCTTGTATAATATCGAAAATGTCCACCTCATGTGATGTAAACTCTAGATCTAGCTATTGGCTAGCCTTACCTGAGATTAAGCGAGGCTAACAGCAAATTTGGCTTAGATTTCCACTGGCAAAGGTTTGAGATTTTTTTTTTTTAAATAGCAAAAGTTCTTTATGAAATGCTTTTTTTTTTTTAAACGGCATTTGGGTTAAAATTATTTTTCAATGTATTTTTAAATCACACCTTACTAAACACTATTGCATTTTAGAAAGACCCTTCCACCCAATTTTTTTTGCATTTTTCACCCAAAAGCTAGGTTGCCCAGCTTCTGATTCGTGGCTCTCATTTCATTATTTTAATTTGTAACATGACTAACGGCAACCGACTCTAGGTAGATCTGTGGGTGGTGTTGAACTTATCCGCAGTGTATTGTAATCAATCAATTAAAAAATATAGTGGAACTCCAAATGGCACAAATCCAGCTTTTGTAAAAGTAGGAGGGCCTCTCAAGTGGGGGAATAAAATCCAATTTCATTCCACGCATCACTTTCCTAAGCCATTTGTCTTTGTCCCGCCATCAAGTCCATCACATGTGTGCACTGACTGAGCACCGACCGCCCTATAGAGGAAGAGACAGAGAGAGTAGCCGATGCACCACCGTCCCACCACCACCCCGCCCTGCCCGGTGGCGCTCACGGACAAAAGACGTGAAAATAATCGTTGTCCAAAACCACACACAACCGCAAAGATCACTCCCCGTGTTAATTGCAGCGGACGTCTTGTCTGTCGAGAAAGGAGAGGAGGTGGATTTGGAACGTTGGAGACAAATGGACAAAAAAAGCAGGAGAGGAAAAGGCCAGGAATCAAAGGGGGGGGGTAGGCTAGGCATGCATGCACCCATCATTTTCACCGCAATTAACCCAACCCCCAATCATTCTTTCTCACCCAATCCGCACTGTTCATGATAACCCAATTTCTCTCTTTTTTTTGGAGAAGAACCCTCCGGCTCAGAATTTCCTGAAAAGAATAATGTGGAATAGTTTAAGATTGATATACTAAATGAGTTTACAAAATGATAGGATGGGTATTTATTGGATGTTCAAATGGGAAGAGGGACACCGTTTCCAGATCCTAATCCATATTCATTCACCCTCCAGGTACACCATTGTGTGCAGGCTGCGAATCCACTCTGAGTCAATGTTTGTAATAAAGTCATAAAACCCTAAAACACACCTCTGTCTTTATTTCTGCTAGCTCTCCGCTTGGCTCTGTTTCAGCCGCCGCAATCTTATGCACGAGTCGATGACTACCACCGATCCATCTCCACCCCTCTCCGACCCTGGTGCCGACCCATTGCCTTGTTTTCTTTGATTTCTCCATGCGCACGCTTATGTGTGTGTTACCAAATGAAGCTCGAAAGGGGCACCATTCCCTGAAATCAACGGAGCTCGATTCTAAATGGAGCTCTATGCACGAGATTTATCGAGGGCACATGAGTTCATGGCGGATCTCTTGCACAGAGCTTACGACATCGAGCTCAAAGACTACAAGCACTATGCACGTGAGCTAGGTGACTACGCGTCGCCATCGTCGTCCCGAGCAAGTAGAGAAGGGGGGGGGGGCGGTTATTGGAGAGCCTAATATTGATTAAATCATCGGAGATGATGATCGTGGTGATGACGGAGAAGAGTGGACAATTGCGACTAGAGACACGAAAGAAGGGAAAGAGGAGTACAAGTGAGATAGGGTGTTTTTTCTGTTTTCTTAGGTGAAGGATAGACATGCTGCACAAATCAAATAGTTCAAAAATGGTGACAATGATGGGCAGAGAGTATGGGAAAAGGTGCACTCTCATAGTTGGGTTTTCTAACTTTAATAAACACTTATAATTACAACTTGTCCCATCAATTAAACTAATTAATCATAGATCCATGTTTTCTTCTAACTTTAATCGGAGGGATCTTCCCTAGTCATAATTCTGATTGATGGGTTAAGGATATGGACATCATTTGTTATTAATTTCGGTTAAGTTTGTACGTGGATGATATCGATGATTTATTACCCAACAATCTGAGACATTATTGGAGGGAAAAAAATTGTCATCTAGTAAATTGGCTTTATTGTTCCCGTGATTACTCATTTTCTAAATGGCCATCCTTCTTGATGGAACTTTTGGTAACTTTTCCCTTCGAGTGATGCCGTGAAAAGATCATTTTCAAGATGGGACTTGTTAGTGCTTGTTAATGTTCCTTCTATCGTAAATTACAAGTTTCTCTTAATCTCAGTTAGTTGTAATCGCCATTTCCTTTCTTTTCTTGGATTTCCATGAAAGAACTCAGGCAAAATGACACGAGGAATGACACGAGGACTGGAGTCCCTGTTAAACATAATAACTGCCAATGATGGTTCACATTAATCTTAAATCAACTCACTGATACTTTGTCATTATGTAATTATTAAACGTCTTAACAAAGTATTAGTATTGCGCAGCTAAGTACTCGACTAATATATGGACAAAAGAAAATGCTCGAATAAGAGGGAAAGATGTTAGGAAGAAACGGTGTAAGAAAGTATGAGAGTTGCATTGCTCAGGAGAAGAGGGAAAGGAAAGTGAAGGGAAATTATTGTACCTAATACCCCACAAAAAATTATTTCCCAATGAGGAGAGAAAAGAAACGTATAGAAGTGAGGAAATTTACTTTCTTTAATGCTGTTTTTGGACGCCCCATCGGCATCGAAATGTTCATGAGAAATTACAAAAAAAAAAAAGCTATATCGATATTTCCATCCCTTAAAATGGACAAAATTAATGAAAGTACTTGATACAAATTTCTAGATGAGTTTTCTGAATTTGATTGTATTTTTGAAAGTTTTAAACTTTATATTTCAACCTTTTTTTATACAAATTTTAAAGCTTACAATGCACTTGTTTTGATTTTCTAAATAGGTTTGGTACAATAATAGGAGATTCTTTATCTTGATAAATTAAGAAATTATCCTAAAATTAAGGTTAATTTCTTGGTCTTAGCGTTGTGACTATGAATTTTCTTAATCAAGACATGGAATGGAATGAAAAAGCAAACGTTAGAGTCTTGAGACATGTTTCAGGGTGAGTTTGGGAACTATTTTTGGGGAAAGTCCTTGGGAAAATGCAAAGACCTTGGAGTTAAAGGTGTTTTTTAAAATGCAACTGTGTTTGGTAAATTATACTTTGAAAGCCCCTTTGTGAAGTACTTTGAACAAAATAGTGTTTGGGGAATTGCATTTACAAAGATCTTTGTGATAAAAAAAAAAATTGGCAAAAGAAAAATTAAAAAAATTGACCTAAGCAAGGGCAAGAACCGCCGGCGACCTCCGGCGACCTCCGGCGACCTCCGACTACCTCCGCCGACCTCGGATTTGAGGCGATGAGGTCGCGCGACGCCGTCGCGACCTCCGCGACCCGGATGCTGGGGCGGCGAGGTCGCGCGACGCCGCCTCGACCTCGGGCGACCCGGATGCAGGGCGGCGAGGTCGCGCGACGCCGCCTCGACCTCCGGCGACCTCGATCCGGGGCGTCGAAGTCGCGGGAGGACCTCGCCGCCCCGGATCTGGGTCGCGCGACCTCGCCGCCCCGGATGCAGGGGCGGCGAGGTCGCGGAGGTCGCACGGCGCCACCGCGACCCGGATCCGTGGGCGGCGGCGCGACCCGGATCCGGTCGCCGCTCGAGCCTCCGGCACCATCCGGTCGCGACCGGACTCCGCAACTAGGTGGGTCGCGCGGCGCCGGTGAGCTCCGTGCGGAGGTCGCGGTGCGGCAGGCGACGGTCGCCGGCGACCGCGTGCCTTTTGGCCACCAGAGCTGCGACTTGCGGAGGTCGCCCGAAGCTCCGACGAAGATCGCGTAGGTCGCGGTGTCTCTCTACGCCCGAAGAAGATGAACAGTGCTCGACAAGGGCACGCATCCAGAAAATCCAAAAATTCGTGAGGATAATTTTGGAAAAAAAAAAGTATGAACAGTGCAGGCGTGGCATGCCGAAAATGCCGAAAGCCCAAGGCAGGTCTCCCCCTACCTTGGGCTTTCAGCCTTCAGAAGGCAAACTTTCAGCTAAGGATCTTTAGAAATTTTTTTCCCAAACGCCTGTTTTTAGCCCAAAGGGCTTTGGAAGCCCAAAGTTGCTTTGAAAAGCAGAATCCAAACGCAGCCTCAGTGTTCTGACACTGATTTTTCCTTAGTCAATAGGAATAGAAGATGACAAAGCGGCGTTGGGTCCCTAAACAAGCAAGGGCCAAAGGCAACGACAACAGTCAAACAAGAAGGGGAGGGAATAAAAACAAATGACAACGTTCGATTCTCATCTGCATTTCTTCCTGTAAAGAAAGCAATTTTTATATTAGCAAATTTGTTCAATCGAGGAAAAGCTTTTGCAGATTCTCCATGCTCTCCCCTCCAGCTATTAATACTCTGCCTGCGCACTCCTCCTCTCTTTTCTTCCCGGAAAGCTAATAAAGAAAGAAGGGCCTTTTTCTTTCTCGCCCCAGATAAAGAAAGCCCTTCTTCCTCTTCTTCTTCTTCTTCTTCTGCTTTATCACTTCACATCAAATGGAGGCCTCAATGTGAAGCTTGCTGCACTTTCTCTCACACCAGCTGTCTTCACATTCTAGGAGAGGTTGTCAGCTTTTCTGGGCTCTCTTCACTTTTCAACCCACCCCTGTCTCTCCTTCTCGTGGAAGTTGCTGTGGAGAGATCTTCGGGAAGTCAAAATGGAGGCGACGTGAGGTCTTTTCCTTCCGGGGGTTGGTGTTCTGATAAAACTAGAACTTGGGTTTCTCTTCTTTCTTCTTGCTCTGCCCCCGCTGCGCGTATACACGGATGGAGAGCGTTTCTTGGCTCTTGCTGGTGTTGGTCTCCATGAGGATGGTCGTGTGCACTTGGTGCCAGAATAGTAGCTCGGAAGCAATCACGGCTGTTTACATTGTGACCCTCAAACAAGCCCCTGTCGTCCATGACTATGGTGTGCTGAAGAAGGAGACGAATGTGTTCAGGCATGGAGGTTCGGGGAAATCCAACAGAATGGACAAAGCAAGGTACTTTCTTTCTTCCCTTGTAAATGCGGGCTGTGGTTGGATTCTGTTTAGTCGTTTGTAGAATCGGGAGACCAAACTGGGAATTGGTTTATTTACTTACTTCCTTTGGCGATAGCTACTGAAAGGGTTAAATTGCAATTTTCGAAAGTTGATTTTTGCTTCGTGAGGTACATTTTTACCTTTGAGAGTTTTGTAGCCTCTCAAGTTCGGCAACTACTTCGTGGGGGTCCATTCATTTCTGTTTCTGCAGAGTCTATAACTGTCTTTTACGTTACTATGGCTGATATCGTCGGACGTCCCTTTCTTGATTGGCAGTATAAAGAATTGTTCATGTGGACTTTAGTTTAATGAGGGCGCTATGACGGGAACTTATCTTGTTTAAGCTTCATTTTTTAGCGTTTGATTGGTTTTCTGAGCTTCCTACTCTAAATTCAGGCACAGGAACACTTCTCGTTCTGGTGGGAGCTCTGGTTCTTATATTGCTCGAGTTCATGATTCGTTATTGAGGAAGGCACTGAAGGGAGAGAAATATCTGAAACTGTACAGCTATCACTACTTAATAAATGGATTTGCAGTACTTGTCACTCCCCAACAGGTATATCAGTACCCAACACCGTCTTTTTCCTTATGATAGTTCTTATCCTTGTCTGCTTGGCAATTATAACTGCATATTGGATATATGGAGGAAAATATTTTGGCTGTCCTGACTGTGTTATCCATAATTATGGCAAAAATTAATGCATGTCCTGTGTTGCTGGTGATTGAAGTTTTGTTGCTGAGTGATATAAAAATAGTCTCTAGAACCTCACTTTAGTCTGGTAATATTACTTGAAGGCCGACAAACTTTCACAGCGGACAGAGGTGGCAAATGTAGCTTTGGATTTTTCAGTTAGAACAGCAACAACTCATACTCCACAATTTCTTGGTCTACCAAATGGAGCGTGGGCACAACGTGGTGGGTACAACTCAGCTGGAGAAGGAGTTGTGATTGGTTTTATTGATACTGGCATTGATCCGACGCATCCCAGCTTTGCTGACGATGTGTCTGACCGTCCGTATCCAGTCCCTGCCCATTACTCAGGGATTTGTGAGGTCACCCCGGATTTTCCATCTGGATCATGCAATAGGAAGCTTGTTGGCGCCCGGCATTTTGCTGCATCTGCCATAACCAGAGGAATTTTCAATGCATCTCAGGACTACGCATCGCCATTTGACGGAGATGGTCACGGGACGTGAGTGTTTTATGCAACTTCTCTCATCTTGTATGCTTGTCTCTATGTCATTTTTTTGTCGGCATCTCTTTTGCTCAATCTGCAACTGCAATAACTGTAGCTTTGTAGTTCCACAATATGGGGACGAGGGAGTAAAAAATGCGAATGTGGGAGGAAATGAGAGTTTGTGATCAGTTTTCCCTTTGAGCTCCTATGATCAGCTAGGATTTCCTCTATTTTATTTTCTATGTGGATAATGGTGGTGATCTGTTGCTGTTTGCCACTCATTTTTCATGACCTGGGCTGAGGACTTGAAGTGACGAGAGGAGAAAAATGGTTTCTGCTTCAGTATCTGTCCTTATCACCACCAACTGGAATTCTTTTGTAGTTGACATATATCTCTTTCTCATTCTTCTATTCAACATAAAATTATTGTTAACTGCATAAAGTAAAAACCTTTTTTTCATTTTCTATCAAAAACAAAGAGCCATTATTTTCCCATTTTGTTATGGTTAACTTTTGAGAGTAAAAACATGTAAAGCTTTGTGAGCTGGCAAGATAGATTTGGTGATATGGGAAAGCTAAAAGAATCTCACTTCATGGCCATGTATAATTTGTTATCATATTGTTGGCATCAAAGTTACAGCAACCGTTGTCTGGTTACTAGCTTCCACATTGTCAATTAGATGGAAGACTTGATAGGCAATTGATGGATTGAATAGTGGAATTACAGGCACACGGCTTCAGTTGCAGCAGGAAACCATGGGATTCCAGTCATTGTTTCTGGTCATCACTTTGGGAATGCTAGTGGAATGGCTCCTCGCTCACAGTAATTTATCTGGACCAAGTCTCTCTATACTCTTATTATTTAGCTCTATTCATTATTAACAGTGATTATTAAGTACTAATAAATGATAACTGCTTCTGTTTACCTGCTTTGCTCAAAGATGGACTTACACCTCGAGCAAAATATGATTGAGTATTTTTATGTTAAGATAACATGGATACTCAATTTCAATTTTCAGCATCGCTGTTTACAAGTCATTATATAAGAGCTTTGGAGGCTTTGCTGCGGATGTCGTTGCTGCAATTGACCAGGTTTGTGTCTACATGATTTGACTGACCAGTTTCTCTTGCTTAGCTAATCTATGGGTAGACATTTTAAGACTTTAGAGAGCCTCAACACTTTGATGTGCTGCTAGTTGACTGTATTTCTCTGTCTTGCTATTTGACAGATCGCTTTCAGATTACACTTTGACATCAAAATATTCTTACTCTGCAAAACCAAAGTTTCTTGTTCTGGTTCTTTTGCAGTGGCTGTTCATTGGCTGTTTTATCTAAAGATACTTGTGTTTTTGACTTCTTTGTAGTCATACCAAAAAGAGAGTATCTATAACCCTAAAAGGCATTGTGCTTGCAACTGTTATGATTGCTATTCTGTTTCCCCTTGGTACCCTTGTCTTTCCTTTTCTATGTGGAAAATATCCAATGCAAGATAGGTACTCATAATAAGTGGCAATTTTCCCTAAGAGAAAAATAAATGAGCTTTTCAGAGGGAGCGTAACCTTAGTAAAAATGTCAAAATTATTCAGGCTCTCTATTTACTCTACGATTGAAATAGGCATTCCTCAATAATAGTTTATACTGGTTGTGAACGGGTGCTGTACCAGACTATACGATACAAACAATAATGATTCAGCGCACTTCTTGGTATTCTCTGGTTGTTTGAGGAATTATATTTGAAAGATTCTACACAGAGAGCTGTTTCGGTTTTGAATTTCTACGAATCTGTGTAGCACCAGTTCCATTTGTAGAGATGTATAATTAATTACCCTTGGCTCATGTTCTTCAATCAATACTGCAAAAGAAAATGGGAAAAAAAAGTGCTTTTTGGGGATCGTGAAACATATATGTCTCGGTGTTACCATTCGTAACTGATTTTCCTCTTTCTTTGTGATGAGTGCATTTACAGGCTGCTCAGGATGGCATTGACATAATAAGCTTATCAATCACTCCTAATAGGCGTCCTCCTGGAATTGCAACGTTCTTCAACCCCATTGACATGGCTTTATTGTCAGCAGTAAAAGCTGGCATTTTTGTTGTGCAAGCTGCCGGAAATACTGGGCCTGCACCAAAAAGCGTATCTTCCTTCAGTCCATGGATTTTCACTGTTGGTGCTGCTGCTCATGACCGAGTGTACCAAAACTCCATAGTTCTTGGAAACAACCGATCAATTGCTGGAGTTGGCCTTGCGCGTAAGCCATCTGTTAGCTGATGCTTATTTTCTCTCTATCTCTCTCTCTTTTTTTTTTTTTAGTGCTAATTTTGGTTCACTTATGTTTTGCAACTGACTTTTCTCAAATAACCCCAAGAGATCAAGTTGTCTAGTTTAGCCTTTACTTTTGGTTCCCAAACTGGACTCAAATTTGTATTGCCTCAGGATTTTAAAAAGGTTCTATGTGCAGATCACTTGCCTCTTATTTAAAACCCAGATCAAGATTGATGGAAACTGAGATTGTTTGGTTTGAAGAGTGATAGTCTGTGGATTTCTTTCACTATCAAAATTAATTTGCTGAATCTGATGACCTTTTGAATATATGTTGATTCTCACGGATGGGGGTTGTTTCCTGTCCAAACTAAAAAGGGAAAAAAAATTGGATCATCAGATACAAACCAAGGAGCTTATTCTATGGTAAAAACCAATAAAAAGTCGAGAAAGGAATTTGGGATCACACTTCTCACTAGTCTTGCAGGAATCAGATTTGTTGATTATGACTTATCTCCATTATCACAGTATACTTGGTTCTGGTGGTGAGCTAATTTATGTGGATGCACATGCTTGGTGTTGGGTGGTTGTGGAGAAGTACATTTTACCCCTTAATCCCTGCAAAAAAATTTACTTACACAGATTTACTCTTTACACCTGTCAAGATGCAAATAAACATTTCATCATTCTTTTTCAGCGGGAACCGATAAAGATACGATGTACAAGCTAGTATCAGCACTCGATGTTCTGAACAATGACACTTCAATTTCCAAAGACATGTATGTCGGTGAATGTCAGGACTCTACAAACTTTGATCCAAATCATGTCCAAGGGAACCTTTTGATATGCAGCTACTCAATCCGGTTTGTGCTTGGACTCTCCACCATCCAACAGGCCTTAGAAACAGCAAATAACCTTAGCGCAGCTGGTATCGTGTTTTGCATGGATCCTTTTGTGATTGGGTTTCAGCTTAATCCAACTCCATTGAAGATGCCTGGCATCATTATTCCAACATCAGATGATTCCAAGGTACAGCCAATGCCAAAAGAGTCTCGTTGCTTTTAGTTGGCTGTTGATTCAAGAATGAGTGCCAAAGAACTGTATTTACTATATAGTGATCTTTCTCATTTATTTGACAGATACTGCTTCAATACTACAATTCTTCTGTGGAGAGGGACGGACAGACAAAACAGGTTGTTACATTTGGAGCCACTGCTAGCATCTTGGGCGGGCTGAAAGCCAACTACAGCTTTTCTGCTCCAAAAGTCATGTACTACTCGGCCAGAGGACCTGATCCAGAAGACAGTTCTCTCACCAACGCAGATATATTGAAGCCAAACTTGGTTGCCCCTGGTAATTTCATATGGGCTGCTTGGAGCTCTGTTGGCACTGATTCTATGGAATTCGAAGGTATGACCGTCATAATATATACAGCAATTTGTGTTGATTCATTTGACCAGTGCAATGGGTTTCTGTTTTAATCCATTACTGCATGAAAGATATTCCTATAAAGCATCGGTATCTGCAAGACATTTAATTATTCATATAGGTAGCTTGATATTCTTTTGCTTGTGCATGTATTGATTGCTTACCTAGTGATCGAGGCAAGATTTCTTCTCTCCAGTGCCAAATGCAATGGAATTGCAGAGTCTGTTTATCCTGGTTCTCTTCTTCTTATATGCTGCCTCCTAAAGTAGATTCAATGATTCAGGTGAAAACTTTGCGATGATGTCTGGGACAAGCATGGCTGCTCCTCATATTGCTGGGCTGGCAGCGCTAATTAAGCAAAATTTTCCAAGTTTTAGTCCTTCTGCCATTGCATCTGCACTTTCTACTACGGCTTCTTTATATGACAAGAACGGGGGACCGATAATGGCTCAGCGCGCTTATGCCAACCCAGATCAAAATCAGTCCCCAGCAACACCTTTTGACATGGGCAGCGGTTTTGTGAATGCAACCGCTGCTTTGAATCCTGGACTTATTCTTGACTCCAGTAAGTTATTCTGCCTATGCCAGTTATACTCTTTTGTCTGGAAACATCCTCTACCCAATCAGATGCGAAAGTCAATTAAATTGATAAAATTAGGAGTGTCCTGTGGTAGAATTCCAAATCATGGATATGTCCTTTCTATTGGCCCAAAATGAAGAATATCTCTTGTAGTCCAATCATAATTTGTTGTGATAAGTCTGCTATTTGCCTTTATTGCATAATGGGTGCAGCTGAGTCCAACTCCAACTATACTTTAATTTTGTCATGCCAATCAAGCCAAATGGCTCATGGGTCGGCATAACCGGTATATGGTCAGATTTACTTATCTGAGAAGGATTGAGTTTGGACTTGACTGGTGCAAGTGCTGAAGTACCAATTCCAAAATTTTTATCAATTGCAAATATACATAATGAAGTGAAAAATCGATGACTATTAATTAGTTTGTCATTTTGAGAAATTTATTCAATGGAAGGATATCCTCAAGGACAGTAATCAAATGTTTAATTATAGTCAACAGTTGATGTACTAGAAAAAGTCCTTAAAGAATAAAGTACATTTTTATAAGTTTCTGTTGTGAACAGATTTCTTTCAACCCTAAAAGGATGGCTTTCTTGAATAAGCAACTGATTTATACTCAGAATACAGAAACAATGTGCCTGATTTGAGTATCTTTTCCTTGTCTGGTAAGGAACCAATGTGCTTCGTGTTATGACATATTTTCTTGAGTTACTTTTACCTCTAGAATAAAATCTGCTTTGTCTGTTCTACCGAGAGATTGACATCACGAAAATGTCCACATTGTCTATGTAAAATCTCTAGATAAATCGATTTTTATACATCCAACTCATCAATTTGGTGACCCGGTATTGACCCAAGACCATAGAGTTTTCTTTCTTTTCTTGATTTTTAAGTTCTGTCAATTCCTCTGAAACAACATAACATCAACTTATATTTTCAATTAATGAAGAGTCCTCACCAGAATTTTCAAGCTGTGCATGTGATAGGTATCCTGGTTCTCTCTAATTGACTGTTACATCATCTCTCTTTTGCATGTTCTTTGTTCTGTTCGATGCTTGCTTACATAGGGGGCTAACATGAGCCTGTCTGATGCTGTTCTTGTAGGTTATGATGATTACATGTCATTTCTCTGTGGCATTAACGGTTCGGCTCCCATTGTTTGGAACTACACTGGCCAAAGTTGTTGGGCTTACAACAACACTATTGGTGGCGCCGACCTGAACTTGCCCTCTATCACAATCGTGACGCTCAACAGTTCTAGGACAGTTCAACGTACAGTCACCAATACTGCCGGAAATGAAACTTACAGTGTTGGTTGGACCGCCCCTTACGGGGTCTCCATGAAGGTAGCTCCGACTCGCTTCACCATCGCCAACGGCCAGACGCAGGTACTGAGTGTCTCCTTTAACGCGACGATCAATAGTTCCTCGGCCACCTTTGGGAGAATCGGGCTGGTTGGAACTCAAGGCCACGCTGCAAACATACCATTGTCGGTCATCGTAAAGATCTTTTATAACTCTACTAACAGCTGAGTGTAGAGATTTTCTTTTTTTTCCTTTCATCTATCTTGTCTGTAACCTTCTGTGCTTCCAGGTTTTGATTTTTTTGCTCCTCCGATTTGTGGCAAGATCTGTAATGTAAGTCGAATGTTTGTTCATAGTCGTGTAAATGCTTAGCAGATCATGTAACAGTGTTCACATACGCTGCTTCACTTCAATGCTTCTCTTTCTTGTCCATGACCTGCATTGGCAGGAAAAGGGGCGGGTCGTGACCGGAATCTCAGTGAATTGGGATGTGGGTAGAAAAGATGAGACCATGGATAAAAATTAACAATCTCTCTAGGCAAAAAGACAAACAGATGAAGGATAAGACGATATCTTGTCGGAAGTAGTTTGTGGTATTAATATAGTGAAACTGATGATAGAGACCCCAAAAAGAATATTTACTTTTCTTGATTAGCATGATAAAAAAAAAAAATGACATATCGAAGAGATGGGGGATTTCAGACGCTTAATTAAAGAAATTAGTGTCTTAGACAAAATGTGGGTGGAAATAGGCCAACCGATGTCATTCAATTGCCGATCTAGGTTTTTTAGCAGGCATTTTCTGTGTTCCTCCATTTTAATGGCGCCTTTGATGGTGGTGTTAGGAGGCGGCGGCTTCCCCGTTTGCAGTCTTCACAAAATTCTGCAATTCTTGGAGGAATACCAGCGTTTAACCTCCCGGAGGCCAGCCTCTGTATGGAATGGAAGGTGGGGAGAGTGCATGCAGAAGCTTATGAAGGAACTCAATTCTCTTAATGTAATCTAAACTGGATTAATGTAGACTTAAATGACTGCTCTTGATGACAGGATTTTCCTTTTTGCATTGCACTTTTTATCTTTTCTTTTTTTGGAAACTCTGCTGATAATTTGTTTGTAAAACAAACAAAAGATACCTTATCCCGTCTTCAAAATATGTAAGTGTGGAAGTCTTCTAACATTGCAATTGAAAATTATAGGCTAAATGGGCTGGACCTTATAATACCCACATGCACCACATTCATACAAATGATTTTGCATCTTCTGCTACAAGAGATGTAGATCCTGAGGTTAAGTGTACGACGTTCATATAGATGATATGTCTGCGACATTCCATAGAGAAGCAAGTGCTCTTTTTTTTCCCTACGCTTCACGGATAACCGGAGGAAACTCATTATGTTGCCGAATAGTGAAATATTTACTTTGCAAATATTGTCAATCTTTGACGACCTATAGGTGTTTCTAAATCCGACACAAATAAAACATAGAAGTACGATGAGGATAAAACTGTCTTCCATGCTCTCTCTTATATATGAAGATGCACTTCTTTGTAGTTCCTACCCCGTGCACGATTTATGGTCACGTTGAAACAGGCCCTTGGGGTTTTCATTTAAATTTTATAAAGCCAATTTTCCATCGAATTGGGCTGTGCTTGGGCCCTCATCCGGTTTGGACCTAGCCCGGTTAGGCCCATAGGCCCTAATGTGCTAGCCTCGGCCCAATATATTTTTTTCTTTAATGGAATAAGGCCAAAATCCAATGGTCGGACACAACATGAAATGTGACCCAAAAAACTCGTCAATTGCTGGTGATCATCCCTAACTGGCAACAGCCGACCATTGGGCTTAAAATGTATACGTAGATCGAATAGTCTCTTATCAATGATTATTGAACACCCAACAATTGACCATTGTGGTTTCAATAAATTAGATCCATCCTATACAGGCATCAAGAGTTGGAGGTCCTATACATAATATAGAGAAGGCGAGTTGAGAAATTCTCTCCGGACATAAGAATGAGGTGGAATCCAACGTTAAAAATTGCTAAAGAAGGAGTGCAAGGAGATGGGTGTGCTGACTCCTCTATTCCACCATTGCTAGTAGAAGTGTCGGTTACTCAACGTTGACGCGATAAAATTGGAGGGTTGGTGAAAATTTTAAAGAATTCTTGCGTGATTTCAATGATGCAATAGATGATTTGTCGTTCAACGATTATTTAGTAAGCAATTTGCCATATCATTTCTATAGGTGATGTTGGTTGAATAGATGAATAAAGATGGTGAATCCTTCTTCAATAAAGCAACACTTGCTATGAAAGCGAAATTCCTCAAATATTACAAGGACACTTTGGCTGCTTGTTGTTTGTTTTAATTCGTTGTCTTGGATCCGAGGTGTTGAAGGGGCTCAAAACTCTCCTTGTTCCATATAACGAAAATTTGGGACCGGAGAAGGAGGTCCAATTGGAGCAAATATTGGAGAAGGTATGGAATTGGCTTCATAAAATATATACCGCATATGCTAGTCGGTTCAATATATTCCAAAAACGGAAGCAGGCTCAGAACTCTGTATGTTCTTTGCTTCATAAGAACCCCCAACAATCTTCTGCTAGCTTTCTCTTCATCTATCAATGAGGTGGAGATGTACTTAAGAGCAAACTGCTCCAGATGCATAGAAAGAGATGTCAAAGACAACGCTGACGTTTTGAAAAGGTGGAAAAGCAGAATTTAGCTTTTGTCAATTCTTTCCAACATGGATCGTGACTTACTAATCTCACTGGCATTTACAATCCCATCCAAGTCTATGTTCATTGCTAGCCAATGGATCATGGAAAACAATAGGTGGAACTTGACTCTGAAAAATATAGAAATGACCATTTATGGGCATGATTGGTTATTGCAAAGAAATGATTTCAGCCGATGGTGCCCGACATGAACAAGATGAGAACTACAACACTTCATCATTCAAATCATGATGAGAGATGGCATCTGACGACATTATATTATTAGACATTTTTCTGGGTGTAATTGTATTTAAGCATTGTTACGGCACTAATATGTGTAATATTTTCTACAAATCATTTGGAGATGTACTTTTACTCAATGCATGTTTAATTGAATGAGTTCTGCTCATTAATTGTCCTCAGTAATTTTTTGTATTGTTCTTAAGATTAAGATACTAAGAAGAACCCGGCTCGGGCCAACCACTCCTGGACATGGCACGTGGGCCTGGCTGGCCGTCCCACTAGACATTTTCCAGGCAAGACAAGAATCGTCAATCCCCACCCTCCCTCAATGACGAAAACTACATGCCTAAGCATAGCCAATTCGAAGCGAAAGATCAGTCGGTTTGGATAAGTCCTTCCCTTTTTGGCCTAGCTTGTCCAATTGTATGGCCGTCAAAGCCTTCTAGACCGATTCAATTATATATATTTTGTATTTTCAGGACAAAAGTACGCCTTGCATGTGAGGAGAGTGCGTATCATCGGAATTCAATCTCGCATGTTTGATCCATTTAAATTTTGCAGGTCAAATTGTATGCTTTTGTTGCACTCTACAAGTTTGTAAAACGTCCTAGCAACTTGAAAAGTGAGTCTCACATTTGATTGTTAAGGATACATATGATAACCATTTTATTTTTATTTAAGAACTAATTTTCTATTCCAAAGTTGTTTTCGAAACAAAATCCGTTTAGTAAAACTACTTCACATTTTCATTTTTGGAATAGATTTTTACTCTAGAAATAGTTTGAAATAGAAATAAGAAGTGAAAATTCTTTACTTTTCTATTTTTGAAACAAAAATAAGAAATAAAAACTCTTCTCATCTTCATCCTCGCTACTAGTCGGCCGCCACCTAGTGTACACCCGACCGTCACTCACCGCCCATTGCTCATTGTCTATTGTCGCCGCCACTCGCAATTTGCATAGCTGCCATCCGCCACCGCCCATCACCACTAGTCACCATTTGTTGATCGCCATCCGCTACCCACCGTACACCAATTGCTGTCCACCGTTTGCCGTCGCTTAGAAAAGAAAAATTTTGTGTCGTTATCAAACGAATATCTATTTTGAAAGTAGAAATTTTGTATCATTATCAAATGCGTATTTTTGCTTAAAAACTCATCCGAGAATAAAAATAGAAAAATGTATTCCTCTTTTAGAAATTAATTTTTAGCCAGAATGGTTATCATTCACGTCCTAAGTCATACTTGTACTTCTCAGAGAAAATTATCCAAAAATCCTAAACCTATTTTATAATGATCGGTTCAATCGTAGACTTTTCAATTTTATCATAAAATTTTTGACAATTCATTTTGGCCAATTTTCACCCAAAAATTGCTGATTCAGTGACCAAAATGACTATTGGAAAATCATCAAAAGGTCTAAAACTAAATTATCCAAATTGAAAAGTTTAGAATTCAATTAACCGTTGTATAAAAAAAATACCAAAAGAGTCTTAAATCTATTGCACTATTGTCAATTTAGTCATAAATATTTTGATTATTCCAATTAAATCCTTAACATTTTTCACGTTTTATCAATTGAATTCATTCAGCCAATTTTGGCTGAAAATCATTAATGTGGATGTCGGCTATCATGCATGACACAGTTGGTGCTGACGTGGAAAATATTTAATTATATTTAATTTTTTAAAAATTGTACTAAATTCTTCTTTTCTTTGATTTGATTTTTTTCAACTCTGGCCGATGATGGTTGGCGGACCTTCCTTGGGCTGGGTAAGGGCGAATGCCCTTGCCTATTGATTGGTGGTGGTTGGCCAATCCACAGTTGGGGAAAGAAAAGGAAGAAAAGAAAAGAAGAAAAAAGAATTCAAAAATAATAAAATAGTAAAAATATTTCAAAAATACTTAAAAATTATTCAAATTTCTAGTCAAAATTGATCGATGAACTCGATTAGCAAATCATAAAAATATTGAGAGCTAAATTGATATAATTACAAAATTTACGAATTTTTTGATAATTTTCTCGCCATCATATGGTAGATTTAAGATTTTTTGGACAATAGAACAAGTAGTATTGTCTAGACTCTTTCTACGAAACCAGGCCAAGCATACGTCTAGAGCACGTGGATGCTCGTTTCAATCTCTAGACTGTCTAGCCAACATGTGTACTTGACTTTACTAAGTTCCTCACCGAAAACTTCTGTCGTCACGAACTATTTTTACATTTGTTGCTGCTTTAAAATCCCTTTGAATTCGAAAACGATGTGTCAAGACTGCTGCTGAATATGATCCGTCCTAATCAGGCGAATTCAATGTCGGGCACAACCATCAAGAGGAGTCCAAACTTCAACACAAGCAATTCCTCTATAAATCCCATGGACAACACACTAAAATCGTGTTGCAAAATTACAAGCGAAGCTCGAAACCCCTCTTCTCCTCAAATCTCATCATTCATGGCTCGTCTAGCTCCCGTGACATCACCAATCGGTCGTCTTCTGGTCCTCCTAATTCTGGTCGCCCCAACTCGCGGCATCGTCACCAGCCGCCGCATGCTGGAGACACCGCAGC
This sequence comes from Eucalyptus caleyi, assembly GCA_014182885.2. NCBI lineage: Eukaryota > Viridiplantae > Streptophyta > Magnoliopsida > Myrtales > Myrtaceae > Eucalyptus > Eucalyptus caleyi. The sequence goes on from CM024470.2 coordinate 29,743,190, forward strand.
TGAGCCCGCTAGGCGCGACGAAAGGCACGGCTCGAAATGCCGGAGATGATGATCGAGTGAACATGGTGAAGAATGATCACAACAACGAGGTGCATGGCGATCGCTCGGGCCTGGGAGAGAGGAAGGATTTGCCTCCGTTTCCGAATTGGCCGTTCACACCCCCGATTCCGGCATACTTACTCCCCCCACCGATCCCTCAACTGCCGTTTGCGCCTCCCTTTCAAATCCCACCAATTCCTGGAGTTCCTTCGTGGCCCCAGTTTCCATTCCCTCCTCTCCAAATGCCCCCCTTCCCCTTTGTTAATCCTCCTCCTCCAGCTTGAGCTTCTATGTCTGTTGCTGTTCTTCTTCTTTCTTCTTCACCTTTGCTTATGAAGGGAGAGTGGCGTAGGGTTTGTAACGTGCGTGAGTTATTTTCGCGTTAAAGTAACGGCCATGGCCGCATCGATGGAAGTACTGTTATCCTAAGATCTGTACATATTTAAAAGAAGCAGTCGTGTTATCGGAATCGAATGTCGTGTATGTTCTTCGTTCAATAAACCTTAATATTCGTGAGTCTTGATCTCCTTTCTTATATCTTTTAACTATAATTGGTTTAATATTCTATGAAAGCAATTCATAGCGACATATAATTGATATATATATATATATATATACACAACAATTTATGACCATCCAATTTGAATGCTCCTTAAGAAATAGCGTCTGTGTATCATCCTCGCCTTTAGGCTCAGGCCGTGGAAAATGCAGGTTGCATGGGCATTGTATTCCAACGATTTCTGTACATCAATGATCTCCTAAATCCACTTAAAGGAAATTACCTAAAAAGTTTGAAACATACCGTAATTGTATCAATTTAATCCTAAACATTTTAATTTGATCAAATTAGTCATATATCTTTTGCCACTTTAGCCTATCAAGTCAATTTTGACTAGAAATTGTCGACGCGAATGCCGGTCGTCCTATATGGCGTCGCTAATGTTGACATTGATAATTTTTATAATATTTTAAATATTAATTATTTTATGATTTTTTTAAATTTTCCTTTCTAATTTTGTTCTTTCATTGTCGTCGGCAACCCTCGCCGTCATTGGACAAGGTCAACGAGACTCAACCCTTGTAGCACAACCGGTGGTGAGGTCGACCTTGCCTAGCAACAGCAAGGCCAAGTGGCCACAATGAAGAAACAAAAAATAAAAAGGAAAAAAAGATTAAAAAAAAATTGTCAACATTAAAACCAATAGCATCACATAAAATTATTAGTGTCCACTTCAGCGATTTCTAGCTAAATTTGGCCAGATTGATTGAATTAATAAATTGTCAAAAGATATAATACCAAATTGACCAAATTAAAATGTTTAGACTGAATTGACATAATTGTAATAAATTTCAAACCTTATATATATATAATTTCCTCATCCATTTTGACGATGATATGTCCATTTTTTTCTAATAATGAGTCAGTGTGGAGAATAAAAACAAGACAATTCACTCACTGAGGCCTATTTAATTCAAATTTAACCTCACAAATAACTGCAGTTGAATTTCCCGTTAAAATAAAATTATTATCTTATTTGTAAAAAGTTATTAAAAAAAAAAGAATTTGGGTCGACTGAAAATGCTAAGATTTGGGTATTTTCACCTAGTAAACCACCATTAAATTGGCTAAAAACATTGTGGTGTTGGAGGCCGAATTTCGAGAGTAGTCCCAAATATGTTGGGGAAAAGTACCCGCTTCATGACCCTATTTACCCGCTCTCAAACCCGATCCTCGCGTTGAATTCAACGTTATTGTCTTAGGAAGAAGAAACCTTCACCGCCAAAACAAGATGCACAAATACTTTTTCACATCATCATCTCATGGGGCGATTGAAGGCCTTTGTGAAAATGGTACTAATCACAAAATCCTATAGAGCCACATCAAAATTGGTTACGTCAAAACTATCATTAATATAATATTCTATGCAAAATAAGTTCAGCAAAGTCACTAAAACTTTCTTGAACTTCCCACAACGAATTATAAATTAACATACTAATTTATAACAATAAATAACATTGAACTTTCAATTAATAAACATATATATTACACTAAGTAATATATTCAGAGAAAAATATCAACATATAAAGAAATATTTACACCTAAAACATTTCAAACTAATATAAAAAACAAGGGAAAAAGCCATGAAAAACTCTGAATATTGCCCAAAGTGACACATTTACCCAAAAAAATTTTGTGACGTGAAAAGCCTCAAACCTTTCAAACCGTGACACATTTACGCCATCAAGGGCATTTTTGTCTTTTTATTCTTTTTTTCCTTTTTCTTTTTTTCTTCTTCTTCCCTCCATTGGCCATGGTGGAGCCAGCGAAAAGAAGCTGGCGTCTAGTGAGGGTTGCCCTCGCCGGCGTCGAGCGAGGGCCTCCCTCGCCAGATTTGGTGAGGGCGGCCCTTGCCGGCGACGGGTGAGGACGGCCCTCGCTAGATCTGGTGAGGGCAGGGACACCCTCGCCTGCGTCGAGCGAGGGTGTCCTTGCTGTTCTCACTCGTCGCCAGCGAGGGCAGCCCTCATTGGACACCGGCTTCCCTCCGCCAGCCAGCCGGCGGAGGGAAGAGAGAAAAAGAAAAATAAAAAAATTTTAAAAAATGAAAAGACCAAAATGCCCTATAATTTTGGGGTAAATGTGTCACATAACAAAATTCAGGGTTTTTTGTGTCAAAAAAAGTTTGGGGTAAATGTTTTATGGTTGGCAAAGTTCAGGATTTTTCACATCACAAAAAAAGTTCAGGGTAAATGTGTCACTTTAAGCAAAGTTCAGGATTTTTCGTGACTTTTTTCCCAAAAAACAAATAGGGAAAGTCTATTCTAATCTCTTAGTAAAGTTCTCTAAGAATTCTGAAAGCACATTGGTCAACCACGGAAAAACCTTTAGAGAGCTCTCATGCCACCTCCAAGGCGCATTCACTCTGCGCCATGTGACACTCAACCCAAGGGTTGAAGTTTTGATTAATTTGATCATATAGTACCCTATTACAAAAGCTACTGCAAGCCTCCTATAATCCGATACCACATTGACTTCCTATAGGCGATCTAACACTACTTGCCATTCAGGTGGAAGAGTGTTCATTTAGGTTGGCACCTTCTCAAAATCTAGCATAAGACAACCAATCCAGATGATTTCTTATATCATCTAATTGACCCTAACCACGTGTGATACTACATCACTGTCATTCCACCGATAATTAGCTAACTCTGTCATTAGCCCTTTAAGTCTTGCATTTTCTTCGTTTGTTCTTGAAAATGCAGGCATGCGTTCATAATGCATCATAGTTCCTACAATAAATGCAGAATAAAAAATGATTACTTATAATCCACAATGAATAAAACGGAAAATACATAATTTTCCATGATTCCTGCAAGAAATGCATACTAGAAAGGGAGTAATTATAATTCATAACGAACAAATTGGAAAATACAAAATTTTCATTTTTTTTTGGGCTAGTCAATTTTGGTCAATGGAGGTCAACACTGGTCAGCGATGGTCAATGCAAGTCAACGGTGGTCAACAAAGGTCAATGGTGGTCAACGATGGTCAACGCAGGTCAACGGTCAACAACCTAAGTCAACGATCAAAGTCAACGATCAAACGGATTGGGTTGGGTTGGACGGACCGACCCGGCACGTGCCGCACGCACGCTCGGTTGACTTCACGATGACGTCATCTAGCACAGGCCACGCACATGCGTTGATGACGTCACGATGACATCAGCTGGCGCGTGCGTCACACGCGCCTGGCACCAAAATAGCATGTGCTTCGCACGTGCCCGGGGGAAACCGTATCAACCACATCTCCAAATCTCAACCACTATCCATGAAGTTACAAAGCGTGATATAAACTCATAACACAATTTATTAAGGAGATCCGATACAGCGGATCACTTGTAGACATCACACAATCAACTGCAGAAAATCAAAGATATCAATCTAACATCTGACCTTGTCAAAAGCTCCAATACTATACAGCTAAAGGCTTGCATGTCTTAGAAAGAGCTCAAGAAAAGAGAGATACCATCATCATTTACAACCATGACTTTTGTCCTTCTTTTCTAAGTCCTTATTCTCTGAGTCCTCATTCTTTGAGTCCTTCTTCTCTAGCTTGTACATATCACCTAGGAGGTGCAATCGAAAAAGGCGTACCAAGAAAAAATTCATAACTACTACCAATGGCCTCTGTATCAGTAGAAGAACAACTGATACAAGTAGTGTCGAGTAGGTGAGTTTAAAGTTAATAGCAGGGATATCGTGAAGGTAAAGTAAGTTACAACCATTGCGATGAGGGATAGCATAAGCGATAGCCTGATAGGGAGATCTTTGGTGAGGCAAATAATCATTTGGACTGACAGAAAGAACCCGAATGTGTTGCCGCATAGGAAAAGATCGTACACCACGAGCTCGACATTACTTGGAGAAGTGCCATAACTTAGAGTCATTCTAGTCACTTTATAGTTATAGTTGTTCTGCTCAACTTGTAATTTTTGTCATTGACAACTTCTACGATTTTTTGAGGCTGAAGCACGGATTGCGTCGCGCTCACAATGAGCATAGCGACAACCAGCAGGGCTTTGCATATTTCGCCCAAGGACTCTCCCCCTTGATTTAATTTTCTAGATGTTGACTTGATGATGATTGAAGAGCATTTGCGATGGTTCCCCATTTGATTGGTGACCATTACCTCCCTCCATATCGTCATCGTCCACTGAGACTAGTGTTGAAGCGGGTGAGTTTGATCGTCCTCCTCTGCGACAGCTTCGGCTCGTGTGAGAATTTCTCTAATCTCTCTATCACGTGCTTCCCTTGGTGAGGGAGTTGAGACATCTAGAGGTGTCAAGCTGCTCTCGCTCAAGGCGCTCACCTCCACGACCTCGAACTCCAAAGCATGTCCACGAAGCATGAAATTGACCACCTGCAACTCTTTCCCATCTTTGTTTTACTCTCATTGATTTTCAGGCATTTAGATACTGCAGAAATGTTTTTGACATAGACGAGACATCCTATATTTCCGTGATGATCAAATAAGCTCCTTTGCTTAGAAGATTTTTGTATATGATAGGGACCCAAAATAACACCCTTACTGAAATAATGCACATAGAAAAGTGCGATAAAATAAGGGAACTATGAGGCTTGCCTCGAAATTTTTGCTGGCGACAGCGGGATGCAAGGTAGTGTTGCCTTTGTGGTCATTCCAATTGATCAATTGCTCCTTCTTGTGCCTCTTCAGATGCTCCATGAATCAAACCAGCACTTTAGACCAGTTGTTCTACATGGTGAGGTGAAGTGCAGTCTCCTCTCGAGTGGTTGTCAACGATCAAACGGGTTGGAGTCAACCGAGTAGGGTTGGGTCAGACGAACCGACCTGGCATGTGCCGCACGTGTGCTCGGCTGACGTCACGATGATGTCATCTGGCACGGGCCATGCGCATGCATTGATGACGTCACGATCACGTCAGCTGGCGCGTGCCGCGCGCATGCGTCACACATGCCTGGCACCGAAACTGCACTTGTGTCGCATGGCCTGGGGGAGACCATATCAACCGCATCTCAAAATCTCAACCACTATCCATGAAGTTACAAAACGTGATATAAACTCACAACGCAATTTATTAAGGAGATCTGATATAGTGGATCACTTGTAGACATCACATAATCAACTACAGAGAATCAAGGAAAACAATCTAACATTTGACCCTGTCGAAAGCTCCAATACTCTACTGTTAAAGGCTTGCATGTATTAGAAAGAGCTCAAGAAAAGAGAGATACCATCATCATTTATAACCACGACTTTTGTCCTTCTTCTCTAAGTCCTTATCCTCTGAGTCCTCATTCTCTGAGTCCTTGTTCTCTAGCTTGTACATATCACCTAGGAGGTGCAATCGAAAAAGGCGTGCCAAGAAAAGATTGAAAACTACCGCCAACGGCCTCTGTATCAGTAGAAGAACAGCTGATACAAGCAACACAAGGGGCCCCGTAGGCGAGTGTGAAGTTAATAGCAGGGATGTTGTGAAGGTAAAGTAAGTTACAACCATTACAATGAGGGATAGCATAAGTGGTAGCCTGACAGGGAGATCTTTGGTGAGGCAAATAATCATCTGGATTGACAGAAAGAACCCGGATGTGTTGCCACACAGGAAGAGACCATACACCAGGAGCTCGACATTACTTGGAGAAGTGTCATAACTTAGAGTAATAACTTATAGTAATAACTTAGAGTAATTCTAGTCACTTTATAGTTATAGTTGTTCTACTCAACTTCCTTGTAATTTTTGTCATTGACAACTTGTACGATGTTTGGAGGCTGAAGCACGGATTGCGTCGCGCTCACAATGAGCGCAGTAACAACCAGCAGGGCTTTGTGCATTTTGCCCAATGACTCTCCCCCTTGGTTTAATTTTCTAGATGTTGAACTTGATGATGATTGAGGAGCATTTGCGACTGGTTCCCCATCTGATTAGTGACCATTACCTCCCTCCATATCGTCATCGTCCGCTAAGACTAGTGTTGAAGTGGGTGAGTATGATCGTCCTCCTTTGCGCACAGCTCCGACTCATGTGAGAATTTCTCTAATCTCTCTATCACATGCTCCGCTTGGCGAGGGAGTTGAGACATCTAAAGGTGTCAAGCCGCTCTCGTTCAAGGCGCTCACCTCCACAACCTCAGACTCCAAAGCATGTCCACGAAGCATGAAGTCGACCACCTGCAACTCTTTCCCATCTTTGTTTTACTCTCATTGATTTTCAGGCATTTAGATACTGCAGAAATGTTTTTGACATAGACGAGACATCCTATATTTCCGTGATGATCAAATAAGTTCCTTTGCTTAGAAGATTTTTGCATATGATAGGGACCCAAAATAACATGCTCACTGAAATGATGCACATAGAAAAGTACGATAAAATAAGGGAATCGCGAGTCTTGTCTCGAAATTTTTGCTAGAGGCAGCGAGATGCAAGCCAGTGTCCCCTTTGTGGTCATTCCAATTGATCAATTGCTCCTTCTTGTGCCGCTTCAGATGCTCCACCAACCGAACCAGCACTTTAACCGATTGTTCTACACGGTGAGGTGAAGCGCAGTCTCCTCTTGAGTGATTGTCAGCGATCAAACGGGTCGGAGCCAACCGAGTCAGGTCAGGTCGGATGAACTGACAAGGCACATGCCGTGCGCGTGCTCGGCTGACATCACGATAACGTCATCTAGCACTGGCTACACGCATGCGTTGATGGCATTAGGATAACGTCAGTTGGCGCGCGTCGCACACCCGCCAGCGACCGCGCGCGTGCGTCGCATGCGCCTTGCATCGAAACTGCACGCATGGCGCATGCGCCTTGCACTGAAACTGCACGCACGTCGCACATGCCTTGCACCAAAATTGTAGGTACGTCGCACGCGCCCGGGGCAGACCGTATCAACCACATCTCAAAATCTCAACCGCTATCCGTGAAGTTACAAAACGTGATATAAACTCACAACACGATTTATTAAGAAGATCCCATACAGTGGGTCACTTGTATCATCACAAAATCAACTGCAGAGAATCAAGGACATCAATCTAACATTTGACCTTGTCGAAAGATCCAATACTGTACTGCTAAAGGCTTGCATGTCTTAGAAAGAGCTCAAGAAGAGAGAGATACCGTCATCATTTACAACCACGACTTTTGTCCTTCTTCTCTATGTCCTTATCCTCTGAGTCCTTGTTCTCTAGCTTGTACATATCACCTAAGAGGTGCAATAGAAAAAGGCGTACCAAGAAAAAATTCATAACGACCGTCGATGGCCTCTGTATCAGTAGAAGAACAGCTAATACAAGCAGCGCCAGGGGCCCCGTAGGCGAGTGTGAAGTTAATAGCAGGGATGTCGTGAAGGTAAAGTAAGTTACAACCATTGCCATGAGGGATAGCATAAGTGGTAGCTTGACGAGGAGATATTTTGTGAGGCAAATGATCATTTGGACTGACTGAAAGAACCTGAATGTGTTGCCGCATAGGAAGAGGCCGTACACCACGAGCTTGACATTACTTGGAGGAGTGCCATAACTTAGAGTAATTCTAGTCACGTTATAGTTATAGTTGTCCTGCTCAACTTCTTGGAATTTTTTTCATTGACAACTTTTACGATTTTTGGAGGTTGAAGCATGGATTGGTACGTCGCACTTACAATGAGCGTAGCAACGACCAGCAGGGCGTTACGTATTTCGCCCAAAAACTCTCCCCCTTGGTTTAATTTTGTAGATGTTAAACTTGATGATGATTGAGAAGCATTTGTGACTAGTTTCCCATCTGATTGGTGACCATTACCTCCCTTCATATCGTCATTGTCCATTGAGACTGGTGTGGAAGCGAGTGAGTTTGATCGTCCTCTGCACACAGCTCAAGTTCATGTGAGAATTTCTTAGATCTCTCTATCTCGTGCTCCCCTTGGTGAGGGAGTTGAGACATCTAGAGGTGTCAAGCCACTCTCGTTCAAGGCACTCACCTCCACGACCTCAGACTCCAAAGCATGTCCATGAAGCATGAAGTCGACCACCTGCAACTCTTTCCCATATTTGTTTTACTCATTGATTTTCAGGCATTTAGATACTGCAGAAATGGTTTTGACATAGAGGAGACATCCTATATTTCCGTGATGATCAAATAAGTTCCTTTGCTTAGAAGATTTTTGCATATGATAGGGACCCAAAATAACACCCTCACTGAAATAATGCACACCGAAAAGTGCGATGAAATAAGGGAATCGCGAGTCTTGCGTCGAGATTTTTGCTGGCGGCAGCGAGATGCAAGGTAGTGTCGCATTTGCGATCATTCCAATTGATCAATTGCTCCTTCTTGTGCTGCTTCAAATGCTCCACCAACTGAACCAGCACTTTAAACCGGTTGTTCTGCACGGCAATATGAAGCGTGGTCTTCTCTTGAGTGGTTGTCAACGATCAAATGGGTCGGAGTCAACCGGGTCGGGTCGGGTCAAACAAACCGACTCGGCACGTGCGGCGCGCATGCTCGACTGATGTCATGATGACGTCAGTTGGCGGGTGCCGCGCACGCTCTAGCGACCGCGCGTGTGCGTTGCAAGGGCCTTGCACTAAAACAACACGCACGTCGCACGCGCTCGGGGAAGACCGTATCAACCACATCTCAAAATCTCAACCGCTATCCATGAAGTTACAAAACGTGATATAAACTCACAACATAATTTATTAAGGAGATCCGATACAGCAGGTCACTTGTAGACATCACACAATCAACTGCAGAGAATCAAGGACATCAATCTAACATCTGACGTTGTCTAAAGCTCCACTACCATACTGCTAAAGGCTTGCATGTCTTAGAAAGAGCTCAAGAAGAGAGAGATACCATCATCATTTACAACCACGACTCTTGTCCTTCTTCTCTAAGTCCTTATCCTTTGAGTCCTCATTCTCTGAGTCCTTGTTCTCTAGCTTGTACATATGACCTAAGAGGTGCAATCAAAAAAGGCATACCAAGAAAAGATTGAAAACTATTGCCAACGGCCTCTATATCAGTAGAAGCACAGTTGATACAAGCAGCGTTAGGGCTCCCGCAGGTAGGGGTGTCAATGGGTTGGGTCGAGTTGGGTTTTGTTGTTACCCGACCCGACTTGAAACACAAAGGGTCACACACTGTGATCCGACTCGAACCGACCCGAAACACATTAGACCATCTAATGTTTTTCAGGTTGGGTCGAGTCGGTTCGGGTTGGGTTGATGACTTTCTTGCCTTTTTTTTTTTTTTTTTGGTTAATGGGAACAAGTTATTACAAGAACCTGTTTTTAACATGCATTCTCGCGAGTTATCAATCTTAGTCTTTTTAGCTGATAAAAACTCAATAGCAGAGCACCAAGTAGAAGAACAAAGAGCAGCGAAGAAAAAATCCCAAGAAACCTAAAGCTTTGGCACTTCAACCTGTTGGGCTGGTTCCATATCCAAAAGAAAACTGAATTTTTTTATCAAGCTCACCCATAAGACCACCGCAAATTCCTTTTCGATTCTCATGACTTATGAAGAGACAATTACATTTTGCAATAGATCATTCCAGTAACACCTACCCGACTGGCCACATTAATGAAGTGCTGAATTGCAGAATTCAACTTAAGTTCATGAAAGACCAGCTACACAGGACTAGCGAGCCACTACTCGTGCTCCACTCTAGATACTCCAAAGAAACATACCAATCTAATACTGCAGTGATGAAGCTGCTTCATGCTAATCTACATTGTTCACTTGCTTTTTCTTTCTCAAAGGTGTCAAAGTACTGATAAATGATGGTGATGGCGAGAAGAATCCCGGTCCAAAGGCAGACTTGACAGACATTTTTCAACTTGCAATAAGTCCGGCAAATTTCAATTTTCTTGCATCTAGCATATGCACCTGTTCTGTATACAAAGTAACGAGTGATTGAATCAAAACTGGTAAAACAGAGCATGCCAGTGACAATTACCCGTGCCCTTATCGCCAACGATGACAAGCTTGAAGCTCGGGTGATTGAACATTTGCTGATTCGGCAAAGCCTGAAAGAGACATGCAAGGGCAACAACAACAAACCAAATGAGATCAAAAAAATCCAAACTTTGCGATCACGTAACCAGATCGCTTAGCTCCAGAACCCCCAAAAGAAACAGCATTTGACCAGGACCCAAAAGCTCGAGAAGAATCACAAAAAGAATCGAGATTCAAGAAGACCCAGCAACAACAGAACACGAGCTATTGATATAAGAATGGACGCGTGGAAAATGGAATGATGAAAAGGAAAGAATGGACCGTCAGCGAGGGAAACTTATTGAGAATAGACCGATTCTAATACCAAAACCAATGAACCCGAAGAAAATTCTACCACTCAATATAAATAGAGACCCAAGCAGCATCACCAACATCGTTGGTCCAACAGAAGTCTCCCACAGGAATACAAGGCAAGAAGCCAATTTCCACTTAAAACCCACCACATTATCCGCAAAAAACGAAAGCCACATTCCAATTAAAACGAAAAACAAGTGCCCAAAACACCCATCCTTTGCCACAAGAGAAAAAAGGACTTCTAGACGGTGAGGCGGGTCCAGGCGACGACCTCCCCGAAGGACAAGTCCCTGGCCTCGATGGGCGTCGAGACAATCCCGATGAGCTGGACGGAGTTAGTGAGCTCCTTCCTCCACTGGATCTCTTGGGTTTTCAGGTACGCGGTTGCCTGGAGGGAGCACCTCTGTCGGGCATTGCGGGTTGGTGGGAACGAGAGGAGGAGCGAGTTCGGAGAAGACCCGGAAGGGATTTGGGAAGGGGAAGGGGAGGGGTTTTTGGCGACGGATGGCGACGATCAACTGATTCGACGGCAGCTAGGGTTCCGACATTGAGACGAGGGGTGGCGATGACGATTGAGAGGTGGAGGCACATCAATCGGAGGGCAGCAGCGGAATCCACGAGAAGGTGTAGTCGTCGAAGAAGAAGCCGAAGGACAGGGGTTATCACTTTTCAGCAACGTGTTTGGCTATTTGTGTTTGGTTGGCTTGTTTGGAATAGGGTGTTAACGTGTTTCGTATCTGAACAATGTTCCAACCCTTACTCGTCCCGAAACATATTTCGTTGCTTGTTTTATGTCTATTACCCAAACAACTTTAAGACCCGAAACACGTACTCAACTTGTTTCATGTTCAGGTCGTGTTTGGGTCAGGTCGGGTTTTTTTGACACCCCTACCCGCAGGCGAGTGTGAAGTTAGTAGTAGGGATGTCGTGAAGGTAAAATAAGTTACAACCATTGCGAAGAGGGATAGCATAAGCGGTAGCCTAACGAGGAGATATTTGGTGAGGCTAATGATCATTTGGACTGACTGAAAGAACCTGAATGTGTTGCCGCATAGGAAGAGGCCGTACACCACGAGCTCGACATTACTTGGAGGAGTGCCATAACTTAGGGTAATTCTAGTCACGTTATAGTTATTGTTGTTCTGCTCAACTTCCTCAGAATTTTCGTCATTTACAACCTTTATGGTTTTTGGAGGCTGAAGCACGGATTGGTACGTCGCACTCACAATGAGCGCAGCGACGACTAGCAGGGTGTTGCGTATTTTGCCCAAAAAACTCTTCCCCTTGGTTTAATTTTATAGATGTTGAACTTGATGATGATTGAGAAGCATTTGTAACTGGTTTCCCATCTGATTAGTGACCGTTACCTCCCTCCATATCGTCCTCATCCACTGAGACTAGTGTTGAAGCGGGTGAGTTTGATGGTCCTCCTCTGCGCATAGCTCCGGCTCGTGTGAGAATTTCTCCGATCTCTCTATCTTGTGCTCCCCTTGGCAAGGGAGTTGAGACATCTAGAGGTGTCAAGCCGCTCTCGTTCAAGGGGTTCACCTCCAAGACCTCAGACTCCAAAGCATGTCCACGAAGAATGAAGTCGACCACCTGCAACTCTTTCCCATCTTTGTTTTACTCTCATTGATTTTCAGGCATTTAGATACTACATAAATGTTTTTGACATAAACGAGACATCCTATATTTCCATGTCGATCAAACAAGTTCCTTTGCTTAGAAGATTTTTGCCTATGATATGGACCCAAAATAACACCCTCATTGAAATAATGCACATGGAAAAGTGCGATAAAATAAGGGAATCGTAGTCTTGCGTCAAAATTTTTGCTGGCGGCAACGAGATGCAAGGCAGTGTCGCCTTTGCAGTCATTCCGATTGATCAATTGCTCCTTCTTGTACTGCCTCAGATGCTCCACCAACCTAACCAGCACTTTAAACCGGTTGTTCTACACGGCGAGGTGAAGCGCAATCTCCTCTCGAGTAGTTGTCAACGATCAAATGGGTCGGAGTTAATCGGGTTGGGTCGGATCGGAGGAACCAACTCGGCACGTGCCGCGCACGTGCTCGACTGACGTCATGACGACGTCATTTCGCACGGGCCACGCGCATGCGCTGATGACATCATGATGTTGTCAGCTGGCGAGTGCCGCGCATGCGCCAGTGACCGCGCGCGCGCGTTGCAAGGGCCTTGCACCGAAACTGCACGCACGTCGCACGTGCCTTGCATCAAAATTGCACGAATGTCGCAGGCGCCTTGCACCGAAACTGAACGCACGTCGCTTGCGCCCGGGGAAGACCGTATCAACCACATCTCAAAATCTCAACCGCTATCCATGAAGTTACAAAACATGATATAAACTCACAACAGAATTTATTAAGGAGATCCGATACAGCAGGTCACTTGTAGACATCACACAATCAACTGCAGAGAATCAAGGACATCAATCTAACATCTGACCATGTTGAAAGCTCCAACACTATACTACTAAAGGCTTGCATGTCTTAGAAAGAGCTCAAGAAAAGAAAGATTCCATCATCGTTTACAACCACGACTTTTGTCCTTCTTCTCTAAGCCCTTATCCTCTGAGTCCTCATTCTCAGAGTCCTTGTTCTTTAGCTTGTACATATCACCTAGGAGGTGCAATCGAAAAAGGCATACAAAGAAAAAATTCATAACTACCGCCAACGGCCTCTGTATCAGTAGAAGAACAGCTGATACAAGCAGCGTCAAGGGCCTCGCAGGCAGTTTTGAAGTTAATAGCAAGGATGTCGTGAAGGTAAAGTAAGTTACAACCATTGCGATGAGAGATAGCATAAGCGGTAGCCTGACGGGGAGATATTTGGTGAGGCAAATGATCATTTGGACTGACTGAAAGAACTCCAATGTGTGCCGCACAGGAAGAGGCCGTACATCACGAGCTGGACATTACTTGGAGGAGTGTCATAACCTAGAGTAATTCTAGTCACGTTATAGTTATAGTTGTCGTGCTCAACTTCCTTTGAATTTTTGTCATTGACAACTTTTACGATATTTGGAGGCTGAAGCATGGATTGGTACGTCGCGCTCACAATGAGCGCAGCGACGACCAGTAGGGCGTTGCGTGTTTCACCCAAATAACTCTCCCCCTTGGTTTAATTTTCTAGATGTTAAACTTGATGATGATTGAGAAGCATTTGTGACCGGTTTCACATCTGATTGGTGACCGTTACCTCCCTCCATATCGTCATTGTCCGCTGAGACTGGTGTTGAAGCGAGTGAGTTTGATTGTCCTATGCACACAGCTCCGACTCGTGTGAGAATTTCTTAGATCTCTCTATCCCGTGCTCCCCTTGGTGAAGGAGTTGACACATCTAGAGGTGTTAAGCCGCTCTCGTTTAAGGCGCTCAACTCCACGACCTCAAACTCCAAAGCATGTCCACGAAGCATGAAGTCGACCACCTGCAACTCTTTCCCATCTTTGTTTTACTTTCATTGATTTTCAGGCATTTAGATACTACATAAATGTTTTTGACATAGACAAGATGTCTTATATTTCCGCGATGATCAAATCAGTTCCTTCGCTTAGAAGATTTTTGCGTATGATAGGGACCCAAAATAACACCCTCATTGAAATAATGCACACGTAAAAGTGCAATAAAATAAGCAAATCGCGAGTCTTGCGTCGAAATTTTTGCTGGCAGCAGCGAGATGCAAGGTAGTGTTGCCTTTGCGGTCATTCCAATTGATCAATTACTCCTTCTTGTGCTACTTTAGATGCTCCACCAACCGAACCGGCACTTTAAATTAGTTGTTCTGCATGGTGAGGTGAAGTGCGGTCTCCTCTTGAGTGGTTGTCAACGATCAAACGGGTCGAAGTCAACCGGGTCGGGTTGGGTCGAACGAATCGACTTGGCACGTGCCGCACGCGTGCTCGGCTGACGTCAATCGGCACGGGCCACGCGCATGCGTTGATGATGTCACGATGTCGTCAGCTGGCAGGTGCCGTGCACATGCCATCGACCGTGCACGTGCATGGCACGCTCCTTGCACCGAAACTGCACGCACGTCGCACGCATTTGGGTCTTAAAATTGTTTGGGTAATAGACATAAAATAAGCAACGAAATATGTTTCGGGACGGGTCAGGTTAGAACATTGTTCAGATATGAAACACGTTAACACCCTGTTCCAAACAAGCCAACCAAACACAACCAGTCAAACACGTCGTTGAAAAGTGAAAACCCTTCCCTTTCAGCTTCTTCTCCGACGACTATGCCTTCTCGTGGATTTTGTTGCTGCCCTCCGATCGACACGCCTCCGCCTCTTCGTCATTGTCGCCACCCCTCGTCTCAACGCCGGAACCCTAGCTGTCGCCGAATCAGACGATCGTTGCCATCCGTCGCCAAAAACCCCTCCCCTTCCCTTCCCAAATCCCTTCCGGGTCTTCTTCGAACTTGCTCCTCCTCTCGTTCGCACTGACCCACAATGCTTGACAGAGGTGCTCCCTCTAGGTAGCCGCGTACCTGAGGCCCTAGGAGATCTAGTGGAGGAAGGAGCTCACTAACTCCGTCTAGCTCATTGGGTTCGTCTCAACACCCGTCGAGGCCAGGGACTTGCCCTCTGGGAAGGCCATTGCCTGGACCCGCCTTGCCGTGGATTATGTTGTCTCCCACCGACACGACGTGGTAAATGTGTTGTGTATTTCACCCAAAAACACTCCCCTTTGGTTTAATTTTCTAGATGTTGAACTTGATGATGATTGAGAAGCATTTGTGACTAGTTTCCCATATGATTGGTGACCGTTACCTCCCTCCATATCGTCATCGTCCGCTGAGACTGGTGTTGAAGCGAGTGTGTTTGATCGTCCTCTGCGCATAGCTTCGGCTCGTGTGAGAATTTCTTAGATCTATGTATCTCGTGCTCCCCTTGGCGAGGGAGTTGAGACATCAATAGGTGTCAAGCCGCTCTCGTTCAAGGCGCTCACCACCACGACCTTAGACTCCAAAGCATGTCCACGAAGCATGAAGTCGACCACCTGCAACTCTTTCCCATCTTTGTTTTACTCCCATTGATTTTCAGGCATTTAGATACTACAGAAATGTTTTTGACATAAACGAGACGTCCTATATTTCCGCGATGATCAAATAGTTCCTTCGCTTAGAAGATTTTTGCGTATGATAGGGACCCAAAATAACACCCTCACTGAAATAATGCACATGGAAACGTGCGATAAAATAAGGGAATCGCGAGTCTTGTGTCGAAATTTTTGTTGCCGACAGCGAGATGCAAGGCACTGCTGCCTTTATGGTCAATCCAATTGATCAATTGCTCATTCTTGTGCTGCTTCAGATGCTCCACCAACCGAACTAGCACTTTAAACCGATTGTTCTGCACGGCAGGGTGAAGTGTGGTCTCCTCTCGAGTGGCTATCAACGATCAAACGGTTCGGAGTTAACCGGGTTGGGTCGAGTCGAACGAATCGACTCGGCCGATGCTGCGCGTGTGCTCTGCTGACGTCATTTGGCATGGGCCACGCGCATGCGTTGATGATTTCACGATGTCGTCAGTTGGCGGATGCCGCGCACGCGCCGGCGACTGCGCGCGTGCATTGCAAGGGCCTTGCACCGAAACTGCACGCATGTCGCACGCGCCTTGCACTGAAGCTGCACGCACGTCACATGCGTTCAGGTCTTAAAATTGTTTGGCTAATAGACATAAAACAAGCAACCAAATATGTTTTCGGACGAGTAAGGGTTAGAACATTGTTCAGACACGAAACAGGTTAACACCCTGGTCCAGACAAGCCAACCAAACACAAACAGTCAAACACGTCGTTGAAAAGTGAAAACCCCTCCCCTTCGGCTTCTTCTTCGAGGACTACGCCTTCTCGTGGATTCTGCTGCTGCCCTTCGATCGACGCGCCTCTGCCTCTACGTCGTCGTCGCCACCCCTCGTCTCAACGCTGGAACCCTAGCTAACGCTAAATTAGTCGATCATTGCCATCCGTCGCCAAAAACCCCTCCCTTTCCCCTTCCCAAATCCCTTCCAGGTCTTCTCCGAACTTGCTCCTCCTCTCGTTCGTGCCGACTTGCAACACCCGACAAGGGTGCTCCCTCCAAGCAGCCACGTACCCGAGTCCCCAGGAGATCCAATGGAGGAAGGAGCTCACTAACTCCGTCCAGCTCATCGGGGTCATCTTGTCGCTCGTCAAGGCCAGGGACTTGCCCCCAGGGGAGGTCGTCGCCTGGACCTGCTTCGCCGTCCAGAAGTCCCCCATTGACACGACGTGGTAAATGCATCACGTATTTCCCCCAAAAACTCTCCCCCTTGGTTTAATTTTCTAGATGTTGAACTTGATGATGATGGAGAAGCATTTGTGACTAGTTTCCCATATGATTGGTGACCGTTACCTCCCTCCATATCGTCATCGTCCGCTGAGACTGGTGTTGAAGCGAGTGTGTTTGATCGTCCTCTGCGCATAGCTCCGGCTCGTGTGAGAATTTCTTAGATCTCTGTATCTCGTGCTCCCCTTGGCGAGGGAGTTGAGACATCTAGAGGTGTCAAGCCGCTCTCGTTCAAGGCGCTCACCACCACGACCTCAGACTCCAAAGCATGTCCAGGAAGCATGAAGTCGACCACCTGCAACTCTTTCCCATCTTTGTTTTACTCACATTGATTTTCAGGCATTTAGATACTACAGAAATGTTTTTGACATAGACGAGACATCCTATATTTCCGCGATGATCAAATAGTTCCTTCGCTTAGAAGATTTTTGCGTATGATAGGGACCCAAAATAACACCCTCATTGAAATAATGGACATGGAAAAGTGCGATAAAATAAGGGAATCGCGAGTCTTGCGTCGAAATTTTTGTTGCCAACAGCGAGATGCAAGGAACTGGTTCCTTTATGGTCAATCCAATTGATCAATTGCTCCTTCTTGTGCTGCTTCAGATGCTCCACCAACCGAACTAGCACTTTAAACCGATTGTTCTGCACGGCAGGGTGAAGTGTGGTCTCCTCTCGAGTGGCTATCAACGATCAAACGGTTCGGAGTCAACCGGGTTGGGTCGAGTCGAACGAACCGACTCGGCCGGTGCTGCGCGTGTGCTCTGCTGACGTCATTTGGCATGGGCCACGCGCATGCGTTGATGATGTCACGATGTCGTCAGTTGGCGGATGCCGCGCACGCGCCGGCGACTGCGCGCGTGCATTGCAAGGGCCTTGCACCGAAACTGCACGCATGTCGCACGCGCCTTGCACTGAAGCTGCACGCACGTCACATGCGTTCGGGTCTTAAAATTGTTTGGGTAATAGACATAAAACAAGCAACCAAATATGTTTTCGGACGAGTCAGGGTTAGAACATTGTTCAGACACGAAACACGTTAACACGCTGGTCCAGACAAGCCAACCAAACACAAACAGTCAAACACGTCGTTGAAAAGTTAAAACGCCTCCCCTTCGGCTTCTTCTTCGAGGACTACGCCTTCTCATGGATTCTACTGCTGCCCTTCGATCGACGCGCCTCTGCCTATACGTCGTCGTCGCCACCCCTCGTCTTAACGCTGGAACCCTAGCTGACGCTAAATTAGTCGATCATTGCCATCCGTCGCCAAAAACCCCTCCTTTTCCCCTTCCCAAATCCCTTCCAGGTCTTCTCCGAACTTGCTCCTCCTCTCGTTCGTGCCGACTTGCAACACCCGACAAGGGTGCTCCCTTCAAGCAGCCACATACCCGAGGCCCCAGGAGATCCAATGGAGGAAGGAGCTCACTAACTCTGTCCAGCTCATCGGGTTCATCTTGTCGCTCGTCAAGGCCACGGACTTGCCCTCAGGGGAGGTCGTCGCCTGGACCCGCTTCGCTGTCCAGAAGTCCCCCACTGACACGACGTGGTAAATGCATTACGTATTTCCCCCAAAAACTCTCCCCCTTGGTTTAATTTTCTAGATGTTGAACTTGATGATGATTGAGAAGCATTTGTGACTAGTTTCTCATATGATTGGTGACCGTTACCTCCCTCCATATCGTCATCGTCCGCTGAGACTGGTGTTGAAGCGAGTGTGTTTGATCGTCCTCTGCGCATGGCTCCGGCTCGTGTGAGAATTTCTTAGATCTCTGTATCTCGTGCTCCCCTTGGCGAGGGAGTTGAGACATCTAGAGGTGTCAAGCCGCTCTCGTTCAAGGCGCTCACCACCACGACCTCAGACTCCAAAGCATGTCCATGAAGCATGAAGTCGACCACCTGCAACTCTTTCCCATCTTTGTTTTACTCTCATTGATTTTCAGGCATTTAGATACTACAGAAATGTTTTTGACATAGACTAGACGTCCTATATTTCCGCGATGATCAAATAGTTCCTTCGCTTAGAAGATTTTTGCGTATGATAGGGACCCAAAATAACACCCTCATTGAAATAATGCACATGGAAACGTGCGATAAAATAAGGGAATCGCGAGTCTTGCGACGAAATTTTTGTTGCCGACAGCGAGATGCAAGGCACTGTTGCCTTTATGGTCAATCCAATTGATCAATTGCCCCTTCTTGTGCTGCTTCAGATGCTCCACTAACCGAACTAGCACTTTAAACCGATTGTTCTGCACAGCAGGGTGAAGTGTGGTCTCCTCTCGAGTGGCTATCAACGATCAAACGGTTTGGAGTCAACCGGGTTGGGTCGAGTCGAACGAACCGACTCGGCCAGTGCTGCGCATGTGCTCTACGGATGTCATTTGGCATGGGCCACGCGCATGCATTGATGATGTCACGATGTCGTCAGTTGGCGGATGCCGCGCACGCGCCGGCGATTGCGCGCGTGCATTGCAAGGGCCTTGCACCGAAACTGCACGCATGTTGCACGCGCCTTGCACTGAAGCTGCACGCACGTCACATGCGTTCAGGTCTTAAAATTGTTTGGGTAATAGACATAAAACAAGCAACCAAATATGTTTTCGGACGAGTCAGGGTTAGAACATTGTTCAGACACGAAACACGTTAACACGCTGGTCCAGACAAGCCAACCAAACACAAACAGTCAAACACGTCGTTGAAAAGTGAAAACCCCTCCCCTTCGGCTTCTTCTTCGAGGACTACGCTTTCTCGTGGATTCTGCTGCTGCCCTTCGATCGACGCGCCTCTGCCTCTACGTCGTCGTTGCCACCCCTCGTCTCAACGCTGGAACCCTAGCTGACGCTAAATTAGTCGATCATTGCCAACCGTCGCCAAAAACCCCTCCCTTTCCCCTTCCCAAATCCCTTCCAGGTCTTCTCCGAACTTGCTCCTCCTCTCGTTCGTGCCGACTTGCAACACCCGACCAGGGTGCTCCCTCCAAGCAGCCACGTACCCGAGGCCCCAGGAGATCCAATGGAGGAAGGAGCTCACTAACTCCGTCCAGCTCATCGGGTTCATCTTGTCGCTCGTCAAGGCCACGGACTTGCCCTTAGGGGAGGTCGTCGCCTAGACCCGCTTCGCCGTCTAGAAGTCCCCTACTGACACGACGTGGTAAATGCATTACGTATTTCCCCCAAAAACTCTCCCCCTTGGTTTAATTTTCTAGATGTTGAACTTGATGATGATTGAGAAGCATTTGTGACTAGGTTCCCATATGATTGGTTACCGTTACCTCCCTCCATATCGTCATCGTCCGCTGAGACTGGTGTTGAAGCGAGTGTGTTTGATCGTCCTCTGCGCATAGCTCCGGCTCGTGTGAGAATTTCCTAGATCTCTGTATCTCGTGCTCCCCTTGGCGAGGGAGTTGAGACATCTAGAGGTGTCAAGCCGCTCTCGTTCAAGGCGCTCACCACCATGACCTCAGACTCCAAAGCATGTCCACGAAGCATGAAGTCGACCACCCGCAACTCTTTCTCTTCTTTGTTTTACTCCCATTGATTTTCAGGCATTTAGATACTACAGAAATGTTTTTGACATAGACTAGACGTCCTATATTTCCACGATGATCAAATAGTTCCTTCGCTTAGAAGATTTTTGCGTATGATAGGGACCCAAAATAACACCCTCACTGAAATAATGCACATGGAAACGTGCGACAAATTAAGGGAATCACGAGTCTTGTGTCGAAATTTTTGTTGCCGACAGCGAGATGCAAGGCACTGTTGCCTTTATGGTCAATCCAATTGATCAATTGCTCCTTCTTGTGCTGCTTCAGATGCTCCACCAACCGAACTAGCACTTTAAACCGATTGTTCTGGACGGCAGGGTGAAGTGTGGTCTCCTCTCGAGTGGCTATCAACGATCAAACGGTTCGGAGTCAACCGGGTTGGGTCGAGTCGAACGAACCGACTCGGCCGGTGCTGCGCGTGTGCTCTGCTGACGTCATTTGGCATGGGCCACACGCATGCGTTGATGATGTCACGATGTCGTCAGTTGGCGGATGCCGCGCACGCGCTGGCGACTGCGCGCGTGCATTGCAAGGGCCTTGCACCGAAACTGCACGCATGTCGCACGCGCCTTGCACTGAAGCTGCACGCACGTCACATGCGTTCGGGTCTTAAAATTGTTTGGGTAATAGACATAAAACAAGCAACCAAATATGTTTTCGGACGAGTCAGGGTTAGAACATTGTTCAGACACGAAACACGTTAACACGCTGGTCCAGACAAGCCAACCAAACACAAACAGTCAAACACGTCGTTGAAAAGTGAAAACCCCTCCCCTTCGGCTTCTTCTTCGAGGACTACGCCTTCTCATGGATTCTACTGCTGCCCTTCGATCGACGCGCCTCTGCCTCTACGTCGTCGTCACCACCCCTCGTCTCAACGCTGGAACCCTAGCTGACGCTAAATTAGTCGAGCATTGTCATCCGTCGCCAAAAACCCCTCCCTTTCCCCTTCCCAAATCCCTTCCAGGTCTTCTCCGAACTTGCTCCTCCTCTCGTTCGTGCCGACTTGCAACACCTGACAAGGGTGCTCCCTTCAAGCAGCCACGTACCCGAGGCCCCAGGAGATCCAATGGAGGAAGGAGCTCACTAACTCCGTCCAGCTCATCGGGTTCATCTTGTCGCTCGTCAAGGCCACGGACTTGCCCTCAGGGGAGGTCGTCGCCTGGACCCGCTTCGCCGTCCAGAAGTCCCCTATTGACACGACGTGGTAAATGCATCACGTATTTCCCCCAAAAACTCTCCCCCTTGGTTTAATTTTCTAGATGTTGAACTTGATGATGATTGAGAAGCATTTGTGACTAGTTTCCCATATGATTGGTGACCGTTACCTCCCTCCATATCGTCATCGTCCGCTGAGACTGGTGTTGAAGCGAGTGTGTTTGATCGTCCTCTGCGCATAGCTCCGGCTCGTGTGATAATTTCTTAAATCTCTGTATCTCATGCTCCCCTTGGCGAGGGAGTTGAGACATCTAGAGGTGTCAAGCCGCTCTCGTTTAAGGCGCTCACCTCCACGACCTCGGACTCCAAAGCATGTCCACGAAGCATGAAGTTGACCACCTGCAACTCTTTCCCATCTTTGTTTTACTCTCATTGATTTTCAGGCATTTAGACATTGCAGAAATGTTTTTGACATAGACGAGACGTCCTATATTTCCGTAATGATCAAATAAGTTCATTTGCTTAGAAGATTTTTGCGTATGATAGGGACCCAAAATAACACCCTCACTGAAATAATGCACACGGAAAAGTGCGATAAAATAAGGGAATCGCAAGTCTTGCGTCGAAATTTTTGCCAGCGGCAGCAAGATGCAAGGCAGTTTTGCCTTTGCTGTCATTCCAAGTTATCAATTACTCCTTTTTTTGATACTTAAGATGCTCCACCAACCGAACCAACACTTTAAACCGGTTGTTCTGCACAGCGAGGTGAAGCGCGGTCTCTTCTCGAGTGGTTATCAACGATTAAACGGGTTGGAGTCAACCGGGTCGGGTCGAGTCGGACGAACCGACTCGGCAGGTGTCGTGCGCGTGCTCGGTTGAAGTCATTTGGCACGGGCCACGCGCATGCGTTGATGACGTCACGATGTCGTTAGTTGGCGGGTGTCGCGCACGCGCCAGCGACCTCGTGTGTGCGTTGCAAGGGCCTTGCATCGAAACTGCACGCACATCGCACGCGCCTTGCAATGAAACTGCACGCACGTCGCATGCGTTCGGGTCTTAAAATTGTTTGGGTAATAGACATAAAACAAGCAACGAAATATGTTTCAGAATGGGTTAGGGTTGGAACATTGTTCAAACACGAAACACGTTAACACCCTGTTCCAAACAAGCCAACCAAACACAAACAGTCAAACACATCGTTGAAAAGTGAAAACCCCTCCCCTTCGACTTCTTCTCTGATGACTACGCCTTCTAGTGGATTCCGCTGCTGCCCTTCGATCGACGCGCCTCCGCCTCTCAGCCATCGTCGCTACCCCTCGTCTCAACGCTGGAACCCTGACTGCCGCCGAATCAGTCAATCGTTGCCATCCGTCGCCAAAAACCCCTCCCCTTCCCCTTCCCAAATCCCTTCCGGGTCTTCTTCGAACTTGCTCCTCCTCTCGTTCGCGTCGACCCACAACGCCCGATAGAGGTGCTCCCTCCAGGTAGCCGCGTATCCGAGGCCCCATGAAATCCATTTGAGGAAGGAGCTCAATAACTCTGTCCAGCTCATCGGGATCGTCTTGATGCCTGTTGAGGCCAGGGACTTGCCCTCCGGGGAGGTTGTCGCTTGGACCTGCCTTGCCGTTCGGAAGTCCCCCACCGACACGATGTGGTAAATGCATTGTGTATTTTGCCCAAAAAATCTCCCCCTTGGTTTAATTTTCTAGATGTTGAACTTAATGATGATTGAGAAGCATTTATGACTGGTTTCCCATCTAATTGGTGACCGTTACCTCCCTTCATATCGTCATCGTCCATTGAGATTGGTGTTCAAGCGAGTGAGTTTGATCGTCCTCTGCGCATAGCTCCGGCTCGTGTGAGAATTTCTTAGATCTCTCTATCTTGTGCTCCCCTTGGCGAGGGAGTTGAGACATCTAGAGGTGTCAAGCCGCTCTCGTTCAAGGCGCTCACCTCCACGACCTCAGACTCCAAAGCATGTCCACGAAGCATGAAGTTGACCACCTGCAACTCTTTCCAATCTTTGTTTTACTCTCATTGATTTTCAGGCATTTAGATATTGCATAAATGTTTATGACATAGACGAGACGTCCTATATTTCTGTGATGATCAAATAAGTTCCTTCGCTTAGAAGATTTTTGCATATGATAGGGACCCAAAATAACACCCTCACTAAAATAATGTACCAGGAAAAGTGCAATAAAAATAAGGGAACCGCGAGTCTTGTCTCGAAATTTTTGCTATCGGCAGTGAGATGCAAGGCAGTGTCGCCTTTGCGATCATTCCAATTGATCAATTGCTCCTTCTTGTGCCACTTCAGATGCTTCACCAACAAAACCAGCACTTTAAACCGGTTGTTCTGCACGGCGAGGTGGAGTGCGGTCTCCTCTCGAGTGGTTGTCAACGATCAAACGGGTCAAAGTCAAACGAGTCAGGTCGGATCGGACGAACCGACCCGGCACATGCCACGCGCATGATTGGCTGATGTCAGGATGACATCATCTGGCATGGGCCATGCGCATGTGTTGATGACGTCACGATGATGTCAGTTGGTGGGAGCCGCGCACGCGCCTTGTGCCGAAACTGCACGCACGTCACTCGCGCCCAGGGAAGACCGTATCAACCACATCTCAAACTCTCAACCGCTATCCATGAAGTTACAAAACGTGATATAAACTCATAACAGAATTTATTAAGGAGATCTGATACAGCAGATCACTTGTAGACATAACACAATCAACTGTAGAGAATCAAGGACATCAATCTAACATCTGATCATGTGGAAAGCTCCAATACTATACTGCTAAAGGCTTGCATGTCTTAGAAAGAGCTCAAGAAAAGAGAGATTCCATCATCATTTACAACCACGACTTTTGTCCTTCTTCTCTAAGCCCTTATCATCTGAGTCCTCATTCTCTGAGTCCTTGTTCTATAGCTTGTACATATCACCTAGGAGGTGCAATTGAAAAAGGTATATCAAAAAAAAAAATTCATAACTACCGCCAACGACCTCTGTATCAGTAGAAGAACAGCTGATACAAGCAGCATCAAGGGCCCCGCAGGCGGTTTTGAAGTTAATAGTGGGGATGTCCTGAAGGTAAAGTAAGTTACAACCATTGTGATGAGGGATAGCATAAGCGGTAGCCTGACGGGGAGATATTTGGTGAGGCAAATGATCATTTGGACTGACTAAAAGAACCCGAATGTGTTGCCGCACAGGAAGAGGCTGTACACCACGAGCTCGATATTACTTGGAGGAGTGCCATAACTTAGAGTAATTCTAGTCACGTTATAGTTATAGTTGTCCTACTAAACTTCCTTGGAATGTTTGTCATTGACAACTTTTACAAATTTTGGAGGCTGAAGCATGGATTGGTACGTCGCGCTTACAATGAGCACATCGACAACTAGCAGGGCGTTGCGTATTTTGCCCAAAAACTCTCTCCCATGGTTTAATTTTCTAGATGTTGAACTTGATGATGATTGAGAATCATTTGTGATTGGTTTCCCGTCTGATTGGTGACCGTTACCTCCCCCCATATCGTCATCATCCGCTGAGATTGGTGTTGAAGCAAGTGAGTTTGATCGTCCTCCTCTACACACAGCTTCGGCTCGTGTGAGAATTTCTTCGATCTCTCTATCTCGTGCTCCCCTTGGCGAGGGAGTTGAGACATCTAGAGGTGTCAAGCCGCTCTCGTTCAAGGCGTTCACCTCCACGACCTCAGACTCCAAAGCATGTCCACAAAGCATGAAGTCGACCACCTGCTACTCTTTCCCATCTTTGTTTTACTCTTATTGATTTTCATGCATTTAGATACTGCAGAAATGTTTTTGACATAGACGAGACATCCTATATTTTCATGTCAATCAAATAAGTTCCTTTGCTTAGAATATTTTTGCCTATGATAAGGACCCAAAATAGGACCCTCACTGAAATAATGCACACAGAGAAGTGCAATAAAATAAGGGAACCGCGAGTTTTGCCTCAAAATTTTTGCTGGCGACAGCGAGATGCAAGGTAGTGTCGCCTTTGCGGTCATTCCAATTGATCAATTGCTCTTTCTTGTGCCGCTTCAGATGCTCCACCAACCGAACTAGCACTTTAAATCAGTTGTTCTGCACGTCGAGGTGAAGCGCGGTCTCCTCTCGTGTGGTTGTCAACGATCAAACAGATCGGAGTCAATTGGGTCGGGTCGGGTCGGACGAACCGAGCTGGCACGTGCCGTGCATGTGGTCGGCTGACGTCACGATGGCGTCATCTGCATAGGCCATGTGCTTGTGTTGATGACGTCACAATGACATCAATTGGTGGGTGCCGCACACGCGCTAGCGACCACACGCTTGCGTCGCACACGCCTTGCACCGAAACTGCACGCTCGTTGTACGCGCCTTGCACCGAAACTGCACGCACATCACACGCGCCCGGGGAAGACCGTATCAACCACATCTCAAACTCTCAACCGCTATCCATGAAGTTACAAAACATGATATAAACTCATAACAGAATTTATTAAGGAGATCCGATACAGCAGGTCACTTGTAGACATCGCTCAATCAACTGCAGAGAATCAAGGACATCAATCTAACATCTGACCATGTCGAAAGCTCCAATACTATACTACTAAAGGCTTTCATGTCTTAGAAAGAGCTCAAGAAAAGAGAGATTCCATCATCATTTACAACCACGACTTTTGTCCTTCTTCTCTAAGCCCTTATCCTCTGAGTCCTCATTCTCTGAGTCCTTGTTCTCTAGCTTGTACATATCACCTAAGAGGTGCAATCGAAAAAGGCATACCAGGAAAAAATTCATAACTACCGCCAACGGCCTCTGTATCAGTAGAAGAACAACTAATACAAGTAGCATCAGGGGCCCCGCAGGCGGTTTTGAAGTTAATAGCAGGGATATCGTGAAGGTAAAGTAAATTACAACCATTGCGATGAGGGATAGGATAAGCGGTAGCCTGATGGGGAGATATTTGGTGAGGCAAATGATCATTTGGACTGACTGAAAGAACCCGAATGTATTGCCGCACAGGAAGAGGCCGTACACCACGAGCTCGACATTACTTAGAGGAGTATCATAACTTAGAGTAATTTTAGTCACGTTATAGTTATAGTTGTCCTGCTCAACTTCCTTGGAATGTTTGTCATTGACAACTTTTACGATCTTTGGAGGCTAAAGCATGGATTGGTACGTCGCACTTATAATGAGCGCAGCGACGACCAGCAAGGCGTTGCGTATTTCACCCAAAAACTCTCCCCCTTGGTTCAATTTTCTAGATGTTGAACTTGATGATGATTGAGAATCATTTGTGACTAGTTTCCCATCTGATTAGTGACCGTTACCTCCCTCCATATCGTCATCGTCTGCTGAGACTAGTGTGGAAGCGAGTGAGTTTGATCGTCCTCCTCTGCGCACAACTCCGGCTCGTGTGAGAATTTCTCCAATCTCTCTATCTCGTGCTGCCCTTGGTGAGGGAGTTGAGACATCTAGAGGTGTCAAGCCACTCTAGTTCAAGGCGTTCACCTCCACGTCCTCAGACTCCAAAGCATGTCCATGAAGCATGAAGTTGACCACCTCCAACTCTTTCCCATCTTTGTTTTACTCTCATTGATTTTCATGCATTTAGATACTGCAGAAATGTTTTTGACATAGACTAGACATCCTATATTTCCGTGAGTATCAAATAAGTTCCGTTGCTTAGAAGATTTTTGCATATGATAGGGACCCAAAATAGGACCCTCACTGAAATAATGCACATGGAGAAGTGCGATAAAATAAGGGAACCGCGAGTCTTGCCTCGAAATTTTTGCTGGTAGTAGCGAGATGCAAGGCGGTGTCGCCTTTGTAGTCATTCCAATTGATCAATTGCTTCTTCTTGTGCCGCTTCAGATGCTCCACCAACTAAACCAACACTTTAAACCGGTTGTTCTGCACGGCAAGGTGAAGCGCGGTCTCCTCTCGAGTGGTTGTCAACGATCAAACGGGTCGGAGTCAACCGGGTTAGGGCGGGTCGGACGAACCGACCCGGCACGCGCTGCGCGCGTGCTCAACTAAGGTCACAATGACGTCATCTGGCACGGGCCACGCACATGTGTTGATGACGTCACGATGACATCAGTTGGCGGGTGCCGCGCACACGCCACTGACCGCGCGCGTTCGTTGCACGCGCCTTGCACCGAAACTGCACGCATGTTGCACGTGCCCGAGGAAGACCGTATCAACCACATCTCAAACTCTCAACCGCTATCCATGAAGTTACAAAACGTGATATAAACTCACAACACAATTTATTAAGGAGATCTAATATAGCGGATCACTTGTAGACATCACACAATCAACTGCAGAGAATCAAGGACAACTATCTAAGATCTGACCTTGTCGAAAGCTCCAATACTATATTACTAAAGGCTTGCATGTCTTAGAAAAAGCTCAAGAAGAGAGAGATACCATCGGAGGGGGTGATAGATCGTCCAGGTTTCATGCTATTTCAACGCTAAAATCTCCTGCAATCCATATGAGTGACTATGTAGCTCTGCGCGATGCTAAAACGGATGAATTCCTATAGCTAGGAATGTCGTAAGAAACGAAGTTCCAAGCTTGGAGCTTCGCAACGATGAAGAAATCAACCTCGACTGCAGCGAATGCTCCCTGCCCATGATTCGATCTCATGACAGGAACTTGTGCCGCTGGTTTTACCGAGTAATTCTCATTGGCTCTGTCCTATGCACCTCACGTACAGCTTAAAAGACGGGGCAAAACGGGATCTACAAGCACTTCATGAAGGAAATACAGTAAAACTGAATGGACAAGAACAGAGGACTGCTCTTAACACAGCATGTTCCGTTGTGTAGGACCTGACGGAGGAGAGGGCCCGGTGAGCCGGGTCTTCCAGCATTTCGGCAGGCAGCATAACCAAACCAGCAATTTCGCCGGCACTAGCAGAAGATTGTCTGCCGGCTATGTCATCTGGGATGTCCGCCATTTTCTGCGGCTTCGGAACTTTGACTATGTGAAGATTAATCTGCCTCTCTAATGGGGACGCTGGATGCGGGTGACTTGCGAAACCCGAAGAGGACCGCGTTGAGACTAGGAAGACGTCACGTATCACCAAATCGACGGCGAGCGCTGCCAATTCCTTGAACTTTCTCGTGATTTTCATCTCCCTTTTGTTACAATTTCCTTTCCTCTCTCTCTCTCTCTCTCTCTATGTCCGAGTTCTTTCTTTTTGTATTCTTTGCTCTCTCCACCCCCACGCTTACTCACACGGGATCTCCTTTTCCTGATGCCCTCTCTCCCCATTTTTCACCCATGCACAGCCCTGTTCTCTCTGCTCTCTCGATTTGCTCACGCTCACATTCGTGTTGGAATATAATACGCGGAAACGACAAGATAATCACCAGAGAAATAAACGAAAAATAATAAGGATACCAGAAATTTACGTGATTTGGTCCAAGTATCGGTATCTATGTCCACGGAGAGAGTTAGCAGCGAATTATCTACTATAATCGGAGAATCATAATTTACAATCGTTCACAAACTCAAGTGTTTCCCACATCTAAATTTAACCAAAAATCCAAAATATTTATAAATAAATAACTCACTTAGATAAACTTACAACACGAAATTACTGCGCGTTCAAACTCAAAACAAAACACTATACGTATGCCAAAATCAGGAACTCTAGCGTTTGTATTTAGTCCGTGTACATATGGCTTCACGTATCTCTTCACAGCTTCGCACGGCTTGTGGCTTCAAAGATCGTGGACGTGCGGCTTCGTAGAGGTGCAGAAGCCAAAAGGAAATAACCTCACTGAGATGCTTTCTAACGTATACGTGTGTGCCCAAGGTCAAAGGTTTGACCTTGGGTCCCACCACTTCGGCGATTCTTCACGTGTAGAGGGAGGTCTTTCCTTTTACTTTTTTTATTTTTTTATTTTACGTGGGGGGGGCTTGGGCAACTTCACTCCAAAGGGGAAAATTCATTTTTTAATTATTTCCTCCTTTGTGCAGCTTTAAGAGCCCAACGACTCGCATTTTGTAAACACTCAAACTCAAGACATAATTTAACAATCATTTCCTCAATCTCTGGTTTTTCCAGTAGTTTCTGTAGACTCGCTAAAAGTGGCCTAAAGTGGGTTAAATCAGGAAATAATCATAGTAACATCCGGTTCATGAGAGTTTGACAAGGATAAGTATAATAAGAGTGTCATAACTTTTGTACATTGATAATTTGAATGCTATAACTTTTTTTTTTTTGGCTATTTAAAGTCAACTATTCGAGTGCTCTCTCTCTCTCTCTCTCTCTCTCTAAATATGTCATGAGCTTCTTTGTGCTCTTCCAGTAGTTCCGACCAAAAACACGGGTGGCAACAGAGACTGCCATGGCCGCTGCTACCGTCGTCTCCTCTTTCTCTTCCTATTGATCATCTTGTGCCTACTGCCGTGTCCATCTAAGGTTGATGCGTCAGGCAGAGAAGCCAGGGGAATGTTTGGCATTGTTAGGTACGGATACGTAGCCTGGTCCGTGGCCATCGACCCATCGAGAGCAATGTTGATTGCTGAGCTCCACCTCATCAAAGGAACCTCCATCTATCGGCCCAACATCAAGAATCTCCACCTGGTTGCCAAGTTAGAGCAATTTTTTTTTTTTATCAGTTCTATTCTACTCTTATCTTAACTCTCACTAGAGTGTAAGAGTCGAAAACTCACACCTGAAACTAAATTGCTCTCACCTCAATCAACACTTGCATTTGAATCCCTCACCTCCCCATTTTCATGTGACAAGGGTAACCATTGGGGCAAATCCTAGTTGTTAAGCCGAGCAAAGTTGATTGTTTGGTCAATGGCTCTTTCGTTAAGAATCATTATCCTTTTCTTTTTCTTTTTCTGTTTTGTCGTAATAATCACCCTTTTTCCACATGAACCATTTAAGCACAATTTTTGAAATCTTATAATTATTAATTAATACCACAAAAACCTTAAACTGGTATGTCTATGATAAATTTATTCAAAACTAATTTTTTACCTTAAAAAATCTCAACAAATTTACCTCAATTAATTTTCGTTAAATTTTATCATCAAATTGTTAAATTTGATAACACACGACAGTTGAAGAGTGTATCAGTTTGGAATTTTACTCTCTATTTGTCACACACACACACACACACACGAGAGATATGTATATATATATATATATATATATATATATATATATATATATATATATCATTTTGTGGTTTTTCATAATATTAATCAAATCTAACGGAAACTAACAAAGGTAAATTTGTTACTTGTGTACTAATTTCGAGTTTTCTTGGTTAAAAGAATTAGTTTATGGTAAATTTATCTTTGATATAGGATTTTTGTAAAATTAAATCTATAATTAAATTGTCAAGTGAAAAATAAAATTATTCAATATGAAAAATTATACATGTTAGATAAAATTGTTGGGGTGTAGGTCACACTCTCCATCAATAGTATGACACGGGAGTCCCGCTCCTAATGAGCAGGCGAGGGTTCGAAGCAGCGCTTCCAAGCCACAAATTATTGATAGTTTTGGTTCGAGCCCATGAATAGCTATCGAATATATATAATTTATTTTTCTTGTAATTAAAAGATACAACAAAGATGTGTGATATGCTAATTATAGTGAAATTCTTTGCTAATCATAACTTTAGTTTAAGGGTGAACTAGGAGAAAAACCCTCTGTTTCGAATTTTTCTTGCTTTTATTTTTTATTTGCTTGTGATTGTGCATCGAATCTTAATAGATATTATTTAAGTCGTGAGAAATTTAATTCCTATGATGAATTTGTTTTTTTTATTTATAGAAAAAGGATCTAACATGGAGGAAATCGTGTTTAGAATTTGGAGAGTAACGGTGTAATTTTGGCATTAGATAGACCACCGAAAAATTAAGTTGTTGATAGGAGATCAAATTTTATTAGTAGAGTGATGGTGCAATTCTAGGGCTTTGCCCTCATTTCTTACCAAAAAATACAAAAGGAAGTGATCATTGGGCGAGCCGGGACTAAGCCAGGCCCAAAGGTCATGCCTAGTACGTTAATCTAGCCCATCCATCACAAAAATTACATGGAAATGTTAAGGTTGGGGGCGGGCCGATAAGTATGGAAGTTGGGTGGGTACAATTGAGTACCCGCCCTGACCAAATCCTAATGCACGTAAACGGATATATTTTCGATAAATACGACGGGTTCGAAATTAATTACTAAATTACAAATTTAATCTTATTTTTGCAATGTCTATGGTCAACATATTTGCAAAAAAAAAATTAACATTTGGTATCACTCCATTGCGAAAATTTCTAATTATTGAGCGACGAAAATGTAATTATTGAATATACAATGAAAATATAAAGTGTGCACATTGATGTGTGAAAAACGAAATATTTTTAATTTTTTTTTTTTTTAAAGAAAGTTGTTGCAGAAAAAGAAATAATCAAATTTAAATATCGATTCATGTGAGAGATCAAATTGAACTGTTAATCTGTATATTCTGCATTAATGCAATACTTATAAGATAAATAATGGAGAGTAATTTAAATAAATATAACAGTACATATGTAGATATATATATCTAGTAGATTAATTTATAGAATTCTTTTTGGCTATCCATGCAAAATATCTAACTTTGGCCTACGTCATCATGGTTCTCCTTCCAGCTTCCAAGCGGGCGGTTGTCTTCGAGTCCAAATCACATACGCCAACCACTGCCGATGGGAAGTCCCCGATGACCTCATCCCTTGCCAGTCTCCCTCCCCTCCCCACCACTCTCTCCATACTCCGCTGCCGTCGCTTTGCCGCTCCCAATGTAGCCTCTCCGCCGCCTTCTCCGGCCTCATCTCCACCCTTCGTAACACCACCCCCTTCTCATTCTCCATCTCCCACCGCTCCTCTGGCAACGTCCTCTTCGACACCTCCACCTCCACCTCTGACCCCTTGGCCTTCCTCATCTTCAAGGACTAGTACCTCCAACTCTCCTCCTCCCTCCCTGTCAGCCGCTCCTCCCTCTATGGGATCGGAGAGCACACAAAGCAGTCGTGTCATGCCCCGAACCCTGAGCGCGTGCCCATTCCTCTCTGGTTGATTAAATTTGCAACTTCTCAAGACTAGTCGCTGACCCTTTTTGTTTTATTACACATGCGGAAGCGGATTATAAATTCCCTGACAATAATCATCTCGGGATAGAAAAGCAGAACAATAGAGTCACAAACAAACATGATTTTATATATACACTGAGTCATGTACAAAAGTCTATGGCCAAAAGACTACAAAAGACTAGCCTTCCAAAAGAAGCCGTCCTAACAGACCTACACTTCCGATCACCTCCTCTCGGCTTCAAGTCCTCCACTCGGTAACCCTGAAAATGTTGTCCCACAACGGGGTGTGATATAATCTCAGCGAGTTCACACGCTAAACCCCAATTATGAGGGAAATACGCCCAAAAGTGTCCTAATCACACAATCACACAATCAATGAGACTTACCTCGTTTCAGATCCACCTTGCAGGTTAGTATAATTTATATCACAGACAACATGAGAGTATGAGCTACAACCAAGCTCAATTAACTGGAACGCCATATTGAAATTCTCAAGTATGCACAGGAATCCTAATTATAGGGCCAAATATTCAACTCAATTAAACATGCGTTCCTAGTTTTGATCTCGCCATATAGCACGGCCTACTCTCTATTCGGTGGTCTTCTGGCATTTTCAGGTATCATCTCACCCTATTGAGCATGGCACGTCTCTTTATCAGACGGCTTTCCCAAAGGAGCATAGAGTTCAGAATCTACTGCGACCGGCTTCCTGTTGTCCAGGGGTTATCTCAAATAGGGATAACATCCAACTTAACAGCCTAGAACAATTTCTCTTAACCATCACACGATCACTCAAATATGGCCCAGGGTACCGTGCCTTGCATTCAAATGCTTCAATTAAAATGGTGAGCCTGGCCTTTTTCTTCATATTAGAAATTTATATGAAATTACTCGTGTGTGGGTACACGGTCAACTTGACTCAAAAAAATTGACACTTTTCTTTTTTAAAGTCCCACTATTTTATATAGTACTTAAAACCATTTTCGGTGTCAAAATTTGATACTGGATTTTCTGAATAAATAGTTTTGGAATTAAATACCAAAAATTCAATCGCATTCAATTTGCATAATTTAACACTCAATTGCAGAAATTAACTACACCATTGCAATCAACATGAAATTCAATCACCGGCTATCCCGGCCTAATTTCCGGAAAAATAATTAATAATTAACTAATTTCGAAAATTAATTAATTAATTCAATTTAATTTCTAAAAATGCTAACCTAGGCCAAAATTATTAAATTAAACATCAATACGGACTCAGAAAATTCCCGAACCCTTCTAGATAAATAGTACAATTTATTTAGGCTTTAGCTAAACCATGCTAACCACCTAACATGCTCAATTAAATAATTAGATTTCTAATTTAATCTAACTAACCACCTAATACCTAATAAAATAAATCTAAACACCCCTTAAACATTATTAGCCTACTAAGAAGAGTTTAGAGTATAAACTCACCGGTTAATTGCGGAAACCGGTTCACCACGACGATGGCACGACGGCAACCGAAATCTGAATTTTCGGCGGCGTTGGCGGACACTTGGGCCGGGCCTAAAACGGGCCCAACAAATCTCAGCCCAAACTGAGATTTATTCTTGATTTTGGGCTGGACCCAAGTTGGGCTGGGCCTGCTAACTTGCTGGACTGGACTGCTGAAGATGGGCTGGTTTCTTGGGCTCGTGAAAAATTTTCGCTGGACTGCTGGGCTTGACTGAAGATGGGCTGCTGCAGCTGAAGCCCACGGCTGGCTTGACTTCAATTGGGCCGAATGAGGGCTTCGAATGGACTTGTGGGCTCGAGGGGTGTGCGGCTTCGTGCGAGGATGGCTTCTCGCGGATGGAGATGCAGCTGCAGCTTGCTTCGGTTGCTGCTCGGTCAAACAAGGAACTTCGATTGTTGATGGTTGACCAGGCGTGAGTCGAAGGAAGACACGAAGCAGTGGAGAATTCGATGAAGTGGAGATGGACAGGTGGGCGGTCAACAAAGGAACTCAACTAAAAAACCTGCCTCGTGGAGTAGGGGGGAAAACAAATCTCGGTAATCTCGGTGGGCGAACAGACGGTGGAAGGAAATGAAAGAAAAATGAAAGGAACGGCAGAAGCTGAGAGAATTTGAGGAGAGAGACGGTGGTATGTGGCAGATGATGAAAAAAAGAAAATGATCGTGGGCGTGGGCTGAAGAAACCGTGAGGGGATGCAGAATTTGATGGAAGATTGAAAGAAAAGCAACAGCAAGACTCGACTGGCTTCGTATGAAGAAAATAAAGGAAAGCAAGAGTAGAAATTTGCACAAAGGAGGAGGTCGGCCAAGAGACGTGCCGAGAAAGCCAAGGTGGAGGGGCCCAAGGTTAACAATTTTTATCTCTTCCATTGATGGCTTTGTCCCACTAATACTTTCCAAGATAATTTCCACAAATTGATTCAATTTTGATGCCAATATATGCTGCCCTCACCATATATCCGAATTCTTCAATTTAAGTTTCAATTCCCATCCAAATTCTTCAATTTGATGTCCAAATTTGATGTAGAAAAAGCTCACATAATTTATGCAAGTCCCTTTCGCCAAGTAGCTTGATTTGCAAGTCAAAAATCCCTTCAAATTAGCCAAACTGAATTTCTGATCGTTTTCCGAGATGTCCTAATCGAATTTTCGTAAAAATTCCGGAATCTCTAAAAATCTTCGGAGAATGAGTCGACGTTCCTGAAATAGCTCGTGACACCACAAAACTTTCAATTTCTGAAATCGAGTTCAAATTCACGGTTAATTTTACTCCAACACGCTTTTAGTGTGACTTGGCCTACCGTGTAGTTTTTAGGAATTTTTAGTGCAATTGATTCGTGATCGAATTATCTCAAGTCACAATGTACATCATCGACACATTGGCGACTCTCGGTTGTTGTGAAAATCTCAAGGTTTTAAATATAGCACCGCGTACCAAAACGATAGAAAAATCGGTCTAGTGCCGATCGATGAGTATTTTGCAACCAGGTGAAATCACCTACACTCTGATCACATATCTCAGTCGAATCGACCTATCTCTGGTCTCTGTTCGATTTCAACAGTGCCGTAATGACCTTGTAGACCAACACGGTCGAACAGTCGATTCTTTGTCGAATTATCAAGTCCAATTGCATTTAGATTCCTTAATTGTTTTTCTAGATAGTTCAGTTATCTTGTGAATGATCAGTTAAGAGAATAACACTATTGAAGCATCGACGAAATGCCTGATTTATTCAATTGAAATTTGAAAAATTAGGATGTCACACGTCGCTCTGACTCTTGCCAAACCAAACCCTTACTTTGTGGAACGCCGATATCCTCAGCTCGAACCTCAATCTCAACCTGTATGGGTTGCATCCATTTTACATGGACGTCAGGTTGTCCTTAGGCGGCCACAGCGGGGGAGGTGTTGGGGCGGGCACGAGCCACGGCGTTCTGTTGCTGAACAGCAATGGCATGAACGTGGTGTACACTGGTGATAGGATCACTTACAAGGTGATCGGTGGGGTGTTGGATTTGTTTTTCTTCCCCGGGCTGTCGCCGGAGGGAGTCATGGAGCAGTACACCGAGCTCATCGGCTAGCCGACCCCAATGCCGTATGGGTCCTTCGGTATGCTGGTTTTTGTGATTGGCTTTTGATTGTTGATGCTGTCATTTTGATGAATTTGATTCCCCTATCGTGGTTCGGCTTCTGTAGCTTAGTCCATAGTAAATGTGAGATTTTGAGCATAATAATGTGTAATATTATGCAATAATGTAATATTATGTTAGTGGGCCCCAAAAGAAGAAACTGAAAAAGAAACCGAAAAGTTAGTAAAACAAAAAGGAAAGGGGAGAGGGCTCGGCTAAATAGAAGCTGAGGGGTCCTCTACCAAAAAAGAAAAGAAAGAAAAGAAGAAGAAGAAGAAGAGAAAGGGGGAAGAAAGGAAAGGAATCTTGGCACGTACACATCTCGGATGCCTCGCTAAGCCGACTCGACTCCATAACACAGCACCCAGTAAGAGATCAAGCCCTCGTTTGTCCGATTGAAGTAATTTTTGGATTTAGGATTTAAATTCGAAATTTTTGGAAAACTGAGTGGCGAAGTCTAATTTCAGAGTCGTTGAGCTGCGTATTTTTGCAAGAACGGTAATTTAGGGTGTTGTGGAGCCGTGGGATTTTACGGATCGCGATTTGAGCTTATGGTTTGTCCGAAACAAAATTTCAAAGTTTCCCGCGCGCAGTGAACAGTACGCGTCCAGCAGCCTTGGGCCCGTATTTTGTCATTTTTCGGCTTGATTTTGGGATGGCCAAGTTGGGATTCTTGTGATATGTTTCAAGGGCTCTCTATTGAATATAAGTACGTTCGGATCGGAGTTCGGAAGAAAAAGTTAAGGCGCAATCAAGTTTTGCACTTAAATTTCGTGTTGCGAATAGCTTGAACAATCGCTTTGGTTATGCGATTTGTTAGCGTGTAGAAGTCCTTTTGTTAAAGTTAAGGCGTAATTTAGTTGTTTCAAAGTAGAGACAGAGTTTTATTAGATTTTAACATTTTTCTCGGTTATTTGTTAGGACCTTGAATTCGACGATCTACGAGTATCGTTCATCGTTTGTCGTCGACACGAGGTGAGTGGTACTATATCTTCTTTGGTTTTATAAAATCATGTCTTGAAGTATATATATGTATATATATTGAATTGAGAAGAGCATTTTTATTGTATAAAAGCCAGATCGAGCAATTGCTACCCTTTGCTTGATTGTGAATCTTTGAAAAGCACGTTATACAAGGTTTATGAAGAAACATATATGAAAAGGTTTATGATGATTTCAGAAACAGATATGAAATGAATGATGGGCTATGTTGCAAAATGTTATTTGTTTGGTTTAATATATTGATTTTGGATTGGATTTCTGGTATTGGAGAATGGTTATTTATGCTCAATATGACTGTGAATCCAGTGATGGGTTTTTGAGGTATGCATACCAGGTTTAGGATATCCTTCTAGGCCTAGCCATCGGCTTTGTAGGTGGAGACCTTGCCAAGGGAAGAATCTTGGTCGCCTTGTCACAAGGCGTTGTGTCGTGACCATGGTTAGTTATTGAGCAAAGATTGATCGATGGATAGACCATTGATATGTGTTTTTGATGGAGATTATTCAATGTATTCGACCATTGATACTAAACTTTTGATAGCAATTTAAATGAGTTTTCCATATTAGTATAAAGCTTTGAAGATGAGTAATAGCTTTTATATGATTCGATATGTATTCTATATATTAAATTGGCGTTATGAGATTTGGTATTAATTTGTATACATGCATAGGGGTTGTTCGATCTACTTAGAAGATATGTACTACTCACTGAGCTGTGGTTGCTCATCCCATTCCTCCTTTAATCTTTTCAGGTTCTTCAGCTAGCGGCGAATAGAGCGAGTGCGTAGTCGGTGGGAACTTTTGGGGAGTTCTATTTTGTTTTTGGTATGGTTCAAGGAAGTGGTGCAAATAATACTTACTAGTAGTTGGATCGTCTGAGTTTTAAACATATATCTCTTTTTCTTTTGGTGGATTATAGAAACTCTGATGTTGCAACCAATTTGTTGGTTTATCTGATATATATATATATATGGTTTGAGATATATATAAGTCAATATCAGTTTGTTGGTTGTGTTTGAGGCTGCGTTCTTTGTAAAGAAGGACGGCCATGTCATTCCCATTCCTTGTGGTTTTGGGGTGTGACATTTTTGGTATCAGAGCCAGGTTTTGATCTTTTTGGTTGTAATTATGGGACGTTGTGAGGTTGTGTGACAGATTTTATTTTTGCGTTAGTCTTCTAGATTCTAAGGTATAGTTTCATTCTTGGATTCAGGTGATCATGAGTACCGACTCTGAGACACTTGCCTCACTTCGTAGAAGTCGCAGAGGCAAACGAGTCGCTACCCCTGAGGCTAGAGACTTGCCTCAAGCTTCTCGAGGTGCTTCTATGGGAAGGAGACTTGAGGACCACTATGATATGAGTCCTGACTTGCACGAAGTCAGAGAAGAGGATCAAGAGCCAACCCGTTCAACTGAATTTGAACAAGCGATGATCCATTGGTATCGCCAAGCAAAAGAATTAATTGGAGATGGAGCGACCGGTTCAGGCACTTTTGCCCATTTTAGAAAGGCGAAACCACCCACTTTTGATGGGAAAGCTGATCCTCTTGCGGCTGAGCGTTGGATTAAAAAGATTGATGGGATCTTTGAAGCTGAAGAGGTTCCTGAGGATCGGAAAGTTAAATTTGCCACCCAATACACGGAAGGTGAAGCGAGTTTTGGTGGGATGGAATGAAGCCAAGTCTTGGAGGTAGGGATGTTATCATATCCTGGGAGGACTTTAAAAATGCGTTCAATGCTCAATTCTTCCCAAAGTCATTCCAGGCAAAGATGAAGGGTGACTTTGTACATGTATCTCAGGGTGACTCCACAGTTTTGGAGTATTCTGTTCGCTTTAATCAATTGAGTAGATTTGCGGAGCACTTAGTAGCAAATGAGGAAGATAAAGCCAACCATTTCCTAAGAGGGCTCCGACCTGAAATTAATTCTGCACTTGCACCTTTCGTATTAACAACTTATAAGGATGTGCTAGAACGAGCAATCAAGGTGGAACAAAGCATTCTGAAGCACGGCACACAAGGAGCGCCTCAACCCAAAAGGTTTAAGCCCACAAATGTGCAAGGTAGCCATACTGATGGTAGTGGAAGGCGAAGAGGCTTTAGCCGGCCAGGACAGTTCAAAAATCCAAGTAACCAAGGCCCTTGTAATACGTGTGGAAATTATCATCACGGTGAGTGTTATCGGAAAATGGGAGTATGCTTCTCATGTGGGAAAGCGGGACACATGCTGCGAGATTGTCCTATACGAAGGAATCCTCCTATTGGCAATAGATCATGTAATCTATGTGGGCGACAAGGGCACCTAGCACACCAGTGTTTCAGGCGGAGGAATACCCCTTTTGTTGGTAGGCCCCAAGAGAACCAACAAAGACAAAGTACAAGCGGGAAAGTTTTTGCAATGACGAAGGAGGATGCGGCAGCATCTAATGCAGTGGTTGCAGGTAATATTTCTATTGCCTCGGATTGTGCTTATGCGTTATTTGATCCTGGTGCTATGCACTCCTTCATCTCAACTGAATTTGCAAAGAAGCTTGATGTGTTGCCTGACCCTCTTGAATGTGAATTGTGTGTTGATAATCCTACTGGCGATTTCTTAATTGGTCATCATGTGTTCAAGAGATGTGTGATTCGAATTAATAATGTTGAAATGCCTGTGGATCTAGTGGAGTTAAATATTCGAGATTTCGATGTTATTATAGGGATGGATTGGTTATCTACCTATCGTGCTATTGTTGACTGTTTTTCAAAGAAAGTTATATTTAGACTTTTGAATCAACCCGAATTCTCTCTTTCGGGAAGTTGTGAAAACACGTCTCCAAGGTTGATCTCAGCTTTGCAAGCGAGGAAACTTTTGAGAAAAGGTTGTTGTGGTTATTTAGCTTGTGTAAAAGACACAAGTAAGGTTGTAGTAAATTTGGAAGATGTTCCTGTCGTTAGAGAGTTTCCAAGTGTATTTCCTGAGGATTTACCAGGCTTACCTCTTGATAGAGAAATCGAGTTTTGTATTGAATTGATGCCCGGTACAACACCAATCTCTAAGGCACCATATCGAATGGCACCCACTGAATTGAAAGAATTGAAAACGCAGCTACAAGAGCTTTTGGATAAAGGTTTCATCAGACCCAGTGTTTCACCTTGGGGA
Source organism: Eucalyptus caleyi (assembly GCA_014182885.2). Classification (NCBI taxonomy): domain Eukaryota; kingdom Viridiplantae; phylum Streptophyta; class Magnoliopsida; order Myrtales; family Myrtaceae; genus Eucalyptus; species Eucalyptus caleyi. Next base: position 29,783,982 of record CM024470.2, read on the forward strand.
GCTCTTGTTCTATTTGTGAAAAAAAAAAAAAAGGATGGTAGTATGTGGCTTTGCATAGATTACCGAGAGCTTAACAAGGTAATGGTCAAAAACAAATATCCTTTACCTCGGATTGAGGATTTATTTGATCAACTTCAGGGAGCTAAGGTATTTTCCAAGATCGACCTTCGTTAAAGGTATCATCGATTGAAGATAAAGATAGATGATGTGCCTAAAACTGCTTTCGAACAAGGTATGGCCATTATGAATTTCCCGTCATGCCTTTTGGATTAACAAATGCGCCTGCTGCCTTCATGGACTTGATGAACAGGGTGTTCAGGGAATATCTAGACAAATTTATTGTGGTGTTCATTGATGACATCCTAGTATATTCAAAGAGTGTAGAGGAACATGAACAACACTTGAGATTTGTCTTGCAGACTTTGCATGAAAAGAAGTTGTACGCCAAATTTAGTAAGTGTGACTTCTGGCTTGATCATATAGAATTCTTGGGTCATGTGATCTCGAAAGATGGCATATCAGTGGACCCAAAGAAGGTTGAAGCAGTTGTTAAATGGAATCGTCCAACAAATGTTACAGAAGTGAGAAGTTTTCTTGGGCTAGCCGGCTACTATAGGTGATTTGTAGAGGGGTTCTCAAAGATTGCCGGTCCACTTACTCGTCTAACTCAGAAAAAAGTTAAATTTGAATGGTCAGACCAATGTGAACGTAGTTTTCAAGAGTTGAAGAGACGGCTGGTGTCGGCTCCTATTCTAACTCTACCGTCTGGAAGTGGTGGCTTCGTAATCTACTGTGACGCATCCAAAGAAGGTTTGCGTTGTGTTCTTATGCAAGGTGGCAAGGTTATTGCCTATGCTTCGAGACAATTGAAATTACATTAGAAGAATTACCCCACTCATGATTTGGAGTTAGCGGCAGTTGTGTTTGCCTTGAAGATATGGCGGCACTATTTGTATGGTGAAAAATGTGAAGTCTTTACCGATCACAAGAGTCTGAAGTATATCTTTACTCAGAAAGAACTAAACATGAGGCAAAGAAGATGGCTAGAACTTTTGAAGGATTATGACTTGTCCATTAATTACCATCCGAGTAAAGCTAATGTGGTAGCGGATGCTTTGAGTCGTAAATCATCTGGAAATATGGCAGCTTTGCTCACTTCTCAGAAATCTATTCTTGAAGATATGAGGAAGTTAGACTTGGAGGTGTTGGTGTAGCAGCTTGGTGCTCAATTAGCTAATCTTCAAGTACAACCTATGTTGATTGACAGAATTAAGGTTAAATAGAATGAAGATCCATAATTACAAAAAATTAGAGAAGGTGTGGAAGCTGGAAGACAAGCGGATTTTGGTTTACACGTAGATGGATCCTTAAGGTTTCGTGGTCGACTATGTGTTCCTGAGGACTCAAATTTGAAAAAGGAGATCCTGCAAGAAGCTCACAGTACTAGATTTTCAATTCATCCGGGAAGCACTAAAATGTATAGGGACTTGAGAGAAAACTTTTGGTGGATCAACATGAAAAATGATATTATAAAATTTGTCGATCAATGTTTAGTTTGCCAGCAAGTGAAAATTGAGTATCAGAAACCAGGTGGGTAGTTGCAACCTCTAGAGATACCTAAATGGAAGTGGGAGCATATTGCCATGGACTTTGTAGTCGGTCTACCGAGGACGCCAAGTGGTAAGAATGCTATATGGGTGATTGTTGATCGATTGACTAAGTCCGCTCACTTTTTGTCATATCGATTTGGCCTTTCAATGGAAGATATGGCAAAGTGATATGTTAATGAGATAGTGAATTCATGGAGTTCCAGTAAGCATTGTTTCTGATAGGGATCCTAGGTTTGTGTCTAACTTTTGGAAGAGTTTGCAAGGAGCATTGGGCACTAAACTCAACTTGAGTACAGCTTTCCATCCACAAACAGATGGACAGTCAGAGAGAACGATCCGGAGACATTAGAGGATATGTTGAGATCATGCATCATTGACTTCGGCGGTTCTTGGGAAGAACATCTACATGTGGCAGAATTTTCTTATAACAACGTTATCACTCCAGCATTAAGATGGCACCCTTTGAAGCTTTATATGGCCGAAAATGCAGAAGTCCTATTTGTTGGGACGACGTTGGTGAGAAAAGACTAACTAGCCCCGAGTTCATTCAACGGTCGAAGAGAAAGTTAGGTTGGTTCGGGAATGTCTCGAACGGCTCAAAGTCGTCAGAAAAGTTATGCGGATCTGAAAAGACGCAAGTTAGAATTTAATGTGGGGATCACGTATTCTTAAGAGTTTCTCCTACGAAGGGTGTAATGAGATTTGACACACGTGGGAAGTTAAGTCCAAGGTACGTGGGACCATTCTTGATCTTAGAGAAAATTGGTGAACTCGCTTACAAATTGGCTTTGCCACCGGCATTATCAGGTGTCCATAATGTGTTCCATGTCTCTTTGTTGCGGAAATATGTTCCAAATCCTGAACATGTACTAGACTTTACACCATTGAGATTACAGGAGAACTTGACATATGAGGAGCAGCCTATTCGCATTGTCGATAGGAAGGATCAGGTATTGCGGCGACGAACCATTCCTTATGTAAAAATACAATGGCAAAACCATACCAAGAGGGAGGCTACTTGGGAACTCGAGGAGGAGGCAAGACACAAATTCCCTCACTTGTTTCATGATTAAAGTACATGTAAATTTCGAGGACGAAATTTTTTTTAAGGATGGTATAATGTAATATTATGCAATAATGTAATATTATGTTAGTGGGCCCCAAAAGAAGAAACTAAAAAAGAAACCGAAAAGTTAGTAAAACAAAAGGAAAGGGGAGAGGGCTCGGCTAAATAGAAGCTGAGGGGTCCTCTACCAAAAAAGAAAAGAAAGAAAAGAAGAAGAAGAAGAAGAGAAAGGGGGAAGAAAGGAAAGGAATCTTGGCATGTGCACAGCTCGGATGCCTCGCTAAGCTGACTCGACTCCATAACACAGCACCCGGTAAGAGATCAAGCCCTCGTTTGTTCGATTGAAGTAATTTTTGGATTTAAGATTTAAATTCGAAATTTTTGGAAAACTGAGCGGCGAAATCTAATTTTGGAGTCGTTGAGCCGTGTATTTTTGCAAGAATGGTAATTTAGGGTGTTGTGGAGCCGTGTAATTTTACGGATCGCGATTTGAGCTTATGGTTTGTCCAAAACAAAATTTCAAAGTTTCCCGCGCGCAGTGAACCGTACGCGTCCAGCAGCCTTGGGCCTGTATTTTGTCATTTTTCGGCTTGATTTTGGGATGGCCAAGTTGGGATTCTTGTGATATGTTTCAAGGGCTCTCTATTGAATATAAGTATGTTCGGATCGGAGTTCGGAAGAAAAAGTTAAGGCGCAATCAAGTTTTGCACTTAAATTTTGTGTTGCGAATGGCTTGAACAATCGCTTTGGTTATGCGATTTGTTAGCGCGTAGAAGTCCTTTTGTTAAAGTTAAGGCGTAATTTAGTTGTTTCAAAGTAGAGACAGAGTTTTATTAGATTTTAACATTTTTCTCGGTTATTTGTTAGGACCTTGAATTCGACGATACGAGTATCGTTCGTCATTTGGTCGTCGAAGACGAGGTGAGTGGTACTATATCTTCTTTGGTTTTATAAAACCATGTCTTGAAGTATATATATGTATATATATTGAATTGAGAAGAGTATTTTTATTGCATAAAAGCCAGATCGAGCAATTGCTACCCTTTGCTTGATTGTGAATCTTTGAAAAGCACGTTATACAAGGTCTATGAAGAAACATATATGAAATTGCTTTGCGACTGATTTATGAAAAGGTTTATGATGATTTGAGAAACGGATATGAAATGGATGATGGGCTATGTTGCAAAATGTTATTTGTTTGGTTTAATATATTGATTTTGGATTGGATTTCTGGTATTGGAGAATGGTTATTTATGCTCAATATGACTGTGAATCTAGTGATGGGTTTTTGGGGTATGCATACCAGGTTTAGGATATCCTTCTGGGCCTAGCCACCGGTTTTGTAGGTGGAGACCTTGCCAAGGGGAGAATCTTGGTCGCCTTGTCACAAGGCGTTGTGTCGTGACCATGGTTAGTTATTGAGCAAAGATGGATCAATGGATAGACCATTGATATGTGTTTTTGATGGAGATTATTCAATGTATTCGACCATTGATACTAAACTTTTGATAGCAATTTAAATGAGTTTTCCATATTAGTATAAAGCTTTGAAGATGAGAAATAGCTTTTATATGATTCGATATGTATTCTATATATTAAATTGGCGTTATGAGATTTGATATTAATTTGTATACATGCATAGGGGTTGTTCGATCTACTTAGAAGATATGTACTACTCACTAAGCTGTGGTTGCTCATCCCATTCCTCCTTTAATCTTTTCAGGTTCTTCAGCTAGCGGCGAATGAGCGAGTGCGTAGTCGGTGGGAACTTTTGGGGAGTTCTATTTTGTTTTTGGTATGGTTCAAGGAAGTGGTGCAAATAATACTTACTAGTAGTTGGATCGTCTGAGTTTTAAACATATATCTCTTTTTCTTTTGGTGGATTATAGAAACTCTGATGTTGCAACCAATTTGTTGGTTTATCTGATATATATATATATATATATGGTTTGAGATATATATAAGTCAATATCAGTTTGTTGGTTGTGTTTGAGGCCGCGTTCTTTGTAAAGAAGGACGGCCATGTCATTCCCATTCCTAGTGGTTTTGGGGTGTGACATAATGTGTTGAAGAGGATGTAATTGAAGATTCTGAGTCTATTGCCCCAGACTTGCTTTATGAGTTTATTCTCTCATGGGGATGACACTAGTCAGACCGTGTATGTTATGCTCAATACGGAACAAATCTTAAGTGACATTGCATATGATTTTCCCTTGAAAACCACTGCTTCCCAACCCCCAGCTGATCCTACCGCAATTACTCACTGATGTTCAGTAAACGTAGTCGCTTTCCTGGTATATGGTTAGATGTAGATCAATTGTAAAGTTTGATTCATGGTAGATGTCTTCTTCTGCGCATTTTACTTGACAAGTTTGGAATGTAGTTGTACTTATAATGTATATTTGATTTCCGTGGTAGGATTTCATCAATGTCGGTGGGGTTACAAGAACGTTGCAGACCTGGAGGGCGTGGTAGCTGGATATGCAAAAGCTCATATTCCACTAGAAGTTATGTGGACCGACATTGATTACATGGATGCATACAAGGACTTTACTCTTGACCCCATCAATTTTCCGGTGGAAATGTTGAAAAAAATTCTTAAGCAGCCTTCACAAGAATGGTAAAAAATATGTCCCCATACTTGATCCGGGTACGCTAGTTCAGAAATGCTTGTGGTTGAAACTTGATCGTTCAATTTCTTTCTAAATTGCCATCATAATAGTGCTTTCCTTTTCTTGTGGATGGGTCATCTTTCACAGGCATTAGCGTGAACGAGACATATGGGACTTACATTAGGGGGATGCAAGCCGATATCTTCATCAAACGTGAGGGAGTCCCATATTTAGGTGTTATTTGGCTGGGGCCAGTGTACTTCCCTGACTTCCTTCACCCATCCAGTGAGAGTTACTAGGGCGGTGAGATAAAGAGGTTTCATGATGTCCTTCCTTTTGATGGCCTATGGATCGACATGAATGAGTTGTCCAACTTCATAACTTCTCCGCCTCTTCCTTCCACTGTTGACAATCCTCCCTACGAAATGAACAATTCAGGAGTTCATCGGCCGATCAACAACAAAACTATTCCTGTGACATCACTTCATTTTGGCAATATTTCAGATTACAATGCTCATAACCTCTATGGACTCTTGGAAGCCAGAGCAACAAACAAGGCCTTACTCAATGTTACTGGTAAAAGGCCATTCATTCTCTCTAGATCAACTTTTGTGAGCTTTGGCAAGCACACTGCACATTGGACTGGAGACAATGCCGCCACATGGGATGACCTGGCTTACTCAATTCCTGCAATTTTAAATTCTAGGCTCTTTGGAATTCAAATGGTAGGAGCTGATATATGCGGTTTTCTCCCAAAATACAACCGAAGAGCTCTGCAGCAGATGGATTCAGGCATATATCTTTTGTGCCTTTTCTTAATTTACATTAAGTGAGGAGCTTTGCAACCAAATAGCTTTAAGCTTTTTCTGAGTTTATATTCATAGATAGGAGTTGATCGATGTTCTTTTTCTTTTTCGGGGAGAAATTTTACTATCTTGTGAGGACAGAAATAAAGTACATAGATGTTCTTTAGGGTGAGGTGAAGTTCAGTATCTTTCGTGCTTATATTCATGTTATGTTGAATATATCTCAATCTTCCACGGGTGGGTAAATGTCAAGTAGCTACTGAATGGAAGTGTATATCATGTTTTTACATCATACAGCTTTAAGCACTTATTTTAGAGCTTATACTGATGCGGGTGGGGGCCTTTTATCCCTTTGCAAGAGACCACTCTGACAAGAATACCATTCGTCAAGAGCTCTATCTCTGGGAATCGGTCGCCGCATTCGCCAGGAAGGTGCTCGGGCTTCGTTATCGCTTGCTCCCATACTTGTATACCTTGATGTATGAGGCAAATAGAAAGGGGGTACCCATTGCCCAGCCCCTATTTTTCTCATTCCCTGAGGATACAATGACTTACAGTATAAATTCCCAGTTCTTAATTGGAAAGGGTGCGATGGTGACTCTTGTACTAAAATTAGGTGCCCAAACCGTGGATGCTTATTTTCCAAGTGGAAATTGGTTTGATCTGTTCAATTACTCAAATTCAGTGAGTACAACTTTTGGAATGAATGTAATGCTCCATGCGCCGCTTGATCATCCTTATGTGCATGTAAGGGAAGGTAATATATTGGCAATGCAAGGAGAGGCCATGACTACAAAAGCAGCTCGGACAACACCATTCGAGCTCTTAGTTGTGGTTGACAGGAATGGGAATAGCTCAGGGCAAGTGTTCCTGGACGACAGAGAGGATGCCGAAATGGGAGGGGAAGGAAATAAGTGGACTCTGGTGAAGTTTTATGGTGAGAAAACAGGGAATGTTGTTGTTGTCGGATCAGAAGTTGTTAATGGGGAATTTGCTCTGATTGAGAAGTGGGCAATTGATAAGGTGACCATTCTAGGATTGAGAAAAGGAACTAGGATAACAACACTGAGAGGGCATGAGTTACCCAATGATGTAGAAGCAATGTCCCGGACAGATAACAATGAAAACAGTGGGAAAATCGAGTGATGGTGAAAAGTTTAGGATTGCTGAAGTCTCAGGATTGTCACTTCCGTTGGGAAAGACATTCAAGTTGGAAGTGAAATTGTGCCAATCCTAGACAAAATATTATCAGAAGAAACCGTTCCGGGTGTAATAAAGAATGAAAGCATTTCTCCGATAAGTTTGTGTGTTTCCAAGAGGAAAAAGCGCACAAGTATCAAGCCACTTCCTTTCCGTCACTAGCTCTGTCTTGTTTCCCCATTTTAATTTGAGTGTGAAGCTACCGAACTAGTTGAGATCCCTAAATAAAATTTCTCCTTGTGTTTAGTTAAGAGAGAAAATGATATAAATGAATCTTGAATTTTGAGTTAATATGCATCCTTGAACTTTTAATTTATTCAATGTAGTCCATGATTATCTTTGAATTTTTAATTTTTTTAATATGATCAATAGTCTTATAGTAAAATTTCAATTTAATCCCTAAACTATATAAAAATATTTAATGATGTCCTTCAATTAATTCAAATTACCAAAAATATTGAATATTTTCATTTTTATTAGCGACTAAAGTGAACATTTACAATAAAACCAATAAGTTTGGACCCAAAAGTCATCCATAGATGGTTGTTGTGGCTCTGACCTAAGCATAATGTGTGAGGGAGATTGCTTGAGATCAAAGAGGGTTGTTACAATTCCGATCTAAGCCTAATGTGTGAGAAGGAGCTTGTTTAGGATCGAAGAGGATTGTTGTAGTTTCGACCTAAACCCAATGTGTAAGGGGGAGATTATTGAGGATTATCTTCCATCCCTTGTGGAAGGGGCTAGTGATCATTTTATAATTGTGAGGGAAAACTTCACCTCTAAAGCTAATTTTTAAAGTGAGAGAAGCTCAATACCATTCAACAATCATCACGCATTCTATGATATAACTTTCAACATTGCAAACTATGTCCTAGGTTGCTGCTAAGTAGCAAGCTCCATCCAGTAGAATTAGTAATGTTGTTGCTCGTGAACTTGCAAAATGGGCTTTCATCGTTAGGAACTGCATCTTCTTTTCTTTTTAATGATCTCTCATCTAGAATTATAAATATTGTGTTAGTATAGTCCTCTTTAATTTGGCATCTTGATGTGGGCTCTAGTTTCTCCTTGCAATATTTGAAATATTTTGATGCAATGGAAGGTTTTTTTTAACCAAAAAACAAATAAAAAATAAACACTCCACATTGCAAAACTCAAATTATCTAGGGGTGAATTGCAATTGCCCAAAAAAAGAAAACTAAGACTGAAAATCGTAAATCTTCACATAGCAGATGACTGAAATGATCGGATTGTTCGTTTCACTCATTGAACACATTCACACCTAGGGGTGAGCAGCGGTCTAGGGTCAACCCTGGACCAACCTTGGACCGGCCCAACCCTGCCAATCCTGGTCCGGTTCCCAAGGGGACTAGGTCGGTCCTTAGTCCTGAAATTTCAGAACCAACACTGTGCGGGTTGGTCTTCGGTCCTAAGTGTTTTGGGTCGATCCAACTCTAGACCCACCCTGTATATTATGTTATATTATATTATATTATATTATTTATAATTCTTTTATATATTCAAACTTAAGTAAAATGTATGTTATATTATATTATATTGAGATGTTCTATCAATAGTACTAATAGTAATTTCAATTTAAAAATTTTGTTGAGTATTAATTATGTGTCATTTGTTTTGGTTTTAGGTGTTTAGAAGTTCAAGTGAATTAACAAGATGTGAAGTTATATATTCATGGTTTATATTAAGTATTTTGAACTTTTTATGGTTTAATTGTATTTTAATAATGAATTTCAGCTACACTTTACTTTTCAATTTGTGTCAAATGGTAGAAGTTTTTGAAGAGTAGAGTAGTGCTGCAGTTGCTACGATGATTTGCTAGTCAAGTGGTGTGAAGCTCATTTTTTGGTTGAGTGGACTTTACATGATCAAATGTTAGTCAAGTGGTGTGAAGCTCATTTTTTGGTTAAGTGAACTCTACATGATCAAATGCAAGAAAATGTTTTTGCATATGGTGCTATGAATATTAAAGATAGATGATTATAAGAACTTTCCATCTTGTCCCATATCTCGATGAGCGATTAGCAGGTACAAAATTTCTATTATTGTGTCATCTTAAATTTGCTAAATATGTATTGGTATTTATAGTTTAATTGCACAATGCTACATTGTCGATGGATGTGTAATTTGAATTTGTAGGTTTGCTTTTTTATGGAGTATAAAAAATAAGAAGAAAAAAATTATCAATCGGTCCCGGGTTGACCCTGGAACCGGACCGAACCCATTGGGTCGGTCCGGTCCTTGGTCCTAGGCTCAATAGGGTCAGTCCTCGGTCCTAAAAATTGAGGACTGACACTGTACAGGTTGATCCTAGGGTTAGGGGGTGGCCTGAACCAACCCGGACCATGCTCATCCCTATTCACTCCTCTCCCAATCTCCTACAACTATGCAGAAACGGGATGATTGCCCCGCTTCATGAGGTTTCCTTAATCGATAAATGGGTGCGGGCATGAGTTTCCTTTGTGTTGAAAACAAAATAAAACCAAAGCAAACTCAATCAACCCGAATAAAACTATTGGAAGGAGAATTTGTTTTTATCTATTAAGATTGCAATTGATAGGGCAGATCATAGACATAGAATATTTTAGGAAAAACAATATTGTGCATATATTCTTTTTCTTCTTTTTCTCCTCTCTTGTATTACAAATACCGACACTTCCTGTACATTTAGCGATACATAAAATACATAGAACCTTTTTTTCTCCATTGTTCTGCATTTCCTTTCAAAAACTACATTCTGCCATCTCTGTTTTTCCCCTTCCTGAGGATCCGATCGGGATCACATTGGAATATAAGCCTTATGAAGTCCGACTGTGGCAGAGGAACGCAGCTGGAGCTCCTACCCACGTTCTCTTTCAGTCTTCTTCTTCTGTATTCCTTTCATCACAGGCCTCAGAAGATGTCTGCTGATCTTCTTTTTGCCATTGCCGGTCCTAATGAGCTTGAAATAATTGCCTGTTTTTAGAATCAGGGACTTTTCTTCCCTGGATTAACCTTCTATCACGTTTCCCATTGCTGTGTTTTCTGGATCAAATTAGGCTGGAATTTCTGCTTTCTAAAGTCACAATTCGCATTCTACTACTGGCCAGTGTTTCTAAGATCTGTCCCGCCCGCCCCCTCTTCGTCAAGCTTCTTGTCGTAGAAGATTTTCCGAGACGGACTGAACTCATGAGACTTCTGCTCTCAGTCATCACCCGAAACAGTTCTTGCCCTCAGCATCCAATCTCTCTTCTTCGAAAGGGACCTCTTCACAGTCTCGCATAATGCCCCATTCTGCCACAGGAGCAGCAGAACCTAGGTAACCTTTTGTACTTAAAATCCAACCGGTGCTTTCTTCCTCCACAGCTGGCGACGGTCCTGTTTTCCAGAGGATCAACCACATGTTAGAAATTTTGCAGAAAATCATGATCCCGAAAATCAGGATCAAATGTGGAAGCATATAAATTCTGTACTAACCTCCAACTATTAATGACATCAAGAACAGGTACGCAGAGCTTAAACGATCATGAATAGGCAAGTTCTAGCCAATTGTCCTCTCAATGTTGATGGTTTCTTCTCAAATGAATAATGAAAATTATGAGAGTGTTTGGCTTAGATGGCCTATTTATATGCCCATACAAATCCTAATAAATATAGTTTTGCATCAAGACTAATCCTAGTAGATATGGGCAATCTCCCTAGTTATCGAAAGCTAGGTTAGGATAATAAATCATCAATGAAATCTAATGTGGGCAATTTTAACTGAATGTGGGATCATATTAAATAAAATTATAACACCACGTTCATTCTGATTCTCGCCCTCCCGACTTTACACGAGGCCAGTCCTTTCACTTCCACCCTCGCTCCCAAAACGGTTCCTCTCTCACTTGCCACTCTGCAAACCGTTTCTTGCGAAATGCACTCACGCACGAGACCATGGATTTGAAACCAGAACGCACAAGAAGTAAATACATAACACTGAGGAGGAGTGTCGGGGTCGCAAGGTTCAAGTAACCGAAGATGATCGGCGAAGGACCAAGGCCTGCCGTCAAGTATCCGATCTTTCTTGGCTTCAGATTCGAGGGTGAACGCGAAAACTCCATCGTAAAACTCGTTCCGCCACGCTCTTCTCATCGTGCTCTGAAACGCTTCAAAATCGATGCTGGGGTTCGTGTGGAGCTGGCCGAACAGAATCCGTCAGCATTCGTACAGCTTCTCATCAGATGCTGCTTCATCTATCACGACGATAATCTCTTGCGGAGACGGGCGAGCTGAGGATCTGCATCGACGTCCAATCGTACGCGCAGCAAAGATGATCAGAATCTGGCCGACGATGCAGAACAGGGGAGCTTCGATTTCAGCGAGAAAACCCACGGCGGGGGAGACTGCAGATTGGAAAATGCCGAAGAGGCAGCGGGAGTTTGATGGACAAGTAGGGTTTAGAGAAGGAAGGGAAACCGGCACAAATATTACGTGAACTTTGGCCAAATCAGGTAACATGATCTCTGAATTTTTAATTTGTTTAATGAGATTTTTAAATTTTAGCTTAACATGCAATGTGATCTCCAAAATTTTAATTTGTTCAAATGCTTTTTAAATTTTTAGTGCATATTCAATTTATTAAACATATCTATATAGTTGAGAGATTATATTGAATATATACAAAAAGTCTAGGGATTACATTGAACATTAGACTAGTTCATGGACCACATTGAATATAGAGACCACATTATATATATGACCAAAGTTCACAGACCATTTGTGTCATTATTCTGAAAAGAAATTACCACTAAAGGGTAGACAAAGCTCTACCTGGGGAGAGGTCATGTAATGACATAACCTTTATCATTCATAACTCACCAAAAAAAAAGTATATATATAGACATAAATTATTATCAATAATACAAATATTTTTCATTAACTATTTTTTTTGTAGACATAAATTATTATCGATGATAAAAATATTTTTATTAACTATTTATTTTCAACAACATAAATAATTATCTTAAGGAAAATATTTTTCCAAAAGCCTTTTGGGGGAAAATTGCACAATCAATCATACCTCATTGTACGAAATTTGAATAAAAATATAAACTTTTCAATTGAATAAATTTAATCATAAAATTTTGAGAAATAGTGAAATGTCGTTTCATCTAAATAGATCTGACGTGAAAATCTGATCATCACCGGTGTTCGACGTGTATTAGTGAAGGTATGACGTGGACTGAAATTACTTGAAACCAAGTCGTTTTTACTTTAAAAACGTTGTCTAGTAACCCAAAAGCTCCAAATACAAAGGAAATGATAATCAAAAGAAAACAATTTACGTTGAGAGAAAAAGAAAACCCAGCCCATCTCTCAACGAGCAGACTCCTCTCCCTCCACCTCGCGCTGTGTGCCGATGCCACAGCCGCCGCTGTAGTGGACGTTCCGACAGACCACCTCGCCTGTAACTTGCTTTGATGGCAGAGTAAACGTCCATGAACAATCTATTTTGTGCAATTGAAGCTCCATTATCGATCGTAAATGGATTGGGTAACACGATTATGAATTCAATTTAAGATATTTAATGAGAAATGGACATCCGATTTGAAGTTTGCCTACTCAATCAAGAGGGAGAATTTCCAAAAAATCCACCCGAATTCAGAATACACTGTGTACATCAATGGCATGAAATTTCTACCAGTGAAGTGCAATGGCATGGCGAACGGAAGCCCTATATGCATTTCCCAAGAAAACAACCAGAGAAGCCAGATTTCGAACTGACTTCAGCCAAAAGTTTCAAGCATGAAATTTCCTACGCATAGATCGAATCACGAGACGACATGTTCGGGATGAGTTCTTCATGCTATGATGGGTAACAAAAGCCCTCTATCAATTGCACATAAGAACAAACAGAATAGTCTAATTCCGAAAGGTGTGAGGAGTGACCAAGAAGAATAAACAGGAGCAACATCTCAGACACAGATTAAATAAGCTTTCTTAAACAAAATCCATGCGTGCTGGCTTGCTCACAAGAATGCATCAGGGAAACAAGAGTAGGTAGTTAAGCCCCATAATCTCAAGCAATCCCATCATCATGTTTAGATAATGAAGAGTCTGATCAGAAGCTGCCTTTACAGGATTGCCCATCTGTCAAAAGAGGTGCAGACAGCTTGCCACCATAAATTGACTTAAATGTTACACGAATGATAACCCTTCTGATGGTAAATAGACACTTGGGAACGGAAGGGATACTGCTTGTCTAGGAACTCGACCAGGAAAGACATCCGTAAGACAATAATTGGATCCTTGAACAGGTTGAGTGTTAGGAACAACCCCTTTTTTTCTAGCAAAACAACGAGTTCCTCATCCTGCAAAGAGAAAATGAAGTAGGGGATCGATTAGCGTGAAGTATGTGGGAAGCAACCCTTAAACACACTCGAGAATATGAAAGGGAGTTGCGGGTCTTGCAAGTTTCAGTCCCGAACATGTCTCCACCGTGACCGACTTATCTCTATGAAATAAATTAATGCTTCGATTAAGCTTACCATGAGTACTGAAAATAAATGCTTCAGCATACAAAAACTAAGGTTAATATTTAGTACATTGAGGCATTGAATGCCTAAGCAGAATAGGATCGTCAGCCGGAAAAAGTTTACCAAGTAAGTAATCTTAAGTTGCTCGTATAGATCCCCCACCATTACATAAGACATTTCAACATGAATAGTTGATTGCATCCCACGACTTCACATAAGTAGATGAAAAAAGCTAATCATTATGGCTGAGAAGCATAATTTCAACTTTAAGAATGTGATTATTGAGCATTGCGACTCCAACCATTGGGATCGAATGTGGACAGTCATTTTTTATTGTGCATCATCATATAATCCCAGGTGAATCTCTGGAACTGCAGGAAACAAAGAAAATACTAAAGGGATTTGCCTTATTTTGTTCATTGATGAGTCAGAGTCATGAAACTCCCAGACCCAGCTCAAAACAGCAAAAAAGAAGAAGAAAAAGACATGACATCAGCACAGCAAACAAGAACACAAGAATGTAATTGTCTAATTGGGCAGATATCACTCTGTGAAGCTCATTTCATCTAAGACCCGAACAACGAATCTAATGGAACTCAACTGGAAGTAATGCAAGGTAGGATACTTCTGGAGGTACATCAATCTTAGAATGTTAACTAAGCAGAAACACTAAATTTTCTTAATTCATGAAACAATCGCTCAAGTTAAACTCCTGCATTCGCAAAAATTACAATCAATTAATGCCCAAAGGCCAGCATACTTCCCTTATTCTTTTCTAGCCAATGCAGATTTCATTCTTTCAGAAAACTTCTCAAGGATATGAAAAATGCTCTAGCAATGTGGGATAAGTCTTGCCCCACTAGCCCCTCTCGATACCTTAGATTCAAACACAGAGAAACAAAAAAGAATGAATTTTCAGAGTTGGAGACTGACCACGCCGATGTCTTGTAATGCGATAAGAATGTATGCCTTCAGCTATTTCAATGTATAAGTTAGCTTCCTTAGCACCACGTCCTGCAGAAGATTTTCGATATGAAGCATAAGACATGGTTAAAAACACTCCGATCATGACTCTTGACTAGGCTCGACACCACTTATTGATCATTTCTCATGCAACGAAGGTTACATTTACATTGAATGGATATAGGGATTATGTCGTTCTAAATCACCATTTTATCCACCTTTTAGTGTTATGTTGTTCTCATTCTTCTCATTCTTCTCATTTACAATATAGACACTGTGATACATTTTATGGATTTTGAGTAATAGTACGTAAATTTTTTCTAAGGACGTTTTTTTGGCCAAATTGTATGGATAATTTTCTCACTCGGTTTTAAAACACATCGCTGTGCTAGTCTTTCGAGGAGAAATTGCTTTATTTATCAAGTTTATGGCAAACGTGACACATGCATACTTATTGATGTCTCCACTTCAAAAAAAATTTGAGATAATTCATTACATTTAACACACAAAAATGTCAGAAACAATCTCCTTCCCTAACTATGTTTGGTAATTTAAGATGGGAGGGAATGAACGAAAAGGAAAACAAACAGAGAAGAAAAATGTAATTTCACTCTCTTCGGAGATGAACAGTAAAGAGAAATGATGTAGGGAAAGATTGTGTTGGCTGATTGTGGAAAAAACCTTGTCATACCAAATTTTATATACCTGTGTCCATGATAACCAATAAGAAATTTCAATGTTGACAATATCAGGAACTGACAAGGCAAGTCAATCACTCAATTCGTCTAATCAAAAAAAGTTTTAGCAAACTCAATCGCATGCCAATTGGGTGCAAAAAGATGCCATGTGCAGGCTCGATGCGGACTTACCATCATCGACTGTCTTTGCCGAGCAAATGCTAAAGAATTTCTCCGTCTCTATAGAACCGGTAAGGGCCACAATAATCACTTAATTTCGGGCAGTCTTCTATCGTGAGATGACAAGATGCTTTCATGTATGGCAAATTCGGCAAGCTCTCCAGCGATTCACACGCAACGAACCCCAAGCTATTCAGACTTTGTAAGTGAGACAGATCAGTTTCAGGTAACCTTCTAATGGCATTATCGATGTCATCAAGAATGATGAGTACTTTCTTGCCTTTGAACCTCTTTTTGATCATGTTAGTCCCTTCATCAAGGATGGAGAGGTTTGTGCAACTGAGATTGAGCATTTTTTATAACAATATCTTTTGTAAAGTGAATATATCATGACTCCGAACATCTTTGAGGAAGCAGCAATGATCTTGAAACTGAGGGAAGATTTGTCTGAAGACAGCATCGGCCAGTGTTGTCTTTCCAATGCCACCCATACCATGAATCACGATAAACCTTACATCAGAAACTCCTAGATCTAACATCTTCATAATGTCATCCTTTCGATCCTTAATTCCCACAAAATCATCAGGCACATTTGTCCATAACAAACTAGTAACCTTTTCCATGACGAGCTTCACCAATTCATCTAGGCTGCCATATACATAACATGCAATCATCTCAGGTTGAAAAACCACAAATATAATCCGTGCACACATTAGGTGGCACTAGAAGGTTATCATGAAATTCGAAGTAATTTGATGTCAAAGCAAATGGCAAAAAAAAAAAAACAAAACAAAACAAAAAAAAAAGGAGAAAGTCCAAGCTGTGAGCCGTTTGAAAAGAAAAAGAAAAAAACAAAGACGGATTTATTCCGCAGCAGGAGGAGGTGAATGAGGCATCCTGTTCACAATTTTTTTTTTTTTTTGAACGAAAGGTCGACTTTCATTACTACGAAAAACCCTTACAACCCGCGGCAAGAGCGTCCGCGCATAAAAGATTGAAAAGAGGAGAGGGCAGACGAATGGCCCAATTATCAGACAAAGATGTGCCCGTATGGGCCTTGCAAGCCCAGTCAGCAACCGAATTCGCCTCTCTACAGCAAAACCCTAACTTGAGATTGGGAAATAGGGTTAGAAGGAAAGCAGCTTCGGCGAAGAGAGATCGATCGCGCCATGGCGGCTGGGAGCGACGATTCAGCGTTTCCACAACAGTGAGGTTATCTGATTCAACGATTAGTGCTGCAGTTTGAAGGCCTTGCTGCAATAGGTGACGAAGCGAGTAAGAGAGGGCTTGAATCTCGACCTGGAGAGCAGAGACAGCCACGACACGTACGGAGAAGCCATCGGTAAGTCTACCTTGATGATCCCTGCAAATACAAGCAATCGTACCATAATTTCTCCCTTGATGGAAAGAACCATCGAGATTGACCTTCAAAACTCCGAGATCTGGAGGACGCCATAAATGGGATCTATTTCTAATGGAACTCCTTTGATGCAGAGAGGGAGATGAAGATAAGCGATCAACTTGGGCGTGAGTCAGTGCCGCCTCTACGACTTGCTTTGGATTAGGATAAGAACCGCGGAAGACAAAGGCATTCCGAGCACGCCAGATCTGCCACAGAATGTTAGTAATGAAGGCCAGCCGGGTTAAGCGATGGCCGTCACCAATCGTTGTCACAATCCATGAGTCCAGACGCTGAATGCGAGTTGGAAGGACTGAAATCCCAATCTGTGAGTGATTCCACACCCTTTGAGTCCATGAACAGAGTAAGAACAAATGCTCTAATGTTTCTGGATTCTTACTTTTGCATAAAGTGCAACAAGGATTGTCTAATATATGTCTGCGATGCAGGTTTTCTCGCGTCGCCAAAGCATTACTACAAAGTGACCAGAGAAAGACTCGGAGCTTAGGTGCAGCAGGCATCTTCCAGAGATTACGCCATAACCAGGTAGGAAGTTGATACGAAGTAGACGCAGTTGCAGTGACTGTACTTAATTGTGTCTGATGGATTGCGTGATATGCTGATTTGACTGTGTAAACTCCCTGTTTAGTTGCTGTCCATATAAGTGCATCTGAAGTGAAGTTAGGTCGAATTGGAATGTCTGTGATCTGTTGAATGATTGGCTTGTCGAAAATGCTGTGTAGTAAATCAACCTTCCATGAACTGGTGGTCTGGTCAATAAGATCAGCTACTAGTGTAGGTTCAGCAGGGGCTCTAGGTCCACCGAGAATTCCCATAGGAAGCCAGCGATCTTCTCTAATATTAATACATGTTCCATCTCCCACAGACCAAGTGATGTGTGGTAAAATTGCATTCCTCCCACATAATAAGCTCTGCCAACCCCATGAGGGCCGAATACCTTTGTTTGCTTTTAAAAAAGTGGAAGAATGATAATATAAACCCTTAAAAAACTTACTCCATAATGATAATGGTTGATGCAATAGACGCCAAGCTTGCTTACCAAGCATAGCATGATTAAAACTCACCAGATCACGAAAACCCAATCCACCTAGCTCTTTTCTTTGCTGAAGATTTTTCCAACTCTGCCAAGGAATTCCAGATCTACTTGTATCATTACTCCACCAGAATTTTGCCATTCTTTTCTCAATAACTTTACATAATGATATGGGAATCTTAAACACAGACATTGCGTATTGAGGGATAGATTGAATAACTGTCTTTAATAAAACCTCTTTTCCACCCTTTGACACTAGTTTCTCCTTCCATCCTTCTAATTTCAAATGAACTCTAGTCAACAGCCAGGAAAACATATCCTTTTTAGATCTTCCCCAGTCAGTAGGAATGCCTAGGTACTTCCCACAGCGCTGTAAAATTGGTACCCGTAATGCACCTGCGAGATTTTCCTGGAGAGATGTAGGGCAACAAGGACTAAAGAAAACACCAGACTTGTTTCGATTGATCATTTGTCCTGAAGCCAAGCAATATTGATTCAATATATTGGAAAGATTCTGACACTCCAGCAAGGTACCATTAAGAAAAAACACTGCATCGTCAGCGAAAAAGAGGTGCGATAGAGTAGGACACCATTGATTCAGTTGGATTCCTGTGAGCGAGCCCATATTCATAGCATTCCTAATTAGGAAAGATAAAAGATTTGCAACAATGATGAACAAGTAAGGGGAAAGAGGATCTCCCTGCCTCAGACCACGGGTTGGGTGGAAAGTCGGTAAAAATTCCCCATTCATTTTAATTGAGAAAGATGGCGTGGAAATGCACTGCATAATAAGATTAACCCAATGAGAATGGAAGCCCAAGTGAAGTAAATAATCGCGAAGAAAGTCCCATTCAACACGGTCATAAGCTTTCTGCATATCTAACTTGAGTATTGCTTTAAAATGACGCCTACTTTTCCGTGTCTTGAGCTGATGAATAACTTCCTGTACAATTAGAACATTGTCTTGAATTTGTCTGCCAGCAACGAACGCACTCTGTTCTTCAGTAATCAGCAGAGGCAGCAATGGTTTCAAGCGATTAGCCAGCACCTTAGAAAAGATTTTATAGGCATAGTTACAGAGACTAATAGGGCGATACTGATCCAAGCTTTCCGGGTTTGGGGTTTTAGGAATTAGAGTGATAGCAGTTTTGTTAAAAGATGGAGGTAGTATACCAGAAGAAAAGAACTGAAGAACTGCTCTGTGTATATCAACTTTGAGAATTTCCCAATGTGATTGATAAAATAAGCCACTTAAACCATCCGGGCCCGGTGCCTTGGAAGCACCTAATTGAAAGGTAGCAACTTGAACTTCTTCAAGGGTGGGTGGAGCTAGGAGAGTTGCATTCATTGTTGCATCAATCATGTGTGGACATTGGTCTAAAATCTGTGCATAAGGTCTAGGCCCGAGGTAGTATAAAGCTGAGAGAAGTAGTTAGTGGTCATTTCTTTAATGTGTTCAATATCCCTAACCCATTCCTGAGATTCATTCCTCAACATACTAATTTGATTGCGATGCCGTCGTTGAATAGTGGTAGCATGAAAGAACTTAGTGTTACGATCTCCCCATTGTAACCAGTTGATCCTAGATCGCATCGCCCAATATTGCTCTTCCCTCTGCCATGTTTGCTGAAGTTCAAGTTTAATCTTTTGTTGCTGGGATTGATTCAGTATAGTAGGATGCTGGTTTGATAAAATCTGTAACTGATGTTCTAATTCAATGGCCTGGTGCCTGTTATGAGAGAAAACCTGGCGACTCCAAGTAGACAAAGCTGTGGTGACTGCACGTAGCTTTACTGGAAGAGAAGAATCCCTTGTCGCAGCTGAGTGCCAGGAGGTGTGAACAACCGATTGACATCCAGGGTCTTGGTTCCGAGCTTCAAAGGTAAAGTGTTTCTTTCGTCGACTCAAACTGGGTGTGGTGTTAATAACTAGAGGGCTGTGATCGGAACCTATTGCAGGCATAGCAAACACTTGAGCTTTCGGGTATGCGACACGCCATTCAGCAGTGCAAACTGCTCGATCCAATCTTTCCTTCACCAAAGCATCGCCAGCTCTATTATTGGACCACGTATAAGCACAGCCATGAGAAGGTAAATCCAACAACCGGCAATCATTAAGAAGCTCACGGAAAGAATCAATGCGGTAAGA
This sequence comes from Eucalyptus caleyi, assembly GCA_014182885.2. Classification (NCBI taxonomy): domain Eukaryota; kingdom Viridiplantae; phylum Streptophyta; class Magnoliopsida; order Myrtales; family Myrtaceae; genus Eucalyptus; species Eucalyptus caleyi. The sequence goes on from CM024470.2 coordinate 29,804,209, forward strand.
GTCTGGTGGACGGGTTCCTATTTTCTCCCATCTATGTAATATTTCATTAAAGTCACCACAAAGATAACCAAGGTAAGACAGAAGCTGCTGAACCGACGTAAAGTCGCCAAAGATGCGACGGTGTTGAAAAACTGGGAGCATGAAGACAAGTAATCCTCATAGACCGAGCATCGGAGATATCCAGACAAGTGAAGTCCAAAAATACCGAGAGGAGGAGAAATCCGACGGAAAGCCCCGCATTCCAAAAAATAGCTAATCCCCCGCCGAACCAACGGGGCTAACCAACTGTGATGCAAAAACCAGAGGGATTTTTTCAAGCGAAGGATAACATCATCAACATTTTTTGTCTCCATCAAAAAAAGCAGGTCAGGCTTTTCCTTAGCCAAAAGGGCTTTTAGAGATAGGACTGTCAGGGGATTGCCCAAACCTTGACAGTTCCAACTTATGATTTTGATCGTTGATTGGGTGATTGTTTAGGGCCAGCCACCGTCGCCCGCAGAAGTTCTTCAGAAGCCTCCATGATGGGTGTGTCTAACAAGGAAGAGTCGTCATACGAGTCCAAAAAGGGTTCTTCCGGTAAGGTATAAGGAGAGTAACGCCTGGGTTTCTTCGCAGGACTGATCTTACTAATCGGTCGAATACTTTTCCCTTTTTTGGCTTGATGAGTTGATGGTGGCCATTGCACTCCTTTCAGTTTCTCTGTAGCTGGAATGAGAGCAGTGGTTACAGTGTGTTTCTCAGGTGGAGGCATGTTAGAGGAATAATTTCTGGGCTGTGGATCAAGTGGAGTAGATTCCTGTGGAGAAGATGTTATAACAGGAACAGGCGGTAGAAGAAGTGGAAGGGTGTGAACCGCTGTGGGAGGAGTTTCTGGTATGAATTCTTCATTCTCCTCCTCCATACATGATGAACCATAGTAACATTGCCAGTAAGGGCTACATTTCTGAACTTCTGCTTTTAACCATGGCCCATAGGGAGTTTTATCAGCCTCGGTTATCATGTTTTCCTCAAAAGGAATGAAGGGACAAGAATCCGTGTAATGGCCCAGACGTCCGCAGGAATAGCAGTAGTGAGGTAACCTTTCATACCTAAAATCCAACCACAGAGTTTGATTGTTAAGTTTAATTAGCCGCCCTACCTTCAGTGGTGTAGATAAATCCAATTCAACACGAGCACGACAAGCTTTCAAGGCAGAACCAGAGGCGAACTCAGATTTAACTTGCAAAATAGGGCCAACCGTACTAACAGCAGTGCGAATCATTTCAGCAGTACTACACTCCAAAGGTAACCCAATTATCTGAACCCAAAATGCGCATGTTGAATAGCTGTGTAGAGGGGTGTTAGCAATCCAGGGTTTAAAATTGATAAGATGTCCTGAGAATTGCCAAGGTCCAGTGTCAAGAATTCGCTGTTTTTCAGCTTGAGACTTGAATTTTGCTAAATACAGTCCTGCTTCTTTCTGTATGATTTCTGCATGGTCCAACCTCCAGGCCCTCTTCAAGACTGACTGAAAAGCCGGAAAATTAAAGGAAGGGTTGGAGGGGACTTTACCGATTAACAGAAGCTTACATTCCTCAACCGCACCAGGTGTGGGTTCAACTCGCAACTCTGCAATCTCTTTTTCCGTACTTAATCGACCAAGTTTATGACAAAGTGCAGCAATTCTGGATGCATCCGGGTCATCGTCAAGGGCCATCGATGAAATAGTGGAACTAATCAACAGAGGGAAGTTGGTAGCTTCGATAATATCGACATGCAAGAGTAGATAAGTGAAGAGAAAGAGGAAAAAGTAAGAAATGGGTAGCGATTTAGGTGGATGTAAGACTGAGAGGAAGAGAAGGATGATAGAGAACCATCGACATGGCAGGAAGATCAACAGGAGGCTATAGAAGAGGAGGAACGATGAAGAGCTCTACCCAGGTGATAGAGAGGATCTCGACAAGACGAGAAAAGGCTAGGACACTTCCTCGAAATTAAGCATTAGGCTGGCATCCTGTTCACAATTGAAAAGGTGTGCTTTAACTGAGTTCTGTCGGTCAAGCAAATTATGCCCTAATTGCGGGCGATTATGTTTGATCGGATTGTGCACCTTCTTTAGGTTTCCTTCCATGTCGTTCCATATTCAACAATTGAAAGCTACTGCTATCAAGGTTCTTTTTATTCCATTCCACATATATATGCATATTTACACTGGTTGGTCTCTTGTTGTCCCCCGTAACAATTTGGGATGAAATTGAAGGTTGACGTAAGAGAATAAAAGGGATCTAGCTGGGCAGTTAGATTGAATATAGGAAATAAGGATACAAGCTGAAAATCATTTTTCTTAACGTACCGAAGGAATAGGATAGTAACCAAAAATGAGGAACACTTTCTGGAGTTTTTATCAAAGTACCAACAAAGATTTATCCGAATAAGTTACCAATCAGATTCATGTTACCAATTTTTTTATCGGTACCATTAAATTAGTTTGTAAGTAACTCAGACCATGATTGGTAATTTGACGATAAAGTTTGTAACCTAAGAATGTTCGTAAACTATACAAATAAATGTTGGTAACTTGTTAACAAAAGTTGCAAAAAAAAGGTGGTAATTTTGAAACCAAAAAAGAATATGAATAAGTGGCTCAAATAAAAGTAAGCATTTTAAAACTAGTTTGTGACTGAATTAGAGATTAGTTGGTACAACGCTAGTAATAGGGTTAGTAATTTCATATAAAAATTACAAATTATGAAATGTCGAGTAAACAATACAAATATAAGATGATAAGCTTTACAAAATTCTAAATTGGATCTAATAAACTTAGTAAGTGACTCAAATAAAAGCTAGTAACCTAAAAGTAATTGGCAATATAATTAATAAAAAAAGTTGTTAAGACACAAATTAAGGTTGAGAGTTTCTTATAAAAGTCCATAACTTCAAAATTAGGATGCTGTTCCCTAGATAAGGCAAACTTTCCTGGTAAAAAATGCCCCCATGAATACTTGTAGGCCATGGGACGAGCTAGGGTTGAGCATTGATCCAGGCTAAACCATGGACGGACGCTAGATTGGCCCAACCCTATCGGTCTTGGTCTAGTTCCCGGGGGAACTAGGTCGGTCCTTGGTTTTGAGATTTCTAGACCAGCACTGTATGGATTAGTCCTCGGTTTTGAGAGTTTAGGGTCAATCTAATCCGACCAATATATATATTATATATATTTATATTCTAAAGAAAAACCCTAAGTCAAACGACATCAATAGCATTAAACGGCTTCTCACAATGTCCAAAAATGCATAAACAATATTAAACAACTCCTTACAACGTCGTCCTCCAGTACTCATTCTTTTCTGTCTTTTTATCCTCTTAGTCTTCAATTTGCCAAAATCAAAATAAACAACTTCCTCACTCACCTCGCTCAACTTCCCATCTCGTCTCCTATCTCTGTAGGTGATCTTAATTGTTTTATGGTTTCTTGCTTTTAGCAGTGTGAATTTATATTGTTGCCTTACATTAAATTTGGTGAATATGTACTAGTATTTATACAATGCCGCATTGTCGATAGATATGTAACTTGAAATGATAGGTTTAATTTTTCAGGAATATAAAAAATAAAATAAAAAATTATCAGTTGGTCTAGGGTTGATCCTGAAATCAGACCGAATCCATTGGATCGGTCTGGTCCTTGATCTCAAGCTCAATATGGTCTATCCTCAATTCCAAAAATTGAGGACCAACATTATGCGAGTTAATCCTAGGATTAGGGGGTGAACCAACCCAACTCAGACCATGCTCACCCCCTAGAGCGGGCCTATGGCAAGGCATAGGAAGTTATAAGCCCGCCCCACCCCACTTCCACCCCCACTCCTTCCCCAAATAAGGCAAATTTAAGGTTGAGAGTCTCATATAAAAGTTGTTAAGACACAAATTAAGGTTGACAGTTTCATATAAAAGTCGATAACTTAAAAATTAGGGTGTTGTACCCTAGATGAGGCAACCTTTCCTTGTAAAAAAAAATGCCCCATCGATACTTGTAGGCCATGGGGCGGGCCTATGGCCAGGCACAAGAAGTAATAGGCCCACTCTACCCCGCTTCCACCCCCTACCCCCCAATTTGATATTTTCATCTTTTATGTTTAATTAATTTAATATCAATGTTAATTACAAATCATATATCCAAATATAGATTATTATAAATTATATTTAGTTAAATAATTTAGATGGTAATTAAACATAATATAAGAAAATGCAGATGATCACTTCATTTATCCATTTAAGATATGTATATTTTTATTATAATAATATTGTGACCAATTGATGCTCCATTTAGACAATTGCAGGTTTTTTTTTTGTGATTTATTGCTTAAATATGTCCAAAAAAAAAAAAGGAATATATTTACCATTTTCCTAAAAGAAAAATCGCTCAAATTTTCACCTCTAGGCGGGCACCGTTGCACCAACTCAGTGGGCAATGATGGAGCGAATCCCCCCATGATGAGCCATGCCCCGTCCATGCTTCAGCCTAGTGCCTTGGGGTGAGCATTGGTCCAGGGTTGACCCTGGACTGACCCTGAACTAACCCAACCCTGGCAGTCCTAGTTCGGTTCCTAGGGAGATTGGATCGATGCTTGGTCTTAGAATTCTGGACCAGCACTACTATGCGGGTCGGTTCTCGGTTCTAAGAGTTCCGGATCGGTCCAACCGGACCAACCCTAATTATATATATTATTTATAATTTTTTATATAGATAAAACCTTATAAAAAAAACGGCATCAACAATATTAAACATTTTTTTTTAGTGAGAAGTTCAAGTAATTTTACATTGATATTTAATAATTTAGGTTTTTAATATCTTTTATGGCATCGATAGTCATAATTTACAAATGAAGAAAATGTTTTTATAAGGAGTCCTCATGACATCCAAAAATGCATCTTATGGCATCCTCATCTAGTATTTGTTTTCTTTTATCTTATTTGTTCTCTTAGTCTTCAATTTGCTAAAATCGAAAAAAACTTCTCTGCTCGCCACTCAACACTAGTCTCGCTCACTCTAGGTCACTCGTGCCGCTCGCCGCTCAATGCTCACTAGGCTTGTTGCTCCCCGCTCGATATTCGATACTCATTCTATTTGATGCTCACCCCGCTTGACCCTCACTACTTGCCTTTCTTAGCTGACCTTGCTCTTCATCGAACCCATTGGGTCGGTACGGTCCTCGGTTGCCATTTCAAGGAGTAAAAAAAATGAAATAAAAAATTATTAGTTAGTCCTGAGTTGACCTTGAAATCAGATCAAACCCATTGGGTCAGTCCGGTCCTCAATTGTTTTTTTAAGGAGTACAAAAAATGAAATAAAAAATTATTAGTTAGTCACGGGTTGACCTTGGAATTGGATTGAACCCATTGGGTCGGTCCAGTCCTCGATCCCAAGCTCAATAGGGTCGGTCCTTGATCTAAAAAATTGAGGATTGGCACTATGTGAGTTGGTCCCAGGATTAGGGGGTGAACCAGCCCAACCCAGACCATACTCACCCCTACTAATGCCCATCTTGTGTCCTTCACCATAACTCAAATAAAGTTGATAATTTCTTCTCCATCTCTCCGTCCTCCATAACATGCTAGGAACCTGCCGATTACCAACTTGGTAGCTCTTTATCTGCGAGACTCTACCCCGGGTTTGACGACGTTGTATTGTTCTAAGGATTGGCCTTTTACGTTCTAAAATTTCCTTTCATAGGCTAACCTAAGAGCAATCAACGGGTATTAGATAGATGTTATCTAATAGTTTTTGTAGGAACTTTAATTAGTATATATCAAGTGTATATGAACAACTTGAGTTGTATATGAAAATATTTCTCCAAAATTGTGGCCGGTTATACTGTGAAATTTTGTGGGACCATTATCAACTGTTTATAAATTTAAACTGTTGAATGAATGCATGGTTTATAATTTAAATATTATAACACTCTCCCTCATGATTAGTTTGGTTTTTTTTACCTAGTACTAAGCATGAAAATCTAATTGGGGAGGCAAATGGGGTCTAATAAGATTTGAATGGTCTTTTGTTTAATACTAAGCATAGAAATTTAATTGGGAAAGCAAATGGACCTTGATAAGAGTTGAACTCAAATCCAACTCTGATATCATGTGAAACTTTATGGGACCGCTGCCAACTATTCTAAAAACTTAAGTTGTTAGATGAATACGTGATTTATTTTTTGTTATAACATATACTAAGATTTTCTTCTTCTTCTTTTTTTAATGCTAGACAGCAAATGGTGGGGAACCTTTTTTTGACAATGTGATCATGAGAATGGGGCCTATCGTTTACACAATTCAACACACAGGAATGAAGACATATGACAACTAATCAATTGGGTTTTTATACTCTCGGAAGATTTGTGAGTAGGCCAAATGTTGGGGAATTACCAACAGTGACCATTTTCATTTACATAACTATGCTAACTTATTAGATGAAGGTTTTGTTTTTTAGCTCATAAAAGAAAGAACAAAAGATAAAGCTAAAAGTTTGTTGGATTATGAGTTCTTTGGTTTTCAAACTTTTGTGGGTCAGAAGGAGAGTTTCATTTCATTGAGTAACACCTGATGGATACAAAAAAGTAGCATCATAACACAAAATGTCCGATGCTCTAGGGAAGGATAAACTGCCCAATTTAAAGCAAGTTTGTTTCGACGCTGGGCCTTTGCCAACCAATCTGCAGCCCCTTTCATTTCTATTGGACTGAAAGTGAGGGTCAAATCTGGAGATATCAACGAAAAGCGTCCGACACTGAATTGGAGCGCCATCTCGCTGACTTCATAGGTGTTTTGCTCCCTCGGTTAAACAAGAAACTAGGATTTAGAATTTTGAACCTAACTCTAGCTGTCGTCCTTGATAGGATTAATTGTAGAGCATTTTTATTGGCCAGGGTAAAATATTTGGAACGTCATGTGGGAATATAATTTAGTACACCAATCGTTGACACGTGTATAATTAAGGCTAACTCATCAATTTTAATTGGACAACTTACGCGTCTGAAGCCTCTCTCCCTCTTCCTCTCTCTAAGTTTGTGGAGATATGGAGTTACTTCGGATGTGTTTAATTTAGTATTTTGAAAACTCATTGAAAAATGCAAAACAATTTAGTCTAAACAATTTTGGATAAATGTAAAAACCATTTGGTAAATTATGTTTTGAGAAACTTTAAGAGAAATGATATTTAGTAGAAAATGCATTTGAAAGTCCTTTGGATGAGTAATATTAGTCTTTTAATTTTATTTGTTTAAAATTGAAATATATATATATATATATATATATATATATATATATATGCAACTTTTTTAAATATAAATTTTGACAATAATGCTAAAAAAATCAAATTTATATAAAAATAGACCTACCCTAATTTGTGGTAGTTTCCTCTCGAGGGCATGTGAAACTATTACAAAAGCTCCATCTATTTTCTGTAACTCGATGGTAAGACCCTAATTCGCCGGTTATCTCAAGGGAAACTGGCATAAGAATGCAAATGAATTCCCTAAAGCAGAAATCAAATCCATACCTATTGATTTCTCATTTAAAAGTGTTGGGAATGCCTTTGCGCGGTCTTTGCTTCTTCTTAATGGTAAGTTTCCCGAGAAATATTGCGTACACTTCGTCTATATAATAATTTCTCTAAGTTTCCCACAAGTTTTCACATCTCCCAATAGTGCATCAAACACTAACAAGTATGAACTAACTATACCCATTAATTGCTCGGTACTCATAAAGACGCTGCTTACTGTCTTTTTAGGCCCGATAATCTTCGATAAATTTGCATTTCTATGTCAATGCAATATCATAATATTATTTAGATTTACAATTTTTAAATGCGAAATTTCATTTATTGAATCCAACAATTCTTTCATAGAAATACTCTTTCTTCCCTTTATCCCACAAGCTAAAATTAATTTTATTCTTTTATGAGCACAAATAAAGTAAGATGTGAATTTATGATATATATATATATATCACCTATATGGTGTTACTAGTTTATCCCATCTTCGATTTCTACTGATATTATGCCTTTTTTTTTTTTTTCCATTAGCGATAATTTTATTAAGTTGAAATACTTGAACACTACTGTTTCCAAAACTTTGAGGTTATGCAAGAAACCTCGCTTTCTGAGCAAAATTACTTGCTCCCATACTGCGTCCAATCCGACCATACACTACATAAGATTGGACAGCAGCATACTAAATCTAATTCTTCTGGAAAAAAATATGATAAGAATAAGGTATCAAGAATGACATAAGAAAGTAAAGTGGAGAATATGAGAATACCCGTGATCTTTCAGATTCCATCCCTTAATTTTGGCAACCTCTCCTAAAGCCTCCTCCCAGTTCCTTGTTAAATCCGTCCTAGAGTTCCTCTTGTGCTTTTGGAGGGCTTTCCGATATAAATCGGTCTTAAGCTTCACATCATCTACATCCACATCATAGAAGATAGGGAGGATCACCTTCTTATCTGCATCTCTCGATCTTCTCCTGATGCACTCCACCATGTGTGCAAGCTCACGAAGGCACCACTTACTCGAAGCATAATTTTTGGAGAAAATCGGGATGTAAATTTTGGAGTTGTTGATCGCTTCCGAAAGACTGCCTCCAATCACTTCGCCAACTCGGAGCTCTGGGTCGTCCTTGAAAGGGCGGATCCCTGCACGGATCATGGCTTCATAGAGACAATCCGTGATGGTTAAGCGGGTGTCAGGCCCTCTAAAATTCAAGAACACCTCATAGCCACAGCTATTGCTTGTCAGGGCTCCCCCCATCTCCTCTCCCTCCTCCTTTCGTTTCATACCAGCAGGATGATGGAGAGATTGATCTCCAAACTGAGTCTGCGCGGTGACTCGGGAAGTCTGAGTTTGATCCTCGTTGCTCAAGCCGTCGATCCGCTGGGACGATCCACCCTCAGCAGAATCAACGAGCAAGTCAGAGGAGAAGGGATCAATAACCTCCTGACTTGGTTCGACGGCGATGTCTTTGTCGTGGGAGGCTCTCGATCTCGTGCTTCCACGGAAACAGCAAGTCAAGAGAGGAACCGTTTTCATCGCTGGCGATAATTGGTTGAACTAGTTTTGGAAATCGAATTCCGACAGCGAGTCACGAAGAAGAGCAGTTTCGTTTTTGAGACTAGAATTCCAGAAGGAAGAGGAAAGAAACAGAACGCGTGCGCGAGATCTGATGAAGCAAAAGTCTTAACTCTGATCCTTGTAGCAACTTTGATTGAGCAACAGAGTGAGATCACTCCCTCAAAGCTGCGTTTGACAGGAAGTCACCTGCGGCTTTCCTTCAAAATTAAAAAATGAAAGGGGAAAAAAAGCAACAAATCAAATGCTTAGGTTCCCATCATCCCCGCCTACGCTACAAGCACATCCATTTGCCTGGAAGTCACCTGCGTCCTTCCTTCATAAGCTAAAAAATTAAAAAAACGAAGCAGGCAGACTCGCGCCAAATAGGAGAGGCCAAGTTGAGGAAATAATCTATGAAGTCTTCGAAGGAGGTCGTCTCCAAGATAATATTATATCGATGCATGTTGACGAACAGCTAGCTAGATTTTGGACGTATCTAGACCAACTTCATAGAAATTCCCTCTCGGTAAGCAGGCCCTAGGTCCGATTGCCAAGGGAATCGGTCCGTTGGACCGGAGGGGTGGAGTCTCCCAGGGGTTGTCGCTTCATCAACAGAGATCCCATTGGTGTGATTATTATTTAAGGTTAATATTACAAAAAAATCTCAAATTAGTATATATATATATATATTATAAATTTACTTTAAACTAAAATCTCAAATTAGTACATTTATGATAAATTTGCCTATCATTACTTTCCGTTAAATTTTACCGTCAAATTATTAAGTTGAATAACACTTGACAATTGACGAATATCAATTTAGGATTTTACAATTCATTTGTTATAGATTTATCAATTTATGATTTTTCATTGTATTGGAAACTAACAAATAATAAAATTATTATAAATGTAATAGTTTATAATTTTTAGTAGTTTTCACACATATACCAATTTAAAGTTTTTAATGATATTAAGCCTCTCTTTTTTTTTTTTTTAAATGTCCATGATTTTATCTTATAACAAAAGCTTGGACCGCTGTTTTCACCAAGTAAAACTCAACTGGCTGTCCTACGCAACTCACATCCAGCTTAAAAGATGAGGCAAAACGGGATCTTACCAGCAGTTCATGAAGGAAAATACAGTAAAACTGCACAGACAAGAACAGAGACTGCTCTTAACACAGCATGTTCTGTTGGTTTCAGTAGGACCTGACGAAGGAGAGGGCCCGGTAAGCCAGGTGTTCCAGAATTTCAGCACGCACCGTAACCGAACCAGCAATTTCGCCGGCACTCACGGTAGAATGTCTGTCTGGCTATGTCATCCGGGATGTCCGCCATTTTCTGCAGCTTCAGAGCTTCGACTACGTGAAGATTAATCTGCCTCTCTAACGGGGATGGCGGATGTGGGTGACTTGCGAAACTTGAAGAGGACCGCGTCGAGACCTGGAAGACGTTTGCATATCACCAAATCGACGACGAGCGCCCCGGCCAATTCCTCGAACTTTCTTGAGATTTTCATCTCTCTTTCGTTACAATTTCTTTTCCTCTCTCTCTGTGTCCGAGTTCTTTCCAAAAAGCTCTGTTCTCTCTGCTCTCTTAAGTTTTCTCACGCTCGCGTTCCATCACTTCGTCAATATCTGCTGATCTTCACCGTCATTTTCCCGGGAAAAGTGCCAAAATGGTCCTAAACCTTTTGTCATTGTCTTGCCGATTTGGTCCTAAACCTTTTTTGGTGCCGATTTGGTCCTAAACCTTTTTAAGTTGTACCAATTCAGTCCTTTCCGGCCAATTTCGCCGGATTTTGCTGACTGGTCGCCGGCCGGCCGACGTGGACAACTTTTTACTAATATTTTAATATATTTTGAATTTTTTTGAATTTTTTTTTGTTTATTATTTTAATTTTGCTCTTCTTCCTCCAGCCGGTCGCCGGACCTCGGCGACCGCCGAGGTGACGGCCGGCGAGGTCGAGGTCGACCTCGCCGGCCACCTCGCCGGGCCGCGGGGGCGACCTCGCGCGGGCGGCGAGGCTCACCCTCGCCGGATCCGGCGAGGGTCGAGCCTCGCCCATGGCCGGCGAGGCTCGACCTCGCCAGATCCGGCGAGGGCGAGCCTCGCCCGCCCCGCGCGAGGCCGCCCTCGAGGCCTGGGCGGCGAGGGCGAGCCGCGCCAGCTCGCCGGATATGGCGGCGGGTCGGCGAGCAGCGGTGGACGGCATCGGGCGGCAGCATTGCAGCGGTGGTCTCACGTGGCTAGGGTTTCCTCGGCTTGGCCGAAGAGGACTCTCTCTCTCTCTCTCTCTCTCACGTCCCGCCCAGATCGAACGCCCTCAGATCTCGAACCGAATCCTTGAAGACCGCGAGCTCCGGCCTGGTCCGACCAACGCAAGGCACAAAAAAAGACCGAGGCCTACCGGAGCTTCGGCGCTTGAAACCAGGCGCGGCCGTAGGCCGACGGCCGCGGCTCAGGTGCGGTGGCCGGCGGTCTACCCCCTCCGACTCTCTCCCCCTGCTCGAACCCCCTCACTCGCCAAATCCGGCAAGCTGGCGGGGCTCGCCCTCGCCGGCCATGGGCGAGGCTCGACCCTCGCCAGATCCGACGAGGGCGAGCCTCGCCGCCCAGGCCTCGAGGGCGGCCTCGCGCGGGCGGGCGAGGCTCGCCCTCGCTGGATCCGAGCCTCGCGCCATGGGTGAGCCTCGCGCCCGCCGCGAGGTCGCCCCGCGGCCACCGGCGAGGTGGCCGGCGAGGTCAACCTCGACCTTGCCGGCCGTTGCCTTTGGCCGATCGCCGAGGTCCGGCGATCGGCTAGAGGAAGAAGAGCAAAATTAAAATAATAAACAAAATAAAAATAAAAATAAAAAAATTCAAAATATATTAAAATATTAGTAAAAAGTTGTCCACGTCGCCCGGCCGGCGACTGCCAAGAAAATCCGGCGAAATTGGCCGAAAGGACTGAATTGGCACAACTTAAAAAGGTTTAGGACCAAATCGGCACCAAAAAAAGGTTTAGGACCAAATCGGCACAATGACAAAAGGTTTAGGACTATTTTGGCACTTTTCCCTCATTTTCCCTATAGTTTCTGATCGAGACTCGCTGAAAATGGCCTAGTAGCCTGAAAGTCACGGTTTAATGCAATTTCGGTCAACAAGACATAGCAATGAAAGATTATTGGATATGAATTTCTCCCTTGGGATCGAATTCCAATGATATGGAATATAGAATGTAAGAAAAGAATTTGGGACGACAAAAATTTAAGGTTCACGAAAAATTAATGACTCGGAAAATATATATTTTTTTTTAAATTGAGATTTGTATAACTTACAAGATAATTCAAAGAAAAATACTTATCATTAATGAAAATAATTTGACATAAATTTTTATTGGTAATGAAAATAAATTTCATTAAATAATTATTTCAAATAATACAAATGATCATTTTTAAAAAAATATTTTTCAAATTATTTATTTTTCACAAAATCAACGGAACTTAAGTGTCAACGGTCTCTTTCCACCACTTTCTGTCTAGACCTTCGTGGCCTCATTGGGTATCTCAAGGCCATCATGAAGAGCTTACTTTAGTCAACGATTTCATCCAAAATGATGAGTCACGCCCATTATTATTTTAACTATCCCAACCTATCTTAAATCAGGAAATAATCTTAATTACATCCGGTTCGTGAGAGTTTGACCCATACGCGATGTTAGGTGAGGTGATCCCTCTATGAAATACGTCGAACCTGACGGTAAATGTGAGATGGACTTGCATTATTCGAGTGCACTCGATACTTGCTCCTTAGACATGGGCAGGAAGAGTGACCAAAATGAACAAAGACAGAGATAACGAAAAGAGAATGACGCCCATTTGTCAGCAATTGCTGCTTGCCTTTCCATTTAAATAGGGTAAACAAATTAAAAAGACCATATGGTATTGTATTCATACGAAAAAACAACAAATAGTTATATAAAATAAGATATGCCACATGGTGCGATGACACGATTAGCACATTGTTTGCAGCACACACTCAGCTGAAAAGGTAAAAAGGAGCAATTAGCTCTACCGATTTCTTTTCGACATTATCACAAAGGTCTTTCATGCACTAGAAAATGTTCGGTTTAAATTATAATTATCATGCATCACCAGCGATCCAAAAGTTCAAGGTTAGCAAATTCATCAGGATAATTTTACCAAGATTCTAGCAATCAAGAAGTCACTTGGTGTGCTGTAATTAGGCAACAAGGTACAAGTCATTAGAAGTCTGCTTCCAAGTCATTAGAAGTCTGCTCTCATTGTGAAGCAAACTTGTGATCTCATGGAACACGGGTGACTCATCTGCTGCCATCTTGTCCCAACTTCCTTTGAAATGAATCTCGAAGGGGTCAGACAGGAATGCTAGGTGGCCGCAAAGTATCCTCTCGTAAGATGGTACGTATGTGTAGGACAGACTCTCCCAAACCATTTTGACTGTAATTCGATTTTTTTTTTTTTTTAATTCATTTCTTCCTAATCACTTTAGATCTGCCATTAACACGTTTACTAGGAGCTCAATGAAGCACTATGAGGCCACTTTGCCTCTACTAGACCCATCAAATGAGTGGGTCGGGTCAAAAATGGATCGACCCATATTTGATTCATTTAACCCGTTTTAACTCATATTTATATAGTGTAAATCTAATAATCCATATCCGACCCAATCCATACCCAATTCATACCCGGCCCAACCCGTATTGCTAAAACTTATTAATATTCTAGGAAAATCTACACCTACTATATGCTAATTGGATTAAAACTTCAAATTAAATTAAACATAGTAAATAAAATAAAAAGTTTAAAAAAACCTATAAATTTAAATATTTATAAAGAATTAAATCATGCACATGCTTCTCTTATTTGAAGCGAACATATTATTGAGTAATTGAGAAGTGAATATACTATTAAGCAACTGAAAATTATAACATGAAAAATCTTTAACTAAACCTAAAAAGTTCATTTTATGATTTTTTTAATAAAAAAAGTATTGATAAAACACTTTTATACAATACAAATTTAATGGAAATTTTTTATAATTCTTTTAAAAATATTTTTTTAAAAATGAATTTTTCATTATTTTTATTTTTTAAAATCTAATTTTAATTATTTTTTATTTTTAAAAAATAATTATTTTTATTTTTAAAAAATATAATTATTTTTATTTTTAAAACATATTTTTCTCTTTTTCTCTATTTCTCTTTTCTTCTTCTTCGACTGGCTGCCGGCCAGGACGACGGCCGGCGACCGGCGACAGGCGAGCTTGAGCTCGCCCAATACCGGCGAGCTCGAGCTCGCCTTGAGCCTCGCTCGACGCTGACAGGGCCTCGGCCTCGCGCTGGCGAGACTCGAGCTCGCTGGCGTCGGGCAGGACTTGATCTCGCCGATCGTGAGGTCTTTTCCTTCCGGGGGTTGGTGTTCTGATAAAACTAGAACTTGGGTTTCTCTTCTTTCTTCTTGCTCTGCCCCCACTGTGCGTATACACGGATGGAGAGTGTTTCTTGGCTTTTGCTGGTGTTGGTCTCCATGGGGATGGTCGTGTGCACTTGGTGCCAGAATAGTAGCTCGGAAGCAATCACGGCTGTTTACATTGTGACCTTTAAACAAGCCCCTGTCGTCCATGACTATGGTGTGCTGAAGAAGGAGACGAATGTGTTCAGGCACGGAGGTTCGGGGAAATCCAACAGAATGGACAAAGCAAGGTACTTTCTTGCTTCCCTTGTAAATGCTGGCTGTGGTTGGATTCTGTTTATTCGTTTGTAGAATCGGGAGACCAAACTGGGAATTGGTTTATTTACTTACTTCCTTTGGCAATAGCTACTGAAAGGGTTGAATTGCAATTTTCGAAAGTTGATTGTTGCTTCGTGAGGTAAATTTTTACCTTTGAGAGTTTTGTAGCCTCTCAAGTACGGCAACTACCTCGTGGGGGTCCATTCATTTCCGTTTGTGCAGTGTCTATAACTGTCTTTTACGTTACTATGGTTGATATCGTCGGAAGTTCCTTTCTTGATTGGCAGTATGAAGAATTATTCATGTGTAATTTACTGGAGACTTTAGTTTAATGAGGGCGCAATGACGGGAACTTATCTTGATTAAGCTTCATTTTTTAGCGTTTGATTGGTTTTCTGAGCTTCCTACTATAAATTCAGGCACAGGAACATTTCTCGTTCTGGTGGGAGCTCTGGTTCTTATATTGCTCGAGTTCATGATTCGTTATTGAGGAAGGCACTGAAGGGAGAGAAATATCTGAAACTGTACAGCTATCACTACTTAATAAATGGATTTGCAGTACTTGTCACTCCCCAGCAGGTATATCAGTACCCAACACCGTCTTTTTCCTTATGATAGTTCTCATCCTTGTCTGCTTGGCAATTATAACTGCATATTGGATATACGGAGGAAAATATTTTGGCTGTCCTGACTATGTTATCCATAATTATGGCAAAAATTTATGCATGTCCTGTGTTGCTGGTGATTGAAGTTTTGTTGCTGAGTGATATAAAAATAGTCTCTAGAACCTCACTTTAGTCTGGTAATATTACTTGAAGGCTGACAAACTTTCACAGAGGACAGAGGTGGCAAACATAGTTTTGGATTTTTCAGTTAGAACGGCAACAACTCATACTCCACAATTTCTTGGTCTACCGAATGGAGCGTGGGCACAACGTGGCGGGTACGACTCAGCTGGAGAAGGAGTTGTGATTGGTTTTATTGATACTGGCATTGATCCGACACACCCCAGCTTTGCCGATGATGTGTCTGACCGTCCATATCCAGTCCCTGCCCATTACTCAGGGATTTGTGAGGTCACCCCGGATTTTCCATCTGGATCATGCAATAGGAAGCTTGTCGGGGCCCGGCATTTTGCATCTGCCATAACCAGAGGAATTTTCAATGCATCTCAGGACTATGCATCGCCATTTGATGGAGATGGTCACGGGACGTGAGTGTTTCATGTGACTTCTCTCATCTTGTATGCTTGTGTCTCCATGTCATTTTTTTGTCAGCATCTCGTTTGCTCAATCTGCGACTGGAATAACTGTAGCTTTGTAGTTCCACAAGCTGGGGATGAGGGAGTAAAAAATGCGAGTGTGGGAGGGAAATGAGAATTTGTGATCAGTTTTCCCTTTGAGCTCCTTTGATTGCTAGGATTTCCTCTATTTTATTTTCTCTATGTCTTGATGTGGATAATAGTGGTGATCTGTTGCTGTTAGCCATTCCTTCTTCATGACCTGGGCTGAGGACATGAAGTGACGAGAGGAGAAAACTGGTTTCTGCTTCAGTATCTGTCCTTATCACTACCAACTGGAATTTTACTTGTCGTTGCATATATCTCTTTCTTCTTCTTCTTTTCAACATAAACTTATTGTTAACTGCATAAAGTAAAAACCTTGTTTTCATCTTCTATCAAAAACAAAGAGCCATTATTCTCCCATTTTTGTCATGGTTAACTTTTCAGAGTAAAAACATGTAAAGCTTTGTAAGCTGGCAAGATAGATTTAGTGATATGGGAAAGCTAGAAGAATCTTACTTCATGGCCATGTATAATTTGTTCTCATATTGTTGGACCGTTGTCTGGTTACTAGCTTCCACATTGTCAATTATATGGAAGACTTGATAGGCAATTGATGGATCGACTAGTGGAATTACAGGCACGCGGCTTCAGTTGCAGCAGGAAACCATGGGATTCCAGTTATTGTTTCTGGTCATCACTTTGGGAATGCTAGTGGAATGGCTCCTCGCTCACAGTAATTTATCTGGACCAAGTCTCTCTATACTCTTATTATTTAGCTCTATTCATTATTAACAGTGATTATTAAGTACTAATAAATGATAACTGCTTCTGTTTACCTGCTTTGCTCAAAGATGGACTTACACCTCGAGCAAAATATGATTGGGTATTTTTTTATGTTATAACATGGATACTCAATTTCAATTTTCAGCATCGCTGTTTACAAGTCATTATAGAAGAGCTTTGGAGGCTTTGCTGCGGATGCTGTTGCTGCAATTGTCCAGGTTTGTGTCTACATGATTTGACTGACCAGTTTATCTTGCTTAGCTAATAATCTATGGGTATACATTTGAAGACTTTAGAGAGCCTCAACACCTTGATGTGCTGCTAGTTGACTGTATTTCTCTGTCTTGCTATTTGACAGATTGCTTTCAGATTACACTTTGACGTCAAAATATTCTTACTCTGCAAAACCAAAGTTTCTTGTTCTGCTTCTTTTGCAGTGGCTGTTCATTGGCTGTTTTATCTAAAGATACTTGTGTTTTTGACTTCTTTGTAGTCATACCAAAAAGAGAGTTATCTATAACCCTAAAAGGCATTGTGCTTGCAACTATTATGATTGCTATTCTGTTTCCCCTTGGTACCCTCGTCTTTCCTTTTCCATGTGGAAAATATCCAATGTAAGATAGGTACTCATAATAAGCGGCAATTTTCCCTAAGAGAAAAATAAATGAGCTTTTTAGAGGGAGTGTAACCTTAGTCAAAATGTCAAAATTATTCAGGCTCTCTATTTACTCTACGATTGAAATAGGCATTCCTCAATAATAGTTTATACTGGTTGTGAATGGGTGCTGTACCAGACTATACGATACGAACAATAATGATTCAGCGCACTTCTCGGTATTCTCTGGTTGTTTGGGAATTATATTTGAAAGATTCTACACAGAGAGCTGTTTCGGTTTTGAATTTCTACGAATCTGTGTAGCACCAGTTCCATTTGTAGAGATGTATAATTAATTACCCTTGGCTCATGTTCTTCAATCGATACTGCAAAAGAAAATGGGAAAAAAAAAGTGCTTTTGGGGATCGTGAAACATATATGTCTCAGTGTTACCATTTGTAACTGATTTTCTTCTTTCTTTATGATGGATGCATTTACAGGCTGCTCAGGATGGCGTTGACATAATAAGCTTATCAATCACTCCTTATAGGCGTCCTCCTGGAATTGCAACGTTCTTCAACCCCATTGACATGGCTTTATTGTCAGCAGTAAAAGCTGGCATTTTTGTTGTGCAAGCTGCCGGAAATACTGGGCCTGCACCAAAAAGCGTATCTTCCTTCAGTCCATGGATTTTCACTGTTGGTGCTGCTGCTCATGACCGAGTGTACCAAAATTCCATAGTTCTTGGAAACAACCGATCAATTGCTGGAGTTGGCCTTGCGCGTAAGCCATCTGTTAGCTGATGCTTATTTTCTCTCTCTTTTTTTTGTTTTAGTGCTAATTTTGGTTCACTTATGTTTTGCAACGGACTTTTCTCAAATAACCCTAAAAGGTCAAGTTGTCTAGTTTAGCCTTTATTTTTGGTTCCCGAACTGGACTCAAATTTGTATTGCCTCAGGATTTTAAAAAGGTTCTATGTTCAGATCACTTGCCTCTTATTCAAAACCTAGATCAAGATTGATGGAAACTGAGATTGTTTGGTTTGAAGAGTGATAGTCTGTGGATTTCTTTCACTATCAAAATTAATTTGCTGAATCTGATGACCTTTTGAAGATATATTGATTCTCATGGATGGGGGTCGTTCCCTGTCCAAACTAAAATGGGAAAAAAATTGGATCATCAGATATACAATACACAGATCACTAACTTCGTACTTGCTGATTCATAAAACAAGGAGCTTATTCTATGGTAATAACCAATAAAAAGTCAAGAAAGGAATTTGGGATACTTCTCACTAGTCTTGCAGGAATCGGATTTGTTGATTATGATTCATCTCCATTATTGCAGCATACTCGGTTCTGGTAGTGAGCTAATTTATGTGGATGCACATGCTTGGTGTTGGGTGGTTGTGGAGAAGTACATTTTACCCCTTAATCCCTGCAAAAATTTACTTACACAGATTTACTCTTTACACCTGTCAAGATGCAAATAAACATTTCATCATTCTTTTTCAGCGGGAACCGATAAAGATACAATGTACAAGCTAGTCTCAGCACTCGATGTTCTGAACAATGACACTTCAATTTCCAAAGACATGTATGTTGGTGAATGTCAGGACTCTACAAACTTTGATCCAGATCATGTCCAAGGGAACCTTTTGATATGTAGCTACTCAATCCGGTTTGTGCTTGGACTCTCCACCATCCAACAGGCCTTAGAAACAGCAAATAACCTTAGCACAGCTGGTATCGTGTCTTACATGGATCCTTTTGTAATTGGGTTTCAGCTTAATCCAACTCCATTGAAGATGCCTGGCATCATTATTCCAACATCAGATGATTCCAAGGTACAGCCAATGCCATTAACCGAGTCTCGTTGCTGTTAGTTGGCTGCTGATTCAAGAATGAGTGCCAAAGAACTGTATTTGCTATATAGTGATCTTTCTCATATATTTGACAGATACTGCTTCAATACTACAATTCTTCTGTGGAGAGGGACGGACAGACAAAACGGGTTGTTACATTTGGAGCCACTGCTAGCATCTTGGGCGGGCTGAAAGCCAACTACAGCTTTTCTGCTCCAAAAGTCATGTACTACTTGGCCAGAGGACCTGATCCAGAAGACAGTTCTCTCACCAACGCAGATATATTGAAGCCAAACTTGGTTGCCCCTGGTAATTTCATATAGGCTGCTTGGAGCTCTGTTGGCACTGATTCTATGGAATTTGAAGGTATGACCGTCATAATATATACAGCAACTCGTGTTGATTCATTTGACCAGTGCAATGGGTTTCTGTTTTAATCCATTACTGCATGAAAGATATTCCCATAAAGCATCGGTATCTGCAAGACATTTAATTATTCATATAGGTAGCTTGATATTCTTTTGCTTTGTGCATGTACTGATTGCTTACCTAGTGATCGAGGCAAGATTTCTTCTCTCCAGTGCCAAATGCAATGGAATTGCAGAGTCTGTTTATCTTGGTTCTCTTCTTCTTATATGCTGCCTCCTAAAGTAGATTCAATGATTCAGGTGAAAACTTTGCGATGATGTCTGGGACAAGCATGGCTGCTCCTCATATTGCTGGGCTAGCATCACTAATTAAGCAAAATTTTCCAACTTTTAGTTCTTCTGCCATTGCATCTGCACTTTCTACAACGGCTTCTTTATATGACAAGAACGGGGTACCGATAATGGCTCAGCGCGCTTATGCCAACCCAGATCAAAATCAGTCCCCAGCAACACCTTTTGACATGGGCAGCGGTTTTGTGAATGCAACCGCTGCTTTGAATCCGGGACTTATTCTTGACTCCAGTAAGTTATTCTGCCTATGCCAGTTATACTCTTTTGTCTGGAAACATCCTCTACCCAATCAGATGCGAAAGTCAATTAAATTGATAAAATTAGGAGTGTCCTGAGTCATCTGCTTTTTACAATGGTAGAATTCCAAATCATGGATATGTCCTTTTCATTGGCCCAAAATGAAGAATATCTCTTGTAGTCCAATCATAATTTGTTGTGATAAGTCTGTTATTTGCCTTTATTGCATAATGGGTGCAACTAAGTCCAACTCCAACTATACTTTAATTTTGTCATGCCAATCAAGCCAAATGGCTCATGGGTCAGCATAACTGGTATATGGTCAGATTTACTTATCCGAGAAGGATTGAGTTTGGACTTGACTGGTGCAAGTGCTGAAGTACCAATTCCAAAATTTTTATCAATTGCAAATATACATAATGAAGTGAAAAATCGATGACTATTAATTATTTTGTCATTTTGAGAAATTTATTCAACGGAAGGATATCCTCAAGGACAGTAATCAAATGTTTAATTATAGTCAACAGTTAATGTACGAGAAAAAGTCCTTAAAGAATAAAGTGCATATTTATAAGTTTCTGTTGTGAACAGATTTCTTTCAACACTAAAAGGATGGCTTTCTTGAATAAGCAACTGATTTTATACTCAGAATACAGAAACAATGTGCCTGATTTGAGTATCTTTTCCTTTTCTGGTAAGGAACCAATGTGCTTCGTGTTATCACATATTTTCTTGAGTTACTTTTACCTCTAGAATAAAATCTGCTAACATCACGAAAATGTCCACAATGTATATGTAAAATCTCTAGATAAATCGATTTTTATACATCTAACTCATCAATTTGGTGACCTGGTATTGACCCAAGACCATAGAGTTTTCTTTCTTTTCTTGATTTTTAAGTTCTGTCAATTCCTCTGAAACAACATAACATCAACTTATGTTTTCAATTAATGAAGAGCCCTCACCAGAATTTTCAAGCTGTGCATGTGATAGGTATCCTGGTTCTCTCTAATTAACAGTAGCAGAGTATGCACCGTTACATCATCTCTCTTTTGCGTGTTCTTTGTTCTGTTCAATGCCTGCTTACTTAGGGGGCTAAAATGAGCCTGTCTGATGCTGTTCTTGTAGGTTATAATGATTACATGTCATTTCTCTGTGGCATTAATGGTTCGGCTCCCATTGTTTGGAACTACACCGGCCAAAGTTGTTGGGCTTACAACAACACTATTAGTGGCGCCGACCTGAACTTGCCCTCTATCACAATCGTGATGCTCAACAGTTCTAGGACAGTTCAACGTACAGTCACCAATATTGCCGGAAATGAAACTTACAGTGTTGGTTGGATCGCCCCTTACGGGGTCTCCCTGAAGGTAGCTCCAACTCGCTTCACCATCGCCAACGGCCAGACGCAGGTACTGAGTGTCTCCTTTAACGCGACGATCAATAGTTCCTCGGCCACCTTTGGGAGAATTGGGCTGGTTGGAACTCAAGGCCACGCTGCAAACATACCATTGTCGGTCATCGTAAAGATCTTTTATAACTCTACTAACAGCTGAGTGTAGAGATTTTCTTTTTATCCTTTCATCTATCTTGTCTGTAACCTTTTGTGCTTCCAGGTTTTGATTTTTTTGCTCCTCCGATTTGTGGCAAGATCTGTAATGTAAGTCGAATGTTTGTTCATAGTCGTGTAAATGCTTAGCAGATCATGTAACAGTGTTCAAGTACGCTGCTTCACTTCAATGCTTCTCTTTCTTGTCCATGGCCTAGATTGGCAGGAAAAGGGGCGTGTCGTGACCCACGTGAATCTCTGTGTCTTGGGATGCGTCACCTGGGCTGGAGAGATTATTAAAGAAAGGTGTAAAATCAAAAAAAAAAAAAAAAAAAAAAAAAAAAAAAACAAATTCTAAATCAGTACAGAGATAAAATTAGTCTAAATTAATTTTTTTGATCATAAAAAAAATTAAAATTTGTATATTTGTGATAAATTTATATTCCATTAAATATTATCACCAACTTGTTGAGTTAGATAATACATGATAATTAATAAGTATATAAGTTCGGAGTTTTACCCTTTGTTTTTCATGTATACCAGTTTTTGACTTTTTGCTGTATTAATCCAATTTAATGAAAATTAATGGAGGGTATAATTATAAATATATTAGTTTGGGATTTTTGGTGCGTTAAATTTGTCACAAGTATATTAATTTGAGATTTTGGTGATAAAAAAAATTAGTTTGGAATATATTCGAGATTTTATAGTAACTTTAAAGAAAACTCTACTCCAATCTGTTAACTTATTTAGCTAAACTTATTTTGAGCCATTGAGTTATATATTGCCTAAGCGTATTAATTCATTCCCACCGCGTCAATTGTTTGATGTATAAGGTTTGCTTAATACCTTCGTACTCATGCGTCTCTCAGTCACATGGGAGGCTTCTGTTATGCTCTTTCTCCTCTAGTCGAAAGGTAATCTTTTGTACCAACGTATCTCGACTTATGTCTCAACCATTTTTTCTATTGAAATCTATTTTATAATGTTTCCTTCTTTCTTTATTTTTCGTATAGAAAGAAGTAAACTTATCTTGTTCCTCTAAGGTGGAAGAAAATTTATCAAATACGGAAAAAAAGGGGATTATTTTACTGGAAGAATGGTAAAAAATTAAACACGCTTTTCTTCGGATCATTTTAAATATTAACGAAAGATGAACACAACAGTAAAAAAATTATACGGGAACTTTTTGCTGTTTAACATCACCATGAAGAAAATAATTAATATCCCTCAAAGATTTAATCTTATAGCAAGTGGACCAAATTTTTATGAAGTGCTCAAAAGTTATCCTCTAGAATAATGTGGTGTGAATTTGAAATTAAAGAAGGTGCTATTAGAGTTTCAAGTTCACCCCGCTTTCGCAATTCAGGAAAAAAAAATGAATGAACAAATAAGCGATCTTTAACTGTGTATTGATAAGCTGTGATAAATAAAATTTCTACTCTTACAGACGAAAAGATGAGACCATTAATGAAAATTAACAATCTTTCCAGGCGAAAAGGCAAGCAGACGAAGGATAAGGCGATATCTTGTTGGGAGTAATTGTGGTATTAGTATTGTGAAATTGATAATCGAAGCGGCAAAAATAATGTTACCTTTCTTGGTCAGCATGATAATAAAAAAACGATAAAACAAAGAGAGAGTGCTATTTCAGGCACTTAACTAAAGAAAGGAGTGTCTTAGACAAAAATGTGGGTAGGAATAGGCCGACCGATGTAATTCAATTGCAGTTTTTAGCAAATTTGTTCTGTGTTCCTCCATTTCATTTTGTTTGATGTCTCCAAAGCATCTCGAAAGCTTTGCTTTCAGTACGCGAGAAATGCAGCTCTTCGCTGTGCAGGTCAGGCGGCACAAATGGGTGCGATTTCGGTACCTTTCGCGGTGGTCTTACGAAGCGGTCTCCCGTTTGCGGTCTTTGCGGTTTCTGCAATTCTGGGAGGAATAGCGTTTAACCTCCGGGAGGCCGGCCTCTGTATGATACAGTGGCTGGAATGGAAGGTGGGTAGAGTGCATGCAGAAGTGTATGAACTCAATTCTCTTGCTTTAAACCTAAACCTGATTAATGTAGATTTAAATGATTACTCTTGATAATAGGATTTTCCTTCTTTCGCTTCACTTTTCTTTTATTATTATTATTTTTTTGTTGGGGGGGGTCGGATATTCAGTTGATAGCTTGTTTGTAAAACAAATAAAGGTGTGCCTTATCTGACCTCAAAAGGATGTGAGTGCGTGAATAAGTCTTCTAACATTGCAATTGAAGATCATGGGTTAAGTGGACTGGACCCTGCAGTACTTGCCTGTGGGGTGCGCGAAAGATGCAGATCTAAGGTTAATGTCGCTTGTGGCTTTTGCTACAAGAGATGTAGATATGACGTTAAGTGTATGACGTTCTTACAAATGATATGTCTGCTTACATGCTAAGAACTTCTGTATCTGTTGACTGTGTACAGGAAAAAGATCATTGCTCCAAGAAGCAAGTGTCCATCGTTCCCCTATACTTCGCGCATGACCGGAGGAAACTCATTATATTGCTGAATAGTGAACGATTTGCTTTGCCAATATTGTCAATCTTTGACGACTTATCGGTGTTTATCAATATGTTTGTCTTCCGAGGATGTTGGCATCCCTGCCAATTCCTCATCTTTACTGATTTGACTGAGTCGGCTTCTAAAGATCTCCAATGATACCACGTACACTGGTTCCTTATCTTCACTAAAATCATAAGGATCACCATATTGTCAGAGTCTTTCACCTTATCTATATAAGGCAGCTGCTCCTATGCCAACAATCTACTGCACCCGAAAACAATGCTGATCTTTTTGGTCCTTCAAAGCATATTGGCAATTTCGACTTTACCAAGCTATTTATCTTCATGGTTCTTCCAAACTTTACCGAACATCCCCATTCTAGGCATGCCCACTTCATCAGGTCCATCTAATTGTTCACTTGATCTCTGTACCTCCAAGTGATCACAAATGTCCCGTTCTTCTCGACTTGTTTACCCTCGATCAAGATTCTTCCATATGTTCACCTTTTCTGAAGATCTTTCCAACTTGTAGACATCTTCATCATTTAATATCATGGTCACCTCAAACATCGGCAGGGCACTTCAAACAGTGGCAAAGCACTCTTCATATTAGAATCTCTAGTGATTTTTCAATTTATTCATAAACCAGTAGAAAAGTGGATTCTCCATATTACAATTGGTTCTTGACCCAATAAAATTAAAAATATAACAATTGGTGTTGAAAGTACCCAAATTGACAATTTCAGATCTTTTCGGTTCAGGCCTTATTCAGTTTGCGTAACAAGTAAAACGTAGTGGATATCTTGAATATCTTGACGGGTCAGTTCCGTCCGGCCCAAAACACATAAAATATAAATAGAAAACGGACCCTAAAACGCTAAACGGTTCTCTTCCTACCTCAGCACCTCTATCTCCTCCCTGACCCCTTCTAACGCCATCCCCTCAACATTCACCAGCAGGTCCGCCTCCGTCACTCTCTCCGCCACCATCCACCGGACCTCCATCAGCAGCCCCTTTTTCTATTAGATCGACCGGAACAGCTTGCCATTGACTCTGCCGAAGCCGTCATTCATGGGGATTGGCCTCTGGATTCGTGCATGGACGCCGAGATCTGGATGTGCTGGACTACTCACGCTCTCTGGATTGGCCTCTATTTGTCTCCTCTTGATGGGTTTCTATAAAACATGTTGGGCCAAACCCGGCCCGTCCACCCATGTTAGGCTAAACCCGACCCATAAGAGAATTGTTGTATAAAAAAGAATGTTAAAAGAGAAAAAAAAATGTACGTTTTTCAAGTTTTCGCTATTGATGAATTCTCTCTCAAGAAAGGAATTCAAAGGCTTCAATCGACCCCCCTCGATATTGCAATGGTATTGAATCTTTGGAAAATAAGGTACGTCTATTTTGGTGATGTGCCTTTCAATCGGTATTACATGTATCATCAAGCCCATTGCTGTGTTTGCTTTTAGTATTACTCGATAGTTCGAGTATATGTTTTTATTAGGAATCCATTTCCATCACTTCTCATTGAAGTTTTAAGCATGTGTCATGGGTTAGCAGTTCCTTGGCCCCGGAATAACCCATGTGGCACTTGGTGTGGTGAGCAGAATTTACCAAGTCAGCCCTCATACGAGATCGTATCATACCCAGCTTGGCTCAGGCGTCTAGTTTATCGGGTAAGATAGTAGATCTCTTTAAGCTTAATAACTGGTTTCGGCTTGCTATGGCCTCATCAGAAGAGTAGAATCAGCTCTCGATCAGTTTGTGCAGGGGAGATGAATCCCACCTTCAAAACTCCTAAGTAATATAATCCTTCTATTATAAAACTCCTAGCACTAATCGTCTTGACGCCACTCTCACGGACCAGTTATACTCATCCTTTCTACATCCTTACTCTTCACTTGATAACCTCAAGTTTCACTCTCAAAGGTTTATAGGCACGGGAGAATCATAGACTGTGACAAACTGTAAAGCCGTCTCCATTGTACACATATTATTCGCAGGGAAGACAAATCCCACCTTCAAAACTCCTAAGTAATATAATCCCCCTATTCTAACTCCTAGTACTAACCGTCTTGACGCCACTCTCACGGACTAGTTGTACTCATCCTCTCTACATCCTTACTCTTCACTTGATAACCCCAAACTTCACTCTCAAGGGTTTATAGGAACGGGAGAATCACAGACTGTGACAAACTGTAATGCCCTAAGTCTCCACTGTACATATATTGTCTGCTTTGGATAGTAAGGGTGCGTTTGACAACGATTCTATTCCCGAGAGCTGATTCTGACTAGAAATGATTATTTTTGATTAAGTTCCCAAGAGCTGTTTCTAAATAAAAAAACGTGTTTAGTAACTGTCCAATTTTTTTTTATTATAGAATAGAATTGTGTTTGATATCGTGCTAATTGATTCTATTCCAAATTAATTTCTTTTGATTTTTAAATAATTTTTTTACTTTTTTACTTTTTTCCTTTTCTTTTTTTCTTTTTTTTTTCCCCTTTTTTTTTTTTTTTTTTTTTCCTATTCTTCTTCTTCTTCTTCATGTGGCTGGTCGTTGGTCCGGCAACCGGCCAGAGGCTTGGCCTCGCCGGTGGCTAGGTGAGCCTCACCGGCAATTGGGCGAGGCTCGCCCAACCACCGGCAAGGCATGACCTCGCCCGATCTGGCGAGGCCGAGCCTTGCCTAGTTGTTGGCGAGGCTCGTTTGGCCACCTGCGAGGCTTGCTCAGTTGCCGGCGAGGCTTGCTTGGCCTCGGCGAGGTTTGCCCAGCCTTGCCGGTGGCCAAACCGGCCTTACCGGTGGCTAGGCTTGCCTCCAGCAAGCTCGCCGGACCTCGCCCTGGCCTGGCGACCCTCCGGCGACCTCGTCGAACCAGCGACCAGCAACTGGTAGCGGATGGCAGCAACGAGCAGTGGTGGATGGTGGCGGGCAGTGGTGGATGGCAATCGCGGGATGACGGAAGGGAAGAATAAGATTTTCACTGTTTTGATTCTTTTTTTGATCTCGGATGAAGAATCATATTTTTTTTTTTTATTCTCAATTCTCTTCCCAATCCGTTCCCGGCAACAAAATTTTTACCAAATGCAATTCTTGTCTCAAACTGATTCTGGGAACAAAAAATCAGAATTAGGCACTATTTAGCACGTTGCCAAACAGGCCCTAAGTCTTCACTGTTTTGTTCTTCTTATGACAACTCATACTACCCTAAGAAAACGTGTATGTACAGTTAGAGGGCTCATTGCCTTATAAGGTAGCTTAGATGTCCCTTCCTAAGTAATGGGACAAGAGATACACCTATTCCTTGTGCACATTCGAGGACCAAGATGCGGACGCTCCGCTATCCCTTCTCCCTGTGCATTGCCGCTTAGGCTTTCACACTCTCCACCTCTTAGAAGCACAACGTCCTCACTGTGGCCCAACACGCGATCGGGAGTCAACTCCAATACCACTTGTAACGCCTTGGGTCTCCATTGTATACATATTGTCCGCTTTGGACACTAAGTCCTTACGGTTTTATTCTTCTCGAGATAGCCCATACTACCCTAAGAAAATGCGTATGTACAGTTAAATAGCCCATTACCTCATAAGACAGCCTAGAACTCCCTCCCTAGGCGATGTGGGACAAGAGAGGGATCCCTTCATTGCTTTGTATTTTTAAATGTTTTAAATAAATTTAGTTTTAAATTAAATTTAATTAATTTTTATATTAATTTTTTACCATGTCAGCACCAAAATGATGTAGTTTTTGCATTGTCTAGCCATGTTAGCGTGCAAAACGACACCGTTTTGCACTTACTTCCCCAGAAATTGCGCACGTCAACATTTTGGTCGGATGGGCACTTAAGTGATCTATTTATCTTCGATTTTGGCACTTAAATGTTACTTTAGTAACTTTTGGCATTTAAGTGTCTCTTTGTGCCAACTTTTGGCACTTGAAGCATACTTTTGCCCATGATTTTATAAAGTACATAAACATTTTTGGCGTAAAAATCGACACACGATATTTTTCTAATTAAATACCATAAATTCAGATTTTTGCAATAATAATCATCACCAAGCATTCAATTGCACAAATAAACAATTGGATTCACATATAAAATCAACCATGATGATCAGCGTAAAATTATGATAAACAGCTATCCTGTCACAATTTGCGTTAATTAAAATTAATTAAATAAATTTCCATTAAATTAAATAAATATAATTTAATTAAACTAAACATGGTTAACTAAACTAATCATGGTTAACTAACTAACCCTAGTTAAATAAACTAACTTAGAGTAGATAACCTAACCAAACTAACCACCTAACTAAACTATTCTAGGTAACTAACTAACCTAACTAACTTAGTTACACTAACTAAATTAACACTAATCCTAATTAATCACTAAACTAACTCCTAAGTGCAATTAACTACCTAATTTGGGATTAGGGAGTTAACTCACTGGATTAAGGCGGCAACGGGTTCATAGTGACGGCGGCGCAGAGGCGGTGAGATCCTGCAACTATGACATCACCAACGAAGGCTCGGACGAGGTTGAAAATAGCCTATAAGGCTCATGATTGAAGAAGGGATTCGGTTCTGAGGCGGGTTGGTTGGGCTCGATTGATGGTGCTGGACAGCTAGGTGGATGCGGCTAGAGCGATGGGGGCGCTGTAAGCGACTGCTTGGCGAGTTGGAGGTTAGTGGACAGGCAGACGGTGGGCAAGCTGGCTAAGGAGTGGAGTTGTTAGAATAGGCTAAAGGGGCTGGCCGGAGACAAAGGGCTAGCGGGTGGTGCGTGGTTGGTTGGGGGCTAGCAAGTAGCTATGTGCTGGTCGACGAAGGAATGATGTTGGCTAAGGTGGTGGGCTGGAGTGTGCTGCAATAGGGAATGAAATGGAGAAGAAGAAGTGAGGAAGAAGAAGCTACAACAAGGGTTTGGCCAAGGGAGGATGCGCATGCTCAAGGGGAGAGGGAAAGGGAGAGGAAAGAGAGGGAGAAAGAAGTTAAGGCTTTGGCCGATTGGGAGCCAAGGGAAATATCCTAAGCACTCAAGTGCAAAAGGCCATAAAGTCTTCAGCCTATCTTTGTCAAAGCATCCTCCAATGACAATTTTCCTTCTAAATTTCACAAACAAACTCAATTTGGTGGCCAATTAAGCCTTGAAGCTACCCATCCGAATTTCTTCTATTTCTTTTTGCCGAAATTGATTTTTCTGCAATTTTCCGGGCTCGACGGAATTTCTCCGAAAAGTGAGATAAGATCCTAAAAATAAATTGTGACACGCTCGAACATCCGATTTCCAAAATCGAATTCAATTTCATGGTTAAAATCGACCGAACGCGATTTTAGTACAACCTAACCTACCAGGTAGCTTTTAGGGATTTTAGCACGTTTGACCTCTGGTTGATAATTTTCTATCCACGTTTGTGCATCTCCAACTTATAGACGACTCTTGGTTGTCGTAAAAATCGCAAGGTTTCAATTACGTGTATTGAATACAAAATCGGGTTAGTGCCGTTCAACGTGAATTTCCCAATAAGGTGGAATCACCCATAATTCAATTGTGTGTTTCCGTCGAATCGACCTATATTCGATCACTAATCGATTATAATGGGGTCGTATTCACCCTTGTCAATTATTATGGTTAATCAATCAATTTTCGATCGAATTCTCAAGTCTACTGCGTTTATATCCCTTAACGACTTTACCTAATAGGTTAGTTAACTCGTGAGAGGTCAACTTAGAGAAAAAGACCATAGGCCCATCGACGAAATGCCCATTTCATATATTCAAGATGGGATCGAAATTCAGAATGTCACACATGAAGCATTTTAATTTAGCCTCTTTAGTGGTTATAGGAGGATCCTCATTGTTGTTGTTGAAAATAATATAATTAGAACCCCTTGACTGTAGTGGTATTTCAATCTTGTATTGAACTTTGTTTTTCTTTTTTGGTGTTGGAGGAACCGGCTTGCAGCCGATAGCCGCGCCGTAAACCTCCAGGTGACACTTAAGTAGGAGGACCCACCACCCCTGAGTCACACTTAATACACCTAGCGCCTCCCCTGGGTTTTGAACCCTTCACCTCTTCGTTGAGGATCAGTAGAGTCTTAGCCAGTGGAGCCACCGCGGCCGGTGGTTGCATTGAACTTTGTTTGTTTCCAAACATTTCACAATTTTGTGCTTTCTTTTGCTGCTTTTGTATACATTTAATAGAGGCCCCTTTGTCTATTGCAACAGTTGAATTAGGATAACCGGTAGCAATAATGAGAGGCCAAATTAAAATGCTCAAAAGTATTGATGTACTTATCCATAGCTCACACTTTTCACTGATATGGATTGAAGAAAACAAGCTAATGCTACTGCACTAACAATGTGTGTCTTGCCAAAGCATGGACGTTTATGTAAAAGAACATTTCACCATAGCTTTAGAGGAGCATGCACAAAAACATTTTATTAGCGAATGTAAGAATGATAGACACAAAGATCAAATAGGTTTATTTAAAGAGTTAACAATAACCACATTATTAGTGCATATATATATATATAGAGAGAGAGAGAGAGAGAAAGAGAGATGAGGAAATGTGTAATGAGTTTGCGGAAAGAATAAACAAAAGCTACAGCTTAGACACAGCCAATGCAGTTAAATAAGCTTTCTTGAACAAAATCCATGCACAATCTCATTCACTCACGAGAGTGCATCCTAGAAACAATGGTAATTGGCTAAGCCCCATAATCTCAGGTGATCCTGTCATCTCATTGAGATTTTGCAAAGCTAGACCATAAGCTTCCTTTAGTAGATTGTCACTCTGCAAAAAGATGTTTAGACAGTTTACCATCAAAAGATGACTTTGATGTTAAACAAAAAGTAAAGCACTCAATGAAAAATAGACACCTGGTAACCTACTACATAGATTAGTATTGCTCATCTAGATACTCGATCAAGAAAGACACTCATAAACCAATAATAGGATCCTCACACATGTTGAGTATGAGGACCAACTCCTTTTATTAACATCAACAAATTCCTCATCCAGCAAGATAATGTGAATTAAGCAATCAAACAACATGAAGTATGTGGGAAGCACACTCGAAATTACGAAAGGAAGTTGTGGATCTTTTAAGTTTTAGTCCCCTAGCATGTCTACTACTTGATTGACTTACCTAGATCTATGAAATAAGTTTTGTATTTTGATTAAGCTAGTTATGAGGATTGAAAATAAGTACTTCAACAAACAAAACCTAAGGTTAGTACCTAGTATTATAAGTGATTGAATGCCTAAGCGGAACAGGACTGTTAGCCAAAATTTTTTTGCTTGGCAAACAACTTTAAGTTACTAGTATAGATCCCCATTGTTACACCTGAAGATATTTTAGTGTGAATAGTCGATTGCATTCCAGGATTATGCATAAATAGATTAAGAAAGCTAATAATTATTGCTGGAGAAGCAGAACTTCAACTTTAAGAATGGCATTAGATGTGGAGTAAAGCCAACAGTGATCTTTGATTGTGCAGCATTAGATAATCCCTGCTCAATCTTTGAAACTGTAGGAAACAAAGATGATACAAAATGGAGCAATCCAGGTTATTGCATTTGCCTTATTTAATTCATTGATGAGTTAGAGTCATCAAATTCATAGACCCAACTCAAAATAGCAAAATAAAAAGAGAAAGAGATGTCATTACCACAACAAAAAAGAATTCAAGAATGTAAATGCCTTATTGAGTGTACATCTTCCCCAACTGTGTTTGGTAATGTCGCAGCCTAAATTTCGGGTGCACCACCTAAAATTAGGTTAATGGACTACTAAGCTTTTAGACTTAGCTCGGGCTCTCCCAAGCCCATACCAAGACATCTAGATAAAATAATGGGAGGATTATTTTACTTTTACGAACCAGAGACTACGGGTACGGGGACTTGGTTACACTAGATTTCTCTAATACCCTTTTAGTACCATTTCTTTTTAATTTTAAAAAATGTTTTGCAAGTAGCTTGGATTTATTTTAACCTAAATTACTATCATGCAATGGGATGATCACACAAATGCTCAATCATTAATAAACATTAAATAAAATAAATTGCACCAAATGAATTCAACACACTAAAGCAAGTAATTATTTTTTTTTTTTTTTGGTTTTCTTATATCTCAAAATTAAAATATGCATTCTAACTACATGACCTAATTTTACTAATAAATGAATTCTAGTTAAATTATCCTATTATGCAAATTAATTAACATGAACCTAATGTTTTTGTATTTTTTTATTGAAATTTGGAATTAATAAAAATCCTAATTAAACTAATTAATAAAAATCCTAATTAAATTATCTAAAAAAAAAAGGAATAATTTTCTAATTATTTTAGGGATTAAGTTGACTTAAACCCTATCATATCTTAGAAAACTATTTTTTAGAAAATTTCTAATTTACTAAATCTATATGCTCATGCAAGATTTTGATTCTTTTTGATTTTTTTAGTGTTTTTTCAAGATAAACAAGTTTCAAATAAACTAATCAAACAACAACTAAAGGATTAAAATAATCGAAAAAAATAACCTATTATCTTACAGGTCAGATTAACGATTACTCTAATCCTAAACATCACGACAAATAAATTAAAAATAATTAAAAATCTAATACGAAGTCTTACGGATCAAATTAATAATTATAATAATTTTGGACAAAACCCCTGCGGTTAATGCCTACAATATTCATAAAATGAACCTTGAGATCAAATACTCCAACTTAGAAACTAGAATGAAATAAAATAAAATAAAATAAAATAAATAAAATAAACCACCTAAAGGGGAGTACAGCAACAAGGTGATCAGCGCCAAGCGGAGGGTGACCGACGTCGGAGCTTCAGCGAGAGCTGGCTGGCGGCTACGGTGAGGGGCGTCGCAGACGGTGGTGCCGAGGCGATGGCAGGCGGTGCGGCGTGCGGCGACCAGCAAAGGGGAACAGAGGCATTGCGGGCTGCTCACGGAGCTGCAGCGGCGAGGGGGTTGAAGGTGCTTGGGTGCTCGCGTTGGGCGCGCAAGCAAAGGCTGGCGGGCGCGACGGGGCCGAGTGGGATGCTGAGGCGGTGGCGAGCAATGGACCGAAATCAGCGACGGGTGGGTCGCAAGTTGCAGAGGTGCAGCAGCGTCGGGCTCCGAACGATGGTGCGGTGACGGAGCAACAGCAGCGGCGCGGCAATCAGAGGCTCGGGGGCGCAGGTTGCTGACGTCGGGGCGTCTGGTGGTGCTCGGAGATGTCGGCGTCAATGTAGCGACGGCAGGGAACAATGCTGGCTACAGGCACTGGGTGGAGGCCAGCGACGGGTGCTGTGGGTGTCAGGCGCTGGGCGTGGCAGCAGGGCTCGGGTAGAAGCTGCAGATCGGCAATGGTGCAGCAAGGAGGGCCCGATGATGAATTTTGGCGACGCGGGTTGCTGCAGCTAGTCGTGGGTGGAGGCGCTACAGGGGCGTCGGGTCGAAAGGGGCTGCAATGGGCGAAATAGAGGCACGGCGGGGCGGCGGTGCGAGCTCGCGGGCGAAGGCGCGGCTGCTGCGGGCGTCGCGCTACGGCGGTTCGGCGAAGGATCGAGTGCTGCAGGGGCGTGGCGGAGCGCTCGGGCGTGGCATGGAAGTGACGAGTAGCAGCAGCGGGGGAAGCTCCTAGAGAAGACGAAGAGTAGCTCTATTTTCTTTTTCTTCTTTTTTTTTTTATCTCACGTCCCCTCACCGGTCTTCTCTCTCTCCCTCACCGCAGACCGGTCAAAAACCCTCTTCACTTTTCTTCTTTTTCTTTTCTTGTTGATTTTTCTTTTTCTCTCCCAAAACCAAAGGAAGGCTTTTTGCTCTAAATTTTTTTCGAATCCCTCTCTGAATTCCTTCCCCCCCGGTCACGAAAATTGTGGCTCCTTTTATAGTGATTTTCAGATGGCCATTTTTATAGCAACTTTCGACTTTCCATCTTCCGTCGCATTAAATTAAGGTCGCAAATTAGAGCGTAATTTTGCAATCAGCTCGATTTTGGTTTATTCTTTCCATTTTATCGAAATCATTGCCCTTTATTCATTTGATTTTTTAATTATTTCTACATTTATCAAAATCTGAATATTCATCAGAATTTCAAACTTTCATGCATGATCAATCAAATCAATTTTCCATTTTTTTCCATTTTTTCATTTTATTTGTTTTGATGCATTTTTTTAGGGGTTAAAATTAATCCCTAATTTTTATGCAAAAAATCAATGACTGGATTATGAAAATTTAGGTGTCAATAGGTGATTTAAGATTGGACGAAATGAACGAAGAGCAAACAACTAGAGAAGAAAAATGTAATTTCACTCTCTTTTGAGAATGAACATTAAAGAGAAATGATGTAAAGGAAAATTGAGTAAGTTGATTGTTGAAAATACCTCTTGTCAAACCTAATTTTGTATACCTTCTAAGTATACCTAGCGTTATATGAACATTTTTTAAAATCAAAGGGGATAATTGTAGTCATTCCTTTTTCTCTCCATGATTAACCCATAAGAAGTTTCGTTATTGACAAAGCAGGAGCTAAACAAGACAGGTCAGTCACTTAAATCTTGTGATTAAGCAAAGTATTAGCAAATTCAAGTGCACTCAAATTCGGTGCAGAAAGATGCTATCTAAAATTGTTCCGTGTGATAAATCTTATGAATTTGGGTGCGTGTCAAATGCACAACCCAATAGTTTGCTTTATGAAACTGAAATCCACATTTAAACTAGTGAAGGGAAAATCCCTATGTTATTTTGAAAGTGACAAAGATAATCAAAGGCTACTGATATATATATTGGTTGAATAGTACCAAATGATATATGCACAAGCCAAGATGCTAAGCTATTTCTAGTTCTATATGATTAAAATTTGTCATTTTAGTGAAAATAAGGTGGATTTACTTATGTAAAGAATGGAAATAACATGGTAATGAGTGTGATAGCTTGAATTTTCAGATTTCGTTTTCGATTAAATAAATCGGCCTTTGATCGACGCACCTATAGTGCTATTCTCTGAATTGATCACTCACGAGATAACTAGACTATCTAGAGAAGCAATTAAGGAATCTAAATGCAATGGACTTGAGAATTCGACCAGGAATTGATTTCTCGACCGTGTTAATCCTCAAGGGTCATTATGATGCCGTCAAAATAGATCAAAGACCGGAGATAGGTCAATTTGACTAAGATATGTGATCAGAGTGTGGGTGATTTCACATTATTGCAAAATACTCGTTGATCGACGTTAAACCGATTTTTCTATCGTTTTTGTACCTAATGCCCGTATTTGAAATCTCGAGACTTTCACGACAACCGAGAGTTGCCAATATGTCGAAGATGCACTATGTGACTCGAGATAAATCGATCACGGGTCAATTGCACCAAAAAATCATAAAAGTTACCCGATAAACTAAGCCATGCTAAAAGTGCGCCAGATTGAAATTAACAGTGAATTTGAACCCGATTTCAAAAATTGAAAATTCTATCGTGTTACGATTTATTTTAGGAACATCAACTTATCCTCCGAAGAATTTTCAAAGATTCTGAGATTTTTCTGGAAAATTGTTTCGAATGTCGTGGAAAAATAGCGAAAGTTTGGATGGGCTCAATTGAAGGAAATTTGGACTCCCAAGTTGAGCCTTTGAGTGTCAGGGATTTGCAGAAAATTGTTCGGGATTTTCCTTCTTCGAAATTGAACCTTGATTTTGAAATTTGAGTGAGGAATTGAAGTTAATATTAATGAAATTCGGAATTAGAAAAAGGGCAGCATTTTTGGGCATTAAAATGAGTTTAATTGTGAAAATAATACAAGAAAGTATTATTAGACAACTTGGATAAGTTTGAGGGGTTTAAGGGTGACCAAACAATCAATGGAAGGGATAGAATTTGTGGACTCCCTCCTTCGGCAGCTTCTTCGGCAAGTCAAGACCGCCTCCTCCGTCCACAGCACCCCCCGTCCGAAGCAGCTTTTGCTCTTGCCTTTCCTTCAATTTTTAATTGAAGTCTGCAACTCCACCAAAATTTCCCCTTAGCTGCGTACCATCCCACCGAACTGCTTCTCCTCCACTTCATTCACGGCCACTTGTCCGTGAGCCAGCTTCCACCGGTCAACCATCAGCAACCAAAGACCCTGTGCGACCCTGCTGTAGCTCCATGCGTCTTCAACTTCTGCCGTTTGCTGCCAGGTTCGGTCAACTAGTGGAGTCACTCCACCGGCTTGTTGACCCAACAAAGCCACCGAACGAAGCCCATTGATCCGCTCTGCCATCCACAAAACCACCTGCCGCGCATCCCTAGCTCCTTCACCCTTCACCGCACGAATCAAGTCAAACAGCAGCTGGTTTGTTGACCCCAGAAACGTGTCACTCGACCGAGGAAGCTGCTGCTCGACGCTCAACCCATCTTCGCTCCTGGGAAGCTCGGCCCAAATCGCAACAAGCTTCAGCCATTTGAAGTCGTGGGCTTCACCAGCAGAAGCCCATGAAAATTTAAAGCCCATTCAGCCCACAATTTGGCCAAGATTCAGTCCAGCAAGCCCGCAAGATCAGGCTCAGTTTTTGAAGCCCAATAAATTTCAGCAGTCCAGCCCGTGAAGAAGGCCCAACTGCAGCCAAATCCAAGCCCAGTAATTTTATGGGCTTGCAAGGCCTTTGGGCCCGATTCGTGTGCCTGTTGATGTTGCCGAAAATCCAAGTTTCGGCCGCCGTCTCGGCGTTGTCTTGGTGATTCGGTCTCCGTTTTTTATTAAGTGAGTTTTGCTCATTAATCCCTTATTAGTTGGTTAATTATGCTTAGGGGTTGGTTATATTTAATTAAGTGCAATTAAGTGAATAGATTATATTATAGTAATTAAATTAGAGATTCATCAATGCATGTTAGGCAAATGGTTAGTGTAGTCAGCAAAGAAATAGGTCTTAGTATTTATTTAACGAGTTTCGGTAATTTTCCGGGCTCATCTTAGCTTCTAATTAGGCATTATGGGCCTACATTGGATTTATTGCATTTATTTATTAATTTCCGTAATTATTTAATTATTTAATTATTTTTCGGAAATTAGCACGTGATAGTCGACGACCAAAATTTTGTGTTGATTTTAGTGGTACTTTTTGTTTATTATTCAAGTACCAGATTGTGAAATTTAAGTGAAATTGATGATTATGGGAATTTATTCTAAAATTGGAAAATGTCGGTAATTGAAGGGAAAATAACTGTGTGAGGTTATGAGTTGGATTTAAAATTGTCAGGTAGGGCCGTGATGCCACTAAGTCTAAAATTGCCGGGTGGGGCCATGATGCCACTAAGTCTAAAATTGCCAAGTGGGGCCGTGATGCCACTAAAGTCTAAATTTGCCGAGTGGGGCCGTGATTCCACTAAGTATAAATTATGTTTGTAGGGCCGTGATTTATAATCAAGAATGAATGGTTGGGATGATTGTGTGATGGTTTCGATGACATGTAATTGACTGAGTTGATTGATCGCTAAGTCGATCCTGTTGATTGAACTGATAGGTTGATGTGCTTGTCAGTATCTATTATTTGAATTGACTTGTAGGAAGGAACTAAGGCCAAGGTAAGTCATCTGACTTATGGTTGTGCTTAGGCAACCTTAGGGCATATTTTCTTCCTAATCGAGTCTTAGAGGGTAGAACTCGCTGAAACGTTGTCTCACTGGTTATTGTATAATCATTTTCAGGTCCTTAGATTGTGTTCGTAAAGGACTTGAAATCTTGGAGTTTGGGGAAGTGAATGAAACATAATCGGCAAACCTGTCGGACTCACTAGTCATAGGACAGTGCCTTTTTGATTTAGCTGATAATTTTGTAAACGACCTGATGTTGTAAATAAACCATTGTGTTCATAAAATGTTGGTTTTGGTTTGAAAAATTTATGGCTCTACTTTCATATCCCATTGTTTTATTGTCTGGGGGTTATTTATATTTGCTTCCGCATACGTATATTAAATTGAAAGGATCGACGATGGGACATCATTATTAATTGACCAAGCAGGGATGGGCATATGCTTGGAGTGTTGGGGCGTGACAATGAGCCCACCGAATAAAGTGATTTAGTCCCAAATAAACTAGCTATACTAACACATCAACTATTAGATGTGAAACAGTACAATTAACTTAGTGTATTACATTCTTCTCGGAGTGTGAATTTCCTGGACAGGTTCGAATTGATCCAAGGAAGCGAAGTTTGACTAATTTTAGATTGAGGAGCAAATGGGGGATGGGCAACATGAAACATACATATTCGTACGATGCATCTTTTGCGAGGAAATTCCGGTGGTAGTGTATTACATTCTTCTCGGAGTGTGAATTTCCTGGACAGGTTCGAATTGATCCAAGGAAGCGAAGTTTGACTAATTTTAGATTGAGGAGCAAATGGGGGATGGGCAACATGAAACATACATATTCGTACGATGCATCTTTTGCGAGGAAATTCCGGTGGTAGATGAACAGAAGGATCCAAAATGCTCGGAGAAAAGAAACCTTGAACCTGATACATCATAGATTGTTAGTGGTAGGTAGTGACTCCTGTTAAAGCTTTATTGATAGTGAGATGACCTTTGCTTTTCTTGAAGACAAGTCGCGCGGTGCATGTTCACGGAAAGTTTCTTAGCTTTCACCGAATGGAGTTCAATGATGGAGACAGAAATAAATAAAGACGTGACATGGCATTTCAACTTTTTCTTAAAGACATGTTTGCTTTCTTGCCATTCGGCGTTCTTTCAGAATTTTGATTGAAGCCATCCCTTTTTTTAGGGGACTTTCGTGGAATCTGAGCAAAGAAATTTGCAAGATGATACGATAGCAAAGAGCCAAAAAGCAGAAGTGAAAGGTGCTTTATATGGCCTTTTGCCTTTTTGAATCTTTAGTTACCCAAAATGTTACTATTTGTAATAAAATCATTTAACTGAATCGAGTTAATCACCTTTCTTTTTCCTTTTAAACAAAACAAACGCATAAGAAACAGTGAAATCGTGTATAGAAATAATTTGTTGAAAGAATAACGGTTAACACAGGTCTGCATGGAGATTAAGCATATGATACGGATATCTTTTTTTTCCTTATATGTGGTTTAGTCCAAGCATAGCACCGGCATGATCATGTACTTGGGTAATCCATACTGATGCTGGCTCGCATCTTATCTGATCCTTAATTTATGGATTTTGAGGTAATTGATCAGTTTTGGATTTGATTAAGTGGATTTTTTCATGATGAAGAGAGAAGAAAGCAATCATAGAGAAGATTTTGATGTTTTTTTTCTCGAAGATTTAATTAAGTACAAATATTCAAGAGACGCTGGCATGTTCATGTTCCTTTTCCATGGGACAGTTCTAGAGAGACACGATTGCTTTCTATGGGTTTAGCGACTACTGACACTATTTTCTGTAGCATTTATTTCCATTCTACTGAAATAGTAATCTGTCAATGTTCAAATGTATAAAATTATGGTAGTGCGAAGCTCGAGCTCAACTCCTATTAGATAGTAGATGCTCGAAACTTTCTTTGAATTATGGAGTATTCAATTTCCAGCTTGAGCTTGACGAGAAAAAAATCGAGATTTCAAGCTCAAGTCAACTCGATATAATCACTGTTATAAAATGAGTTCAAGCTGGAGCTCTATAAGTTCAAATATTATCCTTTGCATTAATGTAATTATATATGTATACTACAAAATTTTAAAGTTAGACAGCCAGCCATATTTAGGTAGATCTGGAAGTAGATTGGTTTGTTCACCGTATTGCCCTTTATTTTTGGTAACTATCAAATATTTAACTGAACAAAATAACATAATTAATATGGCAAGTCTCTCAAACAGAGTATTACTGAGTTCGATCTCTCTTTCTTTTTTCCCCCTTTCTTTTTTGGTTGTGAATGAAATTCTCTTTGAAAGATTTAAGATTGTGCAAATACCAAACACAAACAATTGGCTTTTTAGTGGTAAATCATGCGTAATAAGTGGAATAAAGGCAAGAATCAATTCATCATGCCGATTAGTGCAAATCTCTATTGAAAATAAGATGTGCTTTTGCTTGGCTTAGCAATAGGAAAATGGAAATCGGGCTCCACTGAGAAAAGCTGATCTTTTGCAACACAAAAGCAACTGAAAGCTGCTTTCTCTAGCCTAAAAATAAGGAAAGAGATTCGTCATACCAAAACAAAACAGACAAAACGATTAAAGGGGATTCATTATGCTGCCTTCATGATCGCACCAAATTTGAGTGGACCTAATGTGATAATGAAATCATTTCTTCTTTTGAATCACACCACATATATTATTTTATATTATCATATCCCATGTATGTCTAAATGGGAAGGTACTAGGAAAATCGTCTTAATTGGGATCTTGTGATTCTCATTGAATTGCATAGTTTGAATAAAAAAACAAATCTGTGGCCTTTCGTCTTTGCTCAGGATATACACAAGTGCATCGGCAAGTCTTTGTTTATCTAGTTAATTTGCTTAGTATGCACTGGTCTACATACAGCCAATTACCAGTCAAATTGACTTGTGTGTCTGTTGACTCGTTTTCCTCGACAATCCAAATATCGGAAAATTAAAAAATTATTTTATCAAAAAATGTTTTTCCCAAAACAAATGAGTCTTACAAATTTCATTTAGAGAATGACAACGCACTCGTAAGAACAGCAAAGCGAGTTGTGAAATTTCAACCCCTAATAGATACCAACAAACAAAGGTTAATATAATCAATAAAATCATAAAAGTCACCCCTTGGAGAGTAAAATTTATAAAAATCTCAACTATGTTAAAATTACTGGGAAGGAGGAAGAATATTCTTTTTCGGAATTTCCATAAAAAAAAAAATCAAGGTCCAATTAAGCAGATATGAATCCGATGCCAAATCAACCAAAAAACAAACGACAGAGATGAATCAAATTCCCAACAAAATCAAAAATTTGATTTCAATCAGCGTGCAATTAATGATAGCGTGCAATTTTATTCAGTATGCAATTTCAATGGGCAAACAATTTCATTCTGTCATTGATCAATCTTTCGATGTGCAATCATAGCATGCAATCTTAGTCTCTCGTCAGTTTCATGTAACTTCTTTGCAATAGCGAATAATTTCGAAGTTAACATGCAATTTCCAGTCAGCGTATGATTTCATAGCAGCCGACAATTTTCAAGACAAGAGAGTATGTTCCTAAGATCTTATAAGGGATTTTCAAAGTCTAATTAAGGGAAGCCTTGCACAAACTAGCTGTATAAGAATTAAATTCGATAAACTACTTATTTTATGTGAAGAGCTTGAATTAGTGTTCTTTACGTCATAACAAAGTAATGGCAAGGGGAACATGTAAATGTTCATCGACATAATAACAAAATATTTCCGAGACCATTTCCTCCTATGGCTTTGATCAATTTTTTCCTCAGCTGCCTATTTGGTGTGAGTCTCAAAAGGTTTTTTTATTTCTTTTGTTAATGGAGGAAGACAGCAGGTGACTTCGCATCAAAGAAAACAGGACTTGGCTACGAATTTCAATGAGCTCAGTAGAAGGCTTGACATACAAGACGGGCTAAAACTCATAAATTTTTCTCCATGGATCATTCATGCGTTTTATAAAAAATTAAAGATCGAATTCGCCGATGACCATAAAATTTGACTTCTAACAAAAGAAGTCGATCTTGCATAGTCTCGCATTCACAATTTTTAATTGCATTTCTTCGCATTTAGCAATTAGATGCATTACGATTTTAGGATCTTGGACCTAATGTCAAGAATTATATCGACGAGTCTATTGGGGCTTGCGAATCCCTCGGATTCATTTATACTCAACCCTTCTCTTTCTTTCTTTCCCATTGCTTCGTCTCTCTAATCAGCATTCAGCCATTGGTCCTCATATTTGTTTAGATCATTAAACCTCTTAGACTAGCCGCCATCTAGTCCCAATTGGAATTGAAGCAATTTGTCCTAATGCAACTTTAATGACACGGTTTATGGTAGAAATTTCTGTCTGAATTTTTTTTTTTTTCCCTTTTGTTTATATACATAAAGGAAGGCCCCAGGTGAGTTCCTGGCAAATGGAGCTTAATAACAATGTACTAATAAAATATATTTCCAAGACCACCTCTGGCGACGACGACGACGACTTTCATAAATTCTTTCATCAACTTAGCCTCCTATTTAGTGCAACCTGTATGGTCCTTTTCTTAAGCTTATGAAGGAAGGCTGCAAGTGACTTCCCGGCAAAGGATTCATCAACTGAGCGATCTCAACTCTGTTTGCGTGGGGGCTTTTAGGCAAAGGAGCAAATGGGACAAGGTAAGGAAAGTATCGTTAGATGTTTGTGTATTACAAAGGATAGGGGAAAGAGCTTCATGTTTTAGTTGGTCTGTTGTTTCCAAGACCAAACAGACTTGCCTATTTACAAGCTCGTTTCCACCGCCATTCTTCAGTAAATTTATCTGAACATTACTCTGCTTGTTCTTCAATTTGCTTTCTGTTCATTTCATTAGCCCCTATTTTTAATTATCACAAATAACGCTAGAGACAACCAATTTCAACTACCAAATAGAGACTTGAATCTTAGAGAAGTCACAATTTTCTAAAATTTGATCAAGACTTCCACAGCTTCGTCAAGTTGTTTCAAGGATCAGGCTCAGACTTCCCGAGTCACCCATCAGACTCAATTTGGAGATCAATCACTCCATCATCCTTCCGGAATGAACATGTATAGTCAGGCAAAAGAGACAGCGACGCTTGCGGCAATGGCGAAGATGGCAGTGACAGCAGCTCCAGCAAGTAGTAGCCATCATGGCGGACCAGAGAGGGGGCCAATGGCAGCGGCGATGGCAGCTCAAGCAAGCAGTAGCCATGATGACAGATCAAGGAGGGGCTACGAGGTATTCCTGAACTTCAGAGGGCCCGACACCCGCTTAACTATTGCTGATTCTCTCTACGAAGCCATTAAACGTGCATCGATATCCATTTTTAAAGATGACGAAGGGCTCCGAGTCGGCGAAGAGATCGGAGGTAGTCTGTTGCAAGCGATCAACGAATCTAGAATTTACATCTTGATTTTCTCCAAAAACTATGCTTCAAGTAAGTGGTGCCTCCGTGAGCTTGCGCACATAGTGAAGTTATCAAGAGAAAATGCTGAAAAAGTGATCCTCCCAATATTCTACGATGTGGATGCGGATGATGTCAAGCTTAATACCAAGTTATATTGGAAAGCCCTCCAAAAACATGAGAGGGACTCTGGGAAGGATTTAGCAAAGCAGTGGAAGGAGGCTTTAAGAGGAGTTGCCAGAATTAAGGGATGGAATCTAAAAGATCACGGGTATTATTAGCTTCTGTCAACTTTATTTTCTTTTTGCCAGTTTCGAGATTTTATTCTATAATACTGTTTCCAAAATAATAACTTTCAATTTGTTGCTGTCCAATCTCATGTGATGTATGGTTGGATTCGCTCCCAATCTGCAAGAGACCTCGCTCCCTCAGCGAGGGAGCCTGAAATTTTGCTGAGGGAGCGAGGTCTCTTGCAGAAATTGACTCTTCACTTTTAATCCCAATTTTTTTTG
This sequence comes from Eucalyptus caleyi, assembly GCA_014182885.2. NCBI lineage: Eukaryota > Viridiplantae > Streptophyta > Magnoliopsida > Myrtales > Myrtaceae > Eucalyptus > Eucalyptus caleyi. The sequence goes on from CM024470.2 coordinate 29,848,156, forward strand.
TAACAATAGTCTAAGGCATTTCAACTTAATTTATTAATCATTGATGCAAATAAGAAAACCAAGATATTCAAGAAAATCTAAGATGTGATTAAATAGTAGGACTACACGTGTGAAAAATGAAAAAAAAAAAATTTAAATCTCTTAACTTCACAGCTCACTTTCGGCTAGCATAAAGCTTTAAAAAAACTTTGGTTATTGCTCACGCTTTAACGATGGACCTATTCATGGCCCCATATCTCATTTATGGCACCGCGTGGGGGCGGATTTCCTTTTGTCTTAGGACCATCCTAGTTTCACAGTTGTCAACTTTTATATGAAATTTAACAATCTTGATTGTGTCTTGCCAACTTTTTTTCAATTATTTTACAAACTAATTTTTGATTACCGGTGTTTATTTGAGTCATTTACTTTGTTTATTTGATCCTTTGCCCCTTCACTACTTTTTTAAAACCTACCATCTCTTATTTGAATTGTTTACTTCACATTTTCAAATTACCAATTCTTGTGTCAAATTACTAGCCCTAATATAAGTGTCGCACTATATCCAACCAATTTGTGAACTAATTTAAATAATCCATTCTTGAGCCACTTATCTAAAAATATTTTGATTTGGAATTGCCAACTTTTGTTAATAACTGACCTACTTTTATTAGCATAGTTCACGAACAATCTTAGGTTAGGAACCCTATTATCAAATTACCAAGCATTATCTGAGTTACCAACCAACTTAGATCGATTATATTACCAACAAATTTAATGTATCTATAAGAATTGGTAACTTAAATTAGTTGGTAGCTTATTCAGAGAAATGTTTGTTGGCACCTCATTTAGAGGCAGATAGATATTCCAGGAAGTGTTCCTTAATTTCGGTTACTACCCCTATTACTTGCGGCACACTAAGAAAAATGCTTTTCATCGTTTATTCTGGTTTCCTATATCCAAGTTAACTGCCTGGTGACATTCTTTTTCTTTTACTTCGACCTTTAAACTCACCCTAAGTGCTTGAAAAGATTAAATAGACCAGGCTTACAATTTGCCAGACCGGCGGAATTCTAGTCAAACCTCAATTAGACCTTTGTCATGAAATAATCATTTCCCGCCATTGACCGGACCAAAGAACCTTGAGAGCAGTAGCTTTCATTTGTGAATAACTTCTATTTTATTTTATTTTTGCTAACGGCTCATAGCTTGAAAGATCACTCTTTTTTATGCTGGTTGCTTTCAAAGCCAATTACGTTGAATTTGATGATAATCTTCCCGTGCCATGTTGTGTGGGCACATATTCCATTTGTGGTTTTTCAATCTGAGATGATTGCATGTTATGTATGTGGCAGCCTACATAAACTAATAAATCTCCTGGTGGAAGAGGCTTCTAGTTTGTTATGGACAAGACGGACAGACATGCTTGATTATTTGGTGGGAATTAAGGATCAAATGGATCACATTATGAAGCTGTTAGATCTAGGAGCTCTAGATGTACGGTTTATCGTGATTCATGGTATGGGTGGCATTGGAAAGACAACACTGGCTGAGGCTGTCTTTAGGCAAATCTCCCCTCAATTTGAGGGTCATTGCTGCTTTCTTAAAGATGTCCGGACTCATGATATAATAAGCTTACAAAAGAAATTGTTGTCTGATATTCTCAATCTCAGTTGCACAAACCTATCCTTCATTGATGAAGGGGCTGACATTATCAAGACGAGGTTCCATGGTAAGAAAGTCCTCATTGTTCTTGATGACATCGACAATCGTGACCAGATCATGAGACTTGCAGGTGAGCTCAACTGGTTTGGTGGGGGTAGTAGAATCATTATAACGACAAGAAATATTGTATTCCTAGTAAAGGAAGGTGAAGACGACAACCTTCCAACCTCAAATAATGGACATTTTACATTCTACCCTATGCCAGAGATGAATCGGGATGATGCCCTTCAACTTTTTTGTGAGCGGGCCTTGGGACATGCCAAGCCTCCACCTAATTACATGGATGTCACGGAAAATCTAATCAATGCTCTAGGAGGACTTCCATTGGCTCTCGATGTCGTAGGTTCCACACTTCGTGGAAAATGCCGAAGTACATGGGATGTCACCCTATGTAAGTTAAAGAAGGTAATGAATGAGGATGTCAAGAAGAAGCTTATGGTAAGCTACGAAGCATTGGAGCCTAATCAACAACAAATTTATCTTGATATCGCGTGTTTCTTCATCAACAAAGAGAAAACAACTACAGTTAAATATTGGGATGCAATTTTTGGGTATCCAACCGAAATTGAGATCAATATCCTCAAACGTATGTCTTTGATAAAGATATGCGGTGATGATAAACTATGGATGCATGACCAACTTAGAGATCTCGGAAGAAATATCGTCCACCCAGAAAGTCATGAAATCCATCTAAGGGGTAGTAGGTTGTGGTCTCCCAAGGATGCCTTCCATGTAGTGCAGAGAGAAACAGTAATCTTTACCTCTAAATGTTTTCTGGTCCATTTATTATTGTCATCACTTTTTTAATCTAACTTCAATCAAATTGACATACGTACTCACTGGTTGCTAGTTTTATTTTCCAGGGAACCAAAGACGTAGTGGCACTCAATCTTGGTACACCTAACCCAAATAAAAGGTACAAATTTGAGAGCAAGCAATTTGTGGGCTTGGTCAACCTTAGGTTCCTTCAACTGGACCATGGAAACTTCAAAGGAGACTTTAAGGATCTTTTCTCCGAGTTAAGATGGCTCTCTTGGAGCAATTGCTCTTCGGAACTCCAAGCGACTAACTTTGGGTTGAAAAGCTTAGTAGTTCTCGAGCTTTCTGGGGTTAACATTACTAAAGACTGGGGAGGATGGCATCAAATCATGGTACGATCTCACGATATACTTTTGCATTATATCTACTTTGCATCTTTTCTAAGTTTCAACTCAATTGCATTATAGGTAGCAAAACAGTTGAAAGTCCTAAAACTTGCGGATTGTCCATCCCTTAGAAAGACGCCTGAGTTCTCCACAATCTTGGGACTAGAGAGATTGATTCTTAAAAGATGCACTAAACTAAGTATGATCAACGAGTCCATCGGCAATTTACAACATCTTGATCACCTAGAAATAAAAGATGCAATTATTGAGTCACTACCAAAGTCCATGGGTGGTCTAAAATCTTTGTCAAAGCTATCAATCCAGAATTGTCGATATCTTGAAAAGCTTCCTGACTCTATTGGACAATTGGAGTCACTACTTGAGCTACTCATTAATCGTTCAAGCATTAGAAAATTACCGCATTCCATTGGAAACCTTAAACGGTTAAAAGTTTTATATATCACAAAGTGCAAATTAGAAAAGCTTCCAGACTCGATTGGGAGGCTCCAATCATTGCTTCGGTTGGATGTGTCTTCATCATGCATCAAGAGTTTACCTGATTGTATTGGAAATCTCAAAAAGTTGAAGGAAATAAATTTGAATGGAAGTTGCATAGGTGAGCTTCCCCAAACCATAGGAATGGTGGAAAATCTAGAACAATTGAACGTTGCAGTTGCTAATCAAATGGAGGGAGAAATTCCGAGTGAAATTGGGGTACTATCCTCATTGCGAATTTTAAACTTATCATATGGCAACTTTAGTAGATTGCCAACAACCATCAATCAGCTTACAAATCTCCAAAAACTTCATTTATCCTGTTGCAATCGAATTCAACAGTTGCCAGAGCTTCCTCAGAGTCTAACGGTTTTAGACTTTTCATTGAAGTCATTGATTACAATGCCTGACCTTTCAAACCTTACCAATTTAGTTGAGCTTGAAATGTGTGAAACACCAATGCAAGAACCCAACATAGAGTGGCTTGTGAGGCTACATGCTCTGAGGACATTGGTCCTGTTTGTTGGAGATATGAACTTGCCTCCAACTGATTTGAGTTCCCTCTCTCAGCTACAAGAACTCAAAATAACTTGCGTTGACTGCCGATCTCTTACCGGGCTCCCATCCAATCTTCAGCGTTTGACTTTATTAAATGTCCAGTCACCGATGGATTGGTCGCTCTTTTCCAACTTGAACAATTTATCAGAGCTGAGACTCCTTAATTATCGAGTAGAAGAGATTCGATTTAATGTGCTTGGAAACCTAACGAAACTTGATACATTGATGATGTGGGAGTGTCCATTACTTAAGACGCTGCCCGTTCTGCCATTTTTTAAGGACATTCGGTGTTTGTACCTAACGAAATTACCTCAGCTAACTGAGATTCAGGGATTGGAAGAATTAAAATCATTGCAGCGTTTGTCCTTCTGGTGGTGCAATTCCATGAAAAGGTTACCTGAAGCTGCCCTGTCTAATCTACATAATCTGGATAGTTTGGATTTCACTGAATGTCAATCGCTGGAGAGTGTGCCCAATGTGCGATACGTCAAACCATCTTGTCATCTCAGAATAAGAGGCTGCCCGAGGTTATGTCATTTTGAAGGCCCATACAGGTCCTACGGAGACTGATAAAGTATTTTATCATTTGTTTGGTAAAGACAGTCGTTGAAAGTAAGTCCATAACATTGAGCCTGTTAGATAGCTTCTTTTTGCACCCAATTTGCGTTTGCTTTTTGAGTTTGCTAAAACTTCGCTAAATTAAAAGAATTAAGAGGCTGACTTGCCTTGGTCAGTTCTTCAAATTGAAACTTCGTACGGATTGTCACAGACAGAAAAGGAATGAATATTGTTCCCGTTGATCCGTAAAATATTTAAATAATTCTCCTTTCTTTCTTTCTTTTTGATTTGGACTTGGTTGGCAGGAGCTGAGGGTGCTAGGCTGAAGATGTTGGCAGCAGGTCTTTGGGAGGTAGATTGAGAATCCGAAGTGGTCATGATGAGCCAATGGGATGACCTATGGCTGACGAGCAAGTCGGTTCAGTATGCGCACCTCGACAGCCATGGGTAGTTCACACAAAGTATTTGATTGGTAATGGCAACTGTATTTCCTTGTGGCATGACAATCGGTATCCTTTGGGTGTGTCATAGGGTCAAGACTGTGTTCAGTTGGTGATTTCTCTGGTTTGGGCATAGATGCAAGAGTGTGTTCAGTTGTAAGGGGGAATGAGTGGCATCGGCCTCCCGCCTGATTTGATGCGCCTGTTGATACCCAGGGTTGGCTTATGCAATGCTACTAGGCGTTGCTCTGAAGCTGAGGATTTTGTGGTGTTTACAGGATCTTCTAATGGTGATTTCTCTTCTAGTGATTTACTTGGCATAATTTGATGCGGTTTTATCCAAATGTGCCAAGTTTTAGCCTTATAGCTTTGGCTCTTGAATCAAATTCACCTTGTTGTCGGAGATTGGAATTCAGAGTTCGACTGGGAAGTGATGTATTTGAAAGGCAAGTCCTTTGCTAAAAAGTAATTGAAATTGGCTTGAATGGTGTACTTGGAGAGAGAGAGGGGGAGAGAGAGGAATGCAACTCCTCATGAAAATGTTGCTCCTCAAGTTGATAGGTGTTGGATAACATCCTCTTTGCTGTCCGGTTGAGATGTCCATGTTGATTCAAGGCAAAAGCTCGAGCTTGGAGCCTTCCTTTAAAACCATCTCTGCAGCTCGGGGAATTAAATATTTGTAATATTATGTTGAATCATTCTTTTACTGGTATCTTGATCTGTTAGTTTTGTAATATTTCAACTTAGTTGCTGATGTTGGGTTTGTGTTGGACATTTGCAGTTTTGTGCTATAAAGCTAACTAATTCACCAGAACATTTGTGTTCAAACTAGTATTTTATAAGCATCAGAAGAGAGAGAGAGAGAGAGAGAGAGAGGAGGTGTACTTATGCAAAATTGAATCTTGTGTGCATCTCATTAATATAAATCATCAGATTTGGAGGACTCCATGACTAAACTGTATTTGAAAATTGGTGCCTAATCTAATTCGATGTTGGTTTGATGATGAAAGAGTAGGGCGACCTCCAAATCATCTGCACAGGACATGCGTGATGCAGGTTGTGGCATCATAACTGGCTTCATTCTAACATAATTGTTGGAGGGCACCAACTAATAGAGAAGTAATTTGGCTTCAATTTCCTTTCATATTTTTGTAAGTCAACACAGGTAAGTCCTTCACCTTTTAGGTTAGTTGTAATCTGATAATTCTCTTCAGCATATGCACTAGACCTTGACTATATATATTGTATAAGATGAACATATATCTTCCCTCTGCCTTAGGCTTCTCATATGCCAGCAAAATGGCTTCAGCCAAACTACGCACGCCCACAGCACGAGCTCCATTATCTGCTGGTTTAGAACTCTGTTTTGGCAAGACATAACGAGGAGGTCAAGCTCATTGATGCAGCCCACATTGAAGACCGGCTCTCTCGACCAAGAAGATCAGCTCACATTAAAGCTCGACAAAACCGAGAAGCCATAACGACATCTTGAGTCCATCCCGGAAGCTTGAAAGACACCTTGGAAGCTCGCGTGACGCTTTTACTAGTTTATAGTTTCCATGCCCTTTACTATATCTCCTAGTTTTAATGCTCCTTTATTTCTCCTAGTTTTCAACGCTCTATCTTTATTTCTTTGATCATATAAGCCCAATTTTTTTGTAGAAAACAGACGACTTTTGATAAATAAAAAACTTTGCTTTGAAGCAAGTATCGTGAACCTTGTAGAGTTCATCCCCTTGAAAACCTAGAAGAGTTTTCACTCCGTCCTTGAAGAGTCGGAGTTTCAAAATCTGCATCCTTGAAGAGTTGCAGTCATCAATCTAGAAGAATCGGTGTCCCTTTCAACTTCCTTGGAGGCCTAGAAGAGCAACCAACGAAGTTCCTATCTTTTCCTGTTCTGTTCGTTACTTCCAACCCAATTTCGACTATCCTACAGTGCTTATTTCAGAAAACCCAAAACAGAGAAATTGTAGATCCAGAAGTCTTTGTTCATTTGGCTTTGGAATCAGATCGATCTGATCTGTATCGACAAAGATACGACTGTTCTCCTGAGCTTGCGCAGTGTTGAAATTACTGTTCATCCATTTTCTTGTGCGCGAGTCACTCTCCCGATCCTATTGTTTGATAAAGCCTCCCTAGGCTTGCATCACTCATGGTTACAGACGAGACACAAGAATGAGACATTTCAGAGCATATCAACTGCTAAGATTGGAAAAAAAAAAAATCACTTCCAGGATATACCAAATGCATATCCACGGATTCAGAAATTCAGAAATCATTGAATACCGATTACAATTTGTGCCGAGGTTAGAGTCAAATCAGTTTGATCAACAAGCTCTTTTTGTAAATTGGAGCTCGATGCTTGCCATCGTCGTTGCTTGCCATCGTACTAGACCTACACGCTCGTCAACCATGAGTGGTCCCATTGTCTTGTCAAGACGGCTTCGGATTATCGAACTACCTATCTCCAATGTGGCCAAAAAAAAAAAAAAAAGGTCTGTAGAAAAAAAAAAATTGGTCGAAAAACTGGAAACTTCATTAACTTGAAACAAGTTCGTTAACATTAGAAATTAAAACATCCAACATAAATTGTGGAGAGACAGCCAATCGGTGGGGAGTTCTTTTTCCCGTTATGCCTTGCCACCCAATCCGCTAGCTTGTTTGCCTCCCATGGACAAAGGGTAATATGAACAAAACCGAGTCGAGCCAAAATTGTCTTGCATTCTTCAGTCCAAGCCCTTATGTCCCATAAGCCTTGCTCCTTGTTAAGAAGACATTCAACTAGAGGAGTACAATCACTTTCCACTTCTACACTTCCAACACCAAGTACTGTTCGGTCAAGCTCTGTATCCACATACTAAAGACATTGAAGAACACCCAGGGTTTCCGTGGCTTGCACTGTCTCAGCAAAGACTGATATTGCAAACCCATGGATCAGCGCCCCCTCCAATCACGAACTACTGCAGCAATCGAGCATTCCGGTGAATCCTTCAATTTTGGGCAATCTACGTTGATTTTGAGGGTGCCCTTCGCGGGTGCCCACCACGCCTCAGGTGTCCGTAGTTCCCTTTTCTTTTTTCCTTTCATCCTAGGGTTCCATCTTACGAAGTTCGCATGCCCTGTCACAGCGAGGTCAATAACTCTGCTCGGGATAGGTCGTCGGGCCTTGAAGATGAAGGCATTTCGCTCCTTCCAAATCAGCCACAACATTGTAGCGATTTCCTCGTTACACACCAAGTTCATATCTGATTCAAAGCACTGTAAAATCCATCTGTCTAAACGAGTAATGGGTTGGCTTAAAAATTGTAGCTTTAGCCACGAATCCTCCCATATATCAGCTGTCCATTTGCAAATTAGAAAGACGTGCTCCAGCGTTTCTGGTGCTTGGTTGCACAAATGACACATGGGAGTAGGTAAGATTCTTATTTTGTAAAGATTGTCTACCATAGGAATTGCATTTTGACAGGCACTCCATCGAAAGACTCTGATTTTGGGTGGAATGTTTAAGTTCCGCAACTTGGTCCAAAATGACCTGGGTAGTTGGAAAGAAGATGAGGCTGATTCTGTTTTCTGTTGTGGACTTGGTGGACGTAGCCTATTGTAAGCACTTTTCCCTGTATATTCCCCTGTTTTGTTCCTTGTCCACACTAGTCGATCGTCTTCTGGATTTCTTTTAAGAGGAATAGCCATGATCTCTCTGGCCACCCTTTTTCAAAGAGAAATCGCACCTTCAGCTCTTGCCATGTTCTGGTTTCTTCAATGATCAGGTCCTCTACTCTATGAGGGTCTTCAATGTCCCAATGATCCCCATATTTAGCCACTTGTTTTCTCGAATTTTAATCGTTCTTCAATTTCCAACTGCCCATCTTATTTCTTCGCTAAAAGCATCCCGGCCTACAATCATGCTTAGCCATCCCCAAGAGGGGCGTGACCACTTTCTTGCATTCCAAAAGTTTCCATCGGGGAAATAAATTCCTTTAAATAATTTACACCAAAGAGCTAAAGGTGTTTGTGCCAATCTCCAAGCCTACTTGCCCAACATTGCTTTGTTGAAAGATATAAGATCATAGAAGCCCATACCCCGACTATATTTTCTGGACTTAAGAATTTCCCATTTCTTCCAATGTAATCCTGATTTCACCTCATTTTGCTTCCACCAAAATGATGCAATCCTTTGCTATATCATTTGACATATGGAGATTAGAATTTTGAAGATTAACATAGCATATTGAGGTAGAGCTTGTTGCTTGCACAATAGTTTTAATCAAAGTTTCATTTCCAGCTCGGTTTATCCTTCCAACCCTCCAATTTCATGTTCACTCTTATCAAGATCCACACGTGCGTTTACTTTTTGGTTTGTCCCCAGTCAAATGGGATTCCTAGGTACTTTCCTGTTTTGTCAATCACCGTTACTCTCAAAACTGAAGCCATGTTCTTGCTCAAGTTTTTCGGGCATCCCTTACTAGAAAAGATCCCTGATTTATTCAAGTTGATAGCTTGACCTCATGCAAAGCAATACTGATTCAACACTACTACCAAGTTCTCACTCTCTCTTATCTTCCCATTAGCCATGAGTGGTCCTCCATCACTTCTATCTGTGCTGGGGTCTTAAACAGTCACTTATCAATGATCACTGAACACCCAACGGTTGACCGTTGTGGTTTCAATACATTAGATCCACCCTATTTAAGCATCAAGAGTTGGAGGTCCCAAGCATAATATAGAGAAGGCGAGTTGAGAAATTCCTCCGGATATAAAAATGAGGTGGAATTCAATGTATAAAAATTGCTGAAGAAGGAATGCAAGGAGATGGGTGCGCTGACCCCTCTATTCCACCATTGCTAGCAAAAGTGTTGGTTACTCGCCGTTGAAACGATAAAATTGGAGGGTTCATGAAGTTTTTAAAGAATTCTTGTAGGCTTTTAATGATGCGACATATGATTTGTCATTCAACCATTATTTAGTAAGCAATGTGCCATATCATTTCTATAGGTGATGTTGGTTGAATAGATGAACAAAGAGGGTAATTCCTTCTTCAATGAAGCAATATTTGCCATCAAAGTGAAATTCCTCAAATATTACAAGGACACTTTGCCTGTTTGTTTGTTTGTTTTAATCCGTTGTCTTGGATCTGAGGTTCAAGTTGGAGGGCTCAAAATCCTCCTTGTTCCATATAATGAAAATTTGGGACCGGAGAAGGAGGTCCAATTGGAGGAAATATTGGTGACGGTAAGGAATTGGTTTCATAAAATATATACCACATATGCTAGTCGGTTCAACAAATTCCAAAAACGCAAGTAGGCTCAGAACTCTGTATGTTCTTTGCTTCATAAGGACCCCCAATAATCTTCTGCTAGCTTTTTCTTCATCTATCAATGAGGTGGAGATGTACTTAAGAGTAAACTACTCCAGACGCATAGAAAGAGATGGGAAAAGTGTCAAAAAGTTCTAAACATTTTGCCTTTATGCTGATTTAGTCATAAACCTATTTTTGGTGCCGATTCAGTCCTAAACATTTTTATCTTGTGCCAATTTAGTCCTTTCCGTTCAAAATTGGCTGGAATTTGCTGATTGGACGCCGGTCAGTTGACGTGGCCTGATCGGTGTTGACATGAACAATTTTTAATAATATTTTAAAATTTTTATTTTTAAATATATATATTTTTGTCTTTTTCCTCCAATCGGTCGCCGAGGTCTAGCGACCGGCCAAAGGCGACGGCCGGCGAGGGCGAGGCCGACCTCGCCGGCCACCTCGATGGATGTGGCGAGGCAAGCCTCGCCCATGGCCAGCGAGGGCGAGCCTTGCCCATGGCCGGATCTGGCGAGGCCGAGCCTCGTTGGCCATGGGCGAGCCTCACCCATGGTCGGCGAGGCTTGACCTCGCCAGCTCCGGCCATGGGCGAGGCTCGTCCTTGCTGGATTTGGCAAGGTCGAGCCTTGCCGGCCATGGGCCAAACTTGCCGCCCAGCATGAGGCTCGACCCTCGCCCACGAGGTGGCCAGCGAGGCCGCCGACTGTCACCTCTGGTTGGTCGTCGGACCTTGGCGATCGGTTGGAGGAAAAGACAAAAAGAAAAAAAAAATAAAAAGAAAAATAAAAAAGAAAAATATTAAGAAATATAAAAAATAAAAATATTAAAATATTATTAAAGGTTGTCAACGTTAGCGCCGATCAGGCCACGTCAACTGGTTGGCGTCCAGTCAGCAAAATTTGACCAATTTTGGCCGGAAAGGACTAAATCAACACAACCTAAAAAGGTTTAGGACTGAATCGGCACCAAAAAAAGGTTTAGGACTAAATCGACACAAAGGTAAAAGATTTAGAACTTTTTCGGCACTTTTCCCGAAAGAGATGTCAAAGACAACGTTGACGTCTTGAAAAGGTGGAAAAGTAGAATTTAGCTTTTGTCAATTCTTTCTAACATGGTTCGTGACTTACTAATCCCACGGGCATTTTCAATATCATCCAAGTCTATGTTCATTGCTAGCCAGTGGATCATGGAAAACAATAGGTGGAACATGAATGTGAAAAATATAGAAATGATCATTTATGAGCATGATTGGTTATTGCATAGAAATGAGTCTAGCCGATGGTGCATGACATAAACAAGATGACAACCACAACACTTCATCATCCGAATCATGATGAGGGACATAGCATCTGACGACATTATATTATTATTAGATATTTTTCTGGGTGTAATTTATATTTAAGCATTATTACAGCACTAATACGTGTAATATTTTCTACAAATCATTTGGAGATGTACTTTTACTCAATGCATGCTTGATTGAATGAGTTCTGCTCATTAATTGTCCTCAGTAATTTATTGTATTGTTCTTAAGATTTCGATATTAAGAAGAATCCGGCTCGGGCCAACCACTACTGGACATGGCACGTGGGCCTGGCTGGCCGTGCCTAGCCCAGCTTAGCCCGGTGGTCACCTCTAGTCCCACTAGACATTTTCTAGGCAAGACAAGAATCGTCAATAGCCACCCTCCCTCAATGACGAAAACTACATGCCTAAGCATGGCCAATTCGAAGCGAAAGATCAGTCGGTTTGGATAAGTCCTTCCCTTTTTGGCCTAGCTTGTCCAATTGTATGGCCGTCAAAGCCGTCTGGACCGATTCAATTATATATATCTTGTATTTTCAGGACAAAAGTACGCCTTACATGTGAGGGGAGTGCGTATCATCGGAATTCAATCTCGCATGTTTGGTCCATTTCATGGCAATTTAAAATTTTCAGGTCAAATTGTATGCTTTTGTTGCACTCTACAAGTTTGTAAAACATCCTAGCAACTTGAAAAGTGCGTCTGACATTTGATTGTTAAAGGCATATATGATAACCATTTTATTTTTATTCAAAAATTGTTTTTTTTTTCTATTCCAAAGTTGTTTTCGAAACAAAATCTGTTTAGTAAAACTACTTCACTTTTCCATTTTTGGAATAGATTTTTACTCAAGAAATAGTTTGAAATAGAAATAAGAAGTGAAAATTTCTTACTTCTCTATTTTTGAAACAAAAATGAGAAATAAAAACTCTTCTCATCTTCGTCCTCGCTACTAGTCGGCCGCCACCTAGTGTACACCCGACTGTCGCCCATTGCATGTTGCTCGCTGTCAATCGTCGCCGCCACTTGCAGTTTGCCTAGCCGCCATCCGCACCACCCACCACCACCGGTCATCATTTGTCGATCACCATCCGCTGCCCGCCGTACGCCAATTGCTGCCCACCGTCTGTCGTCGCTTAGAAGAGAAAAATTATGTGTTGTTATCAAACGAATTTCTATTTTGGAAGTAAAAATTTTGTATCATTATCAAATGCGAATTTTGCTTAAAAACTCATCCGAGAATAGAAATAGAAAAATGTATTCTTCTTCTAGAAATTAATTTTTAGCCGAAATGGTTATCATTCATGCTCTAAGTCATACTTGTACTTTTCAGAGAAAATTATCCAAAAATCCTAAACCTATTGTATAACGATCGGTTCAATCGTAAACTTTTCAATTTTATCATAAACTTTTTGACAATTCATTTCGGCCAATTTTCACCCAAAAATCGCTGATTCAGTGATCAAAATGACTATTGGAAAATTGTCAAAAGGTCTAACACTAAATTATCCAAATTGAAAAGTTTAGAATTCAATTAACCGTTGTATAAAAAAATACCAAAAAGTCTTAAATCTATTGCACTATTGTCAATTTAGTCATAAATATTTTAATTATTCCAATTAAATCCTTAACATTTTTCACGTTTTATCAATTGAATTCATTTAGCCAATTTTGGCTGGAAATCATTAATGCGGATGTCAGCTATCATACATGACATAGTTGGTGCTAATGTGGAAAATTTTTAATTATATTTTAATTTTTTTAAAATTGTACTAATTTCTTCCTTTTTTTTCTTTTCTTTTCTTTGATTTTTTTTTTTTTTCAACTTTGGTCGATGAGGGTTGGTGGACCTTGCATGGGTTGGGCATGGGCAAGATTGTGGTCAGCCAACCCACAGTTGGGGAAAGAAAAGGAAGAAAGAAAAGAAGAAAAAAATTCAAAAATAATAAACTAATAAAAATATTTCAAAAATACTTAAAAATTATTCAAATTTCTAGTCAAAATTGCTTGGATGAATTCAATTAGCAAAACATAAAAATATTAAGAACTCAATTGATATAATTACAAAATTTAGGACTTTTATGATAATTTTCTCGCTGTCATACAATAGATTTAAGATCTTTTGGACAATAGAACAAGTAGTATTGTCTAGACTCTTTCTACGAAACCAGGCCAAGCATACGTCCAGAGCACGTGGATGCTCGTTTCAATCTCTAGACTGTCTAGCCAACATGTGTACTTGACTTTACTAAGTTCCTCACCGAAAACTCCCGAACCATTTTTACATTTGTTGCTGCTCTAAAATCCCTTTGAATTCGAAAACAATGTGTCAAGGCTGCTGCTGAATATGATCCGTCCTTATCAGGCAAATTCAATGTCGGGCACAGCCATCAAGAGGAGTCCGAACTTCAACACAAGCAATTCCTCTATAAATCCCATGGACAACACACCAAAATTGTCTTGCAAAATTACAAGGAAAGCTCGAAACCCCTCTTCTCCTCAAATCTCATTATTTATGGCTCGTCTAGCTCCCGCGACATCGCCAATCGGTCTTCTTCTGGTCCTCCTAATTCTGATCGCCCCAACTCACAGCATCATCACCAGCCGCCGCATGCTGGAGACACCGCAGCTGAGCCCACTAGGCGCAACGAAAGGCACGGCTCGAAATGCCGGAGATGATGATCGAGTGAACATGGTGAAGAATGATCACAACAATGAGGTGCATGGCGATCGCTCGGGCCTGGGAGAGAGGAAGGATTTGCCTCCGTTTCCGAATTGGCCGTTCGCACCCCCGATTCCGGCATACTTACTCCCCCCACCGATCCCTCAACTGCCGTTTGCGCCTCCCTTTCAAATCCCACCAATTCCTAGTGTTCCTTCGTGGCCCCAGTTTCCATTCCCTCCTCTCCAAATGCCCCCCTTCCCCTTTGTTAATCCTTCTCCTCCAGCTTGAGCCTCTATGTCTGCTGCTGTTCTTCTTCTTTCTTCTTCACCTTTGCTTATGGAGGGAGAGTGGCGTAGGGTTTGTAACGTGCGTGAGTTATTTTCGCGTTAAAGTAACGGGCATGGCCGCATCGATGGAAGTACTGTTATCCTAAGAAGATCTGTACATATTTAAAAGAAGCAGTCGTGTTATCGGAATCGAATGTCGTGTATGTTCTTCGTTCAATAAACCTTAATATTCGTGAGTCTTGATCTCCTTTCTTACATCTTTTAACTATAATTGGTTTAATATTCTACGAAAGCAATTCATAGCGACATATAATTGATAATATATACAACAATTTATGACCATCCAATTTGAATGCTCCTTAAGAAATAGTGTCTGTGTATCATCCTCGCCTTTAGGCTCAGGCCGTGGAAAATGCAGGTTGCATGGGCATTGTATTCCAACGATTTCTGTACATCAATGATCTCCCAAATCCACTTCAAGGGAAATTACCTAAAAAGTTTGAAACATACCGTAATTGTATCAATTTAATCCTAAACATTTTAATTTGATCAAATTAGTCATATATCTTTTGCCACTTTAGTCTATCAAGTCAATTTTGGCTAGAAATTGTCGACGCGGATGCCAGTCGTCCTATATGGCGTTGCTAATGCTGACATTGATGATTTTTATAATATTTTAAATATGAATTATTTTATGATTTTTTAAATTTTCCTTTTTTAATTTTGTTCTTTCATTGTCGTTGGCAACCCTCGCCGTCATTGGACAAGGTCAACGAGACTCAACCTCGTAGCACAACTGGTGGTGAGGTCAACCTTGCCTAGCAACAGCAAGGCCAAGCCTTGTTGGCCACAATGAAGAAACAAAAAATAAAAAGGAAAAAAAGATAAAATAAAAAAAAAATTGTCAACGTTAAAACCAGTAGCATCACGTAGAATTATTAGTGTCCACTTCAGCGATTTTTAGCTAAATTTGGCTAGATTGATTGAATTAATAAATTGTCAAAAGATATAATACCAAATTGACCAAATTAAAATGTTTATAATTGTAATAAATTTCAAACCTTGGTATAATTGTAATAAATTTCAAACCTTTATATATATATATATATATAAAATTTCCTCATCCATTTTGACGATGATATGTCCATTTAATTCAGATTTAACCTCACAAATAACTGCAGTTGAATTTCCCGTTAAAATAAAATTATTATCTTATTTGTAAAAAGTTATTAAAAAAAAAAAAGAAGAATTTGGGTCGACTGAAAATGCTAAGATTTAGGTATTTTCACCTAGTAAACCACCATTAAATTGGCTAAAAACATTGTGGTGTTGGAGGCCGAATTTCGAGAGTAGTCCCAAATATGTTGGGGAAAAGTACCCGCTTCATGACCCTATTTACCCGTTCTCTGACCCGATCCTCGCGTTGAATTCAACGTTATTGTCTTAGGAAGAAGAAACCTTCACCGCCAAAACAAGATGCACAAATACTTTTTCACATCATCACCTCATGGGGCGATTGAAGGCCTTTGTGAAAATGGTACTAATCACAAAATCCTATAGAGCCACATCAAAATTGGTTACGTCAAACTATCATTAATATAGTATTCTATGCAAAATAAGTTCAGCAAAGTCACTAAAACTTTCTTGAATTTCCCACAACGAATTGTAAATTAACATACTAATTTACAATAATAAATAATATTGAACTTTCAATAATTAAACATATATATTACACTAAGTAATATATTTAGAGGAAAAATATCAACATAGAAATAAATATTTACACCTAAAATATCTCAAACTAATCTAAAAAACAAGGGAAAAAGTCACGAAAAACCATGAATTTTGCCAAAAGTGACACATTTACCCCAATTTTTTTTTTGTGACGTGAAAAGCCTCAAACTTTTCAAACTGTGACACATTTACCCCATCAAGGGCATTTTTGTCTTTTTTCTTTTTCTTTTCTTTTTTTCTTCTTCTTCCCTCCGTCGGCCATGGCGGAGCAAGCGGAAGGAAGTTGGTGTCCAGTGAGGGTCACCCTCGTTGGCGTCGGGCGAGGGCGGCCCTTGCTTGCGTCAGGCGAGGACCTCCCTCACTGGCGTCAAGCAAGGGCCTCCCTCGCTAGATCTGGCGAGGGCGGCCCTCGTTGGCGATGGGCGAGGACGGCCCTCGCTAGATCTGGTGAGGGCAAGGACACCCTTGCCCGATGCAGGCGAGGGCGGCCCTTGTTGGCGTCGAGCGAGGACAACCCTCACCAGATTTGGGGAGGGCACCCCTTGCCCGATGCCGGTGAGGGCGGCCCTCGCCTGCGTCGAGCGAGGGTGTCTTTGCCGTTCTTGCCCGTCGCCGGTGGTGGGAAGAGAGAAGAAAAAAAAAGAAAAAAATTTAAAAAAAAATGAAAAGACCAAAATGCCCTATAATTTTGGGGTAAATGTGTCACATAACAAAAGTTCAGGATTTTTTGTGTAAAAAAAAAAAGTTTGGGGTAAATGTGTCACTTTAAGCAAATTTCAGGATTTTTCGTGGCTTTTTTCCCAAAAAACAAATAGTGAAAGTCTATTATAATCTCTTAGTAAAATTCTTTAAGAATTCTGAAGGCACATTGGTCAACCACGGAAAAACCTTTAGAGAGCTCTCATGCCACCTCCAAGGCGCATTCACTCTGAGCCATGTGACACTCAACCCAAGTGTTGAAGTTTTGATTAATTCGATCATATAGTACCCTCTTACAAAAGCTATTGCAAGCCTCCTATAATCCGAAACCACGTTAACTTCTCATAGGCGATCTAACACTACTTGCCATTCAAATGGAAGAGTGTTCATTTAGGTTGGTACCTTCTCAAAATCCAGCATAAGACAACCCATCTAGATGATTTTTTATATCATCTGATTGACCCTAACCACGTGTGATAGTACATCACTGTCATTCCACCGATAATTAGCTAACTTTGTCATTAGCCCTTTAAGTCTTGCATTTTCTTTGTCTGTTCTTGAAAATGCAAGCATGCGTGCATAATGTATCATAATTCCTACAACAAATGCAGAATAAAAAATGATTACTTATAATCCACAAAGAATAAAATGGAAAATACATAATTTTCCATGATTCCTGTAACAAATGCAGAACAAAAAGGGAGTACTTATAATTCCTAATGAACAAATTAGAAAATACAAAATTTTCAAATTTTTTTTTGGGCTAGTCAACGTTGGTCAATAGAGGTCAACGCCGGTCAACGATGGTCAATGCAGGTCAACGGTGGTCAACAACGGTCAACGGTGGTTAACGCCGATCAACGGTGGTCAATGATCAATGGCCAAAGTCAACGGTCAAAGTCAACGATCAAACAAATCGGGTTGGGTCGGACGGACCAACCTGGCACGTGCCGCGCTCATGCTCGATTGATGTCACGATGACGTCATCTGGCACAGGCCACGCGCATGCGTTGATAATGTCACGATGACGTTAGTTGGCGCGTGCGTCACACGCGCCTGGCAACAAAACGGGTGCTTCGCATGTGACCGGGGGAAACCATATCAACCACATCTCCAAATCTCAACCACTATCCATGAAGTTACAAAACGTGGTATAAACTCACAACACAATTTATTAAGGAGATCCGATACAACGGATCACTTGTAGACATCACACAATCAACTGCAGAAAATCAAAGATATCAATCTAACATCTGACCATGTCGAAAGCTCCAATACTATACTGTTAAAGGCTTGCATGTCTTAGAAAGAGCTCAAGAAAAGAGAGATACCATCATCATTTACAACCATGACTTTTGTCCTTCTTCTCTAAGTCCTTATCCTCTGAGTCCTCATTCTGTGAGTCCTTATTCTCTAGCTTGTACATATCACCTAGGAGGTGCAATCGAAAAAGGAATACCAAGAAAAAATTAATAACTACTGCCAACAGCCTCTGTATTAGTAGAAGAACAGCTGATACAAGTAAAGTCGGGTAGGCGAGTTTGAAGTTAATAGCAGGGATGTCGTGAAGGTAAAGTAAGTTACAACCATTGCGATGAGGGATAGCATAAGGGGTAGCCTAATAGGGAGATCTTTGGTGAGGCAAATAATCATTTGGACTGACAAAAAGAACCCAAATGTGTTGCTGCACAGGAAGGCACCGTACACCATGAGACGAAATTACTTGGAGAAGTGCCATAACTTAGAGTAATTCTAGTCACTTTATAGTTATAGTTGCTCTGCTCAACTTCCTTGGAATTTTTGTCATTGACAACATCTACGATTTTTGGAGGCTGAAGCACGGATTGTGTCGCGCTCACAATGAGCATAGCGACCATCAGTAGGGCTTTGCGTATTTCACCCAAGGACTCTCCCCCTTGGTTTAATTTTCTAGATGTTGAACTTGATGATGATTGAGGAGCATTTGTGACTGGTTCCCCATTTGATTGGTGACCGTTACCTCCCTCCATATCATCATCGTCCGCTGAGACTAGTGTTGAGAAAAAGGCGTGCCAAGAAAAGATTCAAAACTACCGCCAACGGCCTCTGTATTAGTAGAGAAATAGCTGATACAAGCAGCGTCAGGGGCCCCATAGGCGAGTGTGAAGTTAATAGCAGGGATGTCGTGAAGGTAAAGTAAGTTACAACCATTGCGATGAGGGATAGCATAAGGGGTAGCCTAACAGGGAGATCTTTGGTGAGGCAAATAATCATCTGGACTGACAGAAAGAACCCGAATGTGTTGCTGCACAGGAAGACACCGTACACCACGAGACGAAAATACTTGGAGAAGTGCCATAACTTAGAGTAATTCTAGTCACTTTATAGTTATAGTTGCTCTGCTCAACTTCCTTGGAATTTTTGTCATTGACAACATCTACGATTTTTGGAGGCTGAAGCACGGATTGTGTCGCGCTCACAATGAGCATAGTGACCATCAGTAGGGCTTTACGTATTTCACCCAAGGACTCTCCCCCTTGGTTTAATTTTCTAGATGTTGAACTTGATGATGATTGAGGAGCATTTGTGACTGGTTCCCCATTTGATTGGTGACCGTTACCTCCCTCCATATCATCATCGTCCGCTGAGACTAGTGTTGAGAAAAAGGCGTGCCAAGAAAAGATTCAAAACTACCGCCAACGGCCTCTGTATCAGTAGAGAAATAGCTGATACAAGCAGCGTCAGGGGCCCCATAGGCGAGTGTGAAGTTAATAGCAGGGATGTCGTGAAGGTAAAGTAAGTTACAACCATTGCGATGAGGGATAGCATAAGGGGTAGCCTGAAAGGGAGATCTTTGGTGAGGCAAATAATCATCTGGACTGACAGAAAGAACCCGAATGTGTTGCCGCACAGGAAGAGACCGTACACCACGAGCTCGACATTACTTGGAGAAGTGCCATAACTTAGAGTAATTCTAGTCACTTTATAGTTATACTTGTTCTGCTCAACTTCCTTGGAATTTTTGTCATTGACAACTTTTACGATTCTTGGAGGCTGAAGCACGAGTTGATACGTCGCACTCAATATGAGCGCAGTGACGACCAGGAGGGTGTTGCGTATTTCGCCCAAACACTCTCCCCCCTGGTTTAATTTTCTAGATGTTGAACTTGAAGATGATTGTGAAGCATTTGGGACTGGTTTCCCATCAGATTGGTGACCATTACCTCCCTCCATATTGTCATCGTCCGTTGAGACTGGTGTTGAAGCGAGGGAGTTTGATCGGCCTCCTCTGCGCACAGCTTCGGCTCGTGTGAGAATTTCTCCGATCTCTCTATCTCGTGCTCCCCTTGGCAAGGGAGTTGAGACATCTAGAGGTGTCAAGCCCCTCTTGTTCAAGGCGCTCACCTCCACGACCTCAGACTCCAAAGCATGTCCATGAAGCACGAAGTCGACCACCTGCAATTCCTTCCCATCTTTGTTTTACCCTCGTTGATTTTCAGGCATTTAGATATTGCAGAAATGTTTTTGACATAGACGAGACATCCTATATTCCGGTGATGATCAAATAAGTTCCTTTGCTTAGAAGATTTTTACATATGATAGGGACAGGGACCCAAAATAACACCCTCTTTGAAATAATGCACACAGAAAAGTGCGATAAAATAAGGGAACCGCGAGTGTTGCCTCCAAATTTTTGCTCGTGACACCAAGATGCAAGGCAGCGTCACCTTTGTGGTCATTCCAATTGATCAATTGCTCCTTGTGCCGCTTCAGATGCTCCACCAACCGAACAACAATTTAAATCGGTTGTTCTGCACAGTGAGGTGAATCGCGGCCTCCTCTCGAGTGGTTGTCAACGATCAAACGGGTTGGAGTGAACCGGGTCGGGTCGGGGCGGGTCGGAAGAACTGACTCGGCACGAGCTGTGCGCCTGCTCGGCTAATGTCACGATGACGTCATCTAGCACGAGCCACGTGCATGCGTTGATCACGTCACTATGACGTCAGTTGGCGAGTGCCGCGCACGTGCCAGCAATGGCTCGCGTTTGTCGCACGCGCCTTGCACCAAAACTGCACGCACGTCGCACGCGCCTTGCACCGAAACTGCACGGACGACGCACCCCCTCGGGGAAGACCGTATCAACCCCATCTCAAAAGCTCCAATACTATACTGTTAAGGGCTTGCACGTCTTAGAAAGAGCTCAAGAAAAGAGAGATACCATCATCATTTACAACCACGGCTTTTGTCCTTCTCCTGTAAGTCCTTATCCTCTGAGTCCTCATTCTCTGAGTCCTTGTTCTCTAGCCTGTACATATCACCTAGGAGGTGCAATCGAAAAAGTCATGCCAAGAAAAGATTCAAAACTACCGCCAATGGCCTCTGTATCAATAGAGGAATAGCTGATCCAAGCAGCGTCAGGGGCCTCGTAGGCGAGTGTGAAGTTAATAGCAGGGATGTCGTGAAGGTAAAGTATGTTACAACCATTGCGATGAGGGATATCATATGCGGTAGCCTGAAAGGGAGATCTTTGGTGAGGCAAATAATCATCAGGACTGACAGAAAGAACCCGAATGTGTTGCTGCACAGGAAGAGACCGTACACCAAGAGCTCGATGTTACCTGGAGAAGTGCCATAACTTAGAGTTATTCTACTCACTTTCTAGTTATAGTTGTTCTGCTCAACTTCCTTGGAATTTGTGTCATTGACAACTTTTACGATTTTTGGAGGCTGAAGCACGGATTGATACGTCGCACTCACAATGAGCGCAGTGACGACCAGGAGGGCGTTGCGTATTTCGCCCAAATACTCTCCCCCCTGGTTTAATTTTCTAGATGTTGAACTTGAAGATGATTGAGAAGCATTTGGGACTGGTTTACCATTTCATTGGTGACCGTTACCTCCCTCCATATTGTCATCGTCCGTTGAGACTGGTGTTGAAGTGAGGAAGTTTAATCGGCGTCCTCTGTGCACAGCTCCAGCTCGTGTGAGAATTTCTCCGATCTCTCTATCTCCTGCTCCCCTCGGCAAGGGAGTTGAGACATCTAGAGGTGTCAAGCCGCTCTCGTTCAAGGCGCTCGCCTAAATTACCTCAGACTCTAAAGCATGTGTAGGAAGCACGAAGTCGACCACCCGCAACTCCTTCCCATCTTTGTTTTACTCTCATTGATTTTCAGGCATTTAGATACTACAGAAATGTTTTTGACATAGACGAGGCATTCATATATTTCGGTGATGATCAAATAAGTTCCTTTGCTTAGAAGATTTTTGCATATGATAGGGATAGGGACCCAAAATAACACCCTCACCAAAATAATGCACACAGAAAAGTGCGATAAAATAAGGGAACCGCGAGTGTT
This sequence comes from Eucalyptus caleyi, assembly GCA_014182885.2. NCBI lineage: Eukaryota > Viridiplantae > Streptophyta > Magnoliopsida > Myrtales > Myrtaceae > Eucalyptus > Eucalyptus caleyi. The sequence goes on from CM024470.2 coordinate 29,870,391, forward strand.
GCCTCCAATTTTTTGCTCGTGGCAGCGAGATGCGAGGCAGCGTCACCTTTGTGGTCATTCCAATTGATCAATTGCTCCTTGTGCCGCTTCAGATGCTCCGCCAACCGAACAACAATTTAAATCGGTTGTTCTGCAGGGCGAGGTGAATCGCGGCCTCCTCTCGAGTGGTTGTCAATGAGCAAACGGGTCGGAGTGAATCGGGTCGGGTCAGGGCGGGTCGGAAGAACCGACTTGGCAAGAGCTGCGCGCCTGCTCGGCTGACGTCACGATGACGTTATCTAGCACGGGCCACGCGCATGCGTTGATCACGTCACGATGATGTCAGCAGGCGGGTGCCGTGCACGTGCCGGCAATCGCTATCGTGTGTCTCACGCGCCTTCCACCAAAATTGCACACACGGCGCACACGCCTTGCACCGAAACTGCACGCACTACTCACGGGCTCCGGGAAGACCGTATCAACCTCATCTCAAAAGCTCCAATACTGTACTGTTTAGGGCTTGCATGTCTTAGAAAGAGCTCAAGAAAAGAGAGATACCATCATCATTTACAACCACGGCTTTTGTCCTTCTCCTGTAAGTCCTTATCCTCTGAGTCCTCATTCTCTGAGTCCATGTTCTCTAGCTTGTACATATCACCTAGGAGGTGCAATCGAAAAAGGCGTGCCAAGAAAAGATTCAAGACTACCGCCAATTGCCTCTGTATCAGTAGAGGAATAGCTGATACAAGCAGCGTCAGGGGCCCCGTAGGCGAGTGTGAAGTTAATAGCAGGGATGTCGTGAAGGTAAAGTAAGTTACAACCATTGCGATGAGAGATAGCATATGCGGTAGCTTGAAAGGGAGATCTTTGGTGAGGCACATAATCATCTGGACTGACAGAAGGAACCCGAATGTGTTGCCGTACAAGAAGAGATCGTACACCACGAGCTCGACATTACTTGGAGAAGTGCCATAACTTAGAGTAATTGTAGTCACTGTATAGTTATAGCTATTCTGCTCAACGTCCTTGGAATTTTTGTCATTGACAACTTTTAGGATTTTTGGAGGCTGAAGCACGGATTGATATGTCGCACTCACAATGAGCGCAGCAACGACCAGGAGGGCGTTGCGTATTTCACCCAAAAACTGTCCCCTCCGGTTTAATTTTCTAGATGTTGAACTTGAAGATGATTGAGAAGCATTTGGGACTGGTTTCCCATAAGATTGGTGACCGTTACCTCCCTTCATATTGTCATCGTCCGTTGAGACTGGCGTTGAAGCGAGGGAGTTTGATCGGCCTCCTCTGCGCACAGCTTCGGCTCATGTGAGACTTTGTCCGATCCCTCCATCTCGTGCTCCCCATGGCAAGGGAGTTGAGACATCTAGAGGTGTCAAGCCGCTCTCGTTCAAGGCGCTCACCTCCACGACCTCGGACTCCAAAGCATGTCCACGAAGCACGAACTTGACCATCGGCAACTCCTTCCCATCTTTGTTTTGCTCTCGTTAATTTTCAGGCATTTAGATACTGCAGAAATGTTTTTGACATCGACGGGACATCCTATATTCCGGTGATGATCAAATAAGTTCCTTTGCTTAGAAGATTTTTGCATATGATAGGGATAGGGACCCAAAATAACATCCCCACTGAAATAATGCACACAAAAAAGTGCGATAAAATAAGGGAACCGCGAGTGTTGCCTCCAATTTTTTGCTCGTGGCAGCGAGATGCAAGGCAGCGTCACCTTTGTGGTCATTCCAATTGATCAATTGCTCCTTGTGCTGCTTCAGATGCTCCAACAACCGAACAACAATTTAAATCGGTTGTTCTGCACGGTGAGGTGAATCGCGGCCTCCTCTCGAGTGGTTGTCAACGATCAAACGGGTTGGAGTGAACCCGATCGGGTCAGGGCGGGTCGGAAAAACAGACACGACACGAGGTACGCGCCTGCTCGGCTGACGTCACTATGAGGTCACTAGCATGGGCCACGTGCATGCGTTGATCACATGACGATGACGTCTGCTGGCGGGTGCCGCGCACGTGCCAGCAATCGCTCGCGTGTGTCGCACGCGCCTTGCACCAAAATTGCACGCACGTCGCATGCGCCCTACACCGAAACTGCACGCACGATGCACGCGCCCGGGGAAGACCTTATCACCCCCATCTCAAAAGCTCCAATACTATACCGTTTAAGGCTTCCATGTCTTAGAAAGAGCTCAAGAAAAGAGAGATACCATCATCATTTACAACCACAGCTTTTGTCCTTCTCCTGTAAGTCCTTATCCTCTGAGTCCTTGTTCTCTAGCTTGTACATATCACCTAGGAGGTGCAATCGAAAAAGGCGTGCCAAGAAAAGATTCAAAACTACCGCCAACGGCTTCTGTATCAGTAGAGGAATAGCTGATACAAGCAGCGTCAGGGGCCCCGTAGGCGAGTGTGAAGTTAATAGCAGGGATGTCGTGAAGGTAACATAAGTTACCACCATTGCGATGAGGGATAGCATATGCGGTAGCCTGAAAGGGAGATCTTTGGTGAGGCAAATAATCATCCGGACTGACAGAAAGAACCCGAATGTGTTGCCGCACAGGAAGAGACCGTACACCATGAGCTCGACATTACTTGGAGAAGTGCCATAACTTAGAGTAATTCTAGTCACATTATAGTTATAGTTGTTCTCCTCAACTTCCCTGGAATTTTTGTCATGGACAACTTTTACGATTTTTGGAGGCTGAAGCACGGATTGATACGTCGCACTCACAATGAGCGCAGTGACGACCAGGAAGGCGTTGCGTATTTCGCCCAAACACTCTCCCCCCTGGTTTAATTTTCTAGGTGCTGAACTTGAAGATGATTGGGAAGCATTTGGGACTGGTTTCCCATTAGATTGGTGACTGTTACCTCCCTCCATATTGTAATTGTCCGTTGAGACTGGTGTTGAAGCGAGGGAGTTTGATCGGCCTCCTCTGCACACAGCTCCGGCTCGTCTGAGAATTTCTCCGATCTCCCTATCTTGTGCTCCCATTGGCAAGGGAGTTGAGACACCTAGAGGTGTCAAGCCGCTCTCGTTCTAGGCGCTCCCCTCCATGACCTCAAACTCCAAAGCATGCCCACGAAGCACGAAGTCGACCATCGGTAACTCCTTCCCATCTTTGTTTTACTCTCGTTAATTTTCAGGCATTTAGATACTGTAGAAATGTTTTTGACATAGACGAGACATCCTATATTCCGGTGATGATCAAGTAAGTTCCTTTGCTTAGAAGATTTTTGCATATGATAGGGAATCGCGAGTGTTGCCTCCAATTTTTTGCTCGTGGCAGCGACATGCAAGGCAGCGTCACCTTTGTGGTCATTCCAATTGATCAATTGCTCCTTGTGCCGCTTCAGATGCTCCGCCAACCGAACAACAATTTCAATCGGTTGTTCTGCACGCCGAGGTGAATCGTGGCCTCCTCTCGAGTGGTTGTAAACGATCAAACGGGTCGGAGTGAACCCGGTCGAGTCGGGGCGGGTCGGAAGAACCAACTTGGCATGAGCTACGCGCCTGCTTGGCTGACGTCACGATGACGTCATCTAGCACGGGCCACGCGCATGCGTTGATCACGTCACGATGACGTCAGCTGGCGGGTGCCGCGCACGTGCCAACAATCGCTCGCGTGTGTCGCACGCGCCTTCCACCAAAACTGCACGCACGACTCACGGGCCCTGGGAAGACCGTATCAACCCCATCTGAAAAGCTCCAATACTATACTGTTAAGGGCTTGCATGTCTTAGAAAGAGCTCAAGAAAAGAGAGATACCATCATCATTTACAACCACGGCTTTTGTCTTTTTCCTGTAAGTCCTTATCCTCTGAGTCCTCATTCTCTGAGTCCTTGTTCTCTAGCTTTTACATATCACCTAGGAGGTGCAATCGAAAAAGGCGTGCCAAGAAAAGATGCAAAACTACCGCCAACGGCCTCTGTATCAGTAGAGGAATAGCTGATACAAGCAGCGTTAGGGGCCCCCTAGGCGAGTGTGAAGTTAATAGCTGGGATGTCGTGAAGGTAAAGTAAGTTACCACCAATGCGATGAGGGATACCATATGCGGTAGCCTGAAAGGGAGATCTTTGGTGAGGCAAATAATCATCCGGAATGACAGAAAGAACCCGAATGTATTGCCGCACGGGAAGAGACCGTACACCACGAGCTCGACATTACTTGGAGTAGTGCCATAACTTAGAGTAATTCTAGTCACTTTATAGTTATAGTTGTTCTGCTCAACTTCCTTGGAATTTTTGTCAGTGACAACTTTTACGATTTTTGGAGGTTGAAGCACGGATTGATACGTCGCACTCACGATGAGCGCAGCGACGAACAGGAGGGCGTTGCTTATTTCGCCCAAACACTCTCCCCCCTGGTTTAATTTTCTAGATGTTGAACTTGAAGATGATTGAGAAGCATTTGGGACTGGTTTCCCATCAGATTGGTGACTGTTACCTCCCTCCATATTTTCATCGTCCGTTGAGACTGGTGTTGAAGCGAGGGAGTTTGATCGGCCTCCTCTGCGCACAGCTCTGGCTCGTGTGAGAATTTCTCCGATCTCTCTATCTCGTGCTCCCCTTGGCAAGGGAGTTTAGACATCTAGAGGTGTCAAGCTGCTCTCGTGCAAGGCGCTCACCTCCAGGACCTCAGACTCCAGAGCATGTCCACGAAGCACAAAGTCAACCACCGGCAACTCCTTCCCATCTTTGTTTTACTCTCGTTGATTTTTAGGCATTTAGATACTGCATAAATGTTTTTGACATAGACGAGACATTATATATTCCGGTGATGATCAAATAAGTTCCTTTGCTTAGAAGATTTTTGCATATGATAGGGATAGGGACCCAAAATAACATCCTCACTGAAATAATTCACAGAGAAAAGTGCGATAAAATAAGGGAACCGCGATTGTTGCCTCCAATTTTTTGCTTGTGGCAGCGAGATGCAAGACATCGTCACTTTTGTGGTCATTCCAATTGATCAATTGCTCCTTGTGCCGCTTCAGATGCTCCACCAACCGAACAACAATTTACATCGGTTGTTCTGCACGGCGAGGTGAATCGCGGCCTCCTCTCGAGTGGTTGTCAACGATCAAACGGGTTGGAGTGCAACGGGTCGGGTCGGGGCGGCTCGGAATAACCGACTCGGCACGAGCTGCGCGCCAGCTCGGCTGACGTCACGATGACGTCATCTAGCACGGGCCACGCGCATGCGTTGATCACGTCACGATGATGTCAACTGGTGGGTGCCGCGCACGTGCCAGCAATCGCTCGCGCCTTGCACTAAAACTGCACGCACGTCACACACGCCCTGCACCGAAACTGCACGCACGACGCACGTGCCCGGGGAAGACAGTATCAACCCCATCTCAAAAGCTCCAATACTATACTGTTAAGGGCTTGCACGTCTTAGAAAGAGCTCAAGAAAAGAGAGATACCATCCTCATTTACAACCACGGCTTTTGTCGTTCTCCTATAAGTCCTTATCCTCTGAGTCCTCATTCTCTGAGTCCTTGTTCTCTAGCTTGTACATATCACCTTGGAGGTGCAATCGAAAAAGGCGTGCCAAGAAAAGATTCAAAACTACCGCCAAGGGCCTCTGTATCAGTAGAGGAATAGCTGATACAAGCTGTGTCAGGGGCCCCGTAGGCGAGTGTGAAGTTAATAGCAGGGATGTCATGAAGGTAAAGTAAGTTACAACCATTGCGATGAGGGATAGCATATGTGATAGCCAGAAAGGGAGATCTTTGGTGAGGCAAATAATCATCTGGACTGACAGAAAGAACCCGAATGTCTTGCCGCACAGGAAGGGACCGTACACCACGAGCTCGACATTACTTGGAGAAGTGCCATGACTTAGAGTAATTCTAGTCACTTTATAGTTGTAGTTGCTCTACTCAACTTCCTTCAAATTTTTGTCATTGACAACTTTTACGATTTTTGGAGGCCGAAGCACGGATTGATACGTCGCACTCACGATTAGCGCAGCGACGAACAGGAGGGCGTTGCGTATTTCGCCCAAACACTCCCCCCTGGTTTAATTTTCTAGATGTTGAACTTGAAGATGATTGAGAAGCATTTGGGACTGGTTTCCCTTCAGATTGGTGACCGTTACCTCCCTCCATATTGTCATCGTCCGTTGAGACTAGTGTTGAAGCGAGGGAGTTTGATCGGCCTCCTCTGCGCACAGCTTCGGCTCGTGCGAGAATTTCTCCGATCTTTCTATCTCGTGCTCCCCTTAGCAAGGGAGTTGAGACATCTAGAGGTGTCAAGCCGCTCTCGTTCAAGGCGCTCACCACCATGACCTCAGACTCCAAAGCATGTCCATGAAGCACGAAGTCGACCACCTACAACTCCTTCCCATCTTTGTTTTACTCTCATTGATTTTCAGGCATTTAGATATTGCAGAAATGTTTTTGACATAGATGAGACATCCTATATTCCGGTGATGATCAAATAAGTTCGTTTGCATAGCAGATTTTTTGATATGATCGAGATAGGGACCCAAAATAACACCCTCACTGAAATAATGCAAACAGAAAAGTGCGATAAAATAACGGAACCGCGAGTGTTGCGTCCAATTTTTTGCTCATGGCAGCGAGATGCAAGGCAGCGTAACCTTTGTGGTCATTCCAGTTGATCAATTGCTCCTTGTGCCGCTTTAGATGCTCCACCAACCGAACAACAATTTAAATCGGTTGTTCTGCACGGCGAGGTGAACCGCAGCGTCCTCTCGAGTGTTCGTCAACGATCAAACGGGTTAGAGTGAAACGGGTCGGGTCGGGGCAGGTCGGAAGAATCGACTCGGCATGAGATGCGCGCCTGCTCGGCTGACATCACGATGTCGTCAACTAGCGGGTGCCGTGCATGTGCCAGCAAACGCTCGTGTGTGTCGCACGTGCCTTGCACCAAAACTGCACGCACGTCAAACACGCCTTGCACCGAAACTGCACGCACGCGCCCGGGGAGGACTGTATCAACCCCATCTCAAAAGCTCCAATACTATACTGTTAAGGGCTTGCATGTCTTAGAAAGAGCTCAAGAAAAGAGAGATACCATCATCATTTACAACCACGGCTTTTGTCCTTTTCCTGTAAGTCCTTATCCTCTGAGTCCTCATTCTCTGAGTCCTTGTTCTCTAGCTTGTACATATCACCTAGGAGGTGCAATCGAAAAAGGCAAGCCAAGAAAAGATTCAAGACTACCGCCAACGGTCTTTGTATCAGTAGAGGAATAGTTGATACAAGCATCGTCAAGGGCCCCCTAGGCGAGTGTGAAGTTAATAGCAGGGATGTCGTGAAGGTAAAGTAAGTTACAACCATTGCGATGAGGGATAGCATGTGCGGTAGCCTGAAAGGGAGATCTTTAGTGAGGCAAATAATCATCCGGACTGACAGAAAAAACCCGAATGTGTTGCCTCACAGGAAGAGACCGTACACCACAAGCTCGACATTACTTGGAGAAGTGGCATGAAATAGAGTAATTCTAGTCACCTTATAGTTATAGTTGTTGTGCTCAACATCCTTGGAATTTTTGTCATTAACTTTTACGATTTTTGGAGGCTGAAGCACGGATTGATACGTCGCACTCACAATGAGCGCAGCGACGACCAAGAGGGCGTTGCGTATTTCGCCCAAACACTCTCCCCCTGGTTTAATTTTCTAGATGTTGAACATGAAGATGATTGAGAAGCATTTGGGACTGGTTTCCCATCAGATTGGTGACCGTTACCTCCCTCCATATTGTCATCGTTCATTGAGACTGGTGTTGAAGCGAGGGAGTTTGATCGTCCTCCTCTGCGCACAGCTCCGGCTCATGTGAGAATTTCTCTGATCTCTCTATCTCGTGCTCCCCTTGGCAAGGGAGTTGAGACATCTAGAGGTGTCAAGCCACTCTCGTTCAAGGCGCTCACCTCCAGGACATCAGACTCTAAAGCATGTCCACGAAGCACGAGGTCGACCACCCGCAACTCGTTCCCTTCTTTGTTTTACTCTTGTTGATTTTCAGGCATTTAGATACTGCAGAAATGTTTTTGACATAGACGAGACATCCTATATTCCGGTGATGATCAAATAAGTTCCTTTGCTTAGAAGATTTTTGCATATGATAGGGATAGGGACCCAAAATAACACCCTAACTGAAATAATGCACACAGAAAAGTGCGATAAAATAAGGGAACCGCGAGTGTTGCCTCTAATTTTTTGCTCGTGGCAGCGAGATGCAAGGCAGCGTCACCTTTGTGGTCGTTCCAATTGATCAATTGCTCCTTGTGCCGCTTCAGATGCTCCACCAACCGAACAACAATTTAAATCGGCTGTATTGCACGGCGAGGTGAATCGTGGCCTCGTCTTGAGTGGTTGTCAACGATCAAACAGGTTGGAGTGAACGGGGTTGGGTCGGGGCGAGTCGGAAGAATCGACTCGGCACGAGCTACGCGCCTGCGCAGCTGACGTCACGATGACGTCATCTAGCATGGGCCTCGCGCATGAGTTGGTCACGTCACGATGACGTCAGCTGGCGGGTGCCGCGCACGTGCCATCAATCGCTCGCGTGTGTCGCACGCGCCTTGCACCAAAACTACACGCATGTCGCACGCGCCATGCACCGAAACTACACGCACGACGCACGCGCCCGGGGAAGACCGTATCAACCCCATCTCAAAAGCTCCAATACTATACTGTTAAGGGCTTGCATGTCTTAGAAAGAGCTCAAGAAAAGAGAGAGGCCATCATCATTTACAACCACGGTTTTTGTCCTTCTCCTGTAAGTCCTTATCCTCTCAGTCCTCATTCTCTGCATGCTTGTTCGCTAGCTTGTACATATCACCTAGGAGGTGCAATCGAAAAGGGCGTGCCAAGAAAAGATTCGAGACTACCGCCAGTGGCCTCTGTATCAGTAGAGGAATAGCTGATACAAGCAGCGTCAGGGGCCCCGTAGGCGAGTGTGAAGTTAATAGCAGGGATGTCGTGAAGGTAAAGTAAGTTACAACCATTGCGATGAGGGATAGCATATGCGGTAGCCTGAAAGGGAGATCTTTGGTGAGGCAAATAATCATCCGGACTGATAGAAAGAACCCGAATGTGTTGCCGCACAGGAAGAGATCGTACACCACGAGCTCGACATTACTTGGAGAAGTGCCATAACTTAGAGTAATTCTAGTCACTTTATAGTTATAGTTGTTCTGCTCAACTTCCTTGGAATTTTTGTCATTGACAACTTTTACGCTTTTTGGAGGCTGAAGCACAGATTGATACGTCGCACACACAATGAGCGCAGCGATGACCAGGAGGGCGTTGCGTATTTTGCCCAAACACTCTCCCCCTGGTTTAATTTTCTAGATGTTAAACTTGAAGACGATTGAGAAGCATTTTGGACTGGTTTCCTAACAGATTGGTGACCATTACCTCCCTCCATATTGTCATCATCCATTTAGACTGGTGTTGAAGCGAGGGAGTTTGATCGGCCTCCTCTGCGCACAGGTCCGGCTCGTGTGAGAATTTCTCCGATCTCTCTATCTCGTGCTCCCCTTGGCAAGGGAGTTGAGACATCTAGAGGTGTCAAGCCGCTCTCGTTCAAGGCGCTCACGTCCACGACCTCAAACTCCAAAGCTTGTCCATGAAGCACAAAGTCAACCACCTGTAACTCCTTCCCATCTTTGTTTTACTCTCGTTGATTTTCAGGCATTTAGATACTGCAAAAATGTTTTTGACATAGACGAGACATCCTATATTCCAGTGATGATCAAATAAGTTCCTTTGCTTAGAAGATTTTTGCATATGATAGGGATAGGGACCCAAAATAACACCCTCACCGAAATAATGCCCACAGAAAAGTGCGATAAAATAAGGGAACCGCAAGTGTTGCCTCCAATTTTTTGCTCGTGGCAGCGAGATACAAGGCAGCGTCACCTTTGTGGTCCTTCCAATTGATCAGTTGCTCCTTGTGCCGCTTCAGATGACCCACTAACCGAACAACAATTTAAATCGGTTGTTCTACGCGGCGAGGTGAATCGTGGCCTCCTCTCGAGTGGTTGTCAATGATCAAACGGGTTGGAGTGAACCGGGTTGGGTCGGGGCAGGATGGAAGAATCGACTCGGCACGAGCTGCGCGCCTGCTCGGCTGACGTCACGATGACGTCATCTAGCACGGGCCATGCACATGCGTTGATCACGTCACGATGACGTCAGCTGGCGGGTGCCGTGCACGTGCCAGCAATCGCTTGTGTGTGTCGCACGAGCCTTGCACCAAAACTGCACGCACGTCGCACGTGCCTTGCACCGAAACTGCATGCACGACGTACGCGCCCGGGGAAGACCGTATCAACCCCATCTCAAAAGCTCCAATACTATACTGTTAAGGGCTTGCATGTCTTAGAAAGAGCTCAAGAAAAGAGAGATACCATCATCATTTACAACCACGGCTTTTTTCCTTCTCCTGTAAGTCCTTATTCTTTGAGTCCCTGTTCTCTAGCTTGTACATATCACCTAGGAGGTGGAATCGAAAAGGCGTGCCAAGAAAATCAAAACTACGAGGCCTCATTCTAGCGAGTCCCCCGTTGTGAAGTTAATAGCTGTCATGAAGGTAAGTTACAACCATTGCGATGAGGGATAACATATGTAGCCAAAGGAGATCTTTGGTGAGGCAAATAATCATCCGAAGCGAACACCTTCGCGGTCGTCACCAGCGCCAATGTTACACCTTATTACCTTTCATCTTAAAAGAGGCGTCGTAATTTGTAGACATATTTTTTTTTATTATAAAAAAAGGTCCCAATGCGACTCATTAGCGGAAGCAATTAAAACATCACCATGTCTCCCTACCAACCATGATACAAATACACACCACTAATCACCATGATTTTTTATAAACATGCCACGACACTTTATTTACATATATTTTCAAGATGGGACTTTTTTGGGTCAAGACATCAAAAGGAAAAGCTAGGACTCAGCCACGTCCGGCTTAAAACCCCAAAAAGAACCCTCGACCCTCTACATAACACGTGCACAATCCCCATCATCAGTGTCGGCTAACGATCCCCAAAAAGATCCAGCTCCTACTCGTCACGCACGGTCCTCACACCCATCCCGGTGCATCAGGTGGTGGCGGCGGCAGCATCCCACGCATCACCCCATCACGTCGAACATGGACAGATATGAACTCTTGGACAACAAGGCCCCCAGCCAGACCCACGTCGTACATAACTAGACAGCGTACTCGAATATACACAAGACCAAGAATAAAAGCACAGTCAAACTCCTCGCACTCGACCTCTACGTCCGAAGGTATGCCGTAAAATACACCCCGCGTAACGGCAGGAAGCGGCATGCTGCTAATATGAAATGTTGGTCCCCAAAAGGGGTGAGTACAACCACTCAGCAGTTAAAGGAATCCAAAAACCACTAAATGCATCATACAAGTCATACATGCATTGTAGGCATTACTTATCTTGAAGCCATGCGTATATCATCATGCATCATCACCACAATCATAACACATACATGTGTATCATCATGTCATACTCATATCATCGTTATCATGGCATTATTTTATTATACACATATCATCATCATCATATACATGACACCATCATACCATACACATGTCGTCATTATCATGCCATCATCTTATCACACATGTCATCATCATCATGACATCATCGTATCACACATGTCACCATCATCATATTATGCACATGCTCATCATCATCATGGCATCATCTTATCACACATGTCATCATCATCATGACATCATCTTATCACACATGTCATCATGCCATATCACATATCATCATCATCATATCATATCATATATCATCATCATCATGCATATCATCATGCCATATCATATCTCATCATCATATCATGTCATATATCATCATCATCATGCATATCAGCATGCCATATCATATCTCATCATCATATCATGCATGGTTTAATTTCAAATTTTAACTTTCAATTGGATCACCACATCACCCTTCCTCGGATCATCAATTTCATCTCATATTTTACACTCGCATCCCATGCGAGAAAAACCTCCGGCATTCAGCCATTCCAGGCCACCGGGCATCCGGTCCCCCACATTCCGGGCATCTCGCATCCCAACTGGCATCACGAGGCATTCCCCTCGGGCAAAAACCTCCGACAGGGCTTCCGGCATTTACACTCCCTGGCCGGGCATCCCGCATCCCAACTAGCATCGCGAGGCATCCCCCTGGGCACAAACCTCCAGGGCTTTTGGAATTATGTACCGACATACCACCAGGCCTCCCTCCTGAATTACAATGTATCTCTATACATTCCGGGCATCCCGACTCTCACAAATCTCCTCATTTACCATGAAAATGGTTTCCCAATATTTTAATCTCATTTTAACCACTGGCCACATGGCATCCCGACACTCAAACATTATCATCCGGCACAACAATCTCCTCATTTTCATTATCCATGTTCACCAATTTATCACTTAATTTAGTATGGCATATGATGCAATGGCAACCAAAAATCATGTTCAACATTGAATTCACATTCATCTCAACGCATACATCAAGACCTCATCAACTACATGGTGTGATTATTTATAAAATAAAATTCATGGAATTTATGCCAATTAAAATAATCCAATTTATCATTTTTACATTTATTTAAATTTCAGCTTTGCCATTTTTCAAAAATATTAAATTTAATTATTTATATAATCTCAAAATCATAAAATTGAGGCAAGTAATAAATAATACAATAGGATAATAATTTCATGCAAAATTACAGGGCCAATGAGAATTTCACACAATTTCATAATTCTCACAAAATGGCATGTCATTTTCGGGTGAAATCAGAATGCACAGTTTCTGAAGAAATTCGATTAAAATATCCATACGACCTCCAGAAATTACGAAATTTTACCGAGTTATAGCCAAGACATTTTCGTACATCTTTCATGAAGACTTCCAAGCCAGGTTCTTTCTATATTATTTTATACAGTCTCACGAAGCTTCTGGATCCAACACCCAATCGTCCAGTACATGCTTCTCCGAAATACTGAGTTTTCACCTACCTGTTCTTCTTCGTTTCCTCTGAAATTTAGATATGTTATACATCAAGATGTTCTCTACAAGTTTCATGAAGAGATCTAAGTCAAATAACCAGAGTATAGTCGTCATTTAGGTCCATGAAGTCTCGGGTATCTTGTATTACATCTCCAGAATTACCGTCTTCAAGATCTAGTCGATTTACTAGGCTATACTTGTTCATTTTGCTTCAAATTTGAGTATGTTGTAGTTTAAGATGTCCCCTACAACTTTCATGAAGAAATCGAAGAGATATTATTAGCACAAACCAACATGCAACCACAAAATCCAACAAGATGTCAGTGAAATCGTTCCAGATCTGAGGTCTCTGTAGGATGAGAGTTTAATCCCTCAAATCTCCATCATTTTCCACGAAATTTCAGTATGTTGTAGTTTAAGATGTTAGCTACAACTTTCATGAAGAAATCGAAGCCAAAATGGGACTCTAAACATGCACGCAAGCTCACACAACATTCTGACTCAAACTGTTCGAGCGAAAACAGCCATACCATTCAAGAACAATCCATCCATATTTCGGTTTTCTTCACCTAATCACCCAAACTCGACGCTATATCAACCATACATGTAACAAACACACATGCAAGAGCATCTAGAGGACTCCCACTTGCCTCTAGACCGGACGGACGATGGCACACGGCGGCGAGCATGGCGGACGGACGGCGAGCGACGGCGACTCCCTCCTCGGCTTCTCCTCTCTCTTGGCCGCTCCCCCTCTCTCTCTTGAAATCTCTCTCTCTCTCACTCTCTTGGCCAAATGAAGTAACCGGCCACCCTTCTCTCTCTCTTCCCTTTTATCCCCCCTAATCCTCATCATTAGTAATCATTGCATTTGCCTCCTAACTAGCCAATGCATGCCATTCTCCTTTGTGCCACTTGTCTCAATGCATGCATAATGGGCTTTGGGGCTTTTGGGCTTGGGCTTGGGCCATCCGGCCACTCTTGGGCCTCCCCTTGGGCTGGTCGACAGCCCCCTTTAGTGGGCCTAATTGGGCCGACTAGCTTGGCCCATCAAGGCTTCGGCCAATGGGCCTAAGGCCCAACCTAAAAATTGACTTTTTCCCTTCTTTTATTTTTTGAATTTCTTCTATAAATATTTTTAAATTTTAATTTTCAACATGGCCAAAGTCTTGTGACATTTGTTTATTGAAATTTAATTTATAAATCTTATGGCCAAGCATAGATTATTATCATTAATCTACCAAATTTAAATTCTCACAAACACATGCACAAATCAACTAATCTTAAAAGACTAATGGCTAAAGCATTAAATCATAGGAAATTTATTACCTAATTAGATACTATCACACCTTATGGTTTGACTTTGACTTCTTTGGGATGCCACAGAACCCAAATGTGTTGCCGCACAGGAAGAGACCGTACACCACGAGCTCGACATTACTTGGAGAAGTGCCATAACTTAGAGTAATTCTAGTCACTTTATAGTTATAGTTGTTCTGCTCAACTTCCTTGGATTTTTTGTCATTGACAGCTTTTACGATTTTTCGCGGCTGAAGCACGGATTGATACGTCGCACTCACAATGAGCGTAACGACGACCAGCAGGGCGTTTCATATTTCGCCCAAACACTCTCCCCCCTGGTTTAATTTTCTAGATGTCGAACTTGAAGATGATTGAGAAGCATTTGGGGCTGGTTTCCCAACAAATTGGAGACCGTTACCTCCCTCCATATTGTCATCGTCCGTTGAGACTGGTGTTGAAGCGAGGGAGTTTGATTGGCCTCCTCTGCGCACAGCTCCGGCTCGTGTGAGAATTTCTCCGATCTCTCTATCCCGTGCTTCCCTTGGCAAGGGAGTTGAGACATCTAGAGGTGTCAAGCCGCTCTCGTTCAAGGCGCTCACCTCCACGACCTCAGACTCAAAAGCATGTCCACGAAGCACGAAGTCGACCACCTGCAACTCCTTCCCATCTTTGTTTTACTCTCATTGATTTTCAGGCATTTAGATACTGCAGAAATGTTTTTGACATAGACAAGACATCCTATATTCCAGTGATGATCAAATAAGTTCCTTTGCTTAGAAGATTTTCGCATATGATAGGGATAGGGACCCAAAATAACACCCTCACTGAAATAATGCACACAGAAAAGTGCGATAAAATAAGGGAACCGCGAGTGTTGCCTCCAATTTTTTGCTCGTGGCAGCGAGATGCAAGGCAGCATCACCTTTGTGGTCATTCCAATTGATCAATTGCTCCTTGTGCCGCTTCAGATGCTCCACCAACCGAACAACAATTTAAATCGGTTGTTCTGCACGGCGAGGTGAATCGCGGCCTCCTCTCGAGTGGTCGTCAATGATCAAACGAGTTGGAGTGAACCGGGTCGGGTCGGGGCGGGTCGGAAGTACCGACTCGGCACGAGCTGCGCGCCTGCTCGGCTGACGTCACGATGACGTCATCTAGCACGGGCCACGCGCATGTGTTGATCACGTCATGATGACGTTAGCTGGCGGGTGCCGCGCACGTGCCAGCAATCGCTCGCGTGTGTCGCACGCGCGTTGCACCAAAACTGCACGCACGTCGCACGCGCCTTGCACCGAAACTGCACGCACGACGCACGCGCCCGGGAAGACCGTATCAACCCCATCTCAAAAGCTCCAATACTATACTATTAAGGGCTTGCATGTCTTAGAAAGAGCTCAAGAAAAGAGAGATACCATCATCATTTACAACCACGGCTTTTGTCCTTCTCCTGTAAGTCCTTATCCTTTAAGTCCTCATTCTCTGAGTCCTTGTTCTCTAGCTTGTACATATCACCTAGGAGGTGCAATCGAAAAAGGCGTGCCAAGAAAAGATTCAAAACTACTGCCAACGGCCTCTGTATCAGTAGAGGAATAGCTGATACAAGAAGAGTCACGGGCCCCGTAGGCGAGTGTGAAGTTAATAGCAGGGATGTCGTGAAGGTAAAGTAAGTTACAACCATTGCGATGAGGGATAGCATATGCGGTAGCCTAAAAGGGAGATCTTTGGTGAGGCAAATAATCATCCGGACTGACAGAAAGAACCCGAATGTGTTGCCGCACAGGAAGAGACCGTACACCACGAGCTCGACATTACTTGGAGAAGTGCCATAACTTAGAGTAATTCTAGTCACTTTATAGTTATAGTTGTTCTGCTCAACTTCCTTGGAATTTTTGTCATTGACAACTTTTACGATTTTTTGGAGGCTGAAGCACGGATTGATACGTCGCACTCACAATGAGCGCAGCGACGACTAGGAGGGCGTTGCGTATTTCGCCCAAACACTCTCCCCCTTAGTTTAATTTTCATGTTGTCGAACTTGAAGATGATTGAGAAGCATTTGGGGCTGGTTTCCCATCAGATTGGAGACCGCTACCTCCCACCATATTGTCATTGTCCGTTGAGACTGGTGTTGAAGCGAGGGAGTTTGATCGGCCTCCTCTGCGCATAGCTCCGGCTCGTGTGAGAATTTCTCCGATCTCTCTATCTCGTGCTCCCCTTGGCAAGGGACTTGAGACATCAGGAGGTGTCAAGCCGCTCTCATTCAAGGCGCTCACCTCGACGACCTCAGACTCCAAAGCATGTCCACGAAGCACGAAGTCGACCAGTGCAACTCCTTCCCATCTTTGTTTTACTCTCATTGATTTTCAGGCATTTAGATACCGCAGAAATGTTTTTGACATAGACGAGACATCGTATATTCCGTTGATGATCAAATAAGTTCCTTTGCTTAGAAGATTTTTGCATCTGATAGGGATAGGACCCAAAATAACACCCTCCCTGAAATAATGCACACAGAAAAGTGCGATAAAATAAGGGAACGGCGAGTGTTGCCTACAATTTTTTGATCGTGGCAGCGAGATGCAAGGCAGCGTCACCTTTGAGGTCATTCCAATTGATCAATTGCTCCTTGTGCCGCTTCAGATGCTGCTCCAACCCAACAACAATTTAAATCGGTTGTTCTGCACGGCGAGGTGAATCGTGGCCTCCTCTCGAGTGGTTGTCAATGATCAAACGGGTTGGAGTGAACCGGGTCGGGTCGGGGCGGGTCGGAAGAACCGACTCGGCACGAGCTGCGCGCCTGCTCGGCTGACGTCATGATGACGTCATCTAGCATGGGCCACGCGCATGCGTTGATCACGTCACGATGACGTCAGCTAGCGGGTGCCGCGCACGTGCCAGGAATCGCTCACGTGTGTCGCACGCGCCATGCACCAAAATTGTACGCATGTCGCACGCACCTTGCACCGAAACGGCACGCACGACCCACGTGCCCAAGGAAGACTGTATCAAACCCTTCTTAAAAGCTCCAATACGATATTGTTAAGGGCCTGCATGTCTTAGAAAGAGCTCAAGAAAAGAGAGATACCATCATCATTTACAACCACGGCTTTTGTCCTTCTCCAATAAGTCCTTATCCTCTAAGTCCTCATTCTCTGAGTCCTTCTTCTCTAGCTTGTACATATCACCTAGGAGGTGCAATCGAAAAAGCCGTGCCAAGAAAAGATTCAAGACTACCGCCATCGGCCTCTGTATCAGTAGAGGAATAGCTGATACAAGCAGTGTCAGGGGCCTCGTAGGCGAGTGTGAAGTTAGTAGCAGGGATGTCGTGAAGGTAAAGTAAGTTACAACCATTGCGATGAGGGATAGCATATGCGGTAGCCTGAAAGGGAGATCTTTGGTGAGGCAAATAATCATCCGGACTGACAGAAAGAACCCGAATGTGTTGCCGCACGGGAAGAGACCGTACACCACGAGCTCAACATTACTTGGAGAAGTGCCATAACTTAGAGTAATTCTAGTCACTTTATAGTTATAGTTGTTCTGCTCAACTTCCTTGGAATTTTTGTCATTGACAACTTTTACGATTTTTGGAGGCTGAAGCACGAATTGATACGTCACACTCACAATGAGGGCAGCGAAGACCAAGAGGGCGTTGTGTATTTCGCCCAAACACTCTCCCCCTGGTTTAATTATCTAGATGTTGAACTTGAAGACTATTGAGAAGCATTTGGGACTGGTTTCCCATCAGATTGGTGACCATTACGTCCCACCATATTGTCATCATCCGTTGAGACTAGTGTTGAAGTGAGGGAGTTTGATCGGCCTCCTCTGCACACAGTTCCGTCTTGTGAGAGAATTTCTCCGATCTCTTTATCTCATGCTCCCCTTGGCAAGGGAGTTGAGACATCTAGAGGTGTCAAGCCACTCTCGTTCAAGGCGCTCACGTCCACGACCTCAGACTCCAAAGCTTGTCCACGAAGCACGAAGTCGACCACTTACAACTCCTTCCCATCTTTCTTTTACTCTCGTTGATTTTAAGGCATTTAGTTACTGAAGAAATTTTTTTGACATAGATGAGACATCCTATATTCCGGTGATGATCAAATAAATTCCTTTGCTTAGAAGATTTTTGCATATGATAGGGATAGGGACCCAAAATAACACCCTCACTAAAATAATGCACATAGAAAAGTGGGTTAAAATAAGGGAACTGCGAGTGTTGCCTCCAATTTTTTGCTCGTGGCAGCGAGATGCAAGGCAGCGTCACCTTTGTGGTCATTCCAATTGATCAATTGCTGCTTGTGCCGCTTCAGATGCTCCACCAACCAAACAACAATTTAAATCGGTTATTCTGCACGGCGAGGTGAATCGCGGCCTCCTATCGAGAGGTCGTCAACGATCAAACGGGTTGGAGTGAAACGGGTCGGGTCGGGGCGGGTCGGAGGAACCGACTCGGCACGAGCTGCGCGCCTGCTCGGTTGACGTCGCGATGACGTCATCTAGCAAGGGCCACGCGCATGTGTTGATCACGTCACGATGACGTCTGCTGGCGAGTGCCGCACACGTGCCAGCAATCGCTCGCGTGTGTCGCACGCGCCTTGCACCAAAAGTGCACGCACGTCGCACGCGCCTTGCACCAAAACTGCACGCACGACGCACGCGCCCGGGGAAGACCGTATCAACCCCATCTCAAAAGCTCCAATACTATACTGTTAAGGGCTCGCATGTCTTAGAATGAGCTCAAAAAAAGAGAGAAACCATCATCATTTACAACCACGGCTTTTGTCCTTCTCCTGTAAGTCCTTATCCTCTGAGTCCTCATTCTCTGAGTCCTGGTTCTGTAGCTTGTACATATCACCTAGGAGGTGCAATCGAAAAAGGCGTGCCAAGAAAAGATTCAAAACTACTGCCAACGGCCTCTGTATTAGTAGAGGACTGGCTGATACAAGCCGCGTCAGGGGCACCGTAGGCGAGTGTGAAGTTAATAGCAGGGATGTCGTGAAGGTAAAGTAAGTTACAACCATTGCGATGAGGGATAGCATATGTGGTAACCTGAAAGGGAGATCTTTGGTGAGGCAAATAATCATCCGGACTGACAGAAAGAACCAGAATGTGTTGCCACACGGGAAAAGACCGTACACCACGAGCTCGACATTACTTGGAGAAGTGCCATAACTTAGAGTAATTCTAGTCACTTTATAGTTATAGTTGTTCTGCTCAACTTCCTTGGAATTTTTGTCATTGACAACTTTTACGATTTTTGGAGGTAGAAGCACGGATTGATACGTCGCACTCACAATGAGCGCAGCGACGACCAGGAGGGCGTTGTGTATTTCGCCCAAACACTCTCCCCCTGGTTTAATTTTCTAGATGTTGAACTTGAAGACGATTGAGAAGCATTTGGGACTGGTTTCCCATCAGATTGGTGACCGTTACCTCCCTCCATATTGTCATCATTCGTTGAGACTGGTGTTGAAGCGAGGGAGTTTGATCGACCTCCTCTGCGCACAGTTCCGGCTCGTGAGAGAATTTCTCCGATCTCTTTATCTCGTGCTCCCCTTGGCAAGGGAGTTGAGACATCTAGAGGTGTCAAGCCGCTCTCGTTCAAGGCGCTCACCTCCACGACCTCAGACTCCAAAGCATGTCCACGAAGCACGAAGTCGACCACCTGCAACTCCTTCCCATCTTTGTTTTACTCTCGTTGATTTTCAGGCATTTAGATACTGAAGAAATGTTTTTGACATAGACGAGACATCCTATATTCCGGTGATGATCAAATAAGTTCCTTTGCTTAGAAGATTTTTGCATATGATAGGGATAGGGACCCAAAATAACACCCTCACTGAAATAATGCACACAGAAAAGTGCGATAAAATAAGGGAACCGCGAGTGTTGCCTCCAATTTTTTGCTCGTGGCAGCGAGATGCAAGGCAGCGTCACCTTTGTGGTCATTCCAATTGATCAATTGCTCCTTGTGCCGCCTCAAATGCTCCACCAACCGAACAACAATTTAAATCGGTTGTTCCGCTCGGCGAGATGAATCGCGGCCTCCTCTCAAGTGGTTGTCAACGATCAAACAGGTTGGAGTGAACCGGGTCGGGTCGGGGCGGGTCGGAAAAACCCACTCGGCACAAGCTGCGCGCCTACTCGACTGACGTCATGATGACGTCATCTAGCATGGGCCATGCGCATGCGTTGATCACGTCACGATGATGTCAGCTGGCGGGTGCCACGCACGTGCCATGAATCACTCGCGTGTGTCGCACGCGCCTTGCACCAAAACTGCACGCACGTCGCACGCGCCTTGCACCGAAACTGCACGCACGACGCACGCGCCCGAGGAAGACCGTATCAACCCCATCTCAAAAGCTCCAATACTATACTGTTAAGGGCCTGCATGTCTTAGAAAGAGCTCAAGAAAATAGAGATACCATCATCATTTACAACCACGGCTTTTGTCCTTCTCCTATAAGTGCTTATCCTCTGAGTCGTCATTCTTTGAGTCCTTGTTCTCTAGCTTGTACATATCACCTAGGAGGTGCAATCGAAAAAGGCTTGAAAAGAAAAGATTCACAACCACCGCCAACGGCCTCTGTATCAGTAGAGGAATAGCTGATACAAGCAGCGTCAGGGGCCCCGAAGGTGAGTGTGAAGTCAATAGCAGGGATGTCGTGAAGGTAAAGTAAGTTACAACCATTGCGATGAGGTAGCCTGAGAGGGTGATCTTTAATGAGGCAAATATTCATCTGGACTGATAGAAATAACCCGAATGTGTTGCCGCATAGGAAGAAACCGTACACCACGAGCTCGACTTTACTTGGAGAAGTGCCATAACTTAGAGTAATTCTAGTCACTTTATAGTTATAGTTGTTCTGCTCAACTTCCTTGGAATTTTTGTCATTGACAACTTTTACGATTTTTGGAGGCTGAAGCACGGATTGATACGTCGCACTCACAATGAGCGTAGCGACGACTAGGAGGGCGTTGCGTATTTCGCCCAAACACTCTCCCCCTGGTTTAATTTTCTAGATGTTGAACTTGAAGATGATTGAGAAGCATTTGGGACTGGTTTCCCATCAGATTGGTGACCGTTACCTCCCTCCATATTGTCATCGTCCGTTGAGACTGGTGTTGAAGCGAGGGAGTTTGATCGGCCTCCTCTGCGCACAGCTCCGGCTCGTGTGAGAATTTCTCCGATCTCTCTATCTCGTGCTCCCCTTGGCAAGGGAGTTGAGACATCTAGAGGTGTCAAGCCGCTCTCGTTCAAGGCGCTCACCTCCACGACCTCAGACTCCAAAGCATGTCCACGAAGCACGAAGTCGACCACCCGAAACTCCTTCCCATCTTTGTTTTACTCTCGTTGATTTTCAGGCATTTAGATACTGCATAAATGTTTTTGACATAGACGAGACATCCTATATTCCGGTGATGATCAAATAAGTTCCTTTGCTTAGAAGATTTTTCCATATGATAGGGATAGGGACCCAAAATAACACCCTCACTGAAATAATGCACACAGAAAAGTGCGATAAAATAAGGAACCCGTGAGTCTTGCCTCCAATTTTTTGCTCGTGGCATCGAGATGCAAGGCAGCGTCACCTTTGTGGTCATTCCAATTGATCAATTCCTCCTTGTGCCGCTTAAGATGCTCCATCAACCGAAGAACAATGTAAATTGGTTGTTCTGCACTGCGAGGTGAATCGCGGCCTCCTCTCGAGTGGTTGTCAACAATCAAACGGGTTGGAGTGAACCGGGTCGGGTCGGGGCGGGTCGGAAGAACCGACTCGGCACGAGCTGCGCGCCTGCTCGGGTGACATCACGATGACGTCATCTAGCATGGGCCACGCGCATGCGTTGATCACGTCACGATGACGTCAGCTGGCGGGTGCCGCGCACGTGCCAGCAATCGCTCGCGTGTGTCGCACACGCCTTGCACCAAAACTGCACGCACGTCGCACGCGCCTTGCACCAAAACTGCACGCACGTCGCACGCGCCCGGGAAAGACCTTATCAACCCCATCTCAAAAGCAACAATACTATACTATTAAGGGCTTGCATGTCTTAAAAAGAGCTCAAGAAAAGAGAAATACCATCATCATTTACAACCATGGCTTTTGTCCTTCTCCTGTAAGTCCTTATCCTCTGAGTCCTCATTCTCTGAGTCCTTGTTCTCTAGCTTGTACATATCACCTAGGAGGTGCAATCGAAAAGGGCATGCCAAGAACAAATTCAAGACTACCGCCAACGGCCTCTCTATCTATAGAGGAATAGCTGATACAAGCAGCGTCAGGGGCCCTGTAGGCGAGTGTGAAGTTAATAATAGGGAGGTGGTGAAGGTAAAGTAAGTTACAACCATTGCGATGAGGGATAGCATATGCGGTAGCCTAAAAGGGAGATCTTTGGTGAGGCAAATAATCATCCGGACTGATAGAAAGAACCCGAATGTGTTGCCGCACAAGAAGAGACCGTACACCACGAGCTCGACATTACTTGGAGAAGTGCCATAACTTAGAGTAATTCTAGTCACTTTATAGTTATAGTTGTTCTGCTCAACTTCCTTGGAATTTTTGTCATTGACAACTTTTACGATTTTTGGAGGCTGAAGCACGGATTGATACGTCGCACTCACAATGAGCGCAGCGACGATCAGGAGGGCGTTGCGTATTTCGCCCAAACACTCTCCCCCTGGTTTAATTTTCTAGATGTTGAACTTGAAGATGATTGAGAAGCATTTGGGACTGGTTTCCCATCAGATTGGT
The DNA here is from genome assembly GCA_014182885.2 of Eucalyptus caleyi. NCBI lineage: Eukaryota > Viridiplantae > Streptophyta > Magnoliopsida > Myrtales > Myrtaceae > Eucalyptus > Eucalyptus caleyi. Next base: position 29,893,492 of record CM024470.2, read on the forward strand.
GACCGTTACCTCCCTCCATATTGTCATCGTCCGTTGAGACTGGTGTTGAAGCGAGGGAATTTTATCAGCCTCCTCTGCACACCGCTCCGGCTCGTGTGAGAATTTCTCCAATCTCTCTATCTCGTGCTCCCCTTGGCAAGGGAGTTGAGACATCTAGAGGTGTCAAGCTGCTCTTGTTCAAGGCGCTCACCTCCACGACCTTAGACTCCAAAGCATGTCCACGAAGCACGAAGTCGACCACCTGCAACTCCTTCCCATCTTTGTTTTACTCTCGTTGATTTTCAGGCATTTAGATACTGCAGAAATGTTTTTGACATAGACGAGACATCCTATATTCCGGTGATGATCAAATAAGTTCCTTTGCTTAGAAGATTTTTGCATATGATAGGGATAGGGACCCAAAATAACACCCTCACTGAAATAATGCACACAGAAAAGTGCGATAAAATAAGGGAACCGCGAGTGTTGCCTCCAATTTTTTGCTCCTGGCAACGAGATGCAACGCAACGTCACCTTTGTGGTCATTCCAATTGATCAATTGCTCCTTGTGCCGCTTCAGATGCTCCACCAACCGGACAACAATTTAAATCGGTTGTTCTGCCCGGCGAGGTGAATCGCGGCCTCCTCTCGAGTCGTTGTCAACGATCAAACGGGTTGGAGTGGACCGGGTCGGGTCGGGGCAGGTCGGAAGAACCGACTCGGCACGAGCTGCACGTCTGTTCGACTGACGACACGATGACGTCATCTAGAACGGGCCACGTGCATGCGTTGATCACGTCACGATGATGTCAGCTGGCGGGTGCCGCGCATGTGCCAAATATCGCTCGCGTGTGTCGCACGCGCCTTGCACCAAAACTGCAAGCACGTCGCACGCACCTTGCACCGAAACTGCACGCACGACGCACACGCACGCTCAAAATCTCAACCGCTATCCATGAGTTTACAAAACGTGATATAAACTCACAACGGAAGACCGATATCAACCCCATCCAAAAGAATCAAGCTCAATACTATGACCTTGTCGAAAGATCCAATACTATAAGGGCTTGCATGTCTTAGAAAGAGCTCAAGAAAAGAGAGATACCATCATCATTTACAACCACGGCTTTTGTCCTTCTCCTGTAAGTCCTTATCCTCTGAGTCCTCATTCTCTGAGTCCTTGTTCTCTAGCTTGTACATATCACCTAGGAGGTGCAATCGAAAAAGGCGTGCCAAGAAAAGATTCAAAACTACCGCCAACGGCCTCTGTATCAGTAGAGGAATAGCTGATACAAGCAGCGTCAGGGGCCCCGTAGGCGAGTGTGAAGTTAATAGCAGGGATGTCGTGAAGGTAAAGTAAGTTACAACCATTGCGATGAGGGATAGCATATGCGGTAGCCTGAAAGGGAGATCTTTGATGAGGCAAATAATCATCCGAACTGACAGAACGAACCCGAATGTGTTGCCGCACAAGAAGAGGCCGTACACCACGAGCTCGACATTACTTGGACAAGTGCCATAACTTGGAGTAATTCTAGTCACTTTATAGTTACAGTTGTTCTGCTCAACTTCCTTGGAATTTTTGTCATTGACAACTTTTACGATTTTTGGAGGCTGAAGCATGGATTGATACGCCTCACTCTCAATGAACGCAGCGACGACCAGGAGGGCGTTGCGTATTTCGCCCAAACACTCCCCCCCTGGTTTAATTATCTAGATGTTGAACTTGAAGATGATTGAGAAGCATTTGGGACTGGTTTCCCATAAGATTGGTGACTGTTACCTCCCTCCATATTGTCATCGTCCGTTGCGACTAGTGTTGAAGCGAGGGAGTTTGATTGGCCTCCTCTGCGCACAGCTCCGGCTCGTGTGAGAATTTCTCCGATCTCTCTATCTCGTGCTCCCCTTGGCAAGGGAGTTGAGACATCTAGAGGTGTCAAGCCGCTGTCGTTCAAGGCGCTCACCTCCACGACCTCAGACTCCAAAGCATGTCCACGAAGCACGAAGTCGACCACCCGCAACTCCTTCCCATCTTTGTTTTACTCTCGTTGATTTTCAGGCCTTTAGATATTGCAGAAATGTTTTTGACATAGACCAGACATCCTATATTCCGGTGATGATCAAATAAGTTACTTTGGTTAGAAGATTTTTGTATAGGATAGGGATAGGGACCCAAAATAACACCCTCACTAAAATAATGCACACAGAAAAGTGTGATAAAATAAAGGAACCGCGAGTGTTGCCTCCAATTTTTTGCTCGTGGCAGCGAGATGCAAGGCAGCGTCACCTTTGTGGTCATTCGAATTGATCAATTGCTCCTTGTGCCGCTTCAAATTCTCCACCAACCGAACAACAATTTAAATCGATTGTTCTGCACGGCGAGGTGACTCCCGGCCTCCTCTCGAGTGGTCGTCAACGATCAAACGGGTTGGGCCGGGTCGGAAGAACCGACTCGGCACGAGCTGCGCGCCTGGTCGGCTGATGTCACGATGACGTCATCTAGCACGGGCCACGCGCATGCATTGATCACGTCACGATGACGTCAGCTGGCTCGTGCGGCGCACGTGCCAGAAATCGCTCGCAGGTGTCCACGCGCCTTGCGCCAAAACTGCACGCACGTCGCACGCGCCTTGCACCGAAACTGCACGCACGACACACGCGCCTGGGGTAGACCATACCAACCCCATCTCAAAAGCTTCCATACAATTCTGTTAAGGGCTTGCATATCTTAGAAAGAGCTTAAGAAAGGACAGATACCATCATCATTTACAACCATAGCTTTTGTCCTTCTCCTGTAAGTGCTTATCCTCTCAGTCCTCATTCTCTAAATCCTTGTTCTCTGGGTTGTACATATCACCAAGGAGGTGCAATCGAAAAAGGCGTGCCAAGTGAAGATTCAGAACTACTGTCAACGGCCTCTGTATCAGTAGAGGAATAGCTGATACTGTGACACCCCGAACCCTTCGCAGGTGGTCACCAGCGCCGGTGTTACATCTTTTACCATCTCTATCTCTTGGCTAAATTAAGCCTTGCCAGATTACAGGCATTTTTTTTTTTTAAAGCGGTCCCATGCGCAACTCATAGCGGAAGCAAAATTTACATCGTCATCTATCTCCCTTCTAACCCATGATATAAATACACACCAGCTACACATCAAGATTTTATATACGAACATCGACACTTTATTTACATATTCTTTTAAGATGGGACTCCTCCTTTCTCGGGTCAATACAAAACAAGAAAAGCGAGGACTCGCCATGTCCTGCCTAAAATCTCAAAAGAAACTATCAACCCTCTACATCAAGCGCACAAGCTCCCATCAAAGGTGTCGATTATCTACATCAAAAGCTCGGCTCCTACTCGTCGCGCGTGAGTCTCACACCCAACCCGGTGCATCGGTGGTGGCGGCGGCAGCATCCCTCGCATAGCACCATCTCGACGGACGTGAATGAAATGAACTCTTGTATGATGGGGCCCCAGCAGGCCGATATCATACATAACTAAGCATCGCACTCGGATGAACGTCAATCCGGGCACGAGAGGACAATCTAACTCCGTACACTCCACCTCAACATCGACGGTAGACCGTAAAATACCCCACGCGAAACAGCGGTAGCGGCATAGTGCTAATCTGAAATGTTATCCCCAAAAGGTGAGTACACCACTCAGCAGATAGGAAATCCAATAACAACTCAAATGCACCATGCATACCATCATACAATGCAGGCATTGCTTACCTTTTTGATGTCAAGCATATTCATGCATCATCATAGCATATATATCATCATCATGGCGTCTCATATATCATTATCATCACATCATCATTAACCATGCATCACCATGCATATCACATCATATCATCATTAGCCATGCATCACCATGCATATCACATCATCATTAACCATGCATCACCATGCATATCACATCATATCATCATTAACCATGCATCACCATGCATATCACATCATCATTAACCATGCATCACCATGCATATCACATCATATCATCATTAACCATGCATCACCATGCATATCACATCATCATTAACCATGCATCACCATGCATATCACATCATATCATCATTAACCATGCATCACCATGCATATCACATCATATCATCATCATAGATCAATTTCCACTTTTATTTATCAATTGATCCCCACATTATCTTTTCTCAAATCATCAAATTCACCATCATCACCATCCCTTCGGGCAGAAACCTCCGACAGGGATCCCAGCATTCCAGCCATCTCATGGCCACTGGGCTTCCGGCCCCCCATATTCCGGGCATCTCGCATCTCAACTAGCATCACGAGGCATTCCCTTCGGGCAGAAACCTCCGACAGGGCTTCCGGCCTTTACCCTTCTAACCGGGATCTCGCACCCTAATCCACGGCATCGCGAGTCACTCCCTTCGGGCAGAAACCTCCGACAGGCTTCCGGCCCCCACATTCCGGGCATCCACGAAACTCCCGGGAATCTCGGAATTACGCCACCAGCCACGGACAACATCCTCCACCACAACCTCATTCTCATCCACATTTATCTTTTATCTCAATTTAACATGGAAATTTGGCATGGCATCAAACATATCACACTTGTATTTCAATTCACATGTCATGCACATGTCATAGCTTAATCACATAAGCATTTCAATTCACATGTCATGCACATGTCATAGTTTAATCACATAAGCATTTCAACTTAATGCATGTACAAAGACCTCATCACACAAGTGCCATACAAATGGAATTGAATCCATGGCCAAATAAAAATCTATTTTTATTTTATTATTTTATTATTATTTTATTATTATTTTATTATATTTTATATTTATTTATTTTTCATAAATAAATATTTAATATCCATGATTTTCCCAAAATGATAATATTCAAAAATCATTTATAGGATCACAATTTTATATAAAATTCGTGGCCAAATCGAATTTCTTATAATTTCACAATTTCCTCCAAAAACATCCTAAAATTCTCGGAATTTAACCCACTGCACAGTTTCCGAATTAATTTAATTAAAATACCCAATCGGTCTCCAAAATTACGAAACTTTACAGGGTAATATCCAACACATTTTCGCACCTTTTTCATTCAGAACTTTAAGCCAAATTCCTTTTAGATTAATTTCCATAGTCCTACGAAGCTTCTGGAATCTCTACCGCGACGTCCAGAACACACTCCTCCGTATTTCTTAGATTTCACCCATCAAATCTCTTTCATTCCTTCTGAAATTTAAGTATGTTATGTAACAATGTGTCCTTTACAATTTTTGTGAAGGGATCTAGGTAAAATACCCAGATTATGGTCACCATTTTAACCCATGAAGTCTCGGGTGTCTCGGTACACCTCACCAGAATCAACCATCTCCAAGATCTAACCGATTCACCAAGTTATACTTGTTCTTTTTGCCTCATATTCGAGTATGTTGTAGCTTAGGGTGTTTCCTACAACTTTCAAGAAGACAACAAGGTGAGATCTCCAACAGAAATCAACATACAACCAAGAAATCAACAAAAGGTCATTGAAAATTTCGTAGATCTAAGTCTCCGTATAACAGAGCTTTTGACCCCACATATTACCATAGTTTTTCATGAAATTCGAGTATGTCATACTACAAGATGTTAGCTTCAACTTTCATGAAGACACCGAAGCCAAAATCACACTCCAAATACACATGCAAGCTCGAATAAGATACTGTCTACCACCAACCGAACGGAAACAGCCACATAACATGAACACATTCAACCCTCACTTCGGTATTTCGCCCAAATCACCCCTCAAACCGAACATGCAACCATCAAAACAACATGCAAGAGAAGTAAAGGACCCCCCACTTGCCTCCAAAATGAACGAACAGCAAGCACAAGGCGGCGTAGGACGGTCGGACAAGGCGGCGACGGCGAACGGGCGGCTCCTCCCTCTTGGCTCCGCCTCCTCTCTCTCTCGAATTCTCTCCCTCACTCTCTCCTTTCTCGGCCAAATGAAGAAAAACCGCTCACTCTCTCTCTCTTCATCCCTCTTATACTCCCCTAGGCTCATCATAGGTAATGATTGATCCACCACACCCATGGCCAATGCATGCTCTTCCTTTGGCCACTTGTAATTTCAATTTTTTTTAATTCAATTTGGGCTTGGGCTTGGGCTTAGGCCCAACCGGCCACTCCTTCTTGGGCTGGTCGAACTCCTCTCTTGGGCCCAATGGGCCGACTAGCTTGGCCCACCAAGCTCTAGGCTAATGGGTCCAAGGCCCATTTCGAAAATAACCTTATTTTCTCTCTCTTTTTTTTTTTTTTTGAATTCCTTTTAATTAATATTTCTAAATTCAAATTTCATCTTGGCCAAAGTCTTGGGATATTTTTAATCATTGAAATTTAAATCATATGGCCAAGCATTTAAATTTAAGTTTCCACAACACAAGCAAAATTCATCAAATTAAAAGACAAATTGGCTAAAGAATAAGCCATAAAATTCTATCACCTAATTAAAGACATTTAACACACCTTAAGGCTTGGCTTTGAATTTCCGGGATGCCACAGATACAAGCAGCGTCAGGGGCCCCATAGGCGAGTGTGAAGTTAATAGCGGGGATGTCGTGAAGGAAAAGTAATAGTAGTTCTGCTCAACTAAGGGAACCGCGAGTGTTGCCTCCAATTTTTTGCTCGTGGCAGCAAGATGCAAGGCAGCGCCACCTTTGTGGTCATTCCAATTGATCAATTGCTCCTTGTGCCGCTTCAAATGCTCCACCAACCGAACAACAATTTAAATCGGTTGTTCTGCACGGCGAGGTGAATCGCGGCCTCCTCTCGAGTGGTCGTCAACGATCAAATGGGTTGGAGTGAACCGGGTCGGGTCAGGGCGGGTTGGAAGAACCGACTCGGCACGAGCTGTGCGCCTGCTCGGCTTACGTCACGATGACTTCATCTAGCACAGGCCACGCGCGTGCGTTTATCACGTCACAATGACGTCAGCTAGCAGGTGCGGCGGTCGTGCCAGCAATCGCTCGCGGGTGTCGCACCCGCCTAGAACCAAAACTGCACGCATGACGCACGCGCCTTGCACCAAAACTGCACGCACGGCACACGCTCCCGAGGAAGACCGTATCAACCCCATCTCAAATGCTCCCAAACTATATTGTTAAGGGCTTGCATGTTTTAGAAAGAGCTCAAGAAAAGAGAGATACCATCATCATTTACAACCACGGCTTTTGTCCTTCCCTTGTAAGTCCTTATCCTCTAAGTCCTCATTCTCTGAGTCCTTGTTCTCTAGCTTGTACATATCACCTAGGAGGTGCAATCGAAAAAGGCATGCCAAGAAAAGATTCAAAACTACCGCCAACGGACTTTGTATCAGAAGACGATAGCGGATACATGTAGCGTCAGGGGCCTCGAAGGCGAGTGTGAAGTCAATAGTAGGGATGTCGTGAAGGTAAAGTAAGTTACAACCATTGCAATGAGCGATAGCATATACGATAGCCTGAAAGGGAGATCTTTGGTGAGGCAATTAATCATATGGACTAACAGAAAGAACCCGAATGTGTTGCCGCATAGGAAGAGACCGTACACCACGAGCTCGACATTACTTGGAGAAGTGCCATAACTTAGAGTAATTCTAGTCACTTTATAGTTATAGTTGTTCTGCTCAACTTCCTTGGAATTTTTGTCATTGACAACTTTTACGATTTTTGGAGGCTGAAGCACGGATTGATACGTCGCACTCACAATGAGCGCAGCGACGACCAGCAGGGCGTTGCATATTTCGCCCAAACACTCTCCCCTGGTTTAATTTTCTAGATGTTGAACTTGAAGATGATTAAGAAGCATTTGGGACTGGTTTCCCATCGGATTGGTGACCGTTACCTCCCTCCATATTGTCATTATGCGTTGAGACTGGTGTTGAAGCGAGGGATTTTGATCGGCCTCCTCTGCGCACAGTTCCGGCTCGTGTGAGAATTTCTCCGATCTCTCTATCTCGTGCTCCCCTTGGCAAGGGAGTTGAGACATCTAGAGGTGTGAAGCCGCTCTCATTCAAGGCGCTCACGTCCACGACCTCAGACTCCAAGGCTTGTCCACGAAGCACGAAGTCAACCACCTGCAACTCCTTCCTATCTTTGTTTTACTCTCGTTGATTTTCAGGCATTTAGATACTATAGAAATGTTTTTGACATAGACGAGACATCCTATATTCCAGTGATGATCAAATAAGTTACTTTGGTTAGAAGATTTTTGCATAGGATAGGGATAGGGACCCAAAATAACACCCTCACTAAAATAATGCACACAGAAAAGTGCGATAAAATAAGGGAACCGCGAGTGTTGCCTCCAACTTAATTTTAGTGGCAGCGAGATGCAAGGCAGCGTCACCTTTGTGGTCATTCCGATTGATCAATTGCTCCTTGTGCTGCTTCAGATGCTCCAACAAATGAACAACAGTTTAAATCGGTTGTTCTGCACGGCGACGTGAATCGTGATCTCCTGTCGAGTGGTTGTCAACGATCAAACAAGTTGGAGTGAATCGGGTCGGGTCAGCATGAGTCAGAAGAACCGAATAGGCACGAGCTGCACGCCTGCTCGGCTGACGTCATGATGACATCATCTAGCACGGGCCACACGTAAGCGTTGATCACGTCACGATGACGTTAGCTGGTGGGTGCCGCGCACGTGCCAGCAATCAATCGTGTGTGTCGCACACGCCTTGCACCAAAACTGCACGCACGTCGCACTCGCCTTACACTGAAACTGCACGCACGACGCACGCACCCGAGGAAGACCGTATCAACCCCATCTCAAAAGCTCAAATACTATACTGTTAACGGCTTGCACGTCTTAGAAGGACCTCAAGAAAAGAGAGATGCCATCATCATTTACAACCACAGCTTTTGTCCTTCTCCTGTAAGTCCATATCCTCTGAGTCCTCATTGTCTGAGTCGTTGTTCTCTAGCTTGTACATATCACCTAGAAGGTGCAATCGAAAAAGGCATGCCAAGAAAAGATTCAATACTACCACCAACGGCCTCTGTATCATAAGAGGAATAGCAGATACAAGCAGCGTTAGGGGCCCCGAAGGCGAGTGTGAAGTCAATAGCAGCGATGTCGTGAAGGTAAATTAAGTTACAACCATTGCGATGAGGTAGCCTGAAAGGGAGATATTTAATGAGGTAAATAATCATCTGGATTGACAGAAAGAACTCGAATGTGTTGCCGCACAGGAAGAGACCCTACACCACGAGCTCGACATTACTTGGAGAAGTGCCATAACTTAGAGTAATTCTAGTCACTTTATAGTTATAGTTGTTCTGCTCAACTTCCTTGGAATTTTTGTCATTGACAACTTTTACAATTTTTGAAGGCTGAAGCACGGATTGATACGTCGCACTCACAATGAGCGCACCGACGACCAGGAGGGCGTTCCGTATTTTGCAAAAACACCCTCCCCCCTGGTTTAATTTTCTAGATGTTGAAGTCGAAGATGATTGAGAAGCATTTGGGACTGGTTTCCCATCAAATTGGTGACCGTTACCTCCCTCCATATTGTCTTTGTCCGTTGAGATTGGTGTTGATGCGAGGGAGTTTGATTGGCCCCCTCTGCGCACAGCTCCTGCTCGTGTGAGAATTTCTCCGATCTCTCCATCTCGTGCTCCCCCTAGCAAGGGAGTTGAGACATCTAGAGGTGTCAAGCCGCTCTCGTTCAAGGCGCTCACCTCCACGACCTCAAACTCCAAAGCATGTCCACAAAGCACGAAGTTGACCACCTCCAACTTCTTCCAATCATGGTTTTACTCTCGATGATTTTCAGGCATTTAGATACTGTAGAAATGTTTTTGGCATAGATGAGACATCCTATATTCCGGTGATGATCAAATAAGTTCCTTTGCTTAGAAGATTTTTGCATAGGATAGGGATAGGGACACAAAATAACACCCTCACTGAAATAATGCACACAGAAAAGTTCGATAACCGCGGGTGTTCCCTGCAATTTTTTGCTCGTCGCAGAGAGATGCAAGGTAGCGTCACCTTTATGGTTATTCCAATTCAACAATTGCTCCTTGTGCCGATTCAGATGCTCCACCAACCGAAAAAAAATTTAAATCGGTTGTTCTGCACGGCGAGGTGAATCATCACCTCCTGTCGAGTGGTTGTCAACGATCAAACGGGTTGGAGTGAACCGGGTTGGGTCGAGGCGGGTCGGAAGAACCGACTCAGCCCAAGCTGCACGCCTGCTCGGCTTACGTCACGATGACGTCATCTAGCACGGGCCACGCTCATGCGTTGATCACGTCACGATGACGTCAGTTGGCGGGTGCAGCGCACGTGCCAGCAATCGCTCACGGGTGTCGCATGTGCCTTGCACCCAAACTGCACGCACGTCGCACGCGCCTTGCACCGAAAGTGCACACACGACGCACGCGCCTGGGGAAGACTGTATCAACCCCATCTAAAAAGCTCCAACACTATACTATTAAGGGCTTGCATGTCTTAGAAAGAGCTCAAGAAAAGATAGATACCATCATCATTTACAACCACGGCTTTTGTCCTTCTCCTGTAAGTCCTTATCCTCTAAGTCCTCATTCTATGTGTCCTTCTTCTCTAGCTTGTACATATCACCTAGGAGGTGCAATCGAAAAAGGCATGCCAAGAAAAGATTCAAAACTACCGCCAACGGACTCTGTATCAGAAGAGGAATAGCCGATACAAGCAGCGTCAAGGGCCTCGAAGGCGAGTGTGAAGTCAATAGGAGGGATGTCGTGAAGGTAAAGTAAGTTACAACCATTGCGATGAGGTAGCCTGAAAGGGAGATCTTTGGTGAGGCAAATAATCATCTGGAGTGACAGAAAGAACCCGAATGTGTTGCCGCACAGGAAGAGACCGTACACCACGAGCTCGACATTACTTGGAGAAGTGCCATAACTTAGAGTAATTCTAGTCACTTTATAGTTATAGTTGTTCTGCTCAACTTCCTTGGAATTTTTGTCATTGACAACTTTTACGATTTTTGGAGGCTAAAGGGCGGATTGATACGTTGCACTCACAATGAGCGCAGTGACGACCAGCAGGGCGTTGCGTATTTCGCCCAAACACTCTTCCTCCTGGTTTAATTTTCTAGATGTTGAACTTGAAGACGATTGAGAGGCATTTGGGACTGGTTTCCCATCAGATTGGTGACCGTTACCTCCCTCCATATTGTCATCGTCCGTTGAGACTGGTGTTGAAGCGAGGGAGTTTGATCAGCCTCCTCTGCGCATGGCTCCGGCTCGTGTGAGAATTTCTCCGATCTCTCCATCTCGTGCTCCCCTTGGTAAGGGAGTTGACACATCTAGAGGTGTCAAACCGCTCTCATTCATGGCGCTCACCTCCACGACCTCAAACTCCAAAGCATGTCCACGAAGCACGAAGTCGACCACTTGCAACTCCTTCCCATCTTTGTTTTACTCTCGTTGATTTTCAGGCATTTAGATACTGCAGAAATGTTTTTGACATAGATGAGACATCCTATATTCCGGTGATGATCAAATAAGTTCCTTTGCTTAGAAGATTTTTCCATAGGATAGGGATAGGGACCCAAAATAACACCCTCACTGAAATAATGCACACAGAAAAGTTCGATAACCATGAGTGTTCCCTCCAATTTTTTGCTCATCGCAACGAGATGCAAGGCAGCGTCACCTTTATGGTCATTCTAATTCATCAATTGCTCCTTGTGCCGTTTCAAATGCTCCACCAACCAAAAAACAATTTAAATCGGTTGTTCTGCATGGCGAGGTGAATCGTGACCTCCTGTCGAGTGGTTGTCAACGATCAAACGGTTTGGAGTGAACCGGGTTGGGTCGGGGCGGGTCGGAAGAACCGACTCGGCACGAGCTGCGCGCCTGCTCGGCTGACGTCACAATGATGTCATCTAGCACGGGCCACGCGCATTTTTTGATCGTGTCACGATGACGTCAGCTGGCGGGTGCCATGCACGTGCCAGCAATCGCTCGCGTTTGTCGCGTGCATCTTGCACCAAAACTGCACGCACGTCGCACGTGCCTTGCACCGAAAGTGCACGCACGACGCACGCGCCTGGGGAAGACCGTATCAACCCCATCTCAAAAGCTCCAATACTATACTGTTAAGGGCTTGCATGTCTTAGAAAGAGCTCAAGAAAAGAAAGATACCATCATCATTTACAACCACGGCTTTTGTCCTTCTCCTGTAAGTCCTTATCCTCCGAGTCCTCATTCTCTGAGTCCTTGTTCTCTAGCTTGTACATATCACCTTGGAGGTTCAATCGAAAAAGGCGTGCCAAGAAAAGATTCAAAACTACCGCCAACGGCCTCTGTATCAGTAGAGGAATAGCTGATACAAGCAACGTCAGGGGCCTCGTAGGCGAGTGTCAAGTCAATAGCAGGGATGTCCTGAAGGTAAAGTAAGTTACAGACATTGCGATGAGGCATAGCATATGCGGTAGCCTGAAAGGGAGATCTTTGGTGAGGCAAATAATCTTCTGGACTGATAGAAAGAACCCGAATGTGTTGCCGCACAGGAAGAGACCGTACACCACGAGCTCGACATTACTTGGAGAAGTGCCATAACTTAGAGTAATTCTAGTCACTTTATAGTTATAGTTGTTCTTCTGAACATTCTTGAATTTTTTGTCATTGACACCTTTTACGTTTTTTGGAGGCTGAAGCACGGATTGATACGCCGCACTCACAATGAGCGCAGCGACGACCAGGAGGGCTTTGTGTTTTTCGCCCAAACACTCTCCCCCCTGGTTTAATTTTCTAGATGTTGAACTTGAAGATGATTGAGAAGCATTTGGGACTGGTTTCCCATCAAATTGGTGACCGTTACCTCCCTCATTATAGTCATCGTCTGTTAAGACTAGTGTTGAAGCGAGGGAGTTTGATCGGCCTCCTCTGCGCACAGCTCCTACTCGTGTGAGAATTTCTTCGATCTCGCTATCTCGTGCTCCCCTTGGGAAGGGAGTTGAGACATCTACAGGTGTCAAGGCGCTCTCGTTCAAGGCGCTCACCTCCACGACCTCAGACTCCAAAGGATGTCCACGAAGCACGAAGCCGACCACCTGCAACTCCTTCCCATCTTTCTTTTACTCTCGTTGATTTTCAGGCATTTAGATACTACAAAAATGTTTTTGACATAGATGAGACATCCTTTATTCCGGTGATGATCAAATAAGTTCCTTTGCTTGGCAAATTTTTGCATATGATAGGGATAGGGACCCAAAATAACACCCTCACTAAAATAATGCACTCAGAAAAGTGCGACAAAATAAGGACACCGCGAGTCTTGCCTCCAATTTTTTGCTTGTGGCAGCGAAATGCAAGGCAGCGTCACCTTTGTGGTCATTCCAATTGATCAATTGCTCCTTGTGCCGCTTAAGATGCTCCACCAACCGAACAACAATTTAAATCGGTTATTCTGCACGGTGAGGTGAATCGCGGCCTCCTCTCGAGTGGTTGTCAACGATCAAACGAGTTGGAATGAATCGGTCGGGTCGGGGCAGGTCAAAAGAACCAACTCGGCACGAGCTGCGCGCCTGCTCAGGTGACGTCACGATGATATCACCTAGCACGGGCCACACACATGCGTTGATCACGTCACGATGACATCAGCTGGCGGGTGCCACGCACGTGCCAGCAATCGCTCGCGTGTGTTGCACGCGCCTTGCACCGAAACTGCACGCACGTCGCACGCGCCTTGCACCTAAACTGCACGCACGACGCACGCGCCCATGGAAGACCGTATCGACCCCATCTCAAATGCAACAATACTATACTATTAAGGGCTTGCTTGTCTTAGAAAGAGCTCAAGAGAAGAGAGATACCATCATTATTTACAACCACGGCTTTTGTCCTTCTGCTCTAAGTCCTTATCCTCTGAGTCCTCATTCTCTAAGTCCTTGTTCACTAGCTTGTACATATCACCTAGGAGGTGCAATCGAAAAAGGCGTGAAAAGAAAACATTCACAACCACCGCCAATGGCCTCTGTATCAGTAGAGGAATAGCTAATACAAGCAGCGTCAGGGGCCCCGTAAGCGAGTGTGAAGTCAATAATAGGGATGTCGTGAAGGTAAAGTAAGTTACAACCATTGCGATGAGCGATAGCATATGCGGTAGCCTGAAAAGCAGATCTTTAGTGAGGCAATTAATCATATGGATAGAAAGAAAGAATTCGAATGTGTTGCCGCACAGGAAGAGACCGTACACCACGAGCTCGACATTACTTGGAGAAGTGCCATAACTTAAGAGTAATTCTAGTCACTTTATAGTTATAGTTGTTATGCTCAACTTCCTTGGAATTTTTGTCATTGACAACTTTTACGATTTTTGGAGGCTGAAGCACGGATTGATACGTCACACTCACAATGAGCGCAGGGACGACCAGAAGGGCGTTGCGTATTTCGCCCAAACACTCTGCCGCTGGCTTAATTTTCTAGATGTTGAACTTCAAGATGATTGAGAAGCATATGGGACTGGTTTCCCATAAGATTGGTGACCGTTACCTCCCTCCATATTGTCATCGTTCGTTGAGACTGGTGTTGAAGCGAGGGAGTTTGATTGGCCTCCTCTATGCACAGCTCCGGCTCGTGTGAGAATTTCTCCAATCTCTCTATCTCGTGCTCCCCTTGGCAAGGGAGTTGAGACATCTAGAGGTGTCAAGCCGCTCTCGTTGAAGGCGCTCACTTCCACGACCTCAGACTCCAAAGCATGTCCATGAAGCACGAAGTCGACCACCTGCAACTCCTTCCCATCTTTGTTTTACTCTCGTCGATTTTCAGGCATTTAGATACTACAGGAATGTTTTTGACATAGACAAGACATCCTATATTCCGGTGATGATCAAATAAGTTCCTTTGCTTAGAAGATTTTTCCATATGATAGGTATAGGGACCCAAAATAACACCCTCACTAAAATAATGCACACTGAAAAGTGCGATAAAATAAGGAAACCGCGAGTCTTGCCTCCTATTTTTTGCTTGTGGCAGCGAGATGCAAGGCAGCGTCACCTTTGTGGTCATTCCAATTGATCAATTGCTCCTTGTGCCGCTTAAGATGCTCCACCAACCAAACAACAATTTCAATCGGTTGTTCTGCACGGTGAGGTGAATCGCGGCCTCCTCTCGAGTGGTTGTCAACGATCAAACGGGTTGGAGTGAACCGGGTCGGGTCGGGGCGGGTCGGAAGAACCAACTCGGCACGAGCTGCGCGCCTGCTCGGGTGACGTCACAATGACGTCATCTAGCACGGGCCACGCGCATGTGTTGATCACGTCACGATGATGTCAGCTGGCGGGTGCCACGCACGTGCCAGCAATCACTCGCGTGTGTCGCACGCGCCTTGCACCAAAACTGCACGCACGTCGCACACGCCTTGCACCGAAACTGCACGCAGGACGCACGCGCCCGGGGAAGACCGTATCAACCCCATCTCAAAAGCAACAAGATTATACTGTTAAGGGCTTGCTTGTCTTAAAAAGAGCTCAAGAAAAGAGAAATACCATCATCATTTACAACCGCGGCTTTTGTCCTTCTCCTGTAAGTCCTTATCCTCTAAGTCCTCATTCTCTGAGTCCTTGTTCTCTAGCTTATACATATCACCTAGGAGGTGCAATCGAAAAAGGCTTGCCAAGAAAAGATTCAAAACTACTGCCAACGGCCTCTGTATTAATAGAGGAATAGTTGATACAAGCAGCGTCAAGGGCCCCGTAGGCGAGTGTGAAGTCAATAGCAGGGATGTCGTGAAGGTAAAGTAAGTTACAAACATTGCGATGAGGCATAGCATATGCGGTAGCCTGAAAGGGAGATCTTTGTTGAGGCAAATAATCATCTGGACTGACAAAAAGAACCCGAATGTGTTGCCGCACAGGAGGAGACCGTACACCACTAGCTCGACATTACTTGGAGAAGTGCCATAAATTATTGTAATTCTTGTCACTTTATAGTTATAGTTGTTCTGCTCAACTTCCTTGGAATTTTTGTCATTGACAACTTTTACAATTTATGGAGGTTGAAGCACGGATTGATACGTTGCACTCACAATGAGCGTAGCGACGACCAGGAGGACGTTGCGTATTTCGCCCAAACACTCTTCCCCCTTGTTTAATTTTCTAGATGTTGAACTTGAAGATGATTGAGAAGCATATGGGACTGGTTTCCCATCAGATTGGTGACCGTTACCTCCCTCCATATTGTCACCGTCTGTTTAGACTGGTGTTGAAGCAAGGGAGTTTGATCGGCCTCCTCTGCGCACAGCTCCGGCTCGTGTGAGAATTTCTCCGATCTCTCTATCTCGTGCTCCCCTTGTCAAGGGAGTTGAGACATCTAGAGGTGTCAAGCCACTCTCGTTCAAGGCGCTCACTTCCACGACCTCAGACTCTAAAGCATTTCCATATGATAGGGATAGGAACCCAAAATGACACCCTCACTGAAATAATGCACACAGAAAAGTGCGATAAAATAAGGGAACCGCGAGTCTTGCCTCCAATTTTTTGCTCGTGGCAGCGAGATGCAAGGCAGCGTCACCTTTGTGGTCATTCCAATTGATCAATTGCTCCTTGTGCCGCTTCAGATGCTCCACCAACCGAACAACAATTTAAATCGGTTGTTCTACACGGCGAGGTGAATCGCGGCCTCCTCTCAAGTGGTTCTCAACAATCAAACGGGTTGGAGTGAACCGAGTCGGGTCGGGGCGGGTCGGAAGAACCGACTCGGCACGAGCTGTGTGCCTGCTCGGCTAAAGTCACGATGACATCATCTAGCACGGGCCACGTGCATGCGTTGATCACGTCACGATGACGTCAACCGGCGGGTGGCGCGCACGTGCCAGCAATCGCTCGCGTGTGTTGCACGTGCCTTGCACCGAAACTGCACGCACGTTGCACGCGCCTTGCACCGAAACTGCACATAGGACGCACGCGCCCGGGGAAGACCGTATCAACCCCATCTCAAATGCACCAATACTATACTGTTAAGGGTTTGCTTGTCTTAGAAAGAGCTCAAGAGAAGAGAGATACCATCATCATTTACAACCACGGCTTTTGTCCTTCTCTTGTAAGTCCTTATCCTCTGTGTCCTCATTCTCTGAGTCCTTGTTCTCTAGCTTGTACATATCACTTAGGAGGTGCAATCGAGAATGGCGTGCCAAGAAAAGATTCAAAACTACCGCCAACGGCCTCTGTATTAGTAGAGGAATAGCTGATACAAGTAGCATCAGGGGCCCTGTAGGCGAGTGTGAAGTTAATAGCAGGGATGTCTTGAAGGTAAAGTAAGTTACAACCATTGCGATGAGGGATAGCATAAGCGGTAGCCTGAAAGAGAGATCTTTGGTGAGGCAAATAATCATCTGGACTGATAGAAAGAACCCGAATGTGTTGCCGCACGGGAAGAGACCGTACACCATGAGCTCGACATTACTTGGAGAAGTGCTATGACTTAAAGTAATTCTAGTCACTTTATAGTTATAGTTGTTCTGCTCAACAACCTTGGAATTTTTGTCATTGACAATTTTTACGATTTTTGGATGCTGTAGTGCGGATTGATACGTCGCACTCACAATGAGCAGAACGATGACCAGGAGGGCGTTGCATATTTCGCCCAAACACTGTCCCCCCTAGTTTAATTTTCTAGATGTTGAACTTGAAGATGATTGAGAAGCATTTGGGACTGGTTTCCCATTAGATTGGTGACCGTTACCTCCCTCCATATTGTCATCGTCCGTTGAGACTGGTATTGAAGCGAGGGAATTTTATCGGCCTCCTTTGCACACCGCTCCGGCTCGTGTGAGAATTTCTCCGATCTCTCTATCTTGTGCTCCCCTTGGCAAGGGAGTTAAGACATCTAGAGGTGTCAAGCCGCTCTCGTTCAAGGCGCTCACGTCCATGACCTCAAACTCCAAAGCATGTCCATGAAGCACGAAGTTGACCATCTGCAACTCCTTCCCATCTTTGTTTTACTCTCGTTGATTTTCAGGCATTTAGATGCTGCAGAAATGTTTTTGACATAGACGAGACATCCTATATTCCGGTGATGATCAAATAAGTTCATTTGCTTAGAAGATTTTTGCATATGATAGGGACCTAAAATAACATCCTCACTTAAATAATGCACACAGAAACGTGCGATAAAATAAGGGAACCGCGAGTCTTGCCTCCAAATTTTTGCTCGTGGTAGCGAGATGCAAGGCAGCGTCACTTTTGTGGTCATTCCAATTGATCAATTGCTCCTTGTGCCGCTTCAGATGCTCCACCAACCGAACAACAATTTAAATTGGTTGTTCTGCACGGCGAGGTGAATCGCGGCCTCCTCTCAATTGGTTGTCAACGATCAAATGGGTTGGAGTCAACCGGGTCGGGTTGGGTAGGAAGAACCAACTCGGCACGAGCTGCGCCTGCTCGGCTGACGTCACGATGACGTCATATAGCACGGGCACGCGCATGCGTTGATCACGTCACGATGACATCAGTTGGCGGGTGTCGCACACATGCCAACAATCGCTCGCGTGTGTCGCACGCGCCTTGCACCGAAACTGCACGCATGTCTCACGCGCCTTGCACCAAAACTGCACGCACGACGCACACGCCCGGGGAAGACCGTATCAACCCCATCTCAAAATCTCAACCGCTATCCATGAGTTTACAAAACGTGATATAAACTCACAACGGAATTTATTAAGGAGATCCGATACAGCAGGTCACCTGTAGACATCACACAATCAACTATAGAGAATCAAGGACATCAATCTAACATTTGACCTTGTCGAAAGCTCCAATACTATACTGCTAAAGGCTTGCATGTCTTAGAAAGAGCCCAAGAAGAGACAAATACCATCATCGTTTACAACCACGACTTTTGTCCTTCTTCTCTAAGTCCTTATCCTCTGAGTCCTCATTCTCTGAGTCCTTGTTCTCTGCCTTGTACATATCACCTAGGAGGTGCAATCGAAAAAGGCATACCAAGAAAAAATTCATAACTACCGCCAACGGCCTCTGTATCTATAGAAGAACAGCTGATACAAGCGGCGTCAAGGGCCCGCAGGCGAGTGTGAAGTTAATAGCAGGGATGTCGTGAAGGTAGAGTAAGTTACAACCATTGCGATGAGGGATAGCATAAGCGGTAACCTGACGAGGAGATATTTGCTAAGGCAAATGATCTTTTGGATTGACTGAAAGAACTCGAATGTGTTGCCGCACAGGAAGAGGCCGTACACCACGAACTCGATAGTACTTGGAGGTGTGCCATAACTTAGAGTAATTCTAGTCACGTTATAGTTATAGTTGTCCTGCTCAACTTTCTTGGAATTTTTGTCATTGACAACTTTTACGATTTTTGGAGGCTGAGGCATGGATTGGTATGTGGCGTTTACAGTGAGCGCAGCGACAACCAGCGGGGCATTGCATATTTTGCCCAAAAACTCACCCCCTTGGTTTAATTTTCTAGATGTTGAACTTAATGATGATTGAGAAGCATTTGTGACCGGTTTCCCATCTGATTGGTGACCGTTACCTCCCTCCATATTGTCCTCATCCGCTGAGACTCGTGTTGAAGCGGGTGAGTTTGATCGTCCTCCTCTCCGCACAACTCCAGTTTATGTGAGAATTTCTCCGATCTCTTTATCTCGTGCTCCCCTTGGTGAGGGAGTTGAGATATCTAGAGGTGTCAAGCCGCTCTCATTCAAGGCGTTCACCTCCATGACCTCAGACTCCAAAGCATGTCCACGAAGCATGAAGTCGACCACCTGCAACTCTTTCCCATCTTTGTTTTACTCTCATTGATTTTCAAACATTTAGTTACTGCATAAATGTTTTTGACATCGACGAGACATGCTATATTTCGGTTATGATAGGGACCCAAAATAACACCCTCATTGAAATAATGCACACGGAAAAAATGCAATAAAATAAGGGAACCGCGAGTCTTGCCTCGAAATTTTTGCTAGCGGCAGCGAGATGTAAGGCAGTGTCGCCTTTGCGGTCATTGCAATTGATCAATTGCTCCTTCTTGTGCCGCTTTAGATACTCCACCAACCAAACTAGCACTTTAAACCGGTTGTTCTGCACGACGAGGTGAAGCGCGGTCTCCTCTCGAGTGGTTGTCAACAATCAAATGGGTCGGAGTCAACCGGGTCAAGTCGGGTTAGACGAACCAACCCGACACGTGTCACGTGTGTGCTCGACTAACGTCACGATGACATCATTTGGCATGGGCCACGCACATGCGTTGATGACGTCACGATGTCGTCAGCTGGCGGGTGCCGCGCATGCGCCAGCGACTGCGTGCGTGTGTCGCATGCGCCTTGCACCGAAACTGCAGGCACTTCGCACGCGCCTTTCACCGAAGCTACACGCACGTCGCACGCGCCCAGGGGAGACCGTGTCAACCACATTTCAAAATCTCAACCGCTATCCATGAAGTTACAAAACGTGATATAAACTCACAACACAATTTATTAAGGAGATCCGATACAGCGGGTCACTTGTAGACTTCACACAATCAACTGCAAAGAATCAAGGACATCCATCTAACATCTAACCTTGTCGAAAGCTCAAATACTATACTACTAATGGCTTGCATGTCTTAGAAAGAGCTCAAGAAGAGAGAGATACCATCATCATTTACAACCATGACTTTTGTCCTTCTTCTCTATGTCCTTATCCCCTCAGTCCTCATTCTCTGAGTCCTTGTTCTCTAGCTTGCACATATCACCTAGGTGGTGCAATCGAAAAAGGTGTACCAAGAAAAAATTCATAACTACCGCCAACAGCCTCTATATCAGTAGAAGAACAGCTGATACAAGCAGCGTCAGGGGCCCCGCAGGCGAGTGTGAAGTTAATAGTAGGGATGTCGTGAAAGTAAAGTAAGTTACAACCATTGCCATGAGGGATAGCATAAGCGGTAACCTAACGGGGAGATATTTGGTGAGGCAAGTGATCATTTCGACTGACTGAAAGAACCCAAATGTGTTGTCGCACAAGAAGAGACCGTACACTAGGAGCTCGACATTACTTGGAGGAGTGCCATAACTTAGAGTAATTCTAGTCACGTTATAGTTATAGTTGTTTTGCTCAACTTCCATGGAATTTTTGTCATTGATAAATTTTACGATTTTTGGAGGCTGAAGCACAGATTGGTACGTCGCGCCCACAATGAGCGCAGCGACGACCAGGAGGGCGTTGCGTATTTCGCCCAAACACTCTCCTCCTTGGTTTAATTTTCTAGATGTTGAACTTGATGATGATTGAGAAGCATTTGGGACTGGTTTCCCATTTCATTGGTGATCGTTACCTCCCTCCATATCGTCATCGTCCGCTGAGACTAGTGTTGAAGCGAGTGAGTTTGATCGTCCTCCTCTGCTCACGGCTCCGGCTCATGTGAGAATTTCTTAGATCTCTCTATCTCGTGCTCCCCTGGGCGAGGGAGTTGAGACATCTAGAGGTGTCAAGCCACTCTCGTTCAAGGCGCTCACCTCCACGACCTCAAACTCCAAAGCATGTCCACGAAGCATGAAGTCGACCACCTGCAACTCTTTCCCATCTTTGTTTTACTCTCATTGATTTTCAGGCATTTAGATATTGCATAAGTGTTTTTGACATAGACGAGACATCCTATATTTCTGTGATGATCAAATAAGTTCATTTGCTTATAAGGTTTTTGCATATGATAGGGACCCAAAATAACACCCTCATTGAAATAATGCACACAGAAAAGTGCGATAAAATAAGGGAACCACGAGTCTTGCCTCGAAATTTTTGCTGGCGGCAACGAGATGCAAGGCAGCGTCACCTTTGTGGTCATTCCAATTGATCAATTGCTCCTTGTGCCACTTCAAATGCTCTAGCAACCGAACCAGCACTTTAAACCGGTTGTTCTGCACGGCAAGGTGAAGTGCGGCCTCCTCTTGTGTTGTTGTCAACAATCAAACGGGTCAAAGTCAACCGGGTCGGTTCAGGTCGGACGAACCGACCCGGCACGTGCCGCGCGTGTCCTCAACTAACGTCACGATAACGTCATCTGGCACGGGCCACGCGCATGTGTTGATGACGTGACGATGACATCAGCTAGGGGTGCCGTGCACGAGCCAGCGACCGCGTGCATGCGTCGCACGCGCCTTGCATCAAAACTGCACGCATGTCGCACGCGCCTTGCACTGAAACTGCACGCACATCGCATGCGCCCAGGGAAGACCGTATCAACCACATCTCAAAATCTCAACCACTATTCATGAAGTTACAAAACGTGATATAAACTCACAACAGAATTTATTAAGGAGATCCGATATAGCAGTTCACTTGTAGACATCACACAATCAACTGCGGAGAATCAAGGACATCAATCTAACATCTGACCTTGTTGAAAGCTCTAATATTATACTACTAAAGGCTTGCATGTCTTAGAAAGAGCTCAAGAAGAGACAGATACCATCATCATTTACAACCACGACTTTTGTCCTTCTTCTCTAAGTCATTTTCCTCTGAGTCCTCATTCTCTGAGTCCTTGTTCTCTAGCTTGTACATATCACCCAGGAGGTGCAATTGAAAAAGGCGTACAAAGAAAAAATTCATAACTACCACGAACGGCCTCTGTATCAGTAGAAGAACAGCTGATACAAGCAGCGTCAGGGGCCCCGCAGGTAGGGGTGTCAATTGGTTGAGTCGGGTCGGGTTTTGTTGTTACCCAACCCGACTTGAACCAACCCGAAACACATTAGACCATCTAATGTTTTTCGGGTCGGTTCGGGTCAAGTTGATGGGTTTCTTGCCTTTTTTTTTTTTTTTTGGTTAATGGGAACAAGTTATTACAAGAACCTGATTTTAACATCCATTCTTTCTAGTTATCAATCTTAGTCTTTTTAGTTGATAAAAACTCAATAGCAGAGCACCAAGTTGAAGAACAAAGAGCAACGAAGAAAAAATCCCAAGAAACCTAAAGCTTTGGCACTTCAACCTGTTGGGCAGGTTCCATATCCAAAAGAAAACTGAGTTTTTTTTTTTTTTTTATCAAGCTCACCCATAAGACCACTGCAAATTCCTTTTTGATTCTCATGATTTATGAAAAGACAATTACATTTTGCAATAGATCATTCCAGTAACACCTACCCGACTGGCCACATTAATGAAGTGCTGAATTGCAGAATTCAACTTAAGTTCATGAAAGACCAGCTACATAGGACTAGTGAGCCACTACTCGTGCTCCACTCTAGATACTCCAAAGAAACATACCAACCTAATACTGCAGTGATGAAGCTGCTTCATGCTAATCTACATTGTTCAAAGGTCTCAAAGTATTGATAAATGATGGTGATGGCGAGAAAAATCCCAGTCCAAAGGCAACTTGACAGACATTTTTCAACTTGCAATAAATCTGGCAAATTTCAGTTTTCTTGCATCTAGCATATGCACCTGTTCTGTATACAAAGTAACGTGCGATTGAATCAAAGCTGGTAAAACAGAGCACACCAGTGACAATTACCCGTGCCCTTATCGCCAACGATGACAAGCTTGAAGCCCGGGTGATTGAACATCTGCTGATTCGGCGAAGCTTGAAAGAGACACGCAAAGGAAACAACAACAAACCAAATGAGATAAAAAAATCCAAACTTTGCGATCACGTAACCAAATCGCTCAGCTCCAGAACCCCCAAAAGAAACAGCATCTGACCAGGACCCAAAAGCTCGAGAAGAATCACAAAAAGAATCGAGATTCAAGAAGACCCAGCAACAATAGAACACGAGCTATTGATATAAGAATGGACGCGCGGAAAATGGAATGATGAAAAGGAAAGAATGGACCGTTAGCGAGCGAAACTTACTGAGAATGGACCGATTCTAATACCAAAACCAATGAACCCGAAGAAAATTCAACCACTCAAAATAAATAGAGACCCAAGCAACATCACCAACACCGTTGGTCCAACAGAAGTCTCCCACAGGAATACAAGGCAAGAAGCCAATTTCCACTTAAAACCCACCACATTATCCGCAAAAAACGAAAGCCACATTCCAATTTAAACGAAAAACAAGTGCCCAAAACACCCATCCGTTGCCACAAGAGAAAAAAGGATTTCCGGACGGCGAGGCGGGTCTAGGCACGACCTCCCCGGAGGGCAAGTCCCTGGCCTCGACGGGCGTCGAGATGATCCCGATGAGCTGGACAGAGTTAGTGAGCTCCTTCCTCCACTAGGATCTCCTGGGGCCTCGAGTACGCGGTTGCCTGGAGGGAGCACCTCTGTCGGGCGTTGCGGGTCGGCGCGAACGAGAGGAGGAACGAGTTCAGAGAAGACCCGGAAGGGATTTGGGAAGGGGAAGGGGAGGGGTTTTTGGCGACAGATGGCGACGATCGACTGATTCGGCGGCAGCTAGGGTTTTGGCTTTGAGACGAGGGGTGGCAACGACGATGGAGTGGCGGAGGCACGTCTATCGGAGGGCAGCAATGGAATCCACGAGAAGGCATAGTCGTCGGAGAAGAAGCCGAAGGGGAGGGGTTTTCACTTTTCAGCAACGTGTTTGACTGTTTGTGTTTGGTTGGCTTGTTTCAAACAGAGTGTTAACGTGTTTCGTGTTTGAACAATTATTTTGTTGCTTGTTTTATGTCTACTACCCAAACAATTTTAAGACCCGAAAAAAGTACTCAACTTGTTTCGTGTTCAGGTTGTGTTTAGGTCGGGTTGGGTTTTTTTGACACCCCTACCCGCATGCGAGTGTGAAGTTAGTAGCAGGGATGTCGTGAAGGTAAAGTAAGTTACAACCATTGCGATGAGGGATAGCATAAGTGGTAGCCTGACAGGAAAATCTTTGGTGAGGCAAATGATCATCTGGACTGACAGAAAGAATCTGAATGTGTTGCCGCACAGGAAGAGGCCTTATACCACGAGCTCGACATTACTTGGAGGAGTGCCATAACTTAGAGTAATTCTAGTCACGTTATAATTATAGTCGTTCTGCTCAACTTCTTTGGAATTTTTGTCATTGACAACTTCTATGATTTTTGGAGGCTGAAGCACGGATTGATTCGTCACACTCACAATGAGCGTAGTGATGACCAGTAGGGCGTTGCATATTTCGCCCAAAGACTCTCCCCTTGGTTTAAATTTCTAGATGTTGAACTTGATGATGATTGAGGAGCATTTGTGACTGGTTCCCCATCTGATTAGTGACCGTTACCTCTCTCCATATCGTCATCGTCCGCTGAGACTAGTAAATGAGGTGGGTCTTACATCAATTCTAATGATGGATGTGAGCTGGACTTATATCATTCGAATGCACTTAATACTTCTTGTTCAGGGTCAGAATGTGACAAAAATGAATAAAGACAAAGACAACTCCAAGAGAGTGACGCCCATTTGTCAGCAATTGCTGCTTGTCGTTCCATTTAAATTGGGTAAACAAATCAAGCGTCATATGGTTTTTTATTTATGCAACAAACAACAAATAATTAGACAAATTGGACATGCCATATGGTGCAATGGCGCAATATTCTCGTACATGGCCCACATAATTCAAGGTCGGTTTGTTTAATACACTAAAAAAGGTAAAATGGATGACTAGAGCTAATGTTCCCATCTAAAGTTACTATAAAGGTCTTACACATCCTACAAAATATTCAATTTAAGTCACAACTACTCTGTACCACCACAAACTCGACAGTCCGATGATGGGAAATCCATCACGATAATCGAATCGAAATGCCAACAATTAAGATATATTTCAATATGTTGCAACTAGACAACATGGTACGAGCCACCTATGAGAATTTGATGGGACCACGATCAATTGTTCTAAAAGCATAAATTGTTAGATGAATGTGTGGTTTATTTTTTAAAATATTTTAATACTCATCCTCATGCTTAGTCTGGTCTTTTGCCTAAAACTAAGCATCAAAATTTAATTGGGGAGACAAATAGAGCCTGGAAAGATTTAAACTCAAGATCTCCAGCTCTAATACCATGTGAGAATTTGATGGGACCACAATCAACTGTTTAAAAAGCTTAAGCTGTTAAATGAATGCGTAATTTATTATTTAAATTTTCTAAGATGTCCAAACATTTACTCACAAAGTGAATTGAACTCGTGATCTCATGAAATATAGGAGACCCATATATCGCCCGGCAAACCGGCTCGACAGTTGTTTAATCAAGGGATGTATGTAAAAGTACTAGTATATATTTCTAGAGAAGGTTCCTCCCTTTACCTTTGATACAAGCCAACTTGACAGTAAGATTACGGTCAAATTTCCTCCTAGCGTGGCCAATCGCATTTTTTCACCTAGCGTGACAGTAAGATTACTGTCAAATTTCCTCCTAGCGTGACAGTAAGATTACATTTTAGTGACATGGCCAATCGCATTTTTTCACCTAATGATTGCAATAGACGAATCAAATTTCCTCCTAGCGTGGGAGTCAACGTTTGACAAAAAATTGTGCTTGCCATGAAATAAAATCTCGAAAGTCCAGAGTTTATTCGTAACGAAAAGAAAAAGTAAATTAGTCATTGATCATTCTGTAATCATTTTCTAATTAAATTTTGGTTTAGAAAAAATACAATATGTTCAACTTGTGAACGTGTACCTTTAGTAAGAATTTCACCGTGATTTACAGCGTGTTATTTATGATTATATGCGTTCATCCTATTCCAAGCAAATTATATTTTGCCCGTCAAGTTTTTCGTGTTTGTGAAATAAGCCCCGTGATATTTTAAATATGTGCCAATCTACAGAATTGAACGACAATGCAAAAACAAAAACAAAAAATGAATATCTGCAAAAGAGGAAATATTCAATCAAAACGTAGTAAAATATATGAAGATCATGTATTAGTGAAAACAATAGATGTTTGAACATCACTTCACAATTCGCATCTCACCTCATTTCTAGTTGAGAAAAACTGGAGAAACAAAAAAGCTAGACTAAACTACTATGAAATGCAAGAAAGGTTTCGATGTAAATGAATGGCATTTTTTTTTCTTTTTTTATTTTATAAAATGACATTACCTAAAGATAAAAAACCTAAAACTAAATGCTGATATATATATATATGTAATGAGGAAATGAAAAAGACTAAATTCCTCACGGGAAAATAGCATTGTAAAACCAATGTCTATTCAATCTCTCCATGTTATATCCGAGCACATACGAATGAATATATGTAGACCTGAAATAAATGAAGATGCAAAGGAAGCCCACCGAGGGACAATCCCACCTGAACCCGAACATCGAGTCATGATTGGAATTTTCATTTCCGATCTTTGTATTTGCATATGTCTAACATTTAGTTTCGGAGATCTTCTTTTTTATACCCATCTTCATTCTTTCCGTCAGAGGTGGTGATAGATCGTCCAGGTTTCATGTTATTTCAACGCTAAAATCTCCTGCAATCAATATGAGTGACTAAGTAGCTCTGCCCGATGCTAAAACGGATGAATTCATGTAGCTAGGAATGTCGTAAGAAACGGAAGTTCCAAGCTTGGAGCTTCGCAACGATGAAGAAATCAACCTCGACTGCAGCGAATGCTCCCTGCCCATGATTCGATCTCATGACAGGAACTTGTGCCGCTGGTTTTACCAAGTCTGTCTCATTGACTGTGTCTTATGCACCTCACGTACAGCTTAAAAGATGAGGCAAAAGGGGATCTACGGGTACTTCATGAAGGAAATAAAGTAAACTAGGAGTGAGCATGATCTGAGTGGGCGGTTCCTACCTTAGAACCAGGAACCATCTATTAAGAATCGATTCCGAAAAATTGGAACCAAGATCTGCCCTTTGGTTCCGTGGTTCCACCTAGGAACTGAAGCACCGGTTCAATTCGGTTCCCCAATGGGTCCATAGAATTGGTCCTCAATTCCTACAAAGTTTGTTCGGCCTTATATTCGGGTTAAATTGCGAGCCATTGAATTTGATTAAGGATTGAAAACAATAAAGCAAAACGAGTAGACAATACTCGTTAGCTAAAACTTAATTTCTTTGAAGGTCATGGTATGGTCTTCCTAAAGTTTCTCGACACTTGAAAACATGCGAATAAATTGGACTCCTCGTTAAAAGTCCTAACCTCCATAAAAGTTAAAACATTGATCACTTAATTCATCTTTTTCAACGTCAACCTAATTTAATAATGGGAATGGTTAAGGAGAGATCTAATTATACTCTTGGCTCCTTTGAACATCTCTAATCAATTCTCTCCTTCCTCTACATTTATTTATTTTATTTTGGTTGAAAAAAAAGTAGATGGATTATTAGAATAAAAAAATGTAGGGGTTAATCCCATTACATTAGTCAATAATGTCCAATAACTACAAATATACATATATGTACATATATATTTGGTGGAAAAATTATTAAATAATTAAGTAATTGAGATAAAATTTTTTCTTCTAAATATATATACCAGTCCGATCCGGGTGGCTAGGCGGGCAGGCGGTTCTATGACTAGAACCAAGAATCGGACCGGCCCTCATGAGAACTGTAGGTTCCGATCCAGTTTCAGGCAATCCGGAGGTTTTCGGTTCTTTTGCACACCATTTTAAGTAAAACTGAACGGACAAGAACAGAGGACTGCTCTTAACCCAGCATGTTCCGTTGGTTTCAGTAGGACCTGACGAAGGAGAGGGCCCGGTAAGCCAGGTGTTCCAGAATTTCGGCACGCACTCGCAGTCGAATGTCTGTCTGGCTATGTCATCTGGGATGTCCGCCATTTTCTGCAGCTTCAGAGCTTCAACTACGTGAAGATTAATCTGCCTCTCTAACGGGGATGGCGGATGTGGGTGACTTGCGAAACTGCCAATTCGTCGAACTTTCTTGAGACTTTCATCTCTCTTTTGTTACAATTTATTTTCCTCTCTCTCTCTCTCTGTCCGAATTCTTTCCAAAAAGCTCTGTTCTCTCTGCTCTCTTGAGTATTCTCACGCTCGCGTTCCATCACTTCCTCAATATCTGCTGATCTTCACCGTCATTTTCCCTCTAGTTTCCGATCGTAGACTCGCTGAAAATGGCCTAAAGTGGCCTGAAAATCATGGTTTAATGCAATTTCGGTCAACAAGACATAGCAATGAAAGATTATTGGATATGAATTTCTCCCTAGGGATCGAATTCCAATGATATGGAATATAGAATGTGAGAAAATAATTTGGGACAAAAAAAATTAAGATTTTGTTTCTTTCACGAAAAAATTAATGATTCGAAAAATATCTTTTTAAAAAATGAAGACTTGTATAGTTTACAAAATGAATCAAAGAAAAATATATTATCATTCACCAAAATATTTTGACATAAATTGTTATTAATAATGAAAATAATTTTATTAAATAATTATTTCAAACAACACAAACGATCATTTAAAAAAAAACATTTTTTTCAAATTATTTATTTTTTGCAAAATTAATGGAACTTAAGCGTTAACTGTCTCTTTCCACCACTTTCTATCTAGGCCTTTGTGGCCTCATTGGGCGTCTGAAGGCCTTCATGAAGAGCTTACTTTAGTCAACAATCCCACCCAAAATAATGAGGCACGTCGATTATTCTTTTTAACTATCCCAACCTATCTTAAATCAGGAAATAATCTTAGTTATATCCGGTTCGTGAGAGTTTGACCCATACGCGATGTTAGGTGAGGAATCCTTACCCGTTTATTTGGGTCGGACCATTTATAATCCGACTCAAACCCAATCTAACCCACCCATTTAATAAGTCTATGAAACCCGTCGAATTTGATTGTGAATGTGAGATGGACTTGTATTATTAGAGTGCACTCGATACTTGCTCCTTCGATATGGGCAAGAAGAGCGACCAAAATGAATAGAGAGAGAGATAACGGAAAGAGAATGACGCCCATTTATCAGCAATTGCTGCTTGTCTTTCCATTTAAATTGGGTAAACAAATTAAAAAGACCATATGGTATTGTATTCATACGAAAAAACAACAAATGGTTATATAAAATAGGATATGCCACATGGTGCGATGACCCGATTAGCACATTGTCCGCGGCACACACTCAAGGACAAAATTCTAATAGAGTGGACCCGGCCAAAAAGGTAAGAAGGAGCGATTTTCTCTACTGATTTCTTTTGGACATTATCACAAAGGTCTTACATGCACTAGAAAATGTTCGGTTTAACTCATAATTATTATGCATCATCAACGACCCAAAAGTCCGAGATTAGCAAATTCATCACGACAATTTTGCCAAGATTCTAGCAATCAAGAAGTCACTCGGTGCGTTGTAATTAGGCAACAAGGTACTAGTCATTAGAAGTCTGCTCCCAAGTCATTAAAAGTTTGCTCCCACTTTGAAGCAAACTTGTGATCTCATGGAACACGGGTGACTCATCTACCGCCATCTTGTCCCAACCCCCTTTGAAATGAATCTCCAAGAGGTTAAACGGTAATGCTAGGTGGGCGCAAAGTATCCTCTTCGAAGATGGAACGTACACGTAGGATAGACTCCCCCAAACCATTTTGACCGTAATTCGATTTTTTTTTTTTAATTCATTTCTTCCTAATCACTTTAGAGTCGCCATTAACACGTTTACTAGGAGCTCAATGAAGTGCTGGGAGACCACTTTGCCTCTATGAACCACAGAATCGAATCCAACGACTTGGTTAGAAGCGTCGCCAATTCCTCGAGATATTCCTCTCTTCCTTGTTCGTTCTCATTCTCTCCCCCTTCACTCTGGGCAACTTCTCTTTCCTTTCTTATGTCTTTTTTTCCCCTGCCGTTTCTTCTCCATTCTGGCCTCAGACCAACACAGTTTTGTCCCCTCATACTCTGTTTTCTTTCCTGTTCTCTCTCTCTCTCTCTCTCTCTCTCTCTCTCTCTCTCTCTCTCTATAGAAGATCGGGACGAAGTGAACGACAAGAGGATTCAACCAATTCCTCCTCTGGCTGCCCTGGTATCGTCGTAATGAACAAGAAAATTCAGGGTCGGCTTAGCACCCCTAGCTGACAGACACTCTGCGGGGCGCAGCTTTGTTCGCACGTTTAAATTCGACGCAAGAAAATTCAGGGCCTCCAAGATCTGCAAGCAATCCTCGTATCTAGATTATTTCACAAACAGTCTTTGCCATAGCCCGATATTCTGATTATGCTGATGATAATGACACGGTCGATTGCTTCTTTGTTTTCCATGAGATAAGAGATTTCCCAAATTTTATGCAAAAACCAGTGATGGATCTTCTCGTCATCGGACAAGTGGCATAATCCGTATCACAATACGCCATCATTTTCATGTCACAATCTTGAGATAAAAAAATGCCAAGTCCTGGACATCCCTTCAAGTATTTTACCACTTTCAAGGCTACATTCATGTGAGATTGCTTTGGTTTGTGCATGAATTGACTGAGTATTTGCACAGCATAACATATATCTGGTCTTGTCATCGTGAGATAAATCATTTTTCCAACAAGTCGTTGGTATACTGATGGATCTTCATGATAATGCTAGTATGAGTACCTAGAGGGGGGTGAATAGGTATACAACGACTTTTCTTGAAGATTGCACAATACTTTAGACAGTTAAACAATTTGCAATAATCAATCGAGAGACTGAGTAAGGGAAAGAGAGAATTGAACACTCGGTTTATAGTGGTTCGGCTTGATTCAAGCCTACGTCCACTCTTCGCACTGACATTGATTGGCTGGATTCCACTATAATCAAAGAGCTGTTACAAGTGTTGATCTTCCTTGAATTCTAGGTGTAGATGATCTACCACACTCACTCAAGGTCTCGCCAAGTACAAACACTCTACGTATACAATTTCGCTTTCGAACAGTCTCGACTAATAATCAAGGGTCTTCGGACTCTAGAATTTTCTATCAATCACACACTTAAAACAACTAGAACGTCTTCCTTTTATACTCCTTCATGCCATCATAGCCGTTGGCACTTACCAAAGGAATTCCTCCAATCTACCCGTTGGACGGAATCAATCAAGAAGATCATCCGAGCTATTTAAGGAATCTGATGATAGCCCATCAATCTGTTCGCCCATACAATCGGGATCTTGGTTTCCAAGAATAGAACATTCCAAGAATACTTCGTCGACCATCGGATCTTCAATCGATCTTAGATAAGAATTAAAGAATCCGAAATAATTATCCAACCAAATAATCTTTTCCAGAGGATAGGATCGAATCCTCAACCATAGACCTCGGCTTTGGATTTCCTTCGTCACTGGATTGGAAAGACTGTCAGTGAGAACAGACTTAAGTCTTGAGTCTTGAGTCTTAAGTCTTGAGTCTTGAGTCTTGGATCTTGAGTCTCGAGAATACAAAGTCTTCAGACTTTAAACTGTCGGTCTCCGAACATCCAGACTTAGACTGATAGAAACGTTTTGTCAGCTTCAAAATATTCTGGAAAGATTTCTCCAACACTTCAAGTAGCGAATCATCGATGGAAGGAGATGAGCTTGAATCATATTCATGTGTTGTTAACTTTGTATTCTGCTCAATCGGGATAATTGCCGGTTTGCATCCTGACAATCCTGCTTCAGAGACTATCTCCAGAATAAACTTTCTTTGACTGAGAGATATTCCTTTGTCAGACCGAGCTATCTCAATTCCGATAAAATACTTAGGAGATCCCAAGTCTTTTATATGAAAAGTGGAATGCATATAGCTTTTGAATTTTGCAATGGCCAGTTCATTATTCCCCATGATAAGAATGTCATCAACATATATTAAAAGGTAAATTGATGAAGTACCTTCAGTCCATGTGAACAATGCATAATCATGTTTGGAATGCTGAAAACCTGTGTTGGTTAAAGCAGCAATGAACTTGGCATACCATTGCCTAGAGGCCTGTTTGAGTCCATACAGGGATTTCCGGAGACGACACACACGAGACTCCCCCTGTCTGCGTAATCCCTGTGGAAGTTCCATATAAATCTCTTCATCCAGATCTCCATGCAAGAAAGCATTATTGACATCCATTTGAGGTAGTGGCCAGTTGCGAGAAGCAGCAATGGATAGAAATGAGCGAACAATGACTTCTTTGGCTACAGGAGAGAATGTTTCATGATAATCAAATCCTTCCCGTTGCGTGAACCCCTTCGCAACTAAACGAGCCTTGTATCGCTCAACAGATCCATCTGCCTTAAATTTGATTTTATAAACCCATTTGCAGCCAATAGGTTTCCGTCCTGTTGGTAATGGAACAATGTCCCAAGTATGGCTCTCATTGAGAGCCTTGAGTTCAGCTTCCATAGCATGTTGCCATTTAGGATCATGCGCCGCTTCAGAGTACGATGACGGTTCTTGTTCTTCGGAAATTCGACTGATGCAACACATCTGTTCTGATGACAATCTACTAAAGGAAACATAAGATGATACTGGATACTGTGTACCTGGACAATCCAACGTAGGACATATATAATCTTTTGTCCACGTAGGAGGTCGAATATGACGTCCAAAACGTTGAGGCTGCTCAATTCTGTTTTCTTCTAATAATACGGGAGAGGGACTCTGTTGAGTCATTGGCGAAGAGGCTGCTGATGGAGAATTTGATGAAGGGTCTGTCTCAGGTAAAGAAACTGGTGAGTCAATAGCTTGATTAGAATCATGTGTCATCATTGGCATATGCTTTTCTGGTGCAATAAAGACATACTGATGCGGAGCAATGAGATCTTCTTCTAACAAAAAAGGTTGATGATCTGACTCTGAAGTAGAAGACATCGACGTAGTCTCTTGAAAAGGGAAAATATCTTCGTGGAAGATAACATCCCTACTAACAAAAAATTGTCCTGTAGAAATCTCCATAACGCGGTAGCCTTTCTGCAGTGAGGGATATCCCATAAAAATACACCAAGTGGCACGAGGATCCATTTTACTTCGATGACCCAGATTTGCCGCATAACACAAACATCCGAAAACTCGAAGATGATCAATTTCTGGTTGCTTTCCATAAAGCAATTCAAAAGGAGTTCGCTCGTTAAGAATTCTAGTAGGCATGCGATTGATCAAATAGGCTGCAGTAACTACACAATCACCCCAAAAATCTTCAGGTATGGAAGCTTGATATTTTAAAGCTCGAGCTACCTCTAAGAGGTGGTGATGTTTTCTTTCAACAATTCCATTTTGTTGGGGTGTGTAATTACATGAACTCTCATGTAAGATTCCTTGAGAAGACAAGAAAGAGTTACATTCCGCAGAAAAGAACTCACGTCCATTATCAGTGCGGATCTTTTGGACAGGTTTGTCGAATTGATTTTTAATGAGAGATAGAAAATTCGACAGTGTTGAAAAAGTTTGACTCTTGGATTGCATAAGAAAAACCCAAGTAGCTCGAGTATAGTCATCAACAATGGTTAAGAAGAATCGAGATCCATCACGATGTGGAGTGTGATAAGGTCCCCAAATATCCATATGTAGCAAAGAAAAAGCACTAGTAGATCTAGATGTGCTAATAGGAAAATGTGTCCGAGACTGTTTTGCCAATGGACAAATTGGACATTTAGGATAAGGAAATTTTGCGGTATGACCCAAACGTTGATGAAAAACAAGATTTTTATTATTAGCAATAGCATTACAAGAAATGCTCTTATTGAATAATTCAAAATTCCTTTGAGGATCAATCCAAAAATATAGCCCTTCTGCAACACTACCCAAGCCCATCAGTCTGCCAGTCAAAAGGTCTTGAAAGAAGCAATCATTGCGATTGAATATGGCACGACAAGAATTATCCTCACAAGCTCTTGAGACTAATAAGAGATTGAACTTGAAATCAGGAATGAATAGAATGCGAGACTATCAAACGTCCATGTTTTCTCGTTGCTGAATTCGACCCTCGGCGTTTTACACGACCCCACTTGAGAGATTGTGTTTTTTTCGCTTTCGAGATTCGTCATGTTAGATCTCAAGAGAGAAAAAGAGTATTACGGGCTTCCACATGATTTCTTCTTTCTTCTTCTAATGCTATTGCGTACTTGCTATGTGGAATACGTCACACCATGTTCCATGAGCTATTAAAAAATAATGCGTCATTAACCTTTCATCTTCTAGGGAAAAAAAAGGGTGCTTGTCATGAAATCCATAACATATATATAAATTCTAGAGAGTTTATGATTTTCAAGTTTCTTATGCTAGCATTTTTCATATCTGTTTTTGGGGGGGAAAGTAACTGTTCAATTCTGAAAAATGTTTTTACCTCTTTAAATTTATGAATTCATTTTTCTGGTTTTATGCAAGAATGTTTTTCATGAGAAATATTATAGTTTATTGACTTGCCGGCTTGGTACCTCTAGTTAAAAGATACTATGTACATGGTCCATCTTTGTTCACACATTTAAATTTGGTGCAAAAAATCCAGGATCTCCCTAATTCTTCAAACAGGAACAAATGCAGTAAAAATCAATAAGAATGTAAGACTATCCAATATCCATGATTTTTCATTGCCGAATTCAATCCTTGGCATTGAAAGATTTTTTTTTTTTTTTTTTTTTTTTGCTTTTGAGACAATCTCAAGAGAGAAAAGAGACTTCCACATGATTTCTTCTTCTAGCGCTACTATGTACTTTCTACGTGGAATACGTTCCACGACGTTCCATAAGCTATTCAAAAATAATGCGTCATCAACCTTTCATCGTCCGAAAAAGAATTATAGTACTTGCCATGAAATCCAAAAACATATATATATCTCGAAATTTTAGAGAGTTTATAATTTTCAATGTTCTTATGCTAACATTGTCCAGATCTGTTTCTGGAGGAAAAAAATAATTGCTCAATTTTTGAAATTTTCACCTCTTAAGATTTAAGAATTCATTTTTCTAGTTTCATGCATTAATATTTTCAACTGAAAAGTGTTTTCGGTTAACTAATCATTTTCAGCGAACCAAACAGATAAAAATCTAAATAAATCAAAATTAGGCAACTCTATATCGAGTGGATTGATGATGCACTTGATTACGTGAAGAATAGAGACAAGCTTCTTTCTGGTGAATGCTAATGGACACTTTCACGTTTTTCAAATGCGAATGGAAGAGGAGGTAAGTACGCAGCACGCCGAGCCTAACCTTCAATCTTGGGCTGACCGTTTGTTTCATCGCCCTCTCCGATTTTCATTGTTTGGTAGTCGACACGGTTGATCGACAATGATCGGCCGGCTGACGAGGCTCCCATATTTTATAGTTTCGACAAGCGGATCCGTACCCTTGGTAAGAATTTCGCCAAAATTAGTCATTACAGAAAACTTCATAATGTACAAATGATCATGTATGCTTCCATGTGAATCAAGAATTCGTAAATCATAATTAAATTATGATGACATCAATTTCGCTCTATACCCATCAAGACGGGTTATTGACTCGTGTTAAATGAGTCATAAATGGACTAGTTATATCAAATAAATGAGTCATAAATCAATCTAAACATAATATGATTGTTGAAATGGATTATAAATAAGTTTATAATTTATTTAAACCCAACCCACTTGTAGGACTCTCGTTATATTCTTTATTGTATTTATTAGATCTCATAATCGTTCGCTTCGCACTCCCATCTATAATTTTTCATAGATTAGGCTAAATATAGAAGCATTTTATCGATATGGATTAGATCATATTGCATAGAAATAAATCTAAACGGGTAAATGACTCCATTTAGGTCGATTCATTTTATTCATTTTCAAATCGATCCGACTCAATTCATTCATTTTACAGCCTACTTTGCTCAAGCCTCGCGCAATATGTGGAGACCTGCCCACGCACCGCGAGAAATCCCACAACATTGTAAACAAAACCAAGGACACGCATGGAAACGAAAGCGTTCGGCACGTGAGGAGCACGTGAGATGCCCGGCCGTAAATGATTTTTTTTCCTTTTCTTATCGAAATCTTGCGGGGCCCCACTTTAGAGGAGAAAACTAATATTTTCTGTCGTCGTTTTCGCATTTCACCTTCCAGTGATCTGGTTGCTGGCTGCGAATGGAGGATAAGTCCTTGTTGACTCCGCCGTGGTAGGCGAACGAAGCTTAAGTTCATCTCTCTCTCTCTCTCTCTCTCTCTCTCTAAATATGTCATGAGCTTCTTCGCGCTCTTCCTCTGATAGCCACCAAAAACATGGGTGGGAACGGAGACCGCCATGGTCGCCGCCGCCGCCGTCTCCTCCTTCTCTCTTTCTTCCCGTCGATCATCTTGTACCTGCTGTCGCGTCTGTCTGAGGTCGGCGCGTCGGACGGAGGAGGCGGGGCGATGCCCGGCGTCGTCGGGTATGGATACAGGGTCCAGTCAGCAGCCATTGACCCGTCGGGAGCGACGTTGACCGCCGAGCTCCGCCTCATCAACAGGACCTCCGTCTACGGGCCGGACATCGAGAACCTCCGCCTCGTTGCCAGGTCAGAGCATAGTTGACTGTTTGGTGAATGGTGCTTTTGTTTAGAAGCATTATCCTTTTCTTTCTTCTCTTTTTTTTTTTTGGGGGGGGTTGGGTCTGTAGCATTATCAATTACCAGTTGGAGAAAATAATTAACCATAGTTTTTCTGAGCCTTATGATTAGATCGTCAAGTGAAAATAAAATCAGTCAATATGAAAATTTATATGTGTTAGATGATATTACCTAAGTCGTGGGAAATTTAGCTCGCATGGTGGATTTATTTTTAGGATTGATACTACGAAAAATTTTAAGTTGGTAACTTGAAACAATTTTATTTCGAATTAAATCCCAAATTGGCACACATGTAATAAATTCATTTCTCAATAATTTTCATTAAATTTTTCAGTCAAATTTTTGAGTTGGATGACACCTAATAATTGATGGGTACTAGTTTGGAGTTTTATCCTCCATTTTTGCAAGTTTATCAATTTATGATTTTTGTGGTATTTATATAATTTAACAGAAATTATTTAATATGAGCTAATGAATGATAAATTTGTTACCATTTAAGATTTTGCATGGTATTGACCTTATTAAATCATTGATTGAAAAATAAAATCAATCAATATGAAAATTTATACGTATTAGATGATATCGTTAGGGTTTAGATTATACTCTCCATGAACAAGGTGATAAGGGGTTGGGCTCCTGGAGTTGTCAAAGGAAGGGGGTTGTTAGAGTCTCAAGCCATATATATTTGTCCAAAGGGGTTTTTATAGCTTCAACCCAATTTTATCAGTAGTTTGGGTTTGGACCCATGAATAACAACTGGGTATATATAATCTCTTTATCTTATAATTGACTAATGTAACATAAAGATACGATATGCTAATTACAATGGAATCTTTTGTTGGATGTAACTCAAATTTAAGGGTGAACTAGGATTATAAAAAAAAAAAAAAACTGATGTCTCGACTTCTTTTTTATCTATTTCCTTGTGATTGTGTGTCAAATCCTAACAAATATTATCTAAGTCATGAGAAATTTAACTCATATGGTGGTTTGGGCTTTTCAGCTTTTGCCTATGAATAACTACTGAGTGTATATAATATTTTTCTCTTATAAATGAGTAATTTAACAAAAAATGCGATGTGCTAATTATAGTAGAATCCTCTGTTGAATGTAACTCTAATTTATGGATGAATCCTTCAAAACCTATGTCTCGATTTCTTTTTTTTTATTCTCTATTTTTTAGTGATTATGTGCCAAATCTTAATATCTATTATCTAAGTCATGAGAAATTTCCTTTTTAGTGGATTTGTTTTTATTTTTAAAAAAAAATCTAACATGGAGGAAAGTGTGCTTATAATTAGGAGAGTAATTATATAACTCTAGCATTAAATAGGCTACCAAGAAGTTTAATTCCTCCATTGATGAGAGATATCAAACAGGATCAAATTTTATTAATAGAGTAATGATGTAACTTAGGAACTTAGGGCTTCGCCCTCATTTCTTACCCAAAAAAAACAAGAAAAGGAAAGTGACCATTGGGCGAGTCGGGATTAAGCCAGGCCCAAAGGTCATGCCTGTTGCGTTACTTATGCCTGTCCAAAACATAAAATTACATAGAAATGTTACGGTTGGGGGCAGGCTTTTTCATGTGAGCATAGCCAATAAGTATGGAAGCTGAGCAAGTACAATTGAGTGTCCCACCTAACCAAATCCTGATGGTTGTAGACGAGTAGGATTTAAATAAACAAGTCTGGTTTGGACTCAATCACCAAAGCAAAATCTTACTCTTATTCTAGTAATGTTAAGTACTTTCAATAGATTCATTTTTATGGCCGACATATAACAAAAATAAAAAATTAGCACTCGAAATGACTTTATCGCAATTCTTTTTTAATGAATCAAACCATTTAAAGAAATTATTGAATGGAATTCGAATTTTTTTTAAGAAGGTTGTTGCAAAAAGGAAAATAATCAAATTTTGATAGCGATTCATGTGTGAGATCAAATTGAACCGTTAATCTACCTATTAAAGTATAAGGATATTAGTAGAAGAAAAGAGAAGCAAACGACAGTAATTTTAATAATATATATATGACAGTGTATATGTAAATATATATTTAGTAGATTAATTTACAATATGCTTTTTTTTTGGGCTGTACACGCAAAATAGCTAATTTTGGCTTACGTCATCATGGGTCTCCTCCAGCCTCGAAGCGGGCGGTCGTCTTCGAGTCCGAATCACAGACGCCGACCACCGCCGATGGGAAGTCCCCGCCGACCTCATCCCTCGCCGATCTCCCTCCCCTCTCCACCGCGCTCTCCCCGAACAAACCCTAGCTCCGCCGCCGTCGCTCTGCCGCTCCCAATGCCGCCTCTCCGCCGCCGCCTCATCCGACCTCGTCTTCGTCCTCCGCAACTCCACCCCCTTCTCCTTCTCCGTCTCCCGCCGCTCCTCCGGCGACGTCCTCTTCGACACCGCCGCCTCCGACCCCTCGGCCTTCCTCGTCTTCAAGGACCAGTACCTCCAGCTCTCCTCCTCCCTCCCTCCCGGCCGCTCCTTCCTCTACGGGATCGGAGAGCACACGAAGCCGTCGCTCCGGCTCCAGCCCAACCAAACCCTTACTCTCTGGAACGCCGACATCGCCAGCGCGGACCTCGATCTCAACCTGTACGGGTCGCATCCGTTTTACATGGACGTCGGTCGTCCACGGACGGCCGCGGCCGCCGTGGCGGAGGAGTTGGGGCGGGCACGAGCCACGGCGTTCTGTTACTGAACAGCAATGGCATGGATGTGGTGTACACTGGCGATAGGATCACTTACAAGGTGATCGGTGGGTTGTTGGATTTGTATTTCTTCCCTGGGCCATCGCCGGAGGGAGTCATGGAGCAGTACACCGAGCTCATCGGCCGGCCGACCCCAATGCCATACTGGTCCTTCGGTATGCTGGTTTTTGTGATTGGCTTTCGATTGTTGATGCTGTCATTTTGATGAATTTGATTCCCCTATCTTGGTTCGGCTTCTCTAGCTTATTCTGCAGTCAATTTGAGATTTTGAGCATAATAATGTGTTGAAGAGGATGGAATTGAAGATTCTGAGTTTGTTGCCCTTGCCTTGCTTTATGAGTTTATTCTCTCATCGCAATGACACTAGTCAGATTGTGCATGTTATGCTCAATAGGGAACAAATCTTAAAGGCATGTTTCCCGGACCCCAGTTGATCCTACCACAATGCTCACTGATGTCCAAGAAATGTAGTAGCTTTCCTGGTACACTAGTCGATGCTATTTGACTGATTAATCAACAAATTGTGTATGTTATGCTCAATAGGGAACAAATCTTACAGATATAGCATGTTATTTTCCTTTGAAAACCACAGCTTCCCAGCCCCCAGCTGATCCTACCACTATTACTCACTGATGTTCGAGAAACATTGTCGCTTTCCTGGTATATGGCTAGATGTAGAACAGTTATAGAGTTTGATTCACGGTAGATAACTTCTTCTGCACTTTTTACTTAACAGGTTTGGAATGTAGCTCTACTGATAATGTATCTGTGATTTACTTTCTAGGATTTCATCAATGCCGGTATGGTTACAAGAATGTTGCAGACCTAGAGTACGTGGTAGCTGGTTATGCAAAAGCTCATATTCCGCTGGAAGTTATGTGGACCGACATTGATTACATGGATGCTTACAAGGACTTCACTCTTGACCCTATCAATTTTCCAGTAGAAAAGATGAAAGAATTTGTCAACAGCATTCACAAGAATGGTCAAAAATATGTCCTGATACTTGATCCAGGTACAGTAGCAAGGAAATGCTTGTGGTTGAAACTTGGCCGCTTTGATTGGTTGATTGGGTTGATTGGGTGATCTTTGAAGTTGCCATCATAATACTTCTTTCCCTTTGATTGGGTGATCTTTGACAGGCATTAGTGTGAATGAGACATATGGAACGTATATTAGGGGGATGCAAGCTGACATCTTCATCAAACGTGAGGGAGTGCCATATTTAGGTGTTGTTTGGCCAGGGCCAGTGTACTTCCCTGACTTCCTTCACCCGTCTAGTGAGAGTTATTGGGGTGGTGAGATACAGAGGTTTCACAATGTCCTCCCATTTGATGGCCTATGGATCGACATGAATGAGATTTCCAACTTCATAACTTCTCCGCCTCTTCCTTCCACTCTTGACAATCCTCCCTACAAAATCAACAATTCAGGAGTTCATCGGCCCATCAACAACAAAACTACTCCTGCAACGTCGTATCATTTTGGTAATATTTCAGATTACAATGCTCATAACCTCTATGGACTCTTGGAAGCCAGAGCAACAAACACAGCCTTAGTCAATGCAACTGGTAAAAGGCCATTCATTCTCGCGAGATCAACTTTTGTGAGCTCTGGCAAGCACACTGCACACTGGACTGGAGACAATGCCGCCACATGGGATGACCTGGCTTACTCAATTCCTGCAATTTTAAATTTTGGGCTCTTTGGAATTCCAATGGTAGGAGCTGATATATGCGGTTTCTCTCAAAACACAACCGAAGAACTTTGCAACAGATGGATTCAGGTATATATCTTTTGTGCCTTCTCTTAATCTATATTAACTGAAGAGCTTTGCTACCGAGCCTTAAGCTTTTTCTGACTTTAGTATTCCCATATAGGAGTTGATCATTTTTTTTTTTTTTTTTTGGTGTTTTGTTTGGGGGGGGTGTGGAACCTACCTCCTCTTGAAGACAGAAATAAGCTATATAAATGTTTCTTAGGGTGAGTAAGTACATGTATCTTTTGCATTTATAATCCACGTTATGTTAAATATATCTCAATCTTTTACAGGTAGCATATCAATTAGTGACTGAATAAAGGTGTAAATCATGTTTTTTTGTCGTACACCTTTAAGCACTTATTTTAGAGCTTTTATTGATGCAGCTAGGGGCCTTTTATCCCTTTGCAAGAGATCACTCTGAAAATAACACTATTCGTCAAGAGCTCTATCTATGGGAATCAGTCGCTACATCCGCCAGGAAGGTGCTCGGGCTTCGTTATCGCTTGCTCCCATGCTTGTATACCTTGATGTATGAGGCAAATAGAAAGGGGATACCCATTGCTC
The DNA here is from genome assembly GCA_014182885.2 of Eucalyptus caleyi. Taxonomy (NCBI): domain Eukaryota; kingdom Viridiplantae; phylum Streptophyta; class Magnoliopsida; order Myrtales; family Myrtaceae; genus Eucalyptus; species Eucalyptus caleyi. The sequence goes on from CM024470.2 coordinate 29,935,889, forward strand.
GGCCCCTATTTTTCTCATTCCCTGAGGATACAATGACTTACGATATTAATTCCCAGTTCTTAATTGGGAAGGGTGTGATGGTGACTCCTGTACTAAAATCAGGTGCCCAAACTATGGATGCTTATTTTCCGAGTGGAAATTGGTTTGATCTGTTCAATTACTCAAATTCGGTGAGTATAGCTTCAGGAATGAATGTAATGCTCCATGCGCCGCCTGATCATCCTCATGTGCATGTAAGGGAAGGTAATATATTGGCGATGCAAGGAGAGGCCATGACTACAAAAGCAGCTCGGAGAACGCCATTTGAGCTGTTAGTTGTGGTTGATGGAAATGGGGATAGCTCAGGACAAGTGTTCTTGGATGACGGAGAGGACATTGAAATGGGAGGGGAAGGAAATAAGTGGACTCTGGTGAAGTTTTATTGTGACAGAACAGGGAATGGTGTTGTTGTCAGATCAGAAGTTGTTAATGGGGAATTTGCTCTGATTGAGAAGTGGGTAATTGATAAGGTGACCATTCTAGGATTGAGAGAAGGAACTAGAATGACGAGACTGAGAGGACATGAGTTATCTAATGATGTACAAGCGACCTCCAAACAGAGAACAGTGAAAGCAGTGGGAAAATCGAGTGATGGTGGAGAGTTTGGGATTATCGAAATCTCAGGATTGTCACTTCCGTTGGGGAAGCCATTCAATTTGGAAGTGAAACTGCGCCAATCTTATGACATAACACTATCAGAAGAAACCATCTCGATGTAATAAAATTAAAAAAAAAAAACATTTCTCCAATAAATTTGTGTGTTGTAGAAGCACGCAAGTATCAAGCCACTTCCTTTCCATCTCTAGCTCCTTTTTTCCCCATTTTAGTTCGAGTGTGTAGTTTATGAACTATTTAAAATCCCTGGATAGAATTTCTTCTTATATTTCGATAAGAGATGAAATAATACAAATGATTCTTGAATTTTGACCTAATGGGCATCCTTGAACTTTTAATTTATTCAATACAATTCATGATCGTCTTTAACTTTTTAATTTGTTAAATATGATCAATAAATTTTTGGTAAATATTCAATTTCATTCATAGACTAACCATTAAAATTAGTGGCACGTGAATTTTTACAATAAAGTTGAGTAATTGAGAGGAGATTGCAAGTAAGATTAGGAACACGATTGATGAGAAATAAAAATAAAGATCGATTGCCCGTTCGTAAAAAGCTTTACCAACTTGCTTAATAGGCAATAAACAACCATCACCAATCGAGACTTTTGTCAAATTTTAAAAAGGTCTAGGGTTTAGGATTTTACCAATATCATTGGTCATGTGTGTCAACACTCCGTTGTCAAGATACTAAGTTGAATCAAAGGTCTCACCAATCGAGAGAGTTGAGAAGGTGTTTGACATATCAATGGCAATGAAGGCATGGTTAGATCGCTGTTGACATTGTAGCATAGTGTGCCTAGTTTCATTACAAATTTGACAAGTAAGATGAAGCACAAATTCGAAAATACCTCCATGTATGATTGGGGAACATAGGGTTTCGAATCACCATGAGAACTACCAAGGAGGTCAATGAGGCATGCCATGAAAACTACCAAAGGAAGTGAAGGAGGCATGGGGGCCAATAATGATTGCAGATTGAATCGATCATAGGAAGATTGCCTACTCAATTGATCACGTGACCAAAGGAGGTAGAGGAGGAATGGGGCATCTCGTGGCCAAAAGTTTCACACAATGAGAAGGGTTTGATTACCATGCAACCTTCTCCCCACTAGCAAAGGAAGTCATAGTTCATTACTTTATTTTTATTGCTACATGCCACGACTAGCAACTACATCAAATGGATATACATAATCCATTTCTTCATAGTTACTTGGATGCAGAAATCTATATGGACCTTCCGTTGGTTTATGGAGCCAAGAGGAGTCTAAGATATATCGCCTTCGCAAATTCCTCTATGGTCTTAAGTAGGCTTCTCACTAGTGGCACTCGAAGTTCACTATTGCACTCATAGTATGTCACGCCCCAAACCTCGAGCGCGCCAACCTCCCACCATGGTCATGCAAATGCGACATTCCCAGGTAATGTCGCCGACCCCATTAGTTTCTTATTGTGCAAGCAGAACATATTATAAAACCCCTGACTAAATGAAATACGGGATAAAAAAGCAAGAAGCAAAACAACAACATAACACTTTCATAATTCAACAGAATTATAAACAAAGGTCTACGGCCAAAAGTCTACAAAAGACCGGCTCTTAAAAAGGAACTGTCCTACGACCTACAAGTCGGACACATTCTCCAATCCTTATGACTTCATCTCTGCAACTCTTCAAGGTCAACCAAAGCTATTTAGCCGCTCCGTCCACCAGGGACCTAAAATTGTAATCCCCAAACCGGGATGAGACAATGTCTTAGCAATTTCAATCCCCTAAACCCCTGTTAGAAAGAAAATACACCCCAGGTGGCCTAGCCACATCACACAGAAGACTTACCTCGCCTCGGTTCCTTCCTGTAGGTTAGCACAATTCAAATCACTCAATCACAAATAGTAATAGGAACTTAAACAACCGGAACGCATTCACTTTCATATAACCAACAACCGCAGGGGTCCTGATTATAAAACTAAATCATTATGACATGTCCCATTCCATGCCACATAATTCCGTCCCATAATCCAACACACTCAACATGCATTCCAATTGTTATTCACTGCCACCCAAGGGCATAGCCTACTCGCCGTTCGGCTATCTACTGGCATATAGCCAGGCATCGCCTCCCCACCTTGGAGCGCAGCTTCGTCAGTACGACGACGGCATTCCCAAAGGAGCATGGGCCCAGAATCTACTGCGACCCGCAACCACCGCGTGGGCATCCCATATAGGGGCAAGTTCGGCTCAACAGCCCAGGACGATTCCTCTTAATTATCACATAGCCAAATCATACTCGGCCTGAGACACTTTGCATTTCACCCAATGCTTCCACTTAAAATAGTGATCTCGGCCATTTTTCTTCATATTAAAAATAGTCCAGAAATTAGTCACGTGTGTGGAGACACGTTAAGTTCGATCTAGAAAGTTAATATATCACTTTTTCAAACTCCATTATTTAATATAATATTGAAAATCCAATCTTGCATTAAAACCCGACACTTTGGTTTTTATGAATAAAATCTCTATTTATCACAATCAACACTCAATTTGCCATATCCATTCATCAAATTCAAATCCTAAATGCACAGTAGCGATCAGCACAAAATTCTGAGAAAATAAGGTCCCAAAATAATTTTCGAAATTTATTAAATAAATAAATTTATCCCGAAAATTAATTAAATAATAATATCCCTATCTTTCACGATCCACACTCAATTTATATTATCTAACCATCAATTTCAAAATCCGAATACACAGCAGTGACCGGCATGAAATTCTGAGAATTTAGAGTCTTGATAAAATTTTTCGAATTTAATAAATAATTAAATTTATTCCGAAAATAATTAAATAATAATATTTTAATAATTTCGAATAATAAAATATTATTAAATTATGAAACAATTTCGAAATATTTATTTAATCCCAAAAGTAATTCATTTATGTCAAATCACCATTATACTAATATAAACATCAATTTAACCTTAACTAAACATACTTTAAGTTAAACCAACCTCTTAATCTAATTCACAATTAAATAAAAATTAAACTAACCACTTAAGCTTAATTAACTTAAGCTAAGCACACCTAAATCATAATTAACCCTCTAATCGAGATTTAGTGAGTTAAACTCACCCAATTAATGAACCAAGTGGACCAAAACGACGAGGACGACGCGATGATCAACTTTCCTTAAGACGGGCCGAGCATCCGCGCTCAGGAAGGCGGCCAAAACGGGCCAAATGTCCGCTGTCATACCCATTTTCTTGGTTGCAGTCCGAGGCTGAAAAAGAGATGATAAGGTCGGGTTGAGGCGAGGATGGTCGGGAAAGTTGAGGAGTCGAACCGGACCAAGGCGGGACCCGAACAGTGGCCGGAGGGGGCTGAACCGCGGCTCGAGCTGGCCAAATAGCCGCTTGGAAGTGAAGACGGTGGCGGAGAGGTGAGGCGGATGACGGCGAGCGGACGCGCGCCTGCGCGCGCGAATGGCGGCGACAACGACGGCACCGGCGGTGAGTGACAAGCGGCAATGGGTGGCCGAGTGGCAAACGAAGAGGATGTGCGGGCTGCTGGTTCCGTTGAAGCCTTCCCTCTCCCCTTTCTCTCTTTTCCCAAGCTTCAAGATGAAGTGGTGGGGCCCTTCACTTTTTGGGGATTAAATCCACCCCTCCACTTGTCAAGATCTCCACCAATTGGCCACCCACCATGACATCACCCCATGATGTCATCATCCACTAACTTATTTCCTTTACAACATATTTCAATGGGTCCATTTTATGTTTCCACCGGGGTATGAAACTTTGTACATTAATTTCTTTAAATTCCATTCAATTTTCTTCCAATTGAGTCCAATTGAAGTCTATAAAATTAATCCAATGTCACCACACTTCAATTCACATCTTCACTTGTCCATAGAATCAACTTAAGTCCCAAAAGTACGACCAAAAGCAGGCCTACTAATTTCTCGAGCCAAATTAGCCATTCTTTGATTATTTTGTTGAAAAACTCGGCTTGCATGAAAAATCTTCCGAAGATGAGTTAATGATCCTAAAATAATTTGTGACACACCCAGACTTCCAATTCCTGAATTCGATCTCAATTCACGGTTAATTTCACTTTGGCATGATACTAGTACGGCCCAACCTACCGGGTAGCCTTTAGAAATTTTCATACATTTGACTTGTGATTGATCAAGCCACAATGTACATCTTTGACACATCGGTGACTCTCGATTGTTGGGGTAATCTCAAGGTTTCAAATACGAACACAGGGTACCCAATCGATAGAGACGTAGGTCCAGTGCCGATGGACCAGAATTTTGCGATCTGGTGGAATCACCCATACTTGATCATATGCCTCTTTCGAGTCGACCTATCTCCGGTCTGTAATCGATTCTTAATTGTGTCATAATGACCCTTACAGATTAGCTTAGTCGAAAGGTCGCTTCCTGTTCAAATTCTCAAGTCTGGTCCATTAGAAACTCTTAACGGATTCACTCGATAGACTAGTTTTCACATGAGTGGCCAACTCAAGGAAATGAACTATATGCGTGCCAATGAAATGCCTGTCTCAATTTATTGAAAATAGAATTGGAAAATCGGGATGTCACATAGTAGGTGGCTTTAGATAGGCCAAGCATGATTATGCATTTTTCACTTGGACAAAAGGCGCATCATCTATTTACTTGATGATATATGTTGATGATGTACTAATTATAAAATCAGATGAATTCGTTGTTGAGAAATTTAAAGAAAATATCTTCGTGCTACTTCTCACATTAAGGATTTGGGTTGTCCTAAATATTTCCTTGGTATTGAGATAGCTATATCAAACCTATCACTTAGTCAACAGAAATTTATCTTAGAAATTATATCAGAAATAAGTCTATCATAGTACAAGCTAGCTATTATTCCTATTGAGCATAATATCAAGCTAACTACGCTTGATTATGATATGGAACGTCACCCAATAAAGATGATTTACTGCTCAAAGATCCATCAAGTTATCAAAGGCTCATAGGAAAACTCATTTATCTCACCATGACAAGACCGGACATATGTTATGCAATACAAACACAGAGTCAATTTATGCATAGCTTGAAGTAATCTCATATGAATGCAACTCAAAAGGTTGTGAAATATCTAAAGAAAAGTCTGAGACTCGGAATACTTCTTTCTCAAGAGTGTAACATGGAAATGACAGCCTATTACGATGTGCTACTTATCCCATGACTCGTAGACTCATTACGGAGTTATGTATTAAGCTTGGGAAATCCTTACTTTTTGGCAAAACAAAGAAGCAAACAACCGTGTCATTGTCATTAGCTAAGGAGAAGTATCGAGATATGGCTAAAACTATCTATGAGATAGTATGGATGCAAGGCTTACTTCTCAATGTTGGGGTGCAAGTCAAAGGATCAACTATACTATTTTGTGATAACGATGCAGTACTCAAGCTTGTAGCTAATCCCATAGTTCATGAAAGGACAAAGTATATAGAGGTTGATTGTCACTTTACTGGAGACAAGATCCAAGAAAAGATAATTACAACAAGGGGGATTGGAACTTCAAAACAACATGCAAATATTTTCATCAAAATCTTTTGTTAGAGATAACACACATATCTACTAAGCAAGCTTGACATCTTAAACATATATAAGCCACTAACTTGAGGGGGAATGTTGGAGATATGATTTGTACATCAAAGATACATTGAATCTATCTAAAATTTAGATTGATTAGCTGAATCAATTAGTGATTCATTCTGATTTTATATCTTTGTATTATTTCCTTTTATTGTTTACACATTGTAACATATATACATGTAAAGACAACACACATATTCAATCGGTGAATACAAAGAGAACTCCCAAAATATTCTTTTCACTTTGTGTCACATTTAAGTGAGCCGGCAAAATTTGTTTGCATATTAAGTAAGCGTCGTATGAAGCTTTTGTTACTTCTAATGTCTTTATCATAATCATTGTTCTTGAATGCGAAGGCGTGACTATTGATCCCCAAATGAAATGGTAAGGTTATTTGTGACCATGGTGACAAAACTATCGTACTCTGACTCCATGGGTGGAAGGAGCACTAAAAGATGGGGCAAGTGGCCGACAAGAGGATTCAATTGTCTCTATTGAGTGCTCAGCAATTCTCGTAATGAGCAAGAAAGTGGGGGATGAGAGACATCAAAGTTAGGTCGAGCTTTGTTCTCTAAAGTCGAGCTCCGGGCTTGCTTAAATCGGGTGCAAGAAAATTAAAAGGGTCACCATAATTTTTAAAGGAGGAAGAAAAAAATACAGTAAAGAATAAGAATGCAAGATTATCCATTGTTGATTTTTTTTTCGTTCATTGTTGAAATCCTGTCTTAATCAATAGATTCAATCTTTAGGGTGCATTTATTTCATAAAGACAAAATAATTTGGAAATAAATATGATCGGTTTGTATGATTTACAAAATAAATGAACGAAAAATATTTTCAAAATATTTGGATATAAATTATTGTTGATAATAAAAATATTTTTTTTTATACATATGGTCATTTTTAAAAAAGATTTTTTGAATCATTCATTCGTCCCTTCGCTTTTACACAACTCAACTTGAGATAAAGTTCAACAAAATAGAACGATTTAAAGAAAAAAAAAAGCACAAGATAGAAATGAAATTGACAAGCACGTGAGAAGCACGTGAGCAGCGGTCGACAAGACAAGCGAATTTTTGGTCTTCCGTGCCCCAGTTTGGCCCAAAAAAATATTTCTTGTCGTCTTCGCTTTTCCCCCCGTGGCGGGCCAGCGAATGAAGCTGAAGCTCACCCCACATTCTCTCTCTCTCTCTCTCTCTCTCTCTCTCTCTCTCTCTAAATATGTCATGAGCTTCTTCGCGCTCTTCTTCCGATCCCCAGCAAGAATATGGGGAGCAACGGAGACCGCCATGGCGGCCGCCACCACCGCCGCCGTCTCCTCTCGCTCTTCCCGTTGATCATCTTCTGCCTGCTGCCGTCTCCGTCGGATGGAGAAGGCGAGGGGACGACCGGCGTCGTTGGGTACGGGTATACAGTCGGGTCCGCTGCCGTTGACCCGTCGGGAACCACGTTGACCGCCGAGCTCCGCCTCATCAACGGGACCTCAGTCTACGGCCCGGACGTTAAGAATCTCCGCCTTGTTGCCAGGTCAGAGCAATATACATGTGTATATAACATCGGAATTTGTCGATCTGCTATTGCTAAGATTAAGTCCTTTTCTCTCTCTCTTTTTTTTTTTTTTGTCCTTCCTTTTCCGGAATTGCTGAGCCAGCTCTGGAAAAACATCATCCGATCATGGAGGATTTGCAAAAAGAATAGAAACTAACGTCGAGAAAAACCGTGCTTATAACGGGGTAGAAGTGATAGGAGTGGGGCAAATGCCGGGCCTGGAGATCGGGCCTTTGGCATTACATAAGCCCATTCATAACTAAGACCTGTCAAAATGGGTAATAGATCATTTCTTAACTCATTTCTAAATTAATTTATGATTCAATGAGTTTAAAATTGTAAAGTCCAAAATAATATGATAACAAGTCCACAACTTCCTTATGAATCTCTCTTTACTTTCTCTCACATTTACTTAATCTTACGCTCATTTCTCTTACATTAGTTTGAGTAGGAGTTTCCTATATTTGATTAAATACAAAAGTATTTTACTAATATGAATTGGGTTTAAATATAGATCATTAAATTTGCATTGCATGTGATAGAATCATTTTTGACTCAACTCATACCTAACCCAATCCACCAATTTGATAAATCCACCCATGACATAAATTACATTATATATTTGTGCTAGACCTAGATTGGGTGCATTTAGTTCAATTTTGGAGTGATGTTTTTGGGAAAATGTAAAAGTTTTTGGATTAAAGGGTTTTCTGAAATGCAAATAGTGTTTGGTGGAGTGTATTCTAAAAACATATTGGGAAACAACTTCGATTTTAATATCATCTAATAAAAAAATTACAAAGGACTTTTTCTTTTTAAATTGAAAAAAAAAACTCTCAAATTATTTTTCAGCAAGCCAAATTTCTACCTGGCCAACCACCAGCGGCTGGTGACCCAAGCATCATTGTTCGATAGCTAGCCCCTCATTGATGATCCCTTATCGATGAGGTTGCATTAAGTGAGGACATTTTCAAAATCATGAGAGTTGAGCGAGAGAAAATTTAGAAGAAAAAATTGTATTTGCAATCTAAAAATACGATACTTCGAAGTACTTTCAAACATACTTTAAGCCAAAGGCCTTTAGAGGCTTTGGAAATGTAATCGTATTTCCTGTCGGAGCTCTTCAAAAAAATTTTCAAATGTCATTTTTTTTACCCTGATAGACTTCGGAGCCCCAAAGGGCATTGATAGCGCCAAACTAAACACACTCTAAAGCTGGAAGCAGGTTTTCTCTTGGGATTGTTGGGCCCAAGCCGATAAGGATGGAAGGCAGGCTGGCGTAATTGATAAGTTCAACGGTTTGGAGTCAATCACTAAATTAGAACTTTAATCTTATGTTAGCAATGTTCATGGTCAACATATTTGCAAGAAAATTTGGGATAAGAATAGTAAAAGTACCATAATTTTCATATGGCATTCATACTAACTTTTTTTTTTTCAATTGCTTAAGTGCTATTACAGATTTGCTTTGCCGAAAAATCTAAGGTGGGCATCAATTGTCTTCATGGTATCATTGATATTGATGTGGATAATTTTTGTAATTTTACCTTGCTAGAAAATCTGCTATTGGCCTCACCCCAATCTAGCAGGGCCTTCGTGACCTCGCCTTAGGCTCATGAGGCTAGGATGGCCTTGGGCAAGGCCATGAAGACCTCGCCGATAGCGAGCCAAATTTGGGTGGGAGCCTTCACAACCCAGCCGATTGCAATCGAAGAGACCTTGCCAAGAAGGCCCTCACTTGTAGCCGGTGATGGCCTCACCAGGGCCCTTGTGGCCTCACCAACCAAAGGCAAGGCCTCTTGGTCAGCACATAGGAAAAAAAAAAAGGAAAAAAAATAAAAAATTAATTTTTTAAATGCATAGCATTCACACTTAAATGATTGATTCTACTCTAATATGACACTTATATGAGTTAAAAAAAAAGAAAAAAAAAAAAAATTATGTACTTAGATGAGTGCCATACAAAAGTTATGACACTCTTGCTATTTTTTTTTTTTGACTCGGGAACCCCCAAACAGCCGGCAGTCAACAGGGTAAACCTAGGTGAACTGGGCCACCACCACAGATTCAACACCACAGACTTAGCCGCGGTGAGTCGTGCAATGGGGACGTGGGATTTCGAACCCTCCCCCTCGATGGGGGATAAAGCGCGAAACCATCACGGCCACCACAGGCAATGGTTATGGCACTCTTGCTGTTCTTATCTTAAAAATTTAATGAAATCACTACATTGTGAAATTTCTAAATTGTCGGCAAAAAAAACAAAAATAAATTATTGAATAAACAATGACAATATCTAGCATGTATATGCATATATAAGTGTGAAAGGAGAAATATTTTGAAATTTGAATTTTTTTTTCTAAGAAAGTTGTTGCAAAAATAAAATAAAAAAAAAAGCTAATTTTAATACTAGTTCTTAGACAAGATCAAATTGAACCATATTTACACATTATCCATGGACACTATATTTATAATAGTTAACGATATTGGTAAAAGAAAAAAGAAACAATCGAGAGTAATTTTAACAATTAAAAAAGTATATATGTAGATATGTAAATCTAGTAAATTAATTTATTATATGCCTTTTTTGGGCTGTCCATGCAAGATATCAATCCTTGGCTTACGTCATCACAGTCTCCTTCCAGCTACGAAGCGGGCGGTCGTCTTCGAGTCCGAATCACAGACGCCGACCACCGCCGATGGGAAGTCCCCGACGACCTCATCCCTCGCCGACCTCCGTCCCCTCCCCGCCGCGGTCTCCCCGAACAAACCCTAACTCCGCCGCCGCCGCCGCCGGCTCTGCCGCTCCCAATGCCGCCTCTCCGCCGCCGCATCCTCCGACCTCATCTTCGTCCTCCGCAACACCACCCCCTTCTCCTTTGCTGTCTCCCGCCGCTCCTCCGGCGATGTCCTCTTCGACACCTCCACCTCCGATCCCTCGGCCTTCCTCGTCTTCAAGGACCAGTACCTCCAGCTCTCCTCCTCCCTCCCTCCCGGCCGCTCCTCCCTCTACGGGATTGGAGAGCACACGAAGCGGTCGCTCCGGCTCCAGCCCAACCAAACCCTTACTCTCTGGAACGCCGACATCGCCAGCGCGAACCTCGATCTCAACCTGTACGGGTCGCATCCGTTTTACATGGACGTCAGGTCATCCGTGGGCGGCCGCGGCCGCCGTGGCGGAGGAGTTGGGGCGGGCACGAGCCACGGCGTTCTGTTGCTGAACAGCAATGGCATGGATGTGCTGTATACTGGCGACAGGATCACTTACAAGGTGATCGGTGGGGTGTTGGATTTGTATTTCTTCCCGGGGCCGTCGCCAGAGGCAGTCATGGAGCAGTACACCGAGCTCATTGGCCGGCCGACCCCAATGCCATACTGGTCCTTCGGTATCTGGTTTTGATGAGTTTCTTTCGATTGTTGCTGCTTACATTTTGATGAATTTGATTCCACTATTGCTCATTGACTTCTGTAGTTTATTCTGCAATCACTGTGAGATCTCAAGCATGATTATTATTGGTAGTATCTAGCATAATGAAGATGGAATTGAATAGTTTATTGCCATTGACTTGCTTCATGAGTTTTTTTTTTTTTCTCACGGAGATGACACTAGTCAGACTTTGCATGTTATGCTCAATAGGGAACAAATCTTAAAGGCGTGTTATTATCCATTGAAAACCACTCTTTCCCGACCCCCAGCTGATCCTACCACAGTGCTCACTGATGTTCAAGAAATGTGGTCGCTTTACTTGTATATATTGCTAGGCGTAGATCAGTTGTAAAGTTTGATTCACGGTAGATGGCTTCTTCTGCATGTGTTACTTGACTAGTTTGAAATGTTAATTCAATTGATAAAGTATCATCAATTTACTTTCAAGGATGTCTCAGACTTAGAGGGCGTGGTAGCTGGTTATGCAAAAGCTAATATTCCACTGGAAGTTATGTGGACCGACATGGATTATATGGATGCAAACAAGGACTTCACTCTTGACCCTATCAATTTTCCGGTGGAAAAGACGAAAGGATTTGTCAGCAGCCTTCACGAGAACGGTCAAAAGTATGTCCTGATACTTGATCCAGGTATGCTGGTGCCAAAATGCTTGTGATCAAAACTTGGTCTTTTTATTTCTTGTAAATTGCCATCTTAATAATACTTTCCTTTTCTTTTGAATGGGTGATCTTTAACAGGCATTAGTGAGAACGAGACATATGGGACCTACATCAGGGGGATGCAAGCCGACATCTTCATCAAGCGTGAGGGAGTGCCATATTTAGGTGTTGTTTGGCCAGGGCCAGTGTACTTCCCTGACTTCCTTCACCCATCTAGTGAGAGTTATTGGGGTGGTGAGATAAAGAGGTTTCACGATGTTCTTCCTTTTGATGGCCTATGGCTTGACATGAACGAGTTGACCAACTTCATAACTTCTCCTCCTCTTCCTTCCACTCTTGACAATCCTCCCTACAAAATCAACAATTCTGGAGTTAATCGGCCAATCAATAACAGAACTATTCCTGTGACGTCATGTCATTTTGGCAATATTTCAGATTACAATGCTCATAACCTTTATGGACTTTTGGAAGCCAGAGCAACAAACAAGGCCTTAGTCAATGTTACTGGTAAAAGGCCATTCATTCTCTCGAGATCGACTTTTCTAAGCTCTGGCAAGCACACTGCACATTGGACTGGAGACAATGCTGCCACATGGGATGACTTGGCTTACTCAGTTCCTGCAATTTTAAATTTTGGGCTCTTTGGAATTCCTATGGTAGGAGCTGATATATGCGGTTTCTATGGTGACACATTCGAAGAGCTATGCAACCGATGGATTCAGGTAAATATCTTCCATGCCTTCTCTTAATTTATATTAACTAACTGCTTTGCAACCGGGTAGCTTTAAGCATTTCTTGATTTGTATTTAGACATAGAAGTTGATCATTTTTCTTTTCTCTTTTTTCTTAGGCGGGCAGGGAATTTTACTTTCATTTAAAGAAAGAAATAAACTACATAAATTTTCTTTAGGGTGAGGGGAAGTTGGGGTATCATTTATGCTTGTAATTCATGTTATGTCGAATATGTCAAGTAGCGACTGAATAGAGGTGTAAATCATGTTTTTTTTTTTTTTGGTCATACACCTTTAAGCACTTATTTTAGAGCTTTACTGATGCAGGTAGGGGCCTTTTATCCCTTTGCAAGAGATCACTCTGAAATTAACTCTATTCGTCAAGAGCTCTATCTCTGGGATTCTGTTGCTGCATCCGCTAGGAAGGTGCTCGGGCTTCGTTATCGCTTGCTCCCATACTTGTATACCTTGATGTATGAGGCATATAGAAAGGGGATACCCATTGCTAGGCCCCTCTTTTTCTCATTCCCTGAGGATAAGATGACTTACAATATCAATTCCCAGTTCTTAATTGGTAAGGGTGTGATGGTGACTCCCGTACTACAATCTGGTGCCAATACAGTGGATGCTTATATCCCGAGTGGAAACTGGTTCGATCTCTTCAATTACTCAAATTCAGTGAGTACAACTTCAGGAATGAATGTGATGCTCAATGCACCGCCTGATCATCCTTATGTGCATGTAAGGGAAGGTAATATATTGGCCATGCAAGGAGAGGCCATGACTACGGAAGCAGCTCGGAGAACGCCATTTGAGTTGTTAGTTGTAGTTGATGAGAATGGGAATAGCTCAGGACAAGTGTTCTTGGATGATGGAGAGGATGTTGAAATGGGAGGGGAAGGAAATAAGTGGACTTTGGTGAAGTTTTATTGTGAGAAAACAGGGAATGTTGTTGTTGTCAGATCAGAAGTTGTTAATGGGGAATTTGCTTTGATTGAGAAGTGGGTAATTGATAAGGTGACCATTTTAGGATTGAGAGAAGGAACTAGAATGACGAGACTGCGAGGGCATGAGTTATCCAATGATGTAGATGCAACGTCTGGACAAAGAACAGTGAAAACAATGGGAAAATCGAGTGACGGTGGAGAGTTTGGGATTGTCGAAGTCCCAGGATTGTCACTTCCATTGGGGAAGCCATTCAAGTTGGAAGTGAAACTGCGCCAATCTTATGACAAAACATTATCAAAAGAAACCGTCTCGATGTAATTAAAAAAAAAAAAAAAAAAACATTTCCCCAATAAGTTTGTGTGTTTCCATTATATAAAAGCATGCAAGTATCAAGCCACTTCCTTTCCATCTCTAGTTCCTTTTTTCCCCATTTTAGTTCGAGGGTGTAGTTTTTGAACTATTTAAAATCCCTGGATAAAATTTCTTCTTATGTTTCGCTATGAGAAAAAAAAATAATACAAATGATTCTTGAAAATTGATCTAATATGTGTCAATGAACTTTTAATTTATTCAATGCAATCCATAATCGTCTTTGACATTTTAATTTGTTAAATGTGATCAATATTTTTTTGATAAGTATTCAATTTCATTCATAGACTAACCATTAAAATTAATGGCACAAGAATTTTTATGATAAAGTTGAGTAATTGAGAGGAGATTGCAAGTAAGATTAGGAACATGATTGATGAGAGATAAAAATAAAGAGTGATGGCCCATTCATAAAAAGCTTTACCAACTTGCTTAATAGGCAATAAACAACCATCATCAATTGAGACTTTTGTCAAATTTTAAAAAGGTCTAGGGTTTAGGATTTTACCAATATCATTGATCATGTGTGCCAACACTCCATTGTCAAGATACTAAGTTGAATCAAAGGTCTCACCAATCGAGAGAGTTGAGAAGGTGTTTGACATTTCAATGGCAATGAAGGCATGGTTAAATCGCTTTGACATTGTAGCATAGGGTTCCTAGTTTTATTATAAATTTGACAAGTAAGATGAAGCACATATTCGAGAATACATAGGGTTTTGAATTACCATTAGAACTACCAAAGGAGGTCAAGGAGGCATGCCATATAAACTACCAAAGGGGGGGGCGATAATGATTGCAAATTGAATCGATCATAGGAAGATTGCCAACTCAGTTGATCATGTGACCAAAGGAGGTGGAGAAGAGATGGGGGCCTGATAAGGTGCATCTCATGGCCAAAAGTTTAACACAATGAGAAGGCTTTGATTACCATGCAACCTTCTCCCCACTAGCAAATGAAGTCATAGTTCATTCCTTTTTGTCTATTGATGCATGTCACGACTGGCAACTACATCAAATGGATAACATAATGCATTTCTTCATGGTTGCTTGGATGAAAAAATCTATATGGACCTTCCGTCGGATTTACAGAGCCAAGAGGAGTCTAAGATATGTCGCCTCTACAAATTCCTCTATGGTCTTAAATAGGCTTCTCACTAGTGGCACGCAACGTTCACTATTGCACTCATAGCAACTGGCTTTAGATTGTCCAAGCATGATTTGCATTATTCGCTTGGACAAAAGGCATGTCATCTATCTACTTGATGATATATGTTGACAACATACTTATTACGCGATCTGATGAATCTATTGTTTAGAAATTTAAGAGATATCTTCGCACTACTTCTCACATTAAGGATTTGGGTTTTCCTAAATATTTCCTTAGTATTGAGATTGCCAGATCAAACCATAATATCACTTAGTCAATGAAAATTTATCTTATAAATTATATTAGAAGCAGGTCTATCAAAGTTCAAGCCATCTATTCTTCCTATTGAGCATAATATCAAGCTAATTATGCTTGATTATGATAAGGGAATGTCACCCAATAAATATGATCCACTGCTCAAAGATCCATTGAGTTATTAGGGGCTCATAGGAAAACTCATTTATCTCACCATGACAATACCAAACATATTTTATGTGGTACAAACACTGAGTCAATTTATGCATAGCCCGAAGCAATCTCATATGGATGCAACTCCAAAGGTTGTGAAATATTTGAAGAAAAGTCCGGGACTTGGAATACTTCTTTCTCGAGAGTGTGACATGAAAATAGTTCGTGTGAGTTCTCTCCCTCATCACAGAGGTCGAGAGTTCGAACCCTCTTGATGCTAAAGTGTCTGAAATGGGGGTCCTAGGCTACCCTCCCCCGAGGTTGACATCTAAATAGCGGCTTGTGACGAGGCCCGATGGTGTCACCGGATACTAGAGTGTCGTATAATTCCCAAAGGGTGATTTCTGGCGATTCCTCGATATAATAATAAATAAATAAATAAAAAAAGGTGGAGATGACAGCCTATTGTAATACATACTATGCTCCTTGTCCCATGACTTGTAGATTCATTACCGAGTTTTGTATTAGGCTTGGGAAATCCCTACTTTTTTTGCAAAATGAACGAAGCAAACAACGACATCATTGTCATTAGCTAAGGCTGAGTATTGAGATATGGCTAAAACTATCTATGAGATAGTATGGATGCGAGACTTACTTCTCAATGTTGGGGTGCAAGTCAAAGAACCAACTATACTGTTTTGTGATAATGATGCAGCACTCAAGCTTGTAGCTAATCCCATAGTTCATGAAAAACAAAGTATATAGAGGTTGATTGTCACTTTACTCGAGACGATATCCAAGAAAAGATAATTACAACAAGGGGGACTGGAACTTCATAACAACGTGCAAATATTTTCATCAAAACCTTGTGTCAAAGGTAATACACATATCTACTAAGCAAGCTTGGCATCTTAGACATATATAAACCACTAGCTTGAGGAGGAATGTTGGAGATATGATTTGTGTGCATAAAAGATACATTGAATCAATTAGTGATTCATTCTAATTTTATGTCTTTGTATTATTTCCTTTTATTGTTTACACATTGTAACATAAGTACATGTAAAGACAACACACATATTCAATCGGTGAATACAAAGAAAACTCCCAAATTATTCTTTTCACTTTTCGTCACATTTAAGTGAGCCGGCAAAAATTTTTTGCATTAAGTAAGCGTCGTATGAAGCTTTTGTTAGTTCTAATGTCTTTATCATAATCATTCTTCTTGAATGCGAAGGCGTGACTATTGATCCCCAAATGAAATGGTAAGGTTATTTGTGACCATGGTGACAAAACGATCGTAGTCTGACTCCATGTGTGGAAGGAGTACTAAAAGATGGGGCAAGTGGCCGACAAGAGAATTCAATTGTCTCTGTTGAGTGCTCTGTAATTCTCGTAATGAGCAAGAAAGTGGGGGATGAGAGACATCAAAGTTAGGTCGAGCTTTGTTCTCTAAAGTCGAGCTCCGGGCTTTGCTTAAATCGGGTGCAAAAAAATTAGAAGGGTCACCATAATTTTTAGAGGAAAAAAAATACAGTAAAGAATGAGAATGCAAGATTATCCATTGTTGATGTTTTTTTCGTTCATTGTTGAAATCCTGTCTTAAACGGTAGATTCAATCTTTATGGTGCATTTATTTTGTGAAGACAAAATAAATTGGAAATAAAAATGATCGGTTTGTATGATTTACAAAAATGAATGAGCGAAAAATATCTTTGGCAATTTGGACATAAATATTTTGATAATAAAAATATTTTTTATACAGATGGTCATTTTTTAAAAGGATTTTTTGAAAACAAAATAAAAAGAATTGATGAAGATTGCATCAAATGATTTTAATGGACGAATCAATAAAATATGTGGGGACCCATCTTATTATATCTCAAGGAAGAAAGCATAGGTTTAATACCTCAAAAAATCCTAAATTAGTATATTTGTGATACTCAAACTAATTTTTGAATCATAAAAAATTCCAAACTAGTATATTTGTGACAAATTCACCATTCCATTAGTTTTCATTAAATTTTATTGTCAAACTGTTAAGTTGACATATAGCAATTGAGGGGTGTATCGGTTTGGGATTTTATCCTCCATTCATCATACGTGTACAATTTTATAGTTTTTTTTTTTTTTGTGGTATGAATTTAATTTAACATAAAATAATAAAGAGTAAATTTGTCACAAATATACTAATTTGGTTTTTTGATAGTAAAATGATTAGTTTGCGGTAAATTTGTCATATGCCCAGTTTGTGAATTTTTATAGTAAAAAAATTAGTTCATGATAAATTTGTTATAAATGTATTAATTTGAGTTTTTCATGTTATTATCACAAAAGTATATAGCTTTCAATGATTTCTTCTTCTATGCTATGTTACGTGCTTACTATGTAGAATACATCACATGATTTTCGTAAGCTATTAAAAAAAAAAATGTGGTTGATCTTTTTATCGTTTTAAAATGCAGTGCTTGCCGTGAAATTCATAAATTTTCTCAAAACTCCAGAGTTTATTTGCAAAGAAGAATAAAAACAAAATTAGTGGCTGACCATTTGGGAGTCAATTTATTTAATTAAATCTAGATATTAAAAAAATGCAATACTTTTAACGTATAATCTATACACGTGATAAGAATCTCATTGAAATCATTGCCACAAGAAGTTTCGTAACGCACGACCTACCTATAATGTACGATGATACGCTGGTCATGTGATACCTTACAAAACTTGAAATACCCGTGGGCAAATTGCAATAACTCCCAAAAAAGAGAAAAAAAACCAATAACGGCATTAAAATTCCATAAATCTCCATTTGGAAGACCACATAAAAAAATAACATTTACATCGATTTCACTCATCGGTCACACCCGCCGATACGCGGAGACCAGACGATCCCCGTGCATCGCGATGTCTTCCTCAATCGGTAAGCCGGAGAATGAAGGTGAAGCTCACCCCAAATTCTCTCTCTCTCTCTCTCTCTAAATATGTCATGAGCTTCTTCGTGGTCTCCTTCTTATCCCCACCAAAAAGATATGGATGGAAACAGAGACCGCCATGGCCGCCGCCCCTGCCGTCTCCTCTCCCTCTTCCCGTTGATCTTGTGCCTGCTGTCGCGTCCGTCTGCGACCGGCGCACCGGGCGGAGAAGGCGGGGGGACGCCCGTTGTCATCGGGTACGGATACACGGTCGGGTCCGCGGCTGTCGACCCGTCGGGAACCACGTTGACTGCCGAGCTCCGCCTCATCAACAGTACCGCCGTCTATGGGCCCGACGTCGAGCATCTCCGCCTTGTTGCCAGGTCAGAGTCGGAGTTTGTCAATCTGCTATTGCTAAGATAAAGCCCTTTTCTCTTTTTTTTTTTCCTCTTTCCCGAAATGCAGAGCCAGTAGTAGCAGTAGCTCTGTAAGTTGATCGTCTGGTTAGAGTGGCTTTTCTCTGTGGAAAAGCATCATCCGACCACGTAGGAATTGCAAAAAGAGTAGAAAACGTCGAGAAAAACCGTGCTCATAACGGGGTAGAAGTGATGCCGAGCCTGTGGCATTACATAAGCCCATTCATAACGAGACCTATCAGTATAGGTTATTGACCTGTTTCTTAACCCGTATTCGATGGGCTGGGTTGTTGCATAAACTAGTTATATTCTATAAATGAATCATAAATAAATCTAAAATGATAAAATCCAAAATAGCATGATGTTAATGACTCCTAAATTTACTTAGATCTAACTCAACTTTATTTTATGAATCTCTCTTTACTTTCTCTCATATTTACTTGATCTCACACTCACTTCTCTTACATTAGTTAAGGTATAAGTTTTCCTATATTGGGTTGAATATGAAATTGTTTTATTAATATGAGTTGGATTTGAATATGGATTACTAAATTTGTATTACATGAGATCAAATGATTTTCGACCCGATCCATCAGTTTAATAAATTTGCCTATAACATAGATTACATAGAATATTTGTGCTAAACCTAGATTGGGTGTGTTTAATTTGGTTTTGGAGTAATTTTTTTAGGAAAGTGTAAAGACTTTTGGATTTAAGGATTTTCTAAAATGCAAATAAGATTTGGCAGAGTGTATTCTAAAAACATATTGGGAAGCAATATTCACTTAAATATCGTTTAGTAAAAACTATACTTTATAAAGAACTTTTGCTATTTAAAAAAAAAAAACTCTCAAATTATTTGTTAGCAGGCCAAATTTACTGCTGACCAATCATCGGTGGCTTCATGTAGCTGTCGAGCAACCTCGCCTAAGGTTATGTGACCCAAGCATCACTAGCCGACAACTAGATCTAGCCTTCTTGGCCCCTCACCGACAACTTAAACCCTTATCGGTGGGATTTTGTGAGGTGGGGACATTTTAGAAATCATAAAAATTGAGCAAGGGCAAATTTAGAAGGAAAAAATTGTATTTGCATTCAAGAATTGCGACATTTCAAAGTACTTCCAACCCTACTTTGGACCAAAGGCTTTTAGAGGCTTTGGAAATACGATTGTATTTCCCCAGAGCTTTGTAAAAACTTTTCCAAATGCCATTTGTATTTGCCCAAAAGATTTTGGAGCCCAAAGGGCATTGACAACGCTGAGCTAAATGCACCCTAAAGTTGGAAGCGGGCTTTCTCATGTGATTGTGTTGCCCAAGCCAACAAGGATGGAAGGTGAGTGAGCATAATTGATAAGTGCAACGGGTTTGGAGTCAATCGCTAAATTAGAACTTTAATCTTGGGTTAGCAACTTTATGGTCAACATATTTGCAAGAAAATTTAGGGATAAGAATAGTAGGAGTGCTATAATTTTCGTATGGCACTTATAATAACTTTTTTCCGTTTACTTAGGTGTCATAAATTTGAAAAATCGATCACTTAAGTGCCATTAAAAATTTGCCTCACTAGAAAATTTGATGTGGGTGTCGGTCGTCTTACATGGATAATTTTTGTAATTTTTCACTCAATTAAATGTCATAAATGTGAAAAATCAATCATTTAAGTGTCATCAATAATTTATCTTGCCAGAAAATCCCCTATCAACCTCACCCCTATCAAGCGATCTTGAGGCCGATGAGGTTGGGATGCCCTTGCCATGCGTGAAGCGACCTACCACGAAGGCCCTCCCTTGCAATTTGCAATGGCCTCACCCAAGGCCTTTGCGGTCCCACCGACTAAGGGCAAGGCCTTTGAAGTTGGTGCATAGAAAAATAGAAAATAGAAAATATTAAAATAAAAAATAAATTTTTTATATGTAAAAATTCACATAGGATTTGTTAAAAGTAGTACTTAAATGATCGATTTTACTTCAATGTGAAACTTAAGTAAGTGAAAAAAAAAAGTTATAACACTTAAGTAAACATCGTATGAAAGTTATGGCACTGTTGTTCTTATCTTGAAAATTTAAATTTCAAATCACTACATTGTGAAATTTCTAATTATTGACCAAAGAAACAAAAAGAAATTATCAAATACACAATGACAATATATAATGTGTACATATGTATATATAAGCGTGAAAGGATAAATATTTTGAATTTTGAATTTTTTCTAAGAAGGCTATTGCAAAAATACAAAATAAGCAAATTTGAATACTAGTTCATAGGCGAGATCAGATTGAACTATACTTACACATTATCCGTGGACACTATATTTTTAATAGTTAACGATATTGGTAAAAAAAAAAATCGAGGGTAATTTTAATAAATAAAACAGTATATATGTAGATATATAAATCTAGTAGATTAATTTATAATATGCTTTTTTTTTCGGGTTGTCCATGCAAAACATCTAACTCTGGCTTACGTCATTACCGTCTCCTTCCAGCTTCGAAGCGGGCGGTCGTCTTCGAGTCCGAATCACAGATGCTGACCACCGCCGATGGGAAGTCCCCGACGATCTCATCCCTCGCCGACCTCTGTCCCCTCCCCGTCGCGCTCTCCCCAAACAAACCCTAACTCCGCTGCCGCTGCCACCGCTCTGCCGCTCCCAATGCCGCCTCTCCGCCGCTGCATCCTCCGACCTCGTCTTCGTCCTCCGCAACACCACCCCTTTCTCCTTCGCCGTCTCCCGCCGCTCCTCCGGCGACGTCCTCTTCGACACCTCCGCCTCTGACCCCTCGGCCTTCCTCGTCTTCAAGGACCAGTACCTCCAGCTCTCCTCCTCCCTCCCTTCCGGCCGCTCCTCCCTCTACGGTATCGGAGAGCACACGAAACCGTCGCTCCGGCTCCAGCCCAACCAAACCCTTACTCTCTGGAACGCTGACATCGGTAGCGCGAACCTCGATGTCAACCTGTACGGGTCGCATCCGTTTTACATGGACGTCAGGTCGTCTGTTGGCAGCCGCGGCCGCCGTGGCGGAGGAGTTGGGGCGGGCACGAGCCACGGCGTTCTATTGCTGAACAGTAATGGCATGGACGTGGTGTACACTGGCGATAGGATCACTTACAAGGTGATCGGTGGGGTGTTGGATTTGTATTTCTTCCCCGGGCTATCACCGGAGGCGGTCATGGAGCAGTACACCGAGCTCATTGGCCGGCCGACCCCAATGCCATACTGGTCCTTCGGTATCTGGTTTTGATGAGTTTCTTTCGATTGTTGCTGCTTACATTTTTATGAATTTGCTTCCACTATTGCTCATTGACTTCTGTAGCTTATTCTGTAATCACTGTGAGATCTCAAGCATGATTATATATTGGTAGTATCTAGCATAATGAAGATGGAATTGAAGAGTTTATTGCCATTGACTTGCTTCATGAGTTTATTTTTTCATTTTTATTTTCTCACGGAGATGACACTAGTCAGACTTTGCATGTTATGCTCAATAGGGAACAAATCTTAAAGGCTTGTTATTATCCATTGAAAACCACTGTTTCCCGACCCCCAGCTGTTCCTACCACAGTGCTCACTGATATTCAAGAAATGTGGTCGCTTTGTATATATTGCTAGGCGTAGATCAGTTGTAAAGTTAGATTCACAGTAGATGGCTTCTTGTACATGTGTTACTTGACTAGTTTGAAATGTTAGTTCTATTGATAAAGTATCATTGATTTACTTTCAAGGATTTCATCAATGCCGGTGGGGTTACAAGAATGTCTCAGACTTAGAGGGCGTGGTAGCTGGTTATGCAAAAGCTAATATTCCATTGGAAGTTATGTGGACCGACATTAATTATATGGATGCAAACAAGGACTTCACTCTTGACCCTATCAATTTTCCGGTGGAAAAGACGAAAGAATTTGTCAGCAGCCTTCACGAGAACGGTCAAAAGTATGTCCTGATACTTGATCCAGGTATGCTGGTGCCAAAATGCTTGTGGTCAAAACTTGGTCTTTTTATTTCTTGCAAATTGCCATCTTAATAATACTTTCCTTTTCTTTTGAATGGATGATCTTTAACAGGCATTAGTGAGAACGAGACATATGGGACCTATATCAGGGGGATGCAAGCCGACATCTTCATCAAGCGCGAGGGAGTGCCATATTCAGGTGTTGTTTGGCCAGGGCCAGTGTACTTCCCTGACTTCCTTCACCCATCTAGTGAGAGTTATTGGGGTGGTGAGATAAAGAGGTTTCACGATGTTCTTCCTTTTGATGGCCTATGGCTCGACATGAACGAGTTGTCCAACTTCATAACTTCTCCTCCTCTTCCTTCCACTCTTGACAATCCTCCCTACAAAATGAACAATGCAGGAGTTAATCGGCCTATCAACAACAGAACTATCCCTGCAACGTCACTTCATTTTGGCAATATTTCAGAATACAATGCTCATAACCTCTATGGACTCTTGGAAGCCAGAGCAACAAACAAGGCCTTATTCAATGTTACTGGTAAAAGGCCATTCATTCTCTCAAGATCGACTTTTCTAAGCTCTGGCAAGTACACTGCACACTGGACTGGAGACAATGCTGCCACATGGGATGACTTGGCTTACTCAGTTCCTGCAATTTTAAATTTTGGGCTCTTTGGAATTCCAATGGTAGGAGCTGATATATGCGGTTTCTCTGGTAACACAACCGAAGAGTTATGCAACCGATGGATTCAGGTAAATATCTTCCATGCCTTTTCTTAATTTATATTAACTGAACTGCTTTGCAACCGGGTAGCTTTAAGCCTTTCTTGATTTGTATTTAGACATAGACGTTGATAAATTTTGTTTTCTCTTTTTTCTTAGGCAGGCAGGGAATTTTACTTCCTTTTAAAGAAAGAAATAAACTACATAAATTTTCTTTAGGGTGAGGGGAAGTTGGGGTATCATTTATGCTTGTAATTCATGTTATGTCGAATATGTCAAGAAGCGACTGAATAGAGGTGTAAATCATGTTTTTTTTTTTTTTTTTGTCATACACCTTTAAGCACTTATTTTAGAGCTTTACTGATGCAGCTAGGGGCCTTTTATCCCTTTGCAAGAGATCACTCTGACATTAACTCTATTCGTCAAGAGCTCTATCTCTGGGATTCTGTCGCTGCATCCGCCAGGAAGGTGCTCGGGCTTCGTTATCGCTTGCTCCCATACTTGTATACCTTGATGTATGAGGCATATAGAAAGGGGATACCCATTGCCCGGCCCCTCTTTTTCTCATTCCCTGAGGATAAGATGACTTACCATATCAATTCCCAGTTCTTAATTGGTAAGGGTGTGATGGTGACTCCCGTACTACAATCTGGTGCCAATACAGTGGATGCTTATATCCCGAGTGGAAACTGGTTCGATCTCTTCAATTACTCAAATTCAGTGAGTACAGCTTCAGGAATGAATGTGATGCTCAATGCACCGCCTGATCATCCTTATGTGCATGTAAGGGAAGGTAATATATTGGCCATGCAAGGAGAGGCCATGACTACAGAAGCAGCTCGGAGAACGCCATTCGAGCTGTTAGTTGTGGTTGATGAGAATGGGAATAGCTCAGGACAAGTGTTCTTGGATGATGGAGAGGATGTTGAAATGGGAGGGGAAGGAAATAAGTGGACTTTGGTGAAGTTTTATTGTGAGAAAACAGGGAATGGTGTTGTTGTTAGATCAGAAGTTGTTAATGGGGAATTTGCTTTGATTGAGAAGTGGGTAATTGATAAGGTGACCATTTTAGGATTGAGAGAAGGAACTAGAATGACGAGACTGAGAGGGCATGAGTTATCCAATGATGTAGAAGCAACGTCCGGACAGAGAACAGTGAAAACAATGAGAAAATCGAGTGATGGTGGAGAGTTTGGGATTGTCGAAGTCCCAGGATTGTCACTTCCATTGGGGAAGCCATTCAAGTTGGAAGTGAAACTGCACCAATCTTATGACAGAACATTATCAAAAGAAACTGTCTCGATGTAATTAAAAAAAAAAAAATTCCCCAATAAGTTTGTGCGTTTCCATTATGTAAAAGCACGCAAGTATCAAGCCACTTCCTTTCCATCTCTAGCTCCTTTTTCCCCATTTAAGTTCAAGGGTGTAGTTTCTGAACTATTTAAAATCCCTGGATAAAATTTCTTCTTATGTTTCGCTAAGAGAAAAAAAAAATAATACAAATGATTCTTGAAAATTGATCTAATATATGTCAATGAACTTTTAATTTATTCAATGCAATCCATGATCATCTTTGACCTTTTAATCTGTTAAATGTGATCAATAATTTTTTGATAAGTATTCAATTTCATTCATAGACTAACCATTAAAATTAATGGCACAAGAATTTTTACGATAAAGTTGAGTAATTGAGAGGAGATTGCGAGTAAGATCAGGAACATGATTGATGAGAGATAAAAATAAAGAGTGATGGCCCATTCATAAATAGCTTTACCAACTTGCTTAATAGGCAATAAACAACCATCATCAATCGAGACTTTTGTCAAATTTTAAAAAGGTCTAGGGTTTAGGATTTTACCAATATCATTGGTCATGTATGCCAACACTCTATTGTCAAGATACTAAGTTGAATCAAAGGTCTCACCAATCGAGAGAGTTGAGAAGGTGTTTGACATATCAATGGCAACGAAGGCATGGTTAAATCGTTGTTGACATTGTAGCATAGGGTGCCTAGTTTTATTATAAATTTGACAAGTAAGATGAAGCACAGATTCGAGAATACCTCCATGTGTGATTGGGGAACATAGGGTTTCGAATTACCATCAGAACTACCAAAGGAGGTCAAGGAGGCATGGGGGGGGGGGGCAATAATGATTGCAAATTGAATTGATCATAGGAAGATTACCAACTCAGTTGATCATGTGACCAAAGGAGGTGGAGAAGAGATGGGGGCCTGATAAGGTGCATCTCATGGCCAAAAGTTTCACACAATGAGAAAGCTTTGATTACCATGCAACCTTCTCCCCACTAGCAAATGAAGTCATAGTTCATTCCTTTTTGTCTATTGATGCATGTCACGACTGGCAACTACATCAAATGGATATACAATAATGCATTTCTTCATGGTCACTTGGATGAAGAAATCTATATGGACCTTCCGTCGGGTTTACAGAGCCAAGAGGAGTCTAAGATATGTCGCCTTTGCAAATTCCTCTATGGTCTTAAATAGGCTTCTCACTAGTGGCACGCAACGTTCACTATTGCACTCATAACAGCTGGCTTTAGATAGTCCAAGCATGATTTGCATTATTCACTTGGACAAAAGGCGCATCATCTATCTATTTGATGATATATGTTGACAACATACTTATTACGATATCTAATGAATCTGTTGTTTAGAAATTTAAGAGATATCTTTGCACTACTTCTCACATTAAGGATTTGGGTTGTCCTAAATATTTCCTTAGTATTGAGATTGCCAGATCAAACCATAATATCACTTAGTCAATGAAAATTTATCTTATAAATTATATTAGAAGCAGATCTATCAAAGTACAAGCCAGCTATTCTTCCTATCGAGCAGAATATCAAGCTAACTATGCTTGATTATGATATGGGAATGTCACCCAATAAATATGATCCACGCTCAAAGATCCATTGAGTTATTAGGGGCTCGTAGGAAAACTCATTTATCTCACCATGACAATACCGAACATATGTTATGCGGTACAAACACTGAGTCAAATTATGCATAGCCAAAGCAATCTCATATGGATGCAACTCCAAAGGTTGTAAAATATTTGAAGAAAAGTCCGGGACTTGGAATACTTCTTTCTCGAGAGTGTAACATGAAAATAGTTGGTGTGAGTTCTCTCCCTCATCGCAGAGGTCGAGAGTTCGAACCCTCTTGTTGCTAAAGTGTCTGAAATGGGGGGTCCTGGGCTAGCCTCCCCCAAGGTTTACATTTAAATAGTGGCTTGTAGAGAGGCTCGACGGTGTCATCGGATACTAGAGGGTCGTGTAATTCCTAAAGGGTGATTTCCGGCAGTTCCTCGGTAAGAAAAAAAAGAGTGGAAATGACAGCCTATTGTAATATATCTGTGCTCCTTGTCCCATGACTCATAGATTCATTACCGAGTTTTGTATTAGGCTTGGGAAATCCCTACTTTTTTTGCAAAATGAAGAAGCGAACAACGACGTCATTGTTTACCACCGGTCGCGGTGGCTCCACTGGTTAAGACTCTGCTGATCCTCAACGAAGAGGTGAAGGGTTCAAAACCCAGGGGAGGCGCTAGGTGTATTAAGTGTGACTCAGGGGTGGTGGGTCCTCCTACTTAAGTGACACCTGGGGGTTTACGGCGCAACTGTCGGCTACAAGTCGGTTCCTCCAAAAAAAAAAAAAAAAAAAAAAAAAAAACGACGTCATTTTCATTAGCTAAGGCTGAGTATTGAGATATGGCTAAAACTATCTATGAGATAGTATGGATGCGAGACTTACTTCTCAATGTTGGGGTGTAAGTCAAAGAACCAACTATACTTGTGACATCCTGAAATTCGACCCCGTTTCGATAAAGTGAAATGGGCATTTCGTCGGCGTGCCTATGGCCTTTTTCTCTGAGCTGATCACTCACGAGTTAACTAACCTATTGGGTGAAGCCGTTAAGGGATGTATTAGCTGTAAAATCCCTAAAAGCTACCTAATTGGTTGGATTGAGCTAAAATCACGTCTGATCGATTTTTAACCACGAAATTGAACTCGATTTCGGGAATCGAATTTTAAGCGTGTCATAATTCTTATTTTTAGGATCCTGTCTCATCGCTCGTCAATTTATTGACGGGTCCGAAATTTCAAGAAAGAAATTATCGGAAGAAAAATTGAAGCCCGAAAGGAAATAAAAAGGGAAAGAGAAAAAGAAAATAAAGTAAGAATAATTGTATAAATGTTTACTTTATTTTTCCTCTCTCCCTCTCTCTTCTTTTTCTTTCTTTCTTTCTTTTCTCTTTTCTCTCTCTCTCCTTTCCCCTTTCCCTTTCCCCTCGTGCGGACAGCCTCCCCACCGCCCACCTTCTCTCTCTCTTCTTTGACCGGTCAATGCATATCCCTCTCTTCTCTCTTCTCTCTCTCTCTCTCTCTCTTTCTTCTTCTTCTTCTTCTCTTTCGCACGATCAAGCAAGCGAACCAGAAGCCCGAACCAGAACCAACTCGCCGAGAACCGTCGCCGCCCATCCCGCCGCCGCACCGCCGCTCGCGCCCGCGCCGCGCCCGAGCGCCCACCGCTCGCCGTCGTCCCGCCGTCCGCCGCTCGGCCCAGCCCCGTTTCGCCTCTGTTTCACACCGACCAGCCACCGTCCGGCCACCTCCGGCCACCGCCTAGCCTCGCCGGACCTCCCCCGCGACCCCCTCGCCCTCTGCCGGCTTCCCCTCGCCGCCCTAGCCGCCAGAGCGGCCCCGATCGGCTCCGTCCAGCAAACCCACAAAGTGGGTATCCAGCACTTCGGGCCCGCTTTTGGGCCGTTTCCCGGCCCCGAACCCGAGCCGTGCTTTGGGAACAATCGTTCCTCGCGTCGCCGCCGTCGGATTGATCCAATTTGCGCGCGATTTGGTGAGTAATCTCACTAATCCCGGATTAGTTGACTAATTATGCTTTAAGGTTGGTTTAGTTTTAATTAATTATGTTTATGTTGTTAGATTAGAATAAATTAGCAATTATTAGTCAATTGTGATGCGATTTAGATCAATTAATTAACAAGTAGACGTGGTCTACTATTTATTGGAAGCATCTCGGGAATTTTCCGACCCCTAATTAGGCTTCAATTTGGCGATTCGGGCCTAAGTGAGATTTTTTGGGCATTTAAATATTAATTTTTGGAATTAAATTAAATAATTATTTATTTTCCGAAAATTCAAGGGAGATGGTTCGAACCGGAATATTATGCGGATGACATGGTGAAGTCCGTTTATTTAATCTAGCTTTATTTTGAGCTAAATCAATTTTTAATATTAATCATTTAATTTTCGAAATTAATTAATTATTTATTTATTTTCCGAAAATTCAACTGAGATGGCCTGGAACCGGAAAATTATACTGATGACCGTGGTGAAGTCCGTTTCTTTAATTGAGTTTTAGTTTGTGCTAATTTGAATTTTTAATATTTATTAATTAAATTTCGAAATTAATTAATTAATTAATTATTTTTCGGAAATTAAGATTGAGATGGCCGACGACCGGAATCTCGTGCCGATTGTCGTGGCACAGTCCGTTTATTTATTTGAGCTTTAAATTGTGCCAAATTGGATTGAATGTGGAATTTAGGATATATTCCTAAATCGTTGTGGTTAATTATTTCATTGAGAAATCATTGAGTATCGAAAGTGGTCAAGTGGGACCGTAAAGCCATTAAATATTGAATGTTGTTGAGTGGTGGACTATGTCTCTCACCTTTGCTTAAGATGTAATCCGAGGATCGTGATTCGAAATTGGGGATTGAGATGGAATAATCGAATCGACCTAGAAATGGTCCGACTGACATGTAATCGACTAAGTCGATTGAACTGTGATTTGACTGAGAATGCATGGAGATATATGAAGTATCTGTATATAACTTTGAATTGCAGGTTAAGACTGATGCCAAGGTACGTCTTCTGCCCCGTGCGTGTATAGGCAGCCTGTAGTATAATGGTTTACTAATCGGGCTTAGTGGGGTAGAACTCGCTGAGACGTAGTCTCATCCCAGTTTGGGGAAATCATTTCAGGACCCTGTTAAGGAGCTAAGGAGGAAGAGTCGGAGAAGGATTTTTGGGAAAAGAAGATAATCCTGAGAGGGACCTTGAGTACGGCCCAGATGGACTGAGATTCTATCTTCTTTGATATCTCCAGTTTGATGTGAATAGAGTTTAGAATAAAAAGTTGTGAAGTGTTCTAGTTTGTGGTTTGTATAAAAGTTTGGTTATAAATTTCAATATGAAAAATATGGCCCTGCTTTTCTATCCCATCGTTTTATTGTCTGGGGATTTTAACTGCTTCCGCATGTGCTTAAAAATGAAAGGGTCGGCGATACATTGTCCTGGGATATCGCATTATAAAATCGACCAAGTGAGACGGATGTGTGCGTGCCTGAGGATCGGGGCGTGACAATACTATTTTGTGATAATGATGCAGCACTCAAGCTTGTAGCTAATCCCATAGTTCATGAAAGAACAAAGTATATAGAGGTTGATTGTCAAGACGATATCCAAGAAAAGATAATTACAACAAGGGGGACTGGAACTTCATAACAGCATGCAAATATTTTCATCAAAACCTTGTGTCAAAGATAATACACATATCTACTAAGTAAGCTTGGCATCTTAGACATATATAAGCCACTAGCTTGAGGAGGAATGTTGGAGATATGATTTGTGTGCATAAAAGATACATTGAATCAATCTAAAATTTAGATTGATTAGCTGAATCAATTGGTGATTCATTCTGAATTTATGTCTTTGTATTATTTCCTTTTATTGTTTACAGATTGTAACATAAATACATGTAAAGACAACACACATATTCAATTGGTGAATACAAAGAAAACTCCGAAATTTTTCACCAAAAAGAAAAGAAAAGAAAACTCCCAAATTCTTCTTTCCACTTTGTGTCACATTTAATTGAGCCAGCAAATTTTTTTGCATTAAGTGAGCGTCGTATGAAGCTTTTATCATTTCTAATGTCCTTATCATAATCATTCTTCTTGAATGAGAAGGCGTGACTATTGATCCTCAAATGAAATGGTAAGGTTATTTGTGACCATGGTGACAAAACGATTGTACTCTGACTCCATGTGTGGAAGGAGCACTAAAAGATGAGGGCAAGTGGCGACAAGAGGATTCAATTGTCTCTATTGAGTGCTCTGTAATTCTCCTAATGAGCAAGAAAGTTGGGGGCGAGAGACATCAAAGTTAGGTCGAGCTTTGTTCTCTAAAGTCGAGCACCGGGCTTGCTTAAATCGGGTGCAAGAAAATTAAAGGGTCACCATAATTTTTAAAGGAGGAAGAAAAAATACAGTAAAGAGTGAGAATGCAAGATTATCCATTGTTGATGTTTTTTTCGTTCATTGTTGAATTCAATCTTTAGGGTACATTTATTTCATGAAGACAAAATAATTTGGAAATAAATATGATCGGTTTGTATGATTTACAAAAATAAGTGAATGAAAAATATCTTCGGCATTTATGAAAATATTTAGACATAAATTATTGTTGATAATAAAAATATTTTTTATACAGATGCTCATTTTTTAAAAAAGATTTTTTGAATCATTCATTCGTCCCTTCGCTTTTACACAACTCAACTTGAGATAAAGTTCAACAAAATAAAAAGAATTGAGGAAGATTGCTAGCGACCCATCAAATGATTTTAATGGAAGAATCACAATTCACAAATACTGTGGGGACCCATCTTATTATATCTCAAGGAAGAAAGTGTAGGTTTAATACCACAAAAAATCCTAAATTAATATACTTGTGATACTCAAACTAATTTTTGAATTTTCAAAAATTCCAAACTAGTATGCTTATGACAAATTTACCATTCCATTAGTTTTCGTTAAGTTTTATTGTCAAATTGTTAAGTTGGTGACATATAACAATTGAGGGGTGTATCAGTTTGGGATTTATTCCTCCATTCATCATACGTGTACAATTTTGTAGTGTTTTTTTGGTGGTATTAATTTAACGTAACATAGACTAACAAAAGTAAATTTGTCACAAATATACTAATTTGAGATTTTTGATAGTAAAAAGATTAGTTTGCGGTAAATTTATCATATGTTACCAGTTTGGGAATTTTTGTAGTAAAAAAAAAAAATTAGTTTATAATAAATTTGTTATGAGTGTATTTAATTTGGAGTTTTTCGTGTTATTATCCCAAAAGTATATAGCTTTCAATGATTTCTTCTTCTATGCTGTGTTATGTACTTACTATGTAGAATACATCACATGATTTTTCATAAGCTATTAAAAAAAATATGTGGTTGATCTTTTCATCGTTTTAAAATGATAGTGTTTGCCGTGAAATTTATAAATTTTCTCAAAACTCCAGAGTTTATTTGCAAAGAAGAATAAAAACAAATTAGTGGTTGACCATTTGGGAGTCAATTTATTTGATTAAATATAGATATTAAAAAAAAATTTTGTTAGCATAATAATTTTTAGGTTATTATAAAAATAAAAATAAAAACATCTTATGGTAAGTCACAATTTCTTGGAAAAAAGTGAATTTCACAAAAATTATAATTATTTTTTATTTGATTTATTATGATCTAAAACAGATTAGTATTCTCACAATAAATTAAAAATTGTCACTTAATCATTTATTTTTAAAAAAATACAATACATTTAACATGTAATTTGTACTCATGATAAGAATTTCGTAAACATCATCGTCACGAGAAGTTTCATAAGCTATGACCATAATGTATGATCATATGCTTGTCATGCGAGACATTACAAAACTCGAAATTCCAACAGGCAAATTGCAATTAACCCCCAAAAAAAGAGAGAAAAACTAAGAACGAAATTTTTTTAAACTAAGAACAAAATTACAAATTCGAAAACTTTCATTTTGAAGACGACGTATAAAAATGGCATTTACATCGGTTTCACTCATCAATCGCGCCAACCGATACGCGGAGACCAGACGATCTCCACATATCGCGAGGTCTTCCTCGATCGGTAAGCGAGCACGGGCGCGAGTTTTCCTGCACGTCGGAAAAATAGAACAATTTAAAAAAAAAAAAAAAAAAAAAAAAGCACCTGGTCGAAATGAAATTGACAAGCACGTGAGAAGCACGTGAGCAGCGGCTGACAGAACGAGCAAATTTTCAGCCTTCCGTGCCCCAATTTGCCCCAGAGAAAACTATATTCCTTATCGTCTTCGCTTTTTGCCAGTGGTGGGCCGGCGAATGAAGCTGAAGCTCACCCCACATTATCTCTCTCTCTCTCTCTCTCTCTCTAAATGAGCTTCTTCGTGGTCTCCTTCTGATCCCCACCAAAAAGATATGGGTGGAAACAGAGACCGCCATGGCCGCCACCGCCGTCTCCTCTCCCTCTTCCCGTTGATCTTGTGCCTGTTGTCGCGTCCGTCTGAGGCCAGCGCGCAGGGCGGAGAAGGCGGGGGGACGCCCGTTGTCATCGGGTACGGATACGCGGTCAGGTCCGTGGCCGTTGACCCGTCGGGAACGACGTTGACCGCCGAGCTCCGCCTCATCAACGGGACCGCCGTCTATGGGCCCGACGAACTTTACGAACAGAAACAAAGATGGAGGCATCTTCGTCGCTTCCTTGATTACCATATGAGAGTTTCTTCTTATACCTATTCTATTTCTCTTGATGAATAATATCTGTTGGAAGAAAAGGTTAACTACTTAACTTAACCGCCGGTCATGACAGCTAAGATACAAAGAGAAGGAAAAAAAGAGTAAATGAACCTTTTTGGCCAACTTCTTTTTTTCAGCATTTCTTCATGCTATTTCTTGATCCGAGATCATCCTTCTTCCTTCCTTTCTTTATTTTTCACCGTAGATCTTCTTTGTTGAGTAAGCTCTGTCTTATTTTCCTAACACCGACGTCTCTGCCTTGGCCAAGTGGCTTTTCTCGTGTTTTCTCTGGAAAAGCATTATCCGACCACGTAGGAATTGCAAAAAGAGTAGAAAACGTCGAGAAAAACCGTGCTCATAACGGGGTAGAAGTGATCCGAGTGGGGAAATGCCGGGCCTGGAGATCGGGCCTGTGGCATTACATAAGCCCATTCATCACGAGACCTATCAGTATAGGTTATAGACCCTTTTCTTAACCCGTATTCGATGGGCTAGGTTGTTGCATGGACTAATTATATTTAATAAATGAATCATGAATTAGTCTAAAATGATAAAACTCAAAATAATATGGTGTTAATAAGTCCATAACTTACTTAAATCTAACTCAACTTTATTCTATGAGTCTCTCTTTACTTTTTAAAATGATAAAACCCAAAATAATATGGTGTTAACGAGTCCATAACTTACTTAAATCAAACTTAACTTTATTCTATGAATCTCTCTTTACTTTTTCTCACATTTACTTGATCTCAGGCTTGCTTCTCTTACATTAGTTAGGATATGAGTTTTCCTATATTGGGTTGAATATGTAAGTGTTTTATTAATATGAGTCGGATTTGAATATGAATAACTAAATTTGTATTACATGAGATCAAACCATTTTCGACCCAATCCATCAGTTTAATAAATTTGCTTTTAACATAAATTACATAGAATATTTGTGCCAAACCTAGATTGGATGTGTTTAGTTCGGTTTTGAAGTAATATTTTTGGGAAAATGTAAAGACTTTTGAATTGAAGGGTTTTCTAAAATGCAAATAATATTTGGCATAGTGTATTCTAAAAACATATTGGGAAGCAATATTCACTTAAATGTTTTTTAGTAAAAACTATACCTTATAAAGAACTTTTGCTATTTAAAAAAAAAAAAAAACTCTCAAATTATTTGTCGGCAGGCCAAATCTACTGTTGACCAATTGCCGGTGGCTTCATGTAGCTATCGGACAACCTCACCTAAGGTCATGCAGCCCAAGCATCATTGGCCGACAACTAGATCTAGCCTTCCTGGCCCCTCGCCGATGGTTTAATCCCTTATCGGTGGGGTTGTGTGAGGTGGGGACATTTTCAAAATCATGAAAGTTGAGCAAGGGCAAATTTAGAAGAAAAAAAGTGTATTTGCATTCAAGAACTATAACATTTCAAAGTACTTCAAACCCTACTTTAGACCAAAGGCCTTTAGAGGCTTTGGAAATACGATTGTATTTCCCCAAAGCTTTATAAGAAATTTTCCAAACACCATTTGTATTTGCCCAAGAGATTTTGGAGCCCCAAAGGGCATTGACAATGTTGAGCTAAATGCACCCTAAAGTTGGAAGCGGGCTGTGGTTGTGTTGCCCAAGCCAATAAGGATGGAAGGTGAGCGAGCATAATTGATAAGTGCAATGGGTTTGGAGTCAATCGCTAATTAGAACTTTAATCTTATGTTAGCAATCTTTATGGTCAACATATTTGCAAGAAAATTTAGGGATAAGAATAGTAGGGGCTCTATAATTTTTGTCTAACTTTTTTTCACTTATGTAAGTGTCATAAATTTGAAAAATCGATCACTTAAGTGCCATTGAAGATTTGCCTCACCGAAAAATCTGATGTGGGTATCAGTTGTCTTACATGGATAATTTTTGTAATTTTTTGCTTACTTAAATGTCACAAATATGAAAAATCAATGACTTAAGTATCATCAACAATTTATCACCTCAACCCTATATAGTGAGGGGCCTTGCGACCTTGCTTGAGGCTGATGAGGTTAGGATACACTTGTGCATGAAGCAACCTACCACAAAGGCCCTCCCTTGCAATTGGCGATGGCCTCACCCAAGGCCTTTGCGGCCCCACCAACAAAGGGCAAGGCCTTTGCAATTGGTGCATAAAAAAATAGAAAAACTTAAAAATTATTAAAATAAAAAAAATTATATGCAAAAATTCACATATGATTTGCCAAAAGTGATACTTAAATAATCAATTTCACTTCAATGTTAAACTTAAGTGAGTGAAATAAAAGTTATGACACTTAAGTGAGCACCTTACGAAAATTATGGCACTACTGTTTTTATCCTAAAAATTTAAATTTCAAATCACTACATTGCGAAATTTCTAATTATCGACCAAAGAAACAAAAAGAAATTATCAAATACACAATGACAATACATAATGTGTACATATGTATATATAAGCGTGAAAGGAGAAATATTTTGAAATTTGATTTTTTTTTCTAAGAAGGCTATTGCAAAAATACAAAATAAGCAAATTTTAATACTAGTTCATAGGTGAGATCAAATTGAACTATATTTACAAATTATCCGTGGACACCATATTTTTAATAATTAATGATAATGGTAAAAGAAAAAAGAAACAATCGAGATCTACCAGTGGGCAGCTAAGTTGATTGGGCTTTGGATACTTCATAGTAGAGGTTCCAAGGTCGAAACGCCGTAACTGCTAACATGTTTTAAGTGGGGAGCCAACTTCGCAGCTGCTAACATAACTTAAGTGGAGCCACGATGGTGGGGGAAGCTTTACAACTTCTAACATGTGGGGTCCTATACTAACTTCCTCCAGATATTGATGCTTGGTTCGGGATGCACCGCGCACCCTACGGGCTGTGGGCTGCCCATGCAAGCCCAGCGGGCTCGACGGATTCTGGGCATAAAAAAAAAAAAACAATCGAGAGTAATTTTAATAAATAAAACAGTATATATGTAGATATATGAATCTAGTAGATTGATTTACAATATGCTCTTTTTTGGGCTGTTCGCGCAAAATAGCTAATTTTGGCTTACGTCATCATGGGTCTCCTTCCAGCTTTGAAGCGGGCGGTCATCTTCGAGTCCGAATCGCAGACGCC
The DNA here is from genome assembly GCA_014182885.2 of Eucalyptus caleyi. NCBI lineage: Eukaryota > Viridiplantae > Streptophyta > Magnoliopsida > Myrtales > Myrtaceae > Eucalyptus > Eucalyptus caleyi. The sequence goes on from CM024470.2 coordinate 29,972,197, forward strand.
GACCACCGCCGATTGGAAGTCCCCGACAACCTCATCCCTCGCTGATCTCCTTCCCCTCACCGCCGCCTCTCCGCCGCCGCATCCTCCGACCTCGTCTTCGACCTCCGCAACACCACCCCCTTCTCCTTCGCCGTCTCCCGCCGCTCCTCCGGCGACGTCCTCTTCGACACCTCCACCTCCGACCCCTCTGCCTTCCTCGTCTTCAAGGACCAGTACCTCCAGCTCTCCTCCTCCCTCCCTCCCGGTCGCTCCTCCCTCTACGGTATCGGAGAGCACACGAAGCCATCGCTCCGGCTCCAGCCCAACCAAACCCTTACTCTCTGGAACGCCGACATCGCCAGTGCGAACCTCGATGTCAACTTGTACGGGTCGCATCCGTTTTACATGGACATCAGGTCGTCCGTGGGCGGCCGCGGCTGCCGTGGCAGAGAAGTTGGGGCGGGCACGAGCCACGGCGTTCTATTACTGAACAGTAATGGCATGGACGTGGTGTACACTAGCGATAGGATCACTTACAAGGTGATCGATGGGATGTTGGATTTGTATTTCTTCCTGGGGCGTCGCCGGAGGCAGTCATGGAGCAGTACATCGAGCTCATTGGCCGGCCGACCCCAATGCCATACTGGTCCTTTGGTACGCCCATTTCGATTGTTTGTTAAAAAATATTTTGGGTTGTGTGCGGAAGCATGGTTTTAGTTATGGATGATAGTTTTTGATTAGTGATGTGTGCAAGTGTATGGTATATTTTGTGGAGGATGAACAAGGGACAAGGTAGGATAATTTGAAGGATATAGGACATGAGATATATGGAAAATAGTTTTATTAGTTAAACAAACTAGTTTGATGAAAATACAATGAAGGTCTAAGACCTTTCAAGGTGGAGAGTTCACCCCCACATACAAGGTGGAGGTAACCTCTCACACACGGTGGAGGGTTTCCCCTCACACACCCACATGATCAACATTTAAGCCTATTTATAGGCGTGAATCACCGCCATCCTTCACCGACATTGAGTACAAAAATAATATAAAATTACAGCTGGCTTCTTGTCTTCTCTTGTTGCGACTTCTTCCGCATCTTCTGGTGGCTTCTCAATTATTCTTCATTTTTCTATTCTCTCGGCTACCCACGTACTCTAGATCATTCTTTCTTCATGGTCAAGCAGCCATTGTTGACTTTCATTCAAGATTTCCCATGCACAAATTTCCCATGCACGTAGAGCTTATTCTCTTGAAAACTCCAGCAACTACTATAATATTATTTTATTGTGTGCCCATCTTTTCTTGATCAACTTGAGGCTTCTTCACGTGAATGTTAGTAATTTCTAGATTTTGTTGAAAATGGATCACTAATTTCCAACATTGTTGATGCTGACATTTGATGAATTTGATTTTACTATTGTGTTTCGGCTTCTGTAGCTTATTCTGCAGTAAATGTGAGATTTTGAGCATAATTATGCGTTGAAGAGGATGGAATCGAAGATTATGAGTTTATTGCCCTTGACTTGCTTTATGAGTTTATTCTCTCATGAAGATGACACTAGTCTATCACTCAACAAATTGTGTCTGTTATGCTCAATAAGGAACAAATCTTAGAGACATTGCATGTTATTTTCCTTTGAAAACCAATGCTTCCCAACCCCCAACTGATCCTACCACAAGTACTCACTGATGTTCAAGAAACGTTGTTTGTTTTTCCTGGTATATGGCTAGATGTAGATCAGTTACAAAGTTTGATTCATGGTAGATGGCTTCTTCTGCACTTTTTGCTTGACAAGTTTGGAATGTGGTTCTACTGATAAAGTATCTGTGATTTACTTTCTAGGATTTCATCAATGTCGATATGGTTACAAGAATGTCGCAGACTTAGAGGGCGTGGTAGCTGGTTATGCAAAAGCTAATATACCATTGGAAGTATGTGGACCGACATCGATTACATGGATGCATATAAAGACTTCACTCTTGACCCTATCAATTTTCCAGTGGAAAAGATGAAAGAATTTGTCAGCAACCTTCACAAGGACCATAAAAAATATGTCCTGATACTTGATCCAAGTACACTAGTGCAGAAATGCTTGTGGGGTGCGTTTGGGAACTGCTTTTGGGAAAAACTTTTAAGGAAATGCAAAGACCTTTGGTCTAAAGGCCTTGGGTGAAATGCAAAAACTGTTTGGTAAACTATAATTGAAAAGTGCCTTGAGAAGCAACTTTGGAAAAATGTTGTTTGGTAAACACATATTTGTTGGAAGTCCTTTAGCGCAATTAATTTAAGCTTTTATTTTTTATTTTTTAAAAATTGAAAACAAAAATAGTGATTTTTTTATTTATATTTTTACACTAAGATGTATATATAAAAAGAGATATATTAACAAATTTAATGACTATTTTTTTTTTAATATTTTTGCACTGAGATGTATATATAAAAGAGATATATTAACAAATTCAATAAATTTTTTTAAATATATTTTGCACTGAGATATATATATATAAACAAATTCAATGACTTTTTTTATTTTTTTTATTTTTTTGCACTAAGATGTATATATAAAAGAGATATATTAACAAAAAGAAATAGTAATTTCATTATAATAAACATGATTACATATGCATCAAAGAAAGAAATAGGTCTTTATTGAAAATTACAAACATCCTCATCAAGTATTTGCTAAACTCATTGCTATTTGATCACGTAAACGCGTCATGTCGGAAAATAAATTGTCATTTGAAATACCGGCCTCCTCATTTGTATTATGAAGGTCAACTAAATATCTATAATTGGAACCCAAATCTACTCTTGCAAAATGTCTATCATTGGCGACATTTCGTCATATGTAATTATGCAAAGTCATTGCTACTACAACAACTTTTACTTGCTTTTCAAAGGGGAAATTTGGCATATACTTTAGGATCTTCCACTTCTTCTTCAACATACCAAAAGCTCGTTCAATTTCTGGTCGTAGTGAGGAATGATCACGATTAAATACCTCTTGATAGCCTGTAGGGATGGGACCTTGTTGAAATTCTGGCAAATGATATTTAACTTCTTTTTATGGTCCCGAATAACCCGTCGAATTTGGATATCTAACATCTACTAAATAATATTTACCTACATAAATATAATATAAATTTGATCAACATATACCATATTTATACATATTAATGTACAAAAACCATTAATTAACAAACCTGGAGGAGGATGAGGAAATTGCATATTATGTCTCCCTAAAGCTTCATAGAAAATACGAGTATTATGGGCTTGGCCCTCCCAACCAGCCCAAACATAAGTGAATTCTATATTAAAATTACACACCGCTAAGTGTCGCGACCTCTTTTTTTTCGACGCCCACAATCGGTTACAGGCGCCTAAGAAGGCTAATGGCTCGGCTGAAATTAGTTATGTCCTGACTCTCCGAAGTCCACCATTTCACGACTTTAATAGTCTAAATTTTTAACCTGTAAATCAATTTTTAAAATGGAATCGCCACTAATCGATTTGGGGTGGGTTGATTAGAAACCCAAGTAAAGTATCGGGAGAAATACTCACTCCTGCGCAACCAGAGAAATTAGGATCGGGGACTTGATTACACTAGTTAATCATTAATGCCCTTTCGGTACCTAATCTTGTTTAAACCCTGAGGTTTTTGGATGTTCGAGGATTTTCCATGCATTTTCGATGTTCGAGGGATTCTCCATGCATTTTTGGAGAAAAACATTTTTTTGGGGTCTTTTTCTTTTTTTTTTTTTTTTTTTACATAAAAGGGATTTTTTTTTGTATTTTTGAAAAAAATACAAGCTTTTTGGCTTTTTATGAGCTTTTGGCATTTTTTTTTGGATTTTTTGACATTTTTTTGGAAGATATGAAATATTTTTTATTTTTTGATTTTTCGGAAAATAAAATATTTTTTTATATTTTTTTAAATATTTTTGGAAAATAAAGTATTTTTAATTTTTCTTGATTTTTTTAGAAAATAGAACATTTTTCAACATTTTTAAATATTTTTCGATTTTCTGGAAATTAAAACATTTTTTTAATTTTTTTCAAAAATAAATTATTTTTATTTTTTAAAATATTATTTTATATTAAAATAATATTATATTTTAAAAAAATGACCCGGGTCGGATTCCGGGTTGGGGCCGAGCCGGGTCATCGAACTGCGACCCGGAGACTCGGATTTTTTGACTGTTTTTCTTTTTAAATGTAAAAGCCCAAACCCATTTTGACATGATTTCATAAAAAAAAATCCCAGCCCAACAGCTACCCAGCCCACGCGAACAAAAACAACCCAGGCGAAAACCCTACCCGGCTGCCGACTCGGGTCCGACTCGAGGGAAACCCTACCCGGACACCGACCCGGGTTCCAGCCACTTGGGGTTCACGGGAACCCTACCCGAGCGACGACCCAGGTCTGACACGGCCTCGACCCGACGCGGCACTTCCTCTTTCTCGTCTAATCGCGGCGCTGACGGAGGGGCTGGGACGACGGATTGGCGACGGCCGAGCGGCGATATAGAGGACAGCAGCGGCCGGTCGTTCGTCGGACTGAAGAGCAAGAATCAACAATAGCAGTGGAGATCTATTTGGCTGGTCGGGACTAGGGATTAGGGCTTCACGGACAGGGGGCGACGGCAGCGACACAGTAGACAGGGACGGTGAGGGGTGGCAAGCGGAAACGCCGACGGCCGAGCGAGGCTGATACCTGTCTATGGAGAGGGTCCGGCACGACGGCGTGGAGAATGGTGACGGCAGGGAGCGGCGGTCGGGATGGTGCAGCGATAGCGGGCCCTTAACCTTCGCAGATCTGGAGCGGCATCGAGCACGACTCGAGGTGGCGTCGGGGGTGCGACAGAGCTAAATCGACCCCAGATCTGGTGCGGCTTTGGGCGAATAGGTCGCAACAACGGCGTTGGGGTGGTCGGGAGTGCACGGCTCGGCGTTGGGCAGCGTCGACGGTACCTGCTTTCTCCTCGAATCTGACCCTCCCTCCTTCAGCTTCTCTCGTTCAGCCTTCTCACACTCAGCTCTAACCTCTCACCTCGAGTCTCTTCCCCTCCAGCTTCTCTCTCTCTCTTTCCCCCTCCGGCGAGGCTCGGATTCGTGGGTTGCGAGTCCTCGGACCCCCTCTGAAGTCTCTCAGTGGAGTGCCCAAGGCCTGCGACTTCGAATCATCCCCCTCTCTCTCTACCCTCTCCTTCGGCGAGCCTCGGATCCTTGGCCGTTCAACCTCGGACCTCCCCTGAAGTCTCTCAGTGGGTTGTCCGAGGTTTACAAGCCCTAGATCCGACTCTCCCTCTCTCTGTGTCTGTTCTTCGTCGGGGATGGAGGGCCTATTTATAGGCCGAGGGGTGGCCGATCGACGGAGCTTGACCGTTGGTCTTCGCATGCCGAACCGCCTCCACCGACCGAACCAACGTCCCATCCGAGCTTCTCCACAAGGCGTGCTCGGCATTGAAGGAAGTCCATGATGGCGCCCGAGATCTGTCTCTTCTGGCCGACGTCGGCCTACCCTCCTCGGCCATAGGTTGTCTTCGAGCGCGTCGTCGTCGCTGCGCGTGAACTACAGAGGCAGAGAAGGAAGGAGCGAGGAAGAAGAAGAAGGAAGAAGAAGGAGAAAAAGGGGGGTGGGCCAAGTCGTGCGAGCCCACGTGAAGAAAATGGGGATGGGCTGTTGCTTTTTTTTTTTTGCTTTTTTGCTTTTCTTGTTTTTATTTGTTTTTTTCTTGTTTGTTGTTTTTTTGTTTTCTTTTTGTTTTTATTGAATTTATTTGAAAAAGAGGCAAAAAATACAAAAATAAAGAAACTTAAGCCTAATTAAAAACCTAATCAAAATTTAGGTGTCAACACTAAGACATTTTGAGTCGTTGTACATTTTCGACCAATAAAACGAATCTGATCTTTTACAAGTAACACCGCTGGGATATGAGTGCCATCAATAACTCCAATACAATCCTAAAACAAAAATGCAAATATTATTATATAATCAAAATTTGCATTTAGTTCTTTCTTTCTATTGAATAATCAAAACATACCTTAAAATATGGATAAAATCTTCCATTATTTTTTATCTTCTCCAGAACATCCCTAAATTGCAAATCAGCTGGTTGGATCAAATCTTTTCCCATTTCACATACTTTGTTTAATACTGAGCTAAAGTACCTGCTTATAGTTTTCCCAGAGCGTTGAAAACGTTCTTGTGTTAACTTGTTACCTATATCATGTCCTAAAATATGAAGAAATATTCCAACTATTTCTCTAACACCAATATTCCTAGTTCCTTCAAGACCATAGCGTGTTACTAAATCATACATTAAATTATTAAATACAATCTTATCCATCATAAACATTTGATAACACCTTATCGGATTAGCATCTTCGCCCATCAACTCTTCTAACCATGCATATCCAGTATATGATGATGTCCTGCAAAGTTTTTTTTGACTGTATATTGCTTGATAAGGGATTGTGGCTTGAGTAATTTCCACAAGTTGATTGAATTCCTCATCCTCGTTCTCATAGATTTCTCTTTCAGGAGAATCGTCCATATATGTTTAAAGTAATAAAACAGTAAGAAAAGTGATGAATAATCATCCATCAATGGAACAATTATTTTCCATAATATATATGCAAATTCCACCAAATCAAAATAACATAAACACACATGTCTCACATTAAAACATAATCAGAAGAAGAGTTCACAAGTAGTGCAAATTAGCAACCGAAAATAAATCTCTCATTACAACATAGATTAATATGAAAGAGCTCAAAGAAATAACTAATATCCTAACGGCGACTGTCATGCTCTTCCAACTTATATTTCAGCCACTCAACTTTTTCTTCATCTTCATCTAAGTTCATAAAAATCTGCCTATTGTCTTTCTTTTCAGCAAAATAAGAGAGTGCAAAAACGAACAACTTTCTGTCTTACTTAATCTCAGGTATGTTTTTCAATGTTTGCACAATTTCTTTGTAAGGATCAAACTCTTTTGCAACCGATGTTGCATTGCTCCTACTCTTAACAGCTGAACAATGTCTGTCGATTTGTGATGCTAACTTATCAGGTCCGATCAATTTTTTTCCTCTTTTTCCTCGAGCTTGCTTCGTTGAACTTTCTACCGTCCTTTTATTGCTCTTACTTTGACTTGGTTGAGCATTTCTTTCACCTACATCACCCTCTAAAGTATCATCAGTAGATCCTGCACAATCACCAATATCAGCTTGTGTGGTCTCAACATTCTTATTATTGCATAAAACTTATGCATGATTCCAGGTAACACTTCCAATAGCAACTATACCCCGGAACATTTGATCCAACAAAGCTTCAATATCTTGATGTATGCCTTTCGTTCGAAAGGCTCTAAGCTTAGCATTGGCCTGTTATAATAAAATATTTTTAGAAGTTATATTATGAAAATTGAACTTACAAAACAAAAAGTAACAAAAAATTAAATAAACACCTGAATTTTTCTCTCCCACCATTCGTCACTCGCGTCAATGGTTTTCTTCCTTGGATCCCATCCTAGTCTTGTTTCCTTTTGAACCAATTGCTTCCATTTTTTCCATTCTTCCTTTAAATTATCCCACTTACTCTTCATTTTATTTTTATCATATTTTTCCCCTCAACTCCTCAAACTTGTTAATTATATCCGTCCATCCATCCATTTTGTTGCTTGCAAGACGGTTGCCTTTTTCAATTTGTTCAATGCATAATCGACAAAAAGTTTCTATATCTTCAGGGCTCCAATATGTTTTTTCCTTTGATGAACTTGCCATCTTTCAATAAAATGAATACAAACATATTTGAAAAATGAAAAGAGATGATGTTAACTATGAACACAAAGTAAGGGACACTACAAATAAATTAAAATGCAATTCATATAAACCCATGAAAGAGCACACCAAGCTGGACATGTAAGTGGGGAAAAAGAACAAAAACATAAGAAATAGAAGTGAAAGAACCTGGATTCAAAGTGGGACAATCGACATCTTTTGAGCGAAGAGAGAGAGGAGCACTTTGGTGAAAGAATATGAACAAGGAGCATATATCCTGCTGTGGAAATTGAAACACACACAAACAATCAAAATAAAACATGTTCCTAACTCAGTAGCTGAAACAGTTAAGCATGACAACGTCAATCATATTCACCCATTTCACTAAAATAAACCCGGCCCATACAAAAGCCTCTTTTCTTTCAAAACTATTCATAGCCTAGCTTAGAAAATACCTAAAATAAATCAAACCCAGCTCAACTTCAACACTCAAGCCTACTCGCATTAAACCTACGATTTATTAAGCCCATAACTCACCACTCTAGCTATCTCAACATAGTCTTTCACACCCCAACGCACGCTCGTAGCCTCCTTCCCCGGTAAACTGAGGACCTCCAGAAACTTGCACACTTTTGTCTTACCTCGGGATGAAGAAATTACACTAAGGGGGAAAAGTCTGCACATCAAAGGATTCATATTCTAAAGAATAAGATATAAATTTTCTTACAGAAGATTAGACATCAGAATGCTTGTTGACATTTAGAAACCAAAGATGTGCTTGAACTACCCAAATAAATAAAACCTCAATGTTGATTTTAGATGGAGAAACAGGGTAAAACAAATAGGGAAGGCATGGGAAGACACTATGAGAGAAGACTTTCATCATGGAGGATTTGATACTAAATATGTCAATGACACAACGTGATCCGTGCAACCAGACCCATTGAGGATGAGAAGCCTTGTTTATCGACAATTTCGTTGCATAAAAGCAATATTTTGCATTGAGGCGTGAATTGCAACTTTTTGAGTATTTAACCTTAAAATCATTTTAAAAGCACGAAGAAAAACAGAATAAGAGTCAACCAATTCTTCTTCAAGAGAAAGTCCAATCAAAGGAGACATTGTCATGGTGTACTCAGATGAGAACTTATAGGTTATAGCACAAAACTATGACTGCACATAAAGAGTCAATATCACTATATTATACTAATTTTCAACCCTGTTCAAATATTTAACATCTGAAATTGACAGTATTGCATCGTACTAAAAAATATGCGGCAGCATGTAGCATGCATCATTAAGTAAACCGATGTCTAGTTTCATAATCTACACATTCAAGCTTCAAATTAAAAGTAACCCGTGCATAACCACAAGCTATATGCGGCCACCATGCACCACCATCCACAGACAATGCCATTAACCATCTCTTCTGAGCACCGCTATGAGCCATCAAACATTTTTTTTTAAAACAAAAACCAGGCAGAACAAATATGCACAAGAGCTATAAAGTGTCCATGACTAGCAACTGTTTTAGCTTCATCACAGCATGAGCTTTACCTAGCTATAAGACCCTAAACTTTGAAGGGCCAATTTTTATTTTTCGCCGAAAACTCAGGTTTGCCGAAAAATCTTTGGAGGATAAGTCGACGTTTCTTAAATAAATCGTGACATGACAGAATTTTCAATTTCTAAAATCGGGTTCAATTTCATGGTTAATTTCAACCGGACGCGATTTTAGTGTAACCTAACCTACTAGGTAGTTTTTAGGAATTTTTAGCGCATTTGACCCGTGGTCGATTATTTTTTAGCCACTTTGTACATCTTTGACTCATTGGCAACTCTCGATTATCATGAAAATCTCGAAATTTCAAATACAGGCACAAGGTATATAAACAACAAAAAAATCGGTTTAATGCCATTCGACGAAAATTTTGCAATTAGGTGGAATCACCAACACTTTAATCACATGCATCTATCGAAACGACCTATCTTCGGTCTTTGATCGATTTTGATGGTGCCATATTGACTCTTGCGGATTAGCACAATTGAGTAGTCGGTTTCTGGTCGAATTCTCAACTCTATTGCATTTAGATCATTTAATGGCTTCACCTGATAGGCTAGTTATCTCATGAGTGGCCAACTCAGAGAAAAATGCCATAGGTGCGTCGATGAAAAGCTCATTTCATATCATCGAAAACAGGGTTGAAAATCAGGATGTCACATAAACTCAATGAAATTAACTGAGCAATTAAATGAAATCAATTGATTAAAGAGAATCCGATGGCCTAATCGATGAACTTTGGCTACCAAGACTTCAAGTGTCGCAAGTTGAGGGAGGCCAATGCACACTAATGCAAATTAGCCAAAACTGGATGCAGTTGATTTAACACTATCCAACTCCAATATAAATTTTGACAAAACCACAATCATTTAGTTTAATTCGACCAAATTATTGAGCATGCAGTATCATATTTAAAGGCGAAATTCCCTAATTGACCCTATTACGCTTGACCTACTCTAGACTAGCATTCAATTTGATCAATGGAAGTTCAATTTGCAATCTTCTACATTATTCAAACTAGTAAGTACTCCACTTGCTCCTCATTTTAGATTATCGGCTAATTTATGTCCATAAATAAATGAGGATATAAAAAATGTCACATATTCCATACTCTAATGTAGTTGGTAGTTTTATATATGATATGGTTTGTACTCGACTAGACATTTCACATGTTATCAGTGAGGTAATTAGATATTAAACATGCATAGGCAAAATTTATGGGCAAGCTATGAAGTGGATTTTGACGTAGTTGAAGGGTAATTTTGATTTTAGTTTAGAGTTTGAGAAAACTAGTGACACTCTTACAAGATATGTTGATTTTGATTATACCGGTGGCATTGACGAGATCTTTGATCGAGTACATCTTTACTAGTAGAGGTTGTGTAGTCTGTTGGAAATTTACTTTATAGCATATGATTGCTTTGTCTACTACAAAGGCAAAGTATTTGGCTATTATAGACACCATTAAAGATGATATATGGTTAAGAGGCTTATTTGAAGAGCACAATATGGATCATGGCGGGACTGTTTCCATAGTGATGGTTAGACATCTTGCTAAAGATCAATGGTATCATGAGAGGACATAGCACATTAATGTGTGGTATCACTTTATTCAAGACATTCTTATTGATGGCTATATCAAGGTATTGAAGATTGGTACAAAAAACAATCTAGCTGATATGTTGACGAAGCCCTTGCCTATTGCCAAATTCAATTACTACTTGGATTTTTTTAATGTTTGTTGTACCTGGGTACTCTAGAGAAAGGAGAAGATCGTTCATTGCTTATGTAGAATTTAAGCCAAGGTGGAAATTTATTGAATATGTCTTGAATTATCTGTAGGCTTGAGCCAATGTTAGGGCTTGAGAGCAACGTAAATATTTTTTTTCCTCGAATTATTAGATTAAGAAATTGAGATAGAAAAAGACTTAGGTTTTTGAGCCATTTTTTGTAATTCTTGAAATTTTATATGGATTTTGCTTTTCCACTTTCCGTAGTTTTTCCCGCAAGGATTTCCATGTAAATTTGCTTGTTCTTTTCTTCTTCTCAGCTTTAATTTTGTTGTAATTTTTGTATCGGTTGCTACAAATTCTAAATGAGATACAAAAAAACTAGTAAGAAAACCAAACTAACCATATCATGAAGTGCAAGAGGCACCTTAATGCATCATGAATTAGTAAACTTTGCACGAGGGAGCAATGTCATAGAAAACTGACATTTATTTATTCTTTGTTTTTCTAAATTTAGGTGAAAAATAAAGTCTTAACCTTATGGAAAAAAATGCCTAATTGAGTATAAATCTCGAGCATGAAAAATGGCAAGACTTTCTTAATTATACATCTATTGACAAAAGATTAAGGAAACTTTTAAATAAGAGCTTGAAGTGAACCTTGTTCCAGATAATAGTTCAAAGTGCACTTATTTTTCCAAATAAAGATATAAAATTGATCATGTTTCAAAAAAGAGCCTGAAGTAGCTATGTTAGTTTCAAAGAAGAGCCTTCTTTTCATTCTTTACCTTTTTCTAAATCTTTTTTCATTTTCTTTTTTTCCCTTTCTGATTGTTTTCTTTCTTCTCCACTAGTAATCGATCTCATGCGATGGCTGACTATTGGCAATGCTTGGAAAGGGCTGGGCAAGGGATAGCCTTGCTAGATCTAAGCGAGGCAACCCTCGCTCGCAACCAGTGAGGGTTGTAGCCCTTGCTTAGTGGTTGGTGAGAGTAATTAGGCCCTCATGGAAAAGTAAAAAAAAAAAAATTAAAATTTAACATTGTCTTTAGAGGAAAAATGCCCTTGATCGGCCAAAACATTTAGCTATAGTCAAGCCTTTATTTAAAACAATCATGACCACTCTAGGCTCTCATTTGACATAAGATCTACTTCAAACTCTTTGTTACAAAATGATGGCACTTTAGAATCTTATTTATAATTTCCCAAAGATTAAAGCTTCATTTATTTCATGGAAAATGAATGGTTGGGAAAATATTTTTCAAAAAATAATTTCTTATATCGCTTGAAATAATTCGTCAATGAAAAATGTTTTTATTATTGATAAAAATTTATATCTAAGTATTTTCGTAAACAATAAAAATATATATCGTTGATTCATTTTTGTAGTCGGTACAAGCAGTCATGTTTAGCATAAGAACGCAAGACCGTGCAATAAAAATATTCATGATTAGGTGTCAAATTATGTCATTGTCAACAGATTTGATCTTTAATTTTCATGAAACACACAAGAGTTTTTTGGGCAAAAAATTTAGGTGTAAACATAGACCAGTCGCCATGGTGATTGTGTGTCTAATCATAGGGCTAGTGAAGGATCATCCCTTCATATTCCTACACCCCCAACTTGAGATAAAAACGTCACTAGTGGCGTGAGTAACCGCATTTTTCATCAAATTATCGTGGTGGATAATGAATCACGTTACATAAATTTCATGTAGGGCTCATCATGTTAAATCTTAAGACAAAAGAGCATTAAGCTTCCACATGATTTCTCCTCAAGTCACTCTTTAACTAAATCTTGATTGAAAAAAGTGCAATTACTTTGTACTTTTAATGAAGATTTCCCTGTAATCAAGATCACAAAAAGTTTCATAATTTACAATCCGTAATGTATAATCATGCATGCATCATGTTTGACATTACAGAACTCGAAATATTAAGCCTTGCTCGACCGATACACGAGCGCGGGCAAGAGTTTCCCTCCGACGAGCACGTGAGAAGTGCGTGAGCCGGCCCCGCCAAATTGGAATTCCCCCAATCTCGCGGGCCCCGCAATCCACCCCGTAAAGAAAGTTATCCTGATGTGGACGGAAATGGCAGACAAACCGTGGGAAGTCCACCACAGGCGGCAGATGAAAATCGAAGCTCCTCCCACTCTCTCTCTCTCTCTCTCTCTCTCTCTCTCTCTCTCTCTAGCTGAAAACATGCGGAGTAGCAGAGACCATCATCGCTGTCTTCTTCTACCTCTCTTTGCGTTGTTGATCTTCTTGTATCTGCTGTCGTCTACGTCGGACGTCCGCGCGTCGGTCGGAGAAGGCGAGGGGACGCCCGGCGTCATCGGGTATGGATACAGGTCAGGTCCGTGACCGTCGACGCGTCGGGAACGGCGTTGACCGCCAAGCTCCGCCTCATCAAGGCAACCACCGTCTACGGGCCTGACGTCGAGAGCCTCCGCCTTGTTGCCAGGTCTTATTTTAGCAATGTTTTAAGTATTTTTGCTAGATTCATTTTTACAATCGACATATATGCGCAAAAAAAAAAAAAATTTGTTAGTTATATATATCAATTGAAATCATTCTATTGTTACATAATAAAAATTCATAGTATAAATATACGTAAAAAAAGTAGAAAAATATTTCGATTTTTCAAATTATCCTAAGAAGGTTTTTGCTGGAAAGAAAATAATCAAACTTCGATATTGAAACACCTGCAAGATTAAATTAAATGTTAGTTTATATATATATATTATATTATATTTGTAAGATAAATAATAAAGTATATTTTAATGGGTAATTTTTGCTGACGTCATCACGGTTCTCCTTCCAGCTTCGAAGCGAGCGGTCGTCTTCGGGTCCGAATCACAGACGCTGACCGCCGCCGATGGGAAGTCCCCGACGACCTCATCCCTCATCGACCTCCGTCCCCTCCCCGCCGAACCCCGACTCCGCCGCCGTCGCCACCGCCGTCCCCCTCCGGCTCCCACCGCCGCCTCTCCGCCGCCTCCTCCGACCTCGTCTTCGACCTCCGCAACACCACCCCCTTCTCCTTCGCCGTCTCCCGCCGCTCCTCCGGCGACGTCCTCTTCGACACCTCCACCTCCGACCCCTCCGCCTTCCTCGTCTTCAAGGACCAGTACCTCCAGCTCTCCTCCTCCCTCCCTCCCGGCCGCTCCTCCCTGTACGGGATCGGAGAGCACACGAAGCCGTCGCTCCGGCTCCTGCCCAACCAAACCCTTACTCTCTGGAACGCTGACATCCGTAGTGCGTACCTCGATGTCAACCTGTACGGGTCGCATCCGTTTTACATGGACGTCAGGTCGTCCGTTGGCAGCGGCGGGGGCGGCGGTGGAGGAGTTGGGGCGGGCACGAGCCATGGCGTTCTGTTGCTAAGCAGCAATGGCATGGACGTGGTGTACACTGGCGATAGGATCACTTACAAGGTGATCGGTGGGGTGTTGGATTTGTATTTCTTCCCTGGGCCATCACCGGAGGCGGTCATGGAGCAGTACACCGAGCTCATTGGCCGGCCGACCCCGATGCCATACTGGTCCTTCGGTATCTGGTTTTGATGAGTTTCTTTCAATTGTTGCTGCTCATATTTTGATGAATTTGATTCCACTATTGCTCATTGACTTCTGTAGCTTATTTTGGTAGTATCTAGCATAATGAAGATGGAATTGAAGAGTTTATTGCCATTGACTTGCTTTATAAGTTTTTTTTTTTTATTTTCTCACGGAGATGACACTAGTCAGACTTTGCATGTTATGCTCAATAGGAAACAAATCTGAAGGTGTGTTATTATCCATTGAAAACCACTGTTTCCCGACCCCCAGCTGATCCTACCACAGTGCTCACTGATGTTCAAGAAATGTGGTCGCTTTACTTGTATATATTGCTAGGCGTAGATCAGTTGTAAAGTTTGATTCACAGTAGATGGCTTCTTCTGCATGTGTTACTTGACTAGTTTGAAATGTTAGTTCTATTGATGAAGTATCATTAATTTACTTTCAAGGATTTCATCAATGCCGGTGGGGTTACAAGAATGTCCCAGACTTAGAGGGCGTGGTAGCTGGTTATGCAAAAGCTAATATTCCACTGGAAGTTATGTGGACCGACATTGATCATATGGATGCAAATAAGGACTTCACTCTTGACCCTATCAATTTTCCGGTGGAAAAGATGAAAGAATTTGTCAGCAGCCTTCACGAGAACGGTCAAAAGTATGTCCTGATACTTGATCCAGGTATGCTGGTGCCGAAATGCTTGTGGTCGAAACTTGGTCTTTTTATTTCTTGCAAATTGCCATCTTAATAATACTTTCCTTTTCTCTCGAATGGGTGATCTTTAACAGGCATTAGTGTGAACAAGACATATGGGACCTACATCAGGGGGATGCAAGCCGACATCTTCATCAAGCGTGAGGGAGTGCCATATTTAGGTCGTGTTTGGCCAGGGCCAGTGTACTTCCCTGACTTCCTTCACCCATCTAGTGAGAGTTATTGGGGTGGGGAGATAAAGAGGTTTCACGATGTTCTTCCATTTGATGGCCTATGGATCGACATGAACGAGTTGTCCAACTTCAATGATCCTCCGCCTCTTCCTTCCACTCTTGACAATCCCCCCTACAAAATGAACAACGCAGGAGTTCATCGGCCTATCAACAACAAAACTGTCCCTGCAACGTCACTTCATTTTGGAAATATTTCAGAATACAATGCTCATAACCTCTATGGACTCTTGGAAGCCAGAGCAACAAACAAGGCCTTAGTCAATGTTACTGGTAAAAGGCCATTCATTCTCTCGAGATCGACTTTTCTAAGCTCTGGCAAACACACTGCACACTGGACTGGAGACAATGCCGCCACATGGGATGACTTGGCTTACTCAGTTCCTGCAATTTTAAATTTTGGGCTCTTCGGAATTCCAATGGTAGGAGCTGATATATGCGGTTTCTTCTGGGACACAACCGAAGAGCTCTGCAACAGATGGATTCAGGTAAACATCTTCCATGCCTTTTCTTAATTTATATTGACTGAGCTGCTCTGCAACCGAGTAGCTTTAAGCCTTTCTTGATATGTATTTAGACATAGGAGTTGATCAATTTTCTTTTCCTTTTTTCTTAGGGGGGCAGGGAATTTTACTTCCTTTTAAAGAAAGAAATAAACTACATAAATTTTCTTTAGGGTGAGGGGAAGTTCGGTTATCTTTTTGCTAGTAATTCATGTTATGTTGAATATGTCAAGTGGCAAATGAATAGAGGTGTAAATCATGTTTTTTTGTCATACACATTTAAGCACTTATTTTAGAGCTTTTATTGATGCAGCTAGGGGCCTTTTATCCCTTTGCAAGAGATCACTCTGACATTAACTCTAATCGTCAAGAACTCTATCTCTGGGATTCTGTCGCTACATCCGCCAGGAAGGTGCTCGGGCTTCGTTATCGCTTGCTCCCATACTTGTATACCTTGATGTATGAGGCATATCGAAAGGGGATACCCATTGCCCGGCCCCTGTTTTTCTCATTCCCTGAGGATAAGATGACTTACCTTATCAATTCCCAGTTCTTAATTGGTAAGGGTGTGATGGTGACTCCCGTACTACAATCTGGTGCCAATACAGTGGATGCTTATATCCCGAGTGGAAACTGGTTCGATCTCTTCAATTACTCAAATTCAGTGAGTACTGCTTCAGGAATGAATGTGATTCTCAATGCACCGCCTGATCATCCTCATGTGCATGTGAGGGAAGCTAATATATTGGCCATGCAAGGAGAGGCCATGACTACAGAAGAAGCTCGGAGAACGCCATTCGAGCTGTTAGTTGCGGTTGATAAGAATGGGAATAGCTCAGGACAAGTGTTCTTGGACAATGGAGAGGATGTTGAAATGGGAGGGGAAGGAAATAAGTGGACTTTGGTGAAGTTTTATTGTGAGAAAACAGGGAGTGGTGTTGTTGTCAGATCAGAAGTTGTTAATGGGGAATTTGCTCTCATTGAGAAGTGGGTAATTGACAAGGTGACCATTCTAGGATTGAGAAAAGGCACTAGGATGACGAAACTGAGAGGGCATGAGTTATACAATGAAGTAGAAGCAAAGTCCGGGCAAAGAACACTGACAACAGCGAGAAAATCGAGTGGTGGTGGAGAGTTTGTGATTGCTGAAGTCTCAGGATTGTCACTTCTTTTAGGAAAGACATTCAAGTTGGAAGTGAAAGTGCCCCAATCCTAGGACCAA
The DNA here is from genome assembly GCA_014182885.2 of Eucalyptus caleyi. Lineage (NCBI taxonomy): Eukaryota > Viridiplantae > Streptophyta > Magnoliopsida > Myrtales > Myrtaceae > Eucalyptus > Eucalyptus caleyi. Next base: position 29,989,482 of record CM024470.2, read on the forward strand.
ACATTATTAAAAGAAACCAGTCAGGGTGTAATGAAGAATGAAAGCATGTCTTCAATAAGTTTGTATTTCTAAAAAGATAAAGCCCCCCAGTATCTAGCGACTACTTGCCATCACTGGCTCTTTCTTTTCCCCATTCTGATGGGAGTGTGCGTATTGTGAACTGCTTAAGATCCCTAGATAAAATTTCCTAATTTTTTTTCTTAGTAAAGAATATTTTGAAAAAAAAAAAGAAATTGTGTATTCTTAGAAAAGCATGTAAAGAGACTCTAAAATCATGACAAATTGTTCAATTAGTCTCAAACTTACTATGCAGATTGTGATGAGATGATTGGTTTCTAATTATCAAAATAAAATAGGGTCACAAATATATATATGCTCATATGTGCATAACCCTACTCATAACTAAGTTACTATTTTACCCTTATTACTTACAATATTTTCAACACTCCCCCTCAAGATGGGATATAGATATCAAATAATCCCAACTTGTTACGAAAGATGCTCACTCTATTCCCCCATAGAGATTTCGTAAAAATGTATGCGAGTTGATCCTCCGACTTTGTGTGTTGAAGAATAATCTCACCTTTCTGAACTTTTTCTCGCACAAAATGACAATCAACCTCAATGTGCTTAGTTCTCTCTTGGAAGACTAGATTAGATGCAATATGAATAGCGGATTGATTATCACAACACAACACTGATGGATTTGATGGTGACATTCCAATCTCTAATAGTAACATTCTTAACCATAGTAATTCACTTGTCACATGTGCCATAGCACAATATTCAGCTTCAGCGCTTGATTGGGAAACTACATGTTGTTTCTTGCTTTTCCATGCAACTAAATTACCCCCAAGAAACACACAATAGCATGAAGTAAATCTCCTATCCACGGGACATCCAACCCAATCGGCATCAGAAAAGCCTGCAATGTTTAGATAGCCATAATTCTTGAATTGTAGTCCTTTACCTGGCGCTCCCTTCAAATATTTGACTATTGGAAGTACAACATCCCAATGAGTGGTATGAGGAGAACTCATGAACTAACTTACTGCACTAACCGCAAAGGATATATCAGGTCTTATGACAGTAAGATAGTTTAGCTTACCAACTAATCTTTGATACTTTGCTGGATCATGTAGTAATTCTCCATGTTCTGCATCAAGTTTCATATTGGGATCCATAGGGGCATCGACTGGCTTTACTTCAAGAAATCCAACCTCACCACGGATGTCCAATACATACTTTTGTTGCGATAAATTGATACCAGCATGTGAATATGATACTTCAATACCAAGAAAGTATCAAAGACATCCCAGATTTTAGTACTGAATTCTTTATGCGGAAATTGCTTAAGTTTTTTAATACCTCCTAAATCACTGCTAGTAATGATGATATCATCCACATATACAACTAGAAGGATACAACCAGTTGACGACATAAAGCTAAAAACTAAATGATCTACTTGACACCGCTTTAATCCAAATTTGATAATTGCATCACTAAATCTACCAAACCAAGCATGAGGAGATTGTTTAAGTCCATACAAAGCTTTGTGCAAACGACATACCACATTCTCTCCCTGAGCAATAAACCCAGGTGGTTGCTCCATGTAGACCTCCTCAGCCAAATCACCCTATAAAAAGGCATTTTTCACATCCAATTGATGAAGGATCCAGCCAAATTGCACAGCCAATGAAATAAAGACACTGACATAGGGAATTTTGGCCATGGGAGAGAAGGTGTCGTTATAGTCGACACCATAAGTTTGAGTATACCTCTTCGCAACTAATCGTGCCTTCAATCGATCAAGAGTACCATCCGGGTGAACTTTAACAGTGAAAACCCAACGACAACCAATAGGTTGCTTATCGGTAAGTAAGAAAGTAAGTTGCCAAGTTTTGTTCAGAATTAGTGCCTGCATTTCATCTTCCATGGCATGACACCAACCCAGATGAGCAAGAGCTTCAGCAACACTGCTAGGCACAAAGACAGAAGACAACGATGAGACAAAGGCAGAGAAGGTAGGAGATAAACGATCATAGGACAAAAAATTTGAAATAGGAAGACGCATACTAACACAATCAAAAAGACCAGAATAACGATCAACAAGATGACCAACACAAGAACGTGTACCTTTTTGAGAAGCAATGGGTGGATCAGGATCAGAGGTTGACACTGCAACTGATGGGGGAACAAATGAATCAGGTGTTGATGAAGACTGTACTGTCATAGTTGGAACTATACTTCGTTGATGATAGGTGCGGTCAGCAAGCTAAAATTTTCTGGAGGTAGCTGGAGAGAAGGAAGGCAGTAGAAGCATTGGTAGGACACAATCATCACTATCACCATGTGTCTGTGGAACATTTTGAGAAGAAAAATATGACTGATCTTCAAAGAACATCACATCTATAGACATGAACACACGATGACAAGTAGGACTGTAACATTTGTATCTCTTTTGAGTTCGAGAATATCCCATAAAGACACATTTTTCAGCACAAGGATCCAATTTATCAAGACTTGGAGTAAGACTATGTTCAAAACAAACACACCCAAAGACCCGAAGTGGTAAGGAAAAGAGAGGATGATTTGGATATAAAATTGAGAATGGTGTTTTCCCTTGAAGAACAGAAGTTGGAAGCCTATTAATTAAATAACACACCATAAGATCAGCATGGCCCCAAAAATGCTTAGGTAGATGCATATGAAACATGAGGCAATAGGCAACATCAAGAAGATGGCGATTTTTATGTTCAGCTACGCCATTTTGTTGTGAAGTGTATGTGCAGGACGTCTGATGAATAATACCATGAGATTTTAAAAATGGCTAGAAACCAGAAGTTGTAGCAAGGTATTCTCTAGCAATATCTAACCGTAAATGTTTGACAAAGATATTATATTGATTCAACACTTTGAAATAGAAAAATTGAAAGCAACAAAAAATCTCTGTATGATCTTTTATTAAGAATAACCAAGTCATTCAGGAAAAATCATCCACAAATGTAACAAAATATCTAAATTCAGGGACATCAGACACATGACATGGACCCCATACATCTGAGTGAACCAACTTAAATGGACTAGACACACGACTCTGAATGCGGAAAGGAAAAGAAGCTCTATGATGTTTACCAAACTGACAAGCTTCACACTGAAAGGAACTCACGGACTTAGACTCAGGAAATAGGCATCGAAGTAGGTTTGGTGGTGGATGACCAACACAACAATGCATCCAATATACATCGGTGGATGTTTGTTTCACAACTGCAGTAGCTAACACCTTCTTATCAAGATAGTACAGGCCATTTGATTCATGTCCCCCACCAATCATCTATCCAATCCTTAGATCCTGAAAAACACAATGAGAAGAGGAAAAGGTCATAGAACAATTTAGTTCTTTAGTCAACGAGCTAACAAAAATCAAATTATAAGGGGATTTTGATAGGTGAAGGATAGATGACAAAGAAAGAGAGGGACTCAAATGAGCAACTCCCATACCAGTAACCTGAAACTGTGAACCATTTGCTAATGTAACTAAATTTGATAATGAAGGAGATGTAGAGTGAAAAGAAGACAGTAGGTTAGAGTTACTAGTCATGTGATTGGTAGCTCTAGAGTCTATAACCCAATAATCAGACGATGCAAACAACAAACATGATGAACTACCTTTAGAGGTTTGTGCCAGAGTTATAGTAAGAGCTAAGATCCTGTCACTTGTTGGGAGCGAACTAATGTATCATACTAAGCATGTGTTAATGTAGGTTCTAAGGTTCTAAGGAAGATATGTATGTATGTATGTATGTATGTATGTATGTATGTATGTATGTATGTATGTAGTGATTTTCTTTTCTCTATGAAGTTTTTCATGTTCAGATATGAGAAATGGCGGAAGGAATATTTATTATTTGTATATAAATTTTCTTAATGTCTTAAAATTATTTTAACATTAGATATGAACATGTCTTTATTATGGAGTCTACCAGTGTTTTTGCATCACATGTTGATGTGTTAATAATTAGAATTGTGGGAACTTTTATTAATTTAACTTTTAAAAAATAATAGACAATGAAATTCGTGGAATTGACCAATTCCGGGTTTTAAGGTAGTTGTGTGACCCTAAGACTACACTCCAGCTTTCAAAAACTGGGATTCGATTCATGTAGGGTGGGCTCCATGGAAGACCAAACACCCTACTTGTCTGTTATCGGTACACGCCTAATTACTACATGCAACAAAATTAAATTTGATGGGCGTGCCACTCTGATTAAGCACATTTATAAGTATGGGAACCACCCCTAACAGTTGAGTTTGACTTTGGCACTTTCAGAAGATTTCAAATGGAAATGTGAGGAAAGCAATTAAGTTTTCGTTAAAATTATAGATACTAGTTTTTCACTAAAACAAAGTACGGGGACAAAAGCTGTTCTTTTTATTTATATAGGTAGGGGTAGTCAGCTCTAGGCCTAAAATCAAGAATCGGCCCAAAGCACAGATTTGGCTTAAGCCCGGCACTTCTGCTTTGCCATTCTCGCCTTCCTCCTCCATCATGTCCTCCACGATCTCTATCTTCACAAGCACAAAAATCGTATGTTTCTACACAATAAGCTATCTTTGCTAGATTTCACTCATGCTCTTTTGCTGATAAGCTCTCAATTCTGAGAATATCTTCAACTTACCCCCCTAATCAGACACCAGCAAAAGATAACACAGAATATGAGAAGCCGATTGGTATAAGAAATTACGTTCTCATCCTGAAGGTCGAGGGATGAGGATCAACTTGTTTCCAGCAAAATTGAGATCTTGACAATATTGTGTAGGAACTGAGCAAGAGTGATGAAGTGGACAAGAGAACAGAGTATCTAGGAGAGACAGTCAACCTATTTAAAGGTAATCAATTTTCGATCCAGTCCAGTCTCACCCAAGAACCAGGAACCGAAGGGGGAGGACCAATTCCTATTCCTAGTTTCTGGTGGGGTCTAATGAAACTGGTCACTTTGCAATTCCACCTCCAAATTTCAGCATTTTGAAAGTAAATCTTTCCCCTAAAAATGACACATAATGGACCAGGTAAATCTTTTCCCCAAAATATATTGGACTTCTTGTTATTTTAGGGTTTGTTGCTTTTTTAATAATTTTAAAAATTTTCGAATAAAATAGTCAGTCCTATGCCCCCATCCCCCACCCCTGCGGATTTAGTAACCGGGCTCATGCCCCTGGGAACTGCCCCGAACCAGCAGGTCCCGAATTTTCTTGATTCAGTCAGTCCGATATACTCATCCTTAAACCTATTTGCTCAGCTCGGAGCACTCGGACAACTCTGCCTCGTTCGCTGCCAAGCAAACTCGCTAAACCAGCAGAAACAGGTGTGACATCACCTTGCTCCACTTCCGGAGTAGCAATTCTCAAGAGTTCGCAATAGCGATTCAGTACTTCGACTGGGACTAACAACAAATCTAAGGCATTCTCTTGAGGATATTCATCGCTACGCATGAGTGTGTTATTAGTGCTTATGTCTTGGAATAAAATACCAGTTCTTGCGATCTTGGAACCGAGAACCAAACCTGTCCTTAGCTGGTTCTAGGTTCTCGAAACTGGGGACCAAACTAGTTCCCTCTAGAACTTGCCCTGAACAAGTCAGTTCAAGCCGCTTTAGTCAGGTTTCCGAGCAGAATCGAACTCGGTGCTCACCCATGTACAGGATCAACAATGTAATCGAAGTTGTGGCACTTGCATTATAACCAGAGAATAGCAAAACGACCAAAGTCGTAATCAGAGTATAAGGATCAAAAGTGAACTCCCTCAAAATTATGTACACCGAAAGGGATAAACAGTGTCATATAGTCATTGAAAGCCTTCAGTTCCCAAGCAGTTGGGCATATCCACACAAAATCACATTGACATTGCCATAACAAGTGAAAGACAGCATTTAATGGTTAAAAATGAAGCCCGAGTTACATTTTAAGTTCACATGTATCAAACGAATCGTCCATCAAGCTTTTATACAGTAATAATGCCACAAGGAGCTATTAGCAGATACAAGGTATACATTAACTTATACTGGGAGTCTGGGAGATAGTGATACAATATCAAGAAATGCCTTCTATGCACCTGGAAAGGAAAAAATCTACCCAATATGGTCTGTCGCCCTATAGTCTAAAAGAGAAACCTCTATATGTTTACAAATTCCAATGCCATGGAAGATACCACTTCCTAGTTGCCATAAGGATCATGTTCTCAGTCTGGTTGCTAAAAAATGTCCCAATAAAGCTCCACCGTCACAATGCATTAATAATTTAGATGGAGTAACATACAACAAGCAAGTCATAAAAAAAAATAATAGTATAAATCTCTAGAGCCCAATATTTGTCACTGCCAGAGGATTATTTTACGATAAGCTGTATAAAGATTAAAGCGATGAATGCTCTTGGTGCTTCGTATGCGTGGGACAAATGAACAGGTCCTACCGTATTGGAGAGTTAACATTCTTATGTATAATTATTCTATGTGAAGGGAATTGTTCGTTTGCCAGAACAAAATATAATAATGTCACAATTTCTCACTTTGTAATTAGCTTTTATGCACTCGAGTTTATTTCTTTGAAGAAAACTCAATTACTGACGCAGCAAGTAGTCAGACCCCCTTTCATGACCCAAATTACTTCACATTCAAATGGTTTTTTTCAGGAGAAGGGAACATGAAATCCATGACTCAATCCAACGCTAGGTTTAGTTAGAATCTTTCATGGAACATGCCAAGATCAATTAAGCAAGGTAGACAAAACTATTAGAAGAGTAATAGCAACACTTCGGACATTTGTCCTCAACCACTGAGGTTTGCCCCAATGGCCACCCTTCCAACATAAAATGGGGAGGTGGGGGATACGAATCCCCACCTTCTCAAGGGGTACTGGGTTTGGGACGATTTAGTTTCAAGTATGGATTTCGACTTGAGGCAGGGCAAAAATTTGAGAATGGGAGTTAAAGTAGGAATAGAGTAGAACCGACCAAGAAAAATACATTTGTCCTCAACATAAGGTGGTTTATGTGACATCCCGATTTTTCAATTCTATTTTCAATAAATTGAGATGAGCATTTCGTTAGCACGCATATAGTTTTTTTCTATGAGTCGGCCACTCATGTGAAAACTAATCTATCAGGTGAAGCCGTTAAGAGTTTCTAATGCATCAGACTCGAGAATTTGACCAAGAAGCGACCTTTCGACCGAACTAATCTGCAATGGTCATTACGGCACAATTAAAAATCAATTAAAGACCGGAGATAGGTCGACTCGATAAAGACATGTGATCGAGTGTGGGTGATTCCATCAGATCGCACAATTCTTGTCGATCGGCACTGCCTCGACTTTTCTGTCGATTGGGTACCCTGTGTCCGTATTTGAAACCTTGAGATTACCCCCAACAACCAAAAGTAGCAATTGTGTCAAAGATGTATATTGTGGCTTGAATTGATCAACCACAAGTCAAATGCATGAAAATTTCTAAAAGCTGTCTGGTAGATCAAGACACGCTAGTATTGTGCCAAAGTGAAGTTAATCATGAAATTGAGATCGAATTCAGAAATTAGAAGTCATGGTATGTCACAAATCATTTTAGGAAAATTGACTCATCTTCGGAAGATTTTTCATGCAAACCGAGTTTTTCAGCAAAATAATTAGAGAATGGCTAATTTGGCTCAAGAAATTAGTAGGCCCGCATTTGGTCGCGCTTTTGGGACTTAAGTTGGTTCTATGGACAAGTGAATATGTGAATTGAAGTGTGGTGACATTGGATTAATTTTATGGACTTCAATTGGACTCAATTGAAAGAGAATTGAATGGAATTGAAGAAATTAATGTACAAGATTTCATGCCTCGGTGGAAAATGAAATTAAACCCATTGAAGATAGTTGTGGAAGCTTGGAGGTGACTGGAAGGTGACATCACATGAGGTCATGGTGGGCCATTTTTGGGGGAATTAAAGAAAGAGGAAAATGTGAGAAGTGGTCCCCTCTAAGAGAGAGAAACCGGTTCTCCCCCTCTCTCACTGATTGTGTGCCGAGTTTGTGGAAAGGAGGCATGAGTCAACCCAGTGTCAGAGTAAAAAGGGAGCATGATTTGAATGTGGCCAGCCCGGCCATTAGGTTAGAACTATCCATGTAAGTTCAGGAGAGCATGAACACCGTTACTGCAAATAGGACGCCACTAAGATGGCTAGAGGAGCATGAAGAGATCGACCATGCATCGATCAAGGGAAGAATGTTTTTGAGATGTTTTTATTAGAATAGTGCAGCAGAATTTTCAGTGAAGGTTGTAGGATTTTCGTTGTGGTAATAAAGTAATAGAAAGAGGGATCTCTGACTATAGTTGTACTTGAAGAATTTGCTTAAGTATGAATTGGAAGTCATTTATAAAAAAAAAAAGGTTTGGCTCAAGGAGCTTTCTGTTGTTTTGAATCGTGGTAGTAATATAATTCAGTTTGTTCAGTTAGTGTGCGAAAGTTTTGAATTATTGAAAGTTTAAAAGGATCTTCAATCCTTGTTATTCGTCACTAAAGATGATTTGGTTCTGGTTGTTGGTTACCGAATCTACATGGCAACTATAATGGATGCGTCAGTTGAGGGGCCGAATATGGAGAACATAACCGTATTACAAAAGTCTTATGAGGTATTTTCTGAAGAATTGCCAGGTTTGCTATCAGAAAGAGAAATAAAGTTCGTGATTGAATTAGCACCCGGAACAGAGCCAGTCCCTAAAGCTCCTTACCGAATGGTGTTACCCGAGTTAAAAGAACTGAAGGTACAGATGCAGAAATTATTGGATAGAGGATTCATATGTTCCAGTGCATCACCTTGGGGAGCACCAGTTCTATTTGTGAAGAAGAAAGTTGGTTCGTTGTGTTTGTACATCGATATTCTTCAAGATCGACTGAAGGTCATGGTATCATCAGTTGAGGATCAGGAAGAAAGACATACCGAAGTTAATATCTCGCACTCGATACGGTAGTTATGAGTTCACTGTAATATCGTGTGGTTTGATGGACACCCCAGCTGTTTGTTTGGGTCTGATGAACATAGTGTTTATTGGGTATTTGGATTAGTTTTGTAATCATATTCATTGATGTTATCGTGGTGTGTTCGAAGAGTGTTGAGGAACATGAGGGACATTCGAGAAAGTACTTCAAGTCCTAAGGATTCATTAGTTGTGCGCTAGATTTAGCACGTGCGGGTTTTGGTTGACTCGTGTTGCGTTCCTAGGTCATGTGATTTCAGGAGAAGGAATCTCCGTAGACCTCGTCCAAGATTGAAGCAGTGCACGGTTGGCCAAGATTGACTATAGTGACAGAGATCAGAAGTTTTTGGGGATTAGTAGGATATTACAAAATTTTATGGAAGGGTTTTCAGCGTCAGTGTCACCGTTGATTCGACTACTGAGGAAGGAAGAAAAGTTTGTGTGGTCAGATAAGTGCAAAAGTAGTTTCCAAGAGCTTAAGCAGAAGCTAACGACTACACCTGTGATTACTATTCCATCTGATTCAGGAGGGTTTGAGATCTATAGTGATGCATCGTTTAAAGAACCGTGTTGAGTGTTGATGTAGCATGGTAGGGTCATTGCATATGCGTCCCGTTAGTTGAGACCTCATGAGTTAAATTATCTTACACATGACTTAGAACTTGCAGTAGTTATATTCGTTATGAAAATTTAGAGGCATTATCGATATAAAGAAAGATTCCAAATCTTCAATAACCATCAAAGTCTCAAGTACGTATTCTCTCAAAATGAGTTGAATATGAGACAGCGTCGCTGGATGGAACTCCTTAAAGATTATGACTATGATATTTCGTATCACTTTGGAAAGGTGAGCAAAGTTGCCGATGCACTGAGTCGAGAGTCCTTAGTTGCACAATTGGTACTCAAGGATTGGATCTTAGTTGAAAAGTTCGAAATTCGATTTTCAAATCTAAGGTAAGCCACTTTTGAATCTTATGACCACCCTCAAAATTGAGCCGAGAGTGCATATCATAATCAAAATGCTTCAATGGACAGATTTAGAAATTCAGAAGATTCTATAAGAGAATGCAGATGAGAGAGAGGTGGATTTTAAGATTTCTGAAAACAGAACACTAAGGTTCTAAGGACTATTGTGTGTAATTGACGATACATAAATTAAGAGATCTTATGGGAAGCTCATTGTAGCAACTTCAGCGTTGTCCAGACAGTACGAAGATGAGTCAAAATCTACATCATTAGGATTGGTAGATTGGTATGAAGACATATATCACTAACAGGTGGCAAGTGTTAGATGTGTTATCAAGTGAAAGCAAGGTATTGCAAGTCGAGAGGACCTTTGTAATCTCTCGAGATCCCTGTGAGGAAATGGGAAACCGTCGCAACAGATTTTTGTGACAAGTCTATCGAGGAGTCAGCATGTTAATAATCTCATTTCAGGTAATAATTGACAAATGGATGAAATCAGCCCACCTTGTGGCTATGCGGAAGGATCTTGATTTGATTAGGCATGCAAAGGTGTTTGTGCATCAGATAATTCGTTTGCATGGAGTGTTAGTGTCAGAATTATATTAGATCTTGACCAAAGGTTCCAGTTTCAGCAGATTAGTCAGATGATTCCTTTTGAAGCAAAGTGGAGCAGAGTGTACAAGACTTCAGTCAATTAAGATGAGATTAGAGATAAAAAAAATCGCAGGTCCAAAGTTGGTTCAGAAATCAATGATTCAATTACAGTTATCAAAGACAGTTTAGAGACCACTCAAAAATTGTCAGTTTAACTTCGCAGATTTTGTGTTGAAGACCTTTAGAATTTTAAGTAGGGAAGTGTATTTTCCTTGGGTGTCGCCCTTGGTGAGGACATCTCGATCTATTAAAGAAGGGAAGATGAATCGGCATTTAAATCAGAATCCATTGAAATTTGAGTTCAAAGGAGGGTTTTGGCTTTAAATGAATTAAAGAAGCATTTCAAGACACCGTCAGCACCTTTAGCCAAGTGGTAAACCCTAGTGTGGTTACTTTGAAAGCATGTTTGTTTATGAATGAGTTGGTTTCCTACTTTCCTATCCCATGAGTTTTTGTCAGGGGTTTTATAATACGTTCCGCTTGCGCAATAATGAATGAATGGGATCGGCGACACTACCTGAGAATGTTACATTTGTATGACCATGGCGGGATGTTAGCGCACTCGAGATTCAGGGCGTGACAGTTTGGTTCACCAAAGGGGCTCCGGGAGAGAGGACATTCCTTTGATGGCTCATCGCCATCACAAAAATAGTGAACGTGAAAAAAGTGGAAGTATGAGGACAATTTGAGAGAGGCCAATCGAAGGATTTTCATAAATTATCAATCCAGGTTACACCAAATATATAATGAGTTTCTTGCAAGAGGATATTCGAAGAATTCCTGATCTCACTTTATCATATCTTGTCCCAATTCGAATTCAAACAACCACATGCAATTTAGAATACCATATAGGTTCTAAGGTTTGAGATATCTTCATATATCTTCACTTTTTTTTTTTATCGAGAAAGTCCTCATTTAATTTCAAGTAGATAATATAGAGGAACAACCCAAATGGGCTTCAAAACAAAGAATATCCAAAAGAGATTGTGAGGGACTTGATGCCCAATTCTAAGGTAGAGACTAGCGTAGTTGGGCTTTAGCAACCCAATTTCGATACGGGCAAAATGGACCCAGAGAAGGCCCCCTTCTAAAGTCTGAGATTACTAGATCGGTGCTGGAGATAACTTTTGGTGAGGGTACGGCTGACCCTCCAGGTGGTTTAGTGGTGGACCCGAGTTTGTCGGATCCAGGGTCCCCGGAGTATTCAATTGAAGACTCGAATGCTTAGAGAATCTGTAGCATTCTAACCCCCCCCCCTTTTTGCAGACCTTGTATATATCGGCTAATATTGCATATAACTTAGTTTGATATGTATATAAGCGTGTCGTGGTCTAAAAATTTTGTGGCGCTGCTTTTCTATCACATCTTGTCTTTTGTCTAGGAATTTATTTATTCGCTTCCGCATGTGCATTAAAATGAATGGGTCGCGACGCGTCCTGGGACATCGCATTTTATTCGACCACCGAGGGATGGGCACTTGCTCGGAGGACTTGGGTGTGACAGACAGCGTATTGAAGATACCATTGGGCAAGCCATTCAAGATGTTGTCTATACTCTCATCCATTTTATATCACAACATTTCATAGGAGATCCTTCCCATATAAGATATGTAAATCAAGATCTTATTTCAAATATGAAACGCAAATCTTTAGGGAGATTTCCAGAATATAAAGATCTTTTCCTACAAAGAATTTTGGTTAGACTAGACTATAATCAACCCTTTTGAAAGGAAAAAAATTTTAGCTGCTTTACCTCGTTTAATAAGAGATCGGGTTCGTAATAAAATAAGAGAAGAATATGATGGCCAAATTCCTTGTCACTTATTATCATATGGAGAATTAATTTCTTATGTTTATAGACAAGGAATACAAATCTGCGATACAATAAAATTACAAAAGCAATTAAAGAAAGAACAATTACTAGGCAATAAAGACTTAGGAGATTTTTGTGCGCAATATGATCCTTCATATACTCCTTCAAAACCAAATGTAAAGAAAATTGTCCTCTTGAAAAAAAAAAAGGAAACCCAAAAATCATTGTAAAAACAAATCATAGGCTAATAAACAAGATAAACCCAAACAAAAACCAAAAAGAAAAATTAAGAAAGACATTAAATGTTACAATTGTGGGAAAAGAGTGCATATTTCTAAATATTGCCGAATAAATAAAAAACTAAATAAACTTTCAATAGATGATGAGACTCTATCAAATTAATAACATCATGGCCGCCACAGACGATAATTCTTCTTCAGAAGACTTTCTTGAAGAAGCGTGTCTTCAAATCAATGAAATAGAAACTTCATCAGAATCTAAAGAAAATAATTCCTCTCTTGAAGAGCCGACACATGAAATCAATGTTTAACAAATTAAGAAGAATTATTGTTAGAAATAGCTGATAATATAAATAGATGAATCAAATAGATATAAAATAGCATTTACCGTACAACCAAGAAGTTTTACAATTTTGACAAAAGGAAATTCAAGACTTATTAGATGAGAAATTAATTAGAAAAAGTCAATCACCGTGGAGCTGGGCTACTTTCTATGTCAATGAAAATGCTGAACTAGAAATAGGAGTACCCAGGTTAGTTATCAATTAAAAACCTTTGAACAAGGCACTAAAATGGATTAGGTACCCAATACCAAATAAAAAGAAATTACTAAACCGACTATATATACACACTTTGCACACTATATTTTGTACTCTATGCAAGGTACCCTCTATAGCGATGGAAAATATAAATATATATGTGTAGACCTATTTGTAATTTTCTTTTTTCTTTGTAAAGATTTTCAAGTTCAAGAAATGGTGGAAGGAAGATTTATTATTTGAATTTAACATTTCTTAATGTCTTAAAATTATGTCAACATTAGATATGAACATGTATTTTATTATGTAATGTGCTAGTGTTTTTTGTTTCAAAGTTGATGACGCGAAGCGTGGAAGAAACGAATTGAAGAAGAGAATTTCTTTGTTTTCTCACGATTTGATTACAATCTTTACATGTATTTATAGTACAATGTATGAATAATAAAAAGAAATAATGAAAGATACAGAATTAATTGTAACCATGAATTGATTCAACCAACCCAAATCCTAGATTGATTTAATTGTATCGTAGATATCAAGGTATATCTCCAATAGATGTATTATTAACCAGAATTGTGGGAACTTCTATTTATTTTTCTTTTTTAAAAAAAAGTGAAGGATCACAATATCTGTGGAATTAACAAAATCTAGGCTTCAAGGTAGTTGTATGGCCCTATACATGCCTAATTACTCCACGCAACAAAATTAAATTTAACGAGACTGCCAATATGATCAAGCACACTCGTAGGTTGCGGAATTACTAACTAATAGTTGATTGTGACTTGGCACTTTGAGAAGATTTCAAATGGAAATGTGAGCAAAGTAATTAGGTTTTCATTGAAAAATTAGGATCCATTTGATAACGCTTTTGTTTCGGGAACAATTTCTTTCATGAAATAGTCTTTTTCCGTTTCTGTTCCACATAATAATTTCTAAATAAAAAAACACATTTAGTAACTATACAAAATTTTTATTTTTCGGAATGGAAAAAGAATAAGAATGCGTTTGGTGCAATCCATAATTTTTTTATAAAGTAAAATTTCTTTTAATTTTGGAAGATTTTTTTTTTTTTTCTTTTCTTATTCTTCCTTGTTGCCACCTGCTGCCGACCGACCGCTACTCCATAGGCGGTGGGCAGCCGAGACGGCTGCAATGATCGGCCAATTGCCAGCAGTGGCCAAATAGCAGGGGCAATAGCAGAGGACCGCAAGCAACAAGGAAGAAGGAAAGAAAAAAAGAAAAGAAAAAATAACTTATTTGTAAAAATTATTCCTAGGAATAAGAAGTTACTTTTTTCTACTTCTTGCTTCTATTACAAATATATTTCCTAGCCACTTTTTTATTCCAAAAAAAAAAAATGACGTTACCAAAGGGATTTCCATTCTTTTTCTATTCTAGTGAGCAAAAGAACATAAAAACAAAAGAATAGAAACATTGCCAAACAGCCCCTTATATTCTACCTTTTTTTGGTGTCCTCTCTCCTCATTTTTCACCCATGCACCAAGCTTCCCTCTTATCTCCATTGGGTACCCAATGCCTCTGTTTTTTCTCCAGCTTGCACCCATGCCTCTCTATTCTCTCTGCTCTCTCGGGATTCTCATGCTCACATTCCATCACTTCCTCCAGATCTGTTGATCTTGACCGTCATTTTACCCCTAGTTTCTGATCTAAACTTGCCAAAAATAGCCTAAAGTGGCATGAAATCATGGTCTAATGCAATTTGGAATGATGACACAATCCCTGAACTTTGACTTAATGTGTAATGTGATCCATAAACTTTAAATTTACTCAGTGTGATCCATAAACTTTAACTCAATGCGCAATGTTATTCCTAAACTTTTAATTTATTCGATATGATCTCTAGACTTTTGTACATATTCAATTTAGTCATTGAACTTTATGAAAATATTCAATGTTATCTTTTCATTAATTCAAGTTTAGGAACAACAATTAAATATATATTTTTTTAAAGAACAACATTAAATATTAAAACAACATTAAATATTATCAAAAAATACAAGGACTAAATTAAACATGTAACTAAAATTCAATGATCATATTGAATAAATTAAAAGTTCATAAATGACATTGCATATTTGATTAAAGTCTAGGGACTACATTGAAAATATTTAAAGTTCAAGTACCATATTGTATATTAGGCCAAAATTTAAGAATTGTTTGTGTTATTTACACATGCAATTTCAGTGGAGGAGAGCGTAAGATAAGGACTTGATTTCGGAGACATGAAGAGAGAGAACCAGCTCGTGGGATGGACCTTTACTGACGGAGTTGGCATAGATGGCCCTTAACTGACGGAATGGGCATAGCGGACAAGCTGTTCTCAAAGAAGAATGTCCCCAATTTTTAAGTGCGATAAAGAGCGAGAATGAAAGATGATGCGGTATGAAATTCTTTTCAGTGTCAACGGTCTCTTTCCACCTCTTTCTTTCTAGGCTTTCCTGCCTCCCCTTTTAACCCAATGTACACACAATCCAAGTTCACGTCGCCTCACTAGGGATGTGGAGGCCTTCATGAAAAAGTTACTTTGTCAGCAATCACAAAATCCTAAGCAGCCACGTAAAAAATGCTTAGGCACACCCATTGTTTTTTAACTATCCCAACTTATCTTAAGCAAGGAAATAATCTTAATTACATCCGGTTCATGAGAGTGGGACCGACTCGCACTGTTAGACATATGGTATATGCCATATGGTGCAATGGCGTGATAAGTACATGGTCGGCGGTACACATTTAACAACAAAATTTTGGTAAGGTGAACCTGGCCAAAAATGGCAAGAAGGGGCATAACTCCAGCGATTTTCTTTGAGTGTTATCACAAAGGTTTTACACGCATTACGAAATGTTCAATTTAAATCATAATTATTCCACACCACCAACAATCCAACAATTCAAGATTGATGAATTCATCACAACAATTTAACCAATGTTCTAGCAGTCAAGAAGTGGCTTGAATACATAGTGACTATGCAACAAGGCACAAGCCATTCAAAAGTCTACTCATAACATGAATCGAACTCGTGATCTCATGGAACTCATGTTATAATTACGGGTTAATGGCTCAACAAAAGTGTGTTTAAAGTTATGTCTCTTTGGCTCTTGTCCATTCAATTTTCTGCATTAATTTTGTCTCTTTGGATCATGTCCTTTCCTTTTTTTTGCAATAGCTTTGTCTTTTCAGGTCATGTCTTTTAGTTTTCTGCAACATTGTATTACGTCTCAACAATCTTAATGCAATTGATGAAAAAAAAAACAATCTTAATGCAATTATTTACTAATTGTTTGTTGGGTTTATCAAAAATCAATATGGCCAATAACAATTATCCAAATAATGTCCAGAACATTTCTAGAGATATGTTCGATTTGACCATTGTTGTTGGAGAGATTCAAACCTCAGGGCCAAGTTTTTTGGCAGCAAATGCTGTGGGCCTTTGAGCCAAACCATTTATGATGGTATGGGTACAAGTTGCATGACTAATATATTCGGAGATTGATTTTCATGACAGTATAGGTCAAATGACATATGATTCTATTTTTGGAGGGATGATTCAATAGATTTTGCCGCCAAACTCAGCAAGGCAAGCTTGTAACCCAACTGGGTCACCTAAGGTGATAGAACATGGGCTCACATCCATTGGGCCGGGCCTACTGGGTTACCCATTCCCAACCGAAAGTTAGTTCATGTGGCCCGGGCGAAGGCTCGGACCTCGTGTGCACTAGAGCGGAGGGTTTGAAGGCAAAAACCTCTTTCTCTCGAAAGTGGAAGGACTGGGTCAATGCTGCTTTGGTCCACCACGGCCAATGGGCTAAGTCCTATTTAATTAATAAGGTTACCATTCTATGAATAATGAGAGTGTGGGGGTGCCTAGTTAAGGTGGCAATTTCTCCTCCTAAACAAACTTGGTTGTGACTTAAAATGGAAGATTGCATCATATTCATTGATCATGCTCAAAATAGCAATGCATAGAGATTTTCAATTCACAAATCTGAAAATGTGGAAATCCATACCAATAGAACTAAGGATTTTGAATTCTTTAAGGATATATATCCTGCGAAAAGAAATCGTGATGAACATTCTCATAAGAGATTTAGAAAATGAAAATTTGAGACTGATGAAGTTAAGGCCAAAGAACCTAATTTTTTTACATAGATGTTAGATGCATGAAACAATTTAACACCACTAACAAAAATAATATCAGTGGAGATAATGATAGTTATAGCTTCACTATAAAATTTGCATGAATTCTAATGAATCAAAATCAACTAGTAGGAGCCACAGTATTGTGAAAATCCTAAGGAAAACTTTAATAGCCTATCCATGATGGAATTTGAGTTTATTGCTTTGGATAAATATGTTGAAGAAGTAAAATGGCTTCAACATTCTTTAGAGGATGTTCCATTGTAGCCAAAAGATGTGCATGTGGCATGAATTCACTTTGACAATCAAGCAGCAATAGCAATGGCACAAAAATGCGATATATAACGGTAATTTTAGATACATTTGTCGTAGGTATGACACCATAAGGTAGTTGCTCCCAAATGAAATAATTTCTTCAAACTTTATAAAGTAAAAGGAAAGACACTATGAATCTGCTGACAAAAGGTTTATAAAGAGAGCAAATAAACTACGCATCTAGGGGAATGGAGTTAAAAGCCTTAACTTAATAAAGAGATTTCAATGTGGTTACCTAACCCAGCTATTGGAGATCCCATGGACGAGGTTCAATTGGGCTAGGAAAATTTGGGAAACTCTAATGCAAGCATTCCCTCACATTCCTATGTTGCAATAGTGTTTCTTATTGCATTTTAAGAATATTTTATGCATTTAATGATCCTATAACTTGGAATACAATATCCTAATAAGGTATGGTAGAATGCATTTGATAGGAATACACTCATATGTGTGAAGCTAGCTGGCTTTATGAAAAATTTTAAAGGCCACATTTTCTAAAGCATGCATGAATCCCAAGACATTCAAGGCCGAAAGAATGAACAAAATTGAGAACCAATCTTGAATCGGAGAGATTGTCGTGTGAGGTCTTTTTTTTGGGCTTACACATGTAAGTAGCAACTCAAGACTTAGTCCATCAACTAGTTAAGTAAGTCCAATATGATTTCACTAAAAGGTTTAAAGCAAAAGTTACCAATCCTAACGCAATGTATTTCCACAGGCACACTTAGGCTATGTTTGGTTTGGCCTTGGAAATGGGTCTTGGAGAAATGCAAATGCCTTTTGCCTAAGGGGTATTGGAAAAATGCAATTGTGTTTAGTAAAAAATTCTTTATAAAGCTACTTTAGCCTAAGTAGTGTTTGGCAAATATCTTTTTTGAAAATTTAATTTTTCATTTTTAATTAAAAATATCGAACCCTTCCTCAGCTCGATTAAGAGCTAAGGCCATCAGAGAGCCAGATCTAACGCCGAGGACTATTGCCAAGGTAGTACAACCCCCGACTAGGGCCCCAAGTTGCGCATCCTCAAGCAATGGGGGTTGAGGTTACGTGACCCAGACGGCCCTCGCCGAGGTCACACGACCATGCCGGCCCAATCTGGCCTCATTAGCCCTCGCTAGCCATCCTCACACGGAAAAAAAAAAAAAAAGATTAATAGTAACAATGAGAGGCAACACCATAAAACTAAATAATTTGTGATGATAATTTTGGAAGAAAAAACTAGTTTAAGCTTTCCCAAGGCCAGCATTTGGCCAAAAGTCCCTTAGGAAGGCTTACCAAATACTCAAGCATTTCCCCAATGGATTTTGGAGGCCAAAAACCCTTAAGAAAGCTGAATCAAACGTACCCTCACAATTCTTCAAGTCAAAAAATATTTTGCCTATCCATTGATGTGGGAGATTGTTGTAATTATGAGTTAATGGCTCAACAAAAGTGTCTTTAAAGTTATGTCTCTATGGGTCATGTCCATTTAGTATTATGTAGCAATTATATCTCTTCGGATCATGTCATTTCAATTGTTTGCAGCCATTTTGTCCCCTTAGGTCATGTCCTTTCAGTGTTCTGCAACATTTTGTTATGTCTCCTACAACATGTGACTTATCTACCACCAGGCTATCGTGAGCTTCTCAAGATGAACCTTAAGAGGGTTTAATAGAATGCTAGGTGGATGCAAATGGTTCTCTCGCAAGATGGCACCTACGCATAGCACGAGTTCTCTCAAGTCATACCAAATGCAACTTCATTTTTCTCATAATTCATGATCATTTCAGAGCCACCATTAACATGTTTACAAGGCTAATTAGGAGCTTGATGAAGTGTGATGGACCATTTTACCTCTAGGAATTTGGGAACTTGGATTAAAGATTAAACTAAAGTCTATGAATTTTTACCTTTTTCTCCTTTAAGGCAAACTTTTAATATGAAATCTAAATTGATTTTATTTCCTAAACATACAAATTTATAATGGTCATGCATAAGGGCACATGCAATAAAAATCACTCAATAAAAATTGAAGCAATGCAAAAATAATGGGAGTCGTATCAGGCAAAATGAGTACAAGCCTTTTTATTTCGACCTGGGATGGAACCCCATCAGTTATGCATAAGAGTAAACCTCCATTAGTCTGAAAAATGGAAAATCTCCAAATTTATGTGATGAGATACATATTCTAGATGAGATACAACAAAACTAGTGAGAAAAGTAAACTAATCTTATCATGAAGTGCGAGAGGCGCCCAAATGCATCTTAAATGACTTCGGCGAGGAAGCAATGTAGGAGAAAATCGACATTTGTTCATCTTTCTTTTTTGTTACCCTAGGCGGAAAATAACAAATCTTAATCGGATGGAAAAATGCCTACTCGACTATAAGGCTCGCTCGCGAAAAAGCGCGTAACTTTCTTGATGGTTAGTGTACCAACGAAAGATCCAAAAACGGCTACATATCATAAGCCCCATGGAACACGAGACTTCGAACCCGATTTGCTCTCCTTCAACCGGGACGGTCGATGTGATGGGCGTGCGAAAGCGAAGAGGACCATTTCAAAACTTGAGGAAGAGGAAGGCGTCGGAGTAACAACCCGGAATGACGACGAGCGTCGCCAATTCCTCAAGCTTTCTCAAGATTTTTCTTTCTCGTTCTCACGATTTGTTCTCTCTATTTCTCTCCTTTTCTTGTTCTTGACCTCTCCCCTTCGCTCTTGGCAACTTCTCTTTCCTTTCTTCTATTTTTTTCCCCTCGTTCGTCGTTTCTTCTCCATTCTGGCCACAACTTGAATTTTGTCCCCTCATCCTTTATTTTTATTTTTCAGCCCCCGTTCCCCTTCCTCCGTTCTCTCTCGACATGGGCCTATGCCCTGTATGTGAACCATAAATCTGCCCAGATTAACCCTCCATCCAAATCTCTTGATAATCGAGAGAGATGGAAAACTTCAAAGCATGAACTGTTCCAGAGTCTTGAGCAAGTGTCTCAGCGTGAGCTCTCTGACCGCAAAAGATGAAAGACTCTAGAACACGAGATTGAAGACTAAGTGCAAAGACCCCTGAGTGAGACGGTAGGAAAATCCTCTTGAAAGTACGAACAATTGAAAAAAGCCAACTCTAATTGCTCTAATTTTTACCAAATTTCAAATCCGATAAGACATAGTTTGGGCTGACATGGAAATTCATATCCAAGAATTCATCTCCAAATGACATTTTCTTGGTTATGAACTTTGAGAAAAAAAAACTACAATAATGACATATAAATGCCATATCACTAAGGCTGATTTTAGATGGAAGTTTACGGAGCCAAATATGAGGCTCAAGTAAAAACTGATAATTTTTTATGAGACAAAAAAAATTAGGGTAAAATTGAAACTGAACCAAAAGTTATGATTATTTATAAGATGAAAAAAACATTTAGAGATAGAACCGGGACTGGAGAAGGGGAAAAAAAAAAGAGGGCTAAGAAGGAAATTAGAAATTCGTAAATCTTAATTTGGAAGACTGGACATGAAAAATGACTTTTACATTGGTTTCATTCATCTTTCACACCTAATACGCGGAGACTGGACAATCCTTGCACATCACGAGGTTTTCCTCGATCGGGTAAGCGAGTGCGAATATGAAAATGAAAGCGACCAGTACGTGAGAAGGCCGGGGAGAAAGCCTGTCGTTTGGTTAAGGATACACGGTCCGCTCCGCGGCATGTACGTTTATGATTCTTTAATAGAAAGGGAAAAAGTCACCAAAAACCCCAAACTTTACCTCGAGTGACAGATTTACTCCGAACTTTGTTTTGTGACGTGAAAAACCCCGAAATTTGCTAACTGTGACACATTTACCCCAGACTTTTATTTGTAACACAAAAAATCCAAAACTTTCATTTGTGTGACACATTTACCCTAAATTATAAGCGTGTTTTGGTCTTTTTACTTTTAAAAACTTTTTTCTTTTTTTTCTTCTTCTTCTTCCTTCCCTCTGTCGGCCATGGCGGAGCCGGCGGAGGGAAGCCGGCTTCCGGCGAGGGCCTCCCTCACCGAACTAGTGAGGGCACCCTCGCCCGACGCCGGTGAGGGCGGCCCTAGCCCGGCCCGGGCAAGGGCGACCCTCGCCCAACGCCGGCGAGGCAGCCCTCGTCGGATGCCGGCTTCCCTCCGCCGGCTCCACCATGGCTAGTAAAGGAAGAGAGAAAAAAAAATAAAAAATAAAAAATAAAAAGAAAAAACATAAAGAATAAGACGAAAATACCCTTAATGGGGTAAATGTGTCACAGTTAGCAAACTTCGGGATTTTTCACGT
Organism: Eucalyptus caleyi; assembly: GCA_014182885.2. Lineage (NCBI taxonomy): Eukaryota > Viridiplantae > Streptophyta > Magnoliopsida > Myrtales > Myrtaceae > Eucalyptus > Eucalyptus caleyi. The sequence goes on from CM024470.2 coordinate 30,011,451, forward strand.
CACAAAACAAAGTTCGGGGTAAATCTGTCACTCGAGGCAAAATTTGAGGTTTTTTGTGGCTTTTTCCTAATAAAAATAAATCAGAAAAAGGGACATGTTGCCGCCATTTTGAAATAATTAAAAATCATCGAAGTAATGTCTAAACCTAATGATTCGAGGCGAAGATAAAATATTTTGGAATGATGAAATATCTTTTTTAAAATTGTTTCGAGGAGTAGATCAAGAATAAGGAGTCCAAATATATTCTAAGTAAAGACTATTTTATCGTGCAATGTTGAGTTAATAATGTACCCATGAGACTCCCCTTTAGCCCCAAATGACGTTATTAGATAGAAAATCCAGGGACTGATTTATGTATGTGTATGATATATTATGTACCATTTCTTGTTTCAAAATATTCTAGTCAAGACCAAGAAAGGGTGCAAAAAACCGAAAGAAATCCCTTATTTAGTGTTCCTTCTAGATACGTGGCTCACATACCTAGCTCAACAGGAAAACAATCGAATCAAGGGTCTGGAGGAGAATTAGCCATTCAATTTTGTGAGCCAATCGAGACCAAAATCGGAAAAAGAAGATACGTACTCGTTAACCACTTTTTTTTTTTTTTTTTGGGTTCAAAACGGGAACCACGTTCTTTTTTTCCTCTTTCTTTTTTCGGTCAAACGTACGGGAACCGCGTTCATCGCTTTTGGTTTTGCATGCCAATATAAAGTTTTCATTTTTCAAAGCATCTAAAATTCCGCCTGCGTTTCTAGACAAAGCATTCTAACTTCTTTTAAATGTGGACCGAAGAAGCACAACGGATGCCCTTTGACCTTCTAGTTTGTTTTGTTTTTGGTCAGAAATTTCTTCCTAGATTTCTAGGCTAGGACAAATAAAAAAAGCAAATTTTTCAATTGCTTTTATTTTGCTCATTAAATTAAAGCTCTTTTTATTTCGCAAAAAAATGAATAATTTGAAAATTATATTTTTAAATTAATTACTTATATACAAGAAATAATTAGTTAACGTAAAATTTTTCACTATTTAAAATAATTTATATCTCAACGTTTTTTTGGACAATAAAAATATTTTTCGTTCATTTATTTTTATAAACAATATAAGCAATCATTTTTAGGAAAATATTTCCCAAATCATTTCCTTTTCACAAAACAAATAGAGTTGGGTTAGCTTTTGTTAGCTAGAGCCAGAATTTCATTCTGCTTTTGCTAAAACAAAGAATATCTTCTTATATTTAATCCAAATTCATACTAAGTGACAGGATCAATCGATCCTTTATCAGACATAAAGAGAATTAATAGTTGTGATATGTATTATATTGAAACGTAATGCACCATCAAAATCTTTGTTGGTCCTTCTCGATTCACGAAAGAAATCCCATGGATCCTATTGAGAAACTGTCTAAATTTATCAGATAAATTCAAGATTTTGATCTAGCACCCTAATGTTCATTTCCAAACATATTTGATACTCAAGAAAATAACAATTGTGCATCGCACATATCATGTCCCAAACATGTTATGATGTCATCTTCAAAGTAGGTACTAAGTTTGAGATCTAATGTTACGGAATTGTGTAGACATAAATGTAAAATTTTAAGGAATTATTTACAATTGATCTAAAAACTTAAGATATTAGATTAAATTGTGTTTAATAATAAAATTAAAATAGACATATGTAAAATGTTTTATTGATATTGATGATTAACTTCATAAAAAATTTGGCTTCTCGTACATGCTCCTAAATTTGGGAGGCACGACGTGAGAGGAAGAGGCTCTCGGAATAATTGTCATTGTATATAACTTTTTTTATGACAGATATGTATTTAATCCAAAGTATGCAATTCAACAATCTTATGAATCATAAGATCCCAATTAAGATGCCTTTTCTAGCGTTTTTCCATTTAGACGTAAGTAGGATTATATAAACATAAGATGATTTAAGTGGTAAGATTCGGCCATGATCTTCTAGGCTGAGAAATCTCTTCCTTTATTTTCTAGGCTACAAAAAGGTAGATTTCAATTGTTTTTTGTTTTGTGAGATTTTTGTAACACCATTATCAAATGTTCTAAAAGTTAAAACTGTTAAATGAAAGTATGATTTGTTATTTAAATATTCTAACACTCTCCCTTCACGCTTAGTCTTAGTCTAGGAGTGGTTTGTTATTTAAATATTTTTACACTCCCCCACACTTTAGTTTGGTTTTTTTTGCCTAGTACTAAGAATGAAAATTTAATTGGGAAGGCAATTGGCTCTTGAAAATATTCAAATTCGGGACCTCCAATTCTGATACCATGTAAAATTTCGTAGGACTATTGTCAATCGTTCTAAAAATTTAAGCTGATAGATAAAGATGTGATTTGTTATTTAAATATTCTAACAAATTTGCTTATCAAATTAAAAAGGATTAGCTTTTCACGACTAGATCCAAGATTCTATTGTGCTTTCGCTCTTGTAAGTCTCATATTTGTACTCATTCAACCTTGTTTTTCTAGCAATGACTGTGTTTTGGATGTTGAACCTAGTGCAGCACCAAAAGGCAAAGTGGTAGCAATAGATGGAGATATCAATGTATACTCATTACTGAGATAGATTCCATGATTAGCCACCGATTTTGGTTTGAAGAAATCTCATGTTTACTAACCTTATTTTGATGATTCCTTTTGTTATTTAGAGCAAGTTTTGATTTGAAGTTGTTTAGGATTTGTCTTAATTTACAGTAATTTACAGTCGGACTGTACGAGGAAATAAATGAAATTTTATATTGACAAAAGAAAAAAATCCGGATTCCCACTAAGCGCAAGTATGAAATGAAAGTGACGAGCCCGTGAGAGAGGCGATCGTACGAAAACTAAAAAGTTTCTGGTCGTCTTCGTCTTCGCTTTTCCCCTCATTCTGAGGAAGGATATTGATATTTGGCAATGGAAGAAAAGGCAGGTTGAGTCCACCGTTGTGGGCGGGCGGTCGGAATGTGGCCGGTTGATTTTGCGCCACATTCTCTCTCTCTCTCTCTCTCTCTCTCTCTCTCTCTCTCTCTCTCTCTCTCCTATATATACCCGTGCCCTTCTTCTGATCTGTACCAAAGAGACATGGGTAGTAACAGAGACCGCCATGGCCGCCGCTGCTGCCGTCTCCTCCCTCTCTTCCCATTGATCCTGTGCCTGCTGTCACGTCCGCTTGCGGCCGGCATGTCAGGCAAGGAGGGCCGGGGAACGCCCGACGTCGTTGTTGGATATGGATACACGGTCCGGTCGGCGGCCATCGACCCGTCAGGAACGACGTTGACTGCCCAGCTCCGCCTCATCAACCGGACCTCTGTCTACGGGCCCGACATAGAGAATCTCCGCCTTGTCGCCAGGTCAGAGCATAATATATGTGTATATAATATCGATTTGCTATTGTTAAGACAAGCCCGTCTTTCCTCTTTTTCCTTTCCCGAAATTGTAATTGGCCCGATCAAATATATAAATGTGTGAAAAGGGAAATATTTTGAAATTTGAATTTTTTTGTTCTTGAGCTAATACAACCATAAACCTTAAATTGATACATCCGTCTACATTTACCCCAAATTAATTTTTGTGTCACCAAAAACTTTCAATCGATAGACCCGTATCACACTCAACTAAACTAATATTTATGTCACAAAAAATCATAAACTGACATGCCTCATTTACTCTAAAGTGATACATCTATGCCAAATTTACCCTAACTTGTAGTAAATCCAAGATTTTTTTGGGATTAGATGAGGCACGGGTGCACCAATTCGGGATAAACATGGCACGAGTGCACCAATTTAAGATTTTTCAATGACACAAAATTAGTTTTGGAGTAGATGTGACAAGGTACCTTGTCTGACCTCTTGGTGAAGATGGAAAAAAATATCAATTTATGGTTTCGTACGAACCACCTCGATCCCAACCTCCTCCACAATCCCAAAAGCTTGTGAGTCACCAATTATGAATAAAGCCCGTTCATTTCACAGAAAATAACTTTCAAGAAAATATTTTTCAAATTTTTTATGTTCATTTCACAAAAAAATGAATTAATTAGAGAAAACGTTTTTCTTGAAGGGGAGAAGTCTTGTAAGATAGGGGAAAACGTTTTCTTCTTTTGAGAAAGAAGAAAACATTTTTTTCACTCACTTTCTCGTATCTCACACCCATGCTAACCTTTTTATCTTTCTTTTTCTTTTTTCGTTTTTCATTTTAAAAAAATCTAATTTTAAGTCTTTTTCTTTTTCCTTTTTTCTCTTTTTATTGTTTTTCTTTCTTTTTTTTTTTTTTTTTTTTAGTTTGTCTTGGCCGGTCATCGACCACAACCACCATTGGCAACCAACAACAAGCGAGCCTTGAGCTTGCCAACCTCGAGTGAGCTCGAGCCCTAGCTTGTTGCTCACCCAATCGACGATGAGCTAGGGCTCTTTGCTTGCCGATTTGGCAAGCGATGAGCTCGAGGCCTTGGCAAGCCAAGCAAGTAGCGAGCTTAGGCCTTGCCAGATCGGCGAGCGTGAGCCTCTAGCAATTTGCAAGCTCGAGCTTACTCGTTGGTGTCAAGTGAGATTTTAGCAAGCTCCATTACTCGGTGGCCGGTCGTCAAGTGAGAAGAAGAAGAAGAAGAAAGAAGACAAAGAAAAGGAAAAGAAAAAGGAAACTATAAATATAAATATAAAATAATAAAAAAAAATATAAAATAATTAAAAAATAATTATTTTTTAAAATATAAAATGATTAAAAATTTTATTTTAAAAATAAAATAATAAAAATTGAAAAAGAGTGCATGAAAGAAAAAAATTTTCCTAATCGAATAGCAAAATATATTTTCTACTTCTTTTTAGGCTTTTGACCAAATACCAAAAAATAATTACATTTTTCTAGAAATGGTTTCTTGGAAAGTATTTTTTTTTTTTCTGCGAAATAAAGCTAGCCTTTTCCGTACCAATTTGGAGTTTTCGTTGAACATTAGCCCTTTTTTTTTTCTAAATGTTGCAAAAAAAATCAAATTTTAATAGTGGCTCATGGGCGAGATCAAATTGAACTTTTTCTTATGCACTATCCATGGACATGATATTTATAATATAAATAGTTAACAATTTTTTATTTTTTTCAAAAGTTAACAATATTAGAAGAAGGAAAAAGAAACAATGGAGAGTAATTTTGAGGATTAATGTCACAAAAAACTAAACTTATACATTTATGATAAATTTACCTCAAACTAATTTTTTGACAACCAAAAATCTCAAATCGGTACATTTGTGACAAATTTACCTTCCATTAGTTTTTGTTAAATTTTATTATTTGATGACACGTAACAGTTGACAAGTATACTAGTTTGGAATAGCTAATTTTATAGTATTTTGTGGAATTAATTCAATCAATGGAAACTAATGAAGAGTATAATTGTCAAAAAGTTTGAAATAAAGTTATCACAAATTTACTAATTTGAAAAAAAAAAAATATTAGGTGTAACTATAATAGCCACGTCATCGATGCACTAGCTCATTTAGTGGATAAAAAGAGGCACTATGGTCCCACTCCACTAGAAAATTGGAATTTCTCTATCTCTCTTCTTTGGCACTTTGTTTCTCTTCATCATTATTTCTTTCTTCTTTTTTTTTTTTTGTACTTTCTTTCCCTTTGGCCTGTGGTCAATGACACCGGTGAGGACCAACCAGGGTGTTACAACCCTTGTCAACCATATACGAGGGTTACTTTCGTCAAATTCGATGAGGGCTCAACCCTTGTGGCTAAGATGAGAGTCACCCTCGCCAAATTTGGCAAAGGAGGGCTTGAGGTTGCAAACCACAGGGCGACGAACGATTGCTCGTGAGCCAGTCGTCCATAGCTGGCAAAATCATCGTCCATGGTTGGAAGGGAAAGATGGATAGTCAGGGGATCAATAAAATGCCAGAACGACGCCGACAACGACCATGGATGAGCATCGACATGCTCATGAGCGGGTCGTTTATGGTTGGCCGCTGCAATCCATGGGTTGAGCGTCATCCATGGCATCAAAAGGCAAAAAGAAAATGAATAAAATAGTGAAAGAAGAGAAAGAAACGAATCGTGATTATCATGACTATACCTATTTTTTCAATTTGAGATTTTTAATGATCAAAAATTAATTTTCTATAAATTCATTGTGGGTATACCAATTTAGGATTTCTGTGGTAATAATTCAAATTTTAATATTGTATATATACAACAGATATATTTAGATATATATAAATTTAGTTTTTTAATTTGTAATGTGTTTTATTCTTTGGCTATCCATGCAAAGTAGCTACTTTTTGCTCACGTCATCACGGGTCTCCTTCCAGCTTCGAAGCGGGCGGTAGTCTTCGAGTCCGAATCACAGACGCCGACCACCGCCGATGGGAAGTCCCCGCCGACCTCATCCCTCGCCGACCTGCCTCCCATCCCCACCGAACCCCGACTCCACCAACGCCACCGCCATCCCCCTCCTGCTCCCACCACCGCTTCTCCGCCACCTCCTCCGACCTCGTCTTTGTCCTCCGCAGCACCACCCCCTTCTCATTCTCCGTCTCCCGCCGCTCCGACGACGACGTCCTCTTCGACACCTCCGCCTCCGACCCCTCGGCCTTCCTCGTCTTCAAGGACCAGTACCTCCAGCTCTCCTCCTCCCTCCCTCCCGGCCGCTCCTCCCTCTACGGTATCGGAGAGCACACGAAAACGTCGCTCCGGCTCCAGCCCAACCAAACTCTTACTCTCTGGAACGCCGACATCCTCAGCTTGACCCCCGATGTCAACCTGTACGGGTCGCATCCGTTTTACATGGACGTCAGGTCGTCCGTGGGTGGCGGTGGCGGAGGCAGACGAGTTGGGGCGGGCACGAGCCACGGCGTTCTGTTGCTGAACAGCAATGGCATGGACGTGGTTTACACTGGCGATAGGATCACTTACAAGGTGATCGGTGGTTTGTTGGATTTATATTTCTTCCCGGGGCAGTCGCCGGAGGCAGTCATGGAGCAGTACACCGAACTCATTGGCCGGCCGACCCCAATGCCATACTGGTCCTTTGGTACGCCAGTTTCGATTGTTGATGCTGGCATTTGATGAATTTGATTTTACTATTGTGCTTCGGCTTCTGTAGCTTATTCTGCAGTAAATGTGAGATTTTTAGCAGACTTGCAATATAATATAGAGAGGATGGAATTGAAGATTCTGAGTTTATTGCCCTTGACTTGCTTTTTGAGTTCATTCTGTCATGGAGATAACACTAGTCAGACTCTGCATGTTATGCTCAATAGGGAACAAATCTTACAGATATAGCATGTTATTTTCCTTTGAAAACCACTGCTTCCCAACACCCAGCCAATCCTATCACAATGCTCACTGATTTTCTGATGTTCAAGAAACATAGTTGCTTTGCTGGTATATGGCTAGATGTAGATCAATGGTAAAGTTTCATTTACAGTAGATGGCTTCTTCTGCACATTTTACTTGACAAGTTTAGAATGTAGTTCTACTGATAGTATCTTTGATTTATGTTATAGGATTTCATCAATGCCGGTGGGGTTACAAGAATGTCGCAGACTTAGAGGGTGTGGTAGCTGGTTATGCAAAAGCTCATATTCCACTGGAAGTTATGTGGACCGACATTGATTACATGGATGCATACAAGGACTTCACTCTTGACCCCATCAATTTTCCAGTGAAAAGATGAAAGAATTTGTCAGCAGCCTTCACAAGAACGGTCAAAAATATGTCCTCGTACTTGATCCAGGTACACTAGTGCAGAAATGCTTGTGCTTTGAAATTTGATCTTTTAATTTCTTTCTAAATTGCCATCATAATACTACTTTCCTTTTCTTTTGAATGGGTGATCTTTCACAGGCATTAGTGTGAACGAGACATATGGGACCTACATCAGGGGGATGCAAGCCGACATCTTCATCAAACGTGAGGGAGTCCCATATTTAGGTGTTGTTTGGCCGGGGCCAGTGTACTTCCCTGACTTCCTTCACCCATCTAGTGAGAGTTATTGGGGTGGTGAGATAAAGAGGTTTCACGATGTTCTTCCTTTTGATGGCCTATGGCTCGACATGAACGAGTTGTCCAACTTCATAACTTCTCCTCGTCTTCCTTCCACTCTTGACAATCCTCCCTACAAAATCAACAATTCAGGAGTTAATCGGCCAATCAATAACGGAACTATTCCTGCGACGTCATGTCATTTTGGTAATATTTCAGATTATGATGCTCATAACCTCTATGGACTTTTGGAAGCTAGAGCAACAAACAAGGCCTTAGTCAATGTTACTGGTAAAAGGCCATTCATTCTCTCGAGATCAACTTTTGTGAGCTCTGGCAAGCACACTGCACACTGGACTGGAGACAATGCCGCCACATGGGATGACCTGGCTTACTCAATTCCTGCAATTTTAAATTCCGGGCTCTTTGGAATTCCAATGGTGGGAGCTGATATATGCGGTTTTGTTCAGAACACAACCGAAGAGCTCTGCAACCGATGGATTCAGGTAAAATCTTTTGTGCCTAATCTTAATTTATATTAACAGAAGGGCTCTGCAACCAAGTAGCTTTAAGCTTTTCCAAATATATGTTCAGAGATAGGAATTGATGCTATGTTGAATGTATCTCAATCTTCTGCGGGTGGGAAGAATATCAAGTAGAGAATGGATAGAGGTGTAAATCATGTTTTTCTATCGTACATATTTAAGCACTTATTTTAGAGCTCTCATTTATGCAGCTAGGGGCCTTTTATCCCTTTGCAAGAGACCACTCTTATAAGTATAGTATTGGTCAAGAGCTCTATCTCTGGGAATCAGTCGCCGCATCCTCCAGGAAGGTGCTTGGGCTTCGTTATCGCTTGCTCCCATACTTGTATACCTTGATGTATGAGGCAAATAGAAAGGGGATGCCCATTGCCCGGCCCCTATTTTTCTCATTCCCTGAGGATGCAATGACTTATGATATCAATTCCCAATTTTTAATCGGTAAGGGTCTGTTGGTGACCCCTGTACTAAAATCAGGTGCCCAAACCGTGGATGCTTATTTTCCCAGTGGAAATTGGTTTGATCTCTTCAATTACTCAAATTCAGTAAGTACAACTTCCGGAATGAATGTGATGCTCGATGCGCCGCCTGATCATCCTCATCTGCATGTAAGGGAAGGTAATATATTGGCCATGCAAGGAGAGGCCATGACTACGAAAGCAGCTCGGAGAACGCCATTCGAGCTGTTAGTTGTGGTTGATGGGAATGGGAATAGCTCAGGACAAGTGTTCTTGGACGACGGAGAGGAAGTTGAAATGGGACTGGAAGGAAATAAGTGGACGCTGGTGCGGTTTTACAGCGAGAAAACTGGGAATGATGTTGTTGTCAGATCAGAAGTTGTTAATGGGGAATTTGCTCTTAATGAGAAGTGGGTGATTGATAAGGTGACAGTTTTAGGATTGAGAGAAGGAGCATGGATGGCAAGACTAAGAGGGCATGAGATATACAATGATGTAGAAGCAATGGCCGGACAGAGAACAGTGACAACAATGGGAAAATCGAGTGATGGTGCAGAGTTTGTGGTCGTTGAAGTCTCAGGATTGTCACTTCCATTGGGAAAGACATTCGAGTTGGAAGTGAAATTGCGCCAATCCTGAACAGGACATTTTCAGAAGACACTGGTCAGGGTGTAAAAAGAACAAAAGCATGTCTCCTATAAGTTTGTGCGTTTCCAAAAGCATGTCTCCAATAAGTTTATGCGTTTCCAAGAGCATGTCTCCAATAAGTTTGTGTTTCCATCAGTTTTTTGTTTGAGTCGATATCGTCTACACTGGCGCATGGCTCACTTTGTTTTCTTTGTAATATTACGAGTCTTCCACCATTCATTGATGAGAATAAAATTTTTCATATTGCCATTTCAGATAAGACCTAAATGACCTTGGTTATCTTTAATACGTAATATATGTTTGTACAATTCTTTGGAATTAAAAATTAGCTACTTCGCTAAAAATAATCGACACAACTTTTCTAAGTCACCTGATATTAAAGAGCTGAGGCTTACACTGCTAAACGTGTCCTAACAGTCAATGTGATGATGCCTTGTGCATATCACTAAAACTGGAGGAATTCCCACAAATTGTCTAAAACATTTTACCGATTAAATTAGTGAATTAATGCTATAGTTAGAAACATTTAAAGTTATCCACGTTTTTTTTTCCCTAAAAGTAATCCTTATGTCCACATGATTCTGAATTAAAATTATCAATGCAATTGGTACCAGAGGGTGTGCAAGAGAGTAGGTGCAACCTTGCAAAGCTAACATGGCTAGATAGGTTTCAAGGCCGATATGGGTAGCAGGATATGTTCCAAGTTCTAAAATTCTAAGCAAACTGCATAGGTTTTAGATATCTCCACTTTGCATGCTACATTTTGTAGCCTGTGCAAACTACAAAATGTGTGTTCAAGAAATGGTGGTAGTAAGATTTATTATTTGTATTAACTTTTCTTGATGTCTTAAAATTATGTTGAATTTACATATGAACATGAACTTTATAATATAATCTACTAGTTTTTTTTTTGTATCGAACATTGATGTGTTAATATTTTTTTTTTTTTTTTTTCGGTCGGTTGATGTGTTAATAATTAGAATTGTGGGAACTTTTACTTTATTTTTATTTTTATTTTTTTAAGTGAGATTATGAAAACTATGGAATTCTAGATTTCCTTTTTCCAAGGAAGAGTTGTATTACCCTATAGAATAGGTTTTAGATTTCAAAAACTTGGGGCCATTGCACAGAGAGTCGGCTCCAAGGATGAGCAAATACCCTATGTACCTAGAACCAATGCACCCCTAATTACTACATACAATAAGAATTAAATTGAATAGGACTCTCAGTCCGAATAAGCACATTCATAAGTACGGGAATCAGCAACTAATGGTTGATTTTGAATTGGCACTTCGAAAAGATTTCACTAGAAATATGAGGAAAGTAAATAAGTTTTCATTGAAAAATTAGATTGAGATTCGTTTTTCACTAAAACAAAGTAGCAAAACTAAAGTTATTCAGTTCTATCAATACAAGTTGGGGTGATCGGTTCTAAGCCTAGAATTAAGAACCGGCCCTAAGCACAGATCTAGCTTGAGCCCAGCACTTCCTCTTCACCTTTCTCACTTTCCTCCTCCACTATATCCTCTATCATCTCTTTCTTCACAAGCTTAAAAATCGTACGTTTCTACAAAATAAGTGATCTTTACTAGGTTTCGATCGTGCTCTTTTGCTGATAAGCTCAAAATTCTGAGAAATCCTCCTACTTACCCCCCTAATCAGACGTCAGCAAAAGATAACATAGAAAATCAGAAGCCGATTGATTCAAGAAATTACCTTCTCGTCCTGAAGGTCGAGGGATCGAGGATCTACTTTTTCTAGCAAAATTGAGATCTTGGCGACAACATGGCGCTCGGGGCGCTCGTGGCGCTCGTTTAGGAATTGAGCGAAGGTGGTGAAGCAGACGAGAGAGCAGAGTATCTAGAAGAGGCGCTTGACCAACTTGCCCAGCTTGGAGCACTCGAACTCAAACAACCCTGCCTCGTCCACAGCCGAGTGAACTCTCTCCTGGGTGCTAAATCTCCTCGATTCACTTCTCTGGAGTAGCCACTCTCGGAGTTTGCAATGGCGATTCAGTGCCGCGGCTGTGACTGCTAACAAATCTAGGGCATTCTGTCGAGGATTTTTGTCTCTATGCATGGATCTCAATACTTGATGTTGTAGGGTAAAACGCCGGTTTGAATTCATTCCCGGGTAGCATAGGTGGTTCAGGTCTTAAAATCGAGAACCAAACCGGTCCTTAGCCAGTTCTAGGTTTTCGAAACTGGGAACCAAATCAGTTCTCTTTAGAACCGGACTTGAACAAGTCAATTCAAACCAGTTTACTCAGGTTTCCAAGTGGAACCGAACTTGGCGCTCGCCCCCGAGCACAGGACCAAAATCTTTATTTGCTTAAAAAAGGCTGGTATACGTAAGTGCCGCATGTAAACAGCCAGGACAGACAATCATCGATAAGTTTTGAACAGAAATTTGATAGAAGGACCAACACTGTCACCAAAGAATAGTAAAAAGACTGAAGTTGTAATTAAAGTATAAGGATCAAAAATGAACTCCCTCAAAATTAGTGAGGCCGAAATGGATAAATAGCATCGTAAAGTTGTTGAAAGCCTTCAGTGCCAAGGCAATTGGACATCTACTCGAAACACACATTGACATTGCCATCACCGGTGAAAGACAGCAACATTTGATGGTTCAAAGAATAAAGCCCCAGTTACATTTTAGGTTCGTATGTATCAAACGAGTTGCCCATCGGGCTTTTATACAGCAATAATGCCACAAGTAGTTATTGGAAGATACAAGGTATACATTAACTTAAAATGGGACATGGGAGTGACAAAATTATCATTCATGATATCGAAAATTAGTACAGATAGTGATACAATATCAAGAAATGCCTTCTATGCACCTGGAAAGGAAAAAAATCTACTTGATATTACCAGTTCTGTTGCCCTATAGTCTAAAAGAGAAACCTCTATATGTTTACAAATTCCAATTTCATGGAAGATATCACTTCCTAGTAGCCATAAGGATCATATTCTCAGTCTGGTTGCTAAAAAATGTACCAATAAAGCTCCACCATTCCAATGCTTAATAATTCAGATGGAGTAACATATAACAATCAGACACCTGCAAGTCATAAAAAATAATAGCTTAAAATCTCTAGAGCCCAATATTTGTAACTGCCAGAGGATTATTTTATGAGAAGCTGTATAAAGATGAAAGCGACAAATGCTTTTGGTGCTTCTTATGCGTGGGACGTATGAACAGCCCCTGCCGTATTGGAGATTAACATTCTATGTAAGGGGAATTGTTTGTTTGCTGGAACAAAATATAAAAATGTCACAATTTTTCACTTTGAAATTCGCTCGTATGGACTCAAATTTATTTCTTTGAAGAAACCTCAATTACTGACAGCAGCAGTCAGTCAGACCCTACTTTCATGACCCAAATTACTTGACATTCATATGTTTTTTACTGGAGAAGGGAACATGAAATTATGACCCAATCCAATGTTAGGTTTAGCTAGAATCTTTCATGGAACATGCCAAGATCAATTATGCAAGGTAGACAAAACTATTTGAAGAGTAATAGCAACACTTCAGACATTCGCCCTCAACAGGCAAATCTGCAAATCTTTTACAGGAGGTAAACTGATCTAAAACCCATATTACTATCCGAACATTCATTAAATGGATCAGTTTAGTTATCACTTGATTTGGCTATGGTTTCAGTTCAGTTGAAGATTATCTGATCTGACAAGTTTAGCTTGGACAGCTACAGAAGTCACAAAAGTTCACCATTATCCACCCAACAAAGTAGAAGAACAAGTTGCATGAGTTGAAATAGGCATTTACTGTGATTGCACCATCATTAAGGGTTTGAAATTTGTTTACTTCCATGTTATATAGCAAGTAAATGGGTTCAAGTATATCTTAAGGGGTCCAACAATTACAGTACTAAGACCTCATTGCCATGCTAGGGTCCTTGCTTTTCACAATGCTACCAAAAGTTAAAGGGAAAGATTAGTGAGCTCTAAAACCAAGGGTAATTGGTGCCATCCTATATGCGTCTGAACCTATCAAGGTGAACTCTCAATGACTATAGATGTCCTTTTATGCAAGCAAATATGCAGCAACTATAAAATAGTATCTACGCCTAATACTGGAAAATGCTCAAAAACTCCAATGAAAAAGCATTTTGCTAGATAATTTTGAATGTGCATTCAACAGATCAAAATAGGGGATGGAGCTAACTCACCTGTTACCTCATCACCAAAGCAAAGAAAGAATGCCTCATCTCCAAAAAATGCTCCTCAAATATAGTTTGTCATTAAATTCCGGAAAAAAAAAGGAAAACAACAATTTCACTGTACATCCGATCCAGTTTCAGTGCCAAAATTTTCAGCCAAGAACTCATCAAGTCTCCCCCAGTTAGGAGTGGTAGATTCACTCAAGTCTCCAGCAGGCAACGACCGAATGCATCCTAAGATGTGTTGTGTATCTCGACAAAGCCTGGTGTTTTAATATAGAGAAACAATTGGGCAACAGTTTGTCCATGAGACAGTGAGGATAACTATTCATAGGAAATAAACAGGAACTAGATATAAATAACATATCAAATTTGAGTAAGAAGTCATTACCTCTTCTTTGCATCTGGAGAGTTTACTTCTGAACTTTTTAATGCATTGTAAAATACTTCCGATATTTGTGAATGGAAGATAGAGACCACTTGCCTACAGCAAGACGCAACAAATCAAGTAGTTGAACACATGATATGAACACTCTATGATCTCTAATATGCAGAAAGGAAACAATGAACCCCAAAAGAATGAGGTGCAATCTGCAAACGAAGACATCGGGTAACAGAACTAATTCCATTATATTATTGCATGGGTTAATGATGAAAGAACAGCTACTCATATACAGTTCTAGAAAGTTAACAATGTGCCTGCCGCTCCAAGATTCCAAGATCATTAATCTAACGATTAGGAGACAACAGAATATGACGCCAGACAATTTCATGTTACAGCCCATTGGTCAACTATCATTCGAATGTCTTCCATTAAAATCTAGTTAGGAGGATAGAGGAAGAGATTAGAGCTTGGATGCTTGCTCTATTTTTCGCGAGGAAGAATATCACAGTGCATGATTTTAGCTACATTGAAGATAATAAATGGTGAGGTTGAAGGAAACAACTTCATTATGAAGATATCTCCCCAACATTCAAAACTAATTGTGAAAATTTTCCACAGAGAGCATATAGGTGTGACAGCAATCTCTTAACCATTGGCACAAAAATGGCGAAGTCTAATGGACTTACAGGAAAAACTACTGATGCACTCTGTAGTGATAGTCATAGCGCATTGGTAACTCAGGGTTCGAGAGAATCAGGAGCCAATAGAGCAAACAAAGGAGGAAAGGAAATGTAACAAAAGAATTTTAACTGGTAATCTTCAAATCATTTAAAGGATTAAGATCACAAGATGAAAGAAATTGCATTTACATCAATGATAAACAAAATACTGTGTAGACTCTTTGCCTCTTGTGGGGCATTTGGAAGGAACAAAATAAGAGACCATTTGAAAGATCAGAATCTTCTACTGATTCTGGTTTTTGCTGATTTTAAGAGTTCATGGACTCGGTATTCTGGTTTTTTTTTTTTTTTTTTTTTTTTTTTTTGAATTTTCGTTTGTCTGGTTATTCATTTTTTCCCCCTGCTCTGGTACTTGAACAAGCATTTTCTATTAATAAACTATTCCTTCATACTGCAAAAAAATTGCCAAAATAAACCATTAGAATAAACAAGAGTATACTAAAATGCAAAACTTTACCTGAAAATTGTCCAAACATCAGGTTCATGCAAAGTCCGAGTCAAGACTCGTTGAAGAAAGCCAACTTCCTAGAAATTAATTGAATCATCATATAATTAGACCAACAGTATATTTAATTGTGACAAATCATGAAATGAATACTGCTGCTTGGAAAAAGAGAGAAAACTAATGCAAACTTCTCAAACGAAATTATTTAGCTAGGAAAGTTTGAAAAATGAGAGGCCAATCTGGATAGTAATCCAAAAGAAGGATCCAACCGGACAGATGAGTTGGACAAATAAGGACTCACATGACAAAATACAAATCAAATAAAAAGACCATGATATTTTCACCCAACAACTGTACTCCATGCTTTCCCTAGGATCTAAGAGACATAATTCCATCATACTACCTAAGATACAAAACTTAAACTCAAGAGTAAGGGCACATTAAGGGGTATGCAACCACTTAGAGGTGCTTTGGCTCCAGAACACTAAGCGAAAGACAGAAGCCACTCATCCTGGAAGCTTCTCATTAAGTTCTTTTGTTGAGAAACTTAATGAAGGCAATATTCTTAACTCAGATGATCAAAAAAAGAGGCAGGATACAGGAAAAATAGGCAAGTGATGGTAATATCTTAATAGCAAAAAGTTCGGCAAGAAAAAAATTATTTCTATCAAAAGTCGTTAACTACATTTTATGAGGTAAAAGGAGTACTAGAGCTTTCAACAAGAATTAGATGACTATATTTATTGCCAATATAGATGGTGGTACTACATAACTTCTGGTGCCATGAAACATGTACATGGCTATGTCTAGAACATTAAAATGAACTTTTTCTTGTTACTACTCATTTCCGAGGCATATGAAGAATAATTAACTTGATTGAAACCTGGATAAAAATAATTATAACCACAAGGGTCAAGAGACATGAAAATCTTTGAATTATATGCCCAAAAAAAAAAATTAAAACAAAAACATTACATGTTTTGTCTCAAAAGCAAAATCTTCCTGTCCTGTCAAAACTAAAATCCAACGACCAACATCATGCAAACACCTATTAAAAATTTAATATGTAAGAATAAAAATTCATGGGGGTGATACAACAATCATCTCCAGTAATAAAAGAAAGTTCAAGGGTTAAAGACTTCAAATTCTAAAATATTATGCTTTATTCTTGAAATAACAAAACAGATGCATTCTTAGATCTAATTGACTAGTTTAACACCACATGACCAAGCAAAGACCCAACCCAGCTTCTGGAGCTTCTTAAAGTAGAACGTTAAAATGGGGAAAAACCAAAAAGGACAGATATATAAATTAACTTTTCCTTCAATAAGGTCATGAACACATGCAGCGTCATGAACACATGCAGCTTGATAAAATAATTTACATCAGGAGTTACAGGAAAAAGGACGCCTAGTGCAAAAGGCACCCACAGTGTGGGATCTGAGGAGTGTCAAGAGTATGAAGTCTTGCTTTTATATCACAGAGAGGTCTTTGTCCATGACATCTGGAGTACTAAATGAAGAGACAATTGGCAAATAAATAACCTTATAATCGTGTCATCGAACCAATTGGTTTTATAATCATCATACATGAAAGAGGTTCAGCATCATCAACATCCTTTTTTCCAAATTTAAATTGCCATATTTTGCAACATACAGAATACAACAGTATATGAGTCCAATCACAAAGCATTTTCAAGGGAAATTTCATGTAAGAAGACCGTCACAATATTTCGGGAATGAAACTCACTTTCGTAAGGGATCGTGCAAACTGACTTGGCTGAGCATCGGTATCATCAACTTTATTCCAACTTTGGAACATACTTTGCAACCCACGCAAATGGACCAATAGCCTTTCTCTCATTATTTGAACCAGCTTGGAATGAATTTCATCTTGATGAACCTTATAATCCTGAAAGAAACGATATAAATGGTCAACTAACGTATCAAAGGCTCAAAGCCCACTGGTGCTATAACCACGATAAAAGGAAGCAGGATTATCACACATTTGAACAATCTCCAGTCACCATAAATGAAAACCAAGTAGCTCAACTAAGAATATCCACCATTTCTGGAGATAAAAGCCTAATAAAATGGGAACTGACATCAGAACATAAGTAGAAAGCATGCATCCTCCCATAATGAAAACTTAAGTGCTTACCTAGAAAACTCAAGGTCCTGAACCAATATGCTAAGCGTTTCCATCATTCACTCACTACCCCCCCACAACAAAAAACTCCCCACAAAAAAACACTCTCAGTTCAATAACCAAGTGTTTACTTCCCATAATTTTAATGATTGATTCACAATCTTACATTCTCCTGTTGCTCGGAACAGCATAGGCATTTGAAATTCTTTTCATGATTCAACCATATTAGGTAATAAAAAGAAATCAAATATTGAAAACTTGTAAACACTGATAACAGGAAGGAATACTCCTTATCTCTTTCATCTGATATGAAAGCACTCAAAACCATAAAAGAAAACTGATTGCAAAAGAGTCCATAAAAATCTCACTTAAGTTTAACTCCTCTAAACTGATATAGGCCTCCATATTGATTTGCATAGATGGCAATACATCAAAAAACAGACAAGATTGATGTGAAATATGTCACCAACACCAATGAAAAAAGGAGAAGAATCCATTCACCTGGGCCACTCGATCCATCTCTAACAACAACAATGACTTCCGTGTTTCAGGTACTTTCATGAAGAGAATTCGCCTGATTTCTTCGTTACATAGACCAATATGAGTATATGAGTACATAGGTCATTGTCTCATGCCCACGAAAAATAAATATTATGTCAAAAAGGAATACTTCTGAAAAAATTAGAGAGGGAGAGAGACATGAGAGAAGTCTTCACATAACATAGGCAGATTTAGTATAGATAAATGTGCGAAAGATGCTAGCTTCTATGCTTAGGCACTCACGCCATCAAAATCAAGGTTCAAGCCCATGGAAGAATATAAAAGACCATATCATGCACATGCAAGGACATAATAAGTCGCAGTAAACTAGCACAATGTGAATAAATACAAATGCAACAAAAGTTATCCCGCCACAGATTCTCAGTGATTTATATTTGAAGTTACTAAAGCTTTGGTTGTTCAGAGATGTCCATGAGAAGCTTAGCTAAAATACTAATTTTGGAAAAGAGCTAAGACCATTGGTCTTTCTTCTGTTTCATGAATCAACTGAACTTTAAGAAATTGCATTTATCTAACTAATAATTCTGAGCAAAATACCAGGCAAATCCCACTTCCTAGCAACAGAATTTGAAGCCTCAAATAATTCCTAAAAAATCAACCTGCCTATCATCACTGTAAACTGACTATATGGTGTAAAGTGTTTCTCCATCCATATATTCCCTACACAATCAAATTACATATCCATCATAAGATAAGCATGCCTGTTCTGAGAAAGCTTCCTCTTTTTAACGGATGTGGAAGCATCTGGTATAATTTTCCATTAAAAAACTTAACCTATCAAAGATTCACCAAAATCATTACTAATGAAATTAACATTGAATTAAGTTCTTGAAGATCACCAATAATGAAAATAATAATAAGAGGAATCCATCTAAATATCACAACAACATCAAGTTAGTGAAGGTAAGATGAGAAGCTTCACCAATTATATATTTCACATGAAAGCAGGACCATGCCTCATCTAAGCATTAATGAGAATAAAACTGATCCTTTTAGAGCAACTGTTTTCCCACAAAGATAACAGAGGCATAGCACACAACATAGAAACAGGGTAATGGGAAGGATAACATGATAAGAGTATTTTGCAATGACATGGAAGACAGAGCTGCAACATAACTTTAAGTACACAACTTGACTGTCAATGGCAGTATAGGCAGTAGATTTGTTATCCCTCACCAGGAATAATGGCATGTATGAAGCTGATGACTTGACTCGCCAAGGCCAAGTGCTTGGAAGTTATAGACTTCAACCCCGACACCTACAGGATCACATAAACAATAAGCTAACAGATAATAAGACCGTAAAGTTCATTTCCCTTTGAAAATTACAAATAGTAGGTCATGGAAACTGCAAAAAAAAAAAAAAAAAAAAAAAAAAAAGCTGTACATATCACATGAAGATGAACAAATGAGGACCCAAAATGAAAGACCAATAAGGCAACAGGTCCACTCATGCTGCTCATAGGAGATTAGAGGCAAGCACATCTGATGTGAAAGGAACAGCCGATGGGAGACAATGAAAAAAAGAAGGAAGAAATCTTTTAGGCATAACCTTGGAAAGTAGAAAATGATAACTTATCTAACTTTAACTTAGATTTTATGACTTACATTGTTATCTTTCTTGCATTTGCTAGGTGACTCTGTAAATGCTAATTCTGTTCATAGTTGGGCAGACTAGAGTGATAAAGAGAAACTAAAAATCTCTTCACCAATTCTTTAACTCTTGATTCGCTTTTGAACTCCCCTTCTTCTTCTTCCTCTTTAATTCTCTCTATTTACCATTGCTAGTTAAAACTAGTTCTGACAGCTTTTTTTCCTCGCCCCAATGAGTGTTCCTGGAGCCTCAAATGCCTCGGTAAGAATCGGAATAGTTGCTACCTTTTATTTTAATGACACAAAGCATGTAAATTTTCGAAGACATTAATGAATTTACAAATTTGTAAGATGAAAAAGAATCAGCACATCCAGCTTTGTGACTTGTGACATTTGTCTTGCCTGAGACCTGAATGAAGCATGCTTTTTTCAATCTTCATTATAGCCTTGGAAGGATAGATGTTGCTGAAAGGATGAGTATCGTGAAGAGGTATTGAAGAGAGGACTCTGATTGAAATGCTTCTCATCATGTCTTGGACTGAGTGGTGAGACAGGCAGACTGAGAGGTAAGGCAATCTAGAGTCCTCGAGAGTGCAAAGAGACAAACATGACAAGACTTGTCCGAAGATGTGTTTCTTGTTTAAAAGCATTACAAATGACGATCATCATAAGACCAGTCATGTAAGAAGATAGCTTTTTCTTTATTATATAAGGATCCTCACAAAACCACTAACGCAATACAAACAAAACATTGGTCAAACAGACCAAAGGTAAGACCTATTTAAGAATTTATATCTGCATGACATTAGATATTGATACCTGCATGGCATGAGCCCCAAGAACTAGCTGACATGTCCTCGTGTTGAAATGCTTTAGTATCTCAACAACACGAAGAACCACTTCTGAAGAAAGTGTTGGCAGAAAAGTATTCATATCAATATACTCCGACAACATCTTCACCAATATCAAGCCACTGTGCATAGAAAAAGCACTGTCAATACTTGGCTCTAAACACATAAAACGTAATCAAAAAAAAGTTTGGGATCTTTCACGAGGAAAATAAAACCAATTCTTAGTTTCTAATACCAGTTATGAATCCAGATTACTTGACATAAAGGTCACATATATGAGCAAACAAAATCTGAGATACTGCGCACTGGAGAAAAATGTTGCAGTAGAAAAATTAAAAAAGCAATTGGAAAAGCCTAAGAAAGTCACTGACCAGTTCACCATGTGATAACCAACACCTCTGTAAATAAGAGATTGAGAACTAGATTTTCCACGCTCTTTCACAGTGCTGTTATTAACCTGAGAAGATGAATTAACGTCTGCTTTGTTCCTTTCAGAATTACTTGTTAGGGACGAAGATATTCCTCGGTCAGAAATTTCAGAAGATACACCTGCCATATCCCCCCCAGGTTGAGTTTCCTGTTGTGTCAACAGTAGTCCAGTAGCTGCCTCTTTCGAAGCATCATCTCCAGTAATCATGCTGACTTCAGAAGCATCTACGCTCTCTGTATACAATGAATCAGTGCGAAATAGTGCATTTATTATTGCCTGGAATTCCTCAGGTACATCAACTTCAACCCACGTTTCTTGGTCAAGCACTGCTTTAATCTTTGCCATCTGCAACAGCAATTATACATTGACATTTAATCCAGAGCATAAAGTGCAAATGTTTAAGAAAGATTGAGATAACATAATAATACTAACACGGGATTCATGCTGAAAATCGACAAAGGACTTAGCCTGAGATTGAAGTGTGCCCCTGATGCTATATCCCAATCTTCCACCAATCTGTAGAGGCATACACAGGACACAGCATAATTAGCAAAACCAACACTGACAACAATGATAACACTAACAAATAATGATACTAACACTAATAATAGTATTAACAATAAAAACAACAACAATAATACAATCAAGCTGTTCACCAAAGACTATGGGAAGAGTTTATGCATGGAAGAGTTTATGCACCTTCTCTGTAGCAGATATAAATTCCTGGGTTATGTTGTATATGCTCAGAAATTCCTGCAATCTTAATCTTGGATGAAGAAGTGCCCGAACTCCGAGGAGCTTGGCCCATCTCCCATGAGCAGCATCACAAGCAGCAAATATAGCTTCTGCATTTTCTCGCAACACATCAGCTCTGTCAACATCAACAAACATGAGCCATTAATATTTTTCTAAACAACAGAGAAGCAAGAAATTTTATAAAGCTTTCATTAGGTTTCTTACAATTTACTAACAACAAATAAGCACTGTAAGATTCAAAAAAGGAAAGAGAAGACCAAACAAAGATTTGTGTTCTTTTAAATTTTGATAAGGAAGGTTGAATACCACAAAATTATTCCATCCAAAGCGTAAATCTCAGTTTAAATATTTTCTCTATGAATAATTCAACCCAGTTGAATGTAGCAGACTATAGCAGGGCCCGGGAACCTATGTGTACCTATTATCTAGAAATACCACAAATTATGTATTGCATCATGACTCCTTCATGTCCCCATGAAATTGTCACTTGAAAATAAAGTTCTTTCTCCTATCTCAACAGAAGCCCCAGGAGAGAGAAAGAAAGCACAGCTCCTTTCTAGATAGGAGGACATAAGCTTCCAACCTCTCCTCTCTCTGACCCTCTTTTCTCTCGCTCTCCATGCGTCATTTCTTTTATCGTGGAATTAGATAGGATAAAGATGATGGCAAAAACTAAGATTGACAGATCTATTTGATCCTTCTAAACTCTAATTCCTGAAAAACGTTCACTTCCAAACATGAGAAGGTATTATATCATACAAGATACCAAAGGAAAATGATACAAGTTTACAAAGAACGTCTGCAAAGAGAAATTGAGACAGGATAGGACCCTCAAATCCCCCACTCCTTTCCTTGAAAATCAGTAGTCTCTCTTCTAAAATTGATAAGACTCATGGTCCAGGTAATCTAAGGAAAAAAGAATTACTCTTAAGTACAATTATGGACATGTAACATACGATCACAAAACTATAACATACACAAACTTGAAATCCGGAAAAAGAAATCAAATGAAGCCACAGATAGATTTCACATTCTGAAACAGAATCTAGCTGGAACTTGAAAATTTACACTTACCATATCCTCATGGCCATGGCAACTTACCTCCAGGAAAAAACCAAAAGACACAATTGTGGAAGACTATGAGAACTAAGAAAACACTTGGTTCCTAAAAACCCTTCACTTTTCACTTTTAATGAATATTCTCGTTTTCAATTTTTATCTTTTCAAAGCTTGTTTGAAACCATTTTCAAATTGAAAATATGCTTTCTTATATTTTTTTTTGGTTTTGGTGACAGTCAAATGCCACTTAAGCTCAAGAGAAAGTCCTATAGGACAGTACGAAGGCCAGCAATTGCTTTATGCACGGAGTGCTAGGCAGTTAAGCAACAGCATGTGCACAAAATGAGTGTAGCAAAGATGAGAATATTTCATCTGATGTGCAGGCACATGAGAAGAGATAAGATTAAAGATGAAGCTATTAGGGCAAAAGTAGTTGTTGCTCCAATTGAGGATAATATGAGAAGACAGTCTCAGTTGGTTTAGCCACGTTGAATGAAGGCCTTCAGATGCCCTACTTAGGCAATGGGAACAAGGACTTGATGCATTGGTTAAAAGGGGTAGGGGAGGGCCAAGAAGGATATGGAAGGAGAGATAAGGAAAGATAGGGAACATCCACAGCTCACAGAGGTTCTAACAAGGACCGAGCACAATAGCATAAGCAACTTCACAAAGAATTTCATATGGCCAACCACGTTTAGTGGGATAAGGCTTAGTTGGTGTTGCTGTTACAATTTTAGTCAACGAACAAGTCTTTCACAAAACTTCAGATTTCTTCATATCCATTTTAAGATATTCCAAAAAAAAAAAAAATGACAAATGAGGGAGGCTGCCAAATATTTGTCCTGAACAAACTTTTGTTTTCTGTGAAGATGAATACAGAAAACTAGTATCCAACAACCAATTGCACCCCGATGGTTTACATAAACAAAACTAATCCAATCTTAAAAAGGTTAATAAGAAATAATAGTTCATAAACTACAACAATCACAAGACAATAATCTCCCACTACTTCTACAGTTGCAAAATTTGTGAAGTGAACCAAAAAGAATCTATTTAAAAGTTACCGGAAGTTTTTTGACACTGCGGCTGTAATGAGACTTTCATTAGCCTTTCCCTGAAAGGAAGGAAGCTTAGCAGTGCCATTTCTCTCAGCTGCATATGGCAGAATGGAACCAATCTGACCATCAGTATCCTCCGCAGTTTCTGCAGCTGCTGCACCAAGAGCTATTGCTACAGCAACAGAATTTGCAGCATAGTGATCATCCAGATTGCACAAAATCCATTCAATAGCCTTCTTAACTTCAGCAGCTCGCACTAAATGTACCTGCAATCACTAAAAGATGCAAAATCACATTACATAATACCTAAAGAGTGATAAAATCTCAAGCACAAAATCCATCAGGCCATATCTAACATTAATAACACCAAAACATAAACAAGCACATGCTTGTTTGTGTGTGCTGGCACGCGAGCGCACGCGCGCGCAGAGAGAGAGAGAGAGAGAGAGAGAGAGAGAGAGTCCCATCACTAAATTTGACAAGTTGCACAAGTGTCAAGCAGGTTCACTAAATTTGCCTAGTTGTACAAGTTAAGCTGGTAAGTTAATTGAAGCACATATGTTCTCCCTATCTACAAGAACTTGAACTCCCACTGAATTTCTTTAATATTAGCAAGAAATTCAGTTAAACTTCATACAGTCTCAACATGTTGAGCTTGAGACGCAATAATCCAACAAAGTAGTGAACTGCTTTGCCTTCAATGGATCCTTCGTAAAATCTAGCTATGGATCAACTTGGAATGATACACCATAATCAAGCAAACAGCAATCATAGGACTGCCTTTTAAATAAAAAATAGTTCACATTACCTGTACTATGCCGAAAATTGCACCTAAAAGTTGCACAAAGCATTCTGATGACAGGCTCCTCAACTTGCTTGCAAGTGATGAACCTCCACCTAAGTTATTTAATTTAGATCAGATAATAATTCAAGGAAATCACACATGACAAAGAAAGGACTACTCCAACCATCGGCTTGACCAGAAATTTCCACTAAGTAAATGATTACTAAGTTGAAAGGATAATTGAGACAAACTTTACAAACCCAAATACTACAATGATTTCCAAGAGTAGACATATATGCACCAAAATATATAAAAAAGAAAAAAAAAATCTATTTTGACTGGCCATCCCACAAAGCTATTTATAGTATGAAAGAAGATTAATCGATTAATTCATAGCATGTGAGAATTTTGAAATTCTGAAAGGAAAAAAAGTTATTAGTATATTCCCCTTATTGAGGAGCATCTAAGCATTTCTTAGGTAGGATCTGACCTTCTCCATCATTTGTCCGCTCTCCTGGTGTGAAATCCAACTCAGCAGATCTAGCAACAAGAACTGGAAGAAGCTCTGCAACTGTGGTCTTAATTGCAGTCTTCATGTCAGCAGTAAGCATATCGCGATATAACCTCAATATGGAAGGGAGCTTAGCCTGAAAGGGATCATCTTACCGTAAAATACCTATAGAAGTCATTCCACATGTAACTTAAGGATTTTACCATCATTTTTAGACAAGATAAATGGAATTAAGACAAACGACACAACCTGTACACAACTAATAAAGAAGTCCTGGAATTCAAAACCACCTCTTGCATTTAATAGCTTTTTCTTCATCAAGTAGCATGACCGGCTGATAGGACTAACTAGAGTCTTATTCCCATTATGAAACTAGGGAGCAGAATAATTAGTCTTTTTTTGAGTTTAACCAATTTTAAGTATAAAAGTCCACAAAAATATCCCATGCTGGATTTTGGAAAGCTTGTATAAACTTCTCTCCTCTCTACCCTGATATATGACAATCATCACCTCCTAGCACCATTTGTAACTCTTATTACCACTTGCCTGATGTAAATAATATAGACCATATTTCTTATAGTGATTGGTAAAAATCAGAGAGGACCCCATATCAAATGCATGAACTCAAATAATGCTCAAAGTTTCGATTACAACAAAGAAGAAAAAATTATTAAAACAGAATATGACTTAAATCAATGAACACTTAACAATTCCACCTTTACCGCAACAGTGGGAAAAAAATTTAGATGAACTAGATTTCCCTAATCTGTAAGATAACAGAGTGAATGAAATTACTATAGAGGCCCACAATATTATATAGATATCCCATGTGAAAAAAATATTATGAGTAAAATATTCCCTGACTGAAAAAGCAGATAGTGCATCAAATTAAGGTAAACCGAAAAGCATGCATGACTTACTGTTCTGAGCAATCCAATTACAATAGGGAGAAGACGGTCTCGCAAATTAGAAGTCTCTTCTTCATCAAATTTAATCTGTAAACCACAATTTGTCAAGAGAACTTTCACATTGAAGCCACTGACAAACTTTAAAGCCAAACAATACCTCCCAATAATAAAGGCATGAAAAGTACAAACTAATTGTGTCATGGGAAGCAGTTAATAAAAAAATACGACCACAAAAAATGAACAAACCATTGCTCATCAAGTTGAAACCAAAGACAAGAAATACAGACTTCCTCTCCACTCTTCACTAGTCAAATTAGCCCAGCAATTACAGATGTTGATCTCTATTGCTCAAACTTGGGTGCAAATATTGAGTGAAGGTGTCAATTTGATTGTCTTACTTGCCTTCTGAGAAAATTTTAGACCCAAGTGCTCGTCCAAAGAGGATCCAGAAAATAGACACGTGTGAAGGCACACCATCATAGACATAGGTATCTATGCAATGTTATAGTAAAGTAACATGCATAAAATTTGGAGTAGCCACTCAATACTTATTACACTGTTTACCTTAAAAAGAGGCTTTGATTTCTGAAGTCCCCTTGTTCTATTTATAGGTATAGTACACAAATAATTAGATAAATATGCCACTGTACAAGAATGACAAGGTAATCCGATAACTCTATCTACACTATACACCCTTAATCCCACAACAACAGACTTTCAACAAAGCACACTCTTAGTACTTTTAAAGTACTGGTCAACTGGCAGCTGGCATTTGTTCATTTAGGCCCAAAGTTTTTAAGCAGATGTCCCGACATCCTGATTGTTTTAAGCAACAAATCTTTGTTTTAGAACCCAGCCCAATATCTTAATATTTCAAATTGAGCCTCATTTCACAAGATTGCAAGTGAAATGGAGCCATTCCTATGAGAGTTTAGACTCAAGAGTTACACAACACCAAGGATGGTAAGATCTAGCTTCCACACTATATTTCTCCATTGTCATTCAATACAAGAAAGGAATTTTATGTCAGCATGTAATAAATGATCATTGTGAAAACAAACCTAAAGCAAATAAGACTGATACTATGCTAGTGGTAGTTGCTAGCAGGACTCACGGAGAGAAGCTTACCTCATCTTCTGCCCCATTCACAGAAACGGAAGCCCTTGCTTTCACTTTTGATAAAATAATTAGATCCATGTCTCCAACATCATGGACAGAAGCACGCATAAACTCTGCTGAAAGAATGCTACAAGAGCAAAATCCACAAGTTACTGAGGATGCACAATGCTGCATTTATTCCCAGCAAATAACAGGTACTTCTGCACTTAGATATATGTTATGCACATGATGAAGCAGACTAGAATGAGTGAACTGGAAAAGCATGGTAATGTTGAAGTTGGAATATAGGTCATGTGCGCAAAAAATGTCACACTATCAAAAAACACATATCATTCACCTTCTTTACAAGGAAATTGGCATTGTAGAAATTCTTTAAATATTGTTACATTTAAAGGATAATCCTAAAAACAAACGAGAATAGTGACCAAGCTGAGAGACATACACAAATCTCAACATCTCAAACTCAGGAATAAGCTTTTCAAGTTGACCAACAACCACATGAAAATGAAATAGATCAACCCAAGATGAGAAAAGAAAAGGAAGTCGTTCAAACCTGATAGGGCGGAAGTAAAGTTACAGAGATGCAAAAAAGGGCACCATTAAATACCAGAAAAAAGTCTCAGATTTTCACAGTAGGATTATCCATGCATTGACTATGCATAAGTTCTGAAAAAGAAGTTCTGAAAAAACACAATGAACAGAAGCAAGAAAGTTCAAACAGGGAATGATATTGTAGAACTGAGCCAAACATGAAAGAGACTTACCAACAAAACTAACATGAAAAGTGTGTCAGTGCCTCTAGCTAAAAGGTATGAAGAAAGAGACATTAATTAGGTGTCACTTTGGCTTGTGAAGAGGTTTTCTAGCAGCTACATTAACAGTTAAAGACTTCTACATTAACTGATCAATAAGAAAGATTTACTTCTGGATCATGAGAATCTTTCAACTGATTCAACAAAGAGAAGGCACTGCCACGCAAAAGAAATATATGTGACAGACAATCACAGAGTAATGGAATTTAACAGAATACTTAGTAGCATGGGAAGAGCAGAACATCTGTGTCTTTTCATTTGTACAAAGATCGACGGGCTTATGTGAAGCATGCAAGAAGATTGTCCGTGAACTACAGGGCACAGGACTAATAATCCTAGTAATTATTTTGGTGGACAGACAATAAGAACCCACTGTTTATATGATTACCTCAAAAACTAAAGTGAGGAATATTAATCGATTTGGGAAGTTCAAAGAAATCTTTTAGCAAATATTTACATAAATTGGTTCAACCTTAGCAAGAACTAGACAGCTCACATATTTTACAGCACGCAAGATAAATCACTCAATGAGGAAACCTGTACTTAACTTCAGAAAGAGTGCTAGATCCATACCCTGATCTATGTTATGACAACTTTACTTGTATGCCGTCCCTCAAGATTTTTTCTCATTAAAATATATTTTAGGCCAATTGTGGATAAGCAATGCACCATGTTACTTGTTCACATTCATGCATAGATAAATATATGTAAATTCACACAAATAAACATGTAAGTACGTATGAAGCTACCGAGAATAGACATGCACATCTGTTTGTCTACATGTGACCCAAATTAAAGCCTTCAAAGTAGAAGCTAAAAATGGCAATCATACTTCACAAGCCAAAATAATAGTTAGTTAGCAATGGGTGAGACAGCCTTGCAGAATGGAGTGCAAACTGCAAAGCTTTAAGAGAAGAAGACTCCAGTTAATCATTTATACCTGTTTATTGAATCTATTGAAGCTGCTACATGGTCCCGAAGGTGACGGAAGCAATGTAGACCAGTAAGTTCATCCCCATCCTGGTAAACATTTATACCAAATAGAATCCAAAAACAATTAGTAAAGTTAAGAATCTGGTGTATTTCGATTATAAGCACTCTTTGAGCTTTTCATCAGAATGCAGTTTAAGAAACTGAAAAAAGCAATCTGGCTGCCCTTTATATCTGATAGATTTTCTTTCTTTTGCTGGACAGTAGTTTGGAACAAGATTCTTACTATTGAGAATCTCAAAAAAAAGAAACTTAATTCTCATGGATTGCTTTTGTATAGTTAGGCATCCAGGTAAATCTGTTGACCATCTCTTTCTTTCTTGTGACTTCGCCCTCAAGCTTGGGACCATATCTTTAGCTAGTCTAAGATGGTAATGGTCAAGCCAAGACATGCGATCCAACTTTTTAGCTGTTGGAATGCTTACGTACGAGACTTGATTTCTAAAAGACTCAGAGCATTACACCACTTTTTCTCATGTGAAGCACCAGGAAAGAATGCACCAAAACACTGTTTGAGGGTTCAGAATCTCCAGGTGCTATCTTTTTGTTCTGGTTTTGTATAGTCTCGTAATGTTTCCCTCTTGCTTGCTTGTTTTTCTCAGTCTTTGTCCTTGTACAATTCTGATGTACTGAAAGTTTTCGGTATTGATAAAATCCTTTTTTATCCATCCAAAAGAAAACTGAGAAAAGAGCACAACACAACCATTTTCTATTAAAAAACAGGGTCACCACATGTTCTTCATTTATAGACCTCTAAATATCAACAGTACGCTTTAAGAGGAAAAAGGAATTGTCTAAGGATAGGATAAAATATGAACAAGGAGACTGAAAGCATCAAGCATCCACTGTCACTGATGCTTAAGGCAGCCAATACAATGGATATCGATATCCTGCAACATATAAGAATTAACTTTCCCCAGAACAGTAGTCATACCAATCTCCCCATCCATATAATTGCTCATACTTGCAAAAGATTTATATCATTAAATCCATTTTTCTCTGTAATATTATCTTTGGCTATCATTCTAATCTACAAATCATTGCAGAAATGCATGTTTGCCTGTCACTTTTTAATTACTTCCAACTTCCACTTATGACTTTTCCTCCAAATTTTGAATATAAAAAATATTATCTAAATGTCAAGAAATTATTAAAAAATTACATATGTATCTACATGTTAGTATTTGAATATTCTGAAAGGTTGCAAATATTCTGAATGGGTCAATAAAAGTTAAATAGTGATTTCGCAAAATTTAGTTAAGGATAAATGTTACATGGTGATTTTCACAAAATATACATAAAGTCAAAAGTTCAAATTGAAGTCACTCCAAACAGGCACTTAGTATTGATAAAATTACGGATTCGCAATTCAAATCTTAGCTTGGTGATTGCTTCCATTCTCTAAACTCAAGTCCACAAAAATGAGAGGCCATTTATCAATTTTTCTTTTTACTATATTCGCAGTCCGCATAAACCATTCATAAGCCAGTGTGACTGCAGTAGTTATTATCGAGAATGTTGTGCTGCAGAATAAGCATATGGAGCAAGACAGTTGGTTTTAACCAATTTATAGTTTCGTGGGCTATCAGCTGCGCCTAATGTCCTTTTTTTTCTCCTGGGAACAATCATAATATATAAAAGGCCATACATCCAAAGATATGGACGGGCACTGAAAGCAAGGGAAACTGGCATCCACATAAGAAAAGCTTACAATCAGTTTCTCTGCATAGGTAAGAATGGGAATCTACTTGCTCAGCCACAAATAGAAAGGAGAGGCGAGAAGTTTGGATCAACATAAAATATCTAATAGCATGCTTGTCTTGAGTGACAGGAGATAAATGTTGGCAAGGCAAAGATCGACCAATAATGATTTGATTACGAAAATTGGACCACATATATGCTCGTATAGGGTTTGCCAATTTGGTTAAGTCTGAAAAACCATCACATCTGCATAAACAACACTAACTACAGCCTTGAATAGAGCAAAGTGACCAAGGTCTGATAAAAGAGTGCAAGACAGTAGCAACACAACATCAAATCCCTCAAGCATTATTTAGCAACGTTTTATCTAAATGCACCACTTAAGAAAAAGAGGTATAACTTGAACCCTTTGTTAGATCATTGATGCGGTTTTTGCCCTTAGCTTTTGACAGAGTACAGTCTCTGTTAACCCTTATTGTCAACTTGAATTATACTACCGATTAGTTATGTGGGTTGGCAACCCCGTGGTGATATTTTGCATTAAAAGCTCTTTTACTTATCAAAAGAATACCTGATGTTCAAGTGCCTCACTAGAAAGCAAATCGGAGAGTGCAAAACATCTTTTCATTTGGTGTACAACTTCAGGATTTAAAAGATTATCAGCGAAATAACCTAATTCCATTCCATTCTAGGAGTGATCTTGTCATAACGAGTTTCATCATCTTCAGTCAAAAGCCGATGTAGACGGCACACTAAAACGTATTCAGATACAACTAACTGGTCGAACCGTCAAAGCAATTCTCTCAGCACCGCCATTTCAACAAGCAAAAATGCCAAGTACAGTCAAGACTCAGGTGCAAGAATTAAGCTAGCTTAGCAAGAATTATCATCTAATCATTGCCCAACTTGTCCAACTAAGAGAAGGTCCTAATGCCATACTGCAGCATTAATATTATAGATAAAAGCAAATCTCATGAATTCTGGAAAAAAGATACATGTCCTTGACCCTCGTAATTTTTTCTCAAGATTTTTCTTTTCAATTCTCTCAGCATTGTCAGGCTAGGTTCTGCAGAAACAACCGAGCAAGCCTAGATAAAAACAATGTCATTGAGCAGACTAACACGTACCAGCAAGTGCCGCAAATCATCAATGACATCCAAAGCACCAGCGCAATCTGAGGATGCAACCAACTGATCGAAAACAGAAATATAAAAATCAGAACTTTGTTCTTTATAGGGAAGTACCAAGTACCACAATGTGCCGTAAGATCACCAAATGTCGAAGAACAGAACACAAATACATGAAGGAAACCGCACCAACTTGAGAGCCGAAACCGCTTGATTGACTGACAATATAAGCCTCAGTTTCTGCTGGAGACGCAACAAGTTCCCTCGGGTGGCATTCAATTCCTGAATCTGCCGGGCCGAATCCACCAAATCCCCATCCAGAAGCCTAATAGTCTCCTTCAACTCCCTGATCCTGCCGCACCCGCGCAGGATCTTCACGTTCAAGTCCTGCAGCTGCCCCTGCGCCTCGAAGAACGAGTTGGACCGCAGCGAAATCTCCTTCACCAAATGCAGCTCCACCACGTCCAAGTAATGCGACAGCTTCTCCTGCAGCGCCGCGTTCTCGGCGATGCTCGAGAAGGGGCAGGCCGCGCGGAACGTGGCCCCCTCCTCGAGCGCGAAGTCCTCCTTGAAGTAGAGCGCGGGGACCTCCCGGAGGCACGCGACGAGGGCGTCCCCCTGGCCCCCGCCCCCGGCCCCCCGGCCGCCTCCCCGCGGCCGCCGCCGCCCCGCCCTGGAGATCGCGCTCCCGGGAGGAGTGGTCGCGGACGTCCTCGAAGCGGTGGTAGGGCTCGGAGATGGAGGAGAGGTAAGGGAGGAAGTCGGATCGGGAGAGATCGGAGGCGGGGCGGGAGGCGAGGGGGGCGAAGTCGGGGACGGCGATGGACGTGGAGGAGGACCACCACCCGACCCAGGACGGATCGGCCGGCCTGGCGGCGGCGGAGGCGGCGTCGGAGAGGGATCTGGAGGAGGAGGAGAGGGAGGCGGCCCGGGAGAAGTCGGAGGACGGCGACCTTCCCGGCGGCGGAGAATCCATCGGAGCGGGCAGAGAGAGAGAGAGGCTAATGGAGGAGGAGCATGAGATGGAGTGAGAATGAGGGGAGGAGAGGAGGTGGATCTGGACTCTCTGGTGTGGTGGTGGTGGTGGTGGTGGTGGTGGGAGTGGAGGAGAGAAGGAAGAAGACGATGCAGACCGGTGGCGAACTGGAAATTCTCTCTCTCCTTTGATGTCTAGTTTTTTTTTTTTTCTTCTTTTTTTTTTTTTTTTTCTAATATTTTAATATTTTTGGCTGAGTGGCCATTGTGAAAATGAAAATAAAAAATTGGGCCGATGCAATGATTGCGATTTCAATCGCTTTTTATTTCTTGTGGTAACGTTGAAAGTAGTGCTTATGCTCTTGTCCCGCACCCAATTTTGATTGATGGACTTTGATTTCCTTTCGTTTCAAGCCCCTTTGGCCTTCGAATCGAAGCGATTTTGTCCTTCTAATCGATTTTGTTTTTCCGTAAATTCTGTTATCCTTTGATCAGACGAACTCGTGAGATAATAAATTTGAGAAGTTTGGAATTCAAATTAAACAAAAAAATTATCATAAGGTTATATTGAAAACCGAGTAAAAGTTCAAAACTCTTCGTGACGTTATCCTTTTTTCTAATATAACTTTGGCCATATTATTGTAGCGTATAACAGTGTGCAAAAAACTGTTAAACTGACACAATCAATTAAGTCCTAAGGTGGGTATTGGAGTTTGTAAAGTAAGTTTCAAATTCCAAGGCTTTGAAACTAATGGGAAAAACATTACAAATAGTCCATAAACTTTTATTTAATGTTCAATTTCATTCATGAGTTTTTTATTTGCTTAATTTGGTCCTAAACTTTCATCTAATGTTTCATCTAATCCTTTACTATTTGAAAATTGACAAATTTCCCTTTTTTTAATATCAAACTGGTTTTTTATAAATAAAAAAAATACTAAACTGGTTTTTTTGTCGAAAAAATACCACATTTATGCAAAGTAATAAAATATCAATATTTCTTTCCTTTTCCATATTAAAAACAAATGAAAATGGACAATAATAATAAACAAAAGTGAATCGATTTTTTATGAACTTCACCGAAAATGGAAAAATCGATTGATGGGTTTTTGTATATTATTCAAGTAATTTACATATATAAAAAAAAAATAAAATGCAAAATTCACCTTTATTTATTAATTACTGTCCATTTTTTTCATTTTTTTTAATATGGAGAAAGAAAATAAATATTGACATTTATTACTTTGCATAAATGTGGTATTTTTTTGACAAAAAAAAAACCAGTTTATTATTTTTTTATTTATAAAAAATACAGTTTAATATTAAAAAAAAAGGAAATTAGTCAATTTTCAAATAGTTAGAGACTAGATAGAACATTAGATAAAAGTTTATGGACCAAATTGAGCAAATCAAAAGCTTAGGGATGAAATTAAATATTAGATAAAAGTTCATGGACCATTTTGAGCAAATCGAAAACTTAAAGATGAAATTGAATATTAAATGAAAATTCATGAACATTTGTGATATTTTCCCAAACCAATGAGTACATGGTACGTTTTGGAGTTTATAGTAATATTCACCCTATACTCTAATCCTGTGAATTAGTTTGCATGGTATTCTATAAGATATTTGGATATGTGAAATTGAACTATTTATGATTTAAATGTGTGAAAAATGGAAGGAAGCGTCTGTATTTTAATTTTTATGTTATTATGTCTGAGGATTATACTACAATTAAACATCGACATCTACCTCATCATGAATGCACTTGCCTTTTCATGTGAGTAATGATGGGGTTAATAATAGGAAGGATTAATATAATGAAAAACCTCAAACTAATTTTTTGACTATAAAAAACTTCAAATTAGTACATCCATGACAAATTTACTCTCTGTTAACTTTCGTTAAATGTAACATTTAAATTTGCTAAGGTGGATGACACATGGTAAAATGTTATGTGACGTGACAAGTTCATATGAAAATCCATGGGACACTATTACAAAATATCAATATTGTGATGAGTTGTACAATTAAATTTATGACACATAATTACAATTAAATTTGATATAAAAGTGCCAATTTGAGTTTTTTCATCATATTTACTGTGACACCCAGGATCTCATATACCTTGATTTCATTCAATAATTGTTTGTACTTCATGAATTATATAAAAATAAATAAATAGATTCCCATCAAGCGAGGACATAAGAAACTGAGCTACTCGGCTCTATTTGTTATAAACTTGGTTCCTTCATTTACACGTGGGGAAGATGAGATTGAGAGGGGAATTTCTACAAAAAAAACACCATATACCACGAACACTAACTATTCTGCCTCTCATTTGTTATGTACATGTTGTTACACAACTAAAACCAAAAATCCTCCCACACGTTCGGCACCTCTCTACACCTCCTACTCCGCAGGATTACCACCCTGCCCCGGCCCATCATCATACAGCTGCAAGGGTCCCACCAACCATCCATCAACCCGAGCGTAAAGGGCCACGAAGACCATATAAGCCGGTCCCGTAGGCGCCCCTATATCTATTGTCAAACACGAGGTGCATTTGACAAATACGACTCCCGGGAAATGGCGGTCCTGGAAGTCCTCTTGCCGCCAAACAAAATCGGCGGGGGAGCTGTAAAGGATGGTCGTCATGTCAGCAGGCAGGGTAGGCGGTGCAGTCGACATCTTCTACTCTGAAGAAACAACATAATAACAAGTGTGAGTTTTTAAAATAAAAACTCAGCAAGTGGGCGGTTAGTCCTAACTTGGATTGGCCAAAACAATTCAAATAAGTAAACAGAATTATCAAGATATTAAACCTAGCTGCAACAATCTCCCAGGGGAAGACGACACTCCACCCTGAACCCCTCGCACCCAACCTGGCATCATGAGGTCCCCTGAGAAGTTATTCAACTCTTCTCAGACCTTTGGAGAGAACACCATTACTTCTTTTCATCCCTCTCCAGGCATCCCGACACCCGGGGTCTCACATTGGCTCAATAGCCAATCATACATTCATAGTTTCACCTTGTTGCAGCACCAACAATCTCAGCCAAATAAGGATCCAATACAAAGACAGCCACTAACACGCATATACTCGGATCAAGCAATCTATGAACAAAAAGGAGCAGTTTTATTCGTAGACACAAAAAGTACATCAATCCTTATCAGAATATTACGAAATTTTGACACGTTATTGATAAGACCTAAAGGAACAAATCTCAAGAAGAACACTAAGTCAGATTCCATAGGCACAGAGGGTAAAACTTCAATTTTCTTCCTACCCAACATTCTGTAAAATTCCAGATTTCACATTTTTGTAGGAAAATTATTTCGAGGGTTATACTTTGTTTGTTTTCTCTAAATTTTGGATATGTTATTCATGAAGGTGTGCTCTAAAACTTTCATCAAGGGTTCGAAATCAAATTATGGTCAGATAATTACAGAAAATTTAAAACGTTGACTGAGGTCACACTGATTTTCACAAAAATAGGTCACTAGTTCACAAAACTCCTCCTATCATTATACTCTCTGTTCATACACACGGTACACCTTACCACAGCATGATTATCACCAAGATTCCTCATGGTCAGAATCTCAAATTCCTTTGGTTTCACTTGCAAGTTCAAAAATCCAGCACTCACACTTCGTGAAATTCGGAATCCAGCACACGCACCTTATCCACAACCAGTTTTCTTGATCTAACACCCTCCTACATATCAAAGACTCCACATACAGCTCAAGGGCAATTTGAAACTACACTCCCGACTTCCAGATTTTCAAAGATTGGTTTGTACAAAGATTTATAATTTTGGAAGGTACCAAAATATTTTCTTTTCCTTTTTGAATCATAGATAATGGTGCCTCGGTAAGTAAAATTTCAGCAAGGGTCGGGAGGTTTTCCAAATCAGTTTATAGTCAGATTTTGTTCAAAAGACAATAACAAATTTCAAAAACCCTGTGGTAAACCGAGATATCAACCCGACCTTCTCTAGTTTGGACAGCTTGACACACAATTCAAAAATATTGAAAGCATCGTGTAATTTTTAAAACACTTGAAGCCGGTGCCATAGTAAATAGAGTTTCAGAACACAAGTCAGGAGGTTTTTCCTTTTCAAATCCAAAACAATGGTTGAATTCTCCAAGATTTTTTAGTTGCCAAAATCTGTTTTGGTTAAAATTCAAAGAAATCAAACACATGCTTGAGAAATCCAACCATTTCATCAGTCCTTCAACCTCACAACAATCTCAGTTGCTCAATAAACCATCACTCAACATCAAAATCCAACCATTCAGCCTATCAATGCACTTTCTAGGACAGCAACAGCACTACACAAAACTCCTCAACACTCACAATATAATAGCTCTAGAAACATCACAACTCTCTGGGTACAGCGAGTCTCGAGTAGGGTTGAACCCAAAAAAAATTGAAGAAATCGTGTAACAAAACAAGAATAGAGGAAGCACGCGCAGATGGCTCCCTCTGGTTTACCCATCGAACAACAAACAGCTTCTCATCTACCGATTTCAACCAAGAACAGGGCGTTACTAACCGTCCCCTGCACCCCCAATCGCAGTTACCTAACCCTAAACCCACATGCAACACCCAAATCAGAGACGGGAGACCACAGAAACAGCCCACTTGCCTGGATACTTCGTCGATGGGAAGGGGAAAGAGGCGTCGGACGGCTAAGCTTCACAGCCGGCGTCGAATCCTTGATCAGAACCGAGCAGCAACAATCTGCTACTTAATGATGGCGCCGGTCGTGAAGGCTGAGATGGGTTGGCTCGGTGGAGACGAACAAAAGCGAGAGGAAAATAAGGCAAGGTGTCTCGATAGAGAAGACACGGATGGGTGGGTTCGTTTGAGAGAGAGAAAAAGAGAGAGAGAAAAAAGGATACGTGTAATCCCCCCCCCCTTTTTCTTCGACACGTCTGGTCGCTACGTGGTGAGGAGCAAAACAAACGTTTCTAAATTTCTTCTCTTTTTTTTTAATTTTAATTTTAATTTTTTTCTGAGTTAAGTATATGTACATGTACATATACATATATGTACATGTACATATACATATATATATATAAAGTCTTTAATACACTTTATCTATTAATGAAATTTTTTTTTTTTTTTTTTTTTTGGGCGTCACAAATTCTTCCCCTCTTAGGAAATTTCGTCCTCGAAATTATACACTAACTAAACAAATGTGGGTATCGTTGACGAATTTCTTCTTCTCTTTCCCATGTTGCTTCTTCAAGGCCATGATGTCGCCATAACACCTTAACTAGTGGAATCACTTTTGTCCTCAACACTTGCTCTCGTCGTCTCAAAATTTGCACAGGTTCTTCTGTATAATTCACGTCTTGATCCACTTCAATGGTCTCGTAGTCCAATACATGAGTAGGGTCGGGATGATATTTTCTTAGCATGGAAACATGAAACATGTCATGTATGCCTGCTAATTTTGGGGGTAATGCTAATCTGTAGGCTACTTCCCCAATTCTATCAAGTATTTCAAATGGTCCAATGAAACGGGGACTCAACTTGCCCTTTTTACCAAATCTCGACACGCCTTTAACCGGTGAGACTTTGAGAAAAACTTTATCTCCCACAACAAATTCCAAAGGTCTCCTGCGTTTATCTGCATAACTTTTCCGTCGACTTTGGGCAGTCCTTAGTCGCTCCTTAATAGTTTTCACAGCATCTACTGTAACTTGGACTAATTCCGGCCCAGTTAATCTTTGTTCGCCTACCTCATTCCAGCATACTAGAGTTCTACAGGCTCTCCCATACAAATGGGGCAACTCCAATACTTTGCTGAAAACTATTATTATACGCAAATTCCGCCAAAGGTAATTTTTCATCCCAGTTTCCTTTAAAATCCAATACACATGCTCTTAGCATGTCTTCCAAAATTTGAATTACCCTTTCAGATTGTCCGTCAGTCTGAGGATGAAAGGCTGTACTAAACTGGAGCTTAGTCCCTAAAGCAACTTGTAAGCTCTGCCAAAGTTTCGAGGTAAATCTTGGGTCTCGATCAGAAGTGATGGTCACGGGAACACCGTGTAGACGGACAATTTGTCTCACATATATTTCTGCGTACTTATCAATTGAATAATCTGTTCGAACTGCTATAAAATGAGCAAATTTGGTCAGACGATCTACTACTACCCATATTGAATCATGTCCACTAGAGGTCCTTGGGAGTCCCTGCACAAAGTCCATAGTAACATGCTCCCATTTCCATTCTGGAATATCTAGGGGTTTCAATAGCCCAGCAGGCTTTTGATGTTAAGCTTTCACTTGTTGACAAGTCAAGCATTGAGAAACAAACCTAGCTATGTCATTTTTCATACCATTCCACCAATAGTGTTGCCTCAAATTTCGGTACATTTTTGTACCTCCGGGATGGATGCTATAAGCACTCTTATGTGCCTCTGACAATATCTCCCTCCTAAGTTCCTTATCTTTTGGCACACAAAGACGTCCTCGATATCTGACAATTCCGTCCTCAGACAACTGAAATCCCTCCTTACTTCCACTTTGCATTTCATCCCAAATTTTTGACAATCTCGGGTCCGATTGTTGTAGGATTCGTATTCTTTGGATCACCCGTGGTTCGATTCTCAAAGTTGCCAATACACCTGAAAGGTGATCTACCTCTAATCTAAATTCGGAGTTGGCAATAGTCTCCAAAAGATTCCATTCTTTCACCCTTAAATGTGTCATACTCACAGCTGATTTACGACTAAGGGCATCTGCCACTTTATTAGCTTTCCCTGGATGGTACACTATCTCGCAATCATAATCCTTAAATAACTCCATCCATCTTCTTTGCCTCATATTTAACTCCTTTTGCGAAAACAAATATTTCAAACTTTTATGGTCGGTGTAAATTTCAAATTTCTCCCCATATAAATAATGTCTCCAGATTTTTAATGCGAGAATAATCGCAGCCAACTCTAAATCATGGGTAGGATAGTTCTTTTCATAAGGTTTCAGTTGTCTCGATGCATAGCTATGACCTTGCCATGTTGCATCAAGACACAACCGAGTCATTGGCAGGAAGCATCACTATACACCGTGAATCCACCAGATCCTGAAGGTAGAGTTAAAATTGGTGCTGAGGTCAATCTTCTTTTAAGTTCCTGAAAACTTTGTTCACACTTATCATTCCATTCAAATTTCACACTCTTCTTAGTTAAGTGAGTCAAGGGACTTGCAAGTCGTGCAAATCCTTCTATGAACCTTCGATAATACCCTGCAAGCCCTAAGAAACTCCAAATCTCTGTCGGTGTAGTGGGTCTTGACCATTCAACTACAGTCTCAATCTTCGCTGGGTCCACTGTTAATCCTTTTTCCGACACCACATGACCCAAAAATGCTACTTGGTCTAACCAGAACTCACATTTACTAAATTTGGCATATAATTTGTGTTCTCTAAGGGTTTGTAGCACAATTCGTAGATGTTCCTTGTGCTCTTCTGACCCTTTTGAATATACCAAAATGTCATCTATAAAAACAATCACGAATTGATCCAGATAAGATATAAATATCCTATTCATCAGATCCATGAAAGCAGCAGATGCATTGGTCAGACCAAAGGGCATAACTAGAAATTCATAATGCCCATACCGAGTCCTAAAAGCTGTTTTGGGGACGTCTTCCTCTTTAACTCTTAATTGATGATACCCAGACCTCAAATCAATTTTTGAAAAGACCGAACTACCAGCTAGTTGATCAAATAGATCATCAATCCTTGGTAGGGGGTATTTATTCTTAACCGTAACTTGGTTCAATTTCCTATAATCAATGCAAAGACGCATTGATCCATCCTTCTTTTTCACAAACAGGACTGGTGCCCCCCATGGAGATACACTCGGTTTTATAAATCCCTTATCCAATAATTCTTGCAGCTGGATTTTTAGCTCCTTCAATTCTGTCAAAGACATCCGATATGGAGCTTTTGATACAGGTTCCGTCCCTGGAAGTATTTCAATAGCAAACTCAACCTCTCTGTCTGGGGGTAATCCAGGGAGTTCTTCTGGAAAGACATCAGGAAATTCACGTACTACACTAATTTCCTCTAGTTTTGCCTCTTCCTTTTCTTGATCCTTAACCATTGCTAAATATCCTTGACATCCCCCACCTAAAAGTCTATGTGCTTCCATTGCCGAAATAAAGGTCATAGAGAGAGTCAGTTTGTTTCCCTGGAACTCATAATGAGGTTCGTCAGAGGGGTTAAACTGAATCATTTTTCTATAACAATCTACAATGGCTCGCTGCTTACTAAGCCAGTCCATGCCTATAATGGTGTCATAGTCATACATACCTATTTCTACCAAATCGATAGAATGTGTCCTTCCTCCTATTGAGATTTCGCAATTTTCACAAACTAATGTAGACAATACTTCATCCCTTAATGGTGTGGAAA
The DNA here is from genome assembly GCA_014182885.2 of Eucalyptus caleyi. NCBI lineage: Eukaryota > Viridiplantae > Streptophyta > Magnoliopsida > Myrtales > Myrtaceae > Eucalyptus > Eucalyptus caleyi. Next base: position 30,052,665 of record CM024470.2, read on the forward strand.
CACAGAGAGGTGTTACAAGAGGCGTCACTTCTAGATTATGTAATCGCCTATATCTTTCAGCAATGAAGGAATGAGTCGTGCCCGGATCAAATAATGCATAAGCCTTTTGATCATTCAAGGAAATCGTACCTGTGATAACAGTCTCGGAAGCTTCCGCTTCCTCCTGAGTCATTGCATACACTTTTCCTTTTGCTGGCGGTCTTTGCGTCCTTCCTGGTGGAAGTGTTCCCCTTGGGCGTGGCAGCGCATGATGCAACTGATTATTGTTGGCTTGTTGTCTTCCTTGGGAACATTCTCTTTTGAAATGTCCCTCCTGTCCACACTTATAACATCTTAGGGAATTGAGGCAAGGCCCTGGTCCATGTCGCCGGTTACATCGTGGACATAAGTTGTTCTGAAATATAGTATGATTCACGTATTGTCTTTTACTTGTCCCTCCAGAACTTCCATAAGCGGGCCTCTTCTTAGAACTCCAAGGTGTATCCCGAGATGGAAAAGGTCGCTTGCCGCTACGCACATCCCTTGTGGCTCCTTGCAGCCCCGATCTGACTTTTTCCTTATCCTCCATCTCTTCTCTAATAAGTTCTTGCTCAACCCATTGGGCTCGAGCATACCCTTCATTATAGTCCCTTATACCCAAAGGCACTAACTGCTTCCTAATATTAGTCCTTAGACCATTCAGAAACCTCTTTGCTTTATCCTCGGGATCCTCAATCAACTTAGGAGCATACCTAGAAAGTTCTGAAAATTTTGCCTCATATTGATCCACAGTTAGTCCCTCTTGACTCAGTTGAACAAACTCAGTTATCTTTCGATCCTTCGCACACTCAGAAAAATGTTTCTTGTAGAAAGCTTTCACGAACTCATCCTATACCATTTCCGTACCTATTGGAAATATGGTATTCTTCGATGCTCTCCACCAATACATGGCGTTTCCCTCCAACTGATATTCAACAAGTGTCATCTTGTCTTGGTCATTGCAACCAAGCAATTTGAAAATTCTTTCCATACTATCAATCCACTGCTCCGCTTCCTCGGGACGTCCTATTCCCGAGAATTTTGGTGGCTTTAATTTCAGGAACTGCTCTACTAGTCCCTGGGTGCGATGCTCCGCCATAAGTGGCTGTTGGGGAGGCGGCAGAGGTGGTTGTTGCAATGGAATTTGGGCCTGTCTCTCCACCAAATTCCCCAAAGAAACCAAAGCTTGCAACACATCCTCCATCCTCGGCCCTGTCCCTGATGCAGCCGCCCCTGACTCAGTCGCTTCTCTCCTCGGCGGAGATGAGCTCCTTGATCGCACCATCTTCCTCCTAAACTTTCTGCACATTACCCACATTAGGGGTTAGAGATTTATGCTATTATTTATAAGTAACGTAATATTCCCACGTTACTCAAACCACACAGTCATAAGACTAATTGCTCAAAGTAATAATTGTCCCAATTTACATGGACAATCATGTCTAAACACTTAGGTACACTAGCATTCATCTAAAATTCTAAACCTTATCACTCCAACTAAAATCCAAGCTCTGATACCACTCAATGTGACACCCAGGATCTCATATACCTTGATTTCATTCAATAATTGTTTGTACTTCATGAATTATATAAAAATAAATAAATAGATTCCCATCAAGCGAGGACATAAGAAACTGAGCTACTCGGCTCTATTGAATGAAAACTTTATATTATGTTAAAATTCTCAAGACATCTCTTAATTTTTTTTTTTTGGTCAAAAAGGCTTCATTTCATTTCAACTCCAATAGGTAAAGTAGGACATGAGCCCAACTGGGCTTCAGAACAAAGAACATCAAACAGCAGTTGGGGTGGGCGTGATACCCAGTTCAAAGGGAGGGATTGATTGAGTTGGGCTTTTACGACCCAATCCGCGGCCTTGTTTTGTTCTTTGAAGCAGTGAGTTAGTCGTAAGTGAGGCGAAGAGGACATTGAGGCTTGGCCCATCTTGACTTGTGCAGCAACTTCCCACGGTACTTGGTTCTCCCCCAACATTGCCTGAACTAAACAGCAACAGTCAAACTCAGTAACCTACATATAAATAAAGCCAATAGCCTACTTTTCAATTAGAAAATCACTGTTGATCCACTTGATAACTCACGCAAAAACATATGGGTGAAGCTTTTTTCTAATGAGTGGTCTTAATCTTTCGCGCGCACAGCATAAAAAGTAATGTACTCAGAAAATCAATATGCATCGAGATCGCATTCGAATTAAACTTGTTAAGAGAGTAATGTTGATTTCATAAATAACTACTTGCTAGCTAGTAGATTGACAATTATTTCATAATAGGGAAAGTTACTTATCCCATTCGGATCTACTAAGTAAACATATTATCTTTGAATATTGAGATCTCCATGTGAAAAATTACTAGATAGGCGGAGAAGTTGCTAAGGGCACATTTGTTTAAAATTTTGTTTTGGGAAATAATTTTTTATTAAAAATAATTTTTTTCTAATTCTGTTCCCGAAAACAATTTATAAGCAAAAGAGTGCTTTTGATAACTCCATAAAAATTCTATTTTTGGAATAGAAATGTGTTTGGTAGAATTCTTAAATTTTTTTGTTTCTTTTAAATTTTTAATAGTTTTATTATATATTTCTTTTTCTTTTTATCTTCTCCTTCCTCCTTCTCTATGGACAGTCGTCAGCCACCGCCATGGCCAGTGATCAGCTGGGCAAGGTCCAGCAAGCTTGTTAGAGCCTCGCCAGGCTAGGGCGATGTTCGGCAAAATTGCCAAAGGCTTGCCTGGCCATGACGAGCCTCGGCTTCGCCAGATTTGGATAAGGTGAAGCCTAGCCGGTGGCTAGGCGAGCCCCGATCTCGCTTAGGCAATGCAATGTCAACCTCACCCTAGCCTGACGAGGCCCAGCCTTGCGTCGGCTAGAAAGGTCGAGCCTCGCTGTGGCTTAGCGTCACTGAGGGCTGCAGTACTTTGACAAGGCTGTCGGCCATGGTCAAGGCCAGTGACTAGCCAAAAGGAAGAAAAAGAAAAGGAAAGAGAAGAAGAGAGAAGAGAAGAAAAAAAAAAAATTAGATTTTAGGAATTGTTTCCGGAAATAAGAAACTATTTTTTTATTTTTTTTTACTTTTTGATTCTATTCCGATCTATTCCCGTCAATAAAAAATTTACCAAATGAATTTTTATTCTCTTTTTGTTCCCAGGATCAAAAGAACAGAATTGGTTGTTCTCGGGAGTGAAAAGTATTTTTGTTGAAAAAATCGATACTAGGGCGACCATCGGGCCTTTTTCTCGTTTTGAGGTCTAAAATTACCTTTAAAAAAATGAAAAAAATTAAATTGATGGATTACTATATTAAAAAAATAATTGCATTGAATTGAAATATATATATATATATATTTGCAACATCAAGAACAACATGCTATAGCGGCTGTACATTATACATTTACAAGTATACATTATACCCTCAAACAGTCATTAGCCCATCCAACTTGATCCTCATATAACCAAAAGAATAGACGCAACAATACAACAGACGGAATGCAGGCGACTGGATTGAAGAAGACATGGCCAGTGGGTCAAAGGGCATCACTTCCGAAGTACTCTGGAAAGTTTTCCCCATGGAAAACCTCAAACCATTCCTCTTCTCTACAGAACTGGGACGCCGCTCCATATAACTTCATAAAGAGTCCCGGGAATCGTGGAGCAAAGTAATTGTAGAAACCCTTCGTCACCCTTTCCGACTAGTTCCTGCCAAAACCATCAAAGAAATGGCAGATATGAGCCACTAGTTGACACGATCTGAGATATACAAAGTTACTGAAGTCTGATATGCATTCCGCCACAGAAATCATCACAATACCATAGAGTACCTTGATATTTTCGAGAAGTCGTACTTTTCTTTCCTTTGGAGTATGTAAGTCTTAAATATAAGATCTAATTTGTCGATCCAATTCCCATGAAAAATCAATGGTTCATTGCTCTGCAATTATGTTAGAAGATCTGGACTGGGTGCCAGATATTTTGAAAGTAGTCTAGCATTTATCTGCCGAAGAAAGCGCAATTTAACATTTGATCTCCAAGAGAATGGATGGAGAATCACCTCCCTTGCCTCTAGCCTGCTGACAATTAAAAGCCATTAACAATTGACTCCTGGAAAATTATGACAAAAACGGAACTATAACCAAAAATGCTCAAAGAAATCAATTAGACGAACAACACTGAGATGGACCGACTTCCTGAATTCATAAGGATCACAAATATGGCATTGGTGCAATCTCTATAACAATTAAAATTGCTTCAGCTCATTGAGAGACTAACCATAATGTATAAAAATTTCCATGCACTTTGCAACTCATGACTCGATGAAGGTAGTTGTTTGACTATGACAAGAAGTTGGGATTTATTTACTCCAAATTACCTTAAATTAGCAACTTAATCATTCTGTCCCCAGGATTCTCCAAGACAAAATTGGGCAGCGAGGATAATATTCTCCAAGGTTCATAGTTAGTGCCATAAGTGAAACCCATAAATCTTCATTACAAAATCCTCTTTGATGTATTCATAGCAAGAAAATTCTAAATACTGCACTAGAAATTATTGGAATTTATATGTTCGTGAATGGGTAACAAACTTATAGCCCTAATAGCTATGCTTCCGACAATGATTATCTCAACCTATTTTCGGCTTCTATTGGGATCTTCACATTTTTTGCTCATCAAGTAGAGTGACGCAGGAACAACAAAATAAATCAAATAGCGGAATGAAAATGGTAGTGATGCAAATTAAAGATGACAAAACTCTTACCTCAATTCAGGATTCTTCTTTAGCAAACGTAAAAACAGATCCTCAGCTTCTGGCGTGGATTTCACCAAGAACGGGTCCATATTGTTTTTCTTAATATAGGATAGCTGACCACAGAATAATCGATCAGTCGCTATCAAGACATTTTCAGGCTTAAGGTTCCCAAAAATTGTTCCCGCAGGAGGGTAATGGATGGGTTGTGAAAACATATCCCTGTATCATAATAAAGTAAATTAGACATTATGACTTAATCCAACAATATACCTGGAACCAAATAGTATCTGGGCCACTCGAAGGCATCGAATATATAATTTTATACTAAAACATATCCTATTGGAAATTCAGGAAGTAAGGATGCCAAAAGTACACTGACAGCTATTACAAGTTCTTTGCCCAGACTCCAAAACGAAAAACCTGGTATGGAAACTGATTCGCCGTATCAATCTCGTCGCCGATTCCATAGCATTCACGAATAAAAAAAGAAGGTATCCTTGATTTTACCAAAATCGGAAAAGATCTATGATTTTTATTTATTTAATTAATTTCCATGGGAAGAAAAATAGGAGTTTTAGTCTTGATAGCGACACTGAATTGATCTAGAAAATAAGCTGCAAGGTTCAAAACTCAGCCCATTACATTAGGGTCGACCTTATAATTGAGTTATTAAGTCCTTCGACTAGCAGCTGACCCCCAGCAATTTATGAAGGCTACGGTTGATATTAAAACTTCGTTCGTTTTACGGAAAATAACTTCCAAGAAAACATTTTCCGAATTTTTCAGTATTCGTTTCACAGAAAATGAATTAGTTAAGAGAAATGTTTTCCATCATTAGAAAAAACAACCTTTAAAAGTGAGAAAAATGCCTTCTACTTTTTAAAAGCAGAAAACATTCTCCATAACTTCTTTCACTTTACTTCTTTTCACCAACATATTTTCGTTTTATTTTATGCTTTCTTTTTCTTTTTCTTTTTCTTTTTAAAATCGAGTTTTTTTCTTTCCTTTTCATATTCTTCCTTGGCCTTGGCTGGTCACCGGCCACCGCCTAGCCTGATCTGGGGAAGATGAGCTCGGGCCTCGCCAAATCCGGCGAGGGGAGTATCGCCAGCCTGGGGCGAAGCTCAGGCCTCACCATATCCGGCGAGCTGGGTGGGGCTCGGGCCTCACCCAAGCCTTAACAGCAAAGGTGGGGGATGACGACCTTCCATCCGCAAGTCAAGGCAGTTAGAGTTATCCGAAGATACTGAAAGTAATTGAACAGCACTCGGATGTCGAACAGGGCAGTTCCCTGCAATAGATCGAACTTCGCAAGAGCCCTCAACGCCATTGATCTCATTACTTTCCTTACTGTCGAGAAGCCTGTCTTCATTTTCTGAAGAGACGTGATTGTCGTGATTGTCCTCTCTGTCAAGACTTCCATTACTCTCTAGCTTATTCCAATTTTATATAGAGATCTGAGAGTCACAAGTACCTAAACGAACATCCAGCGAAAGCGAATGAGGAGGGGGCGGACAAAGTAATCCAGCCTCATTTGTCATCCATACATCGCCATCGCTCCTCCTATCGTCAAGCCTGCCTTCGTTCTCTGAAGAAGACTTGCCAGACAAAGGCGGTTCTACTTCCCAAGGAAAGAGGGCCAGCAGAATCGATTCATGTGAATTGTCCGGCATCCGTCTGTCGTCATTGCTCCTACTATCGTCATCCCCGCCTATGTTCACTGAAGATAATAGGCGACAAATTTCGCAAAGCTCTTCAAGAATAAATTCATGCTCTTCAAGAATAAATTCATAGTCGCCACTCAAATCATATAAATTGCCAACCCCGCCTTCGTTCTCCGAAGAAAACTTGCAATTTTCTTCTTCTTGGAAGGTGCTTGCAATTCGCTACGATCAGTTGTAGTCAGAACCCGATCTGAGGCGTAACAGTCGAGCGGGTCAGCTAATAACACATCCATACTATATCGACCGAACAGTAGCCTTGGATCGCCGGATCTCAGTCTGCGACGCCCTCCGAGTCGTCGAGTATGTTGAGCAGGTCCCCGGTCCTGCTGGCAAACGCAGTAGAGAGGGGGGCGGAGAGGGCGAGCGTGGAGGAGAGGAGAAGAGGGTTTTGCTTTCCCATCCTCGTTTTCCTTTTATCCTCTCGTGTTTCGGTCCGGTTTCGGGTCGCCCTTCCTTCTCGACTCACTCTTCAGTCTGGTCGGTCCGTCCACAGGGATTTTCCTTGGCAGGTTCCCCGGTCCTGCTGGCAAACGCGGTAGAGAGGGGGGCGGAGAGGGCGAGCGTGGAGCTTTCGCATCCTCATTTTCCTTCTATCCTCTCGTGTTTCGGTCCGGTTTCGGGTCGCCCTTCCTTTTTGACTCACTGTTCAGACTGGTAGGTCCGTCCACAGGGATTGTCCTTGGCAGGTCCCCCGGTCCTGTCGGCAAACGCGATAAAGATGGAGGCGGAGAGGGAGAGCGAGGGAACGAAGGTGGAGAGGTTATCAGGGTTCTGCTTTTCCATCTTCGTTTTGTTCAGGGGTTTCGTTCCGGTTTCGGGGCACCCTTCCTTTTTTGCCTCGCTGATCAGTGTGGTAGGTCCGTCCACATGGATTTTGCTTGGCCCAGATGTGAAGAATGAACGGGAGACACAGGCGCGAATGACCAGATCTTCCTCCTGAGATCACTGCCCACCGACGCAGTATCCTGGTTCTTGTCCCAAAGACCATGCCAAAGGACGAGAGAGTGTTAAGGAGTCGATCTCATTGTCGGTCATGTCCGTGCTCTAGCGAGATGGAAGACTGACTCCCATATAGATGGAATATCCTTGCCAATATAGAAGTCGCTAATATCCTTGCTTTCTGCAAGTGAACGACTTATCTGCATACACACAAACGCAAAATTTTGCAAATGGAAGATTTTGTGCGAGTTACAAATCGGTAAATTTACCAATTACTAGCCTTTTGGAATGCACTATAGGTGTGCCAAAGTGGGGAGTTGAATGTTCAAAAGGCTATAGTATTATCGCAATTCAATTAAAAGATTTAGGAATCTATTGCACTTTATATATAAGGTCTACCATTGTTAATACATTCTCTTTCCCTTATTTTTTTCCTTTTGAGGTTTTGAAGTATATGAATACGATTTCTTACATATTTTAATTACTTATAGATCCATACTTGTTATACTCAAAGCCACTAACTACAATGAGGAAAAAATTATCAATTGTATGAGAAAGTTAATACTAGTGGTATGTTTCAATTATGGGTGATCGTTTCTTAAGTTAGTAACTAGGACCTACCTTATTAGAACCAATTCCCAATTTTTGAAACATGGAATTTAACCCGTTATATTTTGTTCCTATTTTTCTGGACTTAGAACCTACACCATTTGCCTTGAAATCAGTTCTTAAACATACCCTTTTTTCCAGTTCAATTCCAAATCTACTGAATGTTTCTTTTTCCGATTTCAATTTTTACAGCAAAATAATATAAGCAATAAAACAATTCAAAGTAAAACATCATAAATCCCTATTCATCAAAAGCAACAATAAGCTGAACATGTAGTTATGTACAATTTATAAATAATAAAAAGTTTAAACACCTATCACAAAACATAAATTATAAAATTATATCCTTCATTCATCCACCAAATATATATATATATTGCTTAAAGAGTGTTAATAAAACCAAATAATGGTTGAATCGAAACTAAAAATGTCAAGCATTATTCATTGTAAGACAGACGAAAACAAAGTACAGAAATTTCTTATTCATCTGATACGATAAAACCCCCGTATCACTTGCGTTACCGCATGACAATCAGTCTCATAAGAAAAAAACCCCACAGCATAAAAATTGAAGCTGATGATCTTATACAGTAAGATCACAACAAAGACATGTAAGCGACAAGTCGTAAGCAAGAAGTTAGGGAAGGACGCACTAGAGATAGCATTCAACAAGAAAAAGAAAAAAAAAAAGAGTAAAGATTCAAAGAAATTCTCAGTCACGTCCTCAAGTTGCAAGCATAAAACCTCAAAAACCCATCAGAAAAGCAAATACAGCATGCTAATTCGGAGCACACGTGACAGAATTCAACAACAAAGATATTTGGTTAACTGTAATTGAAAAGAAGATTGGGAAGCAAATCTCATTTGGTAGAAACACACCCTAAAAGTTCTTTAGGGTGAATGATTTAAGCTTTTAATTTTTAATTTGTTTAAAATTGGAAAAAAATTATCACAACTTTTACTATTTGAATTTTAAGAACAATGTAAAAAAATGTATTAGTAAATTTATAAATAAAAAAATCTCATTTCTTTTTTGGTTAAAAAAATCAGATAGATCGGAACAATAACGAGTTATTTGATCACATAAATGTCTTATGTAAGAAGATTGTTGGGAATTACCGATTCCCTAAAACGAATTCGACACGAAATCGAACCCCTAAAACGAATGCGGAAGACGAGCCCAAGAACAAACATGTATCACAATCAAAGACACACCACAGAATCGAACGTACCTTATTATCCACAGATTAAACACCAATGTTAAAGATCGATGAAGGATTCTGATCCTGTTCTACCAAGGAGCGTCTTGTTGCTTCAAGGGGGAGAAACTTATGTTGGTTTTGGGAGAGGGAGAAAAGAAAAACGTACGTACATCCAAAAGGTGCGTTCTTCTTTTTTTTTTCTCCTTAAATACGTCTTCTACAAAAGACACATCCCCTCAACGTAACACATTTTCATATCTCAACCCTTTATCCATGGGCCCTTCTATTGCGAGCTGGGCTTTTAGACCCAATATGGGCGGACGGGCCCACTTAGGCCCATCAACATACAAATAAAACCATCATCTTCCACTCACACATTGTGGGCCGAATAGGATCATCTTTACCTCTCTACAATATTCATACCGGTGAATAATCTGTGCGACCAGCATACTTTGAGAGCCCGTTGCTATACATCTGTTAAGAATATATAGTAGCTCATAATGGGCATCACACTTTGAGTAGATTTAGTATGTAGTACTATAGATCGATCGATTACATTTATATCTCTATCTTGATCTCCCTTTAAACAATGATATATTGTATTCACAATTATGATTATCCCAAAAATAATCATAATTGGTCGACCAGTGAATACAAAACTAGAATGTGATTCTCTAAATTCGATATTCCTCTTTACTTCAAACTCACAATTTCAGTTCAGCTTGCTTTTTCTAGAAATATCCCATTAGATTGAATCAATTCATGATCATTGGCAACATCCTAAGATAACAAACACTAAATAGAAATCTTAAGAATAAGTAAGAGTCATGAGAGAACTAAATTTGAGAAACTCTTTTCCTCAAGAGTCTCACACGGGATAAAAGTTGAGATCAAAACTTTTGACACTTTTATTGCTCGTCTCATGCATACGTAGTATGAAATACGTATTACGGTATTAACTCATTTCCCATGAAGCGTATGTCTACACCATCAATACCGTACAGATGATAGTTCAGACATATATAATGTCTAACTTGAGTTCACATATCTACTCATTCACAGAATTCATCAGAACTCATATCTGGTATCATAGACAGATAAAGTAAAATATGTAGGTTATTTTACTTTCTGACATAGTAAATATTATGTTCTCATCTTAACACTCAGTTAAGGTGACATATATATTTTAAACTTGAGCTTTCGATTATCACCTAGATAATAAGCTTAAAAACCGTCTCATTTCTATTTATCGCAAAGTAAATAGAGGCGATTACTCGTGTGAGTAGGTTAATCTCTTATTAGTCTGACATACTTTCTCAACTTAATATAATGCACTGAGCATTAAGATGCATAAACGTCAAACAAAGATTCATAGGCATTAATGATGAAAACACAAATTTATCAAATGTGAACACTTAAGGGAAATTATAATATTCAGTACATCAGTCTCTACGTAGTCCCATAGATTTCACATAGCCGCAAAACGCATCTCTAAGTATTGTCTTTGTCATAGGATTTGCTACCATTCTATGTGTAGACATGTACTGTAAGTTCACATCTTTTCGTGCAAACATATCTTTGACAAAATTATACTTGCTATCTATATGTTTAATTTTGTCATGATATTTTGGATCTTTGGTGTACGCTATTGCTGCTTGGCTATCACAGTTAACCAACAATGAGTCTGTATCATTCTCAATAATACCTAAATGATCCAAAAATCTCTTAAATCAAACACATTCTTGTATTGCTGTTGATAATGCCACAAACTCAGTTTCCATCATGGACAAAGCTATACACGTTTGTTTCTTACTACTCCAACATATGGCGCCATTATTCAATAAGAAAACAAACCCAGAGGTAGATTTCTTCTCATCTAAATCTCCTCCCCAATCAGCATCTGAATAGCCTTCGAGTTGCAAATCATTTCCTTGATAACTCAGTATATAATCAGTAGTTCCTTTTAAATACCTCAATATTCTCTTAACAGCTTTCCAATGTACTTGAACTGGATTGGATTGGTATCTACTCACCATTCCAACTGCAAAACATATGTCAGGTCTTATACACATCATAACATACATCAAGCTCTCAACAGAACTAGCATAAGGAATATGTTGCATTTATTTCTTCTCTTGTAGAGTTCTTGGACACAGTCTATGGCTCAATCCTTCGCCTTTTGCAATAGGAGTATCTATGGGTTTACAATCTTACATACGAAATCGTTTAAGAACCTTATTTATGTATGTTTCCTGCGAAAGAGACAATGATCTCTTTGAACGATTTCTTGAAATCTTAACTCCAAGAATGTATGCAGTCTCACCCATGTCTTTCATCTCAAAGTTGGAAGATAGCCAACTTTTAACAATATTAACAAACTCTTTATTGCTTCCAACAATTAATATATCATCAACATATAATGATATGATTACAAATTGATTTTGGATCTTTTGATATATACACAATGATCCTCATCAATCATTATAAAATCACATCTCATTATGGCATTATGAAAACATATATACCATTATCTCGACGACTGCTTAAGGCCATATATCGATCTCAAAAGTCGACATGCCTTTTGTTCTTGGCCTTTCATAATGAAACCAACAGGTCGTTCCATATAAATTTCTTCATCCAATTCTCCATTAAGAAAAGCATTATTTACATCCATTTGATGTAACTCAAGATCCATACTTGCTACTATTACCAGAATAATGCGAATTGAGGTAAATCTCATGACAGGAGAAAATATTTCCTCACAATCAATTTCTTCTTGTTGATTATACCTATTTGCCAGAAGGCGAGCCTTATGCCTTTCTATCGAGCCATCAGCTTTACGCTTAATTTTAAGAACCCATTTGTTCCCAATAGCTTTGCATCCTTTTGGAAGATCAACTAATTCCCAAACATGGTTTGACTTCATTGACTCCATTTCCTCTTTTATTGCATGTATCCATTTTTTCTTATTAGGACAACTTAGAGTCTCATTTACATTCATTGGCTCATCTTCATCTTGTGGAGTAACCATAAAAGTTTCTCCTTCAATGTTAAAACGTTGACGGGGAATACTTTTGCGACTTGTTTGCTATACGGAAGATGATGTACTTTTCACATCATTCCCCATTATACTCACACTCGGATTAGATAATGATGACATCGTCTCATCATGTGATTGCAATTGAGAGTGAGTTAAATCAAATTCTCATGTTACTCCCACTTGGACGAACTCCACTAAATTCATTATCTGAATCCAATGTTTTAAATATGGAATAATCCTCACCTATTTCGCCCTTCTTAGAAAAATAATTCTCTAAGAATGTGACATTTCGTGATTCAAACTCAATTATACTCCCACTTACCTACTCACCTATATACACATACAATTTCGAGTGTTTAGAATATCTTATGAAAATACTATTATTTCCTCTTGGACCCAATTTCCCAAACTTGTGAGAGGGCTCATGAGTATAGGCAGCACAACCCCATGGTTTAAGAAAACTTAAGTCCGGTTTTCTGTCTGTCCATAATTCATATGAAGTAAAAGTTTGAAATGCACTCGATTAAGTATATAGGCAGCAATTAACAACACATCACTCCAAAATGTGATAGGTAAGTTAGCATGCGCCATCATAGACCTAACCATTTCTAATAGGGTTATGATCCTTCTCTTCGCAACACCATTTTGTAGATGAGTATATTGAATAGACAACTGTCTTTCTATTCATTTTTGTCTATTCCTTTTTCATCACATAATTTTCTAAACTCATCAGACAAATATTCTCGACCTCGATCGGATCTCAATATTTTTATTTTCTTGTCTAATTGATTTTCTACCAAGTTCATCATAAACTTTTTGAAACAACTCAATGCTTCAGATTTATGAGAAATCAAATAGACATATCCAAATCGAGTATAATCATCTATAAATGTGATGAAATAAACAGCCCCATGCCTTCCTCTCACATTCATTAGACCACAGACGTCAAAATGGATTAAATGCAAAGGGAATTAAACTCTTTTTCCTTTTCCAAATGGTTTTGTTGTTGTTTTCCCTACTAGGCAATGCTCACATATGGGCAAATCAATTTTTTCAATGTTGCTCAACAAGCCCTCTTTGGCTAGTCTATTCATACATTGTTGGCCAATATGACCAAGTCTAGTATGTCATACATTCACATCATTATCATATAAAGTAGAAGACGTGAAAAGGGAATAACAAACATTGACATTACCATAGTCAACATTTAGTACAATAAAACCTTTCAGGAAATGACCACTACCATAGTAATTTGTATCCAAATACAAATCCACACATTTATTATGGAAGTTCAAACTAAAACCAAGCTTAACCAACACTAAAACAGACACTGAATTTCGACGAATCTCCGGAGCATATAATACATTATATAAAAACAAGATGCGTCCACCACGCATGTTCAATTGGCATGTGCCAATCCAATTTTTTTTTTTTTTTGGTAAAAGGTAAGAATATATATATTAAACTTTGAAGAAATGAACAAGAATTCGGCACCATAACTCACACTTTAGCTGTGGGGTAGGGAGAGTGTGAGGGTGCCGAAACAAAAAGATACATAGAGAAGGAAACAAAGCAGCAACTACTCGGCTGAACTACAATTAAAAAACAGACTAATGACCCTCAGGCACCCCTCCAAAGATTGAAGAGATGAAGGAGAGCTAGGAAGAGGACGCCGAGCTGAAGATGGACGGATCGAACCCCCAACTTCTCTGGAGTCGCTTGTTTCTTGGAGTAGGCGAGACATTAGAGAACAGAAGAGTCTTATCCTTGACAACCTTGATCAAGTGATTCTTCATGGCCGGAATTGCCAAGGAATCATCTCGAAAGATGATAGAATTCCTTTTTTTCCATATGAAATGGCATAAAGCCCCAAAAGAGAAACGGGCAATACTATGAAAAAAATCTTTGCCGGATAGGAATTTGAGAGCCCAAGAGAGGTTGTCCTTCCAAACTCTGTTCTTCCAAGGTAAGTTACATCTAGAAGCCCAAAAGAACGCAAGAGTCGCAGACGTTGTGCACTAAAAGAACAAGTGGTTCACGGAGTCCGGAACGGAGCAGCAAAAGGCACAAACAGAGAACTCAATCCTCCCATAAGAGAGAAGGAGAGTCTGAGTTGGCAGCCTATTTTTTGCGAGCGACCACAAATGGAATTGAAATCTGGGTGCAAGGTCATTGTCCCAAATAAGAGGAGCCCAAGACACTCGATTCTTTTTAACCCTGATGTATTTCCAGGCATAGGCAACAGAAAACGAACCTGATGGATCTTCTTGCCAGGTGAAGCGGTCAGAATCAGTAGAAAGAATGGGTATAGTAATACCCATATTTGCGAGGGATTCTCTCAAAGAAGCACCCACGGGAGAATAAAGGTCCGCCACTACAGAATAGCTTGGAAGGCGACAGCTCTCCATAAGGTCCGGCGGGATAAGTAAGAGAAGCGGGCCACACTCCAGCCAATTGTCATGCCATAAGGAAACAGAGGAACCGTGGCCAATCTTCCAAAAGAAAGAGAGCCTAAAGTGTCTTCGAAGTTGAAGGATTTTTTTCCACGCCCATGAACACGTAGTGGGTGTGGAGGAGTTCCAAAAGTTGTCCTTCTTTAAAAAATAAGAATGGATCCAACGACACCAGAGAGATTCTCTATCGGTGAAGAGAAACCAGATGTACTTAAGCAAGGAAGCAGTATTGCAGTCTCTCAATTTCCGAATACCCAAGCCACCTTAATTTTTTGGGAGGCAAATGTCATCCCAAGATACTTCGGCACCGCCTCGGCCAAGCGAGGTGCCCTTCCACAAAAACTGTCTTAGCAGTTGTTCAATTCTATCGAGAACAGAGATAGGTAGAGAAAACACACTAGCCCAAAAGGCTTGGATAGAATGCAACACCGACCTTATAAGTTGGAGCCTTCCAGCAAAGGATAAAAAGCGATGGGCCCACGATTGAATTCTTGCGGTAATACGATCAATCAACGAAGCACAATCAGCTTTCCCAAGTTTTGAAGTAATGATGGGCACCCCTAAGTACCGGACTGGGAGTCGACCTTCCTGAAAGCCAAATGCAAGCCGAATATTCTCTCTGATGGAAACAGGGCCTCCTGAGAGAAACACCTCGCTCTTGTTTTTGTTCGGACTCAGTCCACTCCAAGATGAGAATATATCAAGACTTCTCTTGAGGATCGTGGCGGAGACCCAATCAGCTTGACAAAAGAGAAAGACATCGTCGGCAAAGAAAAGATGGGTCAACTTTACCTTCTTGCACCTCCAAAAGTATTTGAAGCCTTTCACCGAAGTACGGGCATTTAAAATCCCTGAGAACACATCCATAACAAGGGTAAAGAGGTACGGCGACAAAGGGTCCCCTTGGCGAAGGCCTCGACCTCCGGAAAAGAAGCCATGAAGTTCGCCATTAATAGAAACTGAAAACTTGGGTGTTCTCACATGTGCCAATCCATTTAACTTCAACTCTGGAGTTATTTCCTACATAGATCAACTTAATTCCAGTCATAACTCATCGAAATTCTATGAAGGATTCTCTTTTTTTCGCTACATAGTTTGTTGCCCCCGAATCTACAGTTCACAAAGGATTATATTCAGTTAAGAATACAGAACTTGACACATATGCAAAGTTCCTAAAAGTACAAGAGGTGTTTACCTTCTTTGGCTCACGACAATTGTGAGCATAGTGACCTTTCTAGTCACACTTGAAACACTTCACCCTTGAAATACTCTTTACACGAGAACGTTTTCCTCTCTTCACACGAGGAAGTTTTTCTCTCTTATATTGGTTAATTCTTGGTTTCTTGCAAGGACTTGATCCCTTGCATTTCCACATATTGAACGAATCAATACGCTTGCGCTTAAAGCTCGAGGCTCCTTCTGAGCTAGAAGTAATATAGCAAATATGTGTTTCCTTCACAAATGCCTTGAGGTAGTCCTCTGCTAGCTCAAGGTGACGCACATCATCCTCAATTTCTTCCATAACATGGTCAATGACTTCTAGTGCTTCTTACTTTTCAAGTGCATATTGAATTTTCATATTCAATATTTCACAATTCTCGCCGTTCATTTTGTCTTATTTGTTCAAATCAGCAATTATGTTCTTAGTTGCTGAAGTCATCGATCTGAACATATCTCACACATATGCACGAATATTAATGCCTATCATTTATGCATCCATTTTACATAGACCCATCATATTAATGAATAATTTTAAGTAAGGTTTTGGAATCAAAATGTCACTATGTTTCCAATCATCATCCAAAAATTCTAACTTAAAACTATCATTAATATAATCTTCTATGCAAAATAAGTTCAGTAAAGTCACTAAAACTTTCTTGAACTTCCCACAACTAATTGTAAATTAACATACTATTTACAATAATAAACAACATTGAACTTTCAATTATTAAACATGTCCAATTACACTAAATAATATATCCAAAGGAAAATATCAATATAGAAAGAGATATTTACACCTTAAAACATCTCAGACTAATCTAAAAAATAAATAGGGAAAGCCTTTTCTAATCTATTAGTAAAATTTTCAAAGAATTCTGAAGATACATTGGCCAACCACTAAAAAACTTTTGTAGAGCTCTCATGCCACCTCCAAAGCACATTCAGTCTACGTCATGTGGCACTCATCCCAAGGATTGAAGTTTTAGTTAACTCGATTATATAGTATTCTCTTACAAAAGCTACTGTAAGCTTCCTATAATTCAGGATCACGTTGACCTCCCATAAGCGATCTAACACTGCTTGCTATTTAGGTGAAAGAGTATTCATTAAAGCCGGCACCTTCTCAAAATCCGGCATAGGATAACCATTCCAGATGATTTCTTGTATCATCTAATTAACCCTAATCACGTGTGTGACTACATCATCATCATTCCACCAATAATTAGCTAACTCTGTCATTAACCATTTAAGTCTTGCATTTTATTCCTCTGTTCTCGGAAATACAAGTATGCGTGCATAACGCATCATAGTTTTGCAATAAATGCATAACAAAAATGGATTACTTATAATCCATAATAAACAAAAGGGAAAATACAGAATTTTTCATGATTCATGCAACAAATGCAGAATAAAAAACAATAGGGATTACTTATAATCCATAATGAACAAATAGGAAAATACAAAATTTTCCTCCTTTTTTTTGGGGTCGGTCAATGTCGGTCAACAGTGGTCCTTGCCGGTCAACGATGGTCAATGCAGGTCAACGGTGGTCAACTCCAGTCAACAGTCAACGGATGACCGGGTCGAGTTAACGAGTCAAATGGGTTGGGTCAAACAAGTCAGGTCAACGGGTCAAATGTGGTTAATAGTCAATAGGTCGAGTCAACAACCGTTGGGTCGGGTTGAATCAGGTCAAACCGATCGAGCTAGTCGGACGAACCGGTCGGCACGTGTCACGCTTGTGCCTGGCTGACGTCACGA
Organism: Eucalyptus caleyi; assembly: GCA_014182885.2. Taxonomy (NCBI): domain Eukaryota; kingdom Viridiplantae; phylum Streptophyta; class Magnoliopsida; order Myrtales; family Myrtaceae; genus Eucalyptus; species Eucalyptus caleyi. The sequence goes on from CM024470.2 coordinate 30,070,388, forward strand.
TGACGTCAGCCGGTGTGTGCGTGGCACACGCCAGTACCCCGTGTGTGTGTCACACGCGCCTGGGGCCGAAACGGCGCGTGTGACGTAGGTGCCTATGGGGGACCGAATCGGCACGTGCAACTGTTCGTTCCGGCCGCGCGTGGCGGCATGTCCGGCGGCCTCTGGCGACGATTCGTCACTCACTTTTCTCGTATCGATGAGAGCTTCATCCCTGCACTATCAAAAACGAATTTCTACTTGCAGAAAATCCCAAAATAGGGCGAACAGTATGCGGGTGTCAGGTTTTTCCGTCTCCAATCGACCAGCAGCAGCTTTTCTCGAATTTCGAGCACGAAAATAATTCAATAACATAAAAAGGGATCGAGAAACATGAACTACGGCTCCGATACCAATGTTGGGAATTATCGATTCCCTAAAACGGATTCGACACGAAATTGAACCCTAAAACGAATGCGGAAGACAAGCCCAAGAACAAACATGTATCACCGATCAAAGACACACCATGGAATCGAGCGTACCTTATTATCCACAGATTAAACACCAATATTGAAGATCAATGAAGGATTTTGATCATGTTCTACCGATGAGCGTCCTATTGCTTCAAGGGGGAGAAACTTACGTTGGTTTTGGGAGAGGGAGAAAAGAAAAACGTGTGTACATCCAAAAGGTACGTTCTTTTTTTTTCTTCCCCTTAAATATGTCTTCTCCAAAAGACACATCCTCTCAACGTAACATATTTTCATATCTCAACCCTTTATCCATAGGTCCTTATCTTGCGGGTCAGGCTTTTAGGCCCAACATGGGCGGACGGGCCCACTTAGGCCCATCAACATACAAATAAAACCATCAAAGATGTATTATCATTTGAAGCACTAACCCTTTATTTACATCATTAAGATCAAATGTATATCCACAATTGGGATCCAATGAGACAGATGGCATTCCTACGACCAGAATTCATAAAATTGCAAATTCGGGATCTTCAGGGAGGACAAATTTGCAATCATTAACTGGATCAGAACAATGACAAATTGCTGCGCAACATATATATCCTTCTGGTGCTAGACGAACAAATTCAGACAATTCGTTATAACTAATATGTAATAACTTATGGTGATTATGTGCACAGCACTCATGGATCCATAAATCCATGTATGAAAAACTTTGACGAATATTTGTATAATTATAATGCCAGCAACATAGTTTCTGGAAAAAAACTGCTTATACCCAATATAAGATAGCTATATCGATCAACAATTCAACATCAAAACATGGCACCATCGATACTAGAAGGACCAAAAAACTATACAAGTCCCAAAAACACATTGCTGGTGCAAACAAAGTTTGCAAATTGATCCTACCCTTCGTAAAAATGCACGCTCATAGTGAGAAAACCCATACATCTAGAGTGTGCATGATAAATATTCTACTTTTGTCAGGATCCATTTTTTTTGTTCTTCATAATGGATTTGAAATAGAAATCGAAATCTGTTTGATTACACAGTTCATTTTATTATTTCTAAAATAAATTTTTAATTTAGAAATAGGTTTTAAACAGAAATTAGAAGTAAAATTTTTCTATTTTTCTATTTCTTGAAAGAAATGAGAAATGAAAGCTCATCTTATCGTTCGCTCTTACTACGAACCGGCTGCCCACCCACCGCTAGCTACATCCTCTGCTGCAATGCCAGCCGCTCGAGACGGAGAAACTTTGTGACGTTATCAACCAAATTTATATTTCATTTTATGTCATTATCAAAGCATTTTTGTCCAAAAACTCGTCCAGGAAAAAAAACAAAAATGTGGTTAGAAATTGTGTCCAGGAACATAATGGTTATCATTTGCACCCCTAACAACTAACCAAAACTGAAAAAGAAATCTAGCAATTGCAATTTTGGCAACTTGTCATTTCGGTGCAATTACTCCTGATGAACAAGAAAGGCTACAAATCATGTACAAAAGCCAAGTGAAAAATGACCACGCGGACCCAAATTGCAGTTTTACCCCTAGCAATGTCACATCAAACTGATTCTATGAAACTACAAATAAAGTATCAAATGAATGTGACGTATCTGCGCAGGTCTGGGCTCTAGCGAAGGGATCAACTCCACATTCGAAATTCTTGCGGTCAAAGCATCAGATTTCTCCTTTATCTACATCGATCGAAGCAAGAAAAACACTCATGTTCATGATTAAAAGATGCAAAGGAAACTTCAATAGTTAACAAAATTAAACGTACCTCATAAGAAAGGGCATAGCGAAGGTCCACACCAATTGGGAAACTGCAGACCTGTCACCAGCTGGGGAGAGGGGCGAGCGGAAATAGACAATAGGGTTTTTATTTTAATTGGGTATCCATTGGCTTTTGTTTCAAGCGCTTTGTATTAAAAGAAGCAGATTTGGGTTTCCAATTTGTAAACAAAGGTAAGATGGGAAATTGAAAACTTTCGTTGATTCAAGCCTCAAAGTAGTTCGTGTCACGGCCCGATCATTTGGAATCGTGACTATGAGGCGATTTAGGCTTCTTTGGATGGAAGGAGGGCCTTAAGCTAGGCCTTTTCCAAAGATCGATCACTCGGATCGGAGAGAAAGAAAACTGTTGGGAATAAAGGATCCCCGAAAACCGGATTCGACACTAAATCGAACCCCTAAATTAATGCGGAAGACGAAGCCCGGGAAAATCATGTATCACCGATCGTAAAGCACACCACGGATTCGAGCGTACCTTGTTAGCCACAGATTAAACACCAATGCCGAAGAGAAGAAGAAATTTGGCCTTGTTCCGATCCTATTCGATCCGATTTGCCTTGAAGGGGAGAAAATAGTGGCCTTGTGCCTTAAGTTCTTTTGGAGGGAGAGAGAGCGTTGAAGGATCGTACGTACGTTATGCGCCAAAAGGTGCGTACTCTCTCTCTCTCATCCCTTTTATACGTTTCCCCATTCACGGGCCCTATTCCCGTGGGCTGGGCTTCTAGGCCCAACATGGGCGGACGGGCCAACTTATGCCCATCTCCATAAATAAAACCATCATCTCCCACTCGCACATGGTGGGCTGAACAATATTCTCTTTACCTCTCTTCAACATTCATACTGGTGAATAATCTGTGCGACTAGCATACTTTGAGAGCTCGTTGTCATACATCTGTTAGGAATATATAGCAGCTCATAATGCGCATCACATCCTAAGTAGATTTAGTATGCAGTACCCTAGATCGATCGATCACATTTATATCTCTCCTGATCTTTTTTAAACAATGATATATATATTGTATTCACAATTATGATTATCCCAAAGACAATCATAATTGGTTAGCCGGTGAATACAAAACTACAATGTGATTCTCCAAATTCGATCTTCCTCTTTCCTTCAAACTCTCAATTTCAGTTTAGCTTGCTTTTCTAGAAATGCCCCATTAGATCGAATCAAACTCATGACCATTGGCAACATCCTAAGATAGCAAACACTAAATAGAAATCTTGAGAATAAGTAAGAGTCATGAGGGGACTAAAATTGAGGAACTCTTTTCCTTAAGAGTCTCACACGACATAAAAGTTGAGATCAAACTTTTGCCACTCTTATTGGTCGTCTCATGCATACGTAGTATGAAATACATATTACGGTATTAACTCATTTCCCATGGAGCGTATGTCTACACCTTTCAATACCGTACAGATGATAGTTCAGACATACCCAATGTCTAACTTGAGTTCACGTATCTACTCATTCACAAAATTCATCAGAACTCACATCTGGCATCTTAGACAGATTAGGTAAAATATGTGGGGTATTTTACTTTCGGACATAATACATAGTAAGTATTATGTCATCATCTTAACACTCAGTTAAGGCGACATACGTGTTTTAAGCTTGAGGTCTCGATTATCACCTAGATAATAAGCTTAAAAACAGTCTCATCTCTATTTATCACACAGTAAACAGAGGCGATTACCCGTCTGAGTGGGCTAATCTTATCTGTCCGACATACTTCTCAACTTAAAATAATGCACTGAGCATTAAGATGCATAAAGATCAAACAAAGATTCATAGGCATTAATGATGAAAACACAAATTTATCAAATTGTGAACACTTAGGGAAATTACAATATTCAGTACATCAGCCTCTACGCAATTCTAAAGATTTCATATGGCCACAAAGCACATATCTAGGTATTGGCTTTGTCATAGGATCTGCTACCATTCTATGCGTAGTATGTACTCTTAGTTCACATCTTTTCGTGCAATCATATCCTTGACAAAATTATACTTGGTATTTATATGTTTGGTCTTGCCATGATATTTTGGATCTTTAGTGTACGCTTTCACTGCTTAGTTATCACAATTAACCAATAACAAATCTGCAGCACTTCCAATAACACCTAAATGATCAAATAATCTCTTAAGCCAAACATCTTCTTATACTGCTGCTGATAATGCTACGAACTCAATTTCTATCGTGGACAAGACTATACATGTTTGTTTCTTACAGCTCCAACATATGGTGCCATCATTTGGTAAGAAAACAAACCCAGAGGTAGATTTCCTTTCATTTAAATCTCCTCACCAATCAACATCAGGATAGCCTTAGAGTCGCAGATCCTTTCCTTTATAACTCATCGTATAATCAGCAGTCCCCTTTAGATACCTCAGTATTCTCTTAACGGCTTTCCATTGTGCTTGACCTGGATTGGATTGGTAACTACTCACCATTCCAACTGCAAAACATATGTCAGGTCTTGTACACATCATAGCGTACATAAAGCTTCTAACAGCACTAGCATGAGGAACATGTTTCATTTGTTCCTTCGCTTGTGGAGTCCTTGGACACAGTCTATGGCTCAATCCTTCACCTTTTGCAATAGGAGTGTCTATGGGTTTACAATCTTGCATACGAAATCGTTCAAGAAACTTACTTATATATGTTTCTTGCGAAAGAGACAACGATCTCTTCAAACGATCTCTTGAAATCTTAACTCCAAGAATGTATGCAACCTCACCCATATCCTTCATCTCAAAATTAGAAAACAACCATCTCTTGACAGTATTAACAAACTCCATATTGCTTCCGGCAATTAGTATATCATTAACATATAATGATATGATCACAAATTGATCCTTGGATTTTTTGATATATACACAATGATCCTCATCAATCATTGTAAAATCATATGCCATTATGGCATTATGAAAACGTATATACCATTGTCTTGATGACTGCTTAAGGCCATATGTCGATCTCAAAAGTCAACATACCTTACCTTCTTGGCCTTCTACTATGAAACCAGCAGGTTGTTCCATATATAGTTTTTCCTCTAGTTCTCCATTGAGGAAAGCAGTCTTTACATCCATTTGATGTAACTCAAGATCCATACTAGCCATTATTGCCAGAATAATACGAATCGAGGTAAATTTCACTACAGGAGAAAATGTTTCTTCATAATCAATTCCTTCCTGTTGATTATACCCCTTCGCCACAAGGCGAGCCTTATGCCTTTCTATCGAGCCATCAGCCTTTCGCTTTATTTTTGAGAACCCAGTTGTTCCCAATAGCTCTACGTCCTTTTGGAAGATCAACCAGTTCCCAAACATGGTTTGACTTCACTGACTCCATTTCCTCTTTCATTGCATGAATCCATTTTTCCTTACTAGGGCAATTTAGAGTCTTATTAATTATTTCTTGGCTCATCCTCATCTTGTGGAGCAATCATAAAAGTTTCCCTTTCAATGTCAAAACGTCGACGGGGAATACTTTGGCAACTTGTTCACCGTATGGGAAATTGCGCACTTAGCACATCATTCCCCATTATGCTCCCACTAGGATTAGATAATGATAATGACATCTCATCATATGGTTGCAATTGAGAATGAGTTGAAATTAATTCATCACTTCTCATATTACTCCCACTTGGACGAACTCTATTAATATCATTATCTTGATCCAAGGTTTCAAATAAGGAGTAATCTTCCCCTATTTCGCCCTTCTTAGGAAATTCATCCTCTAAGAATGTGACATCCCGTGATTCAAATTCAGTTATACTCCCACTTTCCTGCTCACCTATGAACACATAACCTTTCGAGTGTTCGGAGTATCTCATGAAAATACTCTTATTTCCTTTAGGACCAAATTTCCCAAACTTGTGAGAGGACTCATGAGTATAGGCAGCCCAACCCATGGCTTAAGAAAACTTAAGTCCGGTTTTCTACCTGTCCATAACTCATATGGAGTGGAAGCAACTGATTTGGAAGGCACCCGGTTAAGTATATAGGTAGCAATTAACAACACATCACTCCAAAAAGTGATAGGTAAGTTAGCATGCGCCATCATGGACCTAACCATTCCAATGGGGTTCTGTTTCTTCTTTCCGCAACACCATTTTGTTGAGGATTATATGGAATAGACAACTGTCTTTCTATTCATTTTTCATCACACAATTTTCTGAACTCATCAGATAAATATTCTCGACCTCGATCGGATCTAAATACTTTTATTTTCTTGTCTAATTGATTTTCTACCAAGTTCACAAACCTTTTGAAACAACTTAATGCTTCAGGTTTATGAGAAATCAAATAGACATATCCGAATCGAGTATAATCGTCTATAAAAGTGATGAAATAAACGGCCCCATGCCTTCCTCTCACATTCATTGAACCACAGACGTCAAAATGGATTAAATGCAGAGGAAATTCAGCTCTTTTATCTTTTTCTAAATGGTTTCATTGTTATTTTCCCTACTAGGCAATGCTCACATATGGGCAAATCGACTTTTTCAATGTTACCCAACAAGCCCTCTTTGACTAGTCTAATCATACGTTGTTGGCCAATATGACCAAGTCTAGCATGCCACATAATCACATCATTATCATATGAAGTAGAAGACGTGAAACAAGGGAATAACAAATATTGACATCACCACAGTCAACATTTAGTACAATAAAACCATCCAAAAAGTGACCACAATCATAGTAATTTGTATCCAAATACAAATCTACACCTCTATTATGGAAGTTCATATAAAAACCAAGCTTGACCAACACCAAAAACAGACACTTAAATTTCGACGAATCTCCGGAGCATATAGAACATCAAGGTGCATCCACCACTCATGTTCAATCGGCAGGTGCCAATCCCTTTAACTTCAGCTATGGAGTTATTTCCCTCATAGATCCACTTAGTTCCAGTTGGTATCGTCGAAATTCCACGAAGGATCCTCTATCCTTCCCTCCATGGTCTGTCGCTTCTGACTCTACAGTCCACAAAGGATTGGATTCAGCCAATAATACAGAACTTGACACATAAGCAAAGTTCTCAAATGTACAAGAGGTGTTTACCTTTTTCGGCTCACAACAGTCGCGAGCATAGTGACCTTTTTTGTCACAATTGTAACACCTCACCCTTGACATTTTCTTCACTTGAGGACGTTTTCCTCTCTTGTGTTGGTTAACTCTTGATTTCTTGCAATAAGGACTTGATCATTTGCATTCACACATATTGAACGAATCAATACGCTTGCGCTTAGAGCTCAAAGCCCTTTCTGAGCTAGAACCAGCATTGCAAATGCCCGTTTTCGGCTCAAATGCCGTTAGACGGTCCTCTACTAGCTCAATGTGGCGCATGGCATCCTCAAGATCTTCCATAACATGGTCAAGAGCTTCTAGTGCTTCTTGCCTTTTCAGCACATATTGAATCTTCATATTCAATATTTCACAATTGTCGCCGTTCATATCAGCAATTACGTTCTTAGTTGCTGAAATCATCGATCTGAACACATCAGACATACATGCACGAATAATTAATGCCTATCATTTATGCATCCACTTTGCATAGACCCATCATATCAATGAACAATTTCAAGTAAGGTTTCAGAATCAAAAGGTCACTATGTTCCCAATCATCCTCCAAAATCCTAACTCAAAATTATCATTAATATATGAAAAATCAATTCTATGAAGCTACAAAAGCTTCTAAAACTACCCACAGCTAATTACCCAGAGCAACCAGCAATAACAGAAAGCAACAATATCTAACATCCAATAGAATAACAATGCTTTCATCTAATACAACTATACATTATACTAAGCAATATATACAGAAAAAATTATCAACATAGAAAGAGATATTCACACTTAAAAAACATCTCAAACTAATCCATGAAATAATTAGGGAATGTTACTTCTAATCTATCAGTCAAAACATCTGAGAAATTTGAAGGCACATTTGCCAACCATGGAAAAACTTTTGGAGAGCTTTCATGTCGCCTCCAAGGCGCATTCACTCGGCGCCATGTGGCGCTCAATCTAAGGGTTGAAGTTTTGGTTAACTCAATCCTATAGTACTCTCTCACAAAAGCTTCCACTAGCTTCCTATAACTCGGGACCACGTTGACCTCCCATAGCCGATCAAACACTGCTTGCCATTCAAGTGAAAGAGTGTTTATCAAAGCCGGCACCTTCTCAAAGTCCGGCATAAGATAACCATTCCAGATGATTTCTTGTATCATCTGATTAACCCTGACCACATGTGATACTAAATCACCATCATGCCACCGATAATTAGCTAACTCTGTCATCAGCCTTTTAAGTCTTGCATTTCCCTCGTCCGTTCTCGGGATTGCAAGCATCCTTGCATTGCACATCATAGTTCCTGCAACAAATGCAGAACTAAAATGGATCACTTATAATCCATAATAGACATAAGGGAAAATACATAATTTTCCAAAATTCATGCAACAAATGCAGAATTAAAAATAGATTACTTCTAACCCACATAGGCATTATTGAAAAAGAAACAAATTCCTCTTTTTTTCTTTTTTTTCTTTTTTCTTTTTTTTCGGGTCAATGGTCAACGGTCAACGGTCGTCGGTCAACGGCCAACGGTTAGCGGGTCAACGGGCGCGCGGGTCGGCGGACCGGTCGGGCCAATCGGGCCGGGTCGGACAAATCGACCGGCACATGCCACGCGCGTGCGCGGGCTGACGTCATGCAGACATCAGCCGGCATGTGCCGCGCGCATGCCAGGCTCCTGCGCGGGTCGGGTCGGGTCAGGTCGGATCATCATCGGGTTGGGTCGCCGGCTGGTGACCAGCCGGCCAACGGTCGTCATCGATGACGTCATCTCGGCGGTTATCGACCGTTGGGTGACGTCACGATGACGTCAGCATACGTCGGTTCGACCGACCGGCGCGTGCCGTTTCGCCGGTCGCCGGCGCGCACGTGCCGGTTCGCCGACCGGCGAGTGTAGCGCACACGCTGGCCATTGCCAACGCTTCGAGCGCGTCGCGCCCACGCACAGCGGCTTCCGGCCGCGTGCGGCGTCGCCCGGCGACGCACAACATGTCGTCGGACTCGTCTCGACGGCCTCTTTCTCCCAATGTGTTCAGAATTCGATTTCGACTTACGAAAACTCGTAAAAATGGCCGAACAGCGCTCGGGTGTCGGGATTTCTCGCCCCGATCCGTATGGCCGAACAGTGCTCGGGTGTCGGGATTTCTCGCCCCGATCCATATGGCCGAATTGTTTTTGCAAAAAATCAATCAAAAACATCAAAACAGGTCGGGAAAAACGTGAACTAGGGCTCTGATACCAATGTTGGGAATAAAGGACCCCCGAAAACCGGATTCGACACTAAATCGAACCCTTAAATCAATGCGGAAGACGAAGCCCGGGAAAATCACGTATCACCGATCATAAAGCACACCACGGATTCGAGCGTACCTTGTTAGCCACAGATTAGACACCGACGCCGATAAGAGGAAGAGAATTTGGCCTTGTCCGATCCTATTCGATCCGACGACGCCTTGAAGGGGAGAAAACAGTGGCCTTGTGCTTACTGTTCTTTTTGGAGGGAGAGAGAGCGTTGAAGAGGACATACGTACGTTATGCGCCAAAAGGTGCGTCCTCTCTCTCTCTCTCTCTCATCCCTTTTATATGTTCCCCCATCCACGGGCCCTATTCCCGTGGGCTGGGCTTCTAGGCCCAACATGGGCGGACGGGCCAACTTAGGCCCATCTCCATAAATAAAACCATCAAAAACCTAGAGAGAGAAGCTCTTGGGAGAGATTGCTTTGGATTGCTAATTTGCTTGGATGGTTACAAATAAGGGGAGAGCTCTCCTTTTATACTAGAAGTCCCTTCATTACAACCGTTGATTGACTCTGGGTCTAATAAATGAGATTGCATCTCCCGATTTACCAATATCAGCATTTAAGCCAAATGCTCTGGAACTTGACAAAATTATTGTCTTGCCCGTCCCTTAAAATGTTCTAGAAACCCTAGGCAACTTTGGATGACCTTCTTCGATCAAGCACAATCCCTTGGTCACGAGAAACCTTGAGATTGTGACACTCTCCCCCACCCATCCAAGCGATGCTCTCGGCGCTCTCAACTTAGGTGTTTAGCTTAGGGCATGGCCAATTCTTCTTCATCATCTTTCATGGGCTGGCAGTTCCTTGGTCATAGAATAGCCCATGTGGTGCCTAGTGAGCGGATAATACCGGGCTAGCCTTCCTTCTCTAGTTGTTCCAAAGAACAATACGGTAAATAACTTTCTCGTATTAAATTATACCACACATTAAGTGAGCAGCAAATCTCTTTAGATACAACAACTGGTTTCGGCTTGTTATAACCTCATCAGAAAAGCAGCATCAATTCCTAATGAATTTGTGCATGAGAGGTTTTAATTGGGCAAATGCGAAAATTGCTATTTTAATCACTTTTTATTTTCTAGTGACAATGTTAAAATTAGTGTTTGTGCTCTTACCCCACACCCAATTTGATCGATGAACTTCATACGCACGAGTGGGAGACACGTGGTCCAACATGGTAAAAATCTAATTATACACTGGTGCTCCGTGTAGCCTCCAGGCTCCATGCTATAAGAATAATAACACATCTAATTCTCTTAACCAATTTAATCTTGCCATAATCTAAAAATTGAATCGTAAATAATCTTTAAGTAAACATCTAGAGTGGAGAAAATATATAAGTAAAGAATTCATATTTCAAATTGTTATTTGAAAAAAAAAAAGCGTACTTGGCAAGAATGCGTTGTGAAAATCACAAAAATCACAAATTGGTATAGTTATAACAATTTTACCCCAAATTAATTTTTTGACTACCAAAAACTCAAAACTGATACGCCTTTGACAAATATACCATCACACCGGTATTCTTGTGACAAATTTACCATATGTTGGCTTTCTTCAAATTTTTTTGTAAAATTGTTTAATTGAATAACATGTGACAATTAAATGGTATAGCTTTGAGATTTTATTCTCCGTTTGTCACAGTCATACCAATTTTATGGTTTTTTGGATATTAATCTAAAATGTACCGATTTAGGATTTTTAGCGGTCAAAAAATTTATTTGCAATAAATTTATCACACGTGTATTAATTTGAGTTTTTTTTTTTTTATCATTTAGGGTATATTTATCACAAGTATATTAACTAGGCACTTTTCTTAATCTAAAAATTGATTTTTGATAAATTTGTCACGTGTGTACTGATTTTAGATTTTTTGTAGTATTAACCCCTAATTTAAAAGCATCATCTTGTTTTTTCATCTTTATTGAATAAAAAATTTAGAATATGTTAAAAAAACCTCGAGACATCTCTTAAATTAATAACCTACATATAAATAAAGCCAATAGCCTACTTTTCAATAAAAAAATCACCGTTGATCCCCTTGATAACGCACGCATAAACATATATGGATGAAGCTTTTTTCTAATGAGTGGTCCTAATCTTTCACGCGCGCGTCAAGAAAAGTAATGTACTAAGAAAATCAATACGCGTCGAGCATTAATCCCATTCGAATTAAACTTGTTAAAAGAGTAATGTTGATTTCATAAATAACTACTTGCTAGCTAGTATATTGACATTTATTTCATGACAGGAAAAGTTACTTATCCCATCCAGATCTACAAAGTAAAAATATTATCTTTGAATATTGAGATTTCCATGTGAAAAATTACTAGATAGGCCAAGAAGTTACTAAAAGCGTGTTTAGTAATGATTTTGTTTCAAAGAATAAAAATGGTTTTTTCTAATTTTGTTCTCGGCAACGATTTCTAAGTAAGAGAACGTTTTTGTAACTTCACAAAATTTCTATTTCCTAATAAAATGCGTTTAGAGTGGCCTGTTTGTTTGTATTTCTTTTTTTTTTTGAACACTTTTTCTGTTTTTTTTTGTTCCCTTAACAAAAAGCGAACAAAACCCGTTTGGGTGCGTTTCAGTTCCTTTTTTTCTTTTGTTCTCCGAAAATGTAAATAAAAACAACAAATTTGTGTTTCTTATTTCAAACAAAAAACTTAAACACTTTTTATTCCCTTCTTCTTTTTCTTCTTCTTTTTTTCTTTCTTTTTCTTTCGTCGGTCGTCGGCCTCGGCCATGGCCGGCGACCGGCCGATGAGGCCGGGGCGGCCGCTCGCCCACCACGGCGAGGCTCGCCGGCCCTCGTCGGCCGGTCACCGGCCATGGCCAAGGCCGGCGACCGGCTAAAAGAAGAAAAAAGAAAAAAAGGAAAAATAAGAAAATATATATAAAATAAAATAAAAATATTTAAAAATAAAATAAAAAAATTATACAAATTAACCAAACGTGTTTTCTATTTATTTTTTATTCCTAGAAAAGTTTACCAAACGCGTTTTTTGTTCAAAATTGTTCCCTAAAAGAAATACTTTTTTCTATTTCTCGTTTCCTAACAATTTTTAAATGTAAACGCAAACAAACGCATCCTTAATAAGATTCTTAAATTTGTTTATTTCTTTTAAATTTTTAATACTTTTATTATATATATTTTTTCTTGTCTTTTTCTTTTCTCCTTCCTCTTTCTTTCCGTGGCCAACATCCAGCTAAGCGAGGTTCGAAGAGCTTGTCGGAGCCTCGCCAGGCTAAGATGATGTCTGATGAGCTCACCAGAGGCTTGCTTGGCCACGATGAGCCTTAGCCTCACTCAATTTGGGCGAGGCCAAGTCTTATTGGTGGCCAAGTGAGCCTTGACCTTATCTAAGCAGTGCGAGGCCTAGCCTTGGGTCGACTGAAGAGGAGAGTCTCATCGTGGCTCAGCGTTGAGGCTCAGCCTCCACGAGGGCCAATGATGCTTCAACCAGGTTGACAATCATGGCAAAGGCCAGTTACTAACCAAAAGGAAGAAGAAGAGAGAAGAGAAAAAAAAATAGATTTTAGGAATCCTTCCAAAAACAAGAAGTTAGTTTTTTATGCTTCTTAATTCTATTTCAAATCTATTCCCCCAAAAATAAAAAAACTATTTTCAAGAACAAAAAATTTACCATACAAATTTCTATGTTTTTTTAAAATAATAGAATAAGTTGTTCCAGCAGTGAAAACAAACAAGCTTTAAACTACCACGGGTTGAAAAGTACTTTTTGTTGAAAAAAAGTCGATACCAGGGCTGACCACCAGGCCTTTTTTCTCGTTTTGAGGTATAAAAATTACCTTTTAAAAAAACGGAAAAAAAAATTAAATTGATGGATTACCGTATTAAAAAAGTAATTGCATTGAATTGAAATATATACATATATTTATTTATTTTTTGCAACATCAAGAACAACATGCTATAGCGGCTATACATTATACGTTTAAAACGATACATTATACACTCAAACAGTCATTAGCCCATCCAACTCGATCCTAACCAAAGGAATAGACGCAACGATAAAACAGACAGAATGCAGGCGACTGGACTGAAGAAGATATGGCCAGTAGGTCAAAGGGCATCACTTCCGAAGTACTCTGGAAAGTTTTCCTTATGGAAAACCTCAAACCATTCCTCTTCTCTACAGAACTGGGACGCCGCTCTATATAACTCCATAACGAGTCCCGGGAATCGTACAGCAAAGTAATTGTAGAAACCCTGGTCACCCTTTCCGAGTAGTTCCTGCCAAAACCATCAAAGAAATGGCAGATATGAGCACTGGTTGACATGATCTGAGATATACAAAGTTACTGAAATCTGATATGCATTCCGCCACAGAAATCATCACAATACCCTAAAGTACCTTGATATTTTCGGGAAGTTCATCACGGTGGTTACTCTTATTTCGCATGAAGCGCACTAACCCCATGACAGAACTGAAGTCATACCTTTCTTTCCTTACGTAATTCTTAAATATAAGATCTAATTTGTCAATCCAATTCCCATGAAAAATCAATGGCTTATTTCTCTCCAATTCTGTCTGAAGATCTCGATTGTGTGCCAGAGATTTCGAAAGTAGTCTAGTATTCATCAACTGAAGAAAGCGCAATTTAACATTTGATCTCCAAAAGTATGGATGGAGAACCTCCTCCCTTTCCTCTAGCCTGCTGATAATAAAAGCCATTAACAATTGACTACTGGAAAATTATGACGAAAACGGAACTACAACCCAAATTGCTCAAAGAAATCAATTACACGAACAATGCTAAGACGGACCAACTTCCTGAATTCATAAAGGATCACAAATATGGCATTGGTAGAATCTCTATAACAATTAGAATTGTTATAGCTCATAATGTTTGAAAACTTCCATGCACTTCACAATTCGTTACTCCAGGATGAAGGCAGTTATTTGACTATGACAAGAAACCAGGATTTCTTTACCTTAAATTAGCAACCTAATCATTCAGTCCCTGGATTCTCAAGACATAATTGGGCAGTGAGAAAAATATTCTCCAAGGTTCATAGTTAGCGCCATAGGCGAAAGACATAGATCTTCATTACGAAATCCCGTTCATTACAAAATCTGCTTTGGTGTATTCATAGCAAGAATTTTCTACTAGAAATTATTGGAATATATATGTTCATGAATGGGTGACAAACTTATAGCTCTAATAACCATGCTTCCGACAATGATCATCCTCCATGGTATATCACAATTGTCAAAGGCATCTAGGCTAACACGTGGTCAACCTATTCTCCAGCTTCTATTGGGATCTTCACATTTTTTGCTCATCAAGTAGAGTGATGCAGGAACAACAAAATATATCAAATAGCAGAGTGAAAATGGTTGGTGCAAATTAAAGATGACAAAACTCTCACCTCAATTCGGGATTCTTCTTTCGCGAAAACAGATCCTCAGCTTCTGGTATGGATTTCAACAAGAGCGCGGTGTTCTTAGTATAGGATAGCTGAGCACAGAATAATCGATCCGTCTTCAAGACATTGTCATGCTTAAGATTCCCAAAAATTGTTCCCATGACAGGCAAATGGAGGGGTTTTGATACCCTAGCCCTGTATCATAAAATAAAGTGGACCATATGACTTAAACCGACAATGTATATGGAACCAAATAGTATATGGGCCACACTACGCCATATCCTATTGGAAATTCAGGAACTTCTCTAACACACTAAGACCAAGTAAGGATGCCAGAAGTACACCGGAGAACTATTATAGGTTCTTTACCTAAACTCTAAATGAAAAACCCAGTTTCCCTGTATGAATTGCCTCGCCATTTACTGATACGAGTGCAAAAGGATTTTGTAGCATTCATGAATCACAAAAGAGAGAAAGTATACTTGATTTTAGCACAATGGGAAAGATCTATGATTTTATTTAGTTGATTTCAATGGGAAGAAAACTAGGAGTTTTAGTCTTGATAGTGACATTGAATTGAATCTAGAAAAGAAGCTGCAAGGTTCAAAACTCAGCCCATTACATTAAGGTCGGCCTAATAATTGAGTTGTTAAGTCCTTCGACTAGCAAGTGACCTCCACAGCACTTTATGAAGGGGACGGTTGAATTTAAGAGTGCCACAAGAAGTATCTCTCAATTCAAACATTTTATGCACGTCAAAACATAAAGAATTTGAATTACCTCGACCATATCTGCAAAGATGAGAGAAGCCTGTCTTCATTTTCTGAAGAGGCGCGATTGTCATGATTGTCCTCTCTGTCAAGACTTCCATTAATCTCTAGGCTATTCCAATTTTGTATAGAGGCCTGAGCGTCACAAGTACCTAAACGAAGATCCAGCGAAAGCGAATGAGGAGGTGGCCCAGCCTCATCCGTCATCCATACGTCGTCAATGCTCCTACTATCGTCAACCCCGCCTTCGTTCTCTGAATACGGTGAGAGAGCAAACAAATCCAAACATAATCCCGACTCCTCAGGAGTATTGTGAATTTCGGCGATCGTCAATTGCTCGGGATCGCTCCTGCTGCTATAGTAAATTCCGCTATAGTAAATTCCGCTATAGTAAATTCCGCATTTGTAAGAAAACGTGCCCATTTTCTTCTTCTTGGAAGGTGGTTCCAATTCGCTAAGACCAAGTGCAAGCCGAGCCCATTCTACGGCGTCCTCGCCACAGAGATTCAGCTTATCTGCCTCTCTATATCGACCGAACAGTGGCCTTGGATCGCCGGATCTCGGTCCGCGACGCCCTCCGAGTCGTCGAGTATGTTGAGCAGCTCCCTGGTCCATCTGGCGAACGCAGTAGAGGACGAAGGCGGAGAGAGCGAGAGAGGAAGCGGCGGGGGAGAGAGGCGCTTAGGTTTCGGCTTTGCCCTAGTTGTCTTCTGTTTATGTTTCGGGTCAGCCTTCCTTTTTACCTCACCGTTCAGTCTGGTAGGTCCAATCCACAAGGATTTTGCTTGGCCCAGATGTGAATGACCAGATCTCCATCCAGAGATCACGGCCCACCAATGCAGTATCCCGATTCCTGTCCCAAAGACCCTGTGAAAGGACGAGAGAGTGGTAAGAGTCGATCTCATTCTCAGACGTGTCCGTGCTCTAGCAAGATGGAAGACCGACTTCCATATAGATGGAATGTCCTTGCTAACACAGAAGTTGCTAGTGGAAAATTTTGTACGAGTTACAAAATGGTAAAGTTATCAATTACTAGCGTTTTCGAATGCGCTACAGGTGCACCAAAGTGAGAATTGCATTTTTCGAAAGGCCATAGTATCATCGCAAGTCAATTAAAAGATTTAGGAATCTATTGCACTTTGTATATAAGGTCTATGATTGTTAACACATTCTCTATGCCTTATTTTTTTCCCTTTGAGGTTTTGAAGTATATGAATATGATTTCTTACATATTTTAATTGCTTATAGATCCATACTTTTTATACTTAAAGCCACTAGCTACAATGAGAAAAAATATTATCAATTGTATGAGAAGGTTAATACTAGTGGTATGCTTTAATTATGGGCGATCGATTCTTAAATTAGTAACTGGGACCTGCCTTGTTATAACCAATTCTCAATTTTTGATGCATGGAATTTAACCTATTATATTTTGTTCCTATTCAATTCCAAATCTATCAAAAAACCTAATTTTCTTTTGTTTCTTTTTCTGATTTCATTTTTTACAGCAAAATGATATAAGCAATAAAACAATTCAAAGTAAAACATCATAAATCCCTACTCATCAAAAGCAACAATAAGCTGAACGTGTAGTTATGTACAATTGTAAATAATAAAAAGTTCAAACACCTAACACAAAACATAAATTGTAAAATTATATCCTTCATTCATCCACAAAAATAATAATAATAATAATAATAATAATAATAATAATAATAATAATAATATTGCTTAAAGAGTGTTAATGAGACCAAATAATGGTTGAATCGATACTCAAAATGTCAAGCATTATTCATTGTAAGACAGACGAAAATAAAGTACAGAAATTTCTTATTTATCTGATACGATAAAACCCCTGTATCACTTGGGTTACTGCATGACCGCCAGTCTCATAAGCAAAAAGCTCCACAGCATAAATATTGAAGCTGATGATCTCATTCAGTAAGAACACAACAAAGACATTTAAGCGACAAGTCGTAAGCAAGAAGTTAGCAAAGGACGCACTAGAGATAACATCCAACAAGAGAAAGAAAAAACAAAGGGCAAAGATTCTAAGAAATTACCAGTCGCGACCTCAAGTTGCAAGCGTTAAACCTCAAAAACCCATCAGAAAAGCAAATACAGCAAGCTAATTCGAAGCACACGCAGCATAACTCAGCAGCGAAGACATTTGGTAAACTGTAATTGAAAAGAACATTGGGAAGCAACTTTGAGAAAAATCTCATTTGGTAAAAACACATCACAAAAGTCCTTTAGTGTGATCAGTTTAAGCTTTTCAATTTTTAATTTGTTTAAAATTATAATTAAAAATAATAATAATAATAATAATGACCGCCACTTTTACAATTTGAATGTTAAGAACAATGTAAAGAAACGCATTAATAATTTATAAATAAAAGAATCACATTTCATTTTTGGTTAAAAGGTCAAATTAATCAAAACAATAACAGATATTTGATCATGTAAATTTGTCATGTCAAGAGATGTATTATGACTTGAAACACTAACCCCTTATTCACATCATTAGGATCAAATGTATTTTCATAATTGGGATCCAATGAGACTGATGGCATTCTTACGGCCCCGACTTCAAAAAATTGCAAATTCAGGATGTTCGAGGAGGACAAAATTTCAATCATAAACTGGATTAGAACAATGGCAGGTTGCTGCAGAACACATATATGCTTAAACTGGATGAGTAAAATGGAGTAAACATTGGCAACAAACTTCTGCTAATTTAGCATCTCCTCAGATATAACAACATATAACCAATTAGAAAACTCTAAGAGGGACATCACTCAGCATGCGAACATGATAAAACACTAAGTGGCACATTTATTCCATTCTTTGGGTCTTTGTAACAAAATCGAAACATAAGACTCAAAATATCACAAGTTAACTGTATCTCTGCCATATTCAACGGTTTTCCATGTTGTTTCCACCTAAGCTTAAGCTATAATGGTTACCAAAGAAATTGAAATGATTAATTTGCTTCAGCTATTCAGAGGTTACATAACCTTTCTGGGAGTTGAGTACTGACTACAGGTCATATAACAATGAATCAATAATATATGTAGCAGTGACTTAAATAAAGAGAAGCCCAGAACAAGGAGTTCTTAAATGAGGCGTCCTTAGACAAGTCCATGATATATTGAGAAGTGCATCATTGAAAGAATTTCACAAAAATACTTTCAACATAATCTCACATTTCTTCATGAACATCCAAAGATCTATCTTGGCTCTCGAAGCAAGTCTTAGCCGTAGACAACAAGTTCAAGAGGGCATGCATCTCTCCAGCTTGGATATTTCATATCAGAGAAACCTCAGCAATTAATCAGCTAATTCTGCTCTCAACTTCAGGTAATAAAACGACACTGGAATCCTTAATAAAAGAAAAAAAAAATTGCTTTCAATTCAAGAAGGCAAGATGCACATCATAAAGCTCGCCAAAGTTCACAGACAATGATCGGAAGGATCCCAGACAAACATCAAACCCAGCTTTAAACTAAGCTTCCAAATTCGCACATCACACAAAGCGGCTCTTGCTCTGGAAAAACAACTGCACTCAACTTTGGGGAAAAGGGGTGAATCCCAAAATGAACACAGGGAATACAAGGATCTAGCACGCAGGTTTTACCCAACTACATCACCACACGAATTCAAACGCAGACCAACGCATAAAGAAGACGAAGCCCCACACCACAAGCGAATCAAAGGAGAAGCAGCAGAGCCCCACACGCACACCCGCACGTTTTGATGAACATTGAACAGAACCCAGATGCGAGAGAGATCGAATACGCACCTGACAAAGGTGTTGCAAATTCGGATCGAGTAAGAGAGTCGTTCTCCAAATCGACCAAGGAGCGGGGCCTCCTGCTGCTGCTGCAGAGCAAGGGACTTGTTCTGCGAAACCCTAGAATGCGAGGAGCAAAGAAGTGGGCGGCGGCGAAGTCGACGAGAAGGCGCAGTCGTCGACGGCGGCGGAGTCGGTTGGGAGGGTTTCCGGCGCAGAGCGTTAGGGTTCGGGTAAGAAGAAAACGTATTTGTTTTAAACACGTGGAGTCTTGTCCAAAAAAAAAAAAAGAAACACGTGGAGTCAATAGCGTGTACAAGAGCCGAATAATGTTCCGAGTCTAACCCAACCCAAAATATATTTGTTTTCTTGTTTTATAATCATTACCCGAATAACATTAAAGTCCGAAATATGTACTCGACTTCTTTTATGTTCCGTTCGTACTTGGATCGTGTTCGGGGCAGGTTTTTGGACACCCCTAAGAAAGGGCATAGCGAACTGAAGGTCCACGCCAATTGGGAAACCACGGTACCTATCACCGGCTGGGGGGAGAGACGAGCGGAGACAGACAATAGGGTTTTTATTTTAATTGGGTATCTATTGGCTTTTGTTTCAAGCGCTTTGTTTTCAAAGGAGCAGATTTGGGCTTGCAATTTGTAAACGAGAGTAAGATGGGAAATTGAAAACTTTCATTGATTCAAGCCTCAAAGCTCATCCCAGTGTCATGGCTTGATCGTTTGGAATTGTGAGGCAATTTAAGCTTCTTTGGATAGAGGGCTTTAAGCTAAGCCTTTTCGAGAGATCGATCACTCAAATCATAGAGAAAGAAAATCCTAGAGAAATAAGCTTTTGGGAGAGATTGCTTTGTATTGCTGAATTTGTTTGGATGGTTATAAACAAGGGGAGAGCCCTCCTTTTATATAAAAAGTCCTCCCATTACAACTATTGATTGACTCTAGGTTTAATGGACGAGACCGCATCTTCCCATCTATCAATTACCGGCATTTAGCTCTAGAATTCGACAAAATTATTGTCTCACCATCCCTGAAAATGTTCTGGAAACCTAAGCAACTTTGGATGGCCTTCTTCAATCAAGTACAGTCTCTTGGTCACAAGAAACCTTGAGACCGTGACATTCTTTCCCACCCATTCAAGCAATGCCCACGCCTTTCTCAACTCAGGGTTTTTAGCCTAGGGCATGGCCAATTCTTCTTCATCATCTTTCACAGGCTAGCAATTCCGTGGTCGTAGAATAGCCCATGTGGTGCCTAATGAGCAAATAATACTGACTTAGCCTTCCTCTTTACTTATTCCAAAGAACAATAGAGTAAATAGCTTCCTCATATCGAAGCATTCCACACATTAAGATAGTAGGAGATCATTTTAGACACAACAACTGGTTTCGGCTTATCATAACCTCATCAAAAGAGTGGTATCAATTCTTGATGAATTTGCGCACGGGAGATTGTAATTGGGCAAATGCAAAAATTGCAATTTTAATCACTTTTTATTTTCTAGTGACAATGTTAAAATTAGTGTTTGTGCTCTCACCCCACGCTAATCTAATCGATGAACTTTGATTTCTTTCATTTCGAGCCCTATGATCTTTGAATTAGAGCGATTTTGTCCTTCTAGTAGATTTTGTTTTTGTGAATTCTATTGGCGTCTAACAAGATGATTGAACTTGGGAGTTTAGGATCGTGACAAGCTCAGGATCCAAATTAAATGAAAAAATATACAGGAATTATATTGAACACCGAGAAGTTCAAAGACTATCCATGATTATTTTCACGTACAGTGGTGTGCAAAAAAACCCGTGAAATCGGCATGATCGATCTGGTCGAAGCGTGGGTTTTAGAGTTCATAAAGTACGCTCGAGATTCCAAAATTTTGAAATTGATGAGTACACGTTACGTTCTAGAGTTTATAATAATACTCACCCTATACTCTAATCCTGTACACTCATGTGCAGGGTCCCTTTATTTGATATTAAGATATGTGAATTTAACTATTAATGATTTGAATGTGTGAACGAATGGGAGGAAGCATTTGCATTTTAAATTGAGAAAATTCAATAAAGACAAGAAGTGAATTTTGTTTTAAATAATGACTTATCATGAATATGTCAATTTCAAAAGAGGGTTTGATTTTAAAATTTGTCAAGGGCATTTTTGTTCTTTAACTTTTTTTGAGTTTTTTCTTTCCTTTTTTCCTTCTTTTTCCTTTTTTCGATTTTCCCTTTCTTCTTCTCCAGTGGTCGGCCACCAACGTGCCTGGAGAGGGTCCGGCAAGGGTCGCCTTGGCCCGATCTAGTGAGGGCCACCCTCACCGGCCTCAGGCAAGGTTAGCCCTTGCTTAGATCTGGTGAGGCTAGCGATTAACGAGGGCTTGCAGGCCCTCACTCAGATCTAGTGAGGCTAGCGATTAGCGAGGGCTTGCAGACCCTCACCTAGTGGCCAACGAGGGTCGTTGATGCCTATCGAAAAGGGAAAAAAAAAACAAAGAAATGAAAAATGAGAAATGAGAAAAACTAAAAAAAAGTTAAAATTAAAATTAAAATTATCTTTTGACGAAAATGTCCTTGATTGGCTAAAATATCTAACCAACAAATGACCGACATGGTCAAATTCTTATTTGAAACTGTTATAACTACTTCAGGTCTTTATTTAAGATTAACATTACTTCTTTAGGCCATTCTTTGATATAAGATTTACTTCGAACACTTATTTAAAAAGAAATAAAGGTACTTCATACCTTTACTTGGAATTTTTCTTTTTTCTTTTTATGTTATTATGTCTTAGGGTTATACTGCAATTAAACGTCAGCATCTACCTCATCATGAATGCGCTTGCCTTATTATGTGAATAATGATGAGGATAATATTTAGAATTATGGCATTTCTATCTTATAAAAAAGCATTGAGAATTATGGGGTACCCTAAACCTATTTTATGTCTCGCCCATCTCCGAGATCGGGGCCCTTGTGGGAGCAAGAAAAGTGGCTACGCAGTTGGAAAAGAGTTCCGAAAGTTTTGGGAAAATTCAGATTTTTTTTTCCAAATAAAAATAGAATCGAAACCAATTAATTTAAAAAAATTAGACACATTTGACACGTAAGTGCATGTATGTAAACATTTGTTATCTGTGAAAACTAGAGAAACTTACGGTCAATGGTTCGGTTTTATGAGGGGAAGAGTTAGGTTGCGTTCGGTAATGTTTATTCAAAAATCGTTCCTAAGAACTATTTTTGTTCCAAATAATTTTTGAATAGAAGAATGCATTTGGAAACTTGTATAATTTGTTTTTTTTTTAATTTTTAATATTTTTATTTTCTTTTTTCTTTTTCTTCCTTTTGGCCGGGCCACCGGCCTCGGCCATGGCCGTGGCGACCGACCGACCAGGGCCGACGGCCTCGCCTCGGCTGGGCGAGCTCGAATTCGCCCAGATCTAGCGAGACTCCAGCTAAGGCGAGGCTGAGCCTTGCTGGGGGCCGGCGACCCTCTGGCGAGGTTGCCGGCCAAATAAAAAAGAAAAAGAAGAAAATAAGAAGAAAAGAAAGAAAAGGAAAAAAGGAAAGAGAAAGATTGTTTATCGGAAGTGTTTCTGAGAACAAGAAACCAGTTTTTCTTATTTCTTGTTTTTATTCCAAGTTTGTTTTTGGCCCTAAACAAAAGTGTAAATAAATGCATTTTTATTCTTTTTTTGTTCCCCAAAACAAAAGAAAAAAATCGTGTTCCTAGAACGAAAAGAACACAAAGAAAACAAGCCCTTAGCGTCCCAACAATGTCTTCCAACGTCACCTTTTCAATTAAGGCCTTTGAATGCAATTATCAAAAAAATTTCTAAAATTGTTGACGCAACTTTGATTCAACGGAAGACGTAATCAGGGTAATTCCTTCATCATTTTATGCCCCGACATGATTCCATGTGCAACGTGTATTTGTGTTTCGATTATGAGCAATTAACTTATAAAAATATGCACGAACCCTAATCTGTGACGTGCGTGCATATACAATTGACTAATGGCATGTAATTGGAAATTGCATGGTTAGTATTAAAATCAATGAAGTCATATTATTATTTGGCCTACTTAGACGGAGATATTTTCATCCTTTTCGACCACACTTAATAAGCATTTTTGAAACCTGAAAAGTCGCTTTTAGAGAAAATAATTATAATTTTTTAAATTTATTACTTGCACACTATAACGACTTAGAGAAAATCCGAAACTTTCAGAATAGCCGTAAAAACCTTCTTTTTTTGCATTTTAACAGATAACTTAGGCATTACGACGATCTATTTGTTCATGAAGACCTTAATTTTAAGCCAGCAATGTAATGACTTACTTATTTAATAAATCTAGCCTAATTCTAACATTATAACGATACAGATTTTCAATGGAGATTCAGAACCCAATTGTCTACAATTCGTACCATTTTAGGATCGTCAGAATTTTCAAGCTCAAAATCTTTCACAAAAGGGAAAAAAAAAGGAAAGAATAACATGCTAATAACTTGAATTTGAGATAATACGGTTGAAAGAGAGAGTGTTGGGAATGATTTACCTCGGCTGAAACCAGCAAATGAATACCCTATTTAATATTTATAGGAAAGCTTTTGAAATAAAGGGGTGTGATGCACCTCATAAAGGGAATGGTGCGTGACATGAGAGAACATTTTGAAAAGGGCTTTAAAAAATGCTGGACAAGGCTTGATGGGTGGGGAACCGGGCTTGAAAAGCCCGTTCACTTGTAGTGAAACAAGCCTAGGTCGTCATGGGCCCTCGTTGGGCCACATGGGCTCACGAGAAGCCCTTTCGACCGCAGGCCCATATGGGCCGACCAGGTGCACCCGGCCTAGCGGGTGGCTAGGCCGAGGGCCAGCCTTGATTCGGAGCCACTGCGCGGGGCCATCGCCGCTAGAGAGCGCGGGACCGACGCTAGAACAAGTTGGTCTGATATGCGACGCAATGGTGGCTCGAGGTGAGGTGCTCACATCATGGTTTTTTTTATAAAAAAACTAGTTTAAAATAATACTTTTTTTTTTGTTATTTGATGGTATCAAAAGTCGAACTTGTTTCTTACCAAAAAAAAAAAAAGTCGAACTTGTATTACACATCTGATCTATAGGTTTGTTTTTCAATCGCTAAGTCAACCTCATTTGGTTATGCTCATATGTGACTTCACATATAAGAAAAAAAGAAAGAAAGAGAATAATTGAAACTATTAACACGTTTCTTTGCAGTAATAATTATTACATCATGACGTATGTATTACGCTCAAAAGTTAATATCTATTTCTTAATTGCCAATATCCTTTTCCTCCTACTCTATCAAATTTTAGATTTCATCAATTATAATTGAAAATTACGTCATTCATCGATTTTCATATTATAGATGGTAGATTTATTTTTATTATTAAAAGTGTAATAATGTAATAATCATCTTCATTATATGATAAGTTACAATATCATGATAAAGTTCAATTTTGAACGATATATATTATATGTTACCATAGTTACTAGTTATGTACTCATAGCCTTATACCAAAACTTCATATTTCGTTTTTACCCCAAAAAAAAAAAAATTCATATTTCGTAACAAATATAACATTTTTCAAAGATAATTGCTCAAATTCCTTCCTGAACTTTAGCACTGTTGCACCATAACCTTGAATTTTCAGAAGTTGCAGGTTATTACACCCATGAACTTTCACACAATTACAGAATAAGCCCCAAAATTTGGAAAAAGTTACAGATTACCTCCTCTTTTCTTTCTTTTTTGGTAGTCCCTAATTTTTCCTTCTGCGTATCCGTTAAGTGTTACTTGAAAATGGCCTTATTTATTTTCTTGATCAAGATAATCTCCATTAAATATGTTATAAAGCTCGAAGCTCCACGTGGCAATTCCAAAATCACCGAGATCAATGGCCAAGGAAGGAGCCTTAGCATAATCACTGGTCCGTTGGACCCCGTTCAGACATAATTTTGTTACTATGCATATAAATTCTCAATTCACCATTTATTTGATGACCCTGCCTAATCATCATCAAATTCGGTAGTAGATTATCAAATTGCTTTCAAATTTTACTTGTAGGTTCGATCAGCTATTAGTAACTTACCAATATAATAGTTGGCACCACCATGTGCATGCATTTTTTTCTTCTTTCCCTTTTCTCAAATTTAATTTGTCATGAGCAAACAAATGAAAATACCATGAATGGTTAATGCCCTTTTGCAAGCACTAGGCTCACAAAAATCTCTAACATAGAGGTTTCCGTTGCAATATATTGGGATTCAAACGCTTGATGGGAATTAACTAGATTGGAGAGAAGTTATGAATCCATAAGACTCGACTTTGATTTTACCATAAATATCACGATAGATTATCAATTGCCTTTCTAGATTTTGCAAGTCGCACTATTTAATCATCGGTGACTTACCATCGGAACATTCATTTCACCACTTTGAAATTCATAGTAGATTATCAACAAATTTTTCTATTTTACAAGTGATCATCCATAGGGACTGAACGATTCAGCTCAACGATGACCGTCCTACCTTGGAGTCTTGGAAGGGAAGCAATCATGCAGAAACCAGACAAATCCTGAGAATCGAGCGAGAAAGGCGAACAAGCGAAGATGAACGACGGCGAGAACGAACACCGGAAGACCCGACTGAACACAAAACCACTCTAACGAGGAAGAAGACGACCAGGGCAGATCGAATTCTCTCGGATATGCAGTTCATGCGGTGTGCGGAGGAAGGCGTGTGATGTCCTGAAAGACCGGCAGCCTCTTTCTCCTCGGCGGTTGTCCAGCTTTCTTGACCGGCACGGCATCTTCAAGAGAGCCGCAGCCGCCCGCCTTCTCGGGCTCTAGTAGCATGACCGAGTCTAGCTCCTGTTTCGGGATCTGGTTGAAGTTCAAGGAGCGTCGAACCGCTGAGCGGCCCGAGGTCCACGATGGAGTATCCATCGTTTGCGACTTCGAGCCGCATCCTAGATCGGAAAATGTCAAAGTTCGGCTTAAATTCTCCGTCAGAGTCCGTTCATGACCTCCAATGTTGATGTCTAGATTCTCATCATTGAACCCTTCTTCATCTTCGCGATTCGCACTGCGAAAGCTCCTTGTCGGAGTTCGGAAAGGAGGAGGTTTCTGCGGCGAGTCATTCCACAGGTGCTGCACAGGAGGATCAGTCGGTTCTTGTTCCTCTTCCTCCTCAGCCATGTCAGCCCAGCTCTTCTTATGCTTGTCTACCCAAAAACTCTCCCCTGCAACAGCTAGTTCATCTATCACATGAGAATCCGCCATGGCTTTTTCGGAAAAGCATTCAATCGTAGCATTAACACATAACTTACCGCCGGAATCTTTTATGTCGTTGGTCGAAGTTTTGACCAATTTTGCAGGATCTCCCTTGCTGCGAATCATATTTTCATCATAATTCTTCTGCTCCGCCATTGCCACGGAACCATTTCCGACGAGTTTTGTCTCTCCAGTTGAAGTAGCCTTCGACTTGTATTCTGAATCTCGACATGAAGCTGGGGAAGCATACAAGCTCCTACACGTATGCCTCCTCGATTCCCCGGGAGAAAATTCGATATTTCTCTTGACAGAAGCCGGCGAAACGTATGCACTCCTGCTCGAGGAACTCCAACCCACCTTACTTGTCTCAAGACAGTTCTCCTTGGCATGGAGATTTCCCGGCAAGACATATCTCAGCGGAGTTCCAAAGTTGGACACTTCCCTCCAATTATTGCCGAATATGTTTTCTGAAGATGACCAAGCTTCGGCCCGGGAGAGCATGCCGTTTCTCTCGTTTAAGATCCATGTTTCTTCTCCATGTCCATTTGCAATGGTTGTCGAGGCGAGTGGCTGAGCTCCACGGTTGATAACCTGTTCAGTAAAGCAAGTGCTCTCCCTCGAATTCTGTATCTCCTTGTGATCGACTTCGTTCTGCTTAATTGGCAGCGATTCGATCTCATTCAGCATCTGAAGGGCGCGATCGAAAGACTTAGCATAAGATTCGTCCATGTCACCATTGCCGCACGGACCCCTGACTGCATCCAGTACTGCTTTCGCGTCGGCTATTTTGTTCATGTTCATCAGACAGATCGCCAAGTTGCACTGCTTATTCTTATCTGGCTCCAGAGACAAGGCTTCCCTGAAATCAAATGCATACATTAAACATAAAAAAGAACAGACTTTTCTTTTTCCGAAAGCGCGGAACGTTTAATGATTAAGACCCCATCTCGTTGAGAGCATACCGGTAAAGTCCTTCGGCGATCTCGTAATTGCTCAGCTGCAAATGAGCCCAGGCCAAGTTCCCCATTATCCTGCATAAGGTTTAGCAAGCAGGCATCGTAAACGGACTGACCACGAAACAAAAGAAAGGGAAAAAGAAAAGCTTGGCTACTCGAGAGGACCTCGATCTCTCTTGCTCCCTCGTTACTTGGATTTTCTTCCCTTGTGACCTCGCCGTCTTCGTTCGGTTCGCAACGAACCCCTTCCCTTCTTCGATGAGCCGCAGTTTATGCTGAAGCATTTCGATCTCTTCTTCGATCCGTCCAGACCTCTGCATAATGCACATTCCAAACGTATAATGCATGCAAAATCATCTCTCTTTAGTCACCGGTGAACCCGCTAAAACTACCCATGCAGTATATCAGCGACATTACCTTGTAGAGTTCGATCAGCACGTTGTCAAGAGATTCCTGAGAATCAAAGGGGCAGAGGTGGCGGAAAGACTTGATGGCCTCGATGGCCTCGTCCGACCGGTTCAGCTGTTTCATCACGATCGCCATGTCCTTCAGCGCGCTGTCGACTCGATCCCCCGCATTTATAGCGGCCCAGAACAGAGAGATGGCCTTACTCGGTTCCTTGTCTATTAACTGAAACCAGGAACAGAAGAAGAATCAATTCGACTGCAACCCCGAAAAGACGATCGAACTTGCACAAGATCCCTCTCAGCTTTCCCTCTCAAAGAGGGACAATCGCAATGCTCGTTCCAACGAGACACGGTCTCGCAACCGCACGATCGCCGCCGTGCGCGAAAGATGGACACCAATTCTATGTTTACTTAAACCTGCTCGCCTTGCGCCTACCGATCAATGATCACGAGATTACCAGACCAGATCACACTAATTTTACTGATAACTACATCGGCAACTCCATATGATCGCGAAGAACCGACTACAGCAAACAGTAACGAAGGAAAAACCTTGAAGAAAGCGTCTACAGATCGCAACGAAGGAAAACGACATCGACGATCACACCAAATTCAAGATCAGGACGATCAGCGAAATCAAGAAAACGGGTGCGCACCTTTTTGATTATAACAGAAACACGAGAATTCATAAAAAGGAAAAGGTAAAGTCAGGGTTTCTCACTTGGACCCTCTTGGCCTTGACGTAGGGAGAGTCGCCGGCAGGCACTTTGTGAATGATGTGGAAGAGATCCGGTGGCGACGCCCGCTTCCTCTCCGACATCAGCACCGGAGAAACCAGCGGCCGCGCAGCCCGCTTCGGCGGCTGCGGCGTGAAGTAGCCCCTTGCCGGGAAATTCTCCCTGTTGCCCCACATGATCAGCGGAATTCCGTCGACCAAAACGCTCGGCTCTCGCTAACCCTTTGATCACCGCACCACTGCCGGCGCGAGGCAAAGATCGGAATCCCCGTTTGCAGGAAAGAAAGCTCTTCTTTTCGGTCGATCGAAAGAAAGAAAGGGAAGTGAAAAGAGAATGAGAGTGAGAAATGTGCAGAGAGCGATTGAAACGGAAAAGATGATGGAGGCGTTTTTATAACTATTACTAGCCGTTGGGCGGCGGGACCTGGTCGCACGTGCGAGCTTCGCTCGTGCGTGGATGCTTGGGGTGAGGCCTTGACCAAAACCTTCAATAATGAAATGGATCCAATGCCTAAAAAGAAATTGAGTTAACATTATCCATTATGAATGCCACTCTTGATTTAAGAATATGGCTTATATTTTTCTTTTTCTTCCTCTTATCATAATAATAACGAAATTTTAGAATTTTCAATATACTTAACTTTTGTCATATTTTCAAAAAAAAATTATATCTTTAAGAAAACCATGCAATGATAGCATGAAAATTAAATAAAAAATTGTGCAGTTAGATTCACCGGATAAAATGAAAGTTGAGCAGTTAAAATACACGGAATATAATGGAATATAATGTAATGGCACATATAAAGTTATAATTAAATCAAATGCATTCATTAAATTTTGTAGATGATTTTTCTCTCTTATTTGTGCTTATATTATTTTATAATAATGGTTTGCTAGTACAAGATAAATAAATAAATAAATAAGAAAATATACAACTCATTATTACAATAATTAATTGGTTATCTGTTACAAACTTTTTTTTTTTTTTAAGTGGGACGCCAAAACCCATTCCTGTTATAGCCCTTATAAATACTGAAGTCGGGGCTTCAATTTTTTATATCAAAATCCTTCAAGAGTATTGGGTCAAAACAGAAAAGACAAGAAATTAGAAAAGCAGGAAAACTGCAGAAATTAATTTTAAGTCACGAGTGGGCCCCATATTTGACCTCTTATTTGAGAGGGACATGCCTAGTTTTGTTTTTTTGTTTTTTTAAGTAAAATTGAATCAAGCAGAAAAAAAGAAGAAGAAAAAATAGTCTTAAATCAAGAATAAAACCCACAAGGTGATAAGGATGTCAAAAGTAAAAAATGGAGTGGAAAAACCACGAGCCTTTTTTAACATTTGGAGTTCTTTTGTTTTAAGTGTACTCAAAATCATTTAAAAGAGTTCATTGCGATGAAAATATGTTGCAACCTAATTAATTTAGAGGTAATGTTGAGTTGAGGACAAATGATCCTCAATTGGCACGAGTTTTGCCAAATCATTACCTTAGGCACAACGTTGGGGATTTCCATTTTAATTCAATTAATCCTATGAGAATTCTATATGAGAGGTTACAACTAGTCTATTGGGTTTTGTTAGAAATCAAGTATGGTATTAGAATATACAACACTTTGTACATAACCAAGTTATGTAATAGGTGGATACATCAGCATCATAGATGCCTCCAATTGTACTAGTCAAAGCAATGCTTGTAAATGAAACTAACTACTTATTCCTCCAATCTTGAATAGGATGTTTTGTCATTATGTGTTAATGAAATGCTAATTATGCATTAATAAATAGATGCATTGGTGTCATAGCTGCCTCTAGTTTCTTCTAGTCAAAGCAATGCTTATAAATGAAACTAGCTACTTTTTCCTCCAATCTTGAATAGGATGTTTTGTCACTGTTTCTCAAAGGACAGAAGCTTATATTTGGAACCTCGTGCATCATCTTCCCTCAGAAAAGATGACTTGGGCTTTCGAAACGTCCAGGTAAAGCTCGAAAACTATGGCATTCCTCTTGCACGCATCAAGATTTCGAGACGTAAACGAGCCTCCATTTGAGCGACGTAGACGGGAATAATCATATTTATTATTTAATCATGTTTTACCTAATAAACAGAGGACTAACAACTTAGCATGATCAAAAGATTTTAAGTAAATGGGTCTTTCAACTTTCAGGCTCAAATAGCGGACCATTTTCGCATGGCATATTAGTAGGATTCCTCCCTAGCAAAACAACCACCTTATAGCACACATTAACCCAAACAAACAAAGGAAATAATTAATAAAAAGTGAGGCTGCTCCTTCCTGCAACGGTCACAGATTGGAGCAACAGTAATAGTAACAATCAAATTACTCTCAAGTTTTCTGCGCAACAAATAAACCTTACGATATGAATTGTAGATCCTGTGTCTCATCTCAGCAAATGAGAAAGATATTAAAAAACTTGCCACTAGAAGTGCATATCCCGTCATAGCCCGCGGTCCGTTTGAGCCTGATTATTGTGGTTAAAAATCCGAATTCAGTACATTACATTGATGAAATAAACAGTTGGACCT
Organism: Eucalyptus caleyi; assembly: GCA_014182885.2. Taxonomy (NCBI): domain Eukaryota; kingdom Viridiplantae; phylum Streptophyta; class Magnoliopsida; order Myrtales; family Myrtaceae; genus Eucalyptus; species Eucalyptus caleyi. The sequence continues at coordinate 30,101,926 of CM024470.2, forward strand.
CTTCCTTTAATCCATATCGGAGGCTTATTTTTTCCTCTAATGCACCAAACCTTTTGAATTCTATCTTCTTCTTCTTTTTTTCCTCTTCTTCTTCTTCTTCTTTTGGGAGGGGGGAGTGCCCCTTGTTAATTAGTTTCCCATTTTCTGAACATCATCAAGAGAACTTAGATGAGCGATGCAATGTGATCAATCAACGTGATAAGTTGATTTGAAAGAGTTCTCCTGAATATATGCTTTTCCGTAGTATATAAATTTTGGATTCGTTTTGATTGTTTTGATTGTTCTGATTACAACTTGCATCTATTTATGAGAAAATACACGGATAAATTCAATCACATGATATTGGTGTTACAGGAAAAAGAGGATCCATGTTCATTTTACTAATAAGTTAGAGCTTGTAAAATTTGTCACTACTCCTTTTTTTTTTCCGGCTAATTTTAAATTCAATGGATCATAGATAAAATTATTTTCATTTTTATTTTCATCTCAATGAACTCTTTTAAATGATTTCGGATACATTTTAATAAGAGAACTCCAAACGTTAAAAAGAAAAAAAGTGGAAAAATTGTACGTGCATTTTACATGCAATTTTCCGTGCCTTAGCCATGGGCATTTTCTTCCCAAATTATTGAAACATAATATAAATTTCCCCAATTTAACCCTAATCACCAAATCTCCAAAATTTCCAAATTGAAGATTATCTTTATTTATTTATTCAAGAAAAGGGGGCATTCACTTTATTTGAGAAGCCCCATCTCTTGCCAACTCCATGTCTTTCAATCCACCATTCCGGATCACATTCGCATCTAGCGAACCAACTTCCATCTATGAGAAAATGCATGAGTAACCTCGGTCCCACGATATATATATGTTTTACGACCCAAAAAAAACCTTGGTCCCACGATGACCATTTGGTGTCACAAAAAAACAATTGAGAAAAAGGGCATCTATGTTCATTTTATTAATATATTAGAAGTTATAGACTTGTCACTTATATGTTTTTATGAATTATGAATTAGTTTCAAATTAAGTGGATCATAGATAATTTTTTTTTTATTATCATCTTTTAAATGATTTCGGTTTCCGATACACTTTAAATAAAAGGACTCCAAACGTGCACTCAATTTTTAGCTTCTAACACCTCTACCGCCTTAAATTGATCAAATTATCTCTCGTGGCTCTCATTCTTCATTTAATTTATTTATTTATTTATTTTTCTTTCAATTTATTTTTCTTTTCTTTGGGGACAAATTCATAACTTCAGTATCGTTATCGGAGAAGATTAAGCTCTCGCTAACATCTCCTGAATCGAGTGAGACTCGAACCCGGAGCGAGTGGCCCGAACACGAATTTTTATTGCATAAGGAGCCACTAATGGTATCAAATAATTTCCCCGATTATTGCATAATTATTAACACGTGAAAGAATCTGATGAAGTAGTGAACTCCCGCAACATGCGACACTGACGCCTATCCAAAGTTGACCCAATTGGTAGAATTTGAGCATGTTCATAATTATTTTCTTCGTGGAAAAAACATTTTATCCCCTCAGCTTTCAACTTCAAAACGATTTTAAATCCATACACTTTACCCAACCAAACTCAGAAATTGTTAACGATAATAATAATTTTTCAGTTAAAACTGGGAAGGTGCGATATGCTTAATTTGAAAAAAGCCGATCAAATTGTGTGGCTTGCGATGCAATGTCCTTTTTATGAATGAAAAATGTTCTCATCGTCGTTAGCCTGTGAACTGAGCCTACAACGCTCGTCTAGCCCCACGTGAGGATCTCCAATGCAAAAGCACCTCTCTATCATTGGCCATATGGATTTTGACAATTACATAAATAACTTGCTAATGATTTTATAGTATCTGCTCAAATTAGGCTTAGTTTTTAAGAGATATCGAGATTTGAAGTTTTTGGCTTCACTCGTGGGAGTACCACCAAAGGTGGTTTGAGTGACACTTATTTAGCCTTTAGCGATCCTTTTAATATGCCAACAAAAGTCTTGGAGAGGTGACCGACTCACCCAAGATGATTGGGCAAGCGCCTAAAAGTTGTAATAGTTAAAGACATTATTTTCCGTGAAATAAATGGAGTTTTACTCTTTTTTATTTTTGCATATTTTGTGGAATGACCCTTGGCATCCTTTTGTCCGTTTGTAGGATCAATTTCCTGAGAGGGTCGTTGATGAATCTGGCCTGAGTTTGGACTGCAAGGTTTCACAAGTTATTAGTGGTTTTGACTCTTGTTGGCCCCTTCCAGATCGGAATATATTCTGGCTGTACATTAGTGATCTTTTTTCTGTTCTCTAGCCTGGGGCATTTGTCGGTGCAGCAAGAATAACGCAACGAGTTTGGTATAGGAAATTCTAGTTTATTAGCGCAGGAAAATGAATGATCTTTTCAATAATCTAAAATATTAAAGAAATGAGCAACAAAAAAAAAAAAGAATAAAAGGAGACGCATTAACAACAAACTAATTTGCATCATTAGCCTTGATATGCGACACTCGAAACAAAATGCTGCTTCTGCACAAGCATGTTCGGAAGGATGCCATTCCATTTGGATAGAGTGACTTGAGAAAGAAGACAGGGATTTCAGTTATTAAGGAAAAGAAAACGATAGATCAATTGACGCATAACGTTTCGTAAGGGTGATTAAAAGAGATGAGAAATTGAGGACATTGATTTTTTTGTCCCGATCACTCTTTTTTTTTTTGGAATTCATAGTAAACCATTTGTCTTTTCTCTTTCTCTCCTTAAAGCCAATGAATTGTAGTGACAAGAATGGGTTTGCTGATCCATATTACCACTCACATTTTGCCGGATTGAGCTTAAAATGGGTCACTCCAATTTTACAACCAAGCTAATTCAGGCCGTAAAAAAACAAATACCAACTAAAAAATGGATCTGACATAGTTCCATCTTTTGACGCATTCCGATCAAAGGTTTCGGATGGTGGCAAGGTGTATAAAGCAGTAGCTGGTTCTTTATCGAACGCCACTTTACCTTCTTTTGGAAAAAGCAAGTTCTAGTGGGCACTGCAAACGCGCATGTACCCAATTTATTTATTTATTTATTATCATTTAGCTAGCGTGAAAGAAAAGGAAAGCATGTCAAAATTTAGAGAATATGGGTCAATATCAATTAAATAGGTCGATTTAATTTCATCTCTTTTGACCTATCTAATTTCAACCCGACCTATTCATTTGACAGGTTTACATTAATATTCGAATTGCCCTTATTATCCTATTATATTCTCTCTGAATCCCTCCAACCAAGTATCCAAAACAGGTCTAGATCAACCTCTATACATAAAATCGAAGCATTTGCGACGAATCTCATACCAAAAATTTTCCTTATTAGCATTTTCCTCCCAGCTAATCGAGCAATTAAGCCCTTCTTATGCTGATCTTTTCTTATTAACATTTTCAACTAGATCCCTCATAAATGTTTATTTGCCAAATAATTTGAGATATAAGCTCATTTCCAGAATCAATGTCTATTACCCCCTTCGAATGAGGCTCATTCCGCCAATTTAATCGAGCTGTTATCTTCTTCCTAAATAAATTATAAAATGTCTTTAGTATTTCCTAATGAAATCCCTTGACACGTGGCAGCATATATAAAAGCAGAAAGCACAGAGGGTACCTTGTATAACAAAACGAGGAGTCGCTTCCTCAAAGAGGTGACCACCTTGCAGGATTCGCTTCTTCTCAGAGGTGAACCCTTTACTACGCCCTGGCATAACAATGGGTATTATTCCTATTTCTTAAATATGAGAAATGTGTTATATATGTATAATCTACTTTGGTTACACATGATAAGCATTATTTCTTTTGTCAAAAATGATAAACATTATAAGGGGTAGGATAATCTACTTGCGTTGTCTATTAGATATAAGAAATTTCATCATGTTTTTTGGGATCCGACGTTATTTTATCTAGTCAATAAATTTAGGCAACCAAACATGAGAACTTGACAGGATTTTAGTAAGATCATTGAAAATACAAACCACTAAATCACCAAAAACAATAGATAGGCATATTCATGCCATATTTATTCTAAACTAATTTTTTGTCACAAAAACCCTTGAATTGTTATACTCATGTCACATTTACTTTAAACTAATTTTTGTACCATAAAAAAAAAAAAATCCAAATCTAGTATACCTATGTCACATTTATTCTAGATTGCCATGCTGGTGCCAAATTTACTCAAAATTATGATAAATTTGAAATTTTTTTGTGTAAATATGACACAAATGTACTAATTTGATAAATGATAGATTTTAAATGAGAGAACCTTGAAGTGAATTTTAGAGATTTCAAGATTTTGTCCATTGTGTTCTCAACCTATCCTAGATGGAATTTTCTAGGTAAAAAACAAATTTTTTCGTGGGTCATCGCACATCCATCCCACGTTACCTTTTTGAGGAAAAGAATTGATTGTAAAATCTTTGATACATTAAAATGGGTAGATAGACAAAAGAATTCACCATACATGTAGGAGGGTAGCATTGAAGTGCCACCCTCACATTCACCTACTCCCATGTTCCTACTAATGTTGCAAACGCGCCGGGTAGGCCAATTTCCCAACAAAAAAAAAAAAAAAAACAAAAACTGAAAAATTAGAATCCACAAACAAGAACAATAAACATTTCACTCTTTGGGAACATTAGAAATGAATTAAACCCAATTTTCCTTGATCAAAGTAATATCTTATCCAAATTAACAATCTCACATCTAACACTTAGAGCGCGCATGGTAAAATTTATACTTTTCTATTTCTCTATTTTTCACAAAAATCCGTTTAAGTACGCATTTGATTTTTCTATTATCAAATTTCTATTCCAAAAATAGATTTGAAGAATAAATCGAAGTTAAACTTTTTAACTTCTCAATTTCTATTTCAAAAAAAAAATTTTTGGCCAAAATCAATTTATGTTCTAGAAATTTTGTCATGTACACCCCTAATAATCAAATCAACCATTCTCAAAATAAATGTCTAAAATCCAATGATAGTGGTTGAAGTGATGGTTGTTGCTCATGGCTCGTGGAACTTAGAAATCAGAGGGCATCGCTCGTGGAGTTTGAGGGGCGGAGCTTAGTTTCTGGTGTTTGAATTGCGTGAAGATGAACTTAAGAGTAAAAACCCTAGAGTAAATTTTTTTACAAGTATACATTTTTGTCGAATTCCGATTTACATGCATTTTTCGAATACTAGTTGATTTTTAGTTAGTGTGTATTTTTGTTCTCGTCTAATTTTAATAGTGTTGCAATCTCTAAAATCTATAGTTGATTTTGATAACGGTTATTGACGATTTAAATTCCTAAAATTATTATTTGCCATGTTATTCTTTTCTTATGTCAGATGACTAGTAATTTAATAATAAGTTTAGTAAAAGGAATTGAGATTCTTTTTCTTCCAAATCATTCGTTTCTTATTTCATCAGTCTACTAACTTATCCAATAGTTTTTTTTTACCAAAAAAGAAAAAACTTATCCAATAGTTTTTTCAATCCAATGAGTTTTTTTTTTTTTTTTTGGTCATAAGTTCTATCGAAGGATTCAAGTTTCATCTTCTTTAAAATGTACTTATTGCCTAAATCTCTATCTCATATTGATTAGGGCGATTTATAATTTTACTTTCTCTATAAAAAATGTTTTCCACATCATTCTTTTTCCTCATTTTTTTTTTTGCATTAGTCAAGGCATTATAAATTAATATGCACTTTACACTAATCGTATTGATGAATCGAGTTTCATAGTGATTGGATTTGGGCCAAAATTATGTTCGGCGATGTGATATTGATTTGCTATTTAATCGAGTCATTTCTATACTTTCAAACTTATCGAGCAAGAAAACAAGGATTTATTTTCATGTAAAGTAGTTATCAGCAGCACCGATCATCTCAATCATCAATTTTTAACAAGCGATGTCCCCAAATTTTTCAAGAATATCGTAGGTAACCAAATATTTTTGTTTGCAAGCTTAATAAAGAATGTGGTCAATAGAAATTCCTCATGTCATTAATTGCTGTAAAATACTAAAAATTTTCCCAAAAAACTGGCAAACACACGAATTCTTTACGTATCTATTATTGCCAATTTTACAGATATTTATCAAAGGATAATTCATTATGTAACTTCATTAATAAGTTCAAAATTAAAAACGCTAACGGAACGGATCAGAATAAGATATGAGAAAAAGAATCCACATAAAGCGGCGCGTCGCGTGGGGCCCACGACGCGACTTCCTTCTCCTTTTGCAGGAAAAAAAAAAGGCCTTCAGCCCGAAGGTGCTTGGCCACCACGCGCGTCTTCCGCGTCGGAGAAGCACGCGTCCCCCCCCTCCTCTCAACGAACCGCCCCTAATTAAATTTAAAATCTAAATAAATAAATAAATAAATAAAACAAAATAAAAAGGGAACACTCCTCCTTCCCTTCTCCCTGGACTCTCAACAGTTACAGCCACAGTCACGCTGCAGCCACGGTGCCAATTCTCCTCCGCCGCCGCCCGCCGCCCTCCGCCGCGCGCCGCCGCCCGCCGCCGCCGCCGCCCCCGCCCGATTCGATAGCCGCCAGCCTCCGGCGAAGTTCCTCCATGCGCATTCCTCCGTAATCGCAAAGGTAGAAACGACTCTCTCTCTCTCTCTCTCTCTCTCTCTCTCGCTCGCCCGCTTCGAACGGCAGTCGGAACCTTCTCGTTCGGTGTCTTCTTCCGCGCCGTTTCTCGAGCCGATTCTCCTTTAGGCTTTCTCCAGCGGATACGCTATTCCCGGTCCGGAACGGTTCGTGGCGGCGGTTCCGCGGAGCCGCCCGCCCGACGTCGCCGGAGACAATCGGGAGCTTTCTCCGCAATTCTCGCTGTTTTCGTGCGTCGCTTCGTCGGAGAATCGAGTTTCGTGTTCGGTTTTTCTGAATATACCGGCGCAGGAGAGTAGGCGGGCTCGACGTCGGCGCTTGATCGCGGCGCGAGTTGTTTCTCTGCGTATCGTTTTTTGCGCGAATCGCTCATGGTTCCATCGCGTTCCGAGCGCAGGAGTTTATTGCATGGGGACCTCTGGCGACGCAGCTCCGGAGGCGAGGAAGACGACGATCACGCCGAAAGCTGTCATATACCAGAAATATGGAAGCAGAGCTTCGTATGAAGTGGAGGAAGTCCAGGAGTCTGCTCAGAATGGGTGTCCTGGACTGTACATCCCGCAGAAGGGCCCTAGTCTCTTTCGCTGTCGGCTGAACCTTCCTGAACTTTCCATTGTCTCTGGAACTTTCAAGAAGAAGAAGGACGCCGAGCAAGCCGCCGCCGAGATGGCTATTCAGAAGGTTGTCCATTTCGCACTACTATTTCTTATTTGATCACATTGTCTGCAATTGCCTCCCGCTACTTTACACTGTGGGCGTTTTATGTTCAGTGTGAAGTAATGTTAAGTGTGGTCGAGCTTTAAATATAATTCTTGTTTATCGCTAAATGCAATATTTGTTTCTCTTAGCTCAACAAGATTACGGTAGAATTATAGTTTCTCTTGTTATTCATGTATTGTTTTGAGAATCTGTGTGGATTGTTTATTACTGGTATTGTCTCTGGTCGGTGTAAAGTGTGCTAGCTTTCATCCCTTAGTTTCCCTCCACTAGCAATTTCTGTTTTGAACAGCTGTTCTATGAATTACTCTTTCAAAAATACGTTCATCTCGATATGTATGTTGAGTGTATTCTTTCAATATGCTTTATATGTAGTAACAGAATTCTGTTGGATTGCTATTTGAAACTGGATGTCATTACCACTCGTGCATCTGGTTTTACAATGGAGATCAATGTGGATAAAATTTTCTCTTAAGAGTACCCCTGTTCTCTATTATTTTGTCTAGGGGTATGTAATCTGAGGAAGCATTGCAAAGTATAATATGGTTTGCGTTAGGAATGATCCTGGCACAAACTTTTGGGCTTTCCGTACATTATAATGTAATGCAAATTATGGTCTAAAGATGTGATTATTTCCACAAACTATGGTCTGGATATATGGGCCCAGAAAGATACTGAAACCCAGAGACAGAGTCAAGGACTCCTAATTGCATCCGACTGAATTAATCATCTTTCTCAGGATGTCAATATCCAGTTGTTAGGTGTATTTATGAAAAAAGAGGAGCTTAAATCCCAAGAAATCATTGGTTTCATTTAACACTCAGACATGAAATTATGATTAGACTTTACACTGTTCCTCAATATGAGGGAGATCCTTTCTTTGGAACATTAGCTGAAACCGTTGATTAGTGGCCAACCAACACTTTAGTTGCCATCTGTCAAATTAGTTTGTCTTGTGGAATATATGCACCATCATCTGACTAGTTGTCTAAGTGCGATCATGAAGTTTGCTATTTGACTAGTTGTCTAAAGGTGATCATGAAGTTTGTTAACTTTGTCTTACAAAGTTGAGTTGAGTGTAGTGTGGGCATTGGGAATGGGTTTGCCAATGATGTGTTGTTCGGGTAGTGGTGGAGTGTCCTACCTACATATTTGAGAGCCATGGCTTTGGCCAAAGTTTTCTAAGTGGGATAAATGAGTTCTGATTTACCTTGCTTTTTTACTATGCTTTCTGTTTGAGATTTACTGCTATTTAGATTAGTCTCTTCTTATGTGAATTCTTTTCTAATTTGTTTGTGTCTTGTTCTGCAGTTGGGTATTCAACCTTCAACGCACACGCCCAATGTAGATGATGCAGGGGAAGATTTAGTTACTCGGGTTGCATATTTGTTCTCAAATGAGGTTTGTAACTTATCAAGGATGCAGTAATGCCTCAAATAAGCTGATTAGAAGATGGCACTATGTCATTTCAGCATCGTTGCATTAAAAACATGTTTGGAATAGCTTCTTGTACATGATCTACATTGCCTATTTAATCTCTTTGCCGCATTTATATTATCTGAAGATTTTGTGTTTTTGCTGATCATTAGCATTCATTTGAGCTTGGAGCCGTAATTTTAGTTGCATAACGAATGTTATTGCTGTTTCATTATTGGGCTGTTTTTAACTAGGAAAAGGAAAAGAACTGATTGTCCTTCTAAGTTTTTTTTTGGTCATGATTGTCCTTCTAGATTAATCACGTTAAGAATGGTGGGGATGGTGGGTTAGGGGGGCAATTGTCCTAAATTCAACTGGTAGTATGCATGTTACTTTTTCTACAACTTCATTTATCTTTTTTTTTGCTCATTCTTGGCACTGAGTACACACATTTGACAAGCTGTTCATTATGTTACAGTTCCTTGCATCTCAACATCCGCTGAGTTGTCACTTTAAAGCTGCTTTAAGCCGAGAAGGCGATCTTTATGGTTCAGTCCCTGTTTCTGTGATTGCTGTTTATGATGGGAAGATCAGTAGTTTATGTAAACTAATTGATCCTAAGGTGGAGTCAAATCCCTGTTTGGTAATTTCTTCTGTTCTGCAAGCTGCCGCAACGTTACCTACCCTGATTACTGCTACTGAAGGACAGCTTTGGATTCGGAGGCAAAATCCCTACCCTCCTGAGGTTATAGAGCCATTGTTACTTGAACAATCTTGCACCCTTGGTTGTGTATGCGTTCAGGCCTTATTGATTCCAAGTTCATTGAATGAGGATATCAAGCCTGTAACTTTAAATGTTTCCTCGTCTGTGTACTACTTGGATGTCATTGCACAAAAGCTTGGTCTACTTGATGCTTCTAAGATCCTAGTCTCACGGTAAGTTCAATCTACTTATCCCTTACTACCTGCCCATGCCCCATTAAAAAAACAAAGGAAGGAAAGGAGTTGTTCTTTTTTTTTTTTTTTTTTTTTGGGGGGGGCTGTTTCTTGAAATAGTACGTCCATTGATAATTCTTGATCTACTGAATTTGTATATTTTCTGGTGGACAGTCCCATAGGAAAATCTTCTTCCGAGACAAGATTGTATTTTGTTGCGTCTGACTTGCAGTTTGTGGAGCCATCATCAGAACTGAATGGAAAGAAACCTGATATTTTTGAAGGCTCTATGAATGCTAGGGGTAGTTATTTAGCTGGTCAAGAGGTATATGGTGGTGCAATTATGGCATCAATTGGATATACATGGAAGTCCAAAGACCTTTTTCACGAAGATGTATTCTTGAAGACATATTACAGGTACTTCGGATGGGCAAAATTTTTTTGCCAAAACAATTTTAGACAGTTTTAGTTGTAATGCGAAAATAGTTTAGGAATTATTATGTTCACACTTTTCCCAAGTTGAGGCAAATAGCTTCTAGAGTATCATGAAACTTGCATCATTCATTCTCTGTAACTCCCACATGCTTATGCAATCCATTTTGTAACTGCTTGTGCAGAATGCTCATTTATAAGACACCAAGTGGACCTTACAAATTGTCTAGAGAGTCAACTATTGCCGCAGAGTTGCCAGTTGTTTTCACAATAAAAAGTAACTGGAGGGGTGCTTTCCCAAGGGAAATTCTCTGTACATTCTGTCGTCAGCATCGATTGTCTGAACCTGTCTTCACTATTTCAAGATATCCTGTAAAAGCACTGTCTGACTTGTCCGGATCACAAAAGAAGCTGAAAGTTACAGAATTGACAGAGGACACAGGGCACACAAATGAAAATGCTGCTAATCATGGTGATGATGAAAATTTGGAATCAATGAGCAAATTCAGATGTGAAGTAAAAGTATTGTCAAAGCTACAGGATCTGATATTGCAGTGTTCTCCTAAAGATTCTTGCAGGAAGGAGACTGATTGTATCCAGAATGCTTCTCTGAAAGTTCTCTCCTGGTTGAGTTCATATTTTCAGGATTTTAATATGCCGTTGGAGAAGCTTAATTCATTAGCTGATGCACTGGACATAAAGTTTAATCCCCAACATTTGTTTAGGGAATTCAAGTTCTGCTTGGCCATGTACCTCAACCAGCAAAGAACAATTAAAGCCAACAATTGTGTTGATGTTCCACAAGCCATAGGAGAACATGATCTTTTAAGGATAGAAGGGCCAGAATCAGGCATCTGTCCATCTAATGGGTCATTGGCATGCATATGCTATTCAGCATGTTTGGTGACAGAAGTTGGGGATACAAAGGAACTTATTGAAAGTGCTTATGAGTTTGAATTTGAGTTAGGGGCTAGAGCAGTTAATCCTCATGTTGAAACAGCTGTGGCTCAGATGTCTGTTGGTCAGTCTGCATTTTTCTTGGTGGATTTGCCTTCCCAAGAGCTAATTTTGGCCGCTGCTAATGATTCTGCAAGGGCACTTTCATTAATTAACTCAAGTCAGTTACTCTTCCTTTTTATCTCATGAAAACAGCCTGGTTGACTTGTAGTCATGTCACTTGGCATGATATCTTTTCTTTTCATCATCATGGTTCATGATTGCTTCGTTGGAACAAGAACCTCATTCTTCAGATATGTTGTACTTAGTTCATTAACCCTTGAATTCTAAGAAAATCAACTGGAAGCTGTTTTTTGTTCTAAGCAGCTGTTTAACACAGGTAACTTGAACTTCATTCTGTTGCATTATTGTCCGCTCCTTTGCTGCTTTTCATATGATAATGATCGGGTCTTGCATTTTGTCAAATGTTCTTGCTGTTACAGATATGTGCAGCATGGAATACTGCATCGCCTGATTGAGCTATTCATATGATAATGATTGGTTCTTGCATTTTGTCCAATGTTCTTGATGTTACAGATATATGTCGCTTGGAATACTGCATCACCTTATTGAAGGTGTCAGAGCCCCTGGAGGACAGGATGGAGCAGGCCCTTTTTAGCCCTCCCCTTTCAAAGCAACGGGTTGAATATGCTGTCGAACACATTAAGAAATCTGATGCGACTACTTTGGTACTTGTTCAGTTCACATTGTCTCAGCTCAAAACTGTCTAATTTTGGAACAACAGTAGATATTTAGCTTCTTGACTTGCTTTTGCAGGTTGATTTTGGTTGTGGCTCCGGAAGTTTGCTGGAATCCCTGTTGGACTATCCAACCTCACTGAGAAAGATTGTTGGTGTTGACCTCTCCCTCAAGAGTCTTAGTCGTGCAGCAAAGGTTTCTTCATTTTTCTTTTGTAATTTAAAACCACATTTCTTTTCGAGTTCTCTTACAAAGACAGTTGTTTAAAAATTAGAGGGATGTTGTGAATAAACCTACTTTCAGTCACATCCACTAAAAAGTAATATAAAATAAAACTGTGCAGAATCTAGTCTACCTAGGATGGTACTGAACCAGTTTTCGTGTCCTGAATTTAGAATCATTTGCTAAATGTCACGATGGTTCTTTGGTCTTCTAATTATCTACGCGATGACAATAAAAGTCTAGTAGATTTGCATCTGCAACTATAAGATGCAGAAAATTAGGATTTAGACTGAACATGTGCATAATTTTTGTTTTGCTTTTCATTTATGCTTGAATTTAGACCTGTTAAAATTATAACAAAAGTCTGACCATTCAAATTCAAATATTCCTCTGTAATTGCCAGCAAGAAGTAACAAGATTGGAACACTCCACAGTCCATAAAAGTACAATGCTGCCACTGCTGCTGTGTGCGGCTGTTTAATTTCTGGCAACCTATCCCTCCAAATGACTATAAACGTTAAATCCTCCAGTTTCCTTAAGTCTCTTTTCATCCACTATGCAGTCAATTCCACTTGCTAAACAAACCATCATACCATCCTGGAAGTTGCACCTAACTGATTTTGCAGCACCTTTCAACCGAAATGCTTCCTCTCATTTTTCAGAACTTTTTATGTCATATGTTTTATATAATAATTTAGCGAGGACAGTAGAATGTTGCATTTCTATTCATCAGTTAACCATACAAGATGGCACTTGTTCACTCTCTTGTTGATAACTTGTCTTTTGGGGGGTCTTTTATCTTCCGTTATGTAGGTATTGCACTCGAAGTTAAGCAAAAGTTTAGATGGTGACGTGCCATGCAGAGGCATCGAGTCTGCAACACTTTATTATGGTTCGATCATTGTCTTTGATTCTCGTATGCGTGGTTTTGATATCGGCACTTGCCTCGAGGTATGACTTAGTTCTTTGTTCTCCTTGTTATAATGTGGAGTTCAATTTTTTGAGTGTCTGCTATTCCTTCTATAACTTTGGTCGTCTTTCCTGTTGCCTTCACCGTTCGAATTCAATATTTTCTACGTTCGTTTACTTTATCTGCACTTCATGCCCATCTTTTCTGTTGCTGTTGATGCAAAGTAATGCACTTGTGAATTTATGATGGAGGTATGACTTAGTGATGTTTAATTTCCTCTTTGCGAAGACCTATTCTGTTTTCCACAAGCTAGTTGAAGTTGAATTCGAGGAGATGAGGAGTGTTCAACTGAAAAAGCTCCATACAAAGATGCATGTTCTTCACAGGAAGTGAGATAATTAGATTTTTTGATTGCATACACCAGTTTTGGATGATGACCATTTTGACTCTGTATGGCAATCTTACAGAAGTTTCTCTTAAACGTAATCTGCATCCTACATTTGTTCTAGACTTTAGATGCATACCTTTGTCTCATCTTTTCTATTCATACCGAAGGTTCTTACATCCTGACCTTTCCTTTTTCTTTTAAAATTGAGCAGATATAACACTTTCGTCCTTCTTGATTTTTCCCTTCTTCGACTTTTACTATTGTTTCATTAGTGCCTCTTCTTACATTAAATGTTTATGTAATTGGTTTTGGCCTTGGACTAGAAACTTAAAGCTAGCATTGGTGTTTGTGTCATAATCATTTTAGTTGAGATAGGAATATCAAATGGATCAATTTGAGGGTTGTTACTGTCTTTGATGGTATGGAGGTGACGTGTTTATTAACTGTGTCAAATCTCTCAATGCTAACATAAATTGCTTATCAAATAGGTTACATGATGCGGTATCTATTAAATGTCTTGTTAATAAATGTGATTAATTTTCGTAACTTATGCGACTGACCTGTGTCATGCAACTTGTGAGCTCTTATCTTTACATGGTTGTTCCCTGAAAAAAAGAGTTATATTTGTACATGCCTATAAGTTCTTGCAGTGCACACATATCATGTTTTGCACATTTAAATAACTCTTGAACGAGTAAAAGATTGAATGAGAAATAAAGAGGTTAGAATTTCCGTGTTTAAATGTGTATGAGCATGCCGTGGGAATTGCATGACTTGTGAACTTAATTTACAAAAACGGCTATACATTTTTGAACGGTATTGCGGTGAACCTGCATAGGAGGCCATTTTTGTATGGATTACGAAACGAGGATGATTAGACCCAATGAAATCATGATTTACTACTCTTTATGACTGTCATCTAGATGGATCCTCGAACTCCCAGTCCTAGAAACCCCAGTGAATGGTGAACACGAGGTCCAGAAGTACTTAAATCCAGTCCATTGCTAACTCTGAAAGTTGCTTGCCCTCAGGGAACAGAGCCACTTAAGGAGTACTCGAATACTTAAAAGGGTCTTGACTGCATCCGCCAGAGGCAGAAGCAGCGTCTTAAATGTAGTCAGAGTTACTGTGTTCGTCTGATGTGTTACTTTTAGTTCTATGGGTATTAGGAGTGAGTTGGTAGCTGCAAGTACTTACAAAAGGTTGTGGCTGGTAGATAGTTGGTACAGTTTAGATTCTCTCATTGGTACTTTAATATCAGTTGGTTTCACGATTTTATGTTGCATTGTGGTACATTACCTGTAGTGTCGTTGAGTTTGCCGAATGTTCACAACATACGACACACGTCACTGTTGAAGATTCGAGTGCTTTTGCCCTTGGGACATTAGTATGCTAGTACATGCAAAGAGAAACGTATTTTTTCTTAGTAGGAGATTCAGTTGCTCGATGTAACTATTATCTGAAACTTACCATTGAAATGCTTCAGGTGATCGAGCATATGGAGGAAGATCAGGCATCTTTATTTGGAGATCTCGTGCTGAGTTCATTTCGGCCCAGTGTTCTGATCGTGTCCACACCAAACTATGAATACAACGTCATACTGCAGAAGTCTGACCTGCCAAGCCAAGAGGAGGCGCAGGAGGGGAAAGGGCAGTCAGAGTCTTGTAGATTCCGCAACCATGATCACAAGTTCGAGTGGACCAGAGAGCAATTCAGCTTGTGGGCAAGGAACTTGGCCTCGAGGCACAACTACAGCGTCGAGTTTAGTGGTGTCGGTGGTTCTGCTGACTGCGAACCTGGGTTTGCTTCGCAGATCGCTCTTTTCAAAAGATTGCCTCGGCAAGAGGAGTGCATTGAGGGCGAGGAACTGGTTCATCCTTACAATACCATTTGGGAATGGAGTAACAGCGAGACATCCAAATCTTGCGATTGATGGGTTTCGCAGACTGTACAGATTTTGATCGGATGGCACGAAAGATAGAGTGGACAAAGAGCTAACGTAAGAAACGACTGGATATAGGTGGCAGTGATTCTCTTTTCCGGGGGACGACGGAACAGGCTATAAAACTGTACATGGTTGATGGTTCAGAAGGGTACTGTTAAGAACGACGGAATCGGAAGATTTTAATTTCTGATTCTGGTCCTTCTTTCGTCCGCGACAGCGGTGGCACTTCATGTTATAGAGCACGTACAAACCATTTGATTCATTGAAACTCTTTTAAACAGGGCAAGCAAAAGTAGATTCGAACCGATTGGACACCATTTTTTTATGCTTGGGTAAGAAGTGACAAGGGCAGGGGTGACTATACATTTGCTTATTACCGGAACTAAGGGAACTGATGTCAACTTCAGTAACTTACCGACCAAAAAAGAAGAAAAAAAGCTTCATTTACTTTTATTTCATTATTGAGCACAAATTTCGCTTTCGACGTCCAAACAGTGGTAAAAAAGGATGATTTAGTTAAATTGCTCGTCAATCGGTTGTCAGAATGGAATCAAACTGAAAAGATCATATCAAAATTGAATTAGAATTTTGTGCATTTCCATTTTGGTTTGTTTTTCAGTTTGGATAATAGAAAAAATAACCGTTTTTTTTTTTTTTCAATTTGGGTTATTTCAATTTGATTTAATTTAGTTAACCGAGCAAAATCGAAATTCTCAATAAAAATTGAAATCCCAACTTAAAATCTTTATTTGTTCCAGTAAGTAGGACAAAAAATGAAAAAACGAATCGAACTGGATTTTCGGTTTGGGTCGTGATTCGGTTCGATTCAGCTGCTCGGATTTTTTGAAAATTCGATTCAAACCATACCGAACCATTGACACCCCATCATCAGCCCCTATGATCCGTTTATAAATGATTGTTAACACGCTCAAAGCAGGCAATCGATGCTAGTTATTTGCGCAAGTGTAGGACGAGAAGTTTCAAAGACATCACCGGTAATGTAATAAAATACGCGCTCTGTTTCCGGTTGCTCTCTACGCCCGGCTGCTTGTTGGCCGCTTTGAAGACTGCCGGTTTTGGCTTCCCTTTCCGCCTTGACTTGTTCTGGCTTTGTTAGCCGGTTTTTTGATTTTGTTTTGGTCTCCCACTTCTTTTAGGGAGTCTTCTTTTTACATCGGCTCCCTTCCACTCATTCTGACATGTTATCACTTAAAGTTTTGGCACCGATCTTGTATACATTGATTTATAGCTATTTATAAATTCTTATCTTTACCAAAAAAAAAAAAAAAATCACTTTCGACATCCAAACAATGGTAAAAAAGGATGATTTAGTTAAACGCTCATCAATCGGTTGTCAGAATGGAATCGAACCGAAAAAATCATTTCAAAATTGAATTGGAATTTTGTGCATTTTCGATTTGGTTTGTTTTTCACTTTGGATAATGGAAAAAATAACAGTTTTTTTTTTTTTTTCAATTTGAGTTATTTCGACTTGGTTTGGTTTAGTTAACCGAGCGGAACCAAAATTCTCAATAAAAATTGAAAGCCAAACTTAAAATCTCTATTCGTTCTCACTTCTCGTTCAGTTCAGTTCCAGTAAGTAGGACAAAAAATGAAAAATCAAATTGAACAGGATTTTCTGTTCGGTTTGGCTCGGCTGGGTCGCTTGGATTTTTTGAAAATCCACAACCGTACCGAACCATTGACATCCCATCATCAACCCCTGTGATCCGTTTATAAACGATTGTTAACACGCTCAAAGCAGGCAATCGATGCTAGTTATTTGCGCAAGTGTAGAACGAGAAGCGCTGCAAGTGGAAACTCAAATCAAAACTGGAGTTCCAAAGACATCACCGGCAATGTAAGATCTTCGCTCGCTCCCGTGGCCACACTCGCATCATCGGCTCCGGTGCAGACCGAGGAAAGGAGACTCTTTCTTCCTAAGCCTGTTGGAAGAGCAGGGTGAAATCAGCAACCTTTGACAGGCAAAAGCATCGTTTGCCACGAAGTTTTCTTTAGCTACTTTAAGCTTTACTTCCTTTGTAGTGATACCCAAGAAGTATTCAAACACCATAACAGCACTGAATCAGACATGAACCGATGATAGAAAGATCAAATGCAGGAAAATCAATAGATTACGCGCGAAAACTCCCGGTTTTCTTACGACTCGAACCTCCACAGGCCGAGATTCTTAGAACAAGTTCCATTAGGAGCGCTTACAGGTGCTCTGGAATTTAAGCGGAACGAATTGGAATGAATAGTGAAGAACGTATCAAAGAATGTAATAAAATACGCGGTCTGTACTCCTTGCCCGGTGGAAACCCCCGCTCTAATCATCTCCGGCGGCGGATTCACCGTTCCCCCCGCCGTAAACAGAGGGTTTCGTCTCTCCTCCGCGCCGCCGCCTCCTCCTGCCTGGCGATCTTCCGAACTCTCCATGTGGAGGGAGAAACTTTCTTCGTCGTTCGCTCGCAGCCAGGCGTCGTGGAGCTGCAAGACGTACTCCAGGTGCCACAGAACCTCTCCCATGGTCGGCCGGCACTTCCCCTCGTCGGCGAGACACTTCTCTGCTATCTCCCCGAACTTCTTCATCGACTCTGGCGAGTACTGTCCCCCGAGACGCGGGTCGATGATGGTCTCGAGCGATCTCTCCCGTTGCCATCGTAAAGCCCATTCGGCAAGGTTTATCTGATCCTTCGGTAAGCTCGGATTTATGACAGCCCGAGCGCAGACGACTTCGAATAGCACGACGCCGAAAGAGTACACATCGGACTTTTGCGTCAACTGCTGTCGCCGGAAGTACTCGGGATCGAGGTATCCGAAGCTCCCTTTCACTGCAGTGCTAACATGGGTGTGTTCCAGGGCAGGACCTGTCTTCGACAATCCGAAATCGGACATCTTCGCCACGAAGTTTTCATCGAGCAGAATGTTGGTCGTCTTGACATCCCTATGGATTATTCCTCGGTCGGCTCCAGTGTGAAGGTAATGCAGTCCTCGTGCAGCTCCGATGCAGACCTCCAGTCGCCGCCTCCAGCTTAACGGCGGAAGATCGCTGCCGAAGAGATGGCTTCGCAGAGTTCCGTTGGCCATGTACTCGTACACCAGGATCATCTCGTTCTGTTCCTCGCAGAACCCGATCATGGAAACCAGATGCCTATGCCTCAGCTTCGAAAGCATCTCGATCTCCGTCTCGAATTCAGTAAGGCCTTGCTGCGACTGAGGATGGGCGCGCTTGATGGCGGCGAGGGTGCCGTCTTCGATTTCGCCTCTGTACACCTTTCCGAAGCCCCCTACTCCAATGACCATATTCTCATCAAAGTCCTTCGTCGCCGCTCTAATTTCTGCTACCGTAAATCGCCTCTCCAATCTCGTCGAGGCGACAGATCCGAACTGGTTTTTGGTTCCCGCCGCTTCCTTGGCATTGGTGGTCGTATTCAACGACGCCCCGTGAAGGAAGAGCGGCCGCCACCCAGGGGCGTTGTTTTTACCACCGATCTTGCGACTCCGCCTTCTCCACAGGAGGAAGACGATAGTAACTACGAATGCAAGGATCAGTACAGAGCCAACGCCGGCTCCGATTCCAACCAAGAGAACACGAGCTTTCGAATTGTTCGCCGTGTTTTGAGCTGGATTGGATGCACCTACATAGGCAAGATTTCCGTTTCGGCTCAGCTTATATATCTCCAGACCGTTCAAGAGAGCATCTGTTCCGGACGCACCGGTGGCCGTGTCCGGCCCGAGCTGAATCCACAGCGTGTTGACCTCGATGAGACCGCGTCCAAATAGTCCTGGTGATACGCTCTGTTCTTCCCTCCGGCTCGGGCGTTGATATCGAAGTTATCAGCCGCGGTCCTGTTGTTCACGTAGATCCTGAAGTTCCTCTGGTTGGGCTGTCCGAAGAGCAGCTCGCAGAAATGTAACCGGATCAGGTAGTCGAAACCCGGATCCACCGTGAGCTTCCATGACATATTGAACCTCTTCTCAAGAACTTGGTTGTTGGACATGGTTCTCGCCGTCTCATACACGAGAAGGGGAGCTACCGACGAGTCGTTGGACGATGCATAAGTAATGTTCGAATGGTTTCTGATTCCAGAGCCGGCATCGACGTTGGTCATGTAGCCGTTATCGACCTCCCATGTCCTCTGGAGATCCGGATCTTCACTGGGATTGATCCGAGATCCCCCAACATTCAATCTGTACATTGTTTCCATACCCCGTCCGCTCACATTCAAATTCGCGCTACTCCCTCCAACTTTACTGATTGCGCCGGCAAACAGGTTATCCTCCGACGCCACCAATTCTAGTCCGTTTACGAACCCGAACGACCCTTTCGATGGAAGAAACTCGACGACGAGCTCCTTCGAACCGATGGAGAGGAAGAACTCCTTGATCAGATAGGATGAAATGTTGCTTCCTGAACGCTGCAATTCCATGTTCTTGGTCGCGATATCGGTCGAAACACTGTATTGCGACAGCAGTCCCAAGCCGTTCGCCGCGACGCCGAACACGGATTCATTCACATTGTGATTGTCCAAGGCGAACGGGCAGAAATGAAGCCGGAGGAAATAGTCCCCCTGGACTTGTTGAAAGGTATAGTTCAATCCCGCTGCGAAAACACGGGCGGATCCGTAGATCGGACCTAAGGAAGTATTCCCGCTCATCGCCGCGGGGTCGGCCACCGGAGCGGGACTAATGGTGAGATTGTTGTTAGCGGCCAAGTCACCAACCCATCTCCTGCCATCCACATCAACGCTAGAGTTCGTGCCGCAATTTATCAGGACAGTCTTCAACTGGGCTTCCCCAGTTCCAACCATCATACAGGACAGTGCATATAGCAAGACCAAAGTTGCCAACTTTCCCATCTGCATTCCCCTCGAAAACCCACCAGCGACAATCTTTCAAATCCAAGAAAAACCTGAATGGAGTACCCAACAACTATGCTGATGTACAGCAGCACAGGAGAAAAGATTCACAGTACTCCACCGTTTGAGAAAATTCTAAAAAAAATTTGTCTCCCCAACGCATAAAAACTCTACATACCCACGATGACAATTCACACCAAAGGCTTCACTTTGACCCAAATCCCACCTCTTGACTCTAACCTCTCTGGCCCAGCATAGCGGGAAAGACGCTGCTGCAACTTGTCCTTCTCAGGATGGACTGAACTTCTCTTCAAACGTCCAGCCTCAAACCGCCCCACAGATCTGAACTTCACGGGGCCAGCATCGAAAGGGCAAAAAGCAACATGGAGGAAGAATAATATGGAGGCGAAAGCCGAGAGCTTTAGCGAAAGGAGAGAGAGACAGACAGACAGAGAGAGGGAGGGGTGGATAATATTTCGGAAAAGGACAGCGAAAGGACGGCGCTTTCGGTGGGACTGCAGGTACGGTATGGCGAAATGATGCAGAAGCTGATCCCGAGTTTTCTTTAGCTTTTGCTTGAAGCTACTTCCTTCCTTCCCCAACGCTAAAGAGAAATAAAAGGAAGACAGCATCAACTCACTTCTCTTGCAATCAATGATATCTCTGTACTGTCATGTAACTGCTACGACATCTGGCATTTGCAGTTCCCTGTTTTTCTTTTTTTTTTTTCCCATTTGAAAATTACCCTTGACTTAGATTTGAGAAATTCTACATTAACATTTCTAAAATTATCAATCACATTTTTTCGCTCTCCTGGTCGTGCTTTTGAAATGATCCCGGAACTTTATCGTTGGTCGAGTGGCGAGAACAATCTTTTTCAAATTTTTTAAATTAGTTTCTGGAATATTGACTGTTCATAGGAAAAGGGTTAATTTATTTTCTGCCTATGAATATTATATTATGTGCAATTTTTTTGTTAAAAGTGTAGGCACGATAAATTGACAAGAACTTTTGTTGTTTAGTTGAGCTGCCAGCTTTTGTTGGCTGATGGGCCTCCATTATTGTTGGCAGAGAGGGTGGGTCACATGCTCATGTCTAGAGGTTGACGAGCAGGCCAGTGCAATAATTTTCCGTAAAATGACAAAACTGCCCTTGCCTTTATAGTCACCCAACAATAAAAAAAAGCTAAGTTTTGTCTTCTTCCTCTGCCGTACCAAGAGTAGTACCCTAAGAATTAGAGACAAAAAAAAGAATCAAAATCAAGGGCCAGTGAATTGGGTCCTCTTTCGACCAAAAATAAGGGGGAAAATAAATTGGGTCCTCTCAAGGTCGTTGTTCTTGCAAGCATCCCATGTGTTTTCCTTCCAAATAATGCCATGGTTTCCTAGGCCTCGTGTCTTGCGTTTTGGTGATTTTCTTGTTTCTTTGCCCTGATACGGTTGGCGTGTTCAAGACTTTTGTCCTCAAATAATTGATTGGATGGATGTATGTTCAATGTATTTAGAATGTTAACTTGACCAATCGAATCAATGATATTGTCCTGAAATAATGGAGAAGACAATTTAAATATGACTTGAGAAGAAAAAGTAGCAAATTAAATTAATGAAATAAGAAAAAAATCATTAGAGACTTACGTATTCAATTCAAATGTTGTTACCTATTTTACAAAAAGAGCCAATTATAAAGAAATCTACTACGAATACGAAAAATTATAGAGTTAAAATCTCTCAACCACTCAAGTGTTTCTCAATCTTAAGTTACATTTGAAGTAAACCTACAAGTAATCTCACAATCTCTTATAGAGAACTTACTCAAAACAACCCATTAAGAAAAACTCTTAACACTTCTCTTATTTGCTTTGGTGTGTAACAATCCAAGAGAATACTATTTTCATTTATTCTTATGTCATTGGTTGACTCAAATTAGGAATCCATCTTGAATGTGAAAAGTATACCACTTACTTGTTCATATATCAAAATATGACCCGTATATGGATTTGGAATTTCTACTTCAATTGGGATTTCTTTATGGACTCAAACTCAAGATATATTCTTAACGGGATTATATAGTGAGCGTATGTCATATTGAATTACTTACAAGTTATTTGATAAAGAAGATGAAACCCTTATGAGTGTGATTGGAAATTATTATTGAAAGCTTTCCTAATGGAAATTATTTTCATGAATCCGAAAATGATCTTAAACACAACTTTTAAGCGTTAAATAACACAAATTTATAGGCGAAATGACCATGTTTTTCACATACTAATGGCTCGTTCTGCCATTAGCATTCACGGCTTGCTATTGTGTAATTAGCATTCTTGCCCATTGACTCTCTTCACATTAGGAAAGTTGGAGTATAGGAGGTAGGAATAGGTCCATTGCTGCTTCACAAAGTAACCTAGTGCATTTTTGAATCAAGGATAAACTTGGGGGTCTGTTGATTTAAGATTATATACCAGATATTATATTTAGCTTGGCTTAAGAATAATAATATTAGAATTTGCACGGTAGTATAATTGTAGTGATTAATTTGCAAATTGCAAAGGACTGACATAAGGGGGCTTGGGCCTAGCCCAAAAACAATTGCCCGTTATTCTAGAGAGCATTGTTCTCATGGGCCTTAGACACATAACGTATTTGGTAAAGAAGAGAAGCTTGTGGCTCCCCGATTCTCTCTTTTCTTTCAATCTTTCTCAGACACCCGACTAATCTGCACAAATTATGACATTTCTCCTCTCAAAATATCAAGTAGTTATTAGAGACATACAAATCTATGCTCCTCAGTGTAAACCTAGAATAATTGTAGCACCTTTCCTCCGCAATCCATATTTTTTCAATTTCGAAATGCAAGCAAATTCGAGAGTCATCCTGCAATCTATGAATTAGAGTGTTCTCTTCTTATGATCAGAGTGAGCTACAATAATCTAAGGATGCGTTTATTTGAGGGAAAATTTCATGATAAATGAAAATGCTTTTTGAGGAATCATTTAAACAAAAAAAATGGTTAGCTTTCCTTAATTTGGTGATATGTGACCAAAAAGATTTTTAGGTGTTTCGGGAAAATTTTCATTTGAATTTATCTTAAGCCATTTTTTTTTAAATTTTATATTTTTAATTTTAGTTTTATTTTTTCTCTTTTTTTCTTTCAACCTTTTCCTCTACCCGTCATTGGGCCTTAGTGATCGACCATAGGTGGGGGGCTTGTCAGCCTTGGCCGAGCTTAAGCCTTGCTGGCTCGTACTTGTGGCCGGTCATTGGCTATCGCTAAGGTCCGGTGACTCATGAAGGAAAAATAAAAAATAAAAAAAAAGAAAAGAAAAGAATAAAATAATATTAAAAATTTTGAAGGAGTAATTTCCGCAATTTTTAGATTTAGGAATTCATTTTCCTAATCCTACATGAATGTTTTCGTTGCTTGGAAAGTGTTTTTGGTCGACTAATTAGTTTCGATGAACCAAAAAGGCAGAAGTTTGAAAAACTAATGCTCGAAAAATACTTTCACTGAAACAAATATTTAATTCTTGAAAAACACTTTCACTGGAACAAGCACATCCTAAATGCTCAATCAGTTGTAGGACTCGCCACCAATAATTTGTTAAGTTGATTGGCAACCTAAAATTGTAGGTATCATGTGAAGTCAACTAATTGCCTGGAGGTCAATTAGCCCGCTAAAACTAAACATTTAAGTTTGGGTTTCCATTACGCATGAGGGAAGCACCATTCGGTACCGCTATTCTTGGTTACATTCTTTAATGCATTATTATGGGAGGGTTTCGAAAAACGGAAAATCCGGTTATTCACCCTTGGGTGAAATGATTAGATCGTGAGACGACTAACAACTTTAACTCCGTTCGGGAGGGGAGGGGTTCAAACCTCTGCACTCTCATTGCGCGACTTAAGTGGAGTGCCGTGGGAGGTGGGCTTCCATGCTAGTGCTCCCCTAGTTTGCGTTGCCGGCTGCCGGCTATACGATGGTTCCAAGGTCATTAAAAAAAAAAAAATGACTTTAACTCCGTTGTGCCGTGTGTGCGTCGCATTCATTTCAAAATATGCAATGCCTACAAAGCAAATCAAGCGGTGGGCGAATCCAATCCAACACAAGTAGCCACCAAAAGTAGGGATTAATCCAAGTCTGCGCATCAATCGATACTCTTTATTAACGTTCAAGTAAAATAGGCGGGAATATATGCGTCGGTTTCATTCAAATGCAAAACAAGCAATGGGGATATATCCAGTTCTAAACCAATCGAAACCGTGTTTGGTTTCGATATCATATGCAATTCATATGGGTGAACAATTCAAAGTCATGCGTGGTTCCATCTTAAGGACATGCAATCCAATATTAACGTTCAATTTCACAAAATTTCGTCAAAACAATGTGTGATGGGAAGTCATTTCGTTCAACTATGACAAAAAAAGAAAACATGTCACACTTTACTTCAATCAGCGGCTGATTTTAGAATGATTTGTGATTTCAACGCGGCGTGCAAATCTCATGAGCAATATGAAATTTCTAAGCAGCTTGCAATTTCATAATAGCTAGTTACATCACAACGTGTAATTTCATGCATTGGCTGTTGTAAATTTTACTATAGGTGTATCTATTACACGGTGATATCATGAAATTAGGATTAGGCCTGGAGGTGAGTGGAGAGAGCGGGGAATTTCATTAGGCTAGCGCTACAGCCCTTAGCCACGGTGTGGCCGTGACCTAGTCACGACCGGGGCCATGAATGAAATTTTGGCTGTAGTGGACACTTCAAAGTATGATCACATTTTTAGAATAGAAGCATTTGACACTTTTTTTCGGGCTTACCATGCTTCAGGTGTTATGTATGGGAGAGTAGTTTCCAAGCCAAAGTTCAAAGTATTCGGACTGATGAATTGTCATGGTTCCGAAAGGTTCAAACACAAGGAGTGGCATAGTGCCATAATCTAATTTCTGTAATACCAACGCTATTTAAAACTTGGAGTATGGACATTCTTGTCTGTACCTTTTGAAGAGGTCAAATCCTATTGTTTCGTATCTTATAGCATGGTTTTATTTATACTATGTTATGTATCAAGTCCAGGGAGGAAAGTAACATTCTTGATGTTTGGGCGTGGCTTTCACTTCTCTCTCCACAAACTTCTATGGATTTTACCGGAAGTGAAAGGAAAGTGTGCTGCTATGCCTAGATTTTCCTAGGCACTTCATTGAGAGGACAGCTAATAGTCGTTACAAGAACATTAGGCTGTTGGAGCCTAAAAATAGTGTGAGATGAATTATCTGATTACTAAAAAATTGAACAAAAAAAAAGAAAAGGAAATAGGGATATGTTTATTAGAAATCCTAAAACTTATCAAGAAAGTATAATTAAGTTCTAAAATTTAAAAAAAGTGCAATCAAGTTTTAAAACTTGTCAATCTGATTTAATTAAGTCATTTTGTTAACACCATCAATTTGAGACCCAGACTTTTGGAGTGCCAAAACTTGGCATGGTAGGATACTTAAGTACAAAAAGTTAGAAAATGTATACTTAAGTATTCAAATGGGAGTAAAATAGATTAGTTAAGTGCCAATGATGATAAAATTTATCAAAATTGGATACGTGGCATTTTCTAGTGACATGTTTTACTGAGCTAGCAATAAATTTTTTTTTTAAAAAAATACACTTGGACAACAAAAAACGATGTCGCCCCAACCATGTTGTCTTGGGTAAACTAAATGGCGTCGTTTTTCCTGTGTGCTAAACAATGTTGTTTAGCTTATTTTTAGGCTTGCACTAGATCTAGTCGTCTCTATTCACGGTAAGATTCACACTCACAATCATGCTCTTCTCTCCATTGCAAATTACGGTCGCCATTCATGCTCATTGAGGTCGGTCATTGCACACCATCGTCGATCATTGTTGCCATTCGCTATTGTTGCTCGTTTAGGTTTGTCCTCCTCTCCATCCCTTGTGGTGTGAAATTAGGGCTTGGACTCGTCTATTGGGGCTCGATTGGGAAATGCGGGGGTCGGCCGAGAAATGGAAGGCTTAGATGGTATCGTGGTGTGCGGTTTAAGGCTTAGATATGATGCTAGAGTGATTGAAGGGTTTAGATTGGCAATTTAAGTCTTGGCCTCGAAATGTAGGGCTCGGTGGGGGAAAAATTAGGGCTCCTATGCTACTATGATTTGTGATTTAATGCTCAGATGTAGTATTGTGATGTATGAGGGCAATTTTTAGGGATCGAATGTAAAATGTGATGTGTGAGGGCGAATTTTAGGGATTGGAGTTATTGTCGTGAGGACCTCTATTCATTTCTTTAATTGAAGTATTGAAATTGGAACCTATGCTTGTCGTGGGAACCTTTATTTATTGATCAATATTTTAAGTGAAGGCAAGGTAATCAAAGTGGCTGTAGTGGAGGGCATCTTGTTAGTTCTTTCCATTAAATGACCTGTGCATCTCTTCCTTTTTCTTTAATAAAGTCTATGAGAGTGTGGGGACCTTCATGTACAATTGTCTATTGTCCTTTGTTGATGTGGTCCCAAAAGTTAATTGTTTTTTTCATTGGTTGCAGAAATGGCTTACGATAAGGATTATGTTGCTATCATTGTTTGTCATAGTAAGGACTTTGCGATTGGGGAGGATGAATGGGAATATGGTAGGGAAAATGAGGGTACTATATTTGTCAATATAAAAAAGACATTATATTAAATTTGTGAGGGATATAATGAACTATTTGCCATGCAAAGTATAGAAGTTGTTGTATTGTGTTCATGAGAAGGGCTTGAGAGATGGTTTGAGAAGTTTAGAAAATGATAATGGTTTTAAGGAGATCTTGTACCATTATTTTCATGATGAAGAAACAAAAGTGTATAGTGAGTACAATAATGATACTGGGGATGGAAATGGTGATGGAGAGAATACCCAAATAGGAGAGGGGAGAGATAGTATTCAAGTTAGTAGTGAGGTTAGGGATGAAAGACGGCAGGATAAATAGGATCGAAATGAGAGGGATGCAGATGCAATTCAGTAAAGTGATGATGATATAGGTGGTGTCACAATCGTTGTATTAGATTGTGAAGTAGCTAAACCAGTGATGATGACGATAAAGGGTTGGCTTTTGAAGATTTCTTAAGTGATGACGAGGAGGAGGAGCTTGCATAGTCAAGGAAAAAGCAAATGAAGGTTTTTAAAATAGGTTTGCAACTTTGTAGGTAACTAATGAAACTCCAAATAGGGCCCAAGAAGCTGTAAATGTTGGTGTTACTGGTGAGGAGACTAATTATGATGAAAACGTCGACAATGCTACTTCCCAAGACAAGCTTGAAGAAGATCAAGGAATTGTGCATAGAAGGAAAAGTAAGTTTCCTTCCTATAATCCATCCGTTGTCTCTTTTACTTTATCAATAGGTATAAAATTCCACGATACAAAACACTTTAAGGAAGGTATACTGAAGAACTCTATTGTTGCACAAAGAATATTGACTTCATTAGAAATACTAAAACTTTGTAAGAGCTAGATGTTGGTAGAAAAATTGTCCATAGAAGATCTACAGTGTGTTCATTAGGAAGAGTGGGTCCTTCCAAATTAGGGCCTATCAAGAATAACATACTTGTGCTATTAATCTTGAAATAAAAAGGGTACCAAATGCATGGTTATCTAAGCACTTTTTTTATTTGATCAAGGTGTTGCTCGAGATGAAGAATACTGAGTTTGAGATATTGATGAAGGAGCATATAGGCATCAATGTGCGTAAGAATCAATGCAAAAGAATGAAGGAAGAGGTGATGAGGATACTCATTGGTCAGTACAACGATGAATATGGGTAAGTGTGAGATTATGCTTGGGAGTGTAGGCTGCAAAACCCTTTAAATAAAGTGTATGTAGATGTTGTGGAGATGCTACTTTCTAAAAGTGAGACCAATTTTGATAAATTAGATGTCTACTTCGATGTATGCAGATGAAGATTTTTATCTAATTTTAGATGGATTATAAGATTGAATGACTGTTTCTTGAAAGGCTTGTATAATGGAGAATTGCTAGTCACAATTGGAAAATATGTGAATAATCAAATATTTCCTTGGCTTAGCCTGTTGTGAATATAGAGGATAAGGGCAATTTGTCTTGATTCTTGAAAAATCTTATGAATGATCTGGAAATAACAAATGACAAAATGTGAGCGTTCATGAGTGACCAACAAAAGGTAATATTATGGTTAGTTTACTTTTTGATATCAATAATATATTATTTGCTTATATTTCTTGGTTTGAATTATTGCAGGGACTGATTTCCAGTATTAGCCGAGTTGATGCCTTATGTCGAATATCGAATGTATGCGTGACACGTATATACAAATTGGACAAATACCTATAAAGTGGATAAGCTGTAGTTGCAATTTTAGTAGCTAGCAAAAGCACAAACATGACTTTAGGATGGTTAAAAAAGAATTGCTTGAGTTGACAAAGAAATGTTTTGTTGCATTATTCCAAACATAACCAAAGTATTGGTGGGGGTGTTCTTCACCGAAAAATTCAAGTGTGATAACATTGACAATAACATTTACGAAACTTTCAATGGGAGGATAATAAATGCTAAATGCAAGTCAATCATTTTGATACTTGAAGATATATGAGTTATGGTCATGATTTAGTTGTATAGATAAAGAGATAAGGCTGCAAAGTGGACTAAGCAATATGGTCTTAGGATTGACAAAAAATTGGATAAGAACTTGGCTGTAAGTAGGTATTGTCATTCCATTTGGAATGAAGATGAATAGTATGAGATAATGAAGGGTCATAATAAGTATGTTATTTACCTAGGTACGCTAAAGTGTCTATGTAAAGTATGGCAACTAAGTGGAATTTCTTGTGCACATGCCAATGTGCTATCCATTTGAAGGGTCATAATGCGGAGGATTACATTAATGATTGGTATAAGAAAACAAAATATCTTGCTTCATACTAATTCAATATGGCCAATTAGTAGTAGCAAGTTGGGAGATAACAGATCATGAAGTACCTCAACCTTTATTACTAAAGAAGAAAATGGAAAGGCCAAAACGAAGAAAAAAATGTTGGAGGGGGAGGTCTTCGATCAACAAAGAATGAGTAGGGCATGTGTAGAGATGATGTGCTTTTATTGTCATGTGGTAGAGCATAATACTAAAGGTTATTGATCAAAGAAGTAGTAAGAATTGGTAGGTGAGAGGCCAGCTGAAGAGCTTAGTGAAGGGATAGCTCGAGGGCTAGTTGAAGGCCAAATAGAAGGGCCAAGTGAGTCGACTGTTCTTTAATCGATGACAAGGAATCTAGCAAGTCATGACATTTGTGTTTATGTTATTTTATGATTTATTTCAAATATATATATAGCCTCACTTGCCTTCTACGTAATGTCTTTATTAGGTCACGAGATGAACAATTGAAGGAGTGATCAAAAGCTCTGTTGTACTTGAAACTGAAGGGCTTGTTTGAAGAAGGCAAGGTAGAAGATGGCTAGCTGAAGAATTGGCTGAAGCAACTAATTATTCTTTAGTAGAGAAAAAAACCAGTAAGTTCAACAATTTGTGTTTAGTTTTCCTTCACGTTATTATATGGTCCGATGTTATATTTATGATATTTTTCGCCTCTTTCTCAACTTTGAAGAAGATAAGTTAAAACTCAACTATCAATAGAATGGCTATTTTTTTTTTTTGGCTAATTAAAGGGCCGGCTAAAGGATCAACTACAAGAAAACCATCTAAAAGATGCCTAGTTGAATAATCGATTGAAGAAGCTCTTGATGTAACTGAAGGGCCAAAAGTAGCTGAAGCTGGATGGCCAATTGGAGGGCTAAGAGAAAGGCCAAGAAATCATAAGCAAGTAGAATGGCCAATAAATCATAAACTATTGAAAGTAATACTCCACTTCAAACAAAATGGGCTCTTAAAAAGAGGCTAATACAATATAGTTATGGCATTTATATAATTGAGCGTATTGGAATAATCATTCTTAATGTAAGTCTTATTGGTTGTATTTAATTTATGATGCGAACTTTTGCTGACAATTTAGTAATCTTTTTATAGCATGAGAGAATTTTGGAGGTTTTTTATCTCTCAAGGCCCAACTTAAGAATTAACAGCTGGCCCAACAAAGAAGAAGACACCGGTCGTGCCAACGAAAAAGAACAAGAACCTAATTGTAGCTCTATTTGAATTCCGTTCATCTTGGGATAGTTGCAGCTCCATATGAATATGTGCAACCTAAGACATTTGAAAAAAAGTTGCACATCTAGTAAGAAAGAGCGCAGGGATTATGAATCAAGTGAAATGTCCATCGAAATGAGCACTAACAGGGGGATTGTGCATATTGATTGATGAAATGGGATATGATAGGATTTGTAGAACTCATGAGTCAGTTTTGTTTACAACTTGCTATGGATAGTTTTTGTTTTAGTTTGTCATTGAGTTTGTGAAATTTAATTTTAATAT
The DNA here is from genome assembly GCA_014182885.2 of Eucalyptus caleyi. Lineage (NCBI taxonomy): Eukaryota > Viridiplantae > Streptophyta > Magnoliopsida > Myrtales > Myrtaceae > Eucalyptus > Eucalyptus caleyi. The sequence continues at coordinate 30,132,540 of CM024470.2, forward strand.
TAATGGAATGATATTGTTACTTGTCAATTTTTTTTGCCTTTATGATTTTTTAGATGTTGCTTTTACTTCTTGTTTGTTTTGGTTGGTGGTTGATGGTGGTTTTGACTATTTGTGCCGTGATGGTAGCTAGTGTTTATGTTAGTGTCTGGTGGTGGTGGGTTTGTAATGGTGGTTGGAGGCTCGTGTGGCACTTGGTGCAAGTATGTAGTGTACACATCTTTGCACTAGTAGTGTTGGTACAAGTTGGTGCAAGGCTTACATTAGCATCTTTTGCAGTAGTATAACACCAGTACAATGATGGCTAGTGGTGGCTCAAGGTGGTGGTTGATGGTGCCTAGTGGTGCTTGGTGGTGGTGTTTACTAATTGGTAGTGGTTGGTGATGGTTGGGGACTTGTGCAGCACTTGGTGCAAGTGTGTAGTGTGTGCACATTTTGCACCAGGTGATGCTGGTGCAAGTTTGTGCAAAGCTTGCACCCACATTTTCTGTAGCAACACACCACCAGCATAGCGGTAGCTCGAGTTAGTGGCTGGTGGTGGCTAGTAGTTAGGGGTTCGTGGTGGTGGTTGGGGGTTTGTGCAGCACTTGGTGCAAGTGTGCATTAGGTGTTGCTCATGTAAGGTTTGCATCAGCACCTTTTGTAGCAACACGCCACCAACATAGTGGTGGCTAGTGGTGGCTTGAGGTGGTATTGGTGGTGCTTAGTGGTAGTTAAGGGTCGGGGGCACTTGCATCACTTGGTACAAGTGTGTAGTATGCACATCTTGCATTAAGTGGTGCTGGTACCTTCCACAGCAACACACTGCCAGCTCAGTGGTGGCTCGAATGACTTATTTTATCTACAATGTGGTTGCACATAATTGCAAGGGATGTCATCTAAAAAATATATTTCTTAACTAGTTAATCATGTTAATTTTAAGCTTGTTATCTTGTCATTAATGCTTGTTAAGTGCTTTTTAGATTAATGCATACCATCCAATGTGTATGCTAATGCACTTGGAGCTCAAATTTATGCTCAATCTTAGGTCAATTCCAGTGGATCAAGGCTAAAAAAAAGACAAGTAATTTGTGATGGATACATATATTATAAGTTATAAATGTGTGAAGGTTTCGGTTTAAAAACGATGAGTATCTATTCATGCTAAAGCTATAATAATAAACAAACATAATTAAATAAGGATTTTAAGGTCACGTCATCACTTCTATGGAAGCCAGTGCATTTGTATATGGCAATAGTGGGCAGGTGAATACTTTAACCAATGCTTTTGCTCAATCTAGTGTAGATGGAAGGAGATGTAGGGCTATTGCTAATATAGGTAGATGTAGTGGACATATCAACGCTTTTGCTGTAGCTGATGTTAATCAACAACAAGGATTTTTTTTTTTTTTTTTGCGCTCAAGCCAATGCAATAGCTCATGATAGATCTCAAAAAAATCCCCTTGAGTAATACCTCATCACCTATGCATTCATGTGTTGTGATTATGTTCTCATGTCCATCTTTTTTTTTTTTTTTTTAAAAAAAATCTTTATTTTATAGTTCAAAAGACCTCCAATTGAAATGGAAATGATGAAAGGGCAATCTCAACTGAAGAAGAAAAAATATGGTTTACCCAAATCCTAAAATAAACTTTCAAATTCTTAATTTGAGTTATATTTTATCATTTTACAATAGCAACTAATCATCTCCTTGCGCCAAAAACATATCCATTCTTATGTAGTTTGGGACAATTGGTGCAAGATTATTAAAATTACTAGACAAAGGAATAGTTTTAGGAGCTTCAATTGCAAAAGTGCATCCCTAAGCCAATGCATGGCCTTAGTCATCTCATGGCTCTCCTCGAAGGCATGTTATTACGAAGCCAAAGCCACCATCGCAACTTCAGGATAGTTTTCAGCCTCAATCCTTAAGAACTTATCCTTAAAAGGCATGTCGTTGTAAAGCCAAAGCCATCATCACAAATCAAGACAAGTTTCCAACCTTTGTCTTGAAAGTATTTACTATAAAGCCAAAGTCAAAATCACAAACCCAAACGAGTTCCCAACCTAAATAATCTCATGCTTTAATAGCTCCTCCAAAGCCTATTTGGAAGAGACTCACAAGAGGTACACCTTATATAATGAAAAGCTCAAGACTTAAGAATCCAGTGCACACCAAACTTTCTAGACCAATAAAGACAATAGACTTGGATTGATGTATTTGCTAATAAATTGGGAGTTTATTGTGAGCTTTTTACCATGTCTAGTATGATGAAGTTAACGTTTTAATCACCTCTTTTGTTTATTCTAGTGTGATGAATTCGAAACCAAAATAGGCTGTAAAACCATATGGTTTTAGGCTTTTGGCTGAAAGCCCTTTGAATTTCGCACTTTTGTATTAGAAGAGAAATTAACCATGACTCTTGCATTCTTGATTGTCTTGTTCAGCAGTTCTCTCCAATGGATGGGGCACTTTTTCACTTGTTTTTTTGGTGGTTCCTTGGAGACGGCTAATGTCCACAAGCTCAATAGCTCAAAGAGTCACTGCGTTGTAAGATTTGATTTGGCTATTTGATTCACATCAAAAAGGTAGGTAAAGATTATCTGTCAAAATTAATTTTGTTAAACTCAAGCACATCATTTTGTTTATTGCCATCAACTATTTACTTTGCCCATTTTTTTAGCCTAAGGTGAAATGAATTTGCCTTAAAAGACTCAAAGAGTCATTGGTCGAGATTGAGAACTCGAACATCTCATTTTGTTCTTATCATAAATATCGTTCGAGACAAAATAAAAGCTTTAGAAATTATTTAAACAAAATAGATGAGTTTCTCACATGTGTATGTCATATATTTTTGCCCTCAACTACTTTTTCACTACTTTACATTTTGGAAGCCTATATCTTGTGTTTCAACGAAACTATAGTGCTTTACATTTCCTTTTGAGGGAACATTTGAACATCTTCCTTCAAATATACATTCACCAAATAAAAGTCTCTAGTTTGTGCTCTTGTGCTGGGTGGGATATCAACCATGTATCAATATCATCACAACAAAACTCATGTGAAAGAAAATATTTACTCTTGCTATCCAAAGTTATAATAGGAGCACTCCACTTGAAGCCTCTTTTGTATAAAATGATTCAACGTATACGAAACATATAGCCACCACAAGAAATAGAAAAAAAAAAAAAAAGAACTTAGCAACATATCCAAGTTTTCAAAGACATGCGCATTGTATCACTCCACATACCATAATATATAAAAGCATTCTAAAAGTATCACTAAACTATTAATTGACATCACATATAATACATTTAGCCAATGCCTTCGATTATGGAGGATCAAAATCAGGAAGGCAAAACCATCACTGCCTCATTTATCATTGAATAAGGAAATTCAATTAATCAATCTATACAACTAAGCAAGCCCAACCCTTTTCAAGGAATTGAGAATGAGTAAGGTTCATTGACCACATGCTCTATAAGATAATAAAACACATGAAATGGATTAAGCTTCCTTACATTTCCAAGCAACATGAGTTTCCCAATTTTACTAGGAAAAAGAGGGTCGCAATAAAGCAATTAAATACAAACTTAGAAATATGATACCATGGAAGACTTAAAAACTTCCTACTAGCTTTCACATTACATATAACCCACATAATGATACAACACATGCATAGAAAAATGCCAATCGATAGTGTCTTTTCTTGATGCACTTGTGCAAGTTCATTCTTTAAAAGTCTATTTTTGGCCTTTTGCGCTTTCATTTTAGATATCAGTGAGCTCACATCAATCTTGTCGCATCTTGATTGGCTTGATTCCGATAGTGCTTGATTTCTTTCAAGTAAGTTGTCTATCATGTTCCTCGCTTGATCCAGTAACTTCATGTCAACCCACATGAAGTAATTGTAGCAACCTGGACTATCAAATTTAGCACATCCATAAAACCTTTTTTCTTGCGTTTTTGCTTGTCTTTGTAATAAGAATTTGTGATCGAAGACCATAATAGCAGGTTAGTGCTTTGACTCAATCTCATTAGAAGTTATACCATTTGATTTAGAAGTTGTTGCCTTGATTCTTTTTGTTGTCATATTAAATAAGTATATCTCAATTACAAACTAGCAAAACCCACACCGCAAGAAAATAGATGCAAATTAATTCATTGAAAAGTATCTTAAGTAATAAGAGAAATTATTTGAATACATTTAGCAACAACAACATTCAACTTATTACTAATTCAGAATTTGCTGCAGCATAACCCATTTAGAAAGCTAATTCAGCACAATCCATTTACACTACCATAAAACATGTATTATGAAATTTGCAATGATATCACATCTATTTTGAATGCTTTCACAATAATCACATATAAATAATGCACAAATCAAGCTAACTTGACATGTCGAATTGGGTCACCAAATATCACAATATTGGTTATTATTAGTTTAGGGAAAAAATTAAGTGAACTCGATATGTTGAATTGGCAGAATCATAAACACTATCGGGGAAATTTGTAATAATTCTGCAATAAACATGTACGCTACATAAACATGTACATGAACTCAAGTTTGATGAAGAACTCCAACTCGTGAGACACCCAGATCGTGATTTGTGTCAACTTAATTTAGGGCTTAGGGTTTAGACATATGAATAATTAATCAATTTGAGATAGAGGAGAATGGAATGAAATGTAAAGATGAAGCGGAGGAGAATGTACGGCAACAACGAGAGAACACGTCATTTTGGACAAGTAAATAAATCCCAAATGGTTTCGTTTTGCTAACTTGGATGATCTTCCTTGCCTAATTGCCATGTAAGAGAGAGAAATGATTAAAATAAGTCACATTAGCATTTTCCATTGGTCTAAATTAATATTGTTAATGAAAAGACTTAATTGAACCAACTTGACAAGTTTTCATATTTGATTGTACTTTTATAAATTATAGGACTCAATTATACTTTTGTGACAAGTTTTATGACTTCTAGTGAATATATCCCAAAAAGTAAGCCTAAATGAAAACACAAATTAGGATGAGGCTAACTTCACTTAGTTTCCTTCTTGGTGATTAAAAAGCTAACAATTTTTGTTGCTTGGATTAAAAATCTAAGTGAATATCATGATTGCTAAGCAGAATTTCTTATCTAGTGCCCACCTCTATTTTAAAATACTATTTGACAGTGGATTGATATTGGTAGAAACTTTGATGACCATAAGGTTGGCATTTTAAGTATTGCTTTTCTATCTTTTTCCACACTTAAACAGTTTCATACTGAATAACATTTCAATTGTGGTTACTATTATTTCTTTTGAAATTTTCACTTTGCTTGGCGGAGATCTAACACCAGCAAGGGCATCTACATTCGTTTCTCTCTTTGATGTCTTTGATATAGGTGTTTTGACTTTTGAGTGCTTAAAATTTGTGTGATATCAAAGTTGTCTTTCATCTTTCACATGTTCTATGCTAGAAAAGGTTAAGAGAAACACTTTCTCACTTATTGTGTCTTAAGAAGAGGATGGTAGCTCATATTTCCTTCTTTTATTAGGTTCCCCTCATTCACTTCAAGAAATTCTTTATGCTTAGAGTTTTTATTGCTTTAATCATTTTTAGAAAATTGTTGCCTACTCAAATCTCTTGTTAATTGCCTAGAAGTGTTTATTGTGATGTAATTCTAACTTATATGTGCTTTGAAGAGAATCATAGAGGCCAAATGCAAATCAATCACCGTCATGCTTGAAGGCATACGGGTTATGGTCATGACTAGATTACAAAGACAAAAAGATGAGATTACAAAGTGGAATAGACTATGTGGTCCCATGATTACCATGAGATTGAATGACATAGAGCTACTAGTAGGTTCTATCATCAATTTTGAAATAAGGATGATGGTTATGAGATCATGAACAATAGTGATAAGTATATTGTTCAACTGAAGAGGAAAAAATGTTCATGTTGAGCTTGATAAGTAACTAGAATATTCTATGCATACGACATTTGTACAATCTAGCTTAAGCAACACAGTCACAGGAATCACCTAGAAGATAAGTACAAGAGAAGTAAATTTCTTGTTTCATACTAATTCATGATATGGTATTGCTGCCACCAATAATAAGCTACAATTTAACTCAGCAAATAAAATTGCATGCTAGTAATCTAATTATTATAATTAGAGTTATTGATTTTCGAATGCTGCTAAGCAAACTTGCTATTTTTGCCATCCTAACTTGGTCATAATGCTGAATTTATACTTAGTAAGGATGGTCCCAGATGAATATATAACAATCTCTAACTAAGCATTGGTAGCACTCTAGCACACCTCAATTCAAAATTGCTTGCTCATGTGCAATGGGCCTTGACAACTGTCCTGCATACCACAACTGTCGATCACATAATTCACAGTTCTTCACCACCCACTTTGATGCCACTTGTTAGGTGTGGAAACATGGCTCTGACACCACTAGTTAAGAATAAAGCGGATGCCCAAGGGAAATAAACACTCTACTTGTGTTATTAGAAAATGACAAACTCTCCATACCACTCACACAATTAACACAATATTTTATTACTAGACTTCTATGCCTACACTTGGTGGAGACTCCTCTTTTCATTACTCTATTTTATGCTTTTCTCTATATGTTTCTTTACAGTAATGCAGTTGGGAAGAGGAACCACTCGTTTACACTAAGTAATGCTTAGTAAAGTATCTAAGCATATATTACACAAGAATTTAAGTCTCTTTTCTGCAAAAAGATATGGAATTAGCTATTTCAAGAGAGCATAGATTTTTAGAAAAGTTTTGGGGGGGGGAGGGAGCGTTGAGTCCACTCTTGCATAAACTATTAAAACTTGTTGAGTAAGCTATAATTTGTATGTCTATTTGTTGCCAAATTTTAAGTTTGTTATGTGCTTGTGTTTGAAAAGACAATTGAAGAGGTTTGTGAAAGTTTTGCATCATAACAAATAAAATAACCTTTTGGCAAAAGGCTAATGAAATAAGTTTTTAAGGTCTTATGCATTTAATTTAAGGCATCTTATTTTAATGATAATATGATTATGTTGTCATAACTTGAGAGAAGTTTAGAGTTGCTGATCTCTCAAGGGCATTCAAGTAAAGAATCAAGGGTCGTACTTGAAGAATAACCTAAGGGAAACCCCAAACAAACCTATTAAAGGCAACTCCAGCACGAGAATAGCTCCAAATAAGAGGGCTCTAAAAAAGATAATACAAGGTCCAACTCCAAAATAATCACCAATAAAATCCAAACTTCAATTTCATCTCATTCAATTGATCTTGGTACCAACAATGAGCCCAACATCACACCCAAAGAGGGAATATCAATTAGAGAAAAGCTTATCTAAAATGATCAACTAGTATCAATCTCCTAAAAAGAGAATGATTGATGCAAAGAAGAAGATAGTTGGATAGGGAAACCAATCAAGAGTATCATTGCATTTCACGTTTTAGTTAAAAAGAGTGTAAGAATTATGAACCAAATCAAGCATCAACCAAAAGGAAAAGGAAGTGGAGAGATTGTTGAGATTGACTGATGGAAGTTGCTCCATATGATTTTGTTTTCGAGATTTTGTTACGTCCTTTTACTCGTTTTTGGGTGGTGTTGCTGCGTATGGTTTTTTTTTTTTTTTTTTTGTTAGGATGTTCTTATTTATTTATTTATTTTTTATTTTGGATTGTGCTGCTGCAAATAATGTCTTTATTGGCAAATGTTCACTTTGAGTTAATGTAAGAATATCCTTATTTTGTATGTAATGTAGTTTGGTCTAAATAGAAGCCATGATTAATAGAATAATTGGTTTTGTATGTATATCCAAGTTTGTACGCAATGTGTTTTACCAACCATTCATGCTTTATCGTAAGCTAGTAGGGGATGTGTTTAAGAAAATGAAACCAACACATCACTTTTTAAAATGTCAAAAACATAATTGATAATTTTTTACAAAAATTGATGGTCAAATGATCACTAGTGAACTTGTGACACGCATACTATTCTGCTATCCTATACAAATAGTGGCCAAAACCAGCTATTTGTACACTCAACCATCAATTCTTAATCAAACATTACAGTAGAAATTGCAACACAAAACTTAATGAAAAGATGTCATCTAGCAAATTAAGCACATAATCGGCCATTTAGACCCCATACATAGAATCCACTAAGCACACGACCTGGTGGTAGGGGAATTTGGTGAGGTGAGAACAATTAGTTTCATGTGTGAGATTTAACTTCTACGCTTTGCAAGAGGTGAAGTAAAGTTTGATAGAGAGAAAGAAGAGTTAGAGTAGAAAAGACAAAAAAAAAAAAAAAAAATCTATACAACATAATTTGAAAAAAAAAGAAAAAAATAATATGTTAATACTTGCTCCCTTACCCAATAGTTCATGGACGTAACAATAATTATCAACCATTGCAGCATTACAAAAAGTTCCAGCAAATTGACCATACTATAAAGTAGAAACTAACACATGCTACAATTACATGATGAATAACTAATTGAAGCTTGTTTGGTTCGCCAAATTTTCTATTCATTTGGCCAATTAAACAATAGTTAGAGTAGGACGAAAAAAAAATCTAGACATACAATCGATTGCAAAAAAAAAAAAAAAATAAATGAATGCTTGGTTGCTTTCCCAATAGGTCTTGGTCATAACAATTACTAATATTGTAACATCACACAAAATTCCATCAAATTGAGTATATTATAGTGTAGTAACTATCATCCGTTATGGTTACATGAAAAATAACTAATTGAAACTTGTTTGGTTGATTGAACTTACTATACATTTGAGCAACAAAACAACATTTTCAATACAAAACAAGGCAATATAACTAACTTAAATTGTCCCAATACAACAACACATTCCTATGATCTTTAATAGTGGTTCTTCTCATCACTTATTTTACATTTGCTCATGAAATAGTTCAAACCAAAAAACAATACCACAAACAACATTTCATAGAAACTTTATTTCGCTTTTAGCCCTTAAAACTTACTTTTCAAATAGTTGGCTAGAATTTCCAAAGCTTTCATTTCTGCTTGCCGTGACATCTTGATTTTTTGCTCGACAAAATAACGAGCTCTCTATTGGACTACACTGTTTGCATCCTCATTGCGACATCACCAAGTCGCCGCCGCTACCTCGTCGTCAATAAATTACGTTGATCCAAACATCCCAACCTCCAGAATTTTCAAGGCATTAGCCTTTAAAGAAATAACTTTAATTTTTTTTTTTTACCAAGACTCTTGAATCTTCTCTAAGGTACTCCATGTTCTAGCTAGTATGAATCAACAAGTGCTGCCCAAATTGAAGACCAAGTATGGTGGTGGAGAAAAGAAATAAATTAGAGAGAGAAAGAGGGAAGCTCTTCCTTGTTCACCGAACCCCATCACGCCCACCTTCTGCCCTTCACTTCACCATCCATTTCAGTCAGCAATGTGCAAAGAAGCCAGCAATGTAGGGACCTCTCCTTAGCACAAGAAGGTTGGGTTTCTCTCTTTTTAGCCCTTGCATCGTCGCTGCCGGCTTGTCTCCATTTTGCCAAGTCGTCTCCGCAACGCACTAGGACCCGAGGCAAGCGGATATCCTCCATTCTATCCTATATTGATCATTTGTCGTGTGACAAGAATAGTTTTGTAGAAATCTAAGAACGTTGTTGAGATTTTCGTTTAATCAAAGTCTTGACTACGTTGTTCATTTAATCGGAAGTTTCGACTATGCTACATAGCTACGTTGTTGAGTTTAGTTAGGTCTTAGAGGCATGGATAGTCAATATTTGGCATGTGAGAAGGCTGGAATGGCAGAAATTTTGAAGGAAATTCGTGACTGAGCTGAGGGTGGGTTCAGCTCTAGCCTGACCCAGAAGTTTGCTAATTTTGTACCAACTTATGCAGTGCAAATCTCATGGGGCATTCTTCATGAGAGTTGTCCCTTATTGATTGATTTACGATACACTTCAATTTCATAATTTTTTGATTTTATATGACAAAAATATATTTGAAAAACTTTAGGATTCAAAATCGGTTTTTGGGTCGCTGGACTGACCTCTTTCTGCTTATTATTTTCTACAGATTTCTTGGTTCATAATTATAAAATATGTTCTTCACAAAAGTTGTAGATCACATCCCAAGATACAACATACTAAATTTTCATAATTTTTCGATCTCAATAGGTTAGTGAAATATTTATTTTTCTATTCAATTTTGTCCTGGAGATTTTGACTATTTTGAGCCTAGACTGAAAAAATTATTTAGAATTGTATGAACTGAACTGAACTGGATTTTGAGTTATTCACAAAATATGTTCCTTTAGGTCTTTTCCACCTCATACTAAAGTTTCATAATTTTTGAAGATTGATTACCTAGACAATAGCCATCAACCCTAGAGGCGTGTGAGACGCCTTACGAGGCTAGTCTAGGCCTAGAATGTGGGACCTTCCCCATGATTCACTTAATATCTATATGGATGAGTTTGTATTACTCTAAGGAATGAAAATGAATGATGATTCATTAGATGCATGCTTGAATCCCTGAATGGTAGTGGTGCTAATGTACTTTTAATTGAATTATGAAATTGTTGCATCATGGTATGAATGTGTGATTGCTAATGCCATCGATCCTTGGGATGATGATGCCCTGCGTTGTAGTAGTGATTGCTAATGCCATCGATCCTTGGGATGATGATGCCCTGCGTTGTAGTAGTGATGCTTGGAGGGTAACTGGGTTTCTCTAGATGCCTGGGGGGGGTGTAACGTGGGTCCTTTAGATGCCTCGTGATGCCTGATGGGTGCGAGATACCTAGGGGGAAACAGGATTCCCGGAAGATGATGGCAGCATGAACTTGTATTGATTGTGACTTTGGTATTCCTAAATCGAACTATTGGTAATTTGTTAGGGAAATTTATTACTTATATTGATCAACCGTGTATTTTGAAAGGATCTCAGGTAAGCTATTGTGTATGTGATTTACGAAACTTTCTATTGAGAAATTGGTGGTATAGACCAGTGGACTTTCTACTTGTTGGGTTGTGACTCACTAGTTGTTGACTTCATCTTTTCAGATCATAAGAATGTTGATCCTACTTGCCTCCTCGATGATTTGCTACGGGGTGTTAGTGAACTTCACTTGGGAGGAGGACAGGTTCATGTAATGCGATTTTTCAATATTGTCGTTATTCAGATCAAGTCGAATATGGTTGTTGACATAGGGCCTCCAATGCCGCAGGTTACCCTTGAGTTCATCGAGGTATATGCTTGGGTTAACGAACATACGGGGTCCACTCCTAATATCCTTTGAAGGGTTAGGAGGTGGAGATAGCCCGACGACATAGGAAGAGGTAGGAGGGAACAAGATTTTTGGAGCTCGGAAGATTTTGAGACATTGGGGGCCACTGTTAGACAACCCTTATATAGTTAGGTGGGAAGGGGTGATCGATCTACAGTCCAGTACAATTAGTTTAGTGCTGACCTTTTGTACCTCCCCATAGCACCTCACTTGTTGTCCGATGTAAATGTATAAATAAATAAGAAATGAAGTTGTACTGTTTACAGAAAAATCACGTGTACCCTAGAATTTTCTTTAATCCCTTATGCTTCCTCATGCTTAAGAAAATTAAAATGAAGAAGATAATGGTGATAGTAGTTTTACAGTAGCCGTGACGTGTTGGGATCGTCACACTTGCATTGAGTTAGCATTGTTCAACATGTTTATAAATGTATGTGAAGGTTGATGTGGTCCTTGAAGTAACTCCAAAATAAATTTTATAACTCGACTTGCAAATTCTACATCGACCCATGATTTTAAATATTTGCACTTTGAGCTTTTTCTATACTTGACACATCCACAAAACCTTCTTCTTTCGAGATGCAACCTAGTCCACACTACTCTTCTTGGACTTCTCAACCCACAATGGCATTCATATTCACTTTCGTCTTAGCTTTGTTGACACGAACTTGCCATTTTTCCAACTATTGCTCTACATTGCAAGATTCAGCTCTTAAGTGTGCCCCAAAATATCTTGGTCTGAATTAGGGTTTTAAAAAAAGGAAAAATTGAGCCTGTTTGTCCCTCTTTCTCTTAAATTTTGGGCAAACATGTGTAGCGATATCTAATTCGTTTATATGGAACTTTTACAATGTCGGGTTTCTAGCGGGACATGTCGATCGGGAAAAAAGATAATAAAATATTATTACATCAGATTTTTCACGTTTTAAATCCGTGATGACATCTAAAGTTTTTTTTAATCAAAGTGGCATTTTGGAGTGATTAGTCGAAAAGTATCCACACTTATATTAAGTACATTGTTCTTCTAGTGTACTTCTTCTATTATATATATTATTTTTAGTAATTATCAATAGTAGGAAGTACCCAATATTCTCAAACGACCCCGGGCCTCGGGAAAATTCCGCGGCATCCAGAAAATTCCGAGGGCGCGGCCGAGATTTCTCCTCCTTCCTCTCTCTCTCTCTCTCTCTCTCTCTCTGTCTCTGTCCCTGTGTTGTCGTCTCCTTCTCCATCGCATCCTTCCACTCCATCCACACAACGCCATCGCCAGAGACCCCTCTCTCACCCAATTTCGCTGCACCACACAAACCCATCGCCGCCAGCCGGAACCCATCGCCGGAATTCTCGCCGCCGACGCCGCCGTGTCGGGCGGGTCCCAGGTCCCGCTCCCCCCTGGCCGAGTGCGCCGATCCGAGCGGCCGGAGCTCGCCGGACGTTTCTTCCGTCGGGACTCGGGACCGACTCTGCCCGCTCTCGCGGAGTCGCTGCTGCTCGTCCTCGCGCAATCTGCTCTGACTCGTTGTCGCGAGGAGTTGTTGCGCAGAATTGTGGAGACTTTGCCGAGCTGTAGCTGAGTAACCGTCGCTCTTCGCCCCCGTCGCCTGAGACCACAGCTTTTAAGCCTTTTTTGGTCACGATCAGGTAAAGTGGAGCCCAGGTTCTAAACGATTTTCTTGAATTAGAGTGGGGATTGAGTTGATCTTTACATTTGGGGTGTGTGCCCTCTTTGATCGTGGTCTCGATCGCGTGGAGTAATGCATGCTTAGTCCAATTAATATTTGATCAAACTTAGCTGCTGTTTGGAGTTGAGGAAGATTCTGGAATTTTTTTAATGACGAGAGAAAGTAATGTCATTTTAATGCTAGCTCACCAATTAAGGTTAGGAGGCAATTTCATGCTTTATTACGGTCCGAGTCGCGAATCTTGTCATGAGGTGACGTTAGCCGGATGGTGGGTGTTTGCTGTTTAGATTTAGTTTTGCCTAATTGCATGATTCAAGGAGAATTTCGAGCTTAATTAGGCCTGGTCTTGTTACTAGGTGATAAGGGTCCTTGTGTACTTGTTTGAGTCTAAATTTTGGTCATTAAAGTTCAATATTTTGTGGTTTATTTTAGAGTTTTCGTCAATTTGCGTATTGTTAGGTTAGGGTTGTCATTTTTTGTAATTGCATCAGTTTTTATTAGTGAACTTGGTCATCTAGAATTGCATAAACAAGATTTCATGAAAAGATATCCTTAAAAAGGTGATACTGGTAACAAGTGTTGGCTTAATGTAGCATAAGCAAGTCCTTGTATCTAATATCTGGTTCACAGAGGTAAAGCAATCTCCTGCACTCTAGTTGGCTCCTAATTGGCCTAGACTAGGTTAGTGCAACTCCAGCATGTGACTTATTGCTATCGATGTGATGATCCCTATAGGATGTGGTCAGCAAGAATTAATTATTGGGGACAGACAGACCAGTAAAACAGCATTGGCCACAGATACTATTCTCAATCAACAAGGTCAAAATGTAATATGTGTTTATGTAGCTATTGGTCAAAAAGCATCTTCTGTGGCTCAGGTAGTGAATACTCTCCAGAAAGGGGAGCTATGGAACACACTATTGTGGTAGCTGAAACGCCGAGTAAATCCAAAAATTGCAAGAAATGAGGTTGCATTTGGTAAAGCTTGTGAGTCACATTGAAGCATAAGCACCATGTGGTGAGAGGATTATTTGTGCCCATATACCAAACTACCAATTTGTTAGACCCCTCATGGGGTTTGACTGAGATGGGTTTGACAAAGGTGCTGTCTATGGTGTGATGGGTGAATCATATTGTTTAACAATATGGTAAAGCCTCCAAGTGCAAGCAAGATAGTCTTTAAGTCCTAAATGAATGTTATTATGGTACGATTTGTTGCCGTAAGGTATGATGCTTCAGGGTTCTTTCCCATCATGCTGATAGTTTCTTTTATCATTTTGGGATAATGTGATGATATTTTCTTTTTGGGGTGTAATTGTTTTGACAAGAAATTGGATGACGTTTCTTTCACCCTCCTTATCATTTTAGAATTGTTGGTATATGGTATATGCTGTGTCCTCATCTGAGTACAATGTGATTATGATGTGTGGAGACTGTTTTCAGTGAGACTGGAATTTCTGTGGAATCAAATTGCTGTTTTTTTTGGCCATTAGCTAGAATTGCAATGAACTTCTACATTTATAATTGTGATGGATCAATAATCGTGTAAGTTGGTTTACTTGTTGATTGATTTGCATAATTATCTTATCCATTTTATATTTTTATGCCTGCAGACATTGGGCTTGGGAACTTACTTGTATCATCCTTGATGACTTCCTCTGTGCATGACATTTCAGGTATATTTAATCTATATATATATATGTGTCATTTGTTATTTTTGATGTTTTCTTTTGGAGATTGTGTTTTGTTTTCTGCTAAATGATTGCTGGGGTTCTCTATTTGCTTTTGATTCCTACTTTCTGATGCTGATAGAACAAATTGTTAGTGTTGATAGATTTCTCTGTCTTGTTCTATCAACTGGCTGATCTCTTTGACTCATCAATGCCTGAGTTGGTCGTGAAGTCATTGTATGAGTACTTAAATTCCTTCTATAATTATTATTCTTTAAAACAGGGATCTTTCATCAGATGAGTTCTTGCTAATTGTCCTTTGTGTTTTTAACATACTTAAACTGTGTCCTATACCATCTTATGCATACTCTAGTTATAAATTGAGGTAATGACGGTGGGGTGACCTGACAATGCTATGATTGTCTGTAAGAACAATGATGTCTTTGTTATGACCTAGCTTATGGCATATTATTCTTTCGGTCACCTTGGTACTTCAATGAATGCCTTTGTAAGAACAACTTTTCTTTCAAGGGTAAGGAACTAGGCCTTAGGTTGGTAAAGCTTGAATTTATGAAGTGCCCCAGTAACCTCGTGGACCAGTTAAGATGCAAGCCAAGGCCCATGGGGCTGGTCCCAATGTGGAATGGTTTATACTTGGTGGCGTGTTTAATCAAATTTGTGTTGTGTGCCTTATTTACACTCTAATGTTAGTCCCTTAGTTACTAAACCAACCCATGAGTTGTAAGAATAAAACCTTCCTTTAGTAGACTCCACTTTATTGGGCTTTAAATTTGGAGAATTATTGGGATTTTCAAAATGGTTCCTGATGGATCTCTCACCTACAAGTCTTGTATTACTTGGATTGAATATTATTTATATTGATGGTTCTTGAGGAATTGCTTCTGTTGGTGCATACATCTATGGGCAAAATATCCTTTTTGTGATACAGCCCTAGTTTTGTCATCTGTGCTCGGTAGGCATCAAATGCTTTATATCTTTTGTACTTATCTGACTTCTTTTGGATCCTTAATATGAAATGCATACAGAAAATGGGGAAGCTGATGAACAGCAAAACATTCAGAACAGCATGAGTCTTCCCCTGCAACTGGAGTGCCTCATCCTGGTGTCACTTTGCCCAATGTCCAATATGCAACACCTCCACAACTTGGAGCGGGACATGCCATGGTATTATGTCCTTGTTGCCTCTATAATGTCAATTATTGTCTACTTCATTCTTTTTATTTTCATAATGTTATCTTGTTGTGGAAAGAGTCACAGCTTTCATCTTCCATTTTTCTTCTCCTTCCCAGGTTGCGTTGCCTTAAGTAAATAATGGAAGAAAGAAAGACCTACTGAATCTTACAAATTCAATATAGCATTATGGTCTCAACTGCATAAGATGTGAACCACTGTTGATATAAACCCAGGGCTGGCAGTTTTTTTTGCTGGATGACAAGATGGTATCATATTATACAAACATAGTTTGCCTTTTTTCGGGGGGATGTATCTAGTCTAGTTGTCCAGATTGAGTTATGTCTATTTGGTTTGATGCATCACATGATATCACACGGGAAGCTGTTTACTTTTGTCTTTTGCTGGTGGCTTCTTGTGCCACTGAGTTTGCTTTCTTTCGATGGAAATAGCTTTTGGGTTGTAATCTTTAAAAGGTAGAATAATATAACAGAATGAGTAATTTGGTTGAGGACTGAAATATAAAAATTACATAGTCAAGTGCTTGCTTTTGTTTTAATGTGATTGATGACTGAAATATAACAGGATGAGTGTGGTGTTGGGTCCTGATGTGTGTATTAAGAAGAAAATACTCTAGCCGATAGAAATTTAGACTCTTGACATGGACCAAATGACTTTGTTCTTTTGCAAGCCTTTTGCTGTAGCAGACAGGATTTTTAGGTCAAGCATTTGACTGTGTTGAATGGCTAATGAAGTTCTTGCGGTTGATTATGGTTAAATGACTCAGGTACAAGGGATTTCTGATACATTGAATGGTTATCATCAACATCCTTAGGTTTGTAGAGTTTTCTTGAGACAATTTTGATATTGTCTGTCAATTCTGCTTGAACCCTATCAATTATAATTGTATAGCTCCTGTAAAAATCACTGAGTAGGTACTAACTTGTTTACATCATGATTTAGCAGACGACTGATCTGTGAAGACAGTTTAATTATTCTAAATTGCTATTGTGACCACTGCATGCTGAAAAGGCTTGACTGTCAATCCTTTGCACTGGAGAACTCTGGCTCTATCCTTAATAGCTCTCTCTGTAGCAGACAAAAAGGGATGAGGGGGAGGATTATCAGAGTCTTTAGTCAGTTTTCCCACAATTATGGGTGGGCAAGCCATTGGTTTGCCAATTATTGTCCTTTCTTTCACTGGTATCATGATTATAATCATATTTGCTGTCTTGGCCCCCTTTTATGTTTGATAAATTTTTTGGTTAATTTTTTCCCTCTCTGTGGACAAGTCAGAGTGTGAGTGAATTGCCAGTGAGACTTTCTCCCTTAAAATTGTTTTCAAATGGGTAACTCCGTCCCCATTATTAATGTCTAGTACCTATATTCATAATTTATGTTATTTGGGGTTGAATTAAGAATCGTTCTTATTTTTTGCCTTTCTTTGGCATACTGCTTATACCATGGTTGGGTATTGCTAGATTTGAAAAGGCTTAGGAGTAGTTTTCACTGATGGACTTTGAGTCTGAGACCAACTTCCATTTTTGGCTCATTTCATTGCAGACACCACCTGCTTACCCCTATCCAGACCCTTATTATCGAAGCATCTTTGCTCCCTATGATGCGCAGTCGTACCCACAGCAGCCCTATGGTGCGCAGCCTATGGTATAATGCTTTTGAATATCATATTGCTGGAATCATTTCTTTATTGTATGCAGCAGCATATTCTCTGATGTGAGGACCTTTGATTTCTCATGCATTTGAACGTTTTGATCATCCAAAATTGTTTGCCCAGGTCCATCTGCAATTAATGGGAATTCAACAAGCTGGAGTGCCTTTGCCATCAGATGCAGTTGAGGAACCTGTATTTGTCAATGCAAAACAATATCATGGCATCTTGCGGCGTCGACAGTCTCGTGCAAAAGCTGAGTTAGAGAACAAAGCTCTTAAATCTCGCAAGGTATTTTGTAGTTCAGGTATTAAGCTAGGAATGTAGTTCTGATAGGGTGACTGCTATAAAAGAGTTTAAATATCAAACGTTGAAGGAATTAGCGCCACAAAATGTTTGTAGCTTAGGTATGTGGAGGAGAATTTTCAAGATATTACGTAAGTAGATAGATTGTGATGCCTCGTTTGGATCTTACATGTTCTCTTTTTCTTGTGCTGATTTTGTGTTTTTGTGAGAAAGGAAGGAACAAATTCATGTAAGAAATTCTGTCATCATTTGATGAGATGTGTGCCTTGAGTTGCTGCAACTCAAGCCTCTATTTGTGTTCTTGTAAGTGTATGACATTAGGACTTCAAGTTGACATAAAAGCCTGTGATTAATCAGAAGTTGGATAGCGATTTATTCTTATTATATTTCTTTAGAAAGTGCAGAAATGACTGAAGGAAAGCATTTTATTTAGGAAAAGGACAAGAATTCTTTTCAAGACTGTTTTGTAAGCTTACCATCGGATATAAGAAGGAGAAAACTTTTGTAGAATTCTTTCTACCCTTTGCTGGGTGTGGACAAAACTGATTCCATGTCATGGAGACTGGGTGACTGATTTTTTTTTTCAAAATTCTAAGTCAGAAAAGGGCTTGTTGGTTCCTTTGCCATGGTAATATAGTGTCTGTCTAGTTGCTCGCGTTTTCGCATTGCTTTGCACTAGTGTGAGATACATAGAAGCGTCTGGTCGATCCCCCTTCTTTGGGCTTCATCCAACCACATATATTTGACTAGCATGGAAGCCCCTCAGCAGGAAGAGAACTCATTTTGTCTCGGAGAGTCATACGAAAATAGACTGGCATTATAGGTTTGAGAAATGCAAAATGAATTTTCAATGAGATCACTCTATTAGGGTCTGCAAGGATGGTTAGATCTTTACTCTTTTAACTCTTGCCAGTTGCTTTTTCTCACCCATTTCGTGTTGATCCATTGAGCACTATTTCCTGGAAATTTATATATATCTTGCCTCTCTGTTGTTGTGTATCTTAGTATTTAAAAAGTAACTAGTTTTAGAGTAATTCATTCCAGCTAGAATAAAAGAGGAAAGCAGAAACAAGTTGTTACTTTAAGGACATTGTGATAAGTGAAGTTTATTATCCTGTGCTTACAAAGTCAACATGAGCAAATGACCATTTGAACCACTATATTTCATTTGATTTCTCATGCTTCTCTGAAAGCATTGTTTGAGATGATTATTCCTGAGTTATAAAATATTTTATTCTATGGCATTTGCTCAATATAATAACTCCATCTTGAGTGGTCAGTCATCTTATAATATGCTATTTTCACTGTTCAAGCATCTCTCCATCGCCTGACAATTTCTGTAGTGCTTTGGACTAGTTTGCTGTGTGATTCTCCATGTTTTATTCTGTGTCTCTGACATGTCTCATGTGTAACTTACTTTGCAGCCTTACTTGCACGAATCTCGACATTTGCATGCATTGAGAAGAGCTAGAGGATGTGGGGGGCGGTTCCTGAATGCAAAGAAGGATGAAAATCAGCAGAGCGAGGTTTCTTCAGTGGACAAATCACAGGGAAACATCAATCTCAACTCTGATAGAAGTGATCGCTCCTCCTGAGGTGCAACTTCCTGATCACTGCAAAGTAATCTCTTTTGTGCATGAATCATGCCTGTTCATCAATAGATTTCCCGTACCTAGCCTAGCCTCACTAATTGCCCTTCTCCTCTGCTTGTAGGTCAGTCTCTTTAGTTGGTAGTGTGAATCTGCTTGTAGTTCTGAGGGAAACCTGCTGCATAGATAGTAGTTTCGAGTAGGTCTTGAAGCTGTTATTGCTCGTACCTCTTCTGGCATTAAGAACTAGATGTTCTATTCGGCCATTGTGACCGAGTATGTCGCTAGTTTGAGTTCGTAGAAAGAGAGTCAGTTTGTTCTTGTTACATTATGATGCTCCAGTGGTGTATCCTAGGATGTATTGGTGGTGGTAATGTATCATTAGTCCCTGTACAAATTTATTGTCAAAGAGAACGGGACAATAAGCTAAAATGGTACCGAGCAGTGCTCATGGTTTTGGTTGCACTATGCAAAATGTTACCTTCAGGGGAGGGGTGGATATCAATGTCTATTCTTGCTTTTTCCTGAAGGGACATGCATGTCTGTTGATTTACGAGAGTCCTTTGGGTTCGATCGGCATCTGTTAATAAATAGCTCGTAGGTGTCAAGGTTATGCTTTCATGGCCAAGCACCTGTGGTGAGACGCCCCTCTATTTTAGTAGTTGGGAACCGGAATCTGAGGCGATTATCTTCCGTCTTGTCCACGATGGCTCTCGCTCGTGGTATTTCCCATCTTTTTTATTTTTATTTTTGCAGCTATTTTCCTTACAAAAAGAGGGAGGCTAATGTGAAAGTCAAGACTATTTAGACTTTCGTAATGGCATTCCGGCAAGCTTAAGACTGAAGTCAAATTAGCAGAGGCAAAAAAAGGCGATTGCGACTCTAGAGCGGCATACTTTAATCTCTTCAAAACTTAGAACTTAAATAGTGAGTTAGGATGCTATCACGAATTCAATAGCACTAGACCTTTTGTGTCCATTCTTAGAAGGAATTGCATTCATCCTAAACTATTGCAGACTGAAACGTACGCATTGTGGAACGCGGACAACGCGTACGATTATAAGGCAAACAATAAACGAAGATTTGTTTAAACTCGGGAGCTTACAGATAAAATCATTTAAGAAGTTGGTAGTATCTTGCGCTTATTTAGGTTCATAAATGTTGCAAATGGGCACAAGTCCGCGTATCATAACGTTTATGCCTTCTTTTGAGGCCATCCCAAAAGCTCAAATTTTTGTACAGCCGATAATTATCATGTGTGTGCGAGGAAGGGATAAGGAGATTGTCGCCCCGAGATGCTTTTGAAGGTGGCTAACGACTCATTGGTTTATAATAGAGGATGCGTGAGTAAATTTGGAGCTCCTCCATAGCGCAGAACGACCAAATCGTGTCTCTATATCTCGAGGAATGGCGGTAGGATGGTTTTGTGAACGATTGAAGGATGTGTCGGTGGTTATAATTTTCTGTCTATAGTGTGAATCAATTGAGGTGTTGTGAGTATGCATAACATTCTCAGAATGTCCTGTTTGGGCCAAGCCAGGGCTGATAGAGACTTACGTCAAGGGAGAAACTTAGTGGGCCTTCTCATGGGATAGTAAGCATGACAATAGTTTTGAAATCAAACATTAAATACTGATATTTGCTTTCAAGTTGTGGACTGAATGACTATTTCTGATATGTATAGGGTCATGCTAAAATGATATAATTCATCTATGGCTTTTTACATATATTTTATATTGAACTTGGGCCAAGCGAGGGCTAAAATAATGTGTACCTTACAGAATCTTATGAAAAATGTAATTTTCATTTCATACGGCTTCTCACAACCTTTATAAAAATAACAATGTATCTTTTGATAGGATATTTGCCTCGAAACATATACAAATATAACCACATTCCTTTGCGACAAAATTTAAGTTTCAATCTCTAATTACTCAATTTATACACGGCCAGGAGACAATTACAGACGATGGATACTGGTCGAATTGCTCCACACGTTTCTCCACACTCCTTGTCATAAAAAGATGAAGAAAAAAAAATTCAATTCTCGAATTTGCAAGAGTTTTTGTCCACTCCCCTGTGGTAAGGGAGAGAAACTCGTTAGTTTGGGATTTGGAACAGCAATTCTCTTCTTTTCCTCTTCCCCTTCTTCCGAGAAAAAACCATTCCATTACTCAAACCGACGCAGAGTCTCTCTCTCTCTTTGATCACGAAACGGGATCGACCGTTATCCTTGCGAATCTCTACCGTTCGGAAAACTTCTCCGTTCAGATTAAACGCCCCACAATGTCCGGAGCGTGATGTGAAGAAGCAGAGTTCAAGGTAAGGATGTCAGGGGGGAAAAGTTGCGCTTAGTATCATGAGTTGGGCACTGAAAAGTTTTGATTTTGAACGTCGAAATTTGCTCATCGGTCGATGATCTTTTGTGGGTGTTCTCATTTCTGCAAGCTAGCAGTTCGACCAGTTATGTATACCTGATTCAGACGACTGAAGTGCCTTATTAGTCGTGTAAATGATGTCAGGGGGAATTGATGTTGATGTTGATGTTGATGTTGTGATGTTTGTTCAAAATGGTTGTAATTTGACGTCCACCCAGGTACAAAGGTTCGATTTGTGGTGGCTTTTGGCGTTTTAGATCGTGTGAACTTTTTAAGGTCAATTGTATTGCTGCTCTGCTGCAAAGTGAAGCTTTTAGTGCTAGATGTGGTTGCTGATTAAGCGTCTGCTTAATAAGTTATGGGTCCTGTCATTTTCGTATCCTTCATTTGCTATATTTGGATTTACTTTCTAGGTTGCATCCTGTCATTTCATGTACATGTTAATGAGTCATCTCCTGCGTTGCTGGACCTACCTCAACAGATTATAGTCCAATAATCTAAAAGGCGGTACATGAGGGGAAAGCTTAGGTTGTTTTCTCCTATCACCTTGTGCTTCCTTTTAAACCTTTACTGGTTTTCTTTACCATGATATATGCTGATAAAGTGATAGCAGTTTTCTTGTGCCATTTTTAATGGAATACTGTGTGGAACTTATATTGCATGGACTACCTAAAGAGTAATCTTTATCTCGAATGCCTAAGGATTTTTTGGGTTCCTGGATTCTAACACCAGTAATCATAGCTGTTCATGCTGGCTGTCGTTGGTTTAGTTGTGTTACAACTTACTAAGTCTAAGAGGTCTTTGTTCGATTCTTATTTGCCCATCCCACCTTACCTGTCAAAAATAATAATGGATTGCTGAATTTGATGATTTGGGCTTTATAAAAACCAAGATACATGAGAAGAAGATGATTGATTGTGGTTCTATCATATCCTGAACTGTATGGCCTGGTTGTTAATGTCAAGTTACCATTTCTTTCTCAAAATGAAAAATTGTGAGCAGTTCCATGTTATATGCCCCTTATTTGAATTTTTCTCAATGTGCAGAAGTTTTTACACTCTATCATCAATGGAAGAATCAGAGAAAGAATCAATAAAAGAGGCATCAGTGGAGGTTTCTCAAGAGTTCAAGACCCTCATTAATACAGATGATGTTGATTCCCTTAAGCAAATACAGCACCTCATGTACACACACTCTCTCTCTCTCTCTCTCTCTCTCGGTGGGATGTTGTAGTTTCTTTCTTGGAGCTGGCATACTGCATTTTATATTTATTGAGAATTTGAACAGTAAAAGTGGAGCGGTGTATGTTGAATTCTGTGTCTCCGTGAGATCTTGTAGTTTCTTTCTTGGAGCTGGCATACTACATTTTACATCTATTCAGAATTTGAACTATAAGAGTGGAGTGGTGTATGTTGAATTCTGGAACTTAAGCGATGCCTAGTGGAATGTTGCATTAGGAATTAGGAAATTTACCACACAAGTAGGTCTGCCAAGGAGTTAGTATGGGTCAATGTGAACCAAAAACAAATAAATATGAGGAATGCACAGAAGAGGTCCAACTTCTGGATTTTCCTGAAAAATAATTTCGTTTCCAGTGAAGGAAAAGCTTCACTTTTGTTGGAAATTTTTAGTCAGTGAAAGAGGTATGTCTGTACTGGTGTTCTTCACTATGATCTATCTATATAGTTGAATCCTTCCACTTGGTAAATATCCTGCATTCTCCCTTATGTCTGTCTCATCATATCTTGTCTATGAAAAAGAAAGCTACCTCAGGTTCATTCAAATTGCCATTTTTCTTTATTCCTAGTCATCAATGCATAGAGACAAAGGAGAATAAGTCAAATCAAGTGAAACTTTACACATTTGATGTGCTTTTTTTTTTTTTTTTTTATTCCTATGATTATTTACATCAACTGTTTACACAGTGGTAGCAAATTGATGATAGTTACAGAAGTGCATCAACAACTATTACATTTGTCAAAATAATCTTACATCTTTTACTTTCAATATATAAAAAATACTTTTGCTTCTCCTTTGGGAAAGCTTCTGATTTGATTTGAATGTTTAGCTTCTATGATAAACATGTACTTTCCACCCTTGGGCAAACAAGGATGATAACATAAGATTCTTGTGGAAAAATGAGTGCCTTAATTATCTGGTTCATAGGAAACTAGGATGATAATTCATCATAAGATGGTTGTGGAAAATTAAGTTAACAAACTATCTAATTCATAGGAAATGCTCAAATCCTTAAAGTGGATGTTCAAAGTTAGATGATCAGTCCATTTGAGTTTCAGTATTTATGATCTAACGCAGTATTATGGGTCATTTTTGTGAACTAAGGTTTATACATGCGATTCTTTATGCTGGGTCAACTATGAAAAACATGCACTTTTAACTATCATCCGAATGCCTGATAGAATGACCGTTTAGCTTTAGATATGTCTTTAGGTAGGCTAGTTCCCATTTAGCAAGGCCAGAAGATTTTGTAAAATGAATTGAGTAATAAAAAATAGAGTCAAGCTAGAGTGGAAAAGGAGAAGCAGATGAAGTGATAAGAGAACTAGACATTCTCTTCTTGGGGTTCCAGTTCAGTGTAAAGAATGCTAAACCTGTTGGAAGTGGACTCACACTTCTTGTATTTGTTCAGCTCACTTGATTACAAATTGGAGCCTGGGCAATTCTGCACTACTTAGGATCATGTTCTGGTTATGGTGATTTCTTTATCATTTAAGGCTTTTTGCTGCGTGAGTTCAAAATCTTTAGACTAGTATAGAGGATCTGATCTTCTGGGTGGACATCTAAGATAAATTGGAAATAAGTGGCTTCAAATGTTGAATGACTCTGTAAGACCAGAAAATTATCTTATTGGAGACATTCACATATATACGTTGATACATATAGGTTACCTGTAATATAGATAGTTTCATAAGTACATCAGTATGTGCATACTTTCAAAATACATTACATACCTACATACATGCTATATATTTGTTCCATGAAATGATCCTGGCCAGTTACTTGGCTGGTTATGGGAGATTTCTGTGCTTACCTGTTTTTCTAACCATTGATAGTTAAAAGAATGAGGGCTGTCTATGTTTAGCATAATTAATTTAGATTAATCATATCTGTGTGGATGTGCTATATAAGTACATATGCTACTGTTTTCCTCACTGTGGATGACTTGCGACATGCTTGTCCCCTTTTAATCTTTGAATGGGTTACTTGTTCCTTTAGATGGATTGCTTATGTTGGTAAAATTCTTCTGTGGGATGACGTGTGGTGTAGTTCTTACCATTTCATCTTTGGACTGTCTGGTTGCTCTAGATGGATTGCTGATTGTAATATTATCTTCTTTTGATGGTTGTTTCCTGTTTTGTGGTTCAAATTGCAGTTTGGGAAGGCTACAGGACAGCAACGCGGTGCTCTCACATTTTAATGAATATTCTGAGAATTGCTTTAATGAGGTTTCAGGTGATTTCTCCAAAAATACCCGTCTCTTGAGGTCCATGAAGTCGGACCTTGACTACATCTTTCAGAAGCTAAGGTACATTATTATTATCTCTGGTTGCATTCTTATTGTCGTGACATGCTGGCTAATAATTGGTTGTCTGGATTTTTTAAGCTTTAAGTTATGATATGCTTCATTTTAAAATTTCTTGGACAATGAATTGATAATTTGTTGTCCAGGAGTATCTTCACTTCTCAGGGACGTTTCAATTGTGTGTAAACAACTATTCTTTTTGTAGTTAATTGAGGGTATACTGCTGAAATGTCTCCAACCAAAAAAAAAAAAAAAAAAAAGCACCATAAGGTGATTAGTCATTTGGTTCACAGCTGATATACATATTGCTTGACAAATCATTGGGAACACATGCCTGCTGTACTTCATCCGGTTCTTTGCTTTGTTGTATATGTCATTTTATCCTGGCCATGTGATCTAAATGTTTGCTAATGTTCATGTTGGGAGTCAATTTCTTGTGCCTAGTTATGTCTGCTCCTGATGTTTCCACTTTCTTTTAATAACTTGTAGCCCATTTATTGATGAAGATGTTACTTCACAATCGCTCAAAACACATTTAATAACTTCACATGACAAAACAAGCATGTTTACCATAAAGAGCCTATAAACTGGTCTTCCTCAACATGATTGCTATAGTATCTGTGTTATATTTGCTCACTTGTTTGACTTTGCTGTCAACAAATTCTGTAAAGAATGCAGATTTCATCAGACTATTTTGGGATATCTTCTAGAAATTGCTAGTCATGTTCTTTAAATGAATTGCTAGGTTATGATCAAGGTACTCACTCTGGTCTAACTTCCTATTGACACTAAAGACTAAAGCTTAGATTTTCTACTTAGTGTCATTTAAGTTGATCAACAAAACATACATGCTGGGATGGGAAGAACTGACCATGCCTAGGCGTTCTGTATGTTCTGCCTTCCCAATTTTCAATGAAACGCCAGTTCACATGTCTGTCTGTGCTTCCACAGTGAAGGGAGGCAACGGTGGAGTTGATGATTAAAATTAAGGCTTTGTTTTTACCAGGTAATAATAGGGTTTCATCTGTTTCTGGATCGAATATCTGCTGATAACTTGGGAATTTGATGAAAGTGCGTTGTCCATGCTTAAGGTTTTAAAGAAGGGATTGATAACGTAAAAAGCATCTGCGAGCTGAGACAAGTTGTTTATAGTACAATACTAAATTAAAAAGTTTTGAAAGAAAAAACTTAAAATTGAAAGGGAAAATAAAGTTCATTTTATGTGATAGTCTGATATGCAGATGCCACTATATTGGTATCTAAGTCATACTCCACTTTTATTAAGTTCCTGGATCTTTTTAGCTGTCATTCTTCTCTCTTAGGTGCTGTTGATTGAAGGTAGTGGAGTGGAATGGAATGGAATCACGGTCATTGGAGTGGGGTTCTTTCAAGTAGGATTCTTATTGTAAAATCCATGTTTACCTTGCATAATAATAGGACATGACTTCTTTGTTTAATTTTCAAAAATTTCGTGAGGAGCACAAGTTCACAGTTCTCATAATTAATAATGAAAATAAGAACACTTGCAAAATTTCACAATGAGGAGTATGAACATATAAGGGGCAACCTAAATTTTGATGTTATCTTTGATTGTATTTTTTTAGTGGTAACTGATGAAATAGATAAGCTAGATAAACAGTCATATTGACCTTCATCCGAAGTGTGCAGCAATTTATGACGACTACTTGGCCTTTTATACTTGAATTCCTACTGTACATTGCACATAGATTTGGTTGGAGCTTGTCAACTTCTTTCTGCAATTAAAAAGATGAAACCTGTTGTATTTTGATATGAGAGATGAGATTTCTATAATGGAATTACATAATATCTTCAGGAGGGCAATCTGATCTCAATTTTTTGTAGGAATCCCATTTATAATCTTAGTTGCTTAGCACATTTTTGACTTGTGATTGATTATTTTGGGACCTTCTGTGTGTGCTTCATATACCTAGAATCCTCTCAGATATGTTTGGTAATGTTTCTTCCCCGATTCTATGGAATGGTTGCCTCCGATGAGCTCTTGAGGTTAAATTAAAGATCTTTTTTCTGCATGTCGATGAACTGATCTAATTTTCTTTTCTTTTTGTAATGCCAGGAGTATGAAGTCAAAGCTTTTGGCCACGTATCCTGATGCATTTTCTGACGACTCTAAAGGAGAAATAGTTGATCGTAGGCCAGACCTCGAGCTGTTGCAGTAATTACGATAATTTCTTGAAACAAGTTTGTGTTTGTCTATTGGAGAAGAAGAGCGGAAGAAAAGCTTATTGATGCTCCAATTGTCTTCAAGTCGATGTCTCTATTTCCTTTCCTCCTTTTATCGGTTGCTCTTCTGCAGGTGAATCAATATGGCAAGTTCTGCATGGGAGCATCCTGTTTGTTTGTGGTCTATTCACGAAAACTGCTAATTGAGAGATAAAATGCCATTGCAGTTGCTTCATCAGTGCATATGAAATGGTTACCCAGCAGCTTCGTGGTTAGGAAATCCGCTTTATGTTTGAACTGTTCGTTCCATGTCGGGCATGTGAGAGAGCTGACAGCTGATTGAGCGATGCAACAGTGAAACTCATGTATCTGAGGGAAATGAAGTATACTAGAAGTCTGATGAACGCTTTTTTAGGGGCGTGTGAAATTGCGTGACTCATGTCTTATTCTGTCATGACCGGTTATTGAGGGTCGCTATTTCGGGCGATGGACATGGTGCAGAGTCGGGTCGAGTCGTATATGGATTTTACTTAATGGGATGCGCCAGATTTGAAGGCTATATGACAGGATACATGATGTACCCGGCGAAGCATCTCTAGTCTGGTAAGGTGTTATAGGCTGTCGATACCAAATGTATGTTCCAAAATGAGCTGAATGTCACCGGTGGGACTGGGAGGAAAAGACTTTCGAACCGTCTGAGCTTAAATGAAAAAGGTCATACACATTGTAATAGCAAACGGCTGGGGTGCATACTTCCATGTGTTTCCACAAGTCAGCAAATTAAATTTGCGCATTCTCATGAGATCTCAAGAGCGTGGATCAATGGGTTTCAATAACGGTCATTATATTCTAATACAATTGTCTATAAAATTCCCCTGAAAAGTTGATATATATTGTTATTTCTATTTGTAGTGAGAGATTTTTGAACTCGAACTTTGTTATATCAATTCTCAAAGAGGTTAAATTTTACCACATTGCATGATTGAAATCTAAATTTCCTTGGTCAACCACAAATTGCATGACTTGACAACGACGACCCAAAAAATGTGTCAAAATGGAATTTTGATTCCTCCCTTTGGAATTATTCAATCCACTTTACCATAACACCCCAGTCAAGAAAAGAAACGGAAAAAGTCAACTCCACTGTTTAATCTACTTTTCGTCCTCTTTCTTGGAGAAGAGTTAAGAATAATCAACTGGCAAACGCCAGACGGAAAATAAAAAAAATGGCACAAACAATGAGCTGAAATTTTTCCAACCAGACGGTTTCCTATAAAACCTCCTATGCTTTTACGATATTTGATAAACCCAAATTAACTTGAGTCTGAGAATTGAAAAAGAGAAGATGGAGGCGTTGAAGCTGAATGGGGAAGAGCAGATGCAGAGAGCGTTCGGTTATGCAGCGAGGGACTCTTCAGGAGTCCTTTCTCCTTTCTCTTTCACCAGAAGGTTTGCATCTACTTTCAACTTTTGATAATCCAGGACACGAGCCTGAAGACCTGGCTATTGCTAACGCATGTTCTGCGTCGCAGGGCCAACGGAGATCATGACATTACCGTGAAGATCCTATACTGCGGAATTTGCCATTCCGATCTTCACATCATTAAGAATGAACACGGGATTTCGAGCTACCCTATCGTACCCGGGTACGTCTAGGCTTCCTCCGCTTGTTCTGAATATTACTTGAGGTAATTTGGGAGCTTGTTATACTCACATAATAACTTGCTCCATAATTACCAACAGTAGAGATTGTAAAGGCAATATGCTGCTTTAGAATTAAGGAAGTTAAAGAGGCAATAATCTTCCCTTTAATTAACCAAAGTCAATTTCTGGGTTTTCGACTTTTTTTTTTTTTTTTTGAGTCCTCAAAAAATCTCAAACTAGTATGCTCGCGATAAATTTATTGTCCGTTAATTTTTGTTTAATTTTACAGTCAAATTATTAAGTTGGATGACACATGACAATTGATTAATATACCGGTTTAAGGTTTTACCCTCCGTTTGTCACAAGTGTACCGATTTATGGTTTTTCAGAATTAACATAATTTAATGGAAATTAATGGAGGGTAAATTTATCACAAATGTATTAATTTGGGATTTTTGGTAGAGAAAAATTAATTTGGATTAAATTAGTTATAAGGGGTAAATTTGTCATAAAGATATTAGTTCCGGATTTTTTTGATATTAATTTTTTTTATGGGTTTATTATAGCCATGAAATTGTAGGAGTGGTGACTCAAGCTGGGGGCAAAGTGAACAAATTCAAAGTTGGAGACAAAGTAGGCGTTGGTTGCCTAATTGGTTCATGTGGAGAATGTGACAACTGCCATGGAGGGTTGGAGAACTACTGCCCCAAGCCGGTCTACACGTACACGATCTTCGAATCCGAGGGCGACACCAAATGCTACGGCGGGTACTCCGACATCCTCGTCGTCGACGAGCACTTCGCGGTCCGGATCCCCGATGCCATTTCGCTCGCCGGCTGCGCTCCCCTACTCTGCGCCGGGATCACGGTTTACAGCCCCATCAGGCATTTCGGTTTGGACCGGCCCGGGAAGCGTATTGGCGTCGTGGGCCTGGGAGGGCTGGGGCATCTGGCGGTGAAGTTCGGCAAGGCGTTCGGCGCCGAGGTCACCGTCATAAGTACTTCGGAGACCAAGAGGCAGGAAGCGATCGAGAAATTGAAGGCTGACTCGTTCATACTAAGCCATGATATGAAGCAAATGCAGGTATGGAAAGATTAAAAAAAAAAAAACACAGTGAAGCAATGAATTATTATTACAAATTATATGTTGACCATATAAAAAAAGTTTGTCTATACAATTTGACCATAACAGATAAATGCATTGAAATTTTCTCCCTATAAAATGAACTTTGATCAATCTAAACTTAAACAAGCCAAGAGAACTTCTGCTAATTACTTCATGTATACACATTTTCTTTTTTATTTGTGTTTTTATTTGATTTGATTTGAGAAATTATAGGCTGCAATCGGCACAATGGATGGGATCATCGACACGGTCTCGGCAACGCATCCATTGAAGCCGTTGTTGGATCTACTGAGAACGGATGGGAAACTCATCATGTTGAGCGCACCTGACCTGGAGACCCCTGCTCAAGTCCCACTCTTTCCATTATTTGGTAACTTTGGAAATATTCAAATCTCTCCTTCAAAGTTGCTTCTGCTTCACAAGTGAACATTTCTTTTTAATTGGTCTCTGATTTTATTCTATTTTAATTATTTGAACTACTTTGGTCCATCTTAGGTAAATAAGGTCCCAATGCTTTAACCCATTTTTCCCGAATAATCGGAAATTCGAAAATGCAGGGCGGAAATCTTTGGTGGGAAGTATGTGCGGTGGAATCAAGGAGACGCAGGAGATGATGGATTTCGCAGCGGAGCACGGCATAACGTCGAACGTGGAGGTTGTCGCGATGGATTACGTGAACGAAGCCATGGACCGACTCGCCAAAGGAGATGTCCGATATCGATTCGTCATCGACATAGCCAATACGCTCACCAATCTTTGATTCCGTGTCCACGTTGCCTCTATGTTATTATTTGGTATGTTTTAGTAGATAGAGTGACGAATTATTTTGATACATTATCGGGTTATGCGATCCTTCTGAATTAGTAATTTACAAGGTGAACCCACCTATGTAACTTAAATAGTTTGCACTCGAGACATGGATCCAACTGCAGATGAGGAGTCTCAGTTTATCCCTAAGATTAATTACTTTCAATCAGTTGAAAAAGAAATGTCTTGCTAATGTACAATTTATCACTAGAAACCGGGACTTATATTCGGTCATTGGGTGTTTGAATCAAAGAGATAAATTCTATTTTTGGTCCTCTAGCATAAGGCCATTTTCAGGTGAAATCTCAATTTTCAATTATCTAATCAGAGTTATTATATCGTATGTAATTTATCATTGGCGATCGAATCTGAATCACATTGTCAGGGCATCATATATTGGCTCCGGCCAGCAACTCCGGCCGGAGCTAATTTAGAAGAACACATAAAACATATATTGTCCGGTTTCCACTATATGAACGAGTCTTTACGTTATCAGAAAAAAATGAATAGATTTACATGCATTTGGAAAAATAAAATAAAATAGCTACAAGGTGGTCATACGAGATTCAACCATATCGCAATTGATCTACGATGCACTGAGCCCCCACCTGACCTCGAACAAATCGGCTTGTCTGCTGAAACCATGATGATCAACTATAGTGCCATCGATACCCCAAATTACATGAAAATAATTCTGCACAAGACTATTAGCCAAATTAATGATCGTAATAATCATTGGACAAAATTACATGAAAATGAAGAAAATAACCGCAATTTTGCTGCATTATAGCGATCCATCGCCGCCTTGAACTTTCGACTACTTCATAAGACCTAGATAGAAATTAGTCTTTAATAATTTTCATCCATAAAGATTTCAATAATCCATTCTAACAAGTTTTCGGTATATTTGCGAAACGATATATTACCTTGTCATTTGCCCCAACAATTTTCTCTCGTGCTTCCACAAATAATTAACTGATGACTCTGTCTTCCTTCAAAGACCTTCCTCTCTCCTCCACTACATATGTGACTAAACAAATTAATCCCTTTACACAAGGCTCGTGATATTTCCACACCCCTAATAACTTTTTCCACAACTATTACACAAGTACATCACGTACTAAGTCATAAAATTGTTGTGGAAGAAGTTATTATTGTCATGAAAGAACATTTTCTAGTTCTTAAATTGTGGAAGAAATTATTATTGTGAAAATACCATTACCCATTTAAGTAATAGAATCGATTTTGTCTTGTCCCTCTAAGCACTTTTTAAACAATGTGAACACCTATTATTTCATCAATTAGCACTTCTACAATCATCATCCTACTCATGAACCACCTTATAATTCCCACAATAACATAACTATTTAATCCACATATCATAGTTTTAAGACTTAAAAGTGAACTTGCTTTGGTGCTTTAAACTGAATTTCTAACAGCGACAAGTAGAAAATTGCTCAGGAAAGAAAAAAACAGAAAAAAAAAAAAAAAAAAAAGAATATAGAGGAAGAAGAAACTAAAGGAACTTTTACCTACTGTAAGGGGAGGAGATAATTATTTTCTTTCTAGAATTGGCTGTTGATATCGTCCACTCTATTTCTTGAGGTAAAGTTTTGCCATTTGGAAGAGCGGATGTACTGAACATGAATTCTGGCCTTCCCACGTGTCCCGAAGACGGGGATAAAACAACTTTTCCTGAAGATGATTTGGCACAACCAATTGCCACAGCTCCTTTAATTTTGATAAATCAGGCAACTCTTTCAAGGAACCGCATCCCAAAAAAACCAACGAATCTAATGATTCTAATTTCTCCAGACCTCGAGTCTCCATTAGCCCAGGGCAACCATTCATACTCAACACTCGGAGCCCCTCTAATCTCGATACCAAAAGTCTCTCAAGCATTGCAGTATCCCTCAAATACAAACTACGGAGTTTCTTCAGTTGCTGTCCAAGCACATCATCAAATTCGACTTCCCTCAACTGGCAATCATGAAGGCACAAATGGGACAGATTTGTCAAATTGGAAAAGAGTGACCTTCCCATGGGTGACTTCACGTCACATAGAGTCAATTCTATAAGACTGGATGGAAGCCCGACTAGAGATTGTGAGTCAACACAAGTTATCTCAAGAATCTGAAGCCGCGAAAGAGTAGCCAAATTAATCGAAGGAAATGTGTCATCTCCAATGACAAGTGTCAATCTCTCCAAATAAGATAATCCTTCGATCCACTCTATCTTTGGAACTCCTTGTCTAAATTCCGACAACCTAAGAGTGTCGCCCCGTATATGAAGATCGACTAAGTTAGTCAGGTATGAAAGGTCAAGAGCTGTCCACAACAAATGAGATGAGATCTTTAACTCCTTCAAACTCACAGGGAGCTTTGGCAACTGTTCAAGTTCATCACATTGATCCAAAAGAAGTTGTTGGAGATGAGAAAGCTTATTCATAGTTGCGGGCAACCTCTGAATCTTGCTCTTTGTCAGCCCTAGCTTTGTTAAAAAGGATAGACCCCCAATTTCAGTTGGAATTTCTCCCTCCATATTTTCACAGAAGCTAGCATATAGAGCCGTAAGATTCTCTAGCATCCCTATGGCTTTTGGTAGCTCTCTAATTGCACAATTGTTTAGACTTAAAATCTCCAACCGTTTGAGATTTCTAATAGAAGCAGGTAATTTTTTGATTTTCGTCATGCTCAAATCTAGTTCAAGCAGAGACACTAATTTTCCCATTGTGCTTGGTAGCTTCTTTATCGAAGTTCCAATAAGACTTATCCACCTCAACATTTTAAGATCTCTGATGGAGTTTGGAAGTGTTTTAAGAAAAGAACAATAATCTAAAGACAAATACTCTAGACGCGTCATTTGTCCAATGGAATGATGAAGTTCTTGAAGGTGCATCCCTCTCATTCCTAGCTTTGACATTGATTTTAGACTACCTAATACAAAAGGCATTGGATAAAGTTCGCAACCATCCCTCTTTGGGGATTCGCAAGAGATGATTTCGAAGTGCTTCAGGTGCTCTAGTTTAGAGAGAGAGCCATCAACCACTAGCAAGTTTGTACTTTGTTTAATAACCAATCTCTTCAAATTCGAACATCTCGAGAAGTCGGGAGTCCTTTTTAAGCCTAGGTAAGAATTGATTTCTATAACTTTCAAGTCCTTGCTCATCTGAAAAAACAAATCAAGAATCAACCAAGTCAATAATGGCAAATTGGTAAGTTTGGTTAGCGAGACAAACACAAGAAAAAGGGCAGAAGGACACTAAAAGTGTCAAAAATTGTGAACAACACTCACGGTAGTGCCAAAAGTTTTTTTGGATCATTTTAGTGCCACATTTTTTTTTCAATGATCACTTAAGTGCCAATCTCGATCTTGGTTGTCGGAAATCCAACGTAGCTATATTTTAGTAATTTCTCAATCCTAAGTGGTTTGCTGATATACTTAGTCAACATATAATCCCTTAACAACATTGTTTAAAAGTTGTGAATAGTGATCATTTAAATATCAAATTTTGTTTAAAGTGATTGCTTCAGTGCTAGTTATTGTTAATCAACGATTACTTTAGTGTCAAGTACACCACGTGAAAATGCCACGTGGGCTGGAGTTTTTAAAAAATTTGCCAAGTCATATTATAATTTTAATTATAAATGCTGCATAATTAATTTGGTCAGAATTTCTCGCCGTTAGCACTTAAGTAGTCGTTTTTCCTCCAATTTAGCACTTAAATGAGCTTGGCGAAAACTTTTGATACTAAAGTGAGTGTTGTACATAACATTTGACACTTCTAGTGTTCTTCTGCTTAAGAAAAAGTAAACTGGACGGTATGATGTTTGTACCAGGCATGACCTCCATCCGGCCCAATCTTCAGTAATGTTAATTCCCGAAAGCTTGAGCACGACTAACTTCTCAAGACACAAATTCATCACGTTTAGTTCCGAAGGGCACTTACTCCAAGAGAGCCATGTTAACTTGGAGAGAAGATTCTTAAAGTCCCCTACCAAGTTCCCGCCCTCTAATTCCAAATATCTTAGATTGGGCAACTTTGAAAATTCTTCACTTGTGAAACTGTGCTCTTTGTATAGTCTTGTTAATCTGAGTGCCACAACTTTGTCTGTCCCCTAGTAATAGGAAAAACATATGTGAACATTTGAACTGGATGACAAACATTGTGTTGCACAAGTCTAAGGAGCTTCATTATATTCATTAATGAAACATGCATTACTGTTTTGTTCATATAGATTTAAATTGACCATAAGAAAGAGTTAATCAAGTTAATCTGACTGGCTCATACAATTGGATGGAGTTCTCTACATTGTGTAAAGCATAGTAATGTTTCTATTCCATCAATTTAAGCCAATTCCTATCGCAAAATGATAACAAAAAGACTTTATTATCACTGAGCAAAACCATTTGATAGAAAATGTTGCCTCCGCATTCAATTTTGCAACACAAAAACTCTGCAATGGTTTTGCAAGTTAGAAAAAAGTTGCCAAACCAAATTAAAAGAAGTCTCTTGAGTTTATAGCCCCATTCCGACTCTATGCACCAAAATCTGCTTGGTCTGGAGTGTGTGGAAGCTCGATTTACTCTAGAGCATCCCCTTTTAGGTTTCCCTTGTGTTTTATTACAGGATGAAGACAAGAGCTAGAAAGTCTTACTTGTTTTAGGACTTGTTGCTGATTCTACAGAATAAAAGAGCAATGTGAAAAAAAGATCTGCTTTCATAATAGTAAACATATTCAACCAACTTCATAAAAGTCTCATATATTGTTTGAAAGCTCTACCGGACTCTACATAAAAGATTGCATACTACAATCAATTACAAAATCTATTACCAAAATTCAGGTAAGGAGTCTCATTGCCGAGTAAAAGGAATAAAATCAGCCTTAAATAGCTTTGATAGCTTAGGAAGTCACAATTTGGATTTGTTCCCGTATAATTTGTTGAACAATAACCTTGTGTTTAAATGTATTTATGAAGTGTTTGCTACTTTCACGTTGTAACCTTTTAGATATGTGATATGTAACGGAATTACCATCATGAGTTCTTATACAAACCTTTTTCTTTTTCTCTTTTCCATAGTAAAAGTTAAAAAAAAAAAAAATACCGGTAAGAAACTAAAAAAACATATCGGTAAGAAACTAACTCCACAACCTTTGAAAAATGCATGGTTGATTTTTTACCTAAAGAAAATAGTAAGGTGACAATAGCTTACCTCTTTCATCCGAACCACATCAAAGGCAATCTTGGGCTCCCACAACCTACTACAATTCCCTGGAAAATTGACATCTTCGCACCGAACAATTTCTCTTCCAAGATCTCTAAGTTGATTATGCATCCATAATGTATCATCTTTTGTTATCCTTAACAAAGACATACGACTAAGGACAAGTAGTTCTCTCCTTGGAAAATAGTTGGAAGCTTTCCACATATAACACGGGTGGAGTCTATCTTTTCTAATGAAGAAACATGCGATATCAAGAAAGATCTCTATTTGATGAGGCTCTAACATGTCATAACTGATTTTTAATTTATTGAGGACAACTTGGTTGGGCACCAACTCTAATTTTTGCAAAGTGCCTTTCCAAAACTTTTTGCTCTCGCCATAAAGTGAGGAACCGATAATCTCAAGAGCTAAAGGAAGTCCACTTGTTTTGATGGTAATTTGCCTTGAGATATCAACAAAGTCATGTGGTGGTAAGTCCATCCCGAAGGCATGTTTACTAAAAAGCCGAAGAGCATGGAAAAAATCCATTTCTATCATTTTATAGATTTGAAACTCTTGAGAATGTGCTTGGAAACTACTCTCTTTGTCCTTTTCTTTGATTGGCAAAAAGTTGATGTCCCTTGTTGTAATGATGATTCTGCTTCCTGGACCAAACCAATCACTCTTTCCAGCTAGCTTAGAGAGTTGATCCCTCTTATCCACGTCATCAAGAATAAGGAGAACTTTCTTATCACGAAATCTTTCTCTAATTGTGTTAATCCCTACATCAATAGAATTGTGGATCCCTAGAGATCCACCTTGGAGAATCTCTGATAACAATTGTTTCTGTAAGTCAACAATTCTTCCTTGTTGTGCAAATTCACGAATGTCTGAAAGGAAGCTACATCCTTGAAATTGACTAGACATTTGATTAAAAATAGCACTTGCAAGAGTTGTCTTACCGATACCGCCCATTCCATGGATGACCAGGTAGTGAACATCATGAGAACCTTTGTTTAACATGTCCATGATAGCTTCAACATGATCATGGATCCCGACTAAATGATTAGGTAGATTTCTCATTCTTTTCATCAGCTTGGTCAAAACCTCATCAACGATAGTGTTGATGATTTCACCGTGCCTGCCATATTGACATAAGATTCTTATGGTGAAACATATGGCAAATGAGCTATTGAGTTGAGGAATATTATAGACACGAAACTAATCGGATTTTTAAATGGGCTTCTTTAGTAAAAAGGAAATCTTGACTAATGAAAAATTAGATATATACTCTATTTGGATGAGTGATTCGATAACATAAGATAACAATTACCAGGAAAAAGAAAACAAAAATGGATGAACCAATATGCTGTGTTTGGTGGGGTGTAATTAATATAGAAAAAAAATGGGAATTTTTTTTTATTCTTTGTTATAATCTCACTTTTCATTGCTAGGGCCAAAAATGAACAAAAGCAGATTCCAAAGTCATACTCTTACCCTTTGTCCTTCATGCCCCATCCCTTGATTTTTGAGACCTTGGTCAAAGCTTCCTTCCATTGCCGAATCTGATTGCGGCTGAACTTCTTCTCATGCTTTTTCAGAGCATTGGAGTACAATTGAGTTTTGAGCTTTACATCGTCGGGATTTACGTCATAAAAAATGGGTAGGATCACTTTGTCATTCGCTTTGCTCGAGCACTTCATCATGTGTGTGAGCTCACGAAGACACCACTTACTTGATGCGTAGTTCCTAGAAAAGACAGGCAAATATATTTTGGAGGATTCAATGACACGCAGAAGTTCACCTTCAATCTTTTTGCCCTTTCGGATATTTTCATCATCTCTGAAAACTCGAATTCCAGCTTTGTCTAAGGAGTGATAAAGGCAATCGGTGAAGTTGAGGCGAGTATCGGGGCCTCTGAAACTCAAAAACACCTCGAATTCGGCCCCCGATGACGAATTGCCGTCATCGGCAGTGGACATGGTCGCTGCGTCTGGTGAGTCCCTCTTTCTCTTCATTCTCCTTCAGCAGCTCAAAATCTTCACCGGGTTGGATCGCAACGGGACGTGCAGCCCTTTCTGGATCTGAGCTGGATTTCTCAACAGGACTCAGCAAAGCGCCAGAGGCAGGAGAATTGCAATGCTCTTTCGCTTTCTTTCTCGGATTTGTTTGCCTTTTTCTCTTTTTTTTTTTTTGCCCGGCACCGAAAGGATTAGGAACGGCGACGGCTTTAATAAGTCAACGGAATTCCTCCAAAGCGGTTGGCAATAAATAAGGTTGCTTTACACCGTTCCTTCTTGTGCGCTAGGACCTCGTATCTAGAAGTAGTGGTTAGACATTCACATAGATTTTCGCGAGGGACGCTTGGCTAGAAAGACCCTCTGGTCACACAAAGATCTTGGAACGGGGGGAGGTTGGCTCATGATCCCTGCTGGGTCTCGTCCCCCTTCCTCGGGCGGGGGCGTGCGTAAAGAGAGAAAAAGGAATGATGGGCTGGGCCTCTCTTTTATATAATTTCCGATGGGCCCAAAGGAAAGACGAAAGAATAGGCTGGAAGAGAAATAAAAGAGTGGGCTGAAAAGGAAATAAAAGAATGGGCCGGGCTACAAAAGCCCACTCGACTTTTCTTATTTTTCTTCATCATTTTTTTAACCACTCCCATGTATTACTACTACTACTACTACTACCTAAGTAGCACCGACACTGACACGCAACATGTGACACGATATGACACGACATGACACGCCGACACGTCGTTTCTCAAAAAACAAAGAATTTCGACATGTTGGAATACGTTATATATTAAATATATATTTTTATATATACATGATTATTTCAATTAAATTAATTTGAATCAAATTCATAAATAAATAAATAATTAAAAAAAAACGTAGAATGAATATACACTAAAAACATTAATCCATCATTTATTAATATCATTCATTATTTCAATTTGACGAATTCAATCTATTTCAATAATTCATAAAACTTGGAGAAAAAACAAGCAATTCATAGTCTGGACATGTTAGATATGTTGGAAGAGGAGAAAAAAAATACTTAAGGGGTGAATTGTGTATCACAGAAAGTGGGAGTCAGAAGAGACTACTAGGTTTTTCTTCTTTCTCCATTTATTATTTTTATTATTGTGTTTTATTTTCACACACACACACACACACACACACACACACACACACACACACACACACACACACACACACATATATATATATATATTATATATATATATATATATATATATATATTTTCACCTCTCATTTATTGAATTTTTAAAATTGACATCAATATTAGAATTACGTGTTGGAAACTTGTATATTAGAATTCCGACTCGAGTGCTAAAGAGTGTCGAGAAAGTTGATCAAGTGTCGGATTTTCCGACTCATGTTGACCGAGTATCAAAGAGTGTCCAAGAGTATCAGAGAGTGTCGGACATGTGTCGAAGTGTTCGACACGACACGAAGGCTCTTGGAGAATGTCGGTACTTTTTAGACTACTGCTACTATTGCTACTACTGCTGCTGCTACTACTATTACTACTACTACTACTACTATTACTACTATTATTTTTGATTTATACACATATTTTTTGCTTTTGACCTTTTTATAAGTTTTTAAACTTTTTTTTTTGCAAAATAAATTAATATTTAAAATGTCAACAAAAATTCAAGTGTCAAAAGAAGGTTGGGTGAAACTTGAAAGCATGAGAAAAATTGAGGAAGATGCTGATAGTCTTTTTCATTGAAAATGCAACATTGAGGAAACAAGCCAATTTGGTAATCTGTTGTACTTTAAAAATGTACATCCGAACTGAAGAAAAGGATGAAGATGATGAAGAAGTCGCTAATTTGTACTATATCATTTCTCTTGTGAAATTTATTCTTTAATTGACATGTCCTCCAGAATTAGAATGGTTTGTTCATATCAAACAACGAATGCTCCATGACTCTTTAACATTTCAAGAAGTGGTAGTTTTAGATTTACGCACTTCTAAATAACGCTTCTCTTTCCCGGATGCATCCATTTCTTCATTAATTGCACGAGCTTGACCATGACCGATGACGATGGCTTGGCCTTGAATGGGGACTAGTGGCAAGCAGTTGAAGGACGTGACAACATTGGGGGCCCCAAAAACCGAGTCCTAGGGCTTGGATTTCAGCAGTGATTGAAACCCCAGCGGCAGCGACATGCCCTCCAATGGCAATAGTGATGATCAACAAATGGTAGTCAAGGCCTGAGTGGCTTCCACGATGATATTGGCAGGTGGCTGTTCTCAGCGTGGCGCAACTCGGATTGCGTATTAGGGCTCGATTCTGACGGTAATTTCCTAGCGGAGTCTTGATAGGTACAAGAGCTAGATAGGAGTGTAAATCGGCGAAAAACCTACTCATGGACATAGTCATTAGCTGACACAACAATCAACTAGTAAATCAGTCGGTGCTTGTGTGGAGATTGGAAAATGTGAGGAAGAGGCTGACAGGTTCAAAAGAGACAAGAATTTGCTTATGCGGGAGCTTGTAAAGTTAAGGCAACAACAATAGGCTACTGAGAAACAATTACAACCGACGGTCAAATGCCTTCAGGGGATGGAGCTGTGGCAGCAGCAAATGATGTCATTCCTGACACAACCTATTCAGAGCCCTGGATTGTTGGTACACTTTGTCCAACATTAGAATGAGAACAACATTCAAATAACTATAGGCAACAAATAGTGAAGGCTTAAGCAGGAAGATGTGTCTAGGAATGATGATACTAATGCTTCAGACAAATTATTAGATATTACTCTATGATGAATGAGGCATCTAAGGTTATGCTAGGGGCAGATTTTGGGACTGAATGTTGCCCTATTTGAAGGGTGACTATCGCGACCTAGCCCTTTCAACTAGGGAATGGGAATTAGTTTAAGGATATTGCCAACTTTAGGCCAACGGTCATTCATTGACTTGAGTTCTACATTCATGATATAAAGGTGCACAACCAAGTATAACTATAAAGAAAAACACGCGAGCATCCTAATATTGTCTCTAAAAGAAAAGACAATCCAAAATTAAAAAAAAAAAAAATCCTATTGTAAAGCCCTAAAGGTTTGTCCAATTTTGGGTTTTAAATTTTAAGAATTTGCCATTTTTTTCTGAATTTTTAGAATTTCTTTTCTGTTATGATTTTATGAATTTTTTGAATTTTGATATTTTTATGTTATGATTTTTTTAATTTAAATTTTCTGAATTTTTAAAAATATTTTTAATCTCTTTTTTAAATTTTATAACTTTTCAAATATTTTTAAATAATTTTTAATGAAATTTAATGTTATAAAAAGAGAATTCAAATTTATTTAAACATTTATTTATTCTCCCTTCTCTTCCACCGACTCAAACCCGAAGGACACCCTCTCTGCCAAATCGGTCAAGGTTAAAACGTAAAAACAAGGGCCATTCCCTTAAAATCAACAAAAGCAGCCCATTTCAAACATTCAATGAAATTTCACCATTGTTTAGGCTCCGCCGGTCTCATGTCCAAAGGTTTGATTCTATATTTTTATTCTCTAAAAAAAAAGGAACATAAATCCGTTTAACTCATCCTTTTATTCCTTCAACATTAGGACTTAAAATCAACAAAAAAAAAAGTTGATTCTTTGTTCCCAAGAACAATTCTAGGCATCACTCATGGTTCTTCTTCATTCTCTCTTGTTCTCTCAAACATTCAATGAAATCACCATCATTGGGCCATGTTT
This sequence comes from Eucalyptus caleyi, assembly GCA_014182885.2. NCBI lineage: Eukaryota > Viridiplantae > Streptophyta > Magnoliopsida > Myrtales > Myrtaceae > Eucalyptus > Eucalyptus caleyi. The sequence continues at coordinate 30,174,575 of CM024470.2, forward strand.
GTTGCTAGTCATTGGCGAGCTCGCCCAACCACCGATGAGCCTCCCCTAGCCAGGCGAGGCTCGACCTCACCCAGATCTAGCAAGGTCAAGCTTGCCCAGCTAAGGCTTGGCCGTAAGGCACGGCTGGGTCGAGGGCCGGCAACACTCCGGTGAGGTCGCCAGTCGTCCCAAGGCCAAGGATCGGCCACCTTGAAGAAGAAGAAGAAGAAGGGAGGAAGAAAGGAAAAAAAGAAAAGAAAAGAAAAGAAAAGAAAATTATTTTTAAAAAAATTAAAAAATGATTTGAAGTAGGAATTGAAATTTTGCTATATATAGAATACATATTTAATTTTTATTTTAATTTATTATTTAGTATATATATTTATAGTTTATACTATAGTTTATTATTTACTATTTAATAAAAAGTTGATTAGTTAATATTTTTATTACTTAGTATAAATATAATTAATCAATAGAACTTCTATGATTTGATAAAATTTTAGACTTGGAATAGAACTTTTATATAGTTACTAAACGCACTTCTGTTTTTTTTTTTTTTTTTTTTTTTCTATTCTAGAATCAGAAATTTTGTGTAGTTACTAAATGAGTTTTTTTGCTCATAAATTATTCTCAAGAACAGAATAAAAAAGAATCATTTTTTATTTTACCAAAAAAATAATAATTTCTGATTAGAAATTGTTCCCGACAACAAAATGGTTACCAAACGTGTTCTAAATTTTTTATTCTCCAGAAAAAAATCCATTTTTTTATCATCGAGAATAGATTTGGAATAGAATCAAAAAGTAGAAAAAAAAATTGTTTATTGTTTCTGAGAATAGTTCTAGAATCAAGTCTAATTTTTCTTCTTTTCTCTTCTCTTTTCTTTTCCTTCTTCTTCTTTTTGGTTAGGCATCGCGACCTCGGCCATGGCCAGCGATAGGGGTGAGCATCAGTCTAAGGTCAACCCCAGATCGACCCTGGATCGACCTAACCCTGCTGGTTATGATTTGGTTCCTAGAGAGACTAAGTCGGTCCTTAGTCCTATGATCTTTAGATCAGCAATATGCGGGTTAATTCTCGGTCCTAGAAGTTTAGGGTCAATCCAACCGTGATTATATATATTATCTAATATATTCTATATTATATATCTAATTATTATTTATAATTTTTTTATTTAGAGAAAAAAGACGTGAAATTGTAAATTCATAGTTTATATTAAATATTTTGAACTTCTTATAGTTTAATTGTATTTCATTAGTAAGTTTCAGCTGCACTTTACTTTTCAGTTTATGTCAAATGGTAGTAGTTTTTGAAGAGTAGTATTACAATTGCTACGATGATTTACTAGTCAAGTGGCGTGTAAGCTCATTTTTTGTTGATTGGACTCTGCTTGATTGAATGCAAGAAAACATTTTTGCATATAGTGTTATGAGTATTATTGAGAGATGATTACAAGAATCTCCCATCTTGTCCCATATCTCTATGAACAGTCTTAATCATTTTTATGATTTCTTGCTTTTAGTTTGTGTAAAATTTCTATTTGTTACCCTATCTTAAATTTGTTGAATATGTATTTATATTTATAGTTTGGTTGCACAATGTCACATTGTCGATGGATATGTCATCTGAAATGGTAGGTTTGCCTTTTCAGAGAGTACAAAAAATGAAATAAAAAAATTATCGGTTGGTCTCGAGTTGACCTTAGAATTGACCGAATCCATTGGATCATTCTAGTTCGCGGTTCTGAGCTCAATAGGATTGGTCTTTAGTTCCAAAAATTGAGTACTAACATTGTGTGGGTTAGTCTTAGGATTAGGGGCGGCCCAACTCGAATCATGCTTACCCCTAGCTAGCGACTGGCTAGACGAGAGCCGATAACCTTGGCCATGGCCGGCAATCGACCAAACAAGGGCTAGGTGACCTTACTAGAGTGTTGCCAGCCCCAGCCCTCGACGATGCCGAGCCACGGCAAGGAGCCTCGCCGAGCCACCTCTGGGTTGGCGTTGCTCAACCAACTTGGTAGTGGCCTGGTGAAGATTGGCCTCGCCCAGCTCACGACGAGGCTCAAGCCGACGAGCCTCACCGTGGCTTGGGTTTTCGGGGTTGGTGATGCTTTGGCAAGGTTACCAGCCCTCGTTTGGCTAGGGCCGATGATCGGAGGAAGGAGAAGATGAAAAGGGAAAAAGAAAAGAGAAAAATTTAATAACATTATTAAAAGATTAAAAAAATGGTTTGGACCATAAATTTTAAGGGTTTTATTAAACACATTTATACTCTAGGAATAAAAATTTTAAGAATTTTACAAAACGCCTTCAAATGCTTAGAAATTATTTTTGAGAACATAATTGAAAAAAATTATTTCTAAGCAAAAGTTATTTTTCGAAATAGAATGGTTATCAAACACACATTTATCATCCGCACTTTGCGGACCACTCGGGCATCATCGACCATCATCTATTCTCACTTAGGACTTCGCCCACAGTCACCACGCAAGCACCGAATAATACTTGAAAAGAACAAAAAACATATTGACCGATGGTGATAAAAGCGTACATTGAGGTTAATGAAAGATCACCATTAAACGAGCCCCATTACTACGCATTCGAAGCAACTAAAAATCCGACGAAAATGGGCACAACATGGTATAAATATTTTGCCAGACACAGGGTGCACAGTGGATTAAAGAGAAGCAAATGACCGTGCTATAACTCAAGGCAAATCAGCAATGAATTCAGGAATCTCAGCATTAAGCTTGCTCCCGAGGAAATGCAAAAGGGTTGGGCTCTTCAACTGGGAGAAGGACTCGGGAATCTCTCCTGATAACATTTTGTTAGACAAATCCAGAAACTTAAGGCTCTTCAAGTAGCCCGACTCCGGAGTCAAACGCATTCACTTGCTGAAACAGAGTGTCGAGATTCTGCAACTTGACAATCTCAGGCGGTATTTCACCGGACAATCCGCAGTTAACAGCATCGAGCCTAACGAGTTCAGTCAGGTCACCAATCTCCGGAGGCAAGCCTCCAACATAGCTGGAGAGGGCGAGAGGAGCTTATCGATCGAGCTTTATCAACTACTGGGTCATTGAATGATGCAGACCTGGGCTCTGCTCATGTTACTCAACCGTGCTTTCCTTGTGTGTCACAGACGGTGCTTCGCTCGCCATCCACTCGCCCGTGTCCTTTTGTTACCGTCTGTCACTGCTTCACGTTCACAGTCATGAGGGTTGCTTAGGAGAGGGAAAAACAAAGGGGTTTTTTTTTTTCCCTTTACTCACGGGCTCAAGTCCTGGGCTCAAAGAAAACAACACAAAAAACTTGGGCCCCAGAGGAAATAATTATCCGGGTAATGAGAAGAGGAAGGCTGGTCGCATGGGCTCTTGCAAGCCCAAAATTTCGCTTAAGGAGAATGGGCTAGGGGACATAGGCTCATCCGATGTATTTCGTTGTTGTTATTATTATTATTATTATTATTAATTTTTTATCTATTTATTTATTTCTTTTTATAATTTTACCTTTTTACTTTTTTATTTTTGCAAAAAGATGCACGCCTACATGATCGACAAAAATTCGGGTGTCAAGAGTGACTCTAAGTGAGCTTTTAGCCATGAGTCCGCCTAGTGGAAGAGGAGATTGCCGCACTGTCTTAATTGCCAAATATGATGCAAGATAGAGTTCCAGATACTGTTGGTGAGGACAAAGCGGGAACTGATTCGGGAATCGGTGGTTTCATGGATCTGGATTCATTCAATGCATCAATATCTTGACATTGATGCTTTGCTGGAGAATTCTTCTTGTTGGGACGACCTTCTCATACGAAGCCCAGTCCTTGAGAAGATTGAATTGACTTTAACAGAAGGTAACTCAACAGGTAACGGTGAGCAGCCAGTGGAGAATGGATGGGACAAAGCTAGCATATGGATCAGCTCACACAACAAATGGGCCTTCTAACATGGTATAACAAACGAGAATGATCTTGATTGGGATAATTAGAGTGGCTCACACATTGCCTGAGATTATGAAGCAAGAACTTAAGCATTAGTTTTTCTCTTATGGGCGGTCTTTAGCACTCGTTGAATCATCCCTTTCACATCTATTATTGCTGGCCCTTTGTCAAGCTTCTTCCTGGCGCTCTCTCACTAGAAATGTGGTTAAATTGGCTCTATGATGTTGAAGGATGCCGACCATTTTTCATGTGATAATTAGATTTGAGCTTTTCATTAAAATGTGACTGACTAGTGTTGAATTAGTTAAAGGGAGTTTTCCTTTGTTTTTGTTTTCCAAACGTATCTTTTGTTGGTTGATCAGAGCAATTTGCTCATTAGAAACTAGACTGTTGTTAATTTTATAAGTGAATTCAAGTTATTTGGGGAACTGATATGATTTAAATGTATGTATAATGTATTTCTGTAGTGTTGGAAACTTTGGATATTATTGATTCCCAAGTGGTAAAATTGCTTACGATCTATGAACAAAATTGATGAATCACTTGAGTACGCCATAGATGTGTCTGCCTTTATCCCTACTATGTGAGCTACAGTTGGGTTAATCCTCAAACTTTTTCACCACTCCAGGTGCTCTTGAGGACTTGTAGGCCCTTCCTGCCCCAACAACTCACTTGACAGACTCTTCACCAAACTATCAAATGCCGATTTAAGCTTTCCTAGCAATACTTGCTGCACCTTCTTTACCTCCTCTGCACTAACAAAGCAATCTTAGGATCCCATTCCCTTAGATAATTGACGCTTGGAGGAAAACTTATAGATGCGATTGGATAGTCAGCTGCAATTAGTGAGTATGTGACTCCCCTGTCCATGACCATATTGCTCTTGGCAGTATCCTTTCTGATTCCAATTCTGCCAATTCCCCATAAAACTAGACCCAGCTTTGGGTACGAAGCATGACCGTTCAAGGAAGTATAGGCACGAAATCTGTTCACACTCTGGGCCCCTTTTCGAAAAACTGGCCTCAACTCCGACCCTTATTTATTACCCTAAGACCTAGTGTTAAATAATTCACAGTGCTATTCTTACATAATAAATTCATCATATGAATGGTAATTAGTAATGTTTCTCAAACATTTAGTTCACTGCAGATAAGGTGTTCTCTCGAGGATTGGCTGCTAAATCTCTTGCCTGATATTGATGTATCACGATCTGTTATATCCCTTGAGCTTGAAGCTGCTGCGAGGTCATGTATTTGCTCATTGGATGAATCCTCATCAGTATATTATTTCCCTTCACTTGAACCGAGATTGTTGCATGACAGACATAAGGGTAATGGTATTGATAAACGTTTTCCTAGATTTTACAGATTTTGATGAGGTACATTTGTAGAGCTCAGATGCAAATTTGGTTGTGACTGGTGCCATTCCTTTGCTGACCCAGCAACCTGTAACTGATGTTTTCAATAATGTCGCAAGCCCATCTATACTGTCAGATCAGGGCAATGATTCATCCTATAAGATATCTCAACTTGGATCACCAAGGCTTGGGCATGCTGATTTTGCTGATCATGGCATTCACAACTCTGAACATGAGTTGACCACTCCGGAAGCAAGTTTGAAGTAGGCACTCTTTAATAAAAGGTTCATTTTGGACAACATAGAAATATTTTCCTCGCTTAAAATCCACAACAGAGGTGAAAACAGCATTGTCAGAGGCAGAGGAGCCCCTTATGATAATGCTGCCTTGGTAAAGATCAGCGACAAAGACTTTCCTTCTAAAACAGAAAGTAATGCCGTTCATGCTTGGAGACAATCATCCGAAATTGTTGGCAGCAGCTCCAAAAAGCTTCTGGAGCTGCATTTAATCCCATTGCAAACAACACTATGTATAGTCCCAAATTTCCTGACATGCAAAATCCTGCCCTCGCAAGGTTACAGTTTTCCAAGGGACTTAGCTGTTCCCTTCCATCAGCAAAGCAGCTTAAGGTGAGCAGTGTTCTTACCTTTGTGCGACAAAGGTTATTTACAGCAAAAACAGACATGGAAGAACCCATAGATTGAATCAAGAGAATGCTGTGAGACAATACTTAACAACAAAATTATGTTTTCTTCTCTTGGAGAATTTGTCGATTCTTGTGTCTACTCATCATCTCCAATCAGGAGAAACGATTGCTGCCTGAGCACCATTTTGTAAACTGAGACAACAGTTTGTGCCCTCCAGAATTTTAGCTCCTAGGCAGTAAATTGTCGGCATTTCCTTCCCCAGCTGGTCGCTCTGAATTTCTACCTGTCAGAAGTCATTTTGATAGTATCTGCACGACTAATGAGATGTACTCAATGGATGAAAGGCGGTATGGATCTATTTGATGATACATCACATGTTTGGCCCTTGAAAGCCTGTGGTGTTCCAATCTGTTTTATTTTCTGTGTTCCAATCAATTATGGATCGTTCTGGTTGTAATTTTACCATCTTTAGACCATTACATGGTTAAGAGGCTGTCAGTACCTGGTGGTGCGTAGACTTTTCTGACTGCTGTACTTGTGTTCGTTCATGTGTCATTGTTTTAGATGATGCAACTAAATTCTTGAAGATTGTGTCCTGAAGGTCAAATAACTTGAAGTGGAACTTGAAACCATGAGAAAAGCTGAGGAAGATGCTGGCGGTCATGTTCATTGACAGCATGTTCCCAGGAACATGAGCTAAACAATTTGTATTTCCAGAATAACGTTAACAAAAACAGCCCATCTTTCCCCCTTCCACAACGCCAACTCTAAAATGGCTACTAATACGGTTCAAGTGAACAAACAGCTGCCAAAAAAAATATAATAATAATAATAATAATAATAATAATAATAATAATAATAATAATAATAATAATAATAATAATAATAATAATAATAAATTCTCAGAAAATAAACCTCACGGCAAGCGATGTTGCAACCTCCTATCAACCTTACACGCTATTAACACAATCAAAGCTCCTATCAATACAAGTATATCTAACATATGTCTTCTTCTTCGCTTGCATCTCATAATTTCATTCTGTAAGCCATAATTCAATTGATTCTCCACATTTTGCACCATCTCCTTCAATGTCTCATTATCATTCATCAGTTGGCAAATCACTTATTTCTCCTGCATTGTCAGATCAAGATCAATCCATTCAAAAACCCACAATCATCAGGCCTGTCAAAATAACATAATACTTTTCAACAGGTTTAGATACGACATTGTTCAAAATTGCTAAGTTATAGCTTAGAAGTATTGCTTTACTTCTGATATGTCTGATTGCATCAAGCAGTTATAAATTACTTACCCTCAATGTTGAACAGCGAAATAATCTCCTGGCAGGATTTCTGCGCGAGGTATAGAGGGTTGCTCATCGCTGATGCTTGCATGAAATGTTACAATCGTGGCTCATGAATTGACTCAATGCTCCGCCGCCACCGTTAGAACTTCCAATTTGCATTGATTTGCATTCAAAAATAGGAGCAAACTACTAATCTAAGCCTGACGCATAAATGATGAGTCATCACGCAAATGCTTATGACAGAGCTGAACTTTGTAAAGGCCAGAAAAGGCATAAGAAATGCGGCGTCCTCCAATGACCAAGGGACGCGGGTCTGCAATGTCTAGATCGGGCATCTGTTCCGGTGGACAATGTGGGCAATCCAATCTCTGCCGCTTCTTAAATTTTGATGAATCAGGCAACCATTCTAAGGAACTGCATCCGTTAATAGACAATTTCCATAATGATTTCGATTTCTCCAGACCTTGAGTCTCCATTAGCCCAGGGCAATCGGTCACACTCAACTCTTGGAGCCCCCGTAATCTCGAAATTAGAAGCCTTTCAAGCTTTGCACTATCCGTCAAATCCAAACGACGGAGTTTCTCCGGTTGCTGTCCAAGCAAATCATCCAAATTGACTTCCCTCAGCTGACAATTACGAAGGCATAAACTGGACAGATTTGTCAAGTTTAAAAAGAGTGACCTTCCCATGGGTGACTTCACATCATGTAGAGTCAATTCTCGAAGACTGGGTGGAAGCCCCACCACAGATCGTGGGTCCACACAAGTCATCTCAAGAATTTGAAGCCGAAAAACAGTAGCCAAATTAATTGGAGGAAATGTGGCATCTCTAACAACAAGTGTCAATCTCTCCAGATGAGATAGCCTCTCAATCCACTCTATATTTGGAGCTCGTTGTCCATATTCTGACAACCTAGGAGTGCCGCCCCATATATGAAGACCGACTAAATTACCTAGGTATGAGAGGTCAAGGGTTGTCCATAATAAATGAGATGAGAACTTTAACTCCTTCAAATTTACAGGGAGCTTTGGTAACTGTTCAAGCTCATCACACCAATCCAAATGAAGTCGTTGGAGATTAGAAAGCTTATTCATAGTTGTAGGCAATCTCGTAATCTTGCTTCCTGATAGCTCTAGTGTCATAAAAAAGGATAGACCCCCAATTTCACGTGGAATCTCCCCCTTTAGATTTTTGCAGGAACTTGCATGCAAAGCTTTAAGATTCTCTAGCATCCATACGGCATTTGGTAGCTTTCTAATTGTACTAAAGTCTAAACATAAAATCTCCAACCATTTGAGATTTTTAATAGAAACAGGTAATTTTGTGATACATGTTTCTCTCAAATTTAGCTCAAGCAAAGACTCTAGCCCTCCTATTTGGTTCGGTAACTTCTTTAGAGTCCAATGGAAATACTCATCTTCCTCAATTTTTTGAGGTTCCCAATAGAAGCAGGTAATTCTCTTATTTTTGTGTCATCAATATATAGCTCAAGCAAAGACTCTAATCCTCCTATTTGGTTCGGTAAAGACTTTAGAGGAGTCCTATAGATACTCATATTCCTCAATTTTTTGAGGTTCCCAATAGAAGCAGGTAATTCTCTTATTTTTGTGTCATAAATACATAGCTCAAGCAAAGACTCTAATCCTCCTATTGAGTTCGGTAGCTTCTCTATTGGAGCTTCAGAAAGAATTATCTTCCTCAACTTTTTAAGACTCTCAATAGAAGCAGGTATTTTTCTGATTTTTGTGTCACTCAAATATAGCTCAAGCAAAGACTCTAATCCTCCTATTGAATTCGGTAGCTTCTTTATCGGAGTTTTAGAAAGACTCATCCTCCTCAACAATGTAAGATCTCCGATGGAGTCTGGAAGTGTTCTAAGCAAAGAACAATTATCTAAAGACAAATACTCCATACGCATCATCTCTCCAATTGAATGATGAAGTTTTCGAAGTTGCGTCCCATTTATTTCTAGCTTTGACAAGGATTTTAGACTATCAAATACAAAAGATAGTGGAAAAAGGTTGCAACCATCCCACTTCAGGGTATTCCAAGAGATGATTTCCAAGTGCTTCAAGTGCTCTAGTTTAGATAGAGAGTCATCAACCACTAGCAAGTTTGAACACAATGAAATAGCCAATCTCTTCAAATTCAAGCATTTTGAGAAGTCGGGAGTGCTTTTTAAGCTTGTGCAAAAATTGATTTCTACAACTTTCAAGTTCTTGCTCACCTGAAAAAGCAAACCAAGAATCAGCAAGTCAAGAATGGCAAATTTGTAAGTTTGGTTAGCAAGACAAATGCCATAAAAAGTTAACTGCACAATATGATGTTGTACCAAGCATGGCGCCCATCCGGCCCAATCTTCAGTAATGTTAGTCCCCGAAACCTTGAGAACGGCTAATTTCTCGAGACATAAATTCGTCGCGTTTAGTTCCAAAGGGCAACAACTCCAAGAGAGCCATGTTAATTTGGAGAGAAGATTATTAAAGTCCCCTACCAAGTTTCCGCCCTCTAATTCCAAGTATCTTAGATTGGGCATCTTTGAAAATTCTTCACTCACGAACCTATGCTCTTCGGAGAGTCTTGTTAATCTGAGTGCTATGACTTTGTCCGTTCCCTGATAATAAGAAAAGCATACATGATCATTTATATTGGATGACAAGTTTGAGGAGCTTGATTATGGTCGGTAATGAAACGCTCATTATTGACCATAACAAAGAGTTAATCAAGTTGATCTGACTAGTTCATACAATTGAAAAGAGTTCTTTACACTATATAAAGCATAATAATATTTCTAATCCAGAGCATCTCTATGGATCGAAACCTGCTTGGTATGGTCCATGTGGAAGTCGACGTTATTTCAACAGAGCATCTCTTTATTAGATTTCATATGAGTTTTATTACAAGACGAAGATGGGAGCTAGAAAGTCCTACTTGTTTTAGGATTAGTTGTGGATTTTACGGAATATAAGATCAGCGTACAAAAAGGATTTGCTTTCAAAATAGTACAAATATTCAACAAACCTCATAGAAGTCTCTTGTCTATTGTATGAAAGCACAACCAGACTATCCACAAAAGATTGCATATAATTTGTGGAAAAAGTTTTGTATTTAAATGTAACTTATCAACGCCTTTTAGATATGATGTGTAGTGGAATTAACATCATGAATTTTTACCCACGCCTTTTTCTTATTTTCTTTGCCAAAAGAAAAATTAAACGAAAAAAATATACCAGCAAGAAACTAACTCCACAACCGTTAATAAATGCATGGTCAATTTTTTCCTGAAGAAAATAGTAAGGTGACAATCGCTTACCTCTTTCATCCGAAACATGTCAAAGGCAATCTTGGGCTCCCACAACCTGCTACGCTTCCCTGGAAAATTATTGTCTTCACGTTGAACAATTTCTCTTCCAAAATCTCTAAGTTGATCATGCATCCGTAGTATATCATTTTCATCTATCTTTATCAAAGACATTTGAGTAAGTACAAACAGTTCACTTTTTGGGAAATATTTTGAAGCTTGCCACATATAGTATGGGTTGATTCTTCCTCTTCCAATGAAGAAACATGCAATATCAAGGAAGATCTCTCTTTGATGATGCTCTAACATGTCATAACTAATCTTTAATTTATTGAAGACTTCTTGCTTGGGCACAAAATCTAACTTCTTCAATGTGTCTTTCCAAAACTTTTTGCTTTTGCAGTAAAGTGAGGAACCAATAACCTCCAGAGCTAATGGAAGTCCGCCTGTCTTTCTAATAATTTCGTGTGAGATATCATCATAGTCACGTGGTGGCCAATCCATCTTGAAGGCATGTTTACTAAAAAGCCGAAGAGCATGGAAAGGATCCATTTCTGTCATTTCATAGATTTTAAATTCTTGAGAATGTGCTTGGAAACTACTCTCTTTGTCCTCCTCTTTGATTGGCAAAAAGTTGATGTCCCTTGTTGTAATGATGATTTTGCTTCCTGGACCAAACCAATTGCTCTTTCCTGCTAGTTTAGAGAGTTGGTCCCACTTATCCACGTCATCGAGAACAAGAAGAACTTTCTTATCATGAAACCTTTCTCTAATTATTTTAATCCCTACATCAACAGAATTGTGGATATCTAGAGATCTGCCTTGGAGAATTTCTGATAACAACTGTTTTTGTAACTCAACCATTCTACCATGTTGCATGGATTCACGAATGTCCGAAAGGAAGCTACAACCTTGAAATTGGTTGGAGATTTGATTAAAAACAGCACTTGCAAGAGTTGTCTTACCGATACCGCCCATTCCATGAATGACCAGGTAGCGAACATCATGAGAACCTTCATTTAACATGTCCATGATAGCTTTAACATGATCATCAATCCCAACTAAATGATCGGGCAGATTGCACCTTCTTTTCATCAGTTTGGTCAAAATCTCATCAACAATAGTGTCAATGATTTCACCATGGCTGCCATATTGATATAAGAGTCTTAGTGCAAAACATGTGGCAAATGAACTCTCAAAATGAGGAATATTGTAGACATAAAACTACTTGCATTTTCGAATATGTGAGGTTTTACCGAATAAAAGTTCACTTTCTTTAGTAGATGGAAATCTCGATTGATGAAAGAATTAGATCAATACTAAATTTGGATTGGTGGTTTAGGAAAAGAAGATAACAATTACAAAGGAAAAAGAAGAAAGAAAAATGGATTAACCAATATATTGTGATTGATTGGAGTAATTAAAACGGAAAAAAAAAACAAAAGAAAATTCTGCCCCTTATAATCATCTCACTTTTTATTGCCAGGCGAAAAAAAAAAAAAAAAAAAAAAACAGATTCAAAACTCACACTCTTACCCCTTGTCCTTCATGCCCCATCCCTTAACCCTTGCGACCTCGGTCAGAGCCCCTTCCATCCTAGAACTTCATCACGCATGAACTTCTTCTCATGCTTCTCCAAATCGTTGAGGTATAATCGTGTTTTAAGTTTCACGTCGTCGGGATTCACATCATAGAAAATGGGTAGGATCAATTTGTCACTCGTTTTGCTTGAGCACTCCACCATGTGCGTGAGCTCTCGAAGACACCACGCACTGGATGCATAGTTCCTGGAGAAAATGGGCATGTATATTTTGGAGGATTCGATGGCACGGAGAAGCTCACCTCCAATCTTTTCTCCCTTTCGGATCTCTTCGTTGTCTCGAAAAACTCGAACTCCAGCTCCAATCAAGGAGTGATAGAGACAATCGGTGAAGTTGAGGCGGGTGTCGGGGCCTCTGAAATTCAAGAACACCTCGAATTCGGCCCCCAACTGCAAATCACCATCATCACCACAAGCCGACGTGGTCACTTTGTCCCGTGAGTCCCTCTTTCTCTTCATCCTCCTTCAGGAACTCAAGATCTTCACCGGAATATATCACAATCACAGCGAGATGTGGAATCCTTCTCTCTGAATCTGATCTGGGATTCCTGAAGAGGAATTAGCAAAGCGCCACAGAAGAGGAAGGAGGACTGCAATGCGCTCTCGCTGTATTTTTCTCAGATTGGTTTGCTTTTTTCTTAGCACCGAAAGGGAAAAGAACGCCGACCGCTTTGATAAGTAAAGTCCTCCAAAGTGGCGGAGTCTACCTTTATCACGGTATACGAAAGCGAGAAAAATGTAGCGTAAACATGGACCGTCCCATTCAACGAACGACACGTGGCACCTCATGTCGCCCATGGGTCCCACTTTCTCCCTTAGACAGCTGTGTCCTCTCTCTCTTCCCTTTTTTTTTCAAATTTTATTCCCCCCTCTCCCTTTCAAATTCCATTCCCTCTCTCTCCCTTTCAAAGGACACGGAGAGATTCTCTCTTTTTCTCCAGCATGCCCCCATCGCCTCCGCTTCCCCCAAGAGCCCCTAGGGTCCCGAGCTCCTTTGCCTCCACCTCGCTCGCCCTTTGTCTCCAAAGCCCCCTCAATGGCTACGATTCATCAGCTAACTCCTCTCTCACTCTCTCAAGCACGCATGATCATGTCGATGCGCCATGAATGGCACCAAATCCCCGACCATTCCCAACGCGGCGATCGAGCACAAGGTGAGGTGAGGTGAAATGGCAAAAAGGTGAGGAGAAATGGCAGGTCTTGACAAATTTCCCCGTTCAGAATATTATAAATGTACCAAACATGGAAATTCTTCCGTCTTAGTCTAATAAACTTCTCTTTAAAATAGCAAAATAAATCCTTAGCCAACCCTTGCCCTCTTTGTAAACTCGTCATTTTCCCCTATTCTCTCGAAACCTGAAATGGCGACAATTACCACGTTCTATGGGATCAAACAATGGAAATGCAATTTCATGACTATGACTCCAACATGCATTTTCAAATAACGTGAATATTCCTTAAATTATTTTTCCGTAACCCAATGAGTCAAAACAGCAACCAAATATCATTCTCGATTAGCTCATTTTTAAAATCCTATGGTTATGCTTCGCCTAGTAACATGGCCCGAAAATCATATAGGCCAGCTTCAAAAAACACATCGACTGTGATTAAGCTTTGAAATTCACATCAGTTTTGATTAAGCCCCGAAATAGAACTAGTGTTCCTCATTTCTAGGTTTGATGATGAGCACAAAAACTAAATCACAATAGAATATGCTGGCACATTAACATAGATTATATTTCGGCTTCAATACTTTTCCGAACAACATTCACGTGATGCCAATATGATCAAACGCTTGATCCAATTTTTCACAAATAGCATGCTACAAAACAAATTCTCTATATCTTAAAATCTATGCGGTGAATGAATACATATAAATTTCATTCACAATAAAGGAAAATGGAAAATTTCAAATAAGGGCTTGAAATGCCATAATTTTCTAAAATAATGGCCCAAAGTGGATATTTTCTCAAATAAGGCCCGAATGGGCTAAATCATATTAAATAAAGACTTTTGGTAGGCTGATAACTATTCTGGCCATCAGAGAATGGGTATTTTAGTAAAAAAAAAATTATAAGTATATTTTTTATTATTTTTCTTTCCTTTTTTTTTTCCCTTTTTCCTCTACCTTCCTCTGACATTGTGGTGCCTCATCAATGGTCAGTGGAGGTCAGAGGCCTCAAGCAAGGGCTACCCTCATCAGCGTTGGGTAAGGGCAGCCCTTGCCCGGGCGGGCAAGGGCGAGGGCGTTACAAGGGTGACCCCTCATCGAATCTGGCGAGGAATGCCCTCGCTTGGTCTCCCATCGCCTGATCTAGCGAGGGCAACCCTCACTCTCGCCTAGGTTGGGTGGGTGAGGGTGACCCTTGCCAGCCCAGGTGACAGGGGCCTTAGTTTGGTGACATTTGCCATGGATGGTAGAGGGAAGAAGGAAAAAGAAAAAATAAATAAAAGAACAGAAAAATATATAAAAATTTTAAAATGTAAAAGATGAAAATGTCCTTTAGTCAGAGAGGTTAGGCTTTTTTTTTAGACTGATATGAGCATTCAGCCTTTCTTTAAAATATGTTCCACTTTTGGTCCTTATTTGAAATAAAATCCACTTTAGATCCTTATTTGAGAAAATAAGAATAATTCAGACTCTTATTTGGACTTTTTTTAAAAAATGCCATGCAATGTTTACAAAACATAGAGTGATAAAAGTCACTTACCTCCTTTAATCACGAAGTCAAACGATGCGGAGTCATTATCATAAATTATTGGCTTATAATAAGGACTAGACAGTCTTGGGCGAAAAAGGCAGTTTTGGTAAAATTTCAAAAATGTCATCAGGGGTTTGATCTTAGGTTCGTTGGCCCGACACATATCAAATAGCTCAATGATATTTATTAGTTAGTATGTTACCATATAATTTCCCAGGATATCAGAAAATAATTTTTCTCGTGTGTTAGTCCTAAATTTGAATTCTCCAAATCTTAGAATACCGAAATCTCCAAAACTTAGTTTCCATCAATTTCTTTTATGAGTAGGGGAATAACAAACATTTAGATGAGTAAAACATTTTGACACGCGTAAACCTTAATATTGCAGAATTTAATTTAGTTTCATACATTTCGATGTACACATGTATGTTCATTCAAAATACTTATACGCCAAAATTATAACCTAATATTTTTCCCAGAAAAAAAAAACCATAAACGTATAATTTGGTATCTACTGAGAGCAACAAGATTCCGAGTACACAATATTTTTCCAGGAATTACTGGAAATAGCAATAATTCGAAAATTTCCAGAAAATCCACAGAACGTAATAATGCATGTTTCACTCAAATCCAATTTGAGGAATGAGTCAAGTCCTTGAACAGAGTTTGGTAGCTCTCTTGTCCGACTCCCATGGAGATCCGTTACCTCTGATGTAATTACGGTATCAGATAGTTCCATTGCAATTAGCAATTCTAATCCCCTAAAACAAACACCATAGACTTTTATGGATATATAAAACCAATGCCAATTGTAAGTTAGGCCATACTCAGATTTTATTTTATTTATTTACTGCGTGTTGTTGATCTTGATACAGTAGTTCTTGCATTATGTTGGGGAAAAAACCACCAAAAATCCCAAACTTTGCTCAAAGTGAAAATTTTATCTAAACCTTTTTTTGTGACATGAAAAACTCAAAAGTTTGCTAATCGTGACACATTTACCCTAAACTTATTTTTGTGACACAAAAAATCATGAATTTTCATTTGTGTGATGCATTTACCCTAAATCATAAGGATATTTTGGTATTTTTATTTTTAAAAACTGTTTTTCTTTTTCTTCTTTCTTCCCTCCGCCGGCCATGGTGGAGCCAACGGAGGGAAGCCAGCGTCGGGTGAGGGCGGCCCTTGCCGGCGTCGAGTGAGGGGGGCCCTCGTCGGTGTCGGGCGAGGTCGGTCCTCGTCGGCATTTGGCAAGGGCCTCCCTTACTAGATCTGGCGAGGGCACCCTTGCCCAATGCCAGCGAGGGCCCCCCTTGCCCAAGTCCGACGAGGGCACCTCTCGCTAGGCTCGACGCTAGTGAGGGCCTCCCTTGCCAGATCTAGCAAGGGTTTGGCGAGGGAGGCCCTTGCCCGACGCCAATGAGGGCCACCCTTGCTCGACGCCGGTGAGGGTGGCCCTAGCCAGCCCAGGCGAGGGCGACCCTCGCCTGACGCCGGTGAGGGCAGCCCTCACCGGCGCCGGCTTCCCTCCACCGGGGCTAGCTAAGAGAAGAAGAAAAAAATTATTAAAAAAAAAAAAAGGATAAGAATAAGAAGAAAATGCCTTTAATGGGGTAAATGTATCGTAATTGCAAAGTTTGAGGTTTTTCTTGTCAAAAAAGAAGTTTGGGGTAAATTTATCGCTTTAAGCAAAATTTGAGGTTTTTGGTGATCTTTTCCCTTATGTTGGGGTCTTGAGTGTGTGTATTGTCGATCTTGTTAGTGCTGTCACTCTGTTACCTCATATTTCATGCTGAGGATCTGTTATTTTCCTATTCTTTACATTTTCTCTGCTGTACAAAGTGACAGGATTTGTATCTGGATAACTAGTTGTGCAGAAACTCCCATATCCGGTGGATGAAAATCTTGATACAGCGATTTGCCACCTTTAGTTGTAGTAGAGGTATCACAAAAGTCATTTCCTATATTAACATTCATGTAGAACAGTTTTAGAGGGTTCAAGGGGGCATACAATGGCCAGAAGGGCTCATAACACGAGGATTATTGTGAAAGATTTTGTCATTTTTTGAAGTCTCAAAGTGGGTGAGTGTTCTGTTTGTCTCGTGATTACATAGTGTATCATTGCTTGGGCTTTATTTCTACTCTAGATGTGCATTTACCGGGAGATGGTGATTCATAAGCTCCTAAATCCTCTTCGACAGTGAGATGGCTATTCATTCGTGTAAATAATCCCAGCAACTGGATGCCGTTCTCCATGTTTTTGCAGCTTAAACAGGAATTTGCCCTGAAAATGTTACCTCCAACTCCTCCAAAGAAAATTCTGAGATTGAAAAGTAGGATACTTTTGGAAGAGGTATGCTATCTCTCTCTCTCTCTCTTATTTAGTGTGCCCCAGCATTCACTACAGATTTGTTCCATGGAGGATTGGATGGAAAAACTCTTACCTGATATCGATCTAACACGATCTGCTATGGTAGCAAACTTTCTCGAGCTTGAAGCTGCAGGTGCTCATCTGATGAATCCTCATCAGTTCTTTATATCACTTTTTTTTTTTTTTTGAACCAAGACTGTTGCAGGACAGACGTTTGGGTAATGGTACGGTTATATGTTTTCCTAAATTTTGCAGAATTTGGTGAGTTACATTAGCAGAGCTCAAATGCAAATTCGATTGCCACTGGTGCAGTTCCACTGCTAACACAACCTGTGGCTGATGTAATCACTAGTGTTGCAAGTCCATCCGTGTTGTCAGATCAGGGCAGTCATTCATCTTATGAGATATGTGAACTAGGATCAACAAGACTTGGGCATAAGGATTCTGCTGATCTTGGCATTGACAATTCTGAATATGAGTTGACCTATCCGGAAGCAAGTTTGATGCAGACGCTCGTTAATAAACTTTCATTTTGGAAAAAATAGAAAGATTTTCCTCGCTCAATGTACGCAACTGAGGTGTAAACAGCATTTCGAGTGGCAGAAAGCCCCTTATGATAATGCTGCCATGGTCAAAGATCAGTATTACAAGGACTTCCCTTCTGAAACAGAAAGTCACATGGTTCATGCTCAATGACCACCATCAGAAATTGCTGGCAGCAACTTAAGCTCCAGAAAAGCGAGTGAAGTAGCTGCATTTTATCCCATTGTAAACAACACTATGTATCATCCCGAATTTCCCGACGTGCAGCACAAGGTTACAGTTTTCCAAGGGTCTCAGCTGTCCCTTGTCCATCAGAAGAGTGGCATGAGTTGAACAGAGTTCTTACAACAGCGCAACAAAGTTTATCTACAGCAAAAACAGACATAGAAGATCTCATAGCTAAATTGAATTAAGAGACTGCTGTAAGACAATTCTTAACAACCAAAGTATCTTCTTTGCTCTTGGAGGATATGCCAAGTCTTGTATGTACCCATCATCTCTCATCAAGGGAAACGTTTGCTGCCACTCCACCATTTTGTATTTCGAGATAAGAGTTGTGATCAGCTTCTACGCAGTAAATTACTGGTATTTCTTTCCCCAGCTGGTCACTCCAAACTTCTCCCTGCAGTTTGAACATATGCCAGTAGTCATTTTGATAGTATCAGCAGGACAAATCTGATGTCCTCCAAGGATGAAAGTCTGTATGGATATATTTGATGAATACATTTAGCCTTTGAAATCTTACGGTGTTCCAATCTGTTATTTTTCTGTGTTGTAGAGCTTTTATATGGGATGCTTAATCTATTACGGGTCGTTCGGGTTGTGATAGCCCCATCTTGAGACTGTTCGTTCAGGTCAAATATCTTGAAGGATTGTCTCTTGAAGGTCAAATATCTTGAAGTGGAACTTGAAACCATGAGAAATATTTAGGAAGATGCTGACAGTCTTGTTCATTGACAATGCAACATTGAGGAAACAAGCCAATTCAGCAATCCGTGGTGCTTTAAACATGCATGTCAAAGCCAAAGAAAAGGATGAAGATGATGAATTTGGTAATTAGCACAATATCATTTCTCTCACAAAATTTATTCTTTTATTGACATTTCCTCCAGAATTAGAATGGTTTGTTCATATCAAACGGCGACACTCCATGACACCACCATTTCAAGAAGTGGTAGTTTTGCATGTACACACTTATAAGCGTGTATATGATGCATAAGAAATGAGATTTTGCTAATGGATTTCAGCTTTATGACTTCCTTTTGGGATTGTAATCATGTTCCTTCTGTTGTATATTTGTAGAACCTCAGACAATTTCTTAGCATATGCAGCCTGGGTTGTTTTAGGTCTTTGAATTCAGATTAAACCAAGCCCAAATCCTTGATTAACATCATCGATGACGATTTCCATGAGTATCAATATATGAGTTGCGGATGCAAGAAGAGAAATGACTTGCTTACTTCTATTCAATGAAACTGAGCTCGTTCTCCAGCAATCCCTGTGGAGCTTGTGCATCCTGAAATATGGCCATGAACTAATCGATTAAGGCATATATGATATCCGTGAGCAGAACTAGAAAGTGCAAGAATAGTTTCTTTGCACTCTGTAGTGCTTTCAGTTTCGAACGGCATGCATAAGATTATACACAACAGATGTCAGATTTATCAACAACACAAAGAAAGTTAGAACTTCAGTGATTTGGGGAATTGATCTATGATGCACTAAGCCCCAACTCCAATCTCAAGCACAGTGGCTAATTTGCTGAAACCATGATAAAACAGCTGTACTTGCATTGATCCCCAAATTACTTGGAAATTTGTCTTTATAAGACGAATAGCCAAATTAATAATTATAATAACCATCAGACGTTAGTGCATCAAAATCAAGACAATAACCATGATTTCGCTGCATTATACCAAGTCACATTGATAGGGATTTTAGACCACTAAATACCAACGGTAGAGGAAAAAGGTCAGAACCATTGTTATGTGAGTCATACCAAGTGTTGATTTCCAAGTGTTTCAGGTGCTCTAGTTTAGAGAGAGAGATATCAACCACTAGTGAGTTTGTGCACTCTTTAATGACCAATCTCTTCAAATTTGAGCATTTCGAGAAGTCGGGAGTCCTTTTTAAGCTTGGACAATACCCAATCTCCATAACTTTTAAGTTCTCGCTCACCTAACAAAAAAAAAAAAAAAAAGGCAAGAATCAGCCACAAGAATCAGCCAAGTCAAGAATGGGAAATTGGAAAGTTTGGTTAGCAAGAGAAATTGAAAAAGTAAACTACATGGCGCGATGTTCGTACCAAACATGACCCCCATCCGGTCCAATCTTCAGTAATGTCATCACTTGAAAGCTCGAGCACAGCTAACTTCTTGAGACTCAAATTCGTCACATTTAATTCCAAAGGACAACGATACCAAGAGAGCCATGTTAACTTGGAGAGAAGATTCTTAAAGTCCCCTACCAAGTTCCCACCCTCTAAATCCAAGAATCTTAGATTGGGCAATTTTGAAAATTCTTCACTTGTGAAATTGTACTCTTCAGAGTCCTGCTAATGTTAGTGCTACAACTTTGTCTGTCCCCTAGTGATAGGAAAAAGCCTACATGAACATTTGAATTGGATGATAAACATGGTGCTGCACAACTCTAAGGAGCTTATTTATGTTTAGCAATGAAACACACATTAGTGCTTCGTACAAATCTAAATTGAGAAAAGAATACAAAAGTGGTTCTTGCAGTTGAAAAGAATGATTTATCTTGTATAAAGCTTAATAATGTTTCTAATCCATCAATTGAAGCAAACTTTTGTCACAAAGAACTTTATTACTACTTAGGGGAAAATTGTCCAAAACGTTCTAAACATATTGGATTTTTGCCAATTAAGTTCTAAATATTTTTATATTATGCCAATTTAGTATATCTGGCCAATTTTTCCTAGGAATCACTAATGTGGATGATGGTTGTCTTATGTGACGTAGCTAACTTTTTTTTTTTTTTTTTGGTAAGACGTGACGCAGCTAACGTTGACGTGTACAATTTTTAATAATATTTTTTAAAATTTTATTTTTTTTTTTTTTTTTTTTTTCTTCTTAAACTAAGGCTAGTGAGATTGTTAGCCAACCCTTGCTTGGTCTAGGCAATGGGATGGAGGCCCTTGCTAACCAACTTCTTCACCAAACTAGGTGAGGGTTGCCGAAATAGGGTAATAAATAAATAAATAAATAAATAAAATTAATATATTATTTAAAATTGTTTATGTGTGCGTTGGCCATAGCACATAAAACTACCAATGTCTCTACATCAACAATTTTCGGCCAAAATTAGTGCAGTCTCAATTGACAAAACGTGAAAATTTTTAGCACTCAATTTGCAAAATTGAAAGGTTTAACACTGAGTTGACAAAAATTTAATAGGTTTAGAATTTTTAAATAATTTTCCCTATCATTGAGTGCCAGACCGAATTCATAAAAATCTCGAGTTTATAACCTCATTGCAATTATATGGATCAAATCCTAATTGTGTATTCTACAAAATAAGGATCGATGTTTTAAAAGGATTTGCTTTCATAATAGTAAAGATATTCAATCCACTCATAAAGTCATTAGTATGATGTTTGAAAGCTCTACCGGACAATTCACAAAAGATTGCATATTACAATTATTCACTTAATCTATTACCAAATTTCAAGTAAGAGGACTCATTCCAGAGTAACGTTGCTAAACTTGCTAATGATTTCCAACTTAGCAAAAAATGAATGAAATCAGGCTTGAAAAGCTTTGATAGCCTTGGAAGTCTCAATGTGGATCTAGTTTAATATAATTTGCTGAACAACATTGTATTTAATGTATTCCCAAAGTGTTTGCTATTAATAACTTTCACGTTGTAACCTTTTAGATATGATTTGTAATGGAATTACCATCATGAATTCTTATACAAACCTTTTTCTTTTTCTTTTTCTTTTTTGCCAAAGTAAAAGTCAAACAAAAAAAATATTCCAACAAGAAACTAACTCCACAACCTTTGAAAAATGCATGGTTGATTTTTCCTAAAGAAAATGGTAAGGTGACAATAACTTACCTCTTTCATCCGAACCACATCAAATGCAATCGTAGGCTCCCATAACCTGCTATGCTTCTTTGGAAAATTGACATCTTCACACTGAACAACTTCTCTTCCAAGATCTTTAAGTTGATCATGCATCCACAACGTATCATCTTTTGTTATCTTTATCAAAGACATACGGGTAAGGACAAGTAGTTCACTCCTTGGAAAATAGTTGGAAGCTTTCCACATATAGTATGGGTGGAGTCTATCTTTTCCAATGAAGAAACAAGCAATATCAAGAAAGATCTCTCTTTGATGAGGCTGTAACATGTCATAACTGATTTTTAATTTATCGAGGACTTCCGGGTTGGGCACCAAATCTAACTTCATCAAAGTGTCTTTCCAAAAAAATTTGCTCTTGCAATAAAGTGAGGAACCGATAAACTCGAGAGCTAAAGGAAGTCCACCTGTTTTTGTAGTAATTTTTTTTTAGCTATCAACCAAGTCCTGCGGTGGGAAATCCATCCTGAAGGCATGTTTACTAAAAAGCCGAAGAGCATGGAAAGAATCCATTTCTGTCATTTTATAGATTATAAACTCTTGAAAATGTGCTTGGAAACTACTCTCTTTGTCCTCCTCTTTGATTGGCAAAAAGTTGATATCCCTTGTTGTAATGATGATTCTGCTTCCTGGACCAAACCAATCACTCTTTCTTGCTAACTTAGAGAGTTGATCTCTCTTATCCACATCATTGAGAACAAGGAGAACTTTCTTATCACGAAACCTTTCTCTAATTGTGTTAATCCCTACATCAACAGAATGGTGGATCCCTATAGATCTGCCTTGGAGAATTTCTGATAATAACTGTTTTTGTAAGTCAACAATTCTACCTTGTTGCATAGATTCGCGAATGTCTGAAAGGAAGCTACAACCTTGAAATTGATTGGAGATTTGATTAAAGACAGCACTTGCGAGAGTTGTCTTACCGACACCGCCCATTCCATGGATGACTAGGTAGTGAACATCACGAGAACCTTCGTTTAACATGTCCATGATAGCTTCAACACGATCGTGAATCCCAACTAAATGATTAGGCAGATTTCTCATTCTTTTCATCAGCTTGGTCAAAACCTCATCAACAATAGTGTTGATGATTTCACCATGCCTACAATATTGACATACGAATCTTAGCATGAAACATAGGGCAAAAGAACTCTCGAGTTGAGCAATATTCTAGACACAAAATCAAGCAGATTTTTAAATGGGCGAGGTTTAATCAAATGGAAGCTCACTTTCTTTACTGAAAGGAAATCTTAATTAGATCTATACTATATTTGGATGAGTGGTTTGGGAACAAAAGATAATAATTGCCAGGGGAAAAGGAAAGAAATTGGATAAACCAATATACTGTGATTGGTGGAAGTAATTAAAACGGAAAACAAATGGGAGAAAATTCTATTCCTTATTATAATCTCACTTTTTTATTGCTTGAGAAAATAAATGAACAAAAGCATATTCCAAAGTCATACTCTTACCCTTTGTCCTTCATGCCCCAACCCTTGATTCTTGCGACCTCGGTCAAAGCTTCCTTCCATCGCCGAATCTCATCGAGGCCAAACTCCTTCTCATGCTTCTTCAGAACATCGAGGTACAATTGAGTTTTGAGCTTTACATCATCGGGATTCACGTCATAGAATATGGGTAGAATCACTTTGTCATTTGCTTTGCTTGAGCACTCTAGTATGTATGTGAGCTCGCAAAGACACCACTTACTAGATGCGTAGGTCCTAGAGAAAATGGGCAAGTATATTTTGGAGGATTCAATGGCATGCAGAAGTTTGCCTGCAATCTTTTCGCCCTTTCGGATCTCTTCATAGTCTCTGAAGACACGAATCCCAGCTCCGACCAAGGAGTGATAGAGGCAATCGGTGAAGTTGAGGCGGGTATCGGGGCCTCTAAAACTCAAAAATACCTCAAATTTGGCCACCGACAGCAAATTGCCATCATCGACACAAGCAAACGTCGCCATCGTATCTGAAGAGTCCCTCTTTCTCTTCATCCTTCTTCAGGAGCTCAAAATCTACACCGGATCTGATCACAGCGGGATGTGGAATCCTTTCTAAATCTGATCTGAGATTCCTCAAGAGGAATCAGCGAAGCACCAGAGGCAGGAGAATTGCAATGCTCTTTCGCTGTCTTTCTCAGATTCGTTTGCTTTTTACTCGGCACGGAAAGGAAAAAGAATGGCGACGACTTTGGACAGTCTTAGCCTCCTCCAAAGTGGCGGACTCCAACTTGATCACGTTATGCTGGCACTAAAAAAGGTTGCTTTACACCGTTCGTTCTTGTGCAATAATACCTCATTAAAATATGAGATCGGTCGGCCACAACACGTCCAAGTCAACGAATGGTTCCTACTTCCTACTGCTCTTTTCACACATAAAATATGAATTACCTCTTCTTAGTTAAAAGGTTTTCCCCCGATAATAGGCCTGCATTTGACGAAGAAAAAAAGAAAAAACGATAATAGGCTTGCACGCATTAGTTGCCGCGCCAGACCCGGTGCGGAGAGTCATTTCCCTCTCTCTCTCTCTCCTGCTTTTTCTCCATCCGAAGTATGAAGACTGACGCCTTCTCTCTCCCTTCCTCTTATAAGTTCAAAATTTCAGGTTACCTCGTCTTTGTTCTCTCCGATGCGTGCTTGCTGGCTCGGCGTTCGTTCTCATTGTGTCTCGCTTCTTCGTTCTCTGCTCCGGCGCTTGCTTGGCTTGTTCGCTTTCTGCTTCCGTACTCCCTCGCTCTCTGAATTCCTTCTCATCCGAAAATCAGATTCTGGAAATTTTTTCTGAGGGCTCTAAGAATGTTCAATTATCATGAACTGCGAGTTGTGGCTTGCAATTTTAACGAGGCAAATTTTGTGAGCTGAGGTTGATTTGGAGAGTGTCTTACGTTCTTTTCTAGGACTTTCGAGTCTTGTCTGATGGGCATGCCATGTATTTAACTACAGATATGAGAATTGTAAGGTGCTATGTCACCTAAAACTTGTATCGGATTCTGCTATCCCGGAAAATGAAGGAAGAACATTGTACGGTACTTGACAAATGTAGGTTTTGGCAAAGCAGTGATATTATCATTGTACGTTTAATAATTCGTGAACCAAACTAAAGTTCAGATATTGATTTGAAAAATAATTAAGAAATTTGCTATTTGTATTTTATTTTCTGAAATTTGTGCCCAATTTTGTTTCAGGGCAAAAAAGGCCTGATTAGAGAAATTGGAGGGAAATGGAACGAGTAATTTAGTCGCTTCATCAGTTCTAAATTTCGTAAATCAAGATACGGATTTGTCGTAAAAATTAAGTTTGCATGATTCCCAAATAAAACCTTCTTTTGAATTGAATCGAAGTCGATCTTTATCGTAACCGGCTTCGCAGCTTCACCTGAGCGGCCCTCGAACACGCCAGTGCAGCTGCTTCTATTTTGGCTTTTGCCGCCTTTCCCCTAGCCAACAAGCAAGGGTATCTAACTTTCCAAGGCAAGTTTGAATTGAGAAGTCCGTCTAAACGGTTCGCAAGGCAACTAGGAAGACGTTACATGAGATATCTAATTATCGAAAATCAGAACAAGTTGCTGTCACTCAATGACCTTCCCATTACCATGGCGAGAATCCCTCAGACACCACCCTAGATCTCCGGGCTGCCACAACAAGGGCGACAAGAAATTCTTGCGCGACCATCGCGAACACAATGCATTTCCTCGAAGAAGAAAAGCTACCGAAGATTGGAGAATATACGCCTTGCACCGATATTTTCTGTTGGCCCTTTTCACAAGTTGGCCCCTTCTTCATCTAGCTCATTACTGAAGGAAGATACCGGGTGCATTTCATGGCTCAACAGACAAGCTAGCAGATCGGTCTTTTACGTAAACATCGGCAGCGTGGCTAGCGTGAACGAGGAAGGACTGCTCGAGACTGCCACGGGATTGGCCATGAGCGAGAGGCCTTTCTTGTGGGTGGTACGGCCCAGTTTGTTGTGCTGCGCGAAGTGGCTCGAGCTCTTGCCGAAGTGGGAGATATAATACTGGGTCTTTTGCTTCTTTCCCTTTAGTTGCGATACAAAAGAAGAAATAGCGTTTCGAAGATGGATTTTATTAACAAATGCTTTTTGGACGCTTGTTAAGCAACCGAGTAAGAGAAAAGTATAGTTCCCCATGCATCAATTGTTCCCGTGACACTCGTAATACCTGCATTCACTAGTCCGAGCATAACAAATCAACTTATAAATATGAAATCAAGGATCTCATTTGCGACTACATAACATCTTAGTTATGGTAGTTTCGACATTTCATGGCGCGGGAACCTTTTATGGTGTTGGCAAATACACGTGTTGAGGCACGTTTTAACAGAAGCAGTAAACAGCATCGTCATCATATGATTTCGGACATCCTACATGAAGTCTTGTTCTACTATATTAAGGTATTCACATCTCGAAAATCAGTGGACTCAGATCGAGTCTTACAAAGCTGCAAGGCTTTCGCACATTTTCTATACCGCATTATTCCCGACATAAGGACGATGGTCTTTTTTCCTCAAACGCCTAGATCATCGATGGTGCAGATAGCCTCGAGCAATAACACTGGAAGAATGCGTGGAGCTCTTCTCATCTACCGTTGGAATATTATCTGCTTATCGCAATAAATTTTGAATCGATATTCACACATCTAAAACTATTACTCAAGAGAAAGAATTTGTCTACCCAAGTCCGAACGGGTAGGGGTGTAAACGGTTCGGTTCGGTTCGGTTTTTTTAAAAACCGAACCGAACCGAACCATTTGAGAAAATTTCCGAACCGAACCGAATAAGTCCCGAACCGAACCGAACCAAACCGAACTGTTCGGTTCGGTTCGGTTCGGTTCGGTTCGGTTTTTCGGTTTTCAAATTTTGGGTTTCGGTTTTCGGTTTTCGGTTTTCGGTTTTTTTTTTTTTTTTAATCACTTGCTGAGATGAAACACCGCTAGCCAAGTAGCCATCACTTATCTTTTATTTTATTTTTAGTGTGTGTGATAACTACTTTATTTATATCAAAAAGAAGAAATGGAAATAAGCTCAATGTAAGTAAGATTGCAAATAAAAAAAAAATGTAAATGAGACATGTTCCAAAGTCAAATTCAGCAATCCCAGGAAAATGATTTTACCACATCGTGACAAAACCAACTAAAGCTATAACTTCATGATGGTCTCATATAATGTTGACGTAAAAGATGATCCATTAAGAAAACATGTGACCCTAGCAGCATGCTTGTGGGTTCAAATCAAGACATTCAGCGCAAGAGGAGTTGGCCAACTGTAATTCTATTTATTGCTTGAAATACGATTTTCCCAAGAATTCAATACATCAAGTTGGCTATTTCACAAAGCAAAATACCTCATAGAGCTCATCATTTATAAGGCCAATCCGATGAGAAAATATAATTTTCTAGTTCTCGTTAATGTCTGCATCAACTCGTGGGCATCCAAGAATGTAACCCTGCAACAATGCAAAAGCACAAATTAGGGATTGCAATTATTAGGCTAGTCTGAATAATTACTTGAAGCCGAGCTTAGATTTCCCTTATACCTTGAGATTCAAGCGCGGGACAGCACCGGCTTCATTTTCTGAAAAGTGCAATCAGCAGAGTTTGAGCATTGCAAGCCATTTTCAGAATGTTCAAAAACAGAAAGCTGAAAAGAAAAATGTAACCTAGTATCAAAGCTCATGGCTACTTACCATTTACATAATTATGTATTGTCCAAGTGTAAGCAGATGTGAGTATGCATGTGCTAAAAGACATTTTTTTGGAAGTCTTAAAGCCTCAAACTAAACTATTAGTTCCCATTGAATCTATGGAGGCATAGTCATTAACTAAAAGACCAGAGCACCCAAAACACAACTAATATAACAACATAACAGTGTTATGAATGACAAAAAGAACTGCTATTACTAATTCAGAGTTTTTGGACTACCGAGGCCAGAAGAAAAGACATTGAAATTGCCCTTTGAATTCCTAACCATGTAATAAAAGTCAAGCAACAGCAGCAAACAAACAGTTCGTGATGTTAATGCTCACAGAATTCATTTGCAACAGAATCATAGAAGATAAAGACAGAGATTACCAGTTGCCTCTCATTAGCCGCAGAGATGTTAGTACTTGGGGTAGAGACCAGAGCAAGCTCCCATCCAGTGGGATTGAAGTCTTTAGATTGAGTAGCACCAGAACCAAATGCTGAAGAAGCAGCACCTGTCAACCCACCAAACTTCTCTCAAGCAAGCATAACAACAAAAAAGTAGACATGAGTCATACACAAAATAAGTACAACCTCCCTGCATTTGTGAATCAAGCATCATAGTCTTTAAAATCTATCTAGAAAGTCAAGGTTCTTTGAAGTTTTCTTCTTTTTTTTTTCGTTTTGGAAGGAGCTTGGGAACGTATTATTGCTTCGGATCATCTTTAAAACAGAGGAAAAATACTGGTTAACCAATAGATCCTTTTATGCAAGATTGAAGAGGAGTATGTGAATCAGAACCAAATGCTGAAGAAGCAGCACCTGTCAACCCACCAAACTTCTCTCAAGCAAGCATAACAACAAAAAGTAGACATGAGTCATACACAAAATGCTTACCAGGTTCTGAGGGAACTATTGCCAAGGCTAAAGCATTCTTTTCCTCAATGGAAGAACATCAGGTGCATCAAAACCAAGTCCCTGAAAGGCCAAAGAAATAAAGATCATACGCAAATAATTTTACACTGAACAACCATCAACAGACACCATAAAGTTAATGCTCATACCAGCAAATCTCCCCTACAATGTTAACATTGTAGCTCATCACCGCTACAATGTTAAACAAGGATGAACTACACTGAACATGAAAGAGGACCTAAAAATTCCCACCAAGAAAACCAGAAAACAGCCCCTTTGCATCGGCCCCAACAAATCAATTCACTTCGCAAGCCCCCAACACCGATTCTCACTTACCCTCGAGCTCGATCGGCCAGTCACCCACGATTCGCGACTGAAAGACCTCGCATCTAGTCACAACTACACACCCTACAAACTATTGAATCGACAATCGAACGACTCCTCATCCGATGGAAACAGCAATCGACGCTCAAAATTCGACGTGGCACGGGAGACGGAAATGTCGGACGGAAGTGGAGATCCGGCGAAGCATAGAGAGAGAGAGAGAGAGAGAGAGGAGGGAGGACTTACATGGTGGGAGAATCGGAGGGGACGGTGGCGACTGGCGAGCGCTGCTTCCTTCTCAGAGTCACGAAAGGACACAGAGTCAGATACGGGAGTCGGGAGAAAAGAGAACCGATAAAAAAATTTTCGGTTTTCGGTTTGTGGTTCGGTTAACCGATAAAAACCGAACCGATAAAAAAAAATTCGGATTTTGATGAAAACCGAACCGAAAACCGAACCGAACCGAAAAAATCTAATTTTTCGGTTCGGTTCGGTTCGGTTCGCGGTTCGGTTCGGTTTTCGGTTCGGGTCTTGACACCCCTACGAACGGGTTCATCTAGACCGTTATTTGTTACACAAATGATCAGCGATCAAGACAAACCTAGTTCAATAGAGTCAACTCCATACGTGATTTTTCTTCCCATTTTTAGAAAAACTCTTGGCTTCACTTAGACTCACACATACCATCGGACGAGGTATGTTCCGCCAATTCCAGATAGAAATAACGTGATTTGACACAGGGGGTAAGCCGTCCAGGATCAAGCTGTAACTTTTGGTTGTTCCATTGCCAATTGGAAGTCCAGTTTTAGTTTAGGCAAGCACGAGCGGCTGTGCGAGACCAACCCTTGCTCGTTGCTTCCCAGGGTGAATTCCACATTGGGCTCGTGCGCAGATTCAAAAGTTGGAATCAATACATCCCCATCAAATTCCTCGTGCCATGCCCTCACGGCAGCTCCAATTCGATTTCCATCTCGAATTGTCCCACACGCCGTCGATGCCCAATGGCCATATGGTTCCAGAACCATACTCATCGGCACATTTATATATACGATCGCTACAAGGAAATTCGGAAAATTAGAATTCTACGTACTTTGATGTGCACTGCTAGTCCAATAGTAGTGCCGGGCTTCCATTCGCTATTTCGGCCCATCGATATCATGGCCGATTGGTGTAATAGATATCCCAATTGATTACAATCTCATAAGGCTAAATTTGTGTTTTTTTTTCTCGAGAGGCTTATGGGATTCTCTTGTGTATATTATATGTTTAGAGACTTCTAAATTTTATTTTTTACAAGACTTGAAGCAAGTTGCTTTGTATATTTTCGTGCGTTGACTGGAGGCTACGGATCAATCTAGAAATGTAGTAAAGTTAAAAGGCAATGGAGGCGATTGTCCGAAACCTAAAATCTAGACGGAGGTCTTATCACTTCAATCTAATGTGAGCATACCACTTTTGCTAGCAAAGCTCAAGCAATCATAATGCACTCTATTGTTTTTTTTTTTTTGATAATTAAATTAATAGAGATGAGCGATCAACACTAAAGATCCCTCTAAACGTTACCACAAATTTACCGGCACAAGAAAGAAATCCGTAACTTTTAGCACATGATATGAGAATCTTGCTAATGCTAGAAATTTATTATTGCTGACTTAAATAACGATTAAAAAGAAAAAGGAGAAGATGGATAACATTTTTTTGTGGTCGTCATGGAGTTCAATCAAGTTTTGGCATGAGTTGATGTCAATCTCGCCATATGTTTTGGTGGGAGAGCAATTGAATTGTTTTTCCCCATCATATTTAAATAGTACGAATTGATCCATCTTACGTGCATAATTTTAAATGTTATAACAACCCTATCTTCAGCAGTAATCGAAATGAAGTTCTAAAGGCCAAGTTATAGTTGAGTTTGAGCATATAATTCATTTCACGTAGTCGTGCCAAGAGCCAAAAAGGAGAAATTCATTGAAATATTTCCACAAACGTGGCACGCCGCCTCCAGTCACCAATAATATAATAAACTTCTCTTCGAATCGCAAAGTAAGTTCTGGGCCACCCCCCGCCATCTTGGTAAACTCGTCACTGTCCTCCTCCCTCGAAACTTGAAATGGTGAACAAAGGGGTTTGAACAAAACGATAGCTCAATAAGTAACGGTCACCACATTTCATAGGATCAAGCCATGGGCAATGCAATATTATAAATTTGTACATCTATGTGCATCCTGGCCGTAACTCCAACATGCATTCTCGAATAATGTGAATATTCGGCATTCTTTTGCCATGGTTGCATGATTCATAGCACAACATATAACATAGCAAGCAAAAATCATTCTCAATCGATCATATAAGAAATTCTACGATCACATTTTGCCGGATGAATGGCTTGTAAACCATATTGGGCATGGTTAAATCCCTAAAAACTCATTGACCGTGAGTAAATCCCAAAAATCATGTCTGCTATGATTAAATTCCAAAATAGAACCTACCTGTGAATGAACACATATAAGTTTGGGTGACAATGAAAACATGTTGATCAGTTTTTACATAACACAGAAGTCATGAATGGCACTTTCCTCGCTAACTCCCAAATTCAAATTGTACCGAAACATAATTTAAGGCCTATTATTAGAATATACTAATTTAATACAACAACTAGACTGTCTTGGGCGAAAAGGCCCGTTTTGGCAAAAATACGATAAAAAACCTTCGAGGTTCGGTCTTAGGTTCATGGCCCGAAGCATATCAAATAGCTCAAAAATATTTACATGTCAGTATATTGTCATATAATTTCCCAGTATATCAGAAAATAATTTTTCCTTGTGAAATAGTCCTAAAATTGAATTTTCTAAACTAGCGCCAAAATCAAAATTTCAAGATAGCAAACATTCTCTAGAATTTCTCTTAGATTCGAACCCATAGCCGATGATAGAACTAGAATAGATATTTTCTGTTTCCTACTCACACGAGCCCATATCCTTGCTTTTCGATCAATCTCTAATTCTAATCTTCCTCCCCAATCTGATATTATGGTCCGGTATAGACCGAAATTCCGTTATGGTCCAATTCTGATCGGTAATAGATACCGGGACTTTGCAATATTTGATTGATCACAATTTTGTATATTCCATTTACTATAGAAGTTCCCAGGGAATTCATTAAAGAATGTTTCCAATAAAAATAGTTCTTTTAAATTTTCTTCCTACAAATTGGGTCTCCCAACCCCCTTTTGCTCTGTTAGATCTAATTTGCGCAGACGCTCTTGATGTAGTTACCAAGCAATCGGCTAACTAATATATATCATCCGTATTTTCGACCAAAAAAAAAAAACTAGCGCCGAAATCTCCAAGGCTCACTTTCAGTAATTTTTTTGATAAGTAATCGAATAATACATATTTAGAGCAGTGGAGGCATTTTTACACGGGTAAGACATAATTTTTTAGAATTTAATTTGATATTAGAAATTTCTCCGTACACATGCACTTTTATTTAAAAAACTTCGTATACCAAATTTAAAACCTAATATTTTTCTATGAAAAATAACATAAACATGTAGATGGAATTAATTTTCCATCTATTGAGAGGAACAAGATTCCATGTATGCTATATTCTTCCAGAAATTACTGAAAATTGCAATAATTACAAAAATTCTCGAGAATTCACATAACGTTGTATGTGTTGTGCCTAGTACAACTGTGATAACAGCGTCAAAATCCAATGCAGAAGTGAGCCATACGAGCAGTCTTAAGTTACTGCCCTCGCTCACGACTCCGTTTTCCAAAATTTTCAGTTTTGGATTGCCTACTTCGAGGGTTCAAAATATTTGTTAGCTCTCTTATACTATTCTCAATCTTCATATACTACAACAGTTCAAGATTTCTAATCGAATCCGGTAATCCCAAAATATTTGCTTCATATAAATCCAACTTGAGTAGGGATTCTAGTCCTCCAATCAAGTCTGGCAGTTGTCTCAACTGACTCCCATTCAGATCCATTGTGAGTCTTTTCAGATTGCCAGTATAATCTGGAAATTCTCTAATTTCCACATGTTATAAACCATTGCCAATTTTAGTTTGACCATAGTCAATATTCTCTTTACTGCGTGTTGTCGATCTTGATAGAGTAGTTCCTGCATTACTTTTAGTGATCTCACTCTGTTGCCTCGTATTTCAAGCTGGTGGTCTGTCATTTTCCTTTTCTTTCGGTTTTCTCTGCCGTACATAGTGACAGAATTTGTGTCTGGTTAACTAGTTGTGTAGGTGTATGTGTACTCTGGAAGCTGAATATTCTCAGAACAATATCTTTACAGTAATTCGCCGCCTTCACTTAGTGGTACCACAAATCAGATTCTGTTTTGACATTGCCGTAGAACAGTGTTACGGGGTTCAAGTTGGCATACAATTGCCAGAAGGGATGGCAACTCCTAAGAAAGTTCTGTGACAGCATTTCCCGTGAAAATGTTGCCTCCAACTCCTAAGAAAATTCTGAGATTGAAGGCAGGATACTTCTGGGAGCGGTATGCTATCTCTTCATCCCCCCCGCCCCTTTTCTCTGCTTTAGTGTGCCCCAGCATTCATAATTCCACACGTTCAAACATTTAGTTCACTGCAGAGGTCTGGAGAATTGGATGGAAAAATTCTTACTTGATTCCGGTCAAACACGATCCGCTATGGTAGCAAATTTTCTTGAGCTTGAAGCTGCTGCGAGGTCATGGAGGTGCTCATTTGATTAAACCTCGTCAGTTCATTATTTCTCCTCACTTGAACCGAGATTGTTACGTGGCGGACATAAGGGTACGGTACCGATATATGTTTTCCTATATTTTGCGGACTTTGATGAGGTACATTTACAGCGCTCAGACTCAAATTTGATTGCCACTGGTGCTGCTCGACTGCTAACACCACAACCTATAGCTCATGTTTTCAATAATCCTTCAAGTCTCTGCATTGTCAGATCAGGGGAATAATTCATCCTATGAGATATCTGAAACTTGGATAACCAAGATTTGGGCATAGTGATCCTGCTGATCTTGGCATTGACAAATCTGAACATGAGCTGACCTATCCGGAAGCAAGTTTGGAGTATGGACTCTTGAATAGAAAGTTCATTTTGGACATAGAAAGGTTTTCCTGGCTTGAAGTATGCATCAGAGGTATGTAATCAGCATGATGAGTGGCAGAGGACCCCCATTGCAAACAACACTATGTACAATCCTGATTTCCTAACGTGTAACATCCTGCCACCGCAAGGTTGCAGTTTTCCAAGGGTCTTAGCTTTCCCTCTTCCATCAGAAGAGCGGCATAAGTTGAACAGAGTTCTTACAACTGCACATCAAAGTTTATCTACAGCAAAAACATACTTAACGATTCACAGCCAGATTGAATCAAGAGATTGCGGTAAGACATTCTTAACAAAAAAATATGTTCTTTACTCTTGGAGAAAATGTCAAGTCTTGTATCTACTCATCATCTCCGATCAAGAGAAATGTTTGCTGCCTCTTCACCATTTTGTATTTCGAGATCAGAGCTGTGATTTGTGCCATCCAGAATTTCAGCTTCAATGCAGTAAATTACTGGTATTTCTTTCCCCAGCTGGTAACTCCGAACTTCACCTTGTAGTTTGATCATATGCCACTAGTCATTTTGATAGTGTCTGCAGAACTAATCAGATGTACTCAAAGGATGAAAGGCAGTATGGATCTATTTAAAGAATACACCACATGTTTAGTCCTTGAAAATTTGAGTGTTCCAATCTGTGTTATCTATTATGGGTCGTTCTGGTGGTGATATCCCCATCTGGAGACATTGACATATTATACTCTTTAGATCGGTGGAAACAAAATACTTTTCCATTAAATGGTTAAGAGGTTGTCATTACCTACTTGCGCGTTGACTTTTCTGACTGCGGCCATATACTCATGTTCCTTCACTTGTCATTGTTTTGGATGAAGCAACTAAATTCATGAAGATTGTCTTGAAGGTCAAAGATCCAGAAGTAAAACTTGAAACCATGAGAAAAATCGAGGAAGAATGGTCATGTTCATCGACAATGCAACATTGAGGAAACAAGCCAATTCGGTAATATGTTGTGCTTTAAATATGCATGTCAAAGCTGAAGAAAAGCTCGAAGATAATGAAGAAGTCGGTAATTTGCACTGTATCATTTCTCTTGCGAAATTTATTCTTTCGTTGACATTTCCTCCAGAATTAGAACAGTTTGTTCATTTCAAATGGCAACACTCCAACTACACCAATTCAAGAAGTGGTAGTTTTGGATGTACACATTGGTTAGTGTGTGTATGATACATAAGAAATGAGTTATTGTTAATGGATTTTAGCTTTATGACTTCCTTTCGGTATTCGTAATCATCTTCCTTCTGTTGTATATTTGTAGAACCTCAGACGATTTCTTAGCACATGTAGCCTGGCTTCTTCCTGGTGCTCTCTCACTAGAAATGTGGTTAAATTGGCTCTATGATGTTGAAAGATGCCGACCATTTTTCATGTGATAATTAGATTTGAGCTTTTCATTAAAATGTCACTGACTAGTATTGAATTAATTAAAGGGAGTTTTCCTTTGTTTTTGTTTTCCGAACATATCTTTTTGTTGGTTGATCAGAGCAGTTTGCTCATTAGAAACTACTAACTGTTGTTAATTTTATAGTGAATTCAAGTTAATTGGGGAACTGATATGATTTAACTGTATGTATAATGTATTTCTATAATGTTGGAAACTTTGGATATTATTGATTCCCAAGTGGTAAAATTGCTTACGGTCTATGAACAAAATTGATGAATCACTTGAGTACGCCATAGATATAAACTGGATAAGAACAACTTCTGTGTCTGCCTTTATCCCTACTATGTGAGCTACAGTTGGGTTAATCCTCAAACTTTTTCACCGCTCCAGGTGCTCTTGAGGACTTGTAGGCCCTTCCTGCCCCAACAACTCACTTGACAGACTCTTCACCAAACTATCAAATGCCGATTTAAGCTTTCCTAGCAATACTTGCTGCACCTTCTTTACCTCCTCTGCACTAACAAAGCAACTTAGGATCCCATTCCCTTAGATATTGACCCATGGAGGCGAACTTATAGATGCGCTTGGATAGTCAGCTGCAATTAGTGAGTATGTAACTCCCCTGTCCATGACCATATTGCT
Organism: Eucalyptus caleyi; assembly: GCA_014182885.2. Taxonomy (NCBI): domain Eukaryota; kingdom Viridiplantae; phylum Streptophyta; class Magnoliopsida; order Myrtales; family Myrtaceae; genus Eucalyptus; species Eucalyptus caleyi. Next base: position 30,210,528 of record CM024470.2, read on the forward strand.
CATGGCAGTATCCTTTCTGATTCCAATTCTGCCAATTCCCCGTAAAACTACACCCAGCTTTGGGTACCAAGCATGACCGTTCAAGGAAGTCGAGACAACCACCTTCCTCAGAATTGGGTTTTATATCCCCCTTATCCACTTTCGGTTTTATTATGTAATGATCTCGAACTTAGTTGCAGTTCAGCAACAAATTAGTAATGGTAAATGTTTTATCGACCAAAAAAGAAAAAAAGGAAGTATAGGCACGAATCTGTTCACACTCTGGGTCCCTTTTTGAAAAACTGGCCTCAACTCCGACCCTTATTTATTACCCTAAGACCTAGTGTTAAATAATTCTCAGTGCTATTCTTACATAATAAATTCATCATATGAATGGTAATTAGTAATGTTTCTCAAACATTTAGTTCACTGCAGAGAAGGTGTTCTCTCGAGGATTGGATGCTAAATCTCCTGCCTGATATTGATGTATCACGATCTGTTATATCCCTTGAGCTTGAAGCTGCTGCGAGGTCATGCATTTGCTCATTGGATGAATCCTCATCAGTATATTATTTCCCTTCACTTGAACCGAGATTGTTGCATGACAGACATAAGGGTAATGGCATTGATAAACGTTTTCCTAGATTTTACAGATTTTGATGAGGTACATTTGTAGAGCTCAGATGCAAATTTGATTGTGACTGGTGCCATTCCTTTGCTGACCCAGCAACCTGTAACTGATGTTTTCAATAATGTCGCAAGCCCATCTATATTGTCAGATCAGGGCAATGATTCATCCTATAAGATATCTCAACTTGGATCACCAAGGCTTGGGCATGCTGATTTTGCTGATCATGGCATTGACAACTCTGAACATGAGTTGACCACTCTGGAAGCAAGTTTGAAGTAGGCACTCTTTAATAAAAAGTTCATTTTGGACAACATAGAAATATTTTCCTCGCTTAAAATCCACAACAGAGGTGAAAACAGCATTGTCAGAGGCAGAGGAGCCCCTTATGATAATGCTGCCTTGGTAAAGATCAGCGTGACAAAGACTTTCCTTCTAAAACAAAAAGTAAAGCGGTTCATGCTTGGAGACAATCATCCGAAATTGTTGGCAGCAGCTTAAGCTTCTGGAGCTGCATTTAATCCCATTGCAAACAACACTATGTATAGTCCCGAATTTCCTGACATGCAAAATCCTGCCCTTGCAAGGTTACAGTTTTCCAAGGGACTTAGCTGTTCCCTTCCATCAGCAAAGCTGCTTAAGGTGAGCAGTGTTCTTACCTTTGTGCGACCAAGGTTATTTACAGCAAAAACAGACATGGAAGAACCCATAGCCAGATTGAATCAAGAGAATGCTGTGAGACAATACTTAATGACAAAATTATGTTTTCTTATCTTGGAGAATTTGTCGATTCTTGTATCTACTCATCATCTCCAATCAGGAGAAACGATTGCTGCCTGAGCACCATTTTGTAAACTGAGACAACAGTCGTGATTTGTGCCCTCCAGAATTTTAGCTCCTAGGCAGTAAATTGTCGGCATTTCCTTCCCCAGCTGGTTGCTCTGAATTTCTACCTGTCAGAAGTCATTTTGATAGTATCTGCACGACTAATGAGATGTCCTCAATGGATGAAAGGCGGTATGGATCTATTTGATGATACATCACATGTTTGGCCCTTGAAAGCCTGTGGTGTTCCAATCTGTTGTATTTTCTGTGTTCCAATCAATTATGGATCGTTCTAGTTGTAATTTTACCATCTTTAGACCATTACATGGTTAAGAGGCTGTCAGTACCTGGTGGTGCGTAGACTTTTCTGACTGCTGTACTTGCGTTCGTTCATGTGTCATTGTTTTAGATGATGCAACTAAATTCTTGAAGATTGTGTCCTGAAGGTCAAATAACTTGAAGTGGAACTTGAAACCGTGAGAAAAGCTGAGGAAGATGCTGGCGGTCATGTTCATTGACAGCATGTTCCCAGGAACATGAGCTAAACAATTTGTATTTCCAGAATAACGTTAACAAAAACAGCCCATCTTTCCCCCTTCCACAACGCCAACTCTAAAATGGCTACTAATACGGTTCAAGTGAACCGACAGCTGCCAAAAAATATAATAATAATAATAATAATAATAATAATAATAATAATAATAATAATAATAATAATAATAATAATAATAATAATAATAAATTCTCAGAAAATAAACCTCACGGCAAGCGATGTTGCAACCTCCTATCAACCTTACACGCTATTAACACAATCAAAGCTCCTATCGATACAAGTATATCTAACATATGTCTTCTTCTTCGCTTGCATCTCATAATTTCATTCTGTAAGCCATAATTCAATTGATTCTCCACATTTTGCACCATCTCCTTCAATGTCTCATTATCATTCATCAGTTGGCAAATCACTTATTTGTCTTGCATTGTCAGATCAAGATCAATCCATTCAAAAACCCACAATCATCAGGCCTGTCAAAACAACATAATACTTTTCAACAGGTTTAGATATGACATTGTTCAAAATTGCTAAGTTCTACCTAAGAAGTATTGCTTTACTTCTGATATGTCTGATTGCATCAAGCAGTTATAAATTACTTACCCTCAATGTTGAACAGCGAAATAATCTCCTGGCAGGATTTCTGCGCGAGGTATAGAGGGTTGCTCATCGCTGATGCTTGCATGAAATGTTACAATCGTGGCTCATGAATTGACTCAATGCTCCGCCGCCACCGTTAGAACTTCCAATTTGCATTGATTTGCATTCAAAAATAGGAGCAAACTACTACTCTAAGGCTCACTCATCAGTGATGAGTCATCACGCAAATGCTTATGATAGAGCTGAACTTTGTAAAGGCCAGAAAAGGTATAAGAAATGCGGCGTCCTCCAATGACCAAGTCACACAGGTCTTCAATGTCATGATCAGGCATCTGTTCCGGTGGACAATGTGGGCAATCCAATCTCTGCAGCTTCTTAAATTTTGATGAATCAGGCAACCATTCTAAGGAACTGCATCCGTTAATAGACAATTCCTTTAATGATTTCGATTTCTCCAGACCTTGAGTCTCCATTAGCCCAGGGCAATTGGTCACACTCAACTCTTGGAGCCCATGTAATCTCGAAATTAGAAGCCTTTCAAGCTTTGCACTATCCGTCAAATCCAAACGACGGAGTTTCTCCGGTTGCTGTCCACGCAAATCATCCAAATTGACTTCCCTCAGCCGACAATTACGAAGGCATAAACTGGACAGATTTGTCAAGTTTAAAAAGAGTGACCTTCCCATGGGTGACTTCACATCATATAGAGTCAATCCTCGAAGACCGGGTGGAAGCCCCACCACAAATTGCGGGTCCACACAAGTTATCTCAAGAATCTGAAGCCAAAAAACAGTTGCCAAATTAATTGGAGGAAAAGTAACCTCTCTAACAACAAGTGTCAATATCTCTAGATGAGATAGCCTCTTGATCCACTCTATATTTGGAGCTCCTTGTCCATATTCTGACAACCTAGGAGTGCCGCCCCATATATGAAGACTGACTAAATTAGCTAGGTATGAGAGGTCAAGGGTTGTCCATAATAAACGAGATGAGAACTTTAACTCCTTCAAATTCACTGGGAGCTTTGGTAACTGTTCAAGCTCATCACACTGATCCAAATGAAGTTGTTGGAGATTAGAAAGCTTATTCATAGTTGCAGGCAATCTTGTAATCTTGCTTCCTGATAGCTCTAGTGTCATAAAAAAGGATAGACCCCCAATTTCACGGGGAATCTCCCCCTTAGATTTTTGCAGAAACTTGCATGCAAAGCTTTAAGATTCTCTAGCATCCATGTGGCATTTGGTAGCTTTCTAATTGCACTAAAGTCCAAACATAAAATCTCCAACCATTTGAGATTTTTAATAGAAACAGGTAATTGTGTGATACGTGTTTCTCTCGGATTTAGCTCAAGCAAAGACTCTAGCCCTCCTATTTGGTTCGGTAGCTTCTTTAGAGGAGTCCAACAGATACTCATCTTCCTCGATTTTTGAGGTTCCCAATAGAAGCAGGTAATTCTCTTATTTTTGTGTCATCAATATATAGCTCCAACAAAGACTCTAATCCTCCTATTGAGTTCGGTAGCTTCTCTATCGGAGTTTCAAAAAGACTTATCTTCCTCAACTTTTTAAGACTCCCAATAGAAGCGGGTATTTTTCTGATTTTTGTGTCGCTCAAATATAGCTCAAGCAAAGACTCTAATCCTTCTATTGAGTTCGGTAGCTTCTTTATCGGAGTTTTAGAAAGACTCATCCTCCTCAACAATGTAAGATCTCCGATGGAGTCTGGAAGTGTTCTAAGCAAAGAACAATTATCTAAAGACAAATACTCCATACGCGTCATCTCTCCAATTGAATGATGAAGTTTTGGAAGTTGCATCCCGTCTATTTCTAGCATTGACAAGGATTTTAGACTATCAAATACAAAAGATAGTGGAAAAAGGTTGCGACCGTCCCACTTCAGGGTATCCCAAGAGATGATTTTCAAGTGCTTCAGGTGCTCTAGTTTAGATAGAGAGTCATCAACCACTAGCAAGTTTGAACACGATGCAATAGCCAATCTCTTCAAATTCAAGCATTTTGAGAAGTCGGGAGTCCTTTTTAAGCTTGGGCAAGAATTGATTTCTATAACTTTCAAGTTCTGGCTCACGTGAAAAAGCAAACCAAGACTCAGCAAGTCAAGAATGACAAATTTGTAAGTTTGGTTAGCAAGACAAATGCCATAAAAAGTTAACTGCACGATATGATGTTGTACCAAGCATGGTGCCCATCTGGCCCAATCTTCAGTAATGTTAATCCCCGAAACCTTGAGCACGGCTAATTTCTCGAGACATAAATTTGTCGTGTTTAGTTCCAAAGGGCAATGACTCCAAGAGAGCCATGTTAATTTGGAGAGAAGATTGTTAAAGTCCCCTACCAAGTTTCCGCCCTCTAATTCCAAATATCTTAGATTGGGCATCTTTGAAAATTCTTCACTCACGAACTTGTGCTCTTTGGAGAGTCTTGTTAATCTGAGTGCTATGACTTTGTCCATTCCCTGATAATAAGAAAAGCATACATGATCATTTATATTGGATGACAAGTCTGAGGAGCTTGATTATGGTCGGTAATGAAACGCTCATTATTGCTTTGTTCGTACATATCTAAATTGACCATAACAAAGAGTTAATCAAGTTGATTAGACTAGTTCATACAATTGAAAAGAGTTCTTTACCCTATATAAAGCATAATAATATTTCTAATCTAGAGTATCTCTATGGATCGAAACCTGCTTGGTACGGTCCATGTGGAAGTCGACTTTACTTCAACAGAGCATCTCTTTATTAGGTTTCATATGAGTTTACGGAATAAAAGATCAGCGTACAAAAAGGATTTGCTTTCAAAATAGTATAGATATTCAACAAACCTCATAGAAGTCTCTTGTCTATTGTATGAAAGCACAACCAGACTATCCACAAAAGATTGCATATAATTTGTGGAAAAGCTTTTGTATTTAAATGTAACTTATCAATGCTTTTTAGATATGATGTGTAGTGGAATTAACATCATGAATTTTTACCCACGCCTTTTTCTTATTTTCTTTGCCAAAAGAAAAATTAAACAAAAAAAAAATATATACCAGCAAGAAACTAACTCCACAACCATTAATAAATGCATGGTCGATTTTTTCCTGAAGAAAATAGTAAGGTGACAATCGCTTACCTCTTTCATCCGAAACATGTCAAAGGCAATCTTGGGCTCCCACAACCTGCTACACTTCCCTGAAAAATTATCGTCTTCACGTTGAACAATTTCTCTTCCAAAATCTCTAAGTTGATCATGCATCCGTAGTATATCATTTTCATCTATCTTTATCAAAGACATTTGAGTAAGTACAAATAGTTCACTTTTTGGGAAATAGTTGGAAGCTTTCCACATATAGTACGGGTTGATTCTTCCTCTTCCAATGAAGAAACATGCGATATCAAGGAAGATCTCTCTTTGACGATGCTCTAACATGTCATAACTAATCTTTAATTTATTGAAGACTTCTTGCTTGGGCACAAAATCCAACTTCTTCAATGTGTCTTTCCAAAACTTTTTGCTTTTGCAGTAAAGTGAGGAACCAATAACCTCCAGAGCTAATGGAAGTCTGCCTGTCTTTCTAATAATTTCGTGTGCGATATCATCATAGTCATGTGGTGGCCAATCCATCCTGAAGGCATGTTTACTAAAAAGCCGAAGAGCATGGAAGGATCCATTTCTGTCATTTCATAGATTTTAAATTCTTGAGAATGTGCTTGGAAACTACTCTCTTTGTCCTCCTCTTTGATTGGCAAAAAGTTGATGTCCCTCGTTGTAATGATGATTTTGCTTCCTGGACCAAACCAATCGCTCTTTCCTGCTAGTTTAGAGAGTTGCTCCCACTTATCCACGTCATCGAGAACAAGAAGAACTTTCTTATCATGTAACCTTTCTCTAATTATTTCAATCCCTACATCAACAGAATTGTGGATATCTAGAAATCTACCTTGGAGAATTTCTGATAACAACTGTTTTTGTAACTCAACCATTCTACCATGTTGCATAGATTCGCGAATGTCCAAAAGGAAGCTATAACCTTGAAATTGATTGGAGATTTGATTAAAGACAGCACTTGCAAGAGTTGTCTTGCCGATACCGCCCATTCCATGAATGACCAAGTAGCGAACATCATGAGAACCGTCGTTTAACATGTCTATGATAGCTTCAACATGATCATCAATCCCAACTAAATGATCAGGCAAATTGCTCTTTCTTTTTGTCAGTTTGGTCAAAATCTCATCAACAATAGTGTTAATGATTTCACCATGGCTGCCATATTAATATAAGAGTCTTAGTGCAAAACATATGGCAAATGAACTCTCAAAATGGGGAATATTGTAGACATAAAACTACTTGGATTTTTTAATATGCAAGGTTTTACCAAGTAAAAGTTCACTTTCTTTAATATGCAAATGAACTCTCAAAATAGCGCAAAACATATGGCAAATGAACTCTCAAAATGAGGAATAATGTAGACATAAAACTACTTGGATTTTTTAATATGCGAGGTTTTACCGAGTAAAAGTTCACTTTCTTTAGTAAATGGAAATCTCAATTGATGAAAGAATTAGATCAATACTAAATTTGGATGGGTGGTTTAGGAAAAGAAGATAACAATTACAAAGGAAAAAGAAGAAAGAAAAATGGATTAACCAATATATTGTGATCGATTGGAGTAATTAAAACAGAAAAAAAAAATTGAAAGAACATTCTGCCCCTTATAATCATCTCACTTTTTATTGCAAAGCGAAAAAAAAAAAACACAGATTCGAAACTCACACTCTTACCCTTTGTCCTTCATGCCCCATCCTTTGACTGTTGCGACCTCGGTCAGAGCCTCCTTCCATCCTAGAACTTCATCACGCATGACCTTCTCATGCTTCTCCAAATCGTCGAGGTATAATCGTGTTTTAAGTTTCACATCGTTGGGATTCACATCATAGAAAATGGGTAGGATCAATTTGTCACTCGCTTTGCTTGAGCACTCCACCATGTGCATGAGCTCACGAAGAGACCACGCACTGGATGCATAGTTTCTGGAGAAGATGGGCACGTATATTTTGGACTATTCGATGGCACGGAGAAGCTCACCTCCAATCTTTTCTCCCTTTCGGATCTCTTCGTTGTCTCGAAAAACGCAAATCCCAGCTCCAATCAAGGAGTGATAGAGACAATCGGTGAAGTTAAGGCGGGTGTCGGAGCCTCTGAAATTCAAGAACACCTCAAATTCGGCCCCCGACTGCAAATCACCATCATCACCACAAGCCGACGCGGTCACTTTCTCCAGTGAGTCCCTCTTTCTCTTCATCCTCCTTTAGGAACTCAAGATCTTCACCGGATTATATCACAATCACAGCGAGATGTGGAATCCTTCTCTCTGAATCTGATCTGGGATCCCTCAAGAGGAATTAGCAAAGCGCCAGAAGAGGCAGGAGGACTGCAATGCGCTCTCGCTGTATTTTTCTCAGATTGGTTTGCTTTTACCTTAGCATCGAAAGGGAAAAGAACGCCGACCGCTTTGATAATTAAAGCCCTCCAAAGTGGCGACGTCTACCTTTATCACGGTATATGAAAGCGAGAAAAATGTAGCGTAAACATGGACCGTCCCATTCAATGAACTACACGTGGCGCCTCATGTCGCCCATGGGTCCCACTTTCTCCCTTAGACAGCTGTGTCCTCTCTCTTCCCTTTTTTTTCAAATTTTATTCCCTCTCTCTCCTTTTCCCTCCCTCCCTTTCAAATTCCATTCCCTCTCTCTCCTTTTCCCTCCCTCCCTTTCAAATTCCATTCCCTTTCTCTCCCTTTCAAAAAACACGGAGAGATTTCTCTCTTTCTCCAGCATGCCCCCTTCTCGTCCGCTTCCGCCTCCGCCTCCCTCAAGAGCTGCTAGGTCCCGAGCCCCTTTGCCTCCACCTCGCTCGGCCTTTGTCTCCAAAGCCCCCTCAACAGCTACGATTCATCAGCTAACTCCTCTCTCACTTTCTCAAGCACACATGATCATGTTGGTGCGCCATGAATGCATTGAATGGCATCAAATCCCCGACCATTCCCAACGTGGCGATTGAGCACAAGGTCCACGCTTGATGTTTTTGTATATTCTTTTTTTTTTCCTAGAATTATGATCGAAATTAGTTCCCTTGCGAAAAGGTGAGGTGCAATGGTAGGTCTTGACAATTTTCCCCGTTGAGACTATATAAATGTACCAAACATGGAATTCTTCTGTCTTAAAGTCTAATAAACTTCTCTTTAAAATAGCAAAATAAATCCTTAGCCACCCCTTGCCCTCTTTGTAAACTCGTCATTTCCCTCCTTCTCTCGAAACCTGAAATGGCGACAATTACCTCGTTCTATGTGATCAAACATCGGACAATGCAATATCAAGACTATGACTCCAATGTGCATTTTCAAATAACGTGAATATTCCTTAAATTCTTTTTCCATAACCCAATGAACAAAACAGCAAGCAAATATCATTCTCGATTAGATCATTTAAAAAATCCTATGGTTATGCTTCGCCTAGTGACATGGCCCGAAAATCATATAGGCCAGCTCCGAAAAACACATTGACTATGATTAAGCTTTGAAATTCACATCAGCTGTGATTAAGCCTCGAAATAGAATTAGTGTTTCTCATTTCTAGGTTTATGATGAGCACAAAAACTAATCACAATCGAATATGCCGGCATGTTAACATAGATTATATTTCCGCTTCAATACTTTTCCAAACAACATTCACGTGATGCCAAAATTATCAAATGCTTGATCCAATTTTTCACAGATAGCATGCTACAAAACAAATTCTCTATATCTTAAAATCTATGCGGTGAATGAATACATATAAATTTCTTTCACAATAAAGGAAAAGGGAAAATTTCAAATAAGAGCTTGAAATGCCATAATTTTCTAAAATAATGGCCCAAAGTGGATATTTTCTCAAATAAGGCCCCAATGGGCTAAATCGTATTAAATAAAGACTTTTGGCAGGCCGATAACTATTCTGGCCATCAAAGAAGGGGTATTTTAGTAAAAAAATAAAAATATATTTTTTTTATTGTTTTTCTTTCCTTTTTCCTCTTCCTTCCTCCAACATCGTTGTGCCTCATCAATGGTTAGTGGAGGTCAGAGGCCTCAAGCAAGGGCTACCCTCATTGACATTGGGTAAGGGCAGCCCTTGCCTGTGTGAGCAAGGGTAAGGGCGTTAGAAGGGTGACCCCTTATTGGATCTGGCGAGGAATGCCCTCACTTAGTCACCCATCGCCTGATCGAAGGCAACCCTCACTCTCGCCTAGGCTGGGTGGGTGAGGGTGACCCTTGCCAGCCTAGGTGACGAGGGCCCTAGTTTGGTGACATTTGCTATGGATGGTAGCGGGAAGAAGGAAAAAGAAAAATAAATACAAAATAAATAAAAGAACATAAAAAGATATAAAAATTTTAAAATGTAAAAGATGAAAATGCCTTTTAGTCAGCGAGGTTAGGCTTTTCTTTGAGACCGATATGACCATTTGGGCTCTTATTTAAAACATGTCCCACCAGGTCCTTATTTTAAATAAAATCCACTTTGGATTCTCATTTGAGAAAATGAGAATAATTCAGACTCTTATTTGGACTTTTTTTAAACAAATGCCATGCAATGTTTACAAAACATAGAGTGATATAAGTCACTTACCTCCTTTAATCACGAAGTCAAACTATACGGAGTCATTATCATAAATTATTGGCGTATAATAAGAACTAGACGGTCTTGGGCGAAAAAGGCAGTTTTGATAAAATTTCAAAAATGTCATCCGAGGTTCGGTCTTAGGTTCGTTGGCCCGACACATATCAAATAGCTCAATGATATTTACTAGTTAGTATGTTACCGTATAATTTCCCAGGATATCAGAAAATAATTTTTCTCGCGTGTTAGTCCTAAATTTGAATTCTCCAAATCTTAAGAGTACTGAAATCTCCAAAACTTAGTTTCCATCAATTTCTTTTATGAGTAAGGGAATAACAAACGTTTAGATGAGTAAAAAATTTTGACACGCGTAAAACTTAATATTGCAGAATTTAATTTAGTTTCATACATTTCGATGTACACATGTATGTTCATTCAAAATACTTATACGCCAAAATTATAACCTAATATTTTTCCCAGAAAAAAAAAACATAAACTTATATTTTGGTATCTACTGAGAGCAACAAGATTCCGAATATACAATATTTTTCCAGGAATTACTGGAAATAGCAATAATTCGAAAATTTCCAGAAAATCCACAGAACGTAATAATGCATGTTTCAGTCAAATCCAATTTTAGGAATGAGTCAAGTCCTTGAACAGAGTTTGGTAGCTCTCTTGTCCGACTCCCATGGAGATCCGTTACCTCCGATGTAATTTCAGTATCAGATAGTTCCATTGCAATTAGCAATTCTAGTTCCCTAAAACAAACACCATAGACTTTTATGGATATATAGAACCATTGCCAATTGTTAGTTAGGCCACGCTCGATTTTATTTTATTTATTTACTGCGTGTTGTTGATCTTGATACGGTAGTTCTTGCATTATGTTGGGGTCTTGAGTGTGTGTATTGTCGATCTTGTTAGTGCTGTCACTCTGTTACCTCAAATTTCATGCTGAGGATCTGTTGTTTTCCTATTCTTTTACACTTTCTCTGCTGTACAAAGTGACAGGATTTGTATCTGGATAACTAGTTGTGCAGAAACTTCCATATCCGGTGGATGAAAATCTTGATACAGCGATTTGCCACCTTTAGTTGTAGTAGAGGTATCACAAAAGTAATTTCCTATATTAACATTCATGTAGAACAGTTTTACAGGGTTCAAGGGGGCATACAATGGCCAGAAGGGCTCATAACACCAGGATTATTGTGAAAGATTTTGTCATTTTTTGAAGTCTCAAAGTGGGTGAGTGTTCTGTTTGTCTCGTGATTACATAGTGTATCATTGCTTGGGCTTTTTTCTACTCTAGATGTGCATTTACCGTGAGATGGTGATTCATAAGCTCCTAAATCCTCTTCGACAGTGAGATGGCTATTCATTCGTGTAAATAATCCCAGCAACTGGATACCGTTCTCCATGTTTTTGCAGCTTAAACAGGAATTTGCCCTGAAAATGTTACCTCCAACTCCTCCAAAGAAAATTCTGAGATTGAAAAGTAGGATACTTTTGGAAGAGGTATGCTCTCTCTCTCTCTCTCTCTCTCTCTTATTTAGTGTGCCCCAGCATTCACTACAGAGGTGATCCATGGAGGATTGGATGGAAAAACTCTTACCTGATATCGATCTAACACGATCTGCTATGGTAGCAAACTTTCTTGAGCTTGAAGCTGCAGCGAGATCATGTAGGTGCTCATCTGATGAATCCTCATCAGTTCTTTATTTCACTTTTTTTTTTCTGAACCAAGACTGTTGCAGGACAGACGTATGGGTAATGGTACGGTTATATGTATTCCTAAATTTTGCAGAATTTGGTGAGTTACATTAGCAGAGTTCAAATGCAAATTCGATTGCCACCGGTGCAGTTCCACTGCTAACACAACCTGTAGCTGATGTAATCAATAGTGTTGCAAGTCCATCCGTGTTGTCAGATCAGGGCAGTTATTCATCTTATGAGATATGTGAACTAGGATCAACAAGACTTGGACATAACGATTCTGCTGATCTTGGCATTGACAATTCTGAATATGAGTTGACCTATCCGGAAGCAAGTTTGATGCAGACACTCATTAATAAAATTTATTTTAGAAAAAATAGAAGGATTTTCCTCGCTCAATGTACGCAACTGAGGTGTAAACAGCATTTTGAGTGGCAGAAAGCCCCTTATGATAATGCTGCCATGGTCAAAGATCAGTATTACAAGGACTTCCCTTCTGAAACAGAAAGTCACATGGTTCATGCTCAATGACCACCATCAGAAATTGTTGGCAGCAACTTAAGCTCCAGAAAAGCGAGTGAAGTAGCTGCATTTTATCCCATTGCAAACAACACTACGTATCATCCCGAATTTCCCGACATGCAGCACAAGGTTACAGTTTTCCAAGGGTGTCAGCTGTCCCTTTTCCATCAGAAGAGTGGCATGAGTTGAACAGAGTTCTCACAACAGCGCAACAAAGTTTATCTACAGCAAAAACAGACATAGAAGATCTCATATCTGGATTGAATTAAGAGACTGCTGTAAGACAATTCTTAACAACCAAAGTATCTTCTTTGCTCTTGGAGAATATGCCAAGTCTTTTAAGTACCCATCATCTCTCATCAAGGGAAACGTTTGCTGCCACTCCACCATTTTGTATTTTGAGATAAGAGTTGTGATCAACTTCTACGCAGTAAATTACTGGTATTTCTTTCCCCAGCTGGTCACTCCAAACTTCTCTCTGCAGTTTGAACATATGCCAGAAGTCATTTTGATAGTATCAGCAGGACAAATCTGATGTCCTCCAAGGATGAAAGTCTGTATGGATATATTTGATGAATACATTTAGCCTTTGAAATCTTACGGTGTTCCAATCTGTTATTTTTCTGTGTTGTTGAGCTTTTATATGGGATGCTTAATCTATTATGGGTCGTTCGAGTTGTGATAGCCCCATCTTGAGACTGTTACATGGTTAAGAGGCTACCATTACCTGTTGCGCATTGACTTTTCTGACTGCTGCTATATACCTGTGTTCGTTCATGCGTCAGTGTTAGGATAATGCAACTAAATTCATGAGGATTGTGTCTTGAAGGTCAAATATCTTGAAGTGGAACTTGAAACCATGAGAAATATTGAGGAAGATGCTGACAGTCTTGTTCATTGATAATGCAACATTGAGGAAACAAGCCAATTCGGCAATCCGTGGTGCTTTAAACATGCATGTCAAAGCCAAAGAAAAAGATGAAGATGATGAATTTGGTAATTAGCACAGTATCATTTCTCTCGCAAAATTTATTCTTTTATTGACATTTCCTCCAGAATTAGAATGGTTTGTTCATATCAAACGGCGACACTCCATGACACCACCATTTCGAGAAGTGGTAGTTTTGCATGTACACACTTATAAGTGTGTATATGATGCATAAGAAATGAGATTTTGCTAATGGATTTCAGCTTTATGACTTCCTTTTGGGATCGTAATCATCTTCCTTCTGTTGTATATTTGTAGAACCTCAGACAATTTCTTAGCACATGTAGCCTGGGTTGTTTTAGGTCTTTGAATTCTGATTAAACCAAGCCCAAATCCTTAATTAACATCATCAATGACGATTTCCATGAGTATCAATATATGAGTTGCGGATGCAAGAAGAGAAATGACTTGCTTACTTCAATTCAATGAAGCCGAGCTCGTTCTCCAGCAATCCCTGTGGAGCTTGTGCATCCTGAAATATGGCCATGAACTAATCGATTAAGGCATATGTGACATCCGTGAGCAGAACTAGAAAGTGCAAGAATAGTTTCTTTGCACTCTGTAGTGCTTTCAGTTTCGAACGGCATGCATAAGATTATACACAACAGATATCCTCAGATTTATCAACAACACAAAGAAAGTTAGAACTTCAGTGATTTGGGGAATTGATCTATGATGCACTAAGCCCCAACTCCAATCTCAAGCACAATGGCTAATTTGCTGAAACCATGATAAAACAGCTGTACTTGCATTGATCCCCAAATTACTTGAAAATTATTCTTTATAAGACGAATAGCCAAATTAATAATTATAATAACCATTAGACGTTAGTGCATCAAAATCAATACAATAACCATGATTTCGATGCATTATACCAAGTCACATTGAACTTTCGACTACTTCATATGACCAAAAAATCATCCATAACGATCTCAATAATCCATTCTAACAAATTTTCAGTATAATGCCAAATTAGACCGTCCATTGGCGATCGACTCCGAGTTACATCATCAGGGCATCATTTATTAGCTCCAGCCGGAGCTAATTTAGTTACCTACAAGTTCAAAGAAAACATATATAGTCCAGGTTCCCACCATATGAACCAGTCTTTATGTTTTCGGAAAAAAGGAATACGATTTACATGACATTTGGAAAAAAAGAAAAAAATAATGCCGATATATGTGAGAAACAAATTCATTGTATGGTTTTACAGAGTATTTTTGGCAAATTTATGGGCAAATAGCTACAAGGTGGTCATACGAGATTCAACCATATGGAAATTTATCTACGATGCACCAAGCCCCCAATTCCAGCTTCGAGCAAATCGGCTCATTTGCTGAAACCATAATAATCAATTCTAGTTTCATCGATACCTCAAATTACGTGAAAATCATTCTGCATCAGACGAATAGTCAAATTAATGATCGTAATAACAATCGGACAAAATTACACGAAAACAAAGAAAATCACCGTGATTTTCTGGTTCTTAGATTGTGGAAGAAATTATTATTATTATTATTATTATTATTATTATTATTATTATTATTATTATTATTATTATTATTATTATTATTATTGTGAAAATATCATTTCCCTTTGGGTTAATACCCTGAAAAATCCTAAACTAGTACACGTGTAACAAATTTACCCCATGAAAAACCCAAACTGGTACATCTATTACAAATTTACCGCAACTGATCATAAAAAAACCCAAAACTGGTATATCCGTAACAAATTTATTCAACAGTCAAAAACTCCAAACTAGTACATTTGTGACAAATATACCATCCGTTAAATTGTATTAATACCATAATAAATCACAAAAATTGTATAATTGTGACAAACGGAAAGTAAAATCGTAAATTGGTATACCAAACAATTGTCACGTGTCATTCAACTTAGTAATTTGACAGTAAAATTTAACGAAAACTAACATAGGGTAAAATTGTCATAAGTGTACCAAATTGGGGTAAATTTGTCAAAAGCGTGTCAGTTTGAGGTTTTTTGTGATCAAAAAATTAGTTTTGGGTAAATTTATCACAAGTGTAACAGTTTGAAATTTTTCAAGGTATTAACCCTTACCCTTTTAAGTAATTGAATCAATTTTGTCTTTGCTAACACAAAGTCCCTCTAAGCACTTAAAAAAATGTGAACACCCATTATTTTATCCATTAGCACTTCTACCGTCATCATCCACAAATCATGATTTAAAACTTAAGGTGAACATGTATGCATGCTTTAAACTGAATATGTCTAACGGGGACAAGTATATATATGAAGAGAAGAAACCAAAGGAACTTTTACCGACCGTAAGAAGAGCTGAGATAATTCTTTCTTTCTCGAGTTGGTTGTTGATATCGGTATTCTATTATCTTTCGCAAGAGGCAATGACTTATATTTGAATTCTGGTGGTCCCACGTGTCTGGATGATGTGGACAAGGCAACTTTTCTTGAAGTTGATCTGGGACAATCAAATGCCACAGCTTCTTCAATTTTGATAAATTAGGCAACTCTTTTAAGGAATCGCATCCATCAAAAGTCAATGAGACTAATGATTCCAATTTCTCTAGACCTCGAGTCTCTATTAGCCCAGGGCAACCCCTCATACTCAACACTTGGAGCCCCTCTAATCTGGATACCAAAAGCCTCTCAAGCGTTGCACTATCCTTTAACTCCAAATTGTGGAGTTCCTTTAGTTGCTGTCCAAGCAAATCATCAAATTCAACTTCCCTTAGCTGACAATTAAGAAGGTACAAACTAGTCAAATTGGTCAAGTTGGAAAAGAGTGACCTTCCCATGGGTGACTTCACATCATGTAGAGTCAATTTTTCAAGACTGGATGGAAGCCCCATTAGAGATCGTGGGTCAACACAAGTTATCTCAAGAATCTGAAGACGCGAAAGAGTAGCCAAATTAATCGGAGGAAATGTGACATCTCCAGTGACAAGTGTCAAGCTCTCCAGATAATTTAGCCTCTCGATCCACTCTATCTTTGGAACTCCTTGTCTAAATTCCAACAACCTAGGAGTGTCACCTCGTATATGAAGATGGACTAAGTTAGTCAGGCATGAAAGGTCATGGGCTGTCCACAATAAATGAGATGAGAACTTTAACTCCTTCAAATTCACAGGGAGATCTGACAATTGTTCAAGTTCATTACACCGATCCAAATGAAGTTGTTGCAGATGAGAAAGCTTATTCATAGTTGTGGACAATCTCCTTATCTTGCTCTTTGTCATCTCTAGCTTTGTACAAAAGGATAGACCCCCAATTTCACTTGGAATTTCTCCCTCCATATTTCCACAGAAATTCGCATGTAAAGCTTTCAGATTCTCTAGCATCCCTATGACCTTTGGTAGCTCTCTAATGGCACATTCGTCTAGACGAAGAATCTTCAATCGTTTGAGATTTCCAATAGAAGTAGGTGATTCTATGATATCTGTTCCGCTTAAATCTAGCTCAAGCAAAGACTCTATCCCTCCTATTTGGTCCGGTAGCTTCTTTATATGGGTTTGATGAAGACTCATCTTCCTCAACTTTTTAAGATTCCCAATAGAAACAGGCAATTCTATGATTTTTGATTCGCTCAAATCTAGCTCAAGCAAAGACTCTAGCCCTCCTCTTTGGTTTGGTAGCTTCTTTATATCGGTCCAACAAAGACTCATCTTCCTCAACTTTTTAAGATTCCCAATAGAAAGAGGCAATTCTGTGATATATGTGTCCCTTAAATCTAGCTCAAGTAAAGACTCTAGCTCTCCTATTTGGTTCGGTAGCTCCTTTATATTAGTCCGACAAAGACTCATCTTCCTCAACTTTCTAAGATTCCCAATAGAAATAGGCAATTTTGTGACTTCAGTTCTGCTCAAATCTAGCTCAAGCAAAGATTCTAATCCTCCTATCGTGTTCGGTAGCTCCGTTATCGAAGTGTTACAATGACTCATCCTTATCAACATTTTAAGATCTTGGATGGAATCTGGAAGTGTTCTAAGAAAATGACAATCATCTAAAGACAAATACTACAAACGCGTCATCTCTCCAATGGAATGGTGAAGTTTTTGAAGTTGCATCCCTACTATTTCTAGCATTGATAGGGATTTTAGACCACTAAATACCAAAGGTAGAGGAAAAAGGTCAGAACCATTGTTATGTGAGTCATACCAAGTGTTGATTTCCAAGTGTTTCAGGTGCTCTAGTTTAGAGAGAGAGATATCAACCACTAGTGAGTTTGTGCACTCTTTAATGACCAATCTCTTCAAATTTGAGCATTTCGAGAAGTCGGGAGTCCTTTTTAAGTTTGGACAATACCCAATCTCCATAACTTTTAAGTTCTTGCTCACCTAAAAAAAAAAAGGCAAGAATCAGCCACAAGAATCAGCCAAGTCAAGAATGGGAAATTGGAAAGTTTGGTTAGCAAGAGAAATGTGAAAAAGTAAACTACATGGCGTGATGTTCGTACCAGACATGACCCCCATCCGGTCCAATCTTCAGTAATGTCATCACTTGAAAGCTCGAGCACAGCTAACTTCTTGAGACTCAAATTCGTCACATTTAATTCCAAAGGACAACGATGCCAAGAGAGCCATGTTAACTTGGAGAGAAGACTCTTAAAGTCCCCTACCAAGTTCCCACCCTCTAAATCCAAGAATCTTAGATTGGGCAATTTTGAAAATTCTTCACTTGTGAAATTGTACTCTTCAGAGAGTCCTGTTAATGTTAGTGCTAAAACTTTGTCTGTCCCCTGGTGATAGGAAAAAGCCTACATGAACATTTGAATTGGATGATAAACATGGTACTACACAAGTCTAAGGAGCTTTTTATGTTTAGCAATGAAACACACATTAGTGCTTCGTACAAATCTAAATTGAGAAAAGAATACAAAAGTGGTTCTTGCAGTTGAAAAGAATGATTTATCTTGTATAAAGCTTAGTAATGTTTCTAATTCATCAATTGAAGCAAACTTTTGTCACAAAGAACTTTATTACTACTTAGGGGAAAATTGTCCAAAATGTTCTAAACATATTGGATTTTTGCCAATTAAGTTCTAAATATTTTTATATTATGCCAATTTAGTATATCTGGCCAATTTTTCCTAAGAATCACTAATGTGGATGATGGTTGTCTTATGTGATGTAGCTAACGTTTTTTTTTTTTTTTTTTGTGGGTAAGACGTGACGCAGCTAACGTTGACGTGTACAATTTTTAATAATATTTTTTTCAATTTTTTTTTAATTTTTTTTTTTAATTTGTTTCTTCTTAATCTAAGGCTAGTGAGATTGTTAGCCAACCCTTGCTTGGTCTAGGCAATGGGATGGAGGCCCTTGCTAACCAACTTCTTCACCAAACCAGGCGAGGGTTGCCGAAATAGGGTAATAAATAAATAAATAAATAAATAAAATTAATATATTATTTAAAATTGTTCATGTGTGCGTTGGCCATAGCACATAAAACTACCAATGTCTACATCAGCAATTTTCGGCCAAAATTAGTACGGTCTCAATTGACAAAACGTGAAAATTTTTAGCACTCAATTTGCAAAATTGAAAGGTTTAACACTGAGTTGACAAAAATTTAATAGGTTTAGAATTTTTAAATAATTTTCCCTATCATTGAGTGCCAGACCGAATTCATAAAAATCTCTTGAGTTTATAACCCCATTGCGATTATATGGATCAAATCCTGATTGTGTATTCTACAAAATAAGGATCGATGTTTTAAAGGGATTTGCTTTCATAATAGTAAAGATATTCAATCCACTCATAAAGTCTTTAGTATGATGTTTGAAAGCTCTACCGGACAATTCACAAAAGATTGCATATTACAATTATTCACTTAATCTATTACCAAATTTCAAGTAAGAGGACTCATTCCAGAGTAACGTTGCTAAACTTGCTAATGATTTCCAACTTAGCAAAAAATGAATGAAATCAGGCTTGAAAAGCTTTGATAGCCTTGGAAGTCTCAATGTGGATCTAGTTTAATATAATTTTCTGAACAACATTGTATTTAATGTATTCCCAAAGTGTTTGCTATTAATAACTTTCACGTTGTAACCTTTTAGATATGATTTGTAATGGAATTACCATCATGAATTCTTATACAAACCTTTTTCTTTTTCTTTTTCTCTTTTGCCAAAGTAAAAGTCAAACAAAAAAAAAAATTTCAACAAGAAACTAACTCCACAACCTTTGAAAAATGCATGGTCGATTTTTCCTAAAGAAAATGGTAAGGTGACAATAACTTACCTCTTTCATCCGAACCACATCAAAGGCAATCGTAGGCTCCCATAACCTACTACGCTTCTTTGGAAAATTGACATCTTCACGCCGAACAACTTCTCTTCCAAGATCTTTAAGTTGATCATGCATCCACAACATATCATCTTTTGTTATCTTTATCAAAGACATACGGGTAAGGACAAGTAGTTCACTCCTTGGAAAATAGTTGGAAGCCTTCCACATATAGTATGGGTGGAGTCTATCTTTTCCAATGAAGAAACAAGCAATATCAAGAAAGATCTCTCTTTGATGAGGTTGTAACATGTCATAACTGATTTTTAATTTATCAAGGACTTCTGGGTTGGGCACCATATCTAACTTCTTCAAAGTGTCTTTCCAAAAATTTTTGCTCTTGCAATAAAGTGAGGAACCGATAACCTCGAGAGCTCAAGGAAGTCCACCTGTTTTCGTAGTAATTTTTTTTTGAGCTATCAACCAAGTCCTGCGGTGGGAAATCCATCCTGAAGGCATGTTTACTAAAAAGCCGAAGAGCATGGAAAGAGTCCATTTCTGTCATTTTATAGATTATAAACTCTTGAAAATGTGCTTGGAAACTACTCTCTTTGTCCTCCTCTTTGATTGGCAAAAAGTTGATATCCCTTGTTGTAATGATGATTCTGCTTCCTGGACCAAACCAATCACTCTTTCCTGCTAACTTAGAGAGTTGATCTCTCTTATCCACATCATTGAGAACAAGGAGAACTTTCTTATCACGAAACCTTTCTCTAATTGTGTTAATCCCTACATCAACAGAATGGTGGATCCCTATAGATCTGCCTTGGAGAATTTCTGATAATAACTGTTTTTGTAAGTCAACAATTCTACCTTGTTGCATAGATTCGCGAATGTCTGAAAGGAAGCTACAACCTTGAAATTAATTGGAGATTTGATTAAAGACAGCACTTGCGAGAGTTGTCTTACCGACACCGCCCATTCCATGGATGACTAGGTAGTGAACATCACGAGAACCTTCGTTTAACATGTCCATGATAGCTTCAACACGATCGTGAATCCCAACTAAATGATTAGGCAGATTTCTCATTCTTTTCATCAGCTTGGTCAAAATCTCATCAACAATAGTGTTGATGATTTCACCCTGCCTACAATATTGACATACGAGTCTTAGCATGAAACATAGGGCAAAAGAACTCTCGAGTTGAGCAATATTCTAGACACGGAATCAAGCGGATTTAAATGGGCGAGGTTTAATCAAATGGAAGCTCACTTTCTTTACTGAAAGGAAATCTTGACTAATGAAATTAGATCTATACTATATTTGGACGAGTGGTTCGGGAACAAAAGATAATAATTGCCAGGGAAAAAGGAAAGAAATTGGATAAACCAATATACTGTGATTGGTGGAAGTAACTAAAACAGAAAACAAATGGGAGAAAATTCTATTCCTTATTATAATCTCACTTTTTTTATTGCTTGAGAAAATAAATGAACAAAAGCATATTCCAAAGTCATACTCTTACCCTTTGTCCTTCATGCCCCAACCCTTGATTCTTGCGACCTCGGTCAAAGCTTCCTTCCATCGCCGAATCTCATCGAGGCCAAACTCCTTCTCATGCTTCTTTAGAACATCGAGGTACAATTGAGTTTTGAGCTTTACATCATCGGGATTCACGTCATAGAATATGGGTAGAATCACTTTGTCATTTGCTTTGCTTGAGCACTCTAGTATGTATGTGAGCTCGCGAAGACACCACTTACTAGATGTGTAGGTCCTAGAGAAAATGGGCAAGTATATTTTGGAGGATTCAATGGCATGCAGAAGTTTGCCTGCAATCTTTTCACCCTTTCGGATCTCTTCATCATCTCTGAAGACATGAATCCCAGCTCCGACCAAGGAGTGATAGAGGCAATCGGTGAAGTTGAGGCGGGTATTAGGGCCTCTAAAACTCAAAAACACCTCAAATTCGGCCACCGACAGCAAATTGCCATCATCGACACAAGCAAACGTCGCCATCGTATCTGAAGAGTCCCTCTTTCTCTTCATCCTTCTTCAGGAGCTAAAAATCTACACCGGATCTGATCACAGCGGGATGTGGAGTCCTTTCTAAATCTGATCTGAGATTCCTCAAGAGGAATCAGCAAAGCACCAGAGGCAGGAGAATTGCAATGCTCTTTCGCTGTCTTTCTCGGATTTGTTTGCTTTTTACTCGGCATGGAAAGGAAAAAGAATGGCGACAACTTTGGACAGTCTTAGGGTGCGTTTGGTAACGATTCTGTTCCCGGAACGATTTTGACCGAAATGATTATTTCGATTCTGTTCCCTGAACCGATTCCCGAGTAAAAACGCGTTTGGTAACAAATAAAATTTCTGATTCTGGAATAGAAAAAGAATAGAAACGCGTTTGGTAACTATATAAAATTTCTATTCCAATTCTTTTTTAATTACCTTTTTAGATTAAAATAAATTTGATATTGAATTTTTATAAACCATTCACGATTAATTATATTTTTATACTAAGTAATAAAAATATTAACTAATCAATTTTTATTATATAGTAAATAATAAACCATAGTATAAACTATACTAATATCCCTACAATATGTAATAAATAAAAATACTAAATTATAACATAAAATTAAATATGCATTCTATATACAACAAATATATATTTCATACTAGGAAGAAATAAAAATAAAATATAGAAATATTTTTTTTGATTCGGCACTTTTGATTCTCGGACGGAGAATCATATTTTTCTGATTCTGAATTCTTGTCCAAAACTGATTCAGGGAGTAAATTTGTTCCCCCTAATCGGTTTTGGACAAAAATTTACCAAACGCGATTCCATTCCCAAACCGATTCCTAACAAAAAATCAGAATCGAAGCCTTTGTTTGAATGGTTGCCAAACAGGGCCTAGCCTCCTCCAAAGTGGCGGAATCCAACTTGATCACGTTATGCTGGCAATAAAAAAGGTTGCTTTACACCGTTCGTTCTTGTGCAATAATACCTCATTGAAATATGAGATCGGTCGGCCACAACACGTCCACGTCAACGAATGGTTCCTACTTCCTACTGCTCTTTTCACACATAAAATATGAATTACCTCTTTCTTAGTTAAAAGGTTTTCCCCCGATAATAGGCCTGCATTTGACCAAGAAGAAAATAAAAAACGATAATAGGCTTGCACGCATTAGTTGCTGCGCCAGACCCGGTGCGGGGAGTCATTTCCCTCTATCTCCTGCTTTTTCTCCATCCGAAGGATGAAGACTGACGCCTTCTCTCTCCCTTCCTCTTGTAAGTTCAAAATTTCAGGTTCCCTCGTCTTTGTTCTCTCCGATGCGTGCTTGCTCGCTTAGCGTTCGTTCTCATTGTGTCTCGCTTCTTCGTTCTCTGCTCCGGCGCTTGCTTGGCTTGTTCGCTTTCTGCTTCCGTGCTCCCTCGCTCTCTGAATTCCTTCTCATCCGAAAATCAGATTCTGGAATTTTTTTCTGAGGGCTCTAAGAATGTTCAATTATCATCAACTGTGAGTTGTGGCTTGCAATTTTAACGAGGCAAATTTTGTGGGCTGAGGTTGATCTGGAGAGTGTCTTATGTTCTTTTTTGGGACTTTCAAGTTGTGTCTGATTGCTCTAGGCATTTGTTTTTTGGTTGGGATTGAAATTGCAGGAGAATTGCGTCCTTATTTTGCTTGTTCCAATTGGCTTTGCATTTGCTTTTAGAGCTCCATGTTTTAGTTTCGCATTTTTGGCTCCTTTTCTAACCAATTCCTAATACTGATTAACAATTGCGATTAAAAGTTAGATTTTTTACCAAAGACAAAAACAAAAATCCGATTTTGCTTTGATTGACAATTCCCTTCTTGCCAAAAAAAATAAAAAAAAATCTAGCGAAATTCTTGTTTAAATTTTATACTCCTTAAAATCAAGAGATCTGGAATGAAGACTTCAACACACGTACAGTGAATGGCAGTAATGGTGCAAACAAACTCAATTTCATCATTGATGAACTAAATCCAGCATAAGATACAAAAAAAGGGCACTATTCTCGGTTGAATTGAATAGTGCTAGGACAGTATACCCCCCTGGATGAACTCAACCACAAGAAGAACAACCGGTAAAAACATCAAGATTACTGCAGGTTACTCGACTGCAGCTATTCTCGATGAATTGACAAAGAAAATGGATGGCTATGACCAAAAGAGGAATCCTCAATATCTAAGGAAGAATCTGGGGAACCAGATTGCTCGACACCTTGGACTTTTGCCAGACCCTCCTCCGGTGCTCCTGCCGGAGCTCCGCTTTGCCACCCTCAGGTTCCCGAAGTGGGCCCTCGGCTTCTACTCTTCCTACTGCTACTTTGAAATCAACGAGAACAACCGCGTCAACACCAACGAGCTCCACAATGCCGTCCAACTCTACCTCATCTCCTTCGTCTCCGCCTCCTGCAGCCGCCTCTCCCTCAGTCACGCTCGCAACTTCAGCGTCACCACCTTCGCCCCCTCCAACGACTGCATCACCAAAGTCTTTTGACGGCGTTGCCGTCCAGTGGGAGCTTGCGGTGAGGTAGTGCCAGTCCCAGCCTTCCTCGTGGGGGCCCCTCCCTGACGAGAAGCGTGGCTTCGCGCTCCAGATCAAGAAGGGCGACAGGGAACTCATCCTCAACTCCTATCTGGACAGTCCTTGTATATTTTTTTGTATTGGCACCAGCATGTTCATCTCGCGCATCGACAATAGTTACAAGCTTAAATCACCGATTCTTATATCCCGTAATGCATCTGAATGGTGTTTGTGCTATTGTATAGCCTGTATACATTGCCATATCCATTCCTTCTGTATGCGAGTTTTGCAGTCTTTACGGTTAATAAAAAACAAGAGGTCACCAGCTAGATGCTCTGCGGTGCAGACTTTCTACCGAGAGCGAGTTCAGAGCTACATGTGCCAAGTACTCATTCTTTGGGAACCCAATTGACTATTTCTGAGGTCAATGACAAGCTGCCATTGTGATGAGTATGCACGAATAAATTCCCACTTTCGAAAACAACGATTTAAACTGAGAATGGATGTCCGCAAAAGAAAGAGATCTTTGGAGGCTTTCATGTTTCTTGCCTTCTGTACAAGAACATAAGGCTGACCGTACTGATCTCCCAACATACCTGACTATACCAAACTTCCCTCTACTTGATCCACATAATGTCTTGCTGGGGGCCGACGATTTCCTGTGTGGGATAGGGTCTCTAGAAACTAGACAATTTGAGCGTGTTAGTTCTGTCATAGAAAGTTCAAGCCTTGTATTGGGCATCGGTTTGATTACACACTTGGAAGTGGGATATGACCAAAAATACGATCAGAGAAAAATCTTTCTACAACACACATCGTCAAAAAAGGAAAGCGGAAAGCACTTATTTCTGAATCCATAGTGTTGATTAAACCCCATTCAGTCCCTGAAACCTCGACCACTTCAAAACGTTCCAGCTAACAAAACTACGCGACTAGTCTACTGTCTGGAGCTCCACATGCACGAAACTTTCGTGTACCATGTCAGAATCACAGGAAAGGATGATGAAATATATCGTGCCATGCTAACTATACATGAGATGAGGGGCGAATCATCACGATCAGGACACAAGCCCAGTCGATCAATCAAGGACAAATTATCACAACAACAACCGAACTAAAGAGAGCCAACCTCAAGAAAACAGAAAGGAGAGGATTGAGAAGGCACTTGGATCGCGAACGGAGGCAGCTTGACAAGCCACGAGGCAATGTAACAGGACGCTCTGGTCACAGTCATCTTCCCGGACGCTCAGTGGGGAAGATATACTGGCGGCGATTGGTAAAGAAATACTTGGGACAGGTGTACTTTTGTCCTGCATTTAGGCTTATTTGTGAACTGAGCAAAGATCGTGTATGTTTGGCTCTTGCAGTTGGAGATTTGAATCACTTGTTATCAGCAACAATATCTGGAGTTACCTGCTGCTTGAGGTTTCCCGGGAACTAAACTCTGACCTAAGGAAACATACCGTGAACCTCATACGCTTTCCTCATCTTCACTTCTTCATGCTGGGGTTTGCTCCACTTACCTCGTGGGTCGCAGCAGTAGAGAGCCGTCACAGTCCTCGAGCTAACTCAACAAATGTGGGATGCCATGAACATGATGTGCGCAGCGAACCTGCGTCACGGGTGTTAAACTCTTTGCATCTGTCATGTTCTGTGGAAAGATGAGCACCTAGGAAGTGGATGAGCAGATGCTCAATGTGCAGTACAACAACTCTTCCTACTTTGTTCAGTGGATCCCTAACAACATGAAGTCGACTGTCTGTGACATTCCACCCACTGGCCTTAAGATGATGTCGACATTCATCGGCAACTTGACTCTGGTTCAGGTAATATCCAGGCGGATAAGTGAGCAACTCGCTGCCATGTTCAGGAGGAAGGCTTTCTTGCATTGGTATACTGGGGAAGGAATGGATTAGATGGAGTTCACCGAGCCAGAGAGCAACAAGAACGACTTGGTCTCAAAGTACCCACAATATCAGGATGCAAATGCCAATAATGAGTACGAGGAGGAGGAGGAGGAGGAGGAGGAGGAGGAGGAGGAGGAGGAGGAGGAGGAGGGTGATTACCGGGGAGGAGATGTGGTGAGGGACATCTGATTGGTTGCTGAATTCAGTTGGAGAAGCTGCTATCGTGTTTTAGCAGCCATTCTTTCTAACCTCAACTTCCAGATGGCGATTTGTAGGATATGATGTTGGTTAGTTGATGAGGTGGGGGGAAAGGAACTCAGGACAATATTAGCTTTTTCAGTGACTTGTTACTACTATATGTTAGACAAGATCCTTCGAATTCCCATTATCTAATATAAACTAATATTGCATTCAGCAAGATTAGATTTTGTGGCAATTTTCATTTTCTTGATTCCCTAGCAAGTTCCTGATCCTTTTGCTTGCTCAATTATGGTGAATGCATTAGTAAAGGCATGACGCTGGTCTCAAGGTGGATGTGAGTGTTTTCAATGGCTAGTCACTCATCAACCTTCGCATTACTGTCAAGTTGGCTGATATGTGCTAATCTAAAGTTGAGCCTCGAGTACAAGAATGTCTCCAAATGCATATGAATTTGTTCAAAAGATAGTAAATGTCGCTAATCTGCAGTCTTTTTGTACTGTTTCACAATGTATGAGATGGCCAACATATTTTAATCATGTCGCTTGATAGCGAAAGTCGCACTTTGAAGGAATCGCAGCAACATGGGACTGCCCCATTATGGGTCCTAGGCTAAACGTCAAAATGGCTCTGAGATACTCGAAGGCTCCTGCACCATCTCTTTCAATCCAATCATTTGAGGGCTTCCATGCGGCACATTGGAGAGACCGAAATGATCCAAAATGAGTTGATTTCGTTACCACCAAACTAAACATCCTCTGTGGTTGTCTCATGGAGTGTCATCGAATTCCATGGGGAATTACGGTTCAGAAACAAGCATCCTCCCTTCACTAGCTTGCACTTTCATATTCATCACCTGCAAAAGAAAAGTTGCTACATAAACAAATACAGCAAGCAAGACACCGAGATCTCCCGCTCGCATTTGGTCTGAGAAACCGGCTTCCTCTCCTTCTCCCAAAATGGCCTGGAATCTCTTCCTTGCCTTTTCGCTCTTCCTCCAAGGAGCTCTGGGTGTAACCCCTGGTTCTTCTTCACCACAGTGCAACCGTGACAAGCTATTTGATTTTTCGATTGACCTGTCTTTTTTTCCTTACCTTTGTCGTTGTCAGGTGACATTGTATGCGAGCAGTTGCCTACAGAACTCTGCTCTTTCTGGATCGCATTTAATGGAAGGCGGTGCATCCTGGAGAACTACGTGAGCCCAACGGATGGGAAGATGGAATCAAATGCAAGACCTCTCCAGTGGCTGTGGATTTCATGCACGAGTGGATCGAGACCGATGATTGTATCTGTGCCTGTGGAGTGGATAGGAAGTCTGTTGACATCCAGATGCTCTCCTTCAGCCTCGCTTCACTACCAAGCTCTGCTCACCGGCATGTTACCACAACTGCCCCAACATTGTTGACCTTTACTTCAACTTGGCCCTCGGAGAAGGTAATTCCTGACCGAGAATCATACCGCGCCATCTGCTTTGAAGCAACACCGTCCTCTCAAATCTTCATTATCACTGACTCAGCCATCGGTTTTCAACAGGTGTCTATTTGTTGGATCTCTACGAGGTGCAATGGAGCAACCTGAAGCGGGTCGTGAGAGAGGTTCGAAGTTCCGGTGCAGCATCTGGTCCCATGGGCGCCGCGCCTATGGGGAGTCTTTCTGGCGAATACTATGAGATTGGATATGACCCTGCTGAAGCTCCCATATATTACTAGAGGTTGAAAGGGTTAGTGCAAACACCTAGATGGGGTGAATAGGTGTAAATGAAAATTTTCCGCAAAACTTAGAAGAAATAATTTGCTTTTAGAATATGATCGACTAGGAATGTAATAAATATGCAGATATACGAATGAAAATAAAGAGTTCAGGGAAAGAATTAGAACACAAGATTTATAGTGGTTTCGTTTAATTTAAGCATACGTCCACTCACCCGAGCTAACAGCCCTAAGGCTGAATTCCACTATGAATCAAAAGAGATTTTACAAATTGTGATCTTCGACTTTCTCAGTGATGAGTCTCTATTGGTCTCTCACAAAGTCTCACTAAGTATTTCTCTCTTTTGTATACAATTGTGAGCTCAACAAATGAAACAATAAGAAACTGGAGATCTTCAGACTTTGGAATTCTTCTTTCACGCACACACTCGAACAACTTGAGAGTTCGCCTTAAATACTCCTTCATGCCTTCATAACCGTTGGCACTTACCAAATGAATTCTTCCAATCTACACGTTGGACAGAATCAATCAAGGGGATTTTCGAGTCGTTAGATGATTTTGATGAAAGCCCATCAATCCTATTCGCCCATACAATCAGGATCTTTGGTTTTTATAAGTAGAACCTTCCAAGTTTACTCGCCTTTCACATAATCTTCATATCGAAGTAAGTTCCAATAAGAATAATCAATTAAGTAAATGCTAAATCCAGCCATAAGGTCTTCTAGAAACCATACGGAACGAATCCTTGAAGATAATCCTGCATCTGGATAAGTTTTCATTCTTCGGTCTAGAAAACTGTCAGTGAGGGTAGACTTTTTAAACTAAAGTCTCACGATCTTCAAATTTTGACAAAAGAGTCTGGAGTCCTTCAGATCATAACTTTTGAGTCTGCAAGTCTTCAGACTAGACTTTTAGAATTGTTTTGTCAACTTCAAAACAGTAATGGAGTTTTCTCTAACAATCTCCCCATTTTTTTATGGTAA
This sequence comes from Eucalyptus caleyi, assembly GCA_014182885.2. Lineage (NCBI taxonomy): Eukaryota > Viridiplantae > Streptophyta > Magnoliopsida > Myrtales > Myrtaceae > Eucalyptus > Eucalyptus caleyi. Next base: position 30,239,585 of record CM024470.2, read on the forward strand.
CAAAACTTTCCTGCAAATTTGAAAAAATTTAACCTGCAAAACAACACTTAAGTAATACGTGAAAAAATTGATCAAGACCTGGATAGCATCGATTTTATGCAACCATAGAAAACATGTTAATCCTGCAAGACAAACTAACTATCCAGTCGCAATCAGTATTACTAAGTTAATGCAAGCATCAAAAGTTCAAATCCAAATAGTTCAAAGTCAGTCCAAAACCAAGCCAAAAAGTGCTAGAGTGAGTCCAAAGTACCAAAGCACAAAATCATCAAGTCAAAAGGATAAACAAAATTAGTCAAATTTGCACAAACTCTCCCCCTTTTTGTCACAACAAAAAGTGAGATAACTATAAAAAGAGTTAGGTAAAAAAATCAGACTGCTTGGGGATACAAACAATCTGGAAATCCCCCATAGACTTGACAGTCTCCTCCAACGTCTTCAGAGTCTCTTTCAGCTGTTGAATATCCTCACCCTTTGCAAAATCGTGCATTTGAACCTTCAGGGCTTGTATATGTTCTTATAAAGAGTCTGAAGTCGTCTTGAAGGCTGTCATCAGGTTCTTCATCTCAAACTCTAATCCATATTGTTGACCCTTCAATTCCAAAAGGATATCCATCAGTCTTCGAAAGTCTGCTGTTGGTTCTGTTGTAGCACTGGGTTCAGCCGAATCAGTTCCAGGAGTTTTGAGATGTGAGGGAACATCAGTAGTTCGATCACCAGGACTATGGGTGGATATCTCAACTTCTGCTTCAGGGTATTTAGAGGCATAGACATTCTCTGGATCTATTGGAGACCTACTTACATCACTAGTAAAGACAGGTGAAGAAGTACCTCTTTTGTGAGCAGCTCCCCCTGTTTCTGTGCCTTCAGGTGGAGAAAGAGATTCTTCTTCTTGTCCTTGCTCTTCTTCAGCCTCCAAGTGATGTTGTTCATCTCTTACAGTTCCACTCTGAGTCTATTATGAATCATCGGACAATGATATCACATAAGTTTGCTCAAAAGAGTCATCATGACCCTCTTCTTCATCTGCTTCTTCTTCTCTTCCTCTTCTTTCTTCTTCACCTTATTTTCTTTCTTCACTTCTCTTCTCTGTTTCTGCTCTTCCTCTGTTCTCTCTGTCCTCTGGCTCTTTGAAGCTAACAAAACTCCGTAAATTTCGCAACGCTGAGAGAGTGATATCGTCCTCATCTTCTTCATCTTGCAAGATGAGGGCTCTTCTTTTCTTGGTTGATGCAGTCATGAGCTCCTTGCCTTTTCGCTTAGATGCTGCAAAGTCTTGTTTTGCCTTGACAAGGGTCTTCTTCTTCAGTAGCTCCAGTTCCTTATTCAGCTCCTTTAGACGCATCTTTGAAACCATTTTTAGCCCAATCACCATTGGAGCAATGGTTCTAACACATAGAAAAGCGGGGATTTGAATGTGGAAATGTTTGAAGAGTCGAGTGACAAACACAGAGTAAGGAAGTTGACCCTTTGTCACGCCCCAAACCCCGAGCGCGTGCTCATCTCTCTCTTGTTGATAAAATTTTGCAACTTCCCAAGATTAGTTGCCGACCCTTTTTTTTTTTGTTTTATTGCACATGCGGAAGCGGATTATAAATCCCCTGACAATAATCATCTCGGGATAGAAAAGCAGGACAACAGATTTACAAACAAACATGCTTTTATATTCACACTGAGTCATGTACAAAAGTCAATGGCCAAAAGACTACAAAAGATTGGCTTTCCAAAAAGAAGCGGTCTTAACTGACCTACGTTTCCGATCACCTCCTCTCAGCTCCAGGTCCTCCACTTGACGACCCTGAAAATGTTGTCAGCTCCAGGTCCTCCACTTGACGACCCTGAAAATGTTGTCCCACAACGGGGTGAGATATAATCTCAGCGAGTCTAAGCTCTAAACCCCAATTAGGAGGGAAATACGCCCAGAAGTGTCCTAATCACACAATCACACAATCAATGAGACTTACCTCGTCTTAAATCTACCCTACAGGTTAATACAATCTATATCACAGACAACATGAGAGCATGAGCAACAAATAAGCTCCAACAACTGGAACGCCACCCTCAATTAATCATGCGTTACTAGTTTTGATCTCGGCCTATAGCATGGCCCACTCTCTGTTCGGCGGTCTTCTAGCATTACCAGACATCGTCTCACCCCATTGAGCACGGCACATCTCTTTATCAAACGGCTTTCTCGAAGGAGCATAGGGTCCAGAATCTACTGCAACCAGCTTCTCGTTGTCCAGGGGGTATCCCGAATAGGGATAACATCCAGCTTAACAGCCTGGGACAATTTCTCTTAACCAACACACGATCACTCAAATATGGCTTAGGGCACCGTGCATTACACTCAAATGCTTCAATTAAAATGGCGAGTCTAGCATTTTTCTTCATATTAGAAATTCACATGAAATTACTCGTGTGTGGGTACACGGTCAACTTGACCAGAAAAATTGATATTCTTCCTTTTGAAATCCCATTATTTCATTTAGTACTAAAAACTATTTTAAGTGTCAAAACTTGACACCGGGATTTTCTGAATAAATATTAGAAATTCACAATTTTTGGAATTAAATACCAAAAATCCAATTAGCACTCAATTTGCATAATTTAACACTCAATTGCAAAATTTAACCATACCATTGCAATCAGCACGAAATTCCGGTCACCGACTATCCCGGCCTAATTTTCGGAAAATATTTAATGATTAAATAATTACTGAAATTAATTAAATAAATCAATCTAAATTCTAAAAATACTAACCTAGGCCAGAATCATTAAATTAATAACCAATACGGACCCGGAAAATTCTCGAACCCTTCTAGATAAATAGTACAATTTATTTAGGTCTTAGCTAAACCATGCTAACCACCTAACATGCTCAATTAAATAATCACATTTCTAATTTAATCTAACTAACCACCTAATTCCTAATAAAATAAATCTAAACACCCATTAAACGTCATTAGCCTATTAAGTAGTGTTTAGAGTATAAATTCACCGGTTAATTGCGGAAACCGGTTCACCACGACGACAACGCAACGGCGCCGAAATCTGAATTTTCGGCGGTGTTGGCGAACACTCGGGCCGAGCGTAAAACGGGCCCAACAAATCTCAGTCCAATTTGAGATTTGCTTTTGAATTGGACTGGGCTTGACTTTGCAGACTTGGGCTCGGAACTGGGCTTTTGATGGACTTCAAAATTATTGGGCTTCGATTGAGATGGGCTGAATCTCACATGGGCTGCAGCTGGAATTAACAGACCGAACAAGAAAAGAACTGCTGGGCCCGAATTGCTGCTAGAGGTTGGGCCGTTGAAGATCTGCTGAGATGGACCTGTGAGCGTGGAATTTGCGCTGAAGACGCTGAGTCGTGCCTTGGGTTGAAAAGAAATGAAGCTGGGCTTCGTGCATTGCTGCTGATCCACGAGCGGGCTTCGCTGGCAGCTGGATGCAGGAACAACCGAAAGCGAAACGGAGCTGAGAGATTTGTTGGCGTTGAGTTGGCCGAAAAAATGAAATCGTTGAAGATGATGGCCGGCGTGTGGACTGTGGGTGGACGACAAGAGCTGGTGGAGAAGGGGTGCACGAACTGGCGGGAGCTGGGCCAAAAACACATGCTGGGAGTTGCTGGAAATGGAGGCGTGCGTAGGGTTGAACGGTGGTCTTCCACGCTTGTTTGTTGACCGAAAGGGAACAAAACGAAGTGGAGATGGCCTTGGTGGAAGGAGCAGGGGCGTTGCTAGTCAACAAATGGCAAGAAGGAGCAGCTTCGGTTGACTTGCTTCGTGTGGCGAAGGAGAGAAGACACAAAGGAGTGGAGCAGTGTCGAGCTGGCAGCTTGCAGGGAATTTAGGCAGAGATTTCGGTGGTTTTGCAAGGAAGAAAAATGAAAGAAGAAGGGGCAGAATAGTTCGGTTTAGGCGAGAAGAACGAAAGCAAGGTAGAAGGAGGAAAATGAAAGCTGAAGTCACGGAGGAGAAGTCGACCACGTTGGAGGGCACGAGCGGATGAGGATAAAGCCCCAAAAGTCCACATGCTTAGCCCTTCCATTAAATGCCTTGTCCCCTTCTAATTCTTTCTACCAAGATAAAGCCACAATTAAATCCAAATTGAGGCCAAAATTAGGGTTCCTTCCAAAATTCCGAATTTCATTAATTTGGCTTCAATTTCCTCTCCGATTATCCAAATCGAGGTTCGATTTCGCTGAAGAAAAATCCCAATCAATTTTCTATAAGTCCCTGACACTCAAAGGCTTAGCTTGACAGTCCAAATTTCCCTTAATTCAGCCCATCTGAATTTCCGTTAATTACTGAAATGTCTGAAACAATTTTCTGCAAAAATCCCGGAATCTCTGAAAAATCTTCGGAGGATGAGTCAACGTTCCTAAAATAGATTGTGACACCACAGAACTTTTAATTTCTGAAATTGGGTTCAATTTCGTGGTTAATTTCACTTCGGCGCGCTTTTAGCGTGACTTGGTCTACCAGGTAGCTTTTAGGAATTTTTAGTGCAATTGACTCGTGATCGATTTATCTCAAGTCACAATATACATCTTCGACACATTGGTGACTCTCGGTTGTCGTGAAAATCTCAAGGTTTCAAATATGGACACAGGGCACCAAAAACGATAGAAAATCAATTTAGTGCCGATCGATAAGAATTTTTGCAATCAGGTGGAATCACCCACATTTTGATCACCTATCTAAGTCGAATCGATCTATCTTTGATCTCTGATCGATTTTTAATTGTGTCATAATGACCATTGCAAATTAGCACGGTCGAGTAGTTGATTCTTGATTAAATTCTCAAGTCTTTTGCATTAAAATCCTTTAATGACTTTCCCAGATAGTCTAGTTATCTCATGAGTGATTAGCTGAATAGCATTATAGACGTGTCGATGAAATGCCATATTTATTCAATTGAAATCAGATTTGAAAAATCAGGATGTCACACCCTTGTCCTTCACAACTGTTCTATACATGTGCATCAGGATAGTGTGAGGCAATGAGAACTTATAGCCAATGTTGATTGCATACATCAACTTCGCTTCAGAGTGAGAGACATCAGTCATTGACGTGGATTTGGGTCTGATGTAGTTGATCACAATCTTGTGAAGTAAAATATTGGAGGCATTCATTCTAGTGTAAGAAATCTTGCCCTTAGCCATTCTGTCCTAAACAAGAGCTAAAGTTGCATGACCAACAGACACCCTGATTGGTTGGAAACTCCCTCTTTCCACACCAATCACATCAGCCAATGTACCCACATCAACCACAAATTCTTTGTCCCTAACAGTAAAGCAAAATCTATTCGCATCTAGAAAAGACAAATTCGAATAGAAATAAGCAGTCAGTTCAGGGTAGGCTTCAGTAGTTTCAGAGCAAGAACATTCAATTGAAAAAGTGCAAACTTTTCCCTTAGTTGCACTTTCAAAGAGTCGAGAAAATTAAAATCCACACTTCTAGGGTTCATAACCCCTCTCTTCAGTTGATTCGATTAAGTCCTCTTGTGGTCCTTGGAACGAAATAAACTCGTCCCCTCTCCACGAATAGTCGCATCAACACCCATTCTAGGTTGAAAATGGGTATACATTCGTTCATCATTGTCCTTCCCTTTAAGTTGATTAAAGTCACCCATGCACGGATCACTTGGAAAGTTTGCAAAAGTCATTGCAGCAAAACCTTTAGGCGCAATGCCTAACTTTTCCATGGTATTCAAGAAGAAAGTTTCGTTCTTGTAACCATTTGATTTCAGAAACTCATCAATCAAGGTCATCGCAGACCCACCCATCTTAAAGTTCAGGTAGAGTTTAAACAAAAATTGGGGTTTTTGAGTCCTTACAGGTTTAACATCTTCAATGATCTCTTCTTCTGCTTGAGGAGGATCTTGTGTCGCCTTTTGAGCAGAGTGACGCTGTTGAGAATGTTGTTGCTGTTGTTGCTGAGTAGTGTCTTCTTCTTTAGTTAAATCGAAGTGGGTAGGATCTCAGGCATGTGCCGTGGTCCCCCGTTCGCTATTCTCGAAGATTTCCTTTGGGAAGATATTGTCAAAGTCTTGGAGGATTTCTTGATCTCGTTTGTAGGAAAAGGTGAAAGCTTTTTTGATCAAACACAATAGAAATGAGAGAAAATAGGATCTCTGTATTCTAGGGTTTGAAAGTGGTAAAAGGAGAAGAAAAATTTCGATAGTATATAAAGCAAGTAAAACAGTGTATACGAAATGTCATAAAGGAAAAAATAAAAACTACCTTTTTGAAAATGAAAAACCACCATAAATTCAGGAATAATTGTTAAAAATAAATTAGGCAAGAAGCGATTCAAAAATAAACGTACCTTTTTGAAACTTTATCAAAAAATAAACTCATAATCATTTGAAAAATACTAACTTACAGTCGTAACTTTTGAATGCTCTAAATTTGAACATTTTCAGACTTTACCTGGTCAAAGATATGATGTTCAGTCTTGCACGAATAGATTCAAATATATTTTCCTCCAATGGCTTTGTGAATATATCTGCCAACTGATTTTTTGAGTTTATGAACTGTATCATAACTTCTCCGTTCTGAACATGATCTCGAATGAAGTGGTGTTGGATCTCGATATGCTTTGCTTTTGAATGAAGAATTGGATTCTTTGTGAGTTGATGGCACTAGTGTTATCACATTTTATCTCTGTGCACGATTCTCCAACACCAAAGTCTCTCAACTGTTGCCTTATTCATAAGATTTGAGAACAACAACTTCCAAGAGCTACATATTCTGCTTCAACTGTTGAAAGAGCTACGGTACTATGTTTTCTTAAAAACCATGATACTAACTTGTTACCTAGCAGTTGACATGTGCCTGAAGTACTTTTTGTGTCTATTTTGCATCCCGCTAAATTTGCGTCTAAATATTCAAGAAGAGTAAAGTCTCATTCTTTAGAATACCACAAACCTAGCTTTGAGGTTGTTGCAACGTACTTGATGATGTGCTTTGCCGCACTCAAGTGAGATTCTTTGGGATTTGATTGAAATTTGGCACAAACACAGACACTAAACAAAATGTCAGGTCTAGATGCAGTAAGATAAAGAAGCGAACTAATAATGCTCTTGTATAGCTTTTGGTCTACATTTTTTTTTTTATTTATTGTAACTTAAGGAATCCCGTAAGCCGACAGCCGGCGAGCAAACCCTGGGGGAGCGACTGCAGGACCCACCACCATAGTACTCTAGGTAAGAATCCCTAATGATGCCTCTGGGATTCGAACTTCTCCCCTTCGTGAGGGGAAGAGAGCCCGAGCCAGCTGCGCCGCTGAGGGCGGTGGTGCTTTTGGTCTACATTCTTTCCTCTTTTATCTTTATCCAGTTTCAAAGAGGCTGACATTGGTGTCTCTGTCTTTTTGCAGTTCTCTAATCCAAACTTCTTGATGAGATCTTTCACATATTTTTCTTGGTGAATGAAAATACATTCCTTTGATTGTTTAACTTGTAATCCCAAAAAGAAAGTTAACTCACCCATTATGCTCATCTTGAATTCATCCTGCATACATCTAGAAAACTTGCACATATTTTAATTAGGTGATCCAAAATGATATCATCAACATAAATTTGAATAAGTATAAAATCTTTTCCTTCTCTTTTAATGAATAAAGTAGTATCTACCTTACCTTTAACAAAACCATTATGAATAAGGAATTTGCTTAACCTTTCATAACAGGCTCGAGGTGCTTGCTTCAATCCATACAAGGCCTTTTTTAGTCTGTAGATTGAGTCTGACTTTCTTGGATCTTCAAAACCAGGTGGTTGTTCCACATAAACTTCTTCTTGGATGAATCCATTTAGAATGCACTTTTTACATCCATTTGGAATAACCTGAAATTTTTATAGCAAGTAAAAGCAAGTAATAATCTAATTGCTTCTAACCTTGCTACTTGTGCATAGGTCTTGTCATAGTCTATTCATTCTTCTTACGTATATCCTTTGGCTACGAGTCTTGCTTTGTTTCTAACCACTTTACCTTTCTCGTCCACTTTGTTCCTGAAAACCCATTTAGTTCCATTAATGGACTTACCTTTAGGTTTATGAATTAGTTTCCAAACATCGTTGATGCTGAACTGTCTGAGCTCTTCTTGCATGGCTTCAATCCAGCTTTCATCAACCAATGCTTCTTCTATACTTTTAGGTTTAATTTCAGAAAAAAGTGCCAAAGCACTAGACTCTTCTCGCCGTTTAGATCTGGTGCGAATTCCCTCATCAATGTTGCCAATGATAAGTTCTTCAGGATGACTTGACTTATGCTTCCAGTTGTTGATAGGTCTGAAAGTTTGTTGATCTTTTGCTTCAATTGACTCTTTTGGTTCTTCCTGTTGTTGAACGTCGAAGTCTGAACCACTTCTGGGGAAGTAGACTTTATGATGTCTAGAGCAGGTTCAGATTCTTCAAGTTGAGTCTGATCCACTTGAGTTTGCATAGAGTCTTGAAACTTGACATTCATAGATTCTTCCACAGACTGAGTCTTTTTTGTTGAATACTCTGTAAGTTTTGCTTGAAGTTGAGTAGCCAAAAAAAAAAATCCTTCATCTGATTTTTCTTCAAACTTATTAGTTCGATCATTTGCATTTTTCAAAACAAAACACTTACAACCAAACATATGAAAATAAGAAACATTTCACTTTTTCCCTTTAAATATTTTTATAAGGAGTTTTCTCTAGAATAGGCCTCAAGAATACTCTGTTAATGATATAGCAAGTTGTAGAAATTGCTTCAGCCCAAAAACGAGAGGAAATGTTATTCTCAATTAAGAGGATTATTGCCATCTCCTGTAATGATATATTCTTTCTTTCTACAACCCCATTTTACTCTAGAGTGTATGGTGAAGAGAAAACATGCTGTAAACCAAATTCATCACAAAAATTTACAAAGTCTTGATTTTCAAACTCACTTCCGTGGTCTGTATGAATACTTAAAATAACATATCATTTTTCAATCTGAACTTTCTTGACAAATTTAATAAGAGAATGCTTCAAACTTACTTGCTAAAAAGAATACCCATGTAAAGCGAGAGTAATCATCCATGATTACTAGGCATTATTTTTTTCCACCGATGCTTTTGGTCCAAAAAGGTCCATTCGCATAAGTTGCAAAACACGATTAGTAGAAAATTGATTTATAGGTTTGAAAGAGCTTCTAACCTGTTTTCCCAAAATATATGGTGTGCATAATTCAGACTTTTGGTAAGTCAAGTTGGGTAGTCCATGAACAAGCTTCTTGGAAGAAATCTTGGCAATTTACTTCATGTTAATATGACCAAGCTTTCTATGCCAGAGGTTTGCTTCATCTTGAATGGAAATTAGACATTGAGAGCTTTCTGATTTTATATCCAAAAGGTAAATATTTCCATGTTTTCGTCTAGTAAAAGATTGAGATAAATCTGTACTAGTTCTCGAGCAAACACTTTCTTGGAAATTGATTTTAAATCCAGTATCGCACAGTTGACTTATGCTGAGTAAATTGTAATTTAGACCTTCCACCAAGGAGACATTATTGATTGTGAGACTTCCAATCTTTACAGTTCCACATCCATCAATTCTTCCTTTACTGTTTCCACCAAAAGAAACTTTTCCACCATTCATTTGCATAAGCTTTATAAAATAGCTTAAATCTCCTATCATGTGTCTTGAACAACCGCTATCCAAATATCATTTGATCTTTTTCTTGATAGTGACCTTGACTTCCTCATTTGAGTCTGAGTCTGAATCTGTTTTAGAGTCTGAGTCTAATTCTGAATTTGCCATTAGACATATGTTGGCATAGTCATCTTCACTTTCTTTGCATTCAGTGTCGCTCCATATCTCTACTTTGAGAGCCTTTTTGAATTTCTCTGTATTTCCCTTCTTTTTCTTCAACAGAGTAGGTCTGATATGCCCATTTTTCTTGCATTCGAAGCAAATCACATCTTTGTTTATCTCAATGTCTTCATTTGATTTCTTTTGAAATCTTTGAGTGTTCTGCTTCCTCCAGTTAAACCTTTTTCCTTTCCTGTTCAACCTCTTGAACTTCCTTATCATGAGTGCTAGCTCTTCATCGTCCAAGTCATCTTTTGAATCTGCATCATCAGAATCATCGTTAGATTTTAAGGCAATTGACTTATTACCTTTGGGATCTTCTTCTCCATTGATTTGCTCCATTTCATATGATTGAAGTGTGCTTACTAATTCGTCCACTGAAAGAGGCATGATCCTCTGTGTTTCTCTCATTAAAGTCTTAATGTGATTCCAGTCTTTGGATAGTCCACGCAACAATTTATTAACTTTCTTTTGCCCTGAGATTGGATGTCCATGATATGCTAGACCATTTACAATCTCTGTGAAACGACTGAATATGTCAGTGATAGATTCTCCTGGCTTCATCTTGAAGGCTTCATACTGTTCGAGTAGTATATTGATTTTGTTTCTTTAATTCGATCAGTTCCTTCATGAGTAACATGCAACCTGTCCCAGACTTCTTTTGCTATTTCACAAGATGAAATTATGATATACTCAGTAGGAGATAATGCACAATATAAGGAGTAGATAGCTTTAGCATCAAGGGCTTGTCTTTTGGTTATGTCTGCTTGTGTCTTTTTGCTAGCATCTGCAACTTCCTTTCCTCTTTCTGAGGTTGATGTAGTTTTGGGAATGATTCATTTTTCTATCACATCCCATTCTAGAGGATCTTTCAATCTCAGGAATGCCTTCATCTTATTTTTTCAAACGTTGTATTCCTTCCTATCGAAGTAAGGAGGTCTAGTGTTGCTTTGGCCTTCAACCAATCTTGGAGCCAAAATACTAGCCATAAATCTTTAGCTTAAGAAGTAAGAACACTTCAATAAATAAGCACACAAGCTCTAATACCAATTGAAAGGGCTAGTGCAAACACCTAGAGGGGGTGAATAGGTGGGTGTAAATGAAAATTTTACGCAAAACTTAGAAGAAATAATTTACTTTTAGAAATGATTGACTAGGGACGTAATAAATATGCAGATATATGAATGAAAATAAAGAGTTTAGGAAAAGAAAATTAGAACACGGATTTATAGTGGTTCGGCTTAGATCAAGCCTATGTCCACTCTCCCGTGCTAATAGCCCTAAGGCTTAATTCCATTATGAATCAAAAGAGATTTTACAAATTGTGATTTTCGACTTTCTCAGTGATGAGTCTCTACTGGGTCCCTCACAAAGTCTCACTAAGTATTTCTCTCTTTTGTATACAATTGTGAGCTCAACAAATGAAACGGTAAGAAACTGGAGATCTTCAGATTTTGGAATTTTTCTTTCACGCACATACTCGAACAACTTGAGAGTTTGCCTTAAATACTCCTTCATGCCTTCATAACGGTTGTCACTTACAAAATGAATTCTTCCAATCTACCCGTTGGACAGAATCAATCAAGGGGGTCTTCGAGTCGTTAGATGATTATGATGAAAGCCCATCAATCCTATTCGCCCATACAATCAGGATATTTGGTTTCTATAAGTAGAACCTTCCAAGTTTACTCGCCTTTCACATAATCTTCATATTGAAGTAAGTTCCAATAAGAATAATCAATTAAGTAAATGCTAAATCCAGCCATAAGGTCTTGTAGAAACCATACGGAATGAATCCCTGAAGATAATGCTGCATCTGGATAAGTTTTCATTCTTCGGTCTAAAAAACTGTAAGTGAGGGTAGACTCTTTAGACTAAAGTCTCACGATCTTCAAATTTTGACAAAAGAGTCTGGAGTCCTTCAGATCATAACTTTCGAGTCTGCAAGTTTTCAGACTAGACTTTTGAAAATATTTTGTCAACTTCAAAATAGTAATGGAGTTTTCTCTAACAGGGGTCATACTTATATGAGAATTATAAGGTGCTATGTCACCTTCAACTTGTATGGGATTGGGCTGTTCTAGCAAGTGAAGGTAGAACAATGTACGGCATTTGCCAAATGCAAGTTCTGCCAAAGTAGTGACATTATCATTATACGGTTAATAATTCGTGAGCCAAACTAAAGTTCAGATATTAGTTTGAAAAATAATTAAGAAATTCGTAATCATCGTCCTGATAATCTCGCACCACTATTGATGGTTAATAATTCATAACACTCTGTTACTCCTCAATGGTTGCCACCCTGTAATTGCTGTGAAAAATCTCGCACCACTATTGATGCTAACTCCAGGTATAATTAGATTTCTTCTTCAGGCAAGAATTCTCTTGATCATGAAATTGGATGGAGATGCACAGTATTTTCTATTTGTATTTTAGTTTCTGAAAATTGTGCTCAATTTGGTTTCCCGAAAAAAAAAAAAAAAAAAAAAAGGAAGAAGGCCTGATTAGAGGAATTGGAGGAAAACGGAACAAGTATTTGAGTCACTTCATCAGTTAAAGTTCTAAATTTCATAAACCAAGATACGGATCTGTCATAAAGATAAAGTTCGTATGCTTTACTTATTAAAGCGTTATCTCATATTCTACGAATGTGACATTTCAATGGATTATGATTGCATGTAGTTTCACTTTACATAATGGTTGATTAAGCTTTCTGATTAATAGCGTCGTTTGATAATGAGATATGTTACATTACTATTATTTTGTTTCAAAGATAAACTTTTACAATCCTAACTATACCTCTATAAAATTGTGTATTTTTTCTTTAAATAGTACTGCCGCGTGAATTTGAGCAATTGGAATTTGCATATGCTTTGGAATAAAAGGGTCAAGAGCAATTTTTATTTTTTTTTTCATTTTCCTCATCCAAATTTAGAAATAACTGAAACTTCGAGAGAATATTGTAAAATTTTACGAGAATCTACGTGTATGAGTGCATTTTGTAAAGTTTTCACAAAAAGTAATTGGAAAAATGTGAATCAACAAAAGAATTCCTTTCAATATTAATTTTTTCCCAGTACTTAAGTGCGTATCAATTTTTGGATCCTAAATCAATTGTAATTGTGCCAATTTAGTTTTATTTTTTATTTTTTCGCCAGTAAAATTCTAAACCTTTTACATTTGTGTTAATTCAGTTCATTCGGTTGATCTTGGTTAGAAATCGTTGACGTGGATGCTACCCATCCTATGTGGCGTTAACGTGGACAAAATTTTCATTATTTTAAAAATATTTTATTAACTTTTTTTCTTTTGTTTCCCCTATAGCCAATGAGGGTTGCCAGAGCTCACTGCCATTGGGCGAGGGCAGCCTTGCCATGCCATGCCCATGGCAGCGAGGCCATTTTTGCCTTCAGCCATGATCGTGCCTCCAACTCAATCTTTTTCTTTTGCTTTGGACTAGTAGTGAGCTTCGATTAGTTAATGAAGGTGCGTGGCTGCGAAAGGTGGCCATGGCCTCACCTAGTGGTCAACAATCTAGCAACCATCGCTGACTACGGCTTGAAGCAAAAGAAGGGAGAAAAAAAAAGAAAAAAAATTTTAAAAAAAATGTATAAAAATTTGTCCATATTAATACCAACTACACTACTTAGAATGATTGGTATCTACGTCAGTGATTTTTCTGATAAAATTGACTAGATTGACTAAATTGACATAAATGTAAAAGTTTTAAAACTCAATTGGTAAAAAAGACAAAGATTTAAAACTAAATTGACACAATTATAATAAATTTAGAATTTTTTTAGTAATTTTGCCCGGTCTAGAGTTTTACAGTAACTTTGTTAACACCTAAATTTTGGCGACTCCTAGTTAAAAATCAATTGCATGTTAAGAATTCAAACCTAAGTCATGAATTGGTATGGGCTTGGGAGAGCCCGCGTTAAGTCTAGGCTTAACAATCCATTAGCCAAACCCTAGGTGGTTCACACCCGAAAATTTGGTCGCGACAGCTTGGCGACTCCACTGGGGACATTAAGTTAAAACTCTTAGTGGACTTAGGCCAATTTTTCTTTTCTTTTGAGAAATGTTTTTGTTTGGCAGCGAGGATTCCAGGTACGTCCCCAACATTTAAGGTGTTAGATGTTTTTGCAGGATGGGAGGTATAAGGGGAAGTGTTTGTTAACTTTTGTTTTGCAGGGAGGTGTATGAATGTATGGTTTATTTTCATGAACGAAGTGTTGCTTGATATAAACTGTCGTGCATGCCTTGCATCTAGCACTACACTATTGCACACACAACTTGCCACCGGACCTGGGCCACATAGGATCATTTAGGATGGTGTTGAGATGGATACCACTTCGACCGCATGCTCGCGGTACGAGTCGCCCATCTCAATCCCAAAGTTTCTTTCATGGTGTCAAAAGTACCCACCTCGATCCGCATGCCCGCGACCCGGGTCGGCTCTTTGACCAAGCCGGAGTCATGAGGACCTGACATAGTCCACAAGCCCGTGGCTAGTCTGATCATCCTTATGGCTCCATCTTGATAAACCTTATAGATTAGAAATCGAGCCACTTACCATGCGCATGTCTATGTGATTGCCCATCATTGGTAAAGTAAGTTCTCTAAATTTTTGGCCTTTGCAATTTACTTACTTTATCGCATTATTTTTTCGGTCCATGGCATTAGGATTGTCCTGAGTCTTGATCAATATACAATGGGGACATCGGACATTCGAATTATTCTCCCTCCAAAGGACGAGCTTAGCACTTGGTGGGACAAGTTAGATCAAGATAGCCGTCATTTCGTAGAGTCACATATTGGTCGACTGCTTCCATTGCTGCATATCACCATCCATGGCGGCCTCGTCCAAACACTCGCCCACTGTTGGTGCCCCGAGACCTCTACTTTTATCTTTGGCGGTAAGCATGAGCTCACTCCCACCTTGGAAGAGTATAGCATTGCCATAGGAAAGTCCTTGAAAGCTGAATTGATTAGTCCGCCTATTGGAATAGATCCTGTTATGGCCTTATCTGATTTTCTAAGAATTAAGGAAGACGATATAAGAAAGGTTTTAAAGGCTAACTGCAATGCATGTCCTTTAAAGGCTAACTGCAATGCATGTCCTTTAAAGGCTAACTGCAATGCATGTCCTTTATCTTTTCTGAAACAATGTTTTGAGAAAGGCACTTCATCTTAAATGCGAAGGGTTTTCCTTTTAGCTTTATTTGGGTTTATAGTTTTTCCTTTCTGCAAGAATGCTACTAACCCTTTGATCGCTCAATTAGTTAAACAAGTGTTGGAAGGAAAGAATTTTGTAAACACTGTTCTAACTGAAACTTTCCTTTCCCTCACTCGATTTAAAGGAGGTGTTGATAAGACTTTCCATTCCTCTCCTAAACTTTTGCAAATTTGGTTTCTTTCACATATAAAAGGGTTTGGTGGTCTAATGATTATACATGATGTTAGTAATTATAATCACCCTACTATGAGATTTGAGAACAACCAAAAACATGCACTGGATTATCATTATTCTAGGTGGCTAACTTTCATGAAAAAACCAACTTCTAAGGGTTTCTTATGGCATTCTAAATGGTTCCAAGTTCGGGTAGCAAGGCTCTCGTGTGGAGGAGTTGGCCTAATCCCTCTATTAGGATTCACTGGAGCATTGGAGTACTATCCAACTAGAGTGACCCGTCGGTATCAAGTCGTGCAAGAGCTTCCCCCGGTGTTACAATCGAATCCGCTCCAAGTTAGCTTCGTTGATGGAAGCCGAGGCCATGAAGATTCCATTTTCACTATCAAATCGATGTGGGACATGTGCCATCCTCGAAAGCTTAAATGGCCCGATGAAGAGTTGAAAGGTAAAGAAAGGAAGTACTATGCTTCTACTAAGTACATTCAACAACACAAGATTCCTGAGAAGTTGCTTCCGAAGATACCAAAGGTGCCATTGAGGATCACCAATCGTGCTGAGAATAAACGCCTCAAAAGAGTTGCTGAAAGAGCTCAAGAAGAGAATAAACGATTGCGCCAAATGGTGTCTTGAGTGTATATTGATCAAGCCAAATGAAATGCTTGAATCAATCTTGCTATTTTTATTTTTAGATTAATGTTTAGGAAGTTGGGTCATTTACTTTCCTAGTTCATTTGTTTAGGACATCTCGAATTTCTAGGCTTGTCAAAAGCTCCATTGATGAATAAAATTTCTAGAGTATTGCCATGGATCGAGGTATTTTCATATGTGATACTTATTTGTGTTCATTTCTTAAAATTAGGTGATAACAGATCCTCCACGCTCTCCCATTATCACGCGATTAAGAGCAAGAATGGCTGACCAAAGCGAGATGCGCGATCGCATGTCCTTCGTGGAAGATCAACTCAAACAGTTAGCCATTTCCATGTAGCTTATAACAGCTCAACTTCAATCCCTCCAAGTGAACCCGAGTCCTCCACTCGCTCTCCCTGAGATAGTTGTCCCGAAGCAGGCAAACAAGGCCCAAATGGGTCAGGATGACATGCCTAAGCTAGAAGATGACCAATTCCTGATCAATGTGGAAAAGGCTAAGCTTGTCAACATCCCTAAGACGGAGCAGGATGAACGCTTCGTGAAATTGGAAGAAAAGTTGAAACAATTGCAGGAGTCGTAGAGTTCACTCCCGTTTGACTTGTCCGTGTACGAGAAAGTCAAGATGCCAAAGAAGTTCAAAATGCTAGATTTTGAGAAATACGATGGTACTTCCTGCCCAAAAGCTCATCTGCAGATGTACCACGTGCGTATGGCCCAATATGTCAAGAACGAGCCTCTCATGATCCAATCATTCCATGCAAGTTTGACTGGGCCTGCACTGAATTGGTATGTCATGAAGAATGTGAATCTGTTAACACTTGGAATGAAGTGGCTGACGCATTTCTCAAGCAATACAAGTTCAACATGGATATTGCACCTTCCCGAGAGGATCTTGAGAGGATGGAAAAAAAGAAGAGCGAGTCGTTCAAAGAGTATGCCGTGAGATGGCGAAATCTGGCAGCTTAAATCACCCTCGAGCCTACTAACAAGGAGCTGATGAAGTTGTTTTTCAAAACACTCCCGTCCGAGTTCCGTAATCGGATGGCCAGCACGTACGTTGAAAACTTCAATCAGCTTATTCCTGTAGGGGAACAAATCGAGATGGGGATAAGGGAAGGATGGTTTACTGAACCATCGAGTAGAAGATTCTCTGCCAAGAAGGAGAATGAGGCTGCTGTAGATGTAAATGTGGCTTATAGCTAGGAAAGTGCCAATCGCGCCCCGGCTATCCAAATGAATCCAAGGCAACAGCAAGCTACCGGCCGTCAATCATTTGCCTAAGCAAGAAGGCAGTTCTCTCCTCTCCCTGGATCTCCATCCCAAGTGTTGGCAATCCTAAGAAAGAAAGGTTTGCTTACTAGCGAACCGAAGCGCCCTAACCGCAAAAGCATTCGTGGTTACGACTCGACGAAAAAGTGTGACTATCATAGCGGTGAATTGGGACATTCAACTGATGAATGTTTTACCTTGAAGCACAAGATCCAAAACCTTCTGGACACAAAGGCCTTTTCATTTCAGAGTGCTCAGCCAAACGTCCAGAAAAATCCATTATCAGAGCATGAAGGTACGGTCAATGCTATCCTAGAGCCTGAAGTTGGTCGAATCAAGAACTCGAAGGTACATATGGCAGATGCTTACAACGGCCTAGTGAGAGCTGGATATTATCCAGATTAGGAGGATGTTCCTCTATCACTAATAAAGGAAATAGTCACTAGAATGGTGGATGGCGGCATCATCGTCTATGTTGACCATAACTGCATAGTTTCCACTATTTCCCCCATTATCAATTGGGAGGAGGAGCAAGCTGCGCTTAGTGCTGATAAGGAGGAAGTTGATCCTTCACTTGTGGACATGCCCCCACTTAAAGATGCATCCGACGATGGTATAGTGATTGAAATGCCTCAACTGTATGAATATGTCAACAATAAGGTGGTCCTTTGGTCCTATGATCTAGATGTTGACCTCGTTACAAGGTCTGGTCGGATTTATTCTCAAGCCAATGCTCAACCCGCAAAACTTGTCACCGATGAAGAGGCTAAGGAGTTTCTGGCCGTGATCAAAGCAAGCGAGTATAAGGTGGTCGAACAGTTACGAAAGATGCCCGCCCAAATTTCTTTGCTTGAACTCCTGCTTACATCCCCTGTGCATCGAAAGTCGCTAATGAAGGTGTTAAGTGAAATTCGTGTACCTGAAACGGTCGAGGCAGACAAGCTGGAAGATTTTGTGGGATCAATCCTTCTTAAGGATATGATTGTCTTTTCTGATGAGGAATTCCCTCTTGAGGGTAGGGGGCATAAGAAGGCACTCTATGTATTTGTCAAGCATAAGGCTTCTCATGTGTCCCGAGTACTCATTGATAATGGGTCTGCCTTGAACATATGTCCACTGGCCACTCTTCATCACCTCAAGGTGGACTCGTCCAGGATACATGCTGCAAAGACTTATGTCCGAGTTTTTAATGGTACGAAGAAGGAGGTGCTTGGGGGAGATTCACCTTGATGTGCAGATAGGGCCGACGGTTTTCAATGTTCCCTTCCAGGTAATGGATATCCCTACTGCCTTTAATTTTCTGCTCGGTCGTCCCTGGATTCATACTGCTGGAGCTGTACCGTCAAGTCTGCATCAAGCTGTGAAGTTCGTGATCAAGGGGAAACTGGTCGCTGTCTATGGCGAAGAGGATCACCGAATTTACCATGAGACGGCTATCCCCTATATAGAGCCAGATTCCGAGTTCGAATCAAGTTACCACTCATTTGAGTTGGTGTCCACTATACATGCATCTCGAGACTCACCGCCACCCACTCTTGAAGTTTCAAATGCTGCCCTTATGGTGGGAAGGATGATGGTCGAGAATGGTTTTATTCCTGGTAGTGGCCCCATTGAAGCCCCTCAGAGGTCCTGTGCTGCTGGGTTAGGGTACCATGGAAGAGGTGGGGAAAGTTATAGAGGACGAAGACAGGAAAGGCGGAACCCGCCACCTGATCATGGGCGAGGAAGGCAAAACCCATTACCCCTGAATATTCGCGAGACATTCCCTGGTCCTTCGATAATGATGTAGGATGAAGCAGAAATAATGGACACCCTGGGGAAGCCGAGCCGAAAATTCGACTATCTGGTGAAGTATTCGGCTCCTCCCAGTTTCTACATTGATCCCTGTGACATTGTCCCAGATGGTTGGGGTGGCATGGATGATTTGACACCCTCGGAAACGGAAAACCCCGAAGATGCATTGGAAGGAATCTCTAGTCTCTTCGATGATGTCTTCATAGGGACCATTGACGAAGGACCTCCAGAGGAGATGGGTTCTAGCCCACAAGAGTAACTCTTCCCCTGCATGGGAATTTTTATCGCTTTCTAGGGCTTGCTTTTTATTTCTTCTTTTTCGATTTCTTTTTAGGGCTTGAAAATCGCATTTCCATTCAATAAATGTAATTGATTGATGAATATCAATAAAATTACAAGTTTTATTTTGAGGGCATGATGAGGTACACCAAACTATCTCGGTGATGATATCCAGCCGATAAAAGAAAAAGAAAATCCAAGGAGAATTCTGAGGCCTGAGTATCATCATGCTTTCTCGTGTCAAAATATTTTTAAAAAAATGTTTTTGCTAAAATTCTTTTTAAAAGAAAAAAATATAGATTACTTTGTTTGCCTTTCTAAACTTCATGTTTAATGAACAATCTTACGACATACAAAAGTATGGAAATGGTCCAGCCCAATGCAACAAATGCTGACATTGACGACCTTGAGGACTTGAATGAAGATTCCATTGAGGTGCAACGAAGCTGGGAACAACATGAAAAAGCCAAGGCTCTTACATCCGAGCAGATTGTCACTATTAATTTAGGTGAGATCGAAGAAATCAGGGAAGTTAAAATTGGGGCAAATCTCCCCAAAGACGAGGCCGAGCGCCT
This sequence comes from Eucalyptus caleyi, assembly GCA_014182885.2. Taxonomy (NCBI): domain Eukaryota; kingdom Viridiplantae; phylum Streptophyta; class Magnoliopsida; order Myrtales; family Myrtaceae; genus Eucalyptus; species Eucalyptus caleyi. The sequence continues at coordinate 30,259,395 of CM024470.2, forward strand.
AACTCAGCTACTAAAGGAATATCGGGATGTCTTTGCATGGACCTATGCTGACATGCCTAGTTTAGACCTATCGATCATTGAGCATTGCTTGCCCACTAATCTGGACGTACCACTTTAGAAGCAAAGGCTTCGGAGAACTAAGCCCGAGCTCTCAAAGAAGATAGAGGAAGAGGTGATGAAGCTTCTGAAGGTTTGATTCATTGAAGTCTCACAATACCCTGAATGGGTGGCTAATATCGTGCCGGTGATGAAGAAGGATGGTCGAGTTCGAGTTTGCATCGACTATCGAGATCTGAACAAGGCTAGCCCAAAAGATGATTTCCCGCTGCCTCACATAGATGTCCTCGTGGATAGTACTGCCGGATTTGAATTGTTCTCGTTTATGGATAGGTTTTCCGGGTACAATAAGATAAGGATGAAGGAGGAAGACAAGGAGAAGACTGCATTTATCACCCCGTGGGAGACCTTTCATTACAAGGTCATGCCCTTCGGACTCAAGAATGCAAGGGCAACTTACCAACGAGCCATGGTAACACTATTCCATGATATGATGCATCAGGAGATTGAAGTCTATGTTGATGATATGATTGCAAAGACTCAGCTCGGAAGAAGCCATGTGGAAACCTTGAAGAAGTTGTTTGATCGACTCCGTGAATTCAAGCTTCGTCTAAATCCCACTAAATGCGTATTCGGAGCAAAATCTGGTAAATTGCTCGGATTTATTGTCAGCAATAAAGGAATTGAGATCGACCCCTCTAAAGTTAAGGCCATATGCGAGTTGCAACCTTTAGCAACGGTGAAAGAAGTTCGAAGCCTTTTGGGAAAACTGAATTACATAGCTCGGTTCATTTCCCAACTCTCTGAGAATGCCAAGCCATTCTTCAAGCTCTTAAAGAAGAATGCCCGAGTCAACTGGAATGATGAGTGTCAAGAGGCGTTTGACAAGTTGAAGCAGTACTTGATGAACCCACCGGTACTCGTCCCACCATCGCTGGGGCATCCCTTGATTCTTTATCTCACCATCCATAGTGAGTCGTTAGGCGCGATGTTGGCTCAAGAAAGTCCTGTCGATAAAAAAGAACAAGCCATTTATTATCTGAATAAGAAGTTCACTATATCATAGCTGAAGTATTCTGATGTTGAAAAGACTTGTGCCGCATTGGTATGGGTATTGCATAGATTGCGACAATACACCCTGCATTACCAGACGTTCATTGTGACTGAGAACGATCCCATCAAGTACTTACTTGATCAGCCAGCTCTGGTGGGAAAGTTAGCTAAATGACAAATTTTGATTTCCGAATTTGATGTGCAATTCATGCCACAAAAGTCGGTTAAGGGTCGAGTGATCGCTGATCTATTGGCTGAAAATTCAGGAGTCTCTAATGACGATGACAGTTTCCTTGATGACCGTGTCTTGAGTGTAAATGAAGACTCATGAAAGATGTTCTTTGATGGAGCTGTAAACTTGTCTGGTTCTGGTACTAGGGCAGTTTTAATATCCCCAGATGGACAGCACTATCCGGTGGTTGCAAAATTGATATTCCCATGCACTAACAATGTGGCCAAGTATGAGGCTTGCATCCTTGGACTTCAAGCCGCCATTGAGATGGGTGTGGCCAAGTTAATGGTATTCGGAGATTTAGCATTGATCATATTACAGACTGTAGGTGAGTGGAAGACCAGGGATGCCAAGTTGCTCCCGTACCACGAGTATTTAGAAGGTCTCGTGAAGGAATTTGAAGAAATTTCGTTTGAATACTTGCCAAGGTCTCACAATCAATTTGCCGATGCACTCGCGACTTTGTCATCTATATTACAAGTCACGAACGGGTTAGAAGTTGAACCATTGAAAATAGAGGTTTTGCCGAAGCCGGCTTACTGTATGATCATAACTGAAGAACCTAATGAAAAACCATGGTATTACCATATCATGAACTACATTAAAAGGCAGGAATTTCCCGAAGGAAGCACTCCCGCTGATAGGAAGTACATCACAAAGATGGCCTCAAAATTCTTCGTCAGTGGCGAGAATTTGTACAAGAGATCTTATGATTTAGTCTTGTTGCGGTGTGTGGATGCGATTGAAGCCACTCAAATCATGCAAGAAGTGCACGTAGGAATATGTGGCCCTCATATGAATGGGCACATGATGACTAAGAAGATTATGAGATTAGGCTACTATTGGCTCACACTAGAAAATGACTGCATCAAGCACGTACGAAGTTATCACCGCTGCCAGATTCATGGTGATAAAATAAATGTTCCTTCAACTGAGTTGCACCAGTTTTTCGAGCCATGGCCCTTCTCAATGTGGGGCATTGATGTAATTAGCCCAATAGATCCTAAGGCTTCAAATGGGCATCGATTCATCTTGGTGGCAATAGACTACTTCTCCAAATGGATTGAAGCTACATCATTTGCAAGCGTCACCGCTCGCAATGTTGTGAAGTTCATCAAACGTGACATAGTTGCTCGCTATGGCATTCCTGAAGCAATTGTCACCGACAACGGGACGAACTTAAACAATAAACTTGTTGATGAGTTGTTCAGCAAGTTCAGGATCAAGCATTTGAATTTGTCACCTTACCGCCCTCAAATGAACGGGGCTGTTGAAGCGGCCAACAAGAACATTAAGAAGATCTTGGCTAAGACAATCGAGAATTATCGAGATTGGCATGACGGGTTACCTTTTTCACTAATGGCATATCGGACATCCATCCGCACTTCTACTGGGGCAATCCCTTTTGCTCTGGTGTACGGCATGGAGGCAGTTCTACCTGTAGAAGTGGAGATTCTTTCTCTAAGAGTTTTATCCCAAGTGGAGTTGTCTGAGACTGAATGGGTGTAGGAAAGACTTGAGCAGTTAAACTTGATAGATGAGAAAAGACTAAAGGCTCTTTGCCATGGCCAAACTTATTAGCAGAGAGTAGCCAGATCCTTCAACCAAAAGATATGACCGAGACATTTCGAGATAAATGATATTGTTTTGAGAAAGCCGTTGCCGATTTTTCCAGATCCTGGGAGCAAGTTTGCTCCAAATTACGGCGGCCCATATGTGGTGAAGAAGGTACTTCCTGGGGGTGCCTTGATCTTGGCAGAGATGGATGGTCATGAGTTTTCTACTCCAGTCAATGCTGATGCTACCAAGAAGTATTATCCATGATAGAATTTGCCATGTCTTGTCTTGAACTACAAGTATTTTATGATGAATAAGATGCCTCAATTAGTTGAATTGTTCAAATTTGTTATGAATCTTGCATTTTTCTTCCTTGATGAATTGTGTGAAATAAATTGAATGTGTCAAATGGTATACCTTGGAATGATGAAAGGCAAGCCTTATCCCATACACTATTCCATACACTAATCCTTGGTGAGTTATGCGGAGAAATTTCATGCCTACAAGGAAAATGGTGATCTCGCAAATGGTACGTCAACCAAGGTGATGAGAGGCAGTTTCTTCTTCTACCCGAAACATTACAGGTATACCCATCGTTTAGCCCTTTCAGCCCATACACATGAAGAGTTTTTAAATCATCCCTGTCAAGGATCATCCCACATTGGGACAATATTTGAGATGAATGATAGGAATTTTCTTATTCACACTTGCATCAATCTTCGAGTATTGCTTTCGCATTGTAACTCGTACGATAATTCAAAGTGCCCTAGGATGATGAAGAGTAGTCACGTCTCTATCTTATACACTTTTACCCATTACATAGCCCACTTGAGCTTATGGATTCATTTCATATTAAACCCAGTTGCTGATCATCCCCCACAATGGGGCAGGACAAAAACATTCAAGTGACATGAACTAGAATGTCGACAAAAATGGAGACTTTGTCCAAAGAAAATAAGTGCAAAAAATGGGCCATGAAAAAGCAGTGTGCCTGGTAAAAGCAAGGCCAATGCCTAGAAAAGAAAAAAAAATCAAACTCTTGATATAATGAGTGGTATCCCCAACAAGGCGGTACTAAAACTCAAATGCTGTTGCAATCAATGGAGATTTAATGAGAAAAAAATATTCGATAGTGGAGAAGGAAAGTGGTGAAAATGTCAAGATGATCATCAACTTTGACCCTTTAAACACTTTTTGAACCTAATGATCCTTTCATTTCACAACCCATGAACCAAGCCTACGTTACGTCCCTTGCAAAGTCTCTTCAGATTAGGGCACTTGAATTAATGTAGGAGTTCAAAGGTTTGAAAGCATCGCTTGAAGAAGTGCGAGTAAGATAATTTCTGCCTCATTTCGTGTGTTTCTTGACTTGTAAATCCCAAGACAATTGCGAAATGTCATCTTTTAATAGATTCGACTCAAATAGTCCCCTTTGTTAAGCCATTAACCAAGCCCACATTATGGTCCCTCTTAAAGACCTCTCAGATTGGTGAGATCGTACCACTTGCGAGATTGCTCAGACCCTTGTTTGGCATGACGATGGTGAGATAGAGTGATTAACAAAATCCTGCATCAAAGGTCATAATGAAATGGCCATTTTAATGAGGATGAGAGAAAAGTCCTTTCAGACCAAAGGATCCATCATTTAACACATTATGACACTGATGTGTTCATAATGGAAATTAGGTGATGCAAGATTAATGGAAATCATCATGAACCTCCATTAAATTGATGCATGTTTATGATTACAAATGCATGTTGCCTCTCCTACGACCATGTTTTGCAGAAGACATATCCCCGAAGATCAGAGATGTTAATAGGTAAGTATATCTCTATCCATACCTTGAATATTTGTCATTGCATAGGTATTCCCTTTTAAGCATACCGACACTCAATTGAGTTGTCCCTCAAAGATTTTTCTCCAGATTCAATCTGATTAAGGCGACCGAAGAATGGTTCGGATCCTCGTCAGATGATTTCTGTCGCAAGGCTGGGCGACTGAAGAATGGTTCGGGTCCTAGCCAAGCAAAACCTCAGTCTAGGCAACCGTAGAATGGTATGGGTCCTAGACAACATTTATTGCTCTAACAGGTGACCGTAGAATGGTATGGTTCCTGAAAAAGCAATTTCCCCATTCAAGCGACCGTAAAATGGTACGGGTCCTGGAAAAATAATTTTCTTCGTCAAGGCGATCGTAGAATGATACGGGTCATTGACAACACCTATTCCTTATTCAGGCGACCGTAGAATGGTACGGGTCTTGGAAAATGAATCCCTGTTTAGGCGACCGTAGAATGGTATGGGTCCTAGACAAAACCTTTCTACCATACTGGGTGACCGTAGAATGGTACGGGTCCTGGGAAAGCAATTCCTTACAAAACCTTTCTGTCGTACTAGGCGACCGTAGAATGGTACGGGTCCTGAGAAAGCAGCTCCTTTCTGCCATACTGGTCTATCGTAGAATGGTACGGGTCCTAGGAAAGTAGCATCTTCACAAAGTCATGTTACTATTATAGGCGACCGTAGAATGGTACGGGTCTTGGACAAGTAACACTCACTATCTCGAATTACTCTATCCTCCTTAAAGGTAAGTTATTTCAGGTAGGTTCATTTATCATTTGCATTAGCATTTCTATGCATCATATAAACTGCGTAAAAAATGGAATTCATTTTCAAAAAAAAGAAAAAAGAAAAAAGAATCATTCATTGCATGTGCATGATCAAAATTTAGGTTTCAATTTATCTTTGAAGGTAACCTCTATGAGCTCACCTTCAAAGAGGGGCAGCTGTTGACACCTAAATTTTGGCGACTCCTAGTTAAAAATCAATTGCATGTTAAGAATTCAAACCTAAGTCACAAATTGGTATGGGCTTGGGAGAACCCGCGTTAAGTCTAGGCTTAACAATCTATTAACCAAACCCTAGGTAGTTCACACCTGAAAATTTGGTCGCGACAAACTTCAAAATAAATCCTTCTTCTAGATTCAATTGAAGTTGATCTCCATCACAACCTAAGTGACCCTCGACCTCGAACATGCCAATGCAGCTGCTTCTATGTTGGTTCTTGCCGCCTTTCCCCGGGCCAACGAGCGGGGCTACATAACTTTCACAGGCAAGTTTGAATTAAGAAGTTCATCTAAACGATTAACGATTCGCAAGGCTATAGGAAAACGGCTTTAGTATTTACACATGAGCATCTAATTGTCCAAAATCAGAATCTAGTGCCAGAATTGCCACTGAGTTGGCAGATTATTTTAACTCAGGATAAATCCCCCAAGTTGCAGTCCCACGAACTCGGGGACCTTCTCATTACCATGGGGGAGAATCCCTTAGACACCACCTTAGAGCTCCGGACTGCCACGACAAGCGCAACGAGAAATTCTTGCACAACCATCGTGAACACAATACATTTCTTCGTTACTGAAGATTCAAGTAACGAATTCCACATTGGGCTTGTGCGGAAATTCAAAAATTGGAATCAATATCCGCATCGAATTCCTCGTGTCATGCCCTCGCGGCAGCTCCAATTCGATTTCAATCTCGAATCGTTCCGCGTGCCGTCGACGCCCAACGGCCATATGGTTCCAAAGCCATACTCACCGACACGTTTATATATCCTGTCACTACGAGGAAATTTGGAAAAATAGAATTGTAAGTACTTTGATGTGCACCGCTGGTGCAATAGCGGCAGCGGGCTCCCGTTTGCTATTTCGGCCCATGGATATCATGGCCGATAGATATAATCGGTATCCCAATTGAATACAATCTCGAAAGGGTAAATTTGTGTTTTCTTCTCGAGAGGCTTATGGGACTTTCTTGTATAAATATAATATGTTTGGAGACTTTTAAATTTTATCTCCTATGCAACTTTATGCAAGTTGCTTTGTATATGTTTCTTGCGTTCACTAAAGGCTAAACTTGTTAAAACTCACCAGTGAGTCGTTAAAAAGCATCGAAGATGATTGTACAAAACCTAAACAAAGGTCTTATCACTTCAATCTACTGTAAGCATAATCGCTTTTGTTGGCGAAGTTCAAGCGATCATAATGCATTCTATTGTTTTTTTTTCCCTTCTTTTTTATAATTAAAATGTTAGGGAAATGCGATCATAAATGACCAGCCAAACTTTGTTGACACATGAATTTCACCATTTTTATTTTGAACTTAATTGCATAGAAAAATAAGGATTAGTTTGTAAAAAAAAAAGTAAAAAGTAAAGCAATTAATATTCATTAAAATGCATCATATATAGACATTAGGAACATTTGCATTACTAGTATTAATTATTAAAATTTTCAAAAAAAATTATTATTATCTATTTTAATTATTATTATTAAAAAAGAATGGAAAACGAACCGGGCCGGGACTCTTTTGTCTTTCCCTTCATTCTCTTCGCCTGGGCCACCCCAATCTATTTTCCCCTCCTTCGGCCCAACCCTGAGCTTTTCCTCCTTCCCCCCTCTCTAATCGCGTGTGCTACAAAAGGAGCACGGAGGGAGGGGAACAAGACAGAGTGAGGATTCTGCTTCTGCTTCTTCTTCTTCGGCTGAAAAAAACCAGAGGGAGGGGACAGAGAGAAAGCGAGACGTACAGCCGAGCTTCGTTCTCGACTGAGCGTTACTTGACCATCCCAGACGCAAGCCGACGACCTCCAGTTGACACACTCGAGCCCTTTGCCTCCTCTTCCGCGACAACCGAATTACGGGTGAGTTTTCCTTGGGGTTTGATCCACTTGTACCCAAGGATCCGACTCCGCGACATCGAGGTGGCTGAACATAGCTCAATTCACTTTGGGCTTGCCTCCTGGTTGTCGTCGATGAGTGGGGTAGGAACCCCCACGGTTGAACGCTAATCCCGCGAACCTCTTTGCCCTCCTTGTTTGGTCCTGCCTCGAGCGAGGTGAGAGTCGACTCCATTTCTTTAGTTCTAGCTCGTGCCAAATCTAAATGAGTTGGTTTTTTGGAATCCGAACATTGCTTGTTGATTACTTTTGAGTTTGGGTGTGCGCTCGAGCCTCCGAACAAGTCAATATTTGCTCTAGGGGTGATCGGGTCCAGGGTGGGTAGGTTCCAGACCTGGACCCTATACCCGACTCTATTATAACCGGTTCCTCTTTTTTGGACCCTGTACCCAACCCACCCTGTTTTTCCGGTCCGGTCTAGGGTTAACCGTATTTATATTGGAACCTATTTGCAACCGCCCATCTATACGACTTCGAATTTTATTTTAATACGTGAGAAAACAACATAATTTTTCTAATTTATATTGAAATATTAAGCATAATTAATAAGTAAATTTCTACCTCATTTCATATGCATTAGCCAAATCCTAGATAATTCACCCGAGGTTAGGTCACGATAGCTTGACAACTCCACTAGGATTTTTGTTTTTGGGGATCACTCAGCAGAGGGCCTTCTTTGTTCCTCGGAAAAATGAAACACATAAAAAAAAAAAAAAAAAACGGGGAAGGAAAAGCTTGAAAGTCAAGGTCAAGGTCAGGAGGCAGAGGAGACATGGGCAGCGTAGAGAGGGACATGAGGGAGATGTGACAAGCCAGTAGGGAGAAAAGAAAAAAAAAAGAAAAAAAAAACAGAATAGTGCACTGTTCATCTTCTTCACGGGCTCCCTCCGCATGCCACAGCCGCTGACCGTTGCGCCTGTGTCGCGACACCATCGCGCCACCATCGGAGCCCCCTCATGTTGGAGGTTCGTTTGTCAAAACAAACTGAGTATTTTTTCCTTGTCCCACATAGGAAAAGTGGGAGGAAGTGACGCAATTTATAAGTGAAGGGTTTCCTTGTGTACCTTAATGAATAATTGGGTGGGGCTAGACCCCACCATACCCGCGTGTGGATGTGCGGTTATTTGGCGCACTTAGCACTTACCATGTCTGCGCGCCTGCGGTTTAATTAACACTAATCCCTTTGTTATTTATTTTTTTATGTTATTAATTTTTAGTAAATTCAAAGGTTGTCTTTTATTTTGAGAATTTCGAAAATAAAATATATAAAATGAAAATTTGAAATTCTATTTTAAAAAATTATTCCGAATTTTATTTGTGTTCTTTTGATACAACCTTTGGAAAATTACCTATTTGGTTTGCAACTTTTCCCGAAGGGTTGGATTTGTTCGTTTTCGACTTCTTCGAAGAGTCGCATTTGTTTATCCAAACAATTTTCTAAAGGACGTGTTTGTTCATTTTTTGGCAATTTTCACGAAGAGTTGCAAGATTGTTTTATATATATACTCGTTATTTTTTGAAAAAACGAGAGTGATCATTTTCATCTTTTTCGAGCTTTCTGTCTGAAAAACTACGGCTATTCTTTCAATTGTTTCTTAGAGAGATTCTGGAGAAATACTAAAATTGCTATCTAGTATTCTCATTCGAGACTTTGTTGTATCCTGGAGGATTTTTGCCGGTGACCATTAGCAACATTGTGGGGCAAATGAATCCTTAAAGAAAGTGATATCACGCCTCAAAGTCCAACTTGAGTACTCTAAATATCCGTATTCATTGTTCTACCCAATTCAAAGCCATGTTTTCCCAACACCTCACCAGCGAGCTTGCACCGCCACTCGTCACCCCTGCTATGGCTGCGATGATCGAACAGCTCTGACCGCCCAAAGCTTGGTCGCCGTCGCCCTTGTCCCTATGAAGCCGCCATTGCACTAGCACCACCGCTTGGCTCCTCGCGACACTAGCAACTAGTGAAGCCGCAAGGTCGACAAGAAGGCGTACAACCCAGTTCTCAAATAGGGGAACAAATTAGGGTTTGGACTTTTGGGTTGGCTTACAAATTGGTTCTCAAACCGGTTCTCAAACTGGTCCGGTCGATCCGGTTCCTGGGTGGGTAAGCCCTCGGAACCGATTCCCGGACCTGTTCAAACCTGTTTTGGATTTTGGAAACTGGTTCCCGACCTTGTTTTCTGTGTGGGCTGATCTGGGAACCGAGTTTACTTGGTCTAGTTGCACACCTTTAATTTGCTCCCCAACTCGCCGCTCACCATATGTTTGAAGAAATGCCCGAACCAAATCTGTTCAAGTTAGTCTCAGATTCCTACTTGTCTAAAAGACATTGCAATTTGGTTTTGTTCACCGCAAGATTGTTCTTGATTTTTAGTGCGTCGTGTTCATCAAGAATGGGCTGGTAGATCCTTTGCTCTCCCCGGTGGAGGCCAAGGTTCGAAGCCCCTGCGAAGCAGGGAGGCTGAAGCGCTATGCGGTGATTTACGCGTGTCGCCGGGGTGGTGGTTTCCCTGCTATCGACACCTGGGGGTTTACGTGGTGGCTGCCGGCCAAAGTGGTTCCTCCAGCACAAAAAAAAAAAAAAAAAAAGAATGGGCTGGTTATTGTTTTAACAAAATGTGGTCGTGGGCATTGAAAATAGGCTGAGTTCTAGTTATGGGGCCAGCAAGTGTTGGGCTTAAGTTCTAGTTTGGTAAGTTGGGCTTTACTTAGGTTACACAAGTGTGGACTTAGTTTTGTTTGGGCTGGATTTGTACTCTAGCGAGTTGGGTTTAGCCCACGAGTGGACTTGACCGAAGAGCCCAATCTATATCCTTGGCCCAGGCTCGAGAGTCCAAGTTCAACCCGTGTTTGGACCGAGCCTTAGGGCTCGGCGCGGGTCCCTATTTTCGGATTAACTAAAAGAAATTAAAAATTTTAAAATTCCAAAAATAATTTTATTTAAAAATTAGCTTTTTAGTAATTTTCTCTTAAAATGTGCAAAAATCCTTGATGAAAAGATTTTGCTCAAAATGGAACAAGCTCTTAAGGTTTTACAATAGAGTTCAAATATTCTTAGTAATGAATGCCAAGTGGTTGTTCGCACATCTTTATTTCGACTATAATTGAATTGCAGACCCTCAACATGTTGATCGTTAGTCTAGTTAAAAATGGTACCTTTCTTAGCGTTAGATACTCACTTCGCCTTGCAATTTATTTAATACTTCAGTGATTGTTAATTGTTATTTTAATGATTGTGCATCCATCTGATCATCTCATATATGTTAATGAATAAGTTTAAAGTCAATCCAAATTGGCTGACAAAAATTTTCTTAAATTGAATAAGAATAGGTACCAAAAAGGCATTAGTTGATTAATTAGTATAATCTAGTTCTCGACCTTAAATTCTCTAGTTGCCTAGGAAGTGAAGTACGCTTTCACACTTCACTTGATTTCTAGCCGATCCTAATAAGCTAGTGGCAACTTATTTATAGAAAATTTTAATATTGTCAATTTGAACATCTAATGTTGCATGAGGTATGGGTTTGGAAGAGCCTGCATCTAAATCATGGGCTGTAAACCTGTCCTTTAGGTAATATCCCTAAACCTATGTTTGCCTCCGTACCCAAGGGTAGGTCGTGACAAACTTTACCACAAATTTACTGGCATAGGAAAGAAATCCGTATCTTTTAGCACATAATACTAGAATCTTGCCAATGCGAGAAATTTATAATCACTGACTTGAAAAACCATTAAAAAGAAAAAGGAGAAGGTGGATAACATTTTTTTTTATGGTCGTCACGTAGTTGGATCAAGTTTTGGCATGAGTCGAGGTCACTCTCGCTATGTGTTTTGGTTGGAGCAAATACAAAAAGATGTTGTTGAGCAATTGATTTTTTTTCCTCATATTTAAAAAGTAGGAATCGATCAATTTTACGTGCATAATTTCGAATGTATAACAAGATCTTTGTAAACTTGTCGCTTTCCTCCATTCTCAAAACTAGAAATTACATAAAGGGGATTGAACAAAATCATGGCTCATTAAGAGTAATGGCCACTACATTCTATAAGAGCAAGCAATGGACAATGCAACATTATGTACGTACGTACGTATGTGCATCATGACAGTACGTACGTATGTATGTGCATCATGACAGTGGCTCCAACATGCATTCTCAAATAATGTGTATATTCCATACATTTTCTTTCCATAATTGCATAACTCATAGCGTAACATATAAATATAATCATTCTCAGTCCCTCATGTCAAAAATCCTATGGTCATGCTTTGTCGGATAACATAGCCCGAAAACCATATTCGGGATTGCTAAAACCAAAAAAGCTCATAGATTATGATTAAGCCCCAAAAATCAAGTCACCATGATTAAATCTCAAAATAGAACCGGTCTGTGAACATAGACACCATATCTCACTGCATAGGTTGATGATGAGCACAATAGCTAGATCATAATCCAATATGCGTGCGTATAGATATCATTAACATAGATGATAATTTCAGCTTGATAACTTCTCTGAACCACATTTACTTGATGCCAAAATTATTCAATGCCTGTTCCAATTTTCCATAAACAGCACGCCACGAATTATTATTTTTCTAGATTTCAATAATCATGCCATGAATTAATACATAAAAGTTTCGTTCACTATAAAGAAAATGTCATGCAGCTTTTACCAAATATGGAAGTGGTAGAAGTCGCTTACCTCAATAACTCACAAAGTCAAACTATACGGAGTCAACCATTGAATCTGCCCAGTCCTAAACACAATTTAAAGCTTATTATCAGAAAATATTAACTTAATATAACAACTGGATACCTTTCTCCATGTTTTTGCTGCTTAGAAAGGGATTTCCCGTGAAAATGCTACCTTCAACTCCTCCAAAGAAAATGCCATGTTTCTTCTCTCTCTCTCTCTCTCTCTCTCTCGCATATTTATAGTGCCAGAGCAGTCATTTTTTTCTACAAGCTTTGTGCCTTTTGCTATGCAGATTTAACAATCAAGTAGAAACTTGTGTTTTAGGTGGATTTCATTTCTGCATTATTTCTTTCTTGTTTCATTAGAAGTGTGTTTTCCATTGATCTTTCATAATTTTCTTTTGGTTTTTTGCTTTTGATATAGCAATATGCTCAAACTTGACAATTTTTGCATTAAGGGCTTACTTATTTATCATCCCAAGATCTACTGTAAAATAAATTTCTCTGTTTGGTGCTACCTTTTTACATAGTAAATTCATTCCCGGGAATGGTAATAGTAATGTGCTCGAATATTTGGTTCACTGTGGAGAAGGTGCTCTCTGGAGGGTTGGATGGATAAGCTCCTACCTGATACCGATATATCACGATCTGCTAGGTAGCAAACTTTCTCGAGCTTGAAGCTGCTGGGAGGTCATGTGGGGGCTTGTCTGATAAATCCTCGTTACTTCGTTATTGTCTTCACTTGAACCAAGATTGTTGCATGACAGACATGAGGGTAATGGTACTAGTATATGTCTTCCTATATCTTGCAGATTTTCATGAGGTACATTAGCAGAGCTCAGAAGCAAATTCGATTGCCACTGGTGCAGTTCCACAGCTAACACCACAACCTGTAGCTGATGTTTTTAATAGTGTTGCAAGTCCATCAATATTGTCAGAGCAGGGAAATGATACATCCTACGAGATATCTGAACTTGGCTATGCAACTTGGACATAGTGATCCTGCTGATTTTGGCATTGACAAATCTGAACGTGAGCTGGCCTATCCAGAAGCAAGTTTGAAGTATGGACTCTTCAATAGAAAGTTCATTTTGGACAACATGGAAAGATTTTCCTCACTTGAAGTATGCAACGGAGGTGTAAATAGCATGGCGAGTGGCAGAGGAGCCTCATTGCAAACAACACTATGTACAATCCCGAATTTCCTGATGCGCAACATCCTGCCGCCGCAAGGTTACAGTTTTCCAAGGGTCTTAGCTGTCCCTCTTCCATCAGAAGAGGGGTATAAGTTGAACAGAGTTCTTACAACTGCGCAAGAGAGTTTATCTACAGCAAAAACAGACATGGAAGATCTCATAGCCAGGTTGAATCAAGAGATTGCTTTAAGACAATTCTTAACAACAAAACTATGTTCTTTGCTCTTGGAAAAAATGTCAAGTCTTGTATCAACCCATCATCACTGATCAAGAGAAATGTTGGCTTCCTCTCCACCATTTTGTATTTCGAGATTTGTTCCATCCAGAATTTCAGCTTCTATGCAGTAAATTACTGGTATTTCTTTCCCCAGCTGGTCCCTGCGAACTTCTCCCTGTAGTTTGAACATATACCAGTAGTCATTTTGATAGTATATGCAGGACTAATCAGACGAACTCGAAGGATGAAAGGCAGTATGGATCTATTTGATGAATACTTCACGTGTAGCCCTTGGAAGTGGCAGTATTCAAATTTGTTATATTTTCCGTGTTGTTGGGCTTTTATATGGATGCTTAATCTGTTATGGGTCGTTCTGGTTGTCATATCCCCATCTTGAGACCATTACATGGTTAAGAGACTGTCATTACCTAGTTACGCGTCGACTTTTCTGAGTTCAGCCACATACTTGTTTTTTTTTTTTTTGGTGAAAGGTAAGAATATATTGAGCTTTAACCAAAAATACAAAAGATCCGACACCACAAACTTGCACTCAACAAGACAACAAGTCAGGGTGAGTGGAAGGGAGCCGAATGCAAAAAAGGACCGCAAGAGCGAGCCTAAGTAAGCAAGACAGCCACATATGGCAAAAGGCAACAGAATGCCGCAAGAGGCCAAAAGAACCACAATCTACGCATACATCCGGTAGCGAAAAAGTGAAGAAGCATCAAGGAGCAGCCGTGTAGATGAAGAGTATCCAGACAGCAAACACCAGGCTAGGGCTCTGCAGAAGTAGAATAGTCCCTAGCTGAAAAAATGATTGGATCAATACCCCAACTACGCTGTAGCCTCCGGTTTCTATATGTATCATCCACATTCCTGTAGGTGATGGTTTTGTCTCTGACGGCCTTGATGAGTTGATTCTTCACCTCTAGGACGGATAAGCTTTGCTCTCGAAATAGGATGCTATTTCTGTGCTTCCATATGTAGTAACAAAGAGCACCAAAAGAGAAGTGAGCAATGCCACATACTTGTGTTCATTCACGTGTCATTATTTTAGATGATGCAACTAAATTCATTAGATTGTGTCTTGAAGGTTAAAGATCTTGAAGTGAAACTTGATTACCATAAGAAAAATTGAGGAAGATGCGAATGGTCTAGTTCATCGACAATGCAACATTGAGGAAACGAGCCAATTCAGTAATTTGTTGTGCTTTAAAGCCATAAAAAAGGATGAAGATGTTGAAGAAGTTGGTAATTCACATTGTATCTTGCGAAATTTATTCTTTGATTGACATTTCCTCTAGAATTAGAATGGTTAGCTCATATCAAATGGCGACACTCCATGACTTCGACATTTCAAGAAGTGGTAGTTTTAAATGTACACACTTCTAAGGGTTTATATACATAGGAAATAGGTTTTGTTAATGGATTTTAGCTTTATGACTTCCTTTTTGTATTTGTAATCATCGTCCTTCCGCTGTATATTTGTAGAACCTTAGACAATTTCTTTTACATCACTAAGAATCCAGCATATGTAGCCTGTGTTCTTTTAGGTCTTTGGATTCCGACTAAACTAAGTGCAAATCCTTGATTGACATCATCGACGACTATTTCCATGAGTATCAATATATGTGTTGCAGATGCAAGAAGAGAAATGACTTGCTTACTTCAATCCAATGAAGCCGATCTAGTTCTCAAATAATCCCTGATGAGCATGTACATCCTGAAATATGGCCATGAACAAATCGATAAAGGCATATGTGTTATCCGTGAGCAGAACTAAAAAGTACAATAATAGTTTCTTGGCACTCTGTAGTGCTTTCAGTTTCAAACGCATGAACAAGATAATACACAAAAGATATTCTCAGATTTTTCAACACTAAGAATGGAATCGATTTTGTGTTGGCAAACACAAAGTTCCCCTACGCAATTTATAAAGAATGTGAACAACTATTATTACATCAATTAATACTTGTTAGAATAATTAAATATTAAATCACGTATTCATCTAACAACTTAAGCTTTTAAAATAGTTAGTAGTGATGCAACACAAAATCTCACATAGTATCAGAGTTGAAAGTGTTCAATTCAAATCTTTCCAGACTTCATTTGTCTCCCCAATTAAATATTTCTATAAAAAAACTAAGCATGAGAGAGAGTATTAAAATAATAATACTAAACTACGTCTTCATTTAACAGCTCAAGTTTTTAAAAATAATTGACAATGGTCCCACACAAAAACTCACAATACTTCTATAGCCATCATCCCATTTATAAACCACCTTGTAATTCCAAACAACAACGTAACTGTTTAATCCATGGATCATGTTGAGAGCTTTCTTTTTCCCTTTATTTTGAAATTCAAGAATATTACAAAAGCGATCGGTGCTTTATTTCTTTGTAAGAATGACATTGCACACGCATGCATGCTTTAAACCGAATATTTCTAACAGTTACAAATAGAAAATATAGAGGAAGAAGAAACCAAAGGAACTTTTACCAACCGTAAGAGGATGAGATGTTTTATTATTTCTAGAGTTGGTTGAAGATATCGCTTTCTCCATTTCTGCAATTATCCTTCCATTCTTCGTAAGTGCCGGAAAAGTCTTCAAAGTCCACTGTACACGTGTCTGGAATATGTAGATCAAGCAACTTTTCCTGTGGGAAACCAGTGAGACTCAACTTCCGCAGCTTCTTTAATTTTGATAAATCAGACAACCTTTCTAACAAACTACAGCTGTTAATACACAACTCCTCTAGCGATCCCAATTTCTCCACACCTCGAATTTCCTTTAGCGCTGGGCAAAAACTCATGGACAATAGTTGGAGCCCCTCTAAGCCGGATACAGTAAGCCTCCTAAGCAATTTATCATCTTGTAAATACAAACTCCGCAAATTCTTCAGTTGTTGTCCAAGTACATCATCAAATTTGACCTTCCTTAGCTGACAAAAAGCAAAACTCAAACAAGACAGGTTTGTCAAGTTGGAAAACGGTGACCTTTTCATGGGTGACTTCACATGACGTAGAGTCAATTTGTCAAGAGTGGATGGAAGCCTCTCGAGAGATCGCATGCGAACACTACTTATCTCAAGAGTCCGAAGACAAGAAAGAGTATCCAAATTAATTGGAGGAAATTTGACGTCTCCAATGATAAGTGTCAATTTCTTTAGACAATATAACCTCTCAATCCACTTTATATTCGGGGCTCCTTGTCTGAATTCTGACAACCGAAAATAGTAATCACATATATGAAGGTCAACTAAGTTAGTTAGGTATGAGAGGTCGAGGGCTGTCCACAATAAATGAGGTGAGAACTTTAACTCCTCTAAACTCATAGGAAGCTCTGGCAGCAGTTCAAGTTGATCACATCTACCCAAATGAAGTTCTTGGAGATGAGAAAGCTTATTCATAGTAGGGGGCAATCTCCTAATCTTGTTTTCTGATAGAACTAGGCTCCGAAGAAAGGATAGACCCTCAATTTCACTTGGAATTTCTCCCTCCATATTTTTACAGTTTCCAGCACACAAAACTTTAAGATTCTTTAGCATCCATATGACCTTTGGCAGCTTTCTAATCGCAGTACTACTTACAATTAGAATCTCCAATTGTTTGAGCTGTCCAATAGAAGTAGGTAACTTTGTAATATATGTGCTGCTCAAATCTAGTAGTATCAAAGACTCTAGCCCTCCTATTTCCTTCGGTAGCTTCTTTATAGGAGCCTGACACATGCAAATCTGCTTCAACTGTTTAAGATTCCCAATAGAAGCAGGTAATTTTCAAATTCTTGTTCTGGTCAAATCTAGCTTAAGCAAAGACTTTAATCCTCCTATTGTCTTCGGTAGCTTCACTATCAAACTATTTATAAGTATCATCATCCTCAACATTCTGAGATTTCCGACGGAGTTTGGAAGTTCAGGAAAATCAGCATTAGTCAAAGACAATTCCCTCAGACTTGTCATCTCTCCAATGGAATGTGGAAGTTCTTCAATGGACATCCCTTCTATTATTAGCGTTGATAGGGATTTTAGACAATCAAATATAGGAGGTTTTGGAAAAAGGTCATCGCAATGATTTGCCTCTGTTAGGCTATAAAAGGTCACGGTTTCCATAGAGCAGATTTCTAAGTACTCTAGGTGCTCTAGTTGAGAGAGAGAGCCATCAGTCACTAGCAAGCTTGAACCCGATTGAATAGTCAATCTCTTCAAATTTGAGCATTTCGAGAAGTCGGGAATCCTTTTTATGCTTGAGCAAAAATTGATCTCTATAACTTTCAAGTTCTCACTCACCTAAAAACCAAATCAAGAATTAGCCAATTCAAAAATTGATAAGTTTGAATAGCAAGACAAATGTGAGAAAAAAGTAAACTGCACGATATGATGTTTGTACCAGGCATGACTTCCATCCGGCCCAATCTTCAGTGATATCACTATACATAAGCAAGAGCACGGCTAAATTCTCCAGGCACAAATTTGTCGCACTTAAATTTGAAGGGCAATTCATCCAAGTTAACCATGTTAAATTTGAGAGAAGATTCTAGAAGTCCCCAACAAAGTTTCCACCCTCTAATTCCAAGAATCTTAGATTTGGCAGCTTTGAAAATTGTCCATTTGTGAAAATTTGCTTTTTGGAGAGTCCTGTTAGTTTGAGTGCTTCGACTTTCTCTGTTCCCTAGTGATAGGAAAAGCATAAGTGAACATTGGAATTGGATGACAAACAAGGTGCTGTACAAGTTTGAGGAGCTTGATTATGTTCAGCGTAATAAAGCATGCACTGTTGGTTCATACAAATCTAAATTGAGAAAAGAATAGAAAGAAGTTCATACAATTAAAATGAATGGCTTCTGCTGTATAAAGCAAAATAATATTTCCAATCTATCAGTTTAAGCTCTATCGCCAAATGATAGCAAGATACTTTAATATCGGTGAGCAAAACCGTTTGATAGAAATACTGCCGCCATATTTAATGTTTTTTGCAACAAAAAAAAAAATTCAGCAATGGTTTTGCAACTTAGAAAAAGTTGCCAGACCAAATTAAAAAAAAAAAAAAGAAAGTCTCTTGAGTTTATAAACCCATTCCGACTCCATGCACCGAAATCTGCTTGGTCTGGAGTGTGTGGAAGCTCGATTTACTCTAGAGCGTTCCCTATTAGGTTTCTATGAGTTTTATTGCAGGACAAAGACAGGAGCTAGAAAGTCTTACTTGTTTTAGGACTTGTTGCTGAATTCCACAGAATAAAAGAGCAATGTAAAAAGGCGATCTGCTTTCATAATAGTAAAGATATTCAATCAACCTCATAAAAGTCTCTCGTATATTGTTTGAAAGCTCTACCGGGCTATACACAAAAGATTGCCTACTACAATCAATTACAAAATCTATTACCAAACTTCAGATAAGGGGTCTCATTGCAGAGTAATGTTGCTAACGATTTCCAACTTAGCAAAAAGGAATAAAATAAGCCTTAAATAGCTTTGATAGCCTAGGGAGTCGCAATATGGATTTGATTTCATATAATTTGTTGAACAACCTTGTATTTAAACGTGTTACTGAAGTGGTTGCTACTAACAACTTTCACGTTGTAACCTTTTGGATATGATATGTAGCGGAATTATCATCATGAATTCTTAGACAAACCTTTTCCTTTTTCTTTGCCAAAGTAAAAGTTAAACAAAAAGATATACCAGCAAGAAACTAAATCCACAACTTTCGAAAAATGCATGGTTGATTTTTTCCTAAAGAAAATAGTAAGGTAACAATAGCTTACCTCTTCCTTCCGAACCACATTAAAGGCAATTTTGGGCTCCCACAACCTGCTACGCTTCCCTGGAACACCTTCGCGCTTAACAATTTCTCTTCCAAGATCTCTAAGTTGATCATGCATCCAAAATGTATCATCTTTTCTTATCTTTATCAAAGACATATTTATAAGGACACCTAGTTCAATATCTGGAAAATATTTGGAAGCTTTCCACATATAGTATGGGCAGAGTCTATTTTTTCCAATGAAGAAACATGCGATATCAAGAAAGATCTCTCTCTGAGGAGGCTCTAACTCGTCATAACTGATTTTTAATTTATTGAAGACTTCCTGGTTGGGCAAAAAGTCTAACTTCTCCAAAGTGTGTTTCCAAAACTTTGTGCTCTTGCAATAAAGTAAAGAACCAATAACTTCGAGAGCTAATGGTAGTCCACCTATTTTGGTAGTAAATTGCCTTGAGATATCAACAAAGTCATCTGGTGGGTGACTCTTCCTAAATGCACATTTACTAAAAAGGCGTAAAGCATGGAAAGAATTCATTTCTTTCATTTTATAGATTTTAAACTTTGTGTCCTTCTCTTTGATTGGCAAATAGTTGATGTCCCTTGTTGTAATGATGATTCTGCTTCCTGAACCAAACCAATCACTCTTTCCTGCTAGCTTAAACAGTTGATCCTTCTTATCCATGTCATCGAGAACGAGGAGAACTTTCTTATGACGACATCTTTCTCTAATTGTGTTAATCCCTACATCAACAGAACTTGGGATCCCTAGAGATTTGTCTTGGAGAATTTCTGATAACAACTGTTTTTGTAAGTCAACAACTCTACCTTGTTTTGCAGATTCACGAATGTCTGAAAGGAAGCTACAACCTTGAAATTGATTGGAGATTTGATTAAAGACTTTACTTGCGAGAGTTGTCTTACCGATGCCACCCATTCCATGGATGACCAGGTAGCAAACATTATGAGAACCTTCGTTTAACATGTCTATGATAGCTTTAACACGATCACGAATCCCGACTAAATGATCAGGCATATTTCTCATTCTTTTCTCCAGGTTAGTGAAAACCTTTTCAACAATAGTCTTGATGATTTCACCCTGGCTGCCATATTGACATAAAGAGTCTTAGTGTGAAACATACAACAAAGTAACTCTTGAGTTGAGGAATATTGTAGACACAAAACTAATCGGATTTTTGAATGGGGGAGGTTTTACCGAATGGAAGCTCGCTTTCTTTAGTAAAAGGAAATCTCCTCTAATGAAAAATTAGATCTATGCTCTATTTGGATGATTGATTCCGGAAAAAAAAAAGATAATAATTACCAGTAAAAAAAAAGGAACGAATATGGATAAATAATTATACTGTGATTGGTGGGAGTAATTACAAGTTAAAACATAGAAAAATGGGAGAAAATTCTATTCCTTATTATAATCTCACTTTTTATTGCTCGGGGTAGTAAAGAAGAACAAAAAGCAGATTCCAAAGTCATACTCTTACCCTTTGTCCTTCACGCACCATCCGCTGAATTTTGCAACCTTGATCAAAGCTTCCTTCCATTGCCGAACCTCATCGTGGTCGAACTTCTTCTCATGCTTCTCGAGAGCATTGAGGTACAATGGAGTTTTAAGCTTTACATCATCGGGATTTACGTCATAAAAAATTGGTAGAATCACTTTGTCATTTGCTTCGCTCAAGCACTTCAGCATATATGTGAGCTCACGAAGACACCACTTACTGGATGCGTATTTCTGAGAGAAGATGGGCAAGTATATTTTGGAGGATTCAATGGCATGCAGAAGTTCACCTTCAATCTTTTTGCCCTTTCCGATCTTTTTATCGTCTTTGAAAACCTGAATCCCAACATTGTCTAAGGAGTGATAGAGGCAATCAGTAAAGTTGAGGCGAGTATCGCCTCTGAAACTCAAAAAAACCTCGAATTCAGCCCTTGATGACGAATTGCCGTCGTCGACACAGGCAGACATGGTCGCTGCGTCTGGTGAGTCCCTATTTCTCTTCATTCTCCTTCAGGAGCTCAATATCTTCACCGGGTTTGATCGCAACGAGACGTGGAGTCCTTTCTGGATCTGATCTGGGATTCCTCAACAGGAATCAGCAAAGCGCCAGGGGCAGGAGAATGGCAATGCTCTTAGCCGTCTTATTCAGACTTGTTTGCTTGTTTCTCGGCACCGAAAGGAAAAAGAACGGTGACGACTTTGGTAAGTCTAGAAGTCTAGCCAATGGAAGTCCTCCAAAGTGGCGGAGTCCAACTTTTTGACGTTATGCTGGCAATAAATGAGGTTGCTTTACACTGTTCCTTGTTCGATGGTACCTCATATCTAGAATTAGTGGCTTAAAATTCACATGCATTCTACCGTAGTATATATATGATGCTTTTCAGTATGGCAACCATCTTCTTTCCTTCGTAGAATTGAACAACCTTAGACCTAGTATTACTCAGACAATCTGTGAGGCCACGGACATGAAGTCTTGTACGTTATTGCGTTCAATTCTTTAGTCTTTCACAAGTACTATATGCTCCACATTTTTCCTGATCATCTCTTATCACGTACTTTTTATTGTTTTCTACTTTGAACTTGAGTCTTGATCTTCTAATATCTCTTTCTTGAAACATCCAAAAGCCTTTGTCTTAAGTGACTAATTTAAAAGGCTCAAAACAATTGCAAAATTGCCGATTTCAATTTGCTGCAAAGTCTTGAATATATAGAAAGTACGTCCTATGTTGACATTTTACTGAAAACACAACGAATAAATTCTTATGGCCCTAGCTTGTATCATGCCAATTGGAGCATGCCCGACATTGGTTTATTTGGCAGACCGGGAAAAGTTTACATGGAGTTGAATTCAATTGGCAATATTTACAATTTATTCAATGATTTCAACAAGCCTAGAATTTGAACTAGCTTTGGCCATTCGGTGAATACCATCCACTGGAGTTGCTTTGAACATGAAATGATCCATTGGATTGTCTCACAAGCAAATGAAAATAAGACTCTACCTAGACCTTCTTGGCTTATTGTAAAGCCAGAAAGGGCCATCAAAATCATGTAACCTCGGGCACTCGTTAACTTCAAGATGACAAGACGATCACATTTCCATGTTAAGTACATTGGACAATTCTTCAAAAATTTTCACCATACCTATGGCTTTTGGTGGCTCTCTTACTTAGTTGAGTTCAAACTTGTCTCCTGGAGCATTTTAAGATTTTGAATGGAACTTGGTAATCCTGCAGTTCTTGTGTTGGACAGGAATGAGTTAACTAGTGATTTTAATTGTCCTACTAAGTCTGGAAGCTATCTAAGCTGAGGACAAAGCAGGTGCAAATGCTTCAGATATGCTAGTTCCGTGGAATGTATCTTTGAGTTGACGAAGAATTTAGACTGCCAAGGAAATTTTGCTCTAATCAAGTTGCTTTACATTGACGCGAGTGCCTAACCCTCCGAAAGCTAAAGACGCGGCATTTGTTTGCTTTTCCCCCTTCACACCAAAATAAAAAGAAGAGCAACGACTTTGACGAAAGCCAACCAAGTCTTCCAAAGGAGTAAAGTTTCCAGCTTTATCGAAAGAGGAAGGGCACTTCCACGGAAGTTCTATTCATTTTCTTGGTATTCCCTGTCATATGAGTCTATAGGGTCCACTCCCGCCCTATCAGAATTGGAAACCTACCTAACATTATTGGGCATTCCTATCATGCCGTGACTTAAACCAAGGCAAAGTTATCAAAGTTATCAGGCCCAATCGAACGATCGACAATCAACAATAGCGATCAAGTTTTAGGGAGAATGTTTAAGCAGATGATTACTTATTGTGATCCTTTTCTTATTAAGTTATTCTTTTTATGTCATTTCCTCTTGGATTTTACAATAATGAAACATGCACATGAATGTTTCATTCATTTGTGCACTAAAAATGGAGATCAACATTTAGGGATTAGTTTAATAAATTCAAAGTGTAGACAGAGATGCTTAATCATGTTGGAGAAATATCTTCAAGTGATTTTGATGATGTTCAAACTATCTTTAGTATAATATATATTATTTGTATGCAAATGTTTGAACCAAAGGACCACACAATATCGATGATGTAATCCATTGGAAAGACGTTCGCAAAATGTCCCGAAACAATTTTCCATAAACAGTACTAGTGGACCTAAAAGATTAGCAGTTGATGATATTTGTGTCAAAGTTATAAAGATCGGGTTAATAGTACTGTGATAACCATGTACATTTGATAATGTTCATTGGGTCAACTAAGTAGCCATTGTGATCTTGGATTCGCATAGCAGCAGAATCCAGATGAAACATGTAGCCGAATAGCTAGGTCATCTAACAGGTTTGTCAGAAACTGCAGCAAGAAGACATCAGCAATTTCTACTTCTAGGTAGTTTGCAAAGGTTCAGGGAAAAAAGTTGTATGGGCAGTTACATCCACGAATAATAGCTCAACAGTAACTCCAACGGCTATCTGCTTCTCCAATCCATCTTTAACAGATAGATTGAAAGCAACTATAAAGAGAAGACCTCAAAAGCCATGTGTTAGAGTGTGCAACAAAAAGAAATCAATAAGCTTATTTCCTGTTGTTCTTCTTAGCTATATGCTCTTTGTCGTACTATTTCAATGTTCATGTTGTTTAGTAATTATGTTTAGGATTAAGTATATAAGAGTAAGAATTGCAGCTAAATCCTTATAGCGATATCTATCTTGTAAAGGATAAGTACTAGCCATTTATAATTTTCCAAGCAAATTACTAGTGGACATAAGCTTGTGGCCTTTAGTCTGAAAAGTGAACATAAGTTTGTGGATAAAGCCGGACCACTATAATTCACTGTGTGCTACTATTTTCATTTGTTTGCTCTTATTTACATATAGTTGCTTTATGGCTTTTTGAAATATCATGTTGACGTGATCTTTACTTAGCAATTAGCTAATCGGATAGAAGTTCGGAAAATTTTGAAGGATTGGCACGATTTGAGAAACAAATAGCTAGGATTCAATAGAGGGACTATCCTCTCTATAGTTGCCCATAGGTAACTTCTGGACAATGAGAAAATTATCCAATCGGTCAATACCCATTGGATATATTGCCAATTAAAAGTTCATATGGAGTTTTTGAATTCAATTGGCAATATATATTCAATGATTTCAACAAACCTAGAATCTATTAGCTTAGGGCATTCGGCCAATGACACCCATTGGACATGCTTTAAACATGAAATGATTGATTGGAAAGTATCACAAGCAAATGAAAATAAGATTCTACCTAGACCTTTCTTGCTTATTGCAAAGCCGGACCGGGCCATCGAAGTCATGTAACCTAGGGCAATCTAAAACTTAAGATGACAAAATGATGA
Source organism: Eucalyptus caleyi (assembly GCA_014182885.2). Taxonomy (NCBI): domain Eukaryota; kingdom Viridiplantae; phylum Streptophyta; class Magnoliopsida; order Myrtales; family Myrtaceae; genus Eucalyptus; species Eucalyptus caleyi. Next base: position 30,284,276 of record CM024470.2, read on the forward strand.
CATTTCCATGTTAATACATTGGGCAATTCTTCAAGAATCTCCACCATACCTATGAATTTTGGTGGCTATCACCTGCAACATTTTAAGATTTTGAATGGAATATGGTAATCCTGCTGTTCTTGTGTTAGACAAGAATGAATTAGCTAGTGACTTCACTTTTCCAACTGAGTTTGGAAGCTTTCTTAAGGATACAACTGGTGCAAGTGCTTAAGACTCACTAGTTCCTTAGAATGTATCTCTAGAGTTGATAAAGACTTTAGACTATCAAAGACATTTGGTGGTAATAAAGTTGCTTTATATTGGTGCAAGTGCCTAGCCCTCTGAAGCTCAAGACATGGCATTTGCTTGCTTTTTCCCCTTGGCATCGAAAGAAAAAGAAGAGCAATGACTTCAAGTAAAGCCAATCACGTCTTCCAAAGTGGAGGAGTAAAGTTTTTAGCTTCATGGAAAGAGGAATTGCACGTCAACACAAGTTCTATTCATTTTCTTGGAACTTCCTATCACATTTGTCCATAGTGTCCACCCACTGCCCTATCATAATTGAAAACACGTCTAACATTATTGGTTTGCAGGGTCCACCCACCGCCCTATCATAGTTGAAAACCCGTATGACATTATTGGGCATTCCTACCCTACCTTGACTTAAAATCATGGCAAAAGTTATCGTGCCCAATCATAATTGAAAACATGTCTAACATTATTGGTTTGCAGGGTCCACCCACCGCCCTATCATATTTGAAAACCCGTATGACATTATTGGGCATTCCTACCCTACCTTGACTTAAAATCATGGCAAAAGTTATCGTGCCCGATCAGGCGATTGACAATCAACGATGGAGATCAACTTTTAAGGAGAATGTTTATGCAAATGATTGCTTATTGTGTTCCTTCTCTTATTTATTTATTTTTTAAAGTAATTTCCTCGTAGATTTTGTGACAATGAAATGGTTTGATAAATTCAATGTGCAGAGAGAGATGCTTAATAGAAGGGTGTTATGGACTACAATTTCATACACAAGTTTGGACAATTTAGAAGGATAGGCAAGATTTGATATTCTTAGAGTTGATCACTTTGATAAGCATCTTATGTGGCATGAGATAACTAGACTATCTATCTTTTGTTTCCTTTAAATTATTAAGGATTTTAAGGCGAATAGATTTGAGGATTTGACCAAAAATCGACTGTTCGATTGTGCTCATCTCACCGAGATTATTGACGTTATTAAGGGATTAAAAATCGATTCGAGATCGAGATAAAAATCAATTAGAGATGTGGTTCAAGATGCATGGTTAAACATGGGTGATCCCATTAAATTGCAAAATTCTCATCAATCGGCACTAGTTTGATTTTTCTATCGTTTTGGTACCCTATATCCGTATTTGAAAACTCGAGATTTTCACGACAACCGAGAATTGCCAATGTGTCGAAGGGGTTCATTGTGGCTTGAAGAAAATTACCACGAGTCATTTGCACTAAAAATGTCTAAAAGCTACCAGGTCGCAAAGGTCTCACTAAAAACGTGCCAAAATGAAATTAATCGCGAATTTGAATCCGATTTCAGAAATTGAAAGTTCTATCATGTCACAGGTCATTTTAGGAACGTCGACTTAGTCTCCAAAGATTTTTCTGCAAACCGAGACTTTTTGGGAAAAAGTCATCCTAGAGCCGTTTTTGTCCATAAAAAGTCAAGGACCGTTTTTTATTGCGCAATTGGGATGCAAGTGGGATCAATTGGTGAGGAAAAATACCAATTTGATCAATGAGGTGTCAATTGAATTTATTAAGGCCGATTTGTGTTGAATTAAGAATGAATCAAAGTCCAATTGAAGAGGAAGCCAATCAAATTCATAGCCCCCCACTACCTATGACCTTTGGACCCTCTCAAGCTTCTTGAAAGTCGCATTTTTGGTTGAGAAATGTGGTTGGACACCAGTTGGTGGTGGGAGACCAAGGGGATGAGGACAAACCGGTCAAGGGGACCAAAGGGCTCTCCTCATCCAAACTGGTTCCCCCTCCCCCTTTAAGCAGTCAATTAGTCCTCTTCTCTTTTCTCATTGTGCTTTGAGAGCTTTGAAAAATCAAGAGGAGAAACCATCGAAGCCAGCCACCGATCGGACCGCCGCGAGCAGCCCCACCCGTCGCCGTTCGCTGCCTGCCTTGTGAGCGTGCCACCGCACCTCACCACGCAACCCCGACGCCCCCGCCATCTCTGCTGTCTTGCTTGTCCCATGTCCCAACAAGCCTCAGCCAAACCGTGGCTCCGTTAGCCTCCTCCGAATCACCATGAGCCCGAACCGGCACCTAGGCCTAGTTTGACCCCTTCAACCTTCCTTAGCCCGTTGTCGCCTCAACCCAAGCTTGTTTCCCTCTTTTTCAACCTAAAATAGAAGCGAATAGAGTGGGTTTCCAGCAGTGTTCGTGGCCCATTTTGAGGTCATTCTCGACCCGAAAGCTAGGCCAGCTTTGGAGGAAGTTGAGTCTCGTTGTGTCCTCGTTGATTTTAACCAAATAGATCGCGAAACAAGTGAGTTTAACTCACTAATTCTCACTTAGTAGGTTAATTATGCTTAAGGGTTGATTAGTTTAGGCTAAGATGGATTAGGTGGTTAGATTATATTAGATTAGTGAATTTAATTAATTGTCAATGCATGTTAGGTGGATAGTTAGTACAATTAGAGCCTAGACAAGCTCTAGTATTTAACTAGAGTGGTTCGGAAATTTTTCGGGCCCATCTCGGCTTCCAATTAGGCTTTATTGGGCCTAAGTTTGCATTTATGCTATTTATTGCATTTATTTAATAATTTTCGTAATTATTTAATTATTTATTTATTTTTCAAAAATTAGATTGGGATAGCTGGTGACCGAAATTTCATGCCGATTGCTATGGTGCTATCTGTTTATTTATTTGAATTTCGGATTGTGAAAATTGAGTGAAATTGGTGATTGTGGGGATTTATCCCAAAATGGATAATTATTGGTATTTAATTGGAAAATAGAGTTGGGCCAAGATTGCCAAAATGGGATGTGCCCAATTGGGCCGTGATTACCACCATAGTCTAGAAAATTGGACCATGATTGGCCATCTTGGGGTTGTACCTAATTACCACCGTGATTTGCCACTTGAAAATTGCCTAATCAAGGGGGCCATGATTACCACCAAATCTAGAAAATTGCTAATGGGGCCATGATTACAACTTAAAGATAGGTCGTGTCCTTTGGATTGTGATTCATGACTAAAGAGTTGAGAATAAATAATCGAAAATTGAGATGGGATAGTTGAGGTGACCGGGGAATGGTCTTGCTGACATGTAATTGACTGCGTCGATTGATCGATGGTTCGATTTGATTGATTGGATGATATGATTATTAGTATTTATAAATTGAACTAACTTGCAAGAAGGAACCGAGGCCAAGGTAAGTCCTCTAATGCCTATTGTGCTTAGGCAGCCCTTAGGGCATATTTTCTTCCTAATCAGGTCTTAGGGGGTAGAACTTGTTAAGACGTTGTCTCACCCCGTTGTGGGATAACATTTCAAGCTCGTAGATGGCAGCCCCGCCTGAACATTTTGGACAACCTAAGAAGTTCACCGAACAGAGTTACCACATTCCGATACATGGGCACCCTGAGGGACTTGAGTATGTGCTGGTGAAATCCATAGTCTGGGTTGATGTGGGTTTACCTAAAAGGTGCCCCATCAGTACCGATCATGGTATCGCCATTATCATAATGGCCAGAGGAAGGGTCCTATATCAGAATGTGAGGTACCTCTGTACGTGATGGAGGTTACTTTTGGAAAGGGTACAGCAGACCCTAAGGGTGGATCAGTGGTGGATGCGAAGGACCCCAAGCTTGGTGATCCAGATTCCCTGCATACTCAGCCGTAGGCTCCAACTAGAGCGTGGAGGAAGGAGAGATCGAAGAGGACGAGATGAGTAGCCGTAGTTGCTAAACCTCCACCCCTGTTTGTTAAACCTTATGTGTTTGGATACACAAAGTTTGGTTTGGCTTGTATTATATATGACTAGTTGTGTTATATATATAAGTGTGTTGGTATGGTTTGAAAAATTTGGCCCTACTTTCCTATCCTATTGTTTTATTGTTTGGGGATTTATATCTGCTTCCGCATGCGTATTTAAAATTGAATGGGTTGCGATGTGTCCTAAGACATCGCTATTATATCGACCAAGTAAGGATGGGCACGGGCTCGGAGGATTGGACGTGACATCCTAGTTTAGTGGTATTAGAGCATGGTTACTAGAAATTGGAGTGATAAGGTGCGATGGATATGGGATAGTAAGTAGGAAAGGCCTTTAAATTCGTGACTGGTGCATGTCAGTGGTAGTTGTTTGATAGAATTGTTTGTGGTGTGGATCGCTTAGCTTCTAATCTAGTGTGGATTTGGAAGACAAGTTTCAGTAAAGTTGAACCATGAGCGATCAGGAGCAGAGGACTCCAAGTAGTAGGCCTGCAACTCGGGGTAGAACACCGACCAAGGGTCGGTACCCGAGGAGGTTAGGGTAGGGCGTTAGCACAGGCTAGCGCCAGTGGTGTAGTACCACCTCTCGTGGGTGCTAGGGTAACAACCCCAAGTGAGCAAAGTACCATTGGGATCAACCAGGCCTTGGATGCCATGAGAGAGTTGATGGGGCAACAGGCCCAGGATCAAGCTGCCGCCTTCACCGCCGTTGTTGCAGCTGCCGCTCAAGCCACCACTACTGCTACTGTTGTCGTTGCTATTGAAGTCGCCCTCACTGCCGTACTTGTCGTTGCACCTATCGTCACACCCGCCGAAGTTCCACTTGGAATGTGGTAGTGCTAGGAAGGCCGATCCATAAGTTAGTGGAGCAATTCTTGAAGCTAAACCTACCAAGGTTCATTGGTGAAGGAGATTCGAAAGTCGCATCACTCTGGATCCAGGATCTTGAGAAAGCATTTACACTTCTGATGTGCAATGAAGAGGAGAAAGTAGTTCTCGGAGTATATCAACTTCAAGGCAATGCAAACATTTGGTGGGGAACCGCCAAGGATACAGTATTTCTAGAGGGTGTGATCACGATGTAGGACGCCTTCCTTAGAGAATTCAAAGATTAGTACTTCTCGGGTAGTGCCCGGGAACAAAAGATGGAGGAGTTCCTACGCCTCCGCCAAGAGAGCATGACTATTGACCAGTATAGGGTCAAGTTCGCAAAACTTTCTCAATATGCTTCGAGGTTAGTGGAGGACCCTGAAGAAAAAGCTCGAAGGTTTAGGAATGGTCTTCATCCTGAACTAAAGCAACCTCTACTACCACTGGATTTGACAAATTATCGAGAAGTTTACTATCGTCGAGCTCAAATGATAGAAAGAGGATTGAACGAGCAAGCCGCCTCGTATGGATCGAGGTTTAGTTCATACAGAGAAGGAATCCGTCAGGGAAAGAAGCCCATGACTGGAGGTAGATTTCAGATCCCGCCCAATAAGAAAGGTGGAATTAGCAAGTTTGGGTCAAATCGGATCGAGTTATGTCACGCTTGTGGAAGGCGACATGGTGCGCGAATCATGCCAATCTAGGCTGGGCACTTGTTTTGAGTGTGGCCAACTAGGTCACATTGCCAAAAATTGTCCGAGAAGGATAAGAGGACAACCGTAGTTGCCACCGCCGCCACCGATTGGACAGATCAGAGGGTATGCGCCTCAAAATGCACCACAAGGAGGACAACTTAGACCTCCAGTTCAAGGCATGGTGTATGCCATTACTCAAGGTCAGGTAGAGAATGCGCCTGACGTGATCACAGGTACGGTTTCGCTAAACAACCATCCCGCTTATGCTTTATTCAATTCAAGAGCAACTCATTCCTTTATTGCTGAAGCAATTCGTTAAGTTGATAGGGATAAATCTTGAATTGCTGGAATCTGTTGTTAGCATATCTACACCATTGAAGGATAAAGTGTTGTCTACTTTGGGTTGTTTTGGTTGCAAGTTAGCGATTAGTGAGCGAGAGGGGAAAATAGACTTATTAGTCCTAGCCATGTATAACTTTGATTTGATAATTCACATGGATTGGCTCACCAAGCAACAAGCTAAAATGGACTACTATCACAAGTCGATTCAATTTTACCCATTAAAGGGTGAGAGCTTCGAGTTTGTAGGGAACCGAGGAGGACCCTCGATTTCCCTAATCTTGTCGCAAGAGGCAACCCGTTTGTTAGACGGGGGTTGTCAAGGTTACCTAGCGACTATCATGTGGATACGATAGTTGAGGAGTTGAAGATTGAAGATATTTCAGTTGTGCAAGAATTTCCAGATGTATTCCCGAAGGAATTGCCAAGATTGCCGCCAGAGAGAGAAATTGAGTTTGTGATTGAGTTAGCACTGGGACAAAGCCAATCTCTAAGGCTCCTTACCGGATGGCGCTATCGAGTTGAAAGAACTAAAGGTGCAGATGCAAGAGTTATTGGATAAGGGATTCATACGTCCCAGTGCATCACCTTGGGGAGCACCAGTTCTATTTGTTAAGAAGAAGGATGGTTCGTTGCGCTTGTGCATCGACTATCGCCAACTCAATCAAGTAACAATCAAGAACAAGTATCCATTGCCAAGGATTGATGACTTGTTTGATCAGTTACAAGGAGCGTCGATATTTTCGAAAATCGACTTGAGGACAGGATATCATCAGCTGAGGATCAGGAAAGAAGACATTCCAAAGTCAGCATTTCATACTCGGTATGGTCATTACGAGTTCACTATGATGCCATTCAGGTTGACGAATGCTCCAACTGCTTTCATGGATTTGATGAACCGAGTATTCAAGGAATATCTAGATCAGTTTGTGATTGTGTTCATCGATGATATCTTGGTGTATTCGAGAAGTGCTAAGGAGCACGAGAGGATCATTTGAGATTAGTGCTCCAAACCTTAAGGATTCACCAATTGTATGCTAAGTTTAGCAAAAGCGAGTTTTGGCTGACTCGTATTGTGTTTTTAGGTCACGTGATTTCAGGCGAAGGAATCTTTGTGGACTTGAGCAAGATTGAAGTCGTGATCAACTGGCTGAGACTGACAATAGTAACAAAGATCCAAAGTTTTCGAAGTTTAGTAGGTTATTACAGACGATTTGTGGAAGGATTTTCAGCTTTGGCATCACCTTTGACAAGACTCCTGAAGAAAGATGAGAAATTTGTCTAGTCAGACAAGTGTTAATGTAGTTTCCAAGAGTTAAAGCAAAAGCTGACTACCGCACCTGTGCTGACAATTCCATCTGGTCTTGAGGGTACGAGATCTATAGTGATGTGTCGTTCAGAGGACTAGGTTGCGTGTTGATGCAATATGGTAAGGTTGTTGCATACGCCTCCCGCTAGTTGAGACCTCATGAACTGAACTACCCGATGCATGACTTAGAACTCACAACAATTATATTTGCGTTGAAGATTTGGAGACATTACTTGTGTGGGGAAAATTTCAGATCTTCACGGACCATCAGAGTCTCAAGTACCTATTCTCTCAAAAGAGTTGAATATGAGACAACGCCAATGATGGAATTACTTGAAAGATTATGATTGTGATATTTTATATCACCTAGGAAAGGCGAACAAGGTCGCCAACGCTTTGAGCCGAAAGTCTTCAATTGCTCACTTGTTGGTTAAGGAGTGGAATTAATCGAGAGAGCTCGAGATTCGGTGTTCAAATTTGAGGTAGGCCACCTTTCTCATCTTATGGCCACCCTCAAAATTGAGCCGGATGTGCAGATCAGGATCAAGCTACTTCAGCCACAGACCCAGATGTTTAGAAAATTTTACAAGAGGATATTGAAGAAAGGAAAGTTAACTTTCAAGTTTCTGATGATGGGACACTAAAGTTCTGAGGATGTTTGGTTGTACCTAACGATGTGAAGCTTAGAGAAGATATTTTATCAAAAGCTCATCGTAGTAGTTACAGCATTCATCCTGGGAGTACCAAGATGTATCAAAATCTGCGTCAACACTATTGGTGGTCTGGTATGAAGGCGGACATTGCCAGACATGTCACCAAGTGTTTGACGTGTCAATAAGTTAAAGCTCAGCATTGCAAGCCGGGAGGACTTTGCAACCTCTCGAGATCCTAGAGTGGAAATGGGAGCATATCACGATGGACTTCGTGACCGGGTTACCAAGGAGTCGAGAGGTAATGATTCGATTTGGGTAATAGTCGACAGGTTGACAAAGTCGGCTCACTTTATTGCAATGCGAAAGGATCTTGACTTGGATAGGCACACTGAGTTGTACGTGCGCCAGATAGTTCAACTGCATGGAGTGCCGGTTACGATAACTTCAGATCGAGACCCGAGGTTTACCGCGCTTTTGGAAGAGCTTGCAAGGTGCTTTAGGTACAAAGCTTCAGTATAGTACGGCATATCATCCTCAGACGGATGGTTAATTTGAGAGGACAATTCAGACCCTTGAAGATATGTTGCGAGCTTGTGTACTGGACTTTAAAGGAAGTTGGGAAGAACAACTTCATCTCGTGGAATTTGCCTACAACAATAGTTATCAGCAGAGCATCCAGATGGCTCCTTTTGAAGCGTTGTATGGCCGAGCGTGTAGAACACCGGTGTGTTGGGATGAAGTTGGAGAAAGAAAGATTATAGGCCTAGAGTTGGTTTAACAATCAGTGGATGCCATGGCAGTGATCAGAAGCAGATTAAAGACTGCTCAGAGTCGTCAGAAAAGCTATGCAGATAAGCGTCAAAGGCTTTTGGAATTCCAAGTTGGTGATCACGTTTTTCTAAAAGTGTCACCAATGAGGGGAACTTTGCACTTTGGCAAGAAGGGAAAACTGAGTCCGAGGTACGTAGGTCCGTTTGAGATTCTTGAGAGAATCGGGACTTTGGCGTATCGTCTTGTGTTGCCGCCGAGATTGGCGCAAGTGCACGACGTCTTTCACGTGTCGATGTTGAGGAAGTATGAGCCTAACTCGACTCACGTGCTTAATTTTGAAGAATTGGATGTGGATGACCGAGTGTCATACGTTGAAAGCCCAGTTCAGATTGTGGATAGAAAAGAGCAAAGTTTTGCATACAAAGACCATCTCGATGGTCAAAGTGGTCTGGCAACACCACGGTATTGAAGGAGCAACTTGGGAGACTAAAGAGTCGATGAGACGTTTGTACCCCCACCTTTTTGCTTAAGTATTGTAAGGTTTAAATTTCGAGGACGAAATTTTTATAAGAAAAGAGTTGTGACATCCTAGATTTTCAATTCTGCTTTCAATTGAATAAATCGGGCATTTCATCGACACGCCTATAATGCTATTCTCAGAGCTGATCACTCGTGAGATAACTAAACTATCTAGGGAAGTTATTAAAGATTTTAAGGCAAATAGACTTGAGGATTCGACTAGGAATCGGCTGCTCGACCGTGCTCATCTGCCGAGATCATTACAACACAGTTAAAAATCGATTAGAGATTAGAGATAGGTCGGTTCGACTGAGATGCGTGGTTAAACGTGGGTGATCCCACTAAATTGCAAAATTCTCATCGATCGACACTAGTTTGATTTTTCTATCGTTTTGGTACCTTGTGTCCGTATTTGAAACCTCGAGATTTTCACGACAACCGAGAGTCACCAATGTGTCGAAGGGGTTCATTGTGGCTTGAAAAAAATCGACCACGGGTCATTTGCACTAAAAATATTTAAAAGCTACCCGGTTGCCTAGGTCACGCTAAAATCGCGCCAGAGTGAAATTAACCGCGAATTTGAATCCGATTTCAGAAATTGAAAGTTCTATCATGTCACAAATCATTTTAGGAACGTTGACTCAGCCTTCGAAGATTTTTCTGCAAACCGAGACTTTTTGGGAAAAGTCGTCATAGGGCCGTTTTTGTCCAGAAAAAGTCGAGGATCGTTTTTTATTGTGCAATTAGGATGCAAGTGGGATCAATTGGTGAGGAAAAATACCAATTTGATCAATGAGGTGTCAGTTGAATTTATTGAGGCCGATTTGTGTTGAATTAAGAAGGAATCAAAGTCCAATTGAAAAGGAAGCAAAGCAAATTTATAGCCCTCCACTACCCATGACCTTTGGACCCTCTCCAGCTTCTAGAAAGAGGCATTTTGGGCTAAGAAATGTGTTTGGACACCGGCTAGTGGTGGGAGACCAAGGGGATGAGGACAAACCAATCAAGGGGACTTAGGGCCCCTGCTCATCCAAACTGGTTCCCCCTCTTCCTTTAAGCGATCGATTAGCCCTCTTCCCTTTCTCATTATGCTAGAGCTCTGAAAAATCTAGAGGAGAAGCCGCCAAAGCCAGCCACCCGCCGGATCGCCCGTGAGCAGCCCTGCCTGTCGTCGTTTGTCGCCCTGCATTGCGCGCATGCCACTGCGCCTCATCGCGCGACCCCAACGCCCTTTGCCGTTCCTAGCAACCTATCTCGTGTCCTAGCTACTGCCTCAGCCATGCCAGAGCTGTTTAGCTCCCCTCCGACCATCGTGAGTTCCCACCTAGGCATGATTCGACCCCTTCAACCTTCCTCAGCTCGTTGTCACCTCAACTCGAGCTTGTTTCCCTCTTTTCAGCCCAAAACAGAAGCAAACAGTGGGTTTCTAGCAGTGTTCATGGCCCGTTTTGAGGTCGTTTCCCAGCCCCAAAAGCTAGGCTCGCTTTAGAGGAAGTTGAGTCCCATTGCGTCCTCATCGATTTGAACCAAACGGATCATGAAACAAGTAAGTTTAACTCATTAATCCTCGCTTAGTAGGTTAATTATGCTTAGGGGTTGATTAGTTTCGGCTAAGATGGATTAGGTGGTTAGATCAGATTAGATTAGTTAATTTAATTAATTACTGATGCATGTTAGGTGGATAGTTAGTGCAATTAGAGCCTAGACAAGCTCTAGTATTTAACTAGAGTGGCTCAAAAATTTTCTGGACCCATCTCGGCTTCCAATTAGGCTTTATCGGGCTTAAGTTTGCATTTATGCTATTTATTGCATTTATTTAATGATTTTCGTAATTAATTTATTTATTTATTATTTTTCGAAAATTAGACCAAGATAGTCGGTGACCGGAATTTTGTGTTGATTGCTATGGTGCTATTTATTTATTTATTTATTGAATACCAGATTGTGAAAATTGAGTGAAATTAGTGATTGTGGGAATTTATTCCAAAAATTGGATATTGTGGGTATAAATCTAGAAAATTGCCAGGTGGAGCTGTGATTACCACCAAGTCTTAGAAAATTGCTAGGTGGGGCCGTGATTACTAAAAAATCTAGAAAATTGCCAGTGGGGTCGTGATTACCACTTAATCTAGGTTGTGCTTGTTGGGCCGTGACTAAGAGTTGAGATTGAATAATCGAAATGACCATGTGATGGTCTCAATGACATGTAATCGATCAAGTCGATTGATCGATGGTTTGATCTGATTTGATTGGGGTGTTGTGATTATTAGTATTTATTAATTGAACTGACTTGCAGGAAGGAACTAATGCCAAGGTAAGTTTTCTGACGCTTGTTTGTGCTTAGGCAACCCTTAGGGCGTAATTTTCTTCCTAATTGGGTCTTAGGGGGTAGAACTCACTGAGATGTCGTCTCACCCCATTGTGGGATAACATTTCAAGCCTGTAAATGGTAGCCCCGCCAGACCATTTTGGACAACCTAAGAAGTTCACCGAACAGAGCTATCACATCCCGATACATGGGCATCCCGAGGGTCTTGAATATGTGCTGGTGAAATCCATTATCTGGGTAAATGCGGGTTTACCTAAGAAGGTACCCCATCAGTACTGGTCATGGTATCGCCATTATCATAATGGCCAAAGGGTGGGCCATGTATCGAAAAGTGAGATACCTCTGTACGTGATGGAGGTTGCTTTTGGAAAGGGTATAGCAGACCCTAAGGATGGTGCGGTGGTGGATGCGAAGGACCCTAAGTTGGATGACCCAAACTCTCCCGTGTACTCAGTAGCAGGCTCCAGCTGGAGTCTAGAAGAAGGAGAGATCGAAGAGGACGAGGATGAGTGACTCGTAGTGGTTTAGAACCTCCACCCCTGTTTGTGAACCTTATGTATTTGGATATATAAAGTTTGGCTTGGTTTGTATTATATATTATTAGTTGTGTTATATATATAAGTGTGTGGTCGTTATCTTGGGACATTTGAAAACCTTGGATGGGCACGAGCTTTCCTATCCCATTGTTTTATTGTCTAGGGTTTGGATAGGGACAAGTTGCAATTGGGATGGGCAAGGTCCAAGGCTCCGCTCAGGGGCTTGGTTGTCTTAAATCTGAAAGTGCTAGTATGAATAAACCTACGTCCACTCTCCCACGCTAACAGCCTTCTAGTTGGATTCCACTCTGTGATCAACAAGAGATTACAACTTTGAGTGCAAACACTCAGTAGTAGATCATGCTATCTCACTAAGTCACTCTTTTGGTATTTCTCTCATGATCACAAACGTTTAAGCTCATCAAAGACAAGTGTGTGATCGAAGTTTGCTTAAACTTTAGAATTATAAATTTTACGCTCTGTCTCTTACTTGCTCATCGGTCCTTGATATTCTTAAATACTCTTCCACTTCCAAACTAGCCGTTGGACAATATCCAGAGGATTGTCTTCCAATCTATCCATTGGACAAATTTGTATCTAGAAGATTTAGTAGCCGTTGAGTGATAGAAGCATAATCCAAAATTGATTCTAATCGCCTATACAAATAGAATCTTGGTTTCCATAAGTAGAGCTTCTCTATTTAGAAAGTTCTTGTCTTCAAGATCCAATTGTCAATCAATTAGATTGAGTCAATCAAATTTATCTTGATGTAGAATCCAAACCAGATCACTAATTGTTATATGTTTGGGGCTTGTGTTACGTTTTGCCAAGTTGTCTCGTTCTGAACATGTGTCTCATTCTGGACCTTGTCACGTTCTGCATTTGTGTCTCGTTCTGGATGTAAAGTCTGAGAGTGTTCTGTCGATAGTAAAGTTTGAGTGTCTTTCGTTTGAAGTAGACTTTACAATTTGGACGTAAATCTGAACATATTTAGCCTTAAGGTCCGGACACAGTCTGAATAAGTTCAGTTTTAGCATATAGTTTGTCTTCTGGTTCTTCTAAATATAAACCTTGATAATATTAATTTCACATTCTATCATCTGCATAGTTTGTTAATCAACCATTAAACACGTTAGTAGCTTTTAATTTATTTTGTCATCTTCAAAACATCATAAGAGACTTCCCTAATAATCTCCCCCTTTTTGATGATGACAAAACAATCTCTGAAGATGCAGATGTGTATGGAAAGATAATCACAGCTCAATAACTAATATCAACACATATGCATATTTATATTCTCTCCCCCTTTTTGTCATAATCAAAAAGCGATAACAATGGAAATAGTATCACGTAGAGAATATAAAACGATAACAAATATATCTTGCATGAAACACAATTTCCAAAAAATCAGCTTTTACAACGTAAATCGAATATCAAATATATGTAATATAGCTCACTTCGATAATATAAATTAGCAAATATCCAATAAAAATTACGGAAGTGAGATGCAAAGACATCTTAGGGATCTATAGGAGATCTGCTAATGCCATCACTAGCGGTAGGTGCTGCTAAAGGAGTTTTCTCATGATCCCCCCCTGATTTGGTGCCTTCAGGTTGAGATGAGACTTCACTTTCTTGTGCTTTTTCCTTTTCAGCACTAGATCTATTTTCTTGTTCAATGTCCTCTCCTTTGGATGCAGCATCTTCCCTGTCTTATTCAGAATCTCTTTTCTCAGTTGCATCTGATAATGGCATTGCACCACTGGCTCCTTCAGAATCTTCATCTTCATTTTCCTTTTCTATTGATTTTTCAACATCACCCTCTTCTTCTTGTTCATCTTCTTCTTCTGCTTGTTCCTCTTCTTCTGCTTTGGCTTCAACTTCGTCTTCTTCTGTATCTTCAAAATAAGGATATCCTTGAAGATTGCACAAGGCGATTGCAGAAATGGTCAGATCATCATCATCATCATCTTCATCATCATCATCTTCTTCTTCTTCTTCTTCTTCTTCTTCTTCTTCTTCTTCGTCCACCAGAAGAATAGACTTCTTTTTCTTTGAAGTCTTTTGGACAGATTCTTCTCCTTTTCGCTTCCTTGCAGCACTAGGTTCTTCCTTGAGTTCGCTTGAGGATTCCTTCTTCAAAAGATCAATGGCCTTGGAAAGATCTTTCAGCCTCATTCTGGAGATCATTTTCATGCCTATCTCCATAAAAGTGACAGTTCTTGAACAAAGTTAAGAAGGAAATTGGATTTGAAAGTGTCTGAACAATTTTGTAATTAAGGCAAAGTAGGGCAATTGTCCTTTTTCTTTCATCACAATCCTGTACATATACAAGAAGATAGTGCATGGCAGAGAAAAAGGAATTCCATTGCAAATAGCCCACATAATCTTTGCTTCAAATCTTGAGACATCAATCTTCAAAGTAGCTTTGGGTTTGATGCAATTAATGACGATCTTGTGCAGCAGTATGCTGGCAATCGAGAGTATGTGATACTCCCACTCGGCAGTCTGTCCTTCACCAAAATCGAGTGGCTTGACTTATGGAGACATTAATTGGTAGAAAACCACTATGCTCAACTCCCAAAATATCAGCCAAAATATTCACATTCACAACAAACACTTTATCACAAACAGTGAACTGAATGTGAGTTTGATCCAGGAAAGACAAATTTGAGTAAAAATACGCTGTCAATTTGGGATAAGCTATTGCTGTCTCAGCAGTTGAAGATTGGCTAACCTTTCCCTTAAGTTAACCTTTATGGAGTCAAGGAAATCAAAGTACACAGTGCATGGGTTTATCACTCCTCTGTTCAGCATTTGAGCATAAACCCTCTTATGCTCTTTTGAACGAAATGGTTTCATTCGTTTTCCAGGAACTTCAGCAGCCACACCCATTTAGGGTTGGAAATTTGTATAAATTCGCTCATCATCATCCTTGTTCTCTGTCTGACTTTCTGACCCAAAACAAGGATCAGAAGGAAAATTCACAAATGCCTTTTTCTGCCATTTTTTTTTGTGCTACTCCTATTTTTTCCATTGTTCTAAAAAACAAGGTCTCATTCCCGTATCCATTATTTTTCAGGAAACTAGTGATAAAACTCATTGGACTACCACCCTGCTTCAAAAAGGTATAATGCTTGAAGAGTACCTTAGGTGTCATTACTCTGAGAGGAATCACTTCTTGTTCAACTTCCTCATCTATAGATTAACGAGGTGAGCTCTGTGGAGAGTCCTCAGTAAGATCGAAGTGAGTCGGTCCTTCTGGCATGTTCCGAGGACCATGGCTCGCATGTGAGAGGATTTCCGCAAGTATGCCATAGATGTAGACTTGGAGGATTTTGATGACATGTTCGAGTGAAAGAAAGATGGAAACTTGCAGAGAGATTTTGATTTTGAGAGTAAAGAGATACGGTATTAGGGTTTTGAAGTCCTATGCTCGAAGAAAATACTCTGAGGTATTTAAAGAAATCGAAAAGGGGTAAATGAAACGTCACAAAAAAATGCCTTTTCAGAGCAAATTTAAAAAATGGTAATTGCTAAAAAATTTGAAATCGAATTTTAGTAAGAAAATAGTAATTTCTAAAAATAAAATAGGCAATCGATGATTCAATTAAAATCATACATGTTCAAAAATTTCATACTAAAAATAAAATACCTAGATTTGAGATAATGTACATACTGAAGTAGCTTCCTCAAGTTGAAGTTCTAAGTCTGATTAACTTCAGACTTTAATCAAGAGAAGAGATGATATTCAACTTGTTGCGAATCGACTCAAATAAGTTCTTCTCCAGAGGTTTTTTGAATATGTCTGCTAGTTGATTCTTTGAATCAATAAATTGAACCATAATCTCTCCATTCTGGACATGATCCCTTATAAAATGATGACGAATCTCGATGTGTTTTGCTCTTGAATGAAGAATTGGATTTATGGTAAGATTTATAGCGCTTGTGTTGTCACATATGATCTCAGTGTAGAATTCTTCTATTCCAAAGTCTTTTAGTTGTTTATGTCACACCCCAAAACCACAAAGAATGGGAATGACATGGCCGTCCTTCTTTGCAAAGAACGCAGCCTCAAACACAACCAACAAACTGATATTAACTTATATATATCTCAAACCATATATATATATATATATATATCAGATAAACCAACAAATTGGTTGCAATATCAGAGTTTCTATAATCCACCAAAAGAAAAAAAGAGATATATGTTTAAAACTCAAACGATCCAACTACTAGTAAGTATTATTTGCACCACTTCCTTGAACCATACCAAAAACAAAATAGAACTCCCTAAAAGTTCCCACCGACTATGCACTCGCTCTATTCGCCGCTAGCCGAGGAACCCGAAAAGATTAAAGGAGGAATGGGATGAGCAACCACAGCTCGGTGAGTAGTACATATCTTCTAAGCAGATTGAACAACCCCTATGCATGTATACAAACCAATACCAAATTTCATAACGCCAATTCAATATATAAAATACATATCGAATCATATAAAAGTTATTTCTCATCATCAAAGCTTTATACTAGTATGGAAGACTCATTTAAATCACCATCAAAAGTTAAGTATCAATGGTCGAATCCATTACTCCGTCAAAAACACATATCAATGGTCTATCCATTGATCAATCTTTTGCTCAATAACTAACCATGGTCACGACACAACGCCTTGTGACAAGGCAACCAAGATTCTCCCCTTGGTAAGGTCTCCACCTACAAAGCTGGTGGCTAAGCCCAGAAATATATCCTAAACCTGGTATGCATACCCCAAAAACCCCCAATTGGGTTCACAGTCATATTGAGCATAAATAACCATTCTCCAATACCAGAAATCAATATCTTAAACCAAACAAATAACATTTTGCAACATAGCCCATCATCCATTTCATATCCATTTCTCAAATTATCATAAACTTTTTCATAAATCAGTCACAAAGCAATTTCATATATGTTTCTCCACAAACCTTGTATAACATGTTTTTCAAAGATTCACAATCAACCAAAGGGTAGCAATTGCTCGATCTGACTTTTATGCAATAAAAATGCTCCTCAATTCAATATATATACATATATATATACTTCAAGACATGATTTTATAAAACCAAAGAAGATATAGTACCACTCACCTCGTCGTCGACGACCAAACGACAAACGATACTCGTATCGTTGAATTCAAGGTCCTAACAAATAACCGAGAAAAATGTTAAAATCTAATAAAACTCTGTCTCTACTTCGAAACAACTAAATTACGCCTTAACTTTAACAAAAGGACTTCTACGCGCTAACAAATCTCATAACCAAAGCGATTGTTCAAGCCATTCGCAACACGAAATTTAAGTGCAAAACTTGATTGCGCCTTAACTTTTCTTCCGAACTCCGATCCGAACGTACTTATATTCAATAGAGAGCCCTTGAAACATATCACAAGAATCCTAGCTTGGCCATCCCAAAATCAAGCCGAAAAATGACAAAATACGGGCCCAAGGCTGCTGGACGCGTACTGTTCACTGCGCACGGGAAACTTTGAAATTTTGTTTCGGACAAACCAGAAGCTCAAATCACGATCCGTAAAATCCCACGGCTCCACAACACCCTAAATTACCATTCTTGCAAAAATACGCGGCTCAACGACTCCAAAATTAGACTTCGCCGCTCAGTTTTCCAAAAATTTCAATTTAAATCCTAAATCCAAAAATTACTTCAATCGACAAACGAGGGCTTGATCTCTTACCAGTGCTGTGTTATGGAGTCGAGTCGGCTTAGCGAGGCATCCGAGATGTGCACGTGCCAAGATTCCTTTCCTTTCTTCCCCTTTCTCTTCTTCTTCTTCTTCTTCTTCTTTTCTTTCTTTTCTTTTTGGTAGAGGACCCCTTAGCTTCTATTTAGCCGAGCCCTCTCCCCTCTCCTTTTTGTTTTACTAACTTTTCGGTTTCTTTTTCAGTTTCTTCTTTTGGGGCATTTGCAACTTCTTTTGCTGGTACTTCTTTTGGGGCCCACTAGCATAATATTACATTATTGCATAATATTACAGTTTAATCCTTAGAATTTGATAACAACTCTCAAGAGCAACATAATCTGCTTCTGCTATAGATAAAGCTACCGTACTATGTTTTCTTGAGAACCAAGATACTAGCATTTGTCCCAACAGTTGACATGTGCTAGAAGTGCTCTTCATGTCGACTCTACAACCGGCTAAATCAACGTCAGAATAACCAAGCAAAGTAAAGTCTCATTCTTTTGGATACCATAGACCCAGCTTTAGAAAAGTCGCAACATATTTGATGATGCATTTAACAACACTTAAGTGGGATTCTTTTGGATTAGACGGAAATCTATATCAGATGCACACACTGAATAAGATATCAAGTCTAGAGGCAGTGAAGTAAAGAAGATAACCGATCATGCTTCTGTATAATTTCTGATCTACTTTCTTTCCTCCTTCATCCTTGTCCAGTTTTTGATGAACTTGACATGGGTGTTTCTGTCCTCTTGCAATTTTCTAATCCAAATTTCTTGATAAGATCTTTGGCATATTTCTCCTGGTGAATGAATATACCTTTCTTTGATTGTTTGACTTGTAGTCCCAAAAAGAAAGTCAATTTACACATCATGCTCATTTCAAATTTATCCTGCATAGATCTTGAAAATATCTTACAGAGATTTTAGTTGGGAGAACCAAAGATTGTATCATCTACATAAATCTATACAAGTAGAACGTTTTTTCATTCTCTTTTTATAAACAAAGTAGTATCAACCTTTCCTTTCTCAAAGCCATTTTCAGTTAGAAACTTACTCAACCTTTCATACCAAGCTCGAGGTGCTTGCTTCAGACCATACAATGCCCTTTTTTAATCTGTAGATAGAGTCTGATTTTCTTGGATCTTCAAATTTGGGTGGTTGTTCCACATAGACTTCTTCTTGAATGAATCCATTAAGGAAAACACTTTTGACATCTATTTGGAATAACCTAAAATTTTGATAACAAGCAAAAGCAAGCAATAATCTAATCGCTTCTAACCTTGCTACTAGTGCATAGGTTCTGTCATTGTCCATCCCTTCTTCCTGTGTGTATCCTTTAGTCACGAGCCTTGCTTCGTTTTTTATCATTTTTCCTTTCTCATCCATCTTGTTTCTGAAAACCCATTTCGTTCCAATCACAGATTTACCTTTGGGTTTTGGAATCAGCTCCCATACCTCATTGATGCTGAATTGTCTGAGTTCTTCTTGCATAACTTCTATCCAGCTTTCTTCAGACAATGCTTTTTCTACTCCTTTTGGCTTTATTTGCAAAAACAAGTGCTAATGCACTGGAGTCTTCTTTTCCTTTGGATTTGGTGCTAAGTCCTTCATCAATTTTGCCAATGATAAGTTCTTTGGGATGACTTGACTTGTGCTTCCAGTTGCTATTTGAGTTAGGAATCTGTTGATCCTTTGTTTCATTTCAGTCTTCTTGTTCAGCTTGTTGCTATACTCTAGAAGACTAAATTTCGTGGGGGAAATAGACTTTGTTAAGTCTGGAACTGGTTCAGACTCTTCAAGTTGAACCTGATCTGGTTGAATCTGCATATATTCCTAAAATTCATAGATTCTTTTACAGATTGAGTTTTTTTGTTAAAAACCCTGTAAGCTTTGCTTGTCATAGAGTACCCAAGAAAAATTCCTTCATTTGATTTTTCCTCGAACTTTCTAGATCGATCATTTGCATTCTTCAAAATAAATCACTTACAGCCAAAAACATGAAAGTATGAAACATTTGGCTTATTTCCTTTATTTTCTGCAAAAACAACTCATCTTTTCTTTGGTATCCATATTTTCTTGGGTCCATGAGAGTTAGTAAAGTATGTTTTTTACCCAATCTTTCTTAATAGATCCCCAGACTTTATAACATTCTTTCTCAAAGTGTTCTGAATCTCCACAATTAGAACACTTGAGGATATTTCGACCAACATGTTTTGTAAATATCCTTTGAAAATGCTTTTTGTACGCAAGTTTAGGAGGCCTTTGTCTAAGTCTCTCATTGACTTTAGAAAAATCTATTAGAGAATCACTTTCCTTATTGAAATCAAGTCCCGACTTGTTATAGTAAGGAATTTGTATGGAAAGGATATGTTCTAATGTTTTTGAACCCTTTGAAAATTTTGTCGAAATATTTGAAATTTCCTTTTTAAAGAATCATTTTCTTTGACAAGTAAATACTCATTTATTTCAAATATTTTATAAAAATAAATAAATCAAATATCAAAGATATGTAATATTGCTCACTTCAATCATATACATAAGCAAATATCTAAATCCATTTCGATCGGAGGTCTAGACGGGTCAGCGGCAGCCTACCAGGCCGGCACAAGCGTCGAGGGCCGTTGTCGACCCTGCCCGAGTGTTGCAAAGGCGGGGATGGGATATGGGGGGATTTAGCACAAGAAAAAAATCAGAGGTGGACACTGATGGACAGAAAGACCGGCATCTAAGGTTCCATCTTTAAAAAAAAAAAAAAAGATTTCTCAAATTTCAAATGAATGAATTTAGGATGATTGGGGGCCATTGCTATAATCCTAGGACATTGGCAGATACTAGGTAGACATTCATCCGTGCTGCAAACACATGCAGAGACGATAATATGAATCCGGGATTTCCACTCATTTTGTAGGGAAGAAAACAGCAATGCGTGACTAAGTTCATCTTGAGATTACTTCAAAGCGTATTGCAACAACCGAAGTTGCAATTGTTAGCAATAATATAATCGATAATGCGGAAATTCTTAATAAAAAGAATCTCAGATATTCACCATTTATTCACGACAAGAGAGATTGAGGCATTACCTTCATCCATAGCAATAACCTCGAGAAAGCAATATCTCAACTTTTTTTATTGTTGCAAAAATAGGAGAATGATGAAATCTGGTTCCTCTCCCTTAACCCACTTCTCCCTTAACTATTTTTACTTAACGTATTTTATCTTATGGAGGATAGAATACAACTCTTCATTTTCTATATAGGTGAAGAGAGGACTAGACTCCATTTATAAGCTATTAATAGATGCTTTCAATAAGTGTCTTTAATCAAAGTACATAGAATATTCTATCTTCATAAAAGTGGCAACTTCTTATATTCTATCTTCACAAAAGTTGCAACTTTTCATATGCTATCTTCATAAAAATTGCAACTTTTCATAGCCAATATATTTTTAGCATTTAAATAATTATTAAATCATTAAAATATCATGTGGGCTGCAATTATTCTTATAGCAATTAGGCGGACGTGAGGGCAACAAAGCTGAAGGACCAATAGAGAAGATCAACATTAGAGAAGAAGGAAAGAATGGGAAAACAAAACAAAACAAAAAAAAAATTAAGAAAATAAACTCAAAATTATGTTGTTTCACTTAAGTTTTTCGACATTAAATGTGGACCTTGTCACATAGAATCATTGGAGACAACTAGATTGCCACATTAGCATTTTCCAGTCAAAATTAGTCGAATTAACTATTTTGGAAAATCACTCAAAGTTTTAAGACTAAATGGACTAAATAAAAAAAAAAAATTCATAATTGAATTGATACCTTAAGTTATTGAGCCCAATTATATGACTAACAGTTAAAGCTGGAGAATTAGCTTTAACGGGAAGAATGTTTCAACAAATGATTATTTATTGTCGTACTTTTCTTGTTAAGTTATTCTTTTAGGTCACTTTTTCGGAGTTTACGACAATGAAATGACACTTTTTCGGCATTTCACCCATCCTCACTCACTCCAGGCGCGGGAGGCTACTATACCTGCTTACCCAGTGGTAGCAAGAACCAAAGTTCTTACGTGGTGTCTATCTTCACCACTGTGAGGGCCCCTAATTCCTTGTCTATCTTTGTTTTCCCAACAGAGAGGGAATACGGAGGACAGCGTGGGGTCTCTCACCCCAGGATGGTTCTTCCGCCTGTTTCCTCCTTGGGCCTTTTAAGGACCTACTCAGGTCCTTATTAAGTTATTCTTTTAGGTCACTTTTTCGGAGTTTATGACAATGAAATGACAATTATGTCTTGCACATGAATATTTCGTTTAATTGCTCGCTAAATTTAGAAGATCAACTTTTAAGTTTGATAAATTCAATGTGCACAGAGGGATCCTTAATGGAAGGGTGTTTAGACTATGATTTTGGCCAAAGGTTTGAACATTTTAGAAGAATCAAGAAGGTTTGAGAAACAGGCAACTAGGATTTAGTAGGAGACTATTCTCTCTAGAGTTGCCTATCAGCAACTTTCGAACCGTGAGCAAAGTAGTTCTCCTATGTTGTTTTAGAAGCTCACAACGGCCTGAGTATCTATAGACCTTACAACTTGCACGTGATAGAATAGACCAATTTTTGCAGCAGTTCATAACATCATATGGTCACCTTCTTAAGGTTCAATGTCGCAACCCAAATCTGTATGCAGAATTTAGGGAAATAACCAGCCATCCTTCATAAAATAAAGGATGAAACCTTTAACCAAAATAAATCATTCTATGAAAAGATATTAGCTGGATAGAATCTTGCATTTATATAAATTAACCCTTTAAGCCCACTCCAATAAGCTTTAATTTTCATTTTTTTTATTGATCCTATTTTAACTTTTAATTCATTTTTAGACTTTTGTCCTCCCTCTTTATAAAGTGTGGGAGTTGAATTGAATACCTAAAACTAAACATCCCCACTCTCAGCCCCAAAAAGGTGAAGAATCGAACTCTTCGCCTCCCCCTACCCACGTGGAAATGATGGCTATTGGGCAAACCCCAATAATTATTAATAAGCTTTCTTCAAACAGCAAAAAGACACCCCCCCCCCCCCATCACGCCCTCTTCGTGAATTGGTCACTCTCCTCCATTCTTGATCTGAATGGTGGGCAAATCTAGGGCTTAATCACGACATTCTATGGGATCAATTAATGGACAATATTTAATCACGACATCCTATGGGATCAGGTAATGGACAATGTTATATTATAAATATGTATATGTGGCCTTGCGCATTATGACAATAACTCCAACATGCAATCTCAAGTAGTGTGATGTTTTTTTTTTTTTTTTCTATAGCGTACCCCACGAATATCATTCTCAGTTGCTCGTGTTAAAACTCCTACGGTCATGCTTCGCTTGATAACATGATCCATATTGGTTGTGGTTAAGCCTCGAAATACACATCGGTTGTAATTAAAACTCCGTTTATTTCGCAAAAAATAATTTCCGGCATTTGGATCACTTAAGAAAATGAGTTAACAAAAATTCTGTACTTAAATTCAGGAAAATGATTTTCTTTTTAAAATATCGAAAATCATTTTATAGAATATAATTACATATCAGTACTTAAATCAGAAACTTCGTGTTTGGGTACAAGAACCCTAACAGCCAAAGCTTGTTCCTAAGTCCTTGGCAACAAACCGGGGTCTAGAAGCCGAGACTAGATCCATCGGGGCACATCGAGTCCAAGCCCAACACCAATGAGGCTGGGTTCAAAACCTCGATGTTTGAGCCCAGGTCCACAAAGGTTGGACTTGGGACACCAGCGCCAGTAGCTGGGCTTAGGACTCCGATACTGTTGCCTAACACCATGTTTCGGTTCCACAAATCGCTGGTCGCGATACCCCAGTGCTCGTGTCTGGGTCCTTATTACCCAGGCATAAGTGCTGTGAGGCCGACTTCAAGCCCCCAGTGCTCGGGCCTAAGACACCATGCCTAACGTAGACAACATTATGGCTTCAATACTCTTCCGAACAACGCTCAAGTGATGCCCAGGTTATCCAACGCTGGGTCCAATTTGTCACAAATAGCATACCACAAATAATTTTGTTTGTCTATATTTCAAAATACATGCCACGAATGAACGCATATAAGCTCGGCTCCCGATGGAAACATGTCATGCGATTTTTACGGAACACAGAAGTGATAAAAGCTACTTACCTCGATAACCTCCCAAATTTGAGTCAAATAATACGGAGTCAACCGAACATATTTTAAGGCCCATTTCGGAATATATTACCTCAATTGAACAACTAGACACTGTCTTGGGCCAAAATGCCCGTTTTGGCGAAAGTACGGAAAACATCCCCAGAGGTTCAGTCTTAGGTTCGTGGGCCCCACACATATCAAATGGCTCTAAAATATTTACAAGTTAGTACATCGCTATTTGATTTTCCAGAATATCAGAAATAAAATTAATTTTCCAAATTATTAGAGATGAAAACATTTTCCAAACTAACTGGGAAATCTTCAAAACTCACTTTCTATTATTAATTTTTTTTTTTGGTAAGTGACGGAATAACATCCATCCAGATCTATTGAGACATTTTGATACATGTTATGCGTGTTTTGCTAGAATTTAAAGTAATTTCAGAAATTCCTAAGTATATGTGTTTTCGTTTAAAATATTTCTAGTCCATAAATCGAACCTAATAATTTCCAATGAAAAATAATATAATCATATAATTTTCCATCTACTGAGAGCAACAAGATTCCTAGAAAACTATATTTTTCATTTAAATTAGCTTGCCTGGGTTGTGCAATCCCGGGGCGTTGATGTCGAATTTGGCTTGTCGTCTGCTTGAGTCCTTCACCAGTCTACCTTTTTTCAAACAAAATATGCACAATCTTTTACAAAGTATGATTTTTTTCAAGCCCTATTTAAACCAAAGTTTCTTCCCAAAAGACCATTTGGGACTATATCAAAACATCTTGAGATAGAGAAATTCTAGGAATTAATTCATGACTGTATCTTAGGGACATATCATCAAATAGGTTGTATATGCTCGACAAAAGGAGAAACAACACATTAATAAGCTCGGAGTTGATACTAATCTTGCACTAATCCCATTCGGGAGGATAATCGTAATTAAATTAACCTAAATTGAGAAGAAGACATCCCAGCACATACATATGTACACAATTAATTTTCGTTCCATTGAGCCAGTCACATATATTCAGCATATTCAGAGAGACAATATACAAGGAATGATTCAATTACATGCAAGGGACTCCCGGATAAATTCTGAGCTGAACTAGATTGATCTCATAAGTCTTGAGAAAGCATTCTCACATCCATCGCAGTTACCGTCAGTCTCTCCTCCAAGCGACCCAGCGCGAGCCTACATATGGAGGGCTAACCCATGGAGAGGGAGATGGAGAAGTTCACTGGGTTTGGCTTCATGGCGTAGAGAGTGAACCTGATGGAGGGAGCGACCGAGCGGTGTGTCTCTTTGAGCGCGAATTGAAGAAGCAGAAGCAAGACCTAACTTCCTCCAAATATTTAGAGCAAGAACATTGACATTTTGGTGAGTTTTCCGATGTCAGGTTCTAACGTGGACTTTGTGCTAATGTGGAATTAACACGTCATAAGACTTAAAGGTGATTTTTTACAGATAGTTAATTAGGGTAGGTTTGGGACTACAATAATAGTTGAGGGTATTTTCAAGAAAAAAAAAACAGTTTAGGACAGATTTGTTACTAAATTTAAAGTTGTGATTTTTTTATTCAATTAGGCCGATATAGGAACATGATTGAGGTTTTATTTATCTATGGGAAAAATTCAAATAAGACCTTAAAACGAAATATTGTTTTTTGGATGTTGCTATGGTAACAACACCGCTGTTCCCATGGACAACGATGCTTTGCTGACCACGAATGGCCATTCAAAAGTAATGGGCAACATGAACTTAGCATGAAGCGAATTTAGAAAATAGTCTTGACAAAAAATTCTGAATTATTGGATAACATTAATTTTTCCAAAAAAAAAATGAAACGAACAAGAAGGAAATATATTCGATGCTTGTGAACTTCCTAACAGTTTGAATAATACTTAATCGCAAAAACATTTTCACCAATTATAGATACAACGAATGTCAAATTAGTAACAACACATGAATTTTAGATTTAATTTAATGAAATTTCAAAGTAGTATCAAACAAGTGAAAAAATTCGAAAGTTGATTAGCATGGTAAAAAAATGGAGCTGTACGAAAAGAACAAAAGTGGCAAGATAAAATTTTTTATTCAAATAAATTCAATATACTTAAAATTTTAAATAAATTCCGGTTTTGATTAGTCACAAGATGTCATGATTCTAATTTTTGAGTTACGTTGAATTGCCATGGCTTGAGTAGAATTTATCGATACTTTAAGTTGTGTAAATTAGATATTCGAGTTTGAATTTTGGCAATTGTATTCATTTCGTTAAATGATGATTTTTTTTTTTTTTTCACTGCTGAGAGTGAAAATGTTTATATTGCAAATTTAGTTAATAGAAATCCTACATCTGTTTGCATAGTAAGAAAGATATTTAAACTGTCCTTTGTACATTGAATGTAAAAGATATTTCATGTCAATAATGTTTTGAGTAAGTATCAATTTCTATTTTATTTTTTTTTTATTTCAATTATTATTTTTTAATTTAAAAGATCCCACCTGGTGGTCCACCGATTGCGATTCCAAGTTGGTAAAACCTAAGGTGGAGGCAGCATCGTCACTATCTTGGAAAGTAACGGTAATGACAGTCTGTGAATTTTTTATTTTTTTTTTTTAATTTTCAAAAGAGGATTGAAAGTAAAAATTATCACAAAAGCATTTCCATGCAGAGCATTTCTTCACTTTTTAATTTTTTTTCTCCTTGTTCTCGTTTGGTCTTTTCTTCCTTCTTCAGCCAAAGCTCGCCTCTCCGGTTCATCTTCTCATACCATCTCTTCATCAATCGCACCAGCTCGACGGGAATCGATGACAATGGCTTGGGCTCGGACAGTGGCCAACAGTTGAAGGACGAGACAACACCGGCAACCCTAAAACCGAGTCGTACGGTTCAGTGATTTATATAACCCATCAGCAGCGACAGGCCCCCAACGGCAGTAATGGTGATCGGCAAATGGCGGTGAAGGCCTGAGTGGCTTCGATGACAACAATGGCGACTGTTCTTGATGTGGTACGGCTCAGTTTGTGTCTTAGGGCTTGATTCCGATGGTGATTTCCGGGCGGCGTCCTGGCGGTGTCCTGGCAGCGAGAAGAGCTAGATACTAGATAGGAGTATAAATAGGTGAAAAAAACCTGCTCATGGACACAATAATTAGCTAACACAACAATCAAATAGTAAATCGGTCGGTGCTTGTGTGGAAATTGGAAAATGTGAGGAAGAGGTGGAGAGGCTCAAAATGTAAGACTGAATTTAAGTAAAAACTTGATAATCTTGATCTATCATTCACGGATAAATTCGTACAAATTCGGGATCATTTTCCGGAAACATAAAGATCACATACCTCTAGTAATTGATGAAAATCTGAGAATGTGGAAAATTCCAAAACCCTGAAAGGATGTGCAGTGTCACGTCCCGATCTTCCGAGCATGTGTCCATCCTTACTTGGTCGTCTAATAGTGATGTCCCAGGACGCATCGCCGATCTAATTCATTTTAATACACATGCGGAAATGATTAATAAATCTCAAGACAACAACAAGATGAGATAGAAAAGTAGGGCCCAATTTTTTGCAAAAGATCTTTTTATAAACACACAAGTTTATACACATAAGCCAACAAAAAGGAATCGACTTTCATCAAAAGAGAATTGTCTTATGACTAACTAGTCAGACAAGTTCGCTGATTCTTCAGGCTTCACCTTCTAAACTCCGGGTTTTGGGTCCTCCACCACTATCAATTAGGGACCTGAAAATGTTATCCCACAACCGGGTGAGATTACGTCTCAGCAAGTTCTACCCCCCTAAGACCCGATTAGGAAGAAAATTACACTCTAAGGGCTGCCTAAGCACAAACAGGCATCAGAGGACTTATCTTGGCCCCAGTTCCTTCCTACAAGTCAGCTCAATTAATAAATACGGAAAATCATAACATCCAATCGAATCAGATCGAATTATCGATTAATTGACTCAGTCGATTACATGTCAATGAGACCATTCCCCGGTCATCTCAATCAATATTATCTATAAGTCGACCATAGTCCAAGACTGCTCACTTTAATTGATAAATAGATAGTATAGCTTGCCGAAGCTGCCGCAATTATTTTCATATAGTATATTATAACTCTCCGTAAGCTACCGCAATTATTTTCATATAGTATATTATAACTCTCCAGAAGCTGCCGCAATTATTTTTATAATATATTATAGCTCACTAGAAGCTGCCTCAAATACCTTATATATGCTCACTAGAAGCTGCCGCAATTATTCTCATATAGTATACTATAGCTCACCAGACCATTACTATAAACCATCACACGATCATCAAGTATAAACTCTAAGTATGTTACAAACCAACCATATTATCAAATATGCACAAATCCTCACTCAATTCATGTGGATGCCTATGTATTTACACATCTATCCACTTCATAAAATCAACACACATAAAATTAGACCACTTTTTGTATTCTGAATGAACAGTGCATGTGAACAGTGCGTGTGAACAGTATTTCGTGAACAGTGTTCGTATGAACAGTAATTTTCCAAAATTAAGTAACTAATAAATTAAATCTACAAGTCATTGAAAACACTAATTAAAACAAGAAAAGCATCAAGAACCGTCACCAAAGTAAAATCAATCATAATTGGTAAAAACCATACCACTCACATGTCTCCAAATTTAAATCAAGAAACCTAACCAAACGAGTTTAGAAAATTTCCAAATTTGAATATGTTGTAAATAACACATAAACGAACATTTTTTTCATGAACACACCTTAAGCCATATCTTTCTAGATTCGGCCCAGTAAATTGCTCAATCCAGCACCAAAAACTGGGTCTGTTTCCAAAAAGTCTGTCTTCCGAAATCAGTTTAGTTTGAGGTCCAAAACATGTCTGTTTGATATGAAATTTGAGTATGTTAAGCTAGAAGATGTGAAAAACAATATTTATGAAGAAACCATTTAGAATAACTAAATGTATACAATTGTATTGAGAAAAACATCACAAATAAATAAAATTCTCACAAATTCTTCTATATAAAAAAAAATTTACATAATAGGACCCATATCCATTTTGAATACATAATCTTTATAACTCATTGGTGGCATACATTTAGTTAAAGAATTAGCTATCATCAATCCAATGCTTACATATTGTATGACTACTTTCTTCTCTTTAACACATTCCTTGATGGCTGAATAATTGATGTCAATGTGCTTACTTTGATTACCACTTTTGTAGTTTTTAACCATGAAAATTACAGCTAAATTATTGTAAAACATTCTGAAGGCCTAGAAATGAAATTTACAACTCTAAGTATTGATATGAAACTTTTCAACTACACACCGTGTGAGGTGGCCTTAAAACAGGAAACGAACTCTACTTACATAGTGGAAGTGGCAACCAAGTTCTATTTCGCACTCTTCCAAGATACAGCTGTGCCAGCAAATATAAAAATATATCTCGATATTGATTTACAGGAATCAATGAAGCCATTAAAGTCTGAATCTGAGCAACCAACTACCTCCAAGTTGTCCGTTCGTCTATACATAAACATGTGTCCTTTTGTTCCTTGAAGGTACCTCATCATTTTCTTTACAACTCTCTAGTGATCCATACCTAGATTACTCTGGTATCTTCCCAACATTCCTACAACAAAAGCAATGTCACGTTAAGTGCAAATCTAAGCATACATCAAGCTTCCAACAACAGAAGCATATAGGATATTCTTCATTTGATCCCTTTCAAACTCATTCTTTGGGCACCAGTTTAAATTAAAACTGTCACAATTCACAATTGGTGCTATACTTAGTGAACAATTTTTCATTCGAAATTCCTCTAAGACTTATCAATATAAGTTTCTTGAGATAGTCCTAATATACCTCGAGGTCTATCCCTATGGATTTTAATGCCAATGATATAAGATGCCTCACACATATCCTTCATGTCAAAAATCTTAAAGAAAAATTGTTTCACCTCATATAACAACCATTTATCATTGGTTATAAGTAAAATGCCATCCACGTATAGCATAAGGAAAAATTTTTGCTCCCACTAACCTTATGATATATGCATTGATTCATGACATTCTCTACAAAATCGAATGAGTAGATTACCTCATGGAACCTTAAGTACCATTGACGGGATGTTTATTTTAGGCCACACAGAGACTTCTTAAGCTTGCAAACCAAATGTTCACTAGCATTAAAAAAGAATCATTCTAGTTATTTCATGTAAACCACTTCTTCTAGTTTACCATTGATGAACGCCGTTTTCACATCTATTTGATGTAACTGCATATCAAAATTAGCAACAAATGCCAAAATAATATGAAGAGAATTTTTTTTAGATACAAGAGAAAATGTATACGTGTAATTGATTCCCTCCTTTTGAGTGAATCATTTATCAACGAGTCTAGCTTTATATCTCTCAATGTTGCCTAATGAATCATTTTTAGTTTTGAAGAACATTTACAACTAATAGCCTTCGCATCATTAGGCAACTTAACTAAATCCCAAACCTCGTTAGATGCCATAGAACTCATCTATTCTTTCATGGCATTGTACCACAAATTAGATTTGTCACAACTCATAGCTTGTGAAAATGTTTCGGGATCATTTTCAACTCCAACATTATAGTCAGATTCTTATAAATACACAATATAATCACTAGGGATTACTAAATTCTTTATCCTAATAGACCTTTTTAATGTTGCATCAACATTTTCTTGAGGAGTTTGTTTTTCAACTAGAAGCTCAACAATATCTAGTAATTGCTAAACAGCTTGGTCTACTATATCAATATCAATAGATTATGGATCTTCAATGATTGGTTGTTCAATGGCCAGTTGAACTAAATGGGCGATGCAAACAACAATCAATCTAGTATCTAAGGTGGAAGGTTGAGTATATGAATGATCTTCTTTAGGAATAAGGTTCTTGAATTGATCGCTCCCACTGATCAGGTCATGTTTAAGAAACTTTGTATTTCTCGAATCCACAAACCTAATGGTGTAAGATGGACAATAAAACCTATATTTCTTAGACTTTTCGGCATATCCAACGAAATATCCACTTGTAGTCACCGGGTCTAATTTCTTTTCCTGTAGATTGTAGACTCTTACTTCTAATGGGCATCCCTAAACGCGCATATTGCAAAGTGGATTTCCAACCCTTGAATAACTCAAAAGGTGTCTTTGGAATGACCTTGGTTAGAGCTCGGTTTAATATGTAAACAACCATTTTAAGAGCTTCAGTCCACAAGAACTTAGGAAGTTTGGAGTTGCTAAGCATACTTTGCTCCATGTCCAATAAAGTTTGGTTTCTTCTTTTTGCTACACCATTCTGGTCTGAAGAACTAGGCATGTTGTATTAGGCAATGATCCCATGCTCTTCAGGAAACTTCACAAATAGAGCAGGTGCTTGTCCATTTTTAGTGTATCTATCATAGTATTCTCCACATCTATCTGATATCATGATCTTAATTTGCTTACCATACCACTTCTCTACTTCAAATTTAAATACCTTAAAGGCATCCAATGATTCATGCTGATAACAAAATAAGTAAAGATACATGAATCGTGAATAATTGTTGATGAAAGATATGAAGTATCTTTGACCATTTGAGTTCATATCCGGACTACAAATATATGTATATAGGATTTCTAATATTTTTGTACTCCTCTTAATACCTTTTTTTGACTTGTTGGTCTGCTTTTTCTTTATACAGTTCACACAAGTGTCATCATCAGTAAAATCTAGAGTATTAAGTATTTCATCATTTACTAATCACTTAATTCTATCTATGGAAATATGTCTCAATCTCCGGTGCCACAATATAGAGAAATCTTCATTCACAACACATCACTTTATGCCAGCATTATCGTGAACGTACATCACATTATAAATGGCGTCGTCTTGTAAATTAATTTGAAATAGACCGTTAAAAAAAATACCACTCTTAACAATTTTAGATTTATACGATAAACTGAATGTTGAACTTGAAATTCAAAATTCTTGCAACTGAAATTAAATTCCTAGAGAAACTAGAAATATAAAAGGTCATTTCTAAATTTAAAACAAAGCCACTATTGAGAACTAATATACAAGTCCCAATAGCTTCTACACGCAAGCGCATCTTGTTTCTTGAACAAATACTTTGTTCATTTCCTGCTGGTTTCCACTAGTTCTGAAAGCCCTACAAAGAACTCGAAATGTGGATTGTAGAATCAAAATCAATCCACCAAGTATTGTGATATACATCAACCATATTAGATTCATAACAAATACATAAGATTAGGTTACCTTTCTTCTTGAGCCATGCCTTAAATTTGGCGCAATCCTTTTTCATGTGCCTATTCTTTTTACAGAAGAAGCACTTTGATTCCTTTATGCCAACTTGGGGAGGTATAGGTATTTTACCTTTTTCCCTTTTGCTTACCTTGCCCTTTGTATTTATCTTGTATTGTCATATGAGTACTTTCTCATTTCTCCATTAGCAGCCTCTCTTCGTCTTGAACATACATGATTATGAGTTCATTAATTGATCATTTAGTGTTATGTGTATTGTAAGAGATCTTGAAATGGGTATACTCTTGTGGGAGAGTGTTCAGGATATAGTATATAAGAAAAGATTCTGATATCCCAACCTCAAGATTTTTCAAAAAAGCTACAATGTCTCTCATCCACATAATGTGCTCACGCACACCTCTTACACTAATAAGCTTCAATGATGAGAATTTCATAATTAGGGTTATGACATATGCCTTCTCTAAAGATTCAAATTGTTTATCAATAGCCTCCATCAATTCCTTGGCATTGTTATGCTCAATGACTAAACCATAAATACTAGCAAAGAGTTTTGTCTTTATATACATCACACTGAGATAATTGGACCGCTCCCATTGTGTATAAAGAGTATACTCAACTTGAGTGCTATCCTCAATAGATTTAGGTGGTTTGTCTGACCGTAAAGCATA
Source organism: Eucalyptus caleyi (assembly GCA_014182885.2). Lineage (NCBI taxonomy): Eukaryota > Viridiplantae > Streptophyta > Magnoliopsida > Myrtales > Myrtaceae > Eucalyptus > Eucalyptus caleyi. The sequence continues at coordinate 30,317,175 of CM024470.2, forward strand.
ATCAAGGTTCATGCACCCCAATTGTAGAAGAATTAATTCCCTCCATTCTTTATAGTTTTTTTCCATTTAGCTGAGGAACAATTATACTAGAACTAATCGTAGGTGGTAAGACTATGTCATAATTAAAGAAAAAACTTATGTATTAATATATTCAAGGAAAATAAACTTAAATCATATTTTACCAACGTAAAACATGCTACAAAATATGAATAACATATCATCAAACACTACCTGGTGGCCTAAGTTTCTAATTTAAATAGATTCATGATTACTTTATAATGAATCTGTCAAATTATTTTCCCTTCCTTAATCAATGTGGGTAAATTAAGAAAGATAAAATAATATTTCATCCTAATTAATCACATTAATATATTGAAAATTCCTATGGGATAAAATAATATCAATATGACTAATCACAATTAGTGTCTTTGACTATATGTGATTCAAAGGCTCTTAATGTATATAATTTAATATAATCAAAGATGTTGCGGCTAATCTTTAATTAATTAAATATTTACAGATCACTAGACATTTAATTTTACTAGAAATATTCAAAAATTGCATGTAAGGGAAAAACAACAAAATCATGTGTCGAGGTTAAAACTGTAATTTTACACGTAGGGGCATAATTGGAATTTCACTTGTAAGGGGTAAAACAAGAATTTTACACCCAAAATGGAAAAATCGTAAATTTCCATGCCAAATAAGGACAAAATTGGAATTTATCGTGGCCAGGGCAGAACCATAATTTTCCTTAACGTGAAGGGACAAAATTTGAATCATGGGCGGCTGCATTGCACGCACCAGCAGCAGACTCTCGAGCGTGTGCGATGCCCTCGTCCACTCCATGCACTCGGGCGCATGCATCGCAGACACCAAAGGCTTTCTCTTCTTCCGTCACTTCTCCATCACGAACTGTCTTAGTTTTGCTGCCTGGGTCTTCTTCCACAGCCCATGTCCGATCAAATTGATCAATGGGTTTCGAGAAAATGCTGAGACGAAAGTATAGTTTCAAGATCCGGCAAAAATGACCAACAAATTAATTGGAATTAAGCCTAAAACGATATACCCTAAAACCCTAACCATTGAAAATTTCACTGCTCCATTAACTCCAATGATCAATAATATGTCGAATAATTTTAAAAGGGTTTTCTACCTAAAGACAGTATGACCATGTAGATCCATTATCGCTTAGTAGGAAACCCGAATTTGGTCGGAATTTGAAATTCCATTCCAAACCACAAAAGATCCAAATTTTACCCATACAAAATTAAGTGAAAACATACAAAAATTCCAAAATTTTCATGAAGGCAGAGATTATAAACATGCTTTGATACCAAGTGTAAGACTAAATCTAGATAAAAATCTGATGATTCCAATCTATCATTCATGGATAAATTCGTACAAATTTGAGATCATTTTGCAAAAACATAAAGATCGACATACCTTTAACCATTGATGAAAATCTATAACTGTGAAAAATCCCAAAACCTTCAAAGGATGTGCGGAGCGTGATCAATCTACAAAAATGAAATCACCAGATCTATACGTCCTATTACACTAGCCAATACCCCTCAAATGTGATGGTGTGTTTTCTGTCATGATAGGATTTGGATTAGATAACTTGACATTTTATTCCGTTTCTTACGTTACTGACATCTTCCGTCAAGACCGTCATGGTAACATATTAACGGACAATATCATGTAATAAATGTGGATAATAAATTGGAATTAACTGGGAAATACAATATCTGGATCACATTTGAAATAATAAAATATTATAATACACAAGAGACAAGAATGTGCTTATGTAGGAGCTTGTAAGGTTGAGGCAACAACGGCAGGCTACTGAGAAACAATTACAACTAACTGTCAAATGCCTTCAAGGGATAAAGCTACAGGAGCAGCAGATGATGTTGTTCCTAACACAGGCTATTTAGAGCCCTGGATTGTCGGCTCATTTGATCCAATATTAGAATGAGAACAACATGCAAATAACTATAGGCAACAAATAATGAAGGCTTAAGTAGGAAGATGTGTCTAGGAATGATGATACTAATGCTTCATACAAATTGTTAGATATTACTCTCCAATGAATGAGGCATGTAAGGTTATGGTAGGGGTAGATTGTAGGACTGAATGTTGCCCTATTCGAAGGGTGATTGTCGTGACTTAACCACTTTGACTATGGAATGTGAATAAGGTTTGGGATATTGCCAACTTCGGGCCAATGATCTTTCATTGACTTAAGTTCTACATTCAAGATATTGAGGTGCACAACCAAGTATAATTATAAAGAAAATGCGCAAGTATCCTAAAATTGTCTCTAAAAAGAAAAGGACAATCCAAAAAAATAATCTTATTGTAAAGCCCTAAAGGCTTGTCCAATTTTGGGTTTAACTTTTAATAATTTTCCAATTTTTTTGAATTTTTTCTGACAGTTTAGGATTTCTGACTCTCTTTTTTATGATTTTAGGAATTTTTTTGAATTTTTTTATTTTTTTATTTTCCGAATTTTTTAAATATTTTTATTCTCTTTTGTAAATTTTATAATTTTTTAAATATTTTTAATTGATCTTTTTAATGAATTTTAATATTATAAAAAGAGAATTTGGACCGGGTCAAGAGACCCGGCCCGACCAAACCGACTTGGACCCTATCAGTATGGGTTGGACTAAAAAAAGGGCCGGTCCCTAAAAACGCAGCCCATTTTCTATTTCTATTTTTTTTTGGCCCATTCTTTTTTTATTTATTCTCCCTTATCCTCCACCAGTCTTATGCTCGAAGAACACCCTCTGTGCACGACCTAGAACGTGAACTCATCTACCTTCAACTTTAGGACTTAAATCGACAAAAGAAGGCGTCACTCATGGACCGCCATCTTAAACATTCAATGAAATTTCACCATTGTCCACCATCCGCACTTCACCGGACCACTCAGGCATCATCGACCATCATCTATTCTCGCTTAGGACTTCGCCCACAATCACGAAGCAAGCACCATGGAAGCACTGAACAAGACTAAAAAAAAAACAAAAAACATGTTGAACAATGGTGACAAAAGCATACGTTGAGGTTAATGAAAGATCACCATTAAAAGAGCCCTGTTACTACACATTCGAAACAACTAAAAATGGGACGAAAATGGGCACAACTTGGTTTAAACATTTTTCCAGGCACAAGGTGTGCAGTGGATTAAAGAGAAGCAAATGACCATTCGGCAGAAGTATAACACAAGTGCCATAACTTGGCACGGGGGGACACTTAAGTGCCATAACTTCAAAACGGTACACTTAAGTGCCACTTTTTTTTTCTAGTGAGACACTTAAGTGCCACCTCCGGCGACCCTTGCCGGAAATCCTACGTGGCAATATTTTATTATTATTTTTTGCCTACGTGGCTCGCCAAAGAGCTGAGTCAGCTCTAACTCACTAGAAACGACGTCGTTTACATAAAAAAGCCCCAAATCTTCCAAAAACGACATCGTCTCCCCAAATGCCCCAAATCTAAAACCCTAAATTGGCCAAAATCCCTATTGAAGTGCTCAAATTCAAGTCTCGAACCCTAATTTTCATTTGCCCAAAATTCCTTCGTCGAATCTTGGAAATGGAGAGCAGGACTCGCAGCAGTGCCTCAATTTCCTCTCACCGAAGCGAAGGAGAAGGCCAGCGTTTCTGTTTTTGTGGGTTACCGAGTCCAAGAAGAACATCGTGGACTCAAATCAATCCTGGGAAAAGATTTTATGGATGCACCCGATATAAAGAAGCGTCGAAGTGCAAATACTTCAAATGGATCGGTGAGAATTTCTCTGACCAAGCCACAGAGGTGATATTGGATCTACTCCATAAAAGACAGCAATCTCCATCTGTGTTCGTGGACGACTTGGACGATGTTGACTCAATGCAAGCTCAAGTGTCTTCAGTTAAACTTTTCAATAATGAAGTCTCAATGCACACTCAAGCATCTTCAACTAAACCTTTCAAGAATGAAGTTTCAATGATGAAAATTGAATGAAAGTGTTACCAAGCGTGTATTATGGTGTTGTTTTGTTGTCTATTATACTTTATGATGAAATGTAAAGTACTTGAAAATGAGAAAAAGTTTCTCCAACTACCATAGTTAAAAATGGTGTTGTTCTGGGTTTTTTCTTTTTGAAAGATGCGAAGAAGTTTGTGTTGTTCCACAGGATCATTGTGGCTTTGTTGTTGTTTGTGCTGTCGTATGGAGTTGCCATAAGTTTACCATTATCTTCTCTATTTTGATGTAGAATAATCTTCTCTGTTTTAATGCAGACCAACATATACACAAGACAAACATGAGTGATTACCCAAGTGCCATAAGTTGTATTTAGTAATCACGTAAGTGCTAGTCTCGATGAAAAAAAGATCACTTAAGTGTCAAGTTATTGTTAAAGTGATCGGTTAAGTGTCACTTGTAGTTAAAAATGAACAATTAAATGCCAAGTTTTTTTAGAATAAGATCAGTTAAGTGCCAATTTTTTTGTGGGTTTTCTCTAAAAATTGCGCTAGCCACCAGCATCGGCTACACCACCAACCATCACCACTAGCCACACTACACACTAGGCGCTCCAGCCACCACCATGCTGGTGGTGTTGCTACACAAGATACTAGTGCAAGGCTAGTGCAAGCTGAGCCTTACACTAGTTTGCACCAGTACACATGGTGTAAGATGTGCAAACTGCACACTTATACCAGGTGTAGGTGCAGCTGCTTAAGCCTATAACCCTCACCACAAACCCATAATCACCAAGCATCACCACCAGCCACATCAACACCCCAGCCACCACATTAGTACCCCAACAACAAACTGACTACCACCAAACATCACCATCCACCATCACCAGATACACTAGCACTCCAACTATCACCACAGAACACCAACAGCAGCAACAACAAGTAAAAGCAGAATCCATGATAAACAACAACATAAATTGACAAACAGCGCAAGATCATTTCATTGATATTTCATTAAGTCTGAGTCTGACAACATCAATGAATGACAAATTAAAGGAAAAAAAAAGATAACCATCCATAGAAAGTCTGACAACATCAACGTTTACATAACTGTTTTGACTCCTAAGCTCCACAAATCCTATCACATCTCATATCATCAATCAATATGCACAACACCCCCTGTTCGTGCTCCTTTCGATGGGCCTTTCACTTGATTCATAATTCTAGCACTCTTTCTAACTGGACGTGCAACTTTTTCTTCAACCTTCTTAGTATCCACTGACTCAAATGGAGCTGCAAATGTCCTAGGCCGAATTGAATCAAAAGGAGCTGGAGCTGGAGCTAGGTTCTTTCTCTTCTTTTTTATTGGCATAGTTGATGTTTTCTTTTTTGTTGGTGCAGCCGTCGATTCTTGAGTTGGGCCTGAGATAAGAACCTCTGAACTTCTCCTAGGCTACAAAAAAATAATAAATTGTTAGCAAAAATCTACAACATAAATTAAATTAAATGCAGCCAATAAAACTTACATTGATAATAACTGTTCCAGTACGCTCATCTGTATAAAGGCCATAGCCATATTGTCTTAACCTCTTCCCAAGTGCCCCTCTTGTTTGAATAGGGGCGTCACTTTCAGGAACTTGTGATGTGTTGCCCTTTTTTCCTGCTTTCTTGGGCCTTTTAACTACAGCCGAGGCTTCTTCAACCAATTGTGCTGGGTGTCTTTTAGATGGCCATTGTGTATCTACCCCTTCACCTGGCCTTGTTCTAGTTGTCCTTCTGTGTAGCCCTTCAACTTCAGTGACACCTCCTCCTGTTAGGCCTTCCGGTGGTACTGGTGGTGGTACTTGTGGTGCCCCTTGCAGTGATTCTTCTGGTGGCCCCTATGATGATCCTTGAGGTGGCTCTTGTGATGGCCCTTCAGTTGGCAGTTGAGTTCCAACTTGCTTTCTTCGAACCTGAGAAAGAGGCCAAAAGATATTATAAATATAATATTGAGACATATAATAATAAAAACTGAATACAAATTGGTTGAATTTACTACTGGGTATTTCTTTCGCTATTGAAGAACAGTTGACTGCACTGGCCGTGATGCTGCTTGGGCTAATCCTTCAGCTGGCCTTGATGCTGCTTGGGTCAATCCTTCAGCTGACTGTGATGCTGTTTGGGCCAATCCTTCACCTGGCTGTCTTCTACCTTGCCTTCTTCGAACAGGCTGTTCAGTTTCATGACATACTGAGGTTCTTCTTGTGACCTAACAAATATATTACATACAAGGCCAAATAGGATATTATGTACATTTTTATAATAAACGACAAGAAAACAACATAAACATAAAATAAATTTTAGGACTTACCAAGGTTCTACTTGTTGACTGAAGAACAGTCGACTCACTTGGCCTTGCTGTGTGCATTTCTCCAACTGTCTCTTCACTAGGCCCTTCACCTTGCCTCAACGGTTGTTGTTGCTTCCTCAATTGACAACCTTTAATATTGTGGCCTGTTAGGCGACAATAAAAGCATGTGATCTTTGCACCCTGCCTGCTCATTCTTTGCTGACCCGAGACCTCTCCCTCCGCCATTCTTCATCTTCATTTTGTTCTTCCAATTTTCTTCTTCAGTGGCAAAGGTTGATGTGCTTCATGATCCGTGGGCTCCAAAAACTTACTACTTCTAATTGGCTGCATCATGAACTGATAGGAAGCAAGATATTTTGATTTATGGTACCAATCATTGATGTAATCATCTATATTGTCGCCCTTCAACTGGATGGCACATATGGCATGTGCACATGGAATTCCACTTACTTGCCATGCTCTACATGAACACTTCCTACTTCCTAGATTGACAACATACTTATCTGCACCCTTTATTATCTCATATCCGTCATATCCATTCCAAATGGGATGACAATGCCTACTTGCAGCCAAGTTCTCATCTAATTTCTTGATAATCCTAGGACCATATTGTCTTGTCCACTTTGCAGCCTCATCTCCTTGTTTCTGCAACCGAGTCATAACCGCAACTCGTATATCTTCAAGCATTGAGATGACTGGTTTGCATCTAGCATCTATTATCTTCGAATTAAATACTTCACAAATGTTGTTGTCGACGTTATCGCACTTGAACTCCTCACTGAAGAATTCCCTGCACCAATGCTTCGGTTCTAATTGAAATAGGGTAGCACAACATTCCTTTGTCAATTGAAGCAGTCCTTCTTTGGCTATTCTAAAGTCAGCCATGTTTGCACTCTTACTAATTGCCAAAATTGCAATTGCAGCTTACCCCCTTTATAGTTCTTTGCCCAATTTCCGTATATGTGCCGCGCGCATATTCGATGTTTAGCATGGGGCAACAACTCGGCTACTTTGCCGAAACTAATCCCTACAATAATTCAAAGTAAGAAATACTATATCAAATTACATATTTATATTACAAAGCAAACAATTGACTAAATTTTTCAAAAAGTAAGCATTACCTTTTGTTGGTCGCTCATGAAAGCCCACCCTTCCCTGTTTGTTATCTCTAAGTCAGCCATCAGATTTTTCAAGAACCAGGACCAATTGTCCTTGTTCTCAATCTTTACAATAGCCCAAGCTAGTGGGAACATTTGGTTATTCGCATCTCTTCCAATCGCTGCCAACAATTCTCCCTTGCACAAGCCCTTCAAGAAACAGCCGTCCAATCCTATAATCCATCTACAACCAGCTAAAAATCCTCGTCTGCATGCATCAAAGCACACATAAAACTTATCGATCTTGGTCCCATGATCAGGAAGCGGTTTCTCAATCACCTCTACATACACTCTACTTGTAGGGCTTTGCAGCCTACACTCTCAAGCATACTCCCACACCTGCCCATATTCCTTAGCATACTGATCAATAAGCATCTTTATCACCTTTTGATTTGCTATTTTGCACTGATTCCTAGATACATTGATGCCTACATGCTCCTTCACCAGCATCCTAAAGTTAGCAATTTTCATCTCGGGCATCACCTTGATCAGATCGAAGAAGTGCTTGGACAATTATGCACTTGTTACCCTTTTGTTTTGAAAATTAATGGAACAAGTGTGTTCCTTTTGGTAGGCTCTAATCTGAAAAGACCCACTCTTCTTAACAAACGCACCGTAAATCTTCCATGGACAGTTTTGCTGCGAACACCTAGCTCTTACAAATTTCTTGGTATTTATAATGAAATCAATATTTCTTTGTGCAGCAATGGAGTTCTTCAGTATAGCTTCCCTAAATTGTATCGCATCATGGAATTTCATACCTACTGACAAAGTAGGAGAGGCAACAGATGGATCATAGGAAGGAAACTTACTTTTCCTTCTACGCACAGCTCATTGATCTTCTTCAACTTCATCCTGGGAAGTTGCAGTGTCGATGCTTTCTTCATAATCTATCTCCAGGACCTAGCTAGCAACACCAACATCTGCAAGGCCCTCGTCTCTGTTTGGATGTTCATCAGCTACATGCAAAGTTGCAAATCTATCTGACAAAAGGTCCATTTGTTTTTTTCTTGACTGTGTAAGCTCCCTATTGTCAGCGTCACTTAAGATTAATAAATTTTCAGCTTCAGTAGCCAACCCTTCATCGTCATCGTCATCATCACCGTCACTGGATTTAGCTACTTCCCAATCTAATTCAGTGATTGTGACATCACCCATGTCACAATCGCTCTAGTGAACAACATCTGTGCCCCTCTCCTCCCCATCCTGTCCATCATGCCCTACTTCATCCCTAACCTCAGTACTAGCTTGAATACCATCTCCTCCTTCTCCTGCTTAGGTGTTATCTCTGTCATCATCTTCATCCTCACTATCACTATTGTTTTCAACAAACACTTTCGCCTCTTCGCCATGAAGATAATGATATAAGACATCCCTAAAACCATTATCATCTTCCAAAACTCTCAAACCATCTCTCAAGCCTTTCCTAAGAACACAGTACAGTAACTTTTGTACTCTACAAGGCAAAAATGTCACTATATCCCTAACAAATCCAATATAAGATGTTTTCTTTATATCTACAAAGATAGTACCGTCATTCCCCCCCTCATACTCCCACTCATCCTCCCCAATTACAAAATCTCCACCGTAGTAAACGATGACAGCAACATAGTCTTTATGCGTCATTTCTGCAACAAAAGAGGATAAATATACAATTAACTTTTAGGACCACATTCACAAAGAATAGACAATTGCAAGTGGAGGTCCCTACACTCTTTATTAAAGAAAAGAAAAGAAGAAAGAGAGAGGGAAGATGCGGTCAGACGACAGCTGCAGCTTGAAAACAAGAGGCCTCAGGACAAGGACAAATAAAAATAAAGATGGGACCCGACAACTGCTTTGATTATGCCATCGCATTCCTTTAAAATATGGACAGATTCCTCAGCATGGGTCCTCAACAATGTAATTTATTAAAAAAATATCCAGAAGTCCCTATCCCCACAACCTTCGATTCGAACATGTCCAAAGTCCAATACTTTGAACCCTAACAATCACCAATCACCATCGCACATTTCACATTTGACCACTACAAATTACTTTCGCACATCACAATTCAACACCCTGAATGAATCACACATCACAGTGGATGAGTCGACGTCGAATCCTACATCGAGCCCTAATTTTCCCCCCGTCGAGCCCTACACCGAGCCTATATTTCAATGCCGCTCCTAAATTGTCAATTTGAACCCCCCAATAAGATTGTAGCATCACATCTAAGCCATAAATCTCACATCAAGCCTGAGCTTTCCCAGCCGACCCCCAAATTTCAAGTCCGAGCCCTAATAAACGAGCCGGAGCCCTAATTTCACTACAAGGGAGAGGAAGAAGAGAAAAAACCTGAGCAAATCGACGACGGTAAGCGATGACGGCGAGCAACAACAGCGAGCGACGACGGCGAGCGACGAAGGTGAGCGACAACGGCGAGCGATCACCTGTGAACGGCGAGCGATCACCTGTGAACGGCGAGCTGTGAACAGCGATGGATGGAGAGGACGTCAGACCTAGTGTGAATTGACGAAAGGTTAAAATCCAAATAAACCAAACGACGTCATTTAACACTAAGGAAAAACGACGTCATTTAGTTTGGCCAAATGCACAGTGGATGGGGCGACGTCGTTTTCCTCCTCCATGTGTGCTTTTAAAAAAAATAAAAATTGCCACATCGGTTAAGCATGTCACCGGAAAATGCCACGTCTGCATTTTGACCGATTTTTGGCCGGATTAGCACTTAAGTGTTCCATTTTACTCCGATAATGGCACTTAAGTGTACAATTTTAAAGTTATGGCACTTAAGTGTCCCTCCGTACCAAGTTATGGCACTCCAGGTGTCCCAACCTCTGACCATTCTATAGCTTGGGCAAATTAGCAATGAACTCAGGAATCTCACCATTAAGTTTGTTCCCAAGGAGATGCAAAAGGGTTCGGTTCTTTAGCTGGGAGAAGGACTCGGGAATCTAACCGAGAACATGTTGTTAGGCAAATCCAGAGACTTGACGCTCTTCAATTAGTCCAACTCGGGAGTCAGAGATCCTACAACTTGACAATCTCAGGTGGTATTTCGCCGGACAATCCGCAATTAGCAACATCGAGCCTAACGAGTTCAGTCAGTGTTAAATTAATGTCTCAAGTTTGAATTCGAATAACCATTTATTAAACTGAATTTTGTTGATAAAGATTTCCCAAGTAGAAGAAAATTCGCTAGACTCTTGAAGATTTACAAAAGAGGAAATATAAAATAAATGGGAGCAAAGTTTTCTTCTTTGCTGCGAAAGACTACGAAATCCGAAAAAAGGCAATCAGATCGTGGGGGCCCAAAGTCAAAGTGTTGACTCTGGGCACACATGTATAACGACCCTTTGGCGTGAAGATGAAGTCCTCTGCATGCGTCGAGCCAAAACGTAGTGGGCCCAGGTCAAACTTTGACCTGGGCACACGTATAAAAACAGAAATATTTGCAGGTCTTCTTTTCCTTCCTTAAGAAGCGGCCAAAGCCCTATCTAGAAGAAAGCCGCATGTCCACGCCGCATGTCCACGCCTAGAGAGGAGCTGCACGAAAGAAAGAGAAGACGCTGTAAATCTTTTCTTTTTGGCATACGACTTGAATGCGTGGTATTTTTTGTGCTGTGAGTTTATGTCCAAGTGAGTTGTTTATTTATAAACACTTTGGGTTTGAGGTTTAATCTAGGTGTGAGAAACACATGAGCATGTAAGTGATTGTAAACTCAAATTCTCCGATTTTAGTGGATTATTTGTTGTTGGCTCTCCCCGTAGATGTAGGTATTGATACTCAGACTGAATTACGTAAATTTCCGGTGTCCTTATTATTTCTTGTTTATTTCTCTAGTGATTTCGCATTGACGTAAATTACAAGATCCTGTCGTTTTCGCGTATTATATTCTATCAATTGATATCATAGCTTGGAATTGGATTTCTTGATTGTGATCTGGAGCTTTTGCTTGTCTGATTATTATCTGAAAATTCTATTATTACAATTATGTCTGAGAGAAAATCTAAAATTAAGAAGTTTAACGGGAGCAATAACTCGTGTTATGGAGCATCAAGATGTGGGCTTTACTAACAACCCAAGGTTTGGCCAAGACACTGAATGGTAAAGATGAGTTGCCTATTATATAATAAAAGCCTTGAGAGGGTAGAGCTAATGGAAAAAGCAAAGAGCACAACCCTATTAAATTTGTTGGATGAGGTATTAATAGAGGTTGTTGATGAGAAGGATGTTGTAGCATTATGGGCAAAACTTCAAGCACTCTATGTGAAGAAAGGTTTGGACAATCCCTTGTACATGTTGAAGAAGATGTTTCAATTTAGATATACTAAAGGTATGTCTATTAGAACCCTCCTAGATGAATTTAATAAACTCGTGATGGATCTAAAGAACGTCAGTAAGATACTTGATGATGAAAAATATGGCATGATGCTGTTAGCCTATTTACTAGAGTCATGGGAGCACTTTACTAATTCACTATTGCAGGAGCGTACTACAATTACCTTAGAAGAGGTAAAGTTCACCTTATTCTCTAAGGAGTGGCAGAGAAAGTTGCGAGATGACAGTCTGACGCAAGGAGTAGCGCAAGCAGTGACGATTCGAGGTAGAGAACAACATCGAGGGCCTAGTAGCAACAAAGGTAAAAGCATATCGAAATCATGCCATAGAAAGTTCAAGGGACGTGTGAAGTGTTTTGAGTGTCACGAGAAGGGGCACATCAGGAGAGATTATCTAAAGTAGAGGAATAAAGCTGATAAGCAGAATGCCACAAGCAGTGTGGCAAACGTTGCTAAGGGGAGCAATAATGATACAAAAGCTATTTTATGTGTGACTATTATTTCGTCAAGAGACGAGTGGGTGCTAAATTCAGGGTGTTCTTATCATATGACGCCTCATAAGAACTGGTTTACTACTTACCAGACTGCAGATGGTGGTAGAGTTCTTTTGGGGAATAATGCAGTTTGTAAGGCTGTGGAGATATAGACAATTCAAATTCGGATGCACGATGGGGTGGTGTGCACATTGACAAATGTGAGGCATGTACTGGAGCTTAAAAAGAATCTTATTTCTTTAGGGACACTCGATGACATTGGGTGTAGGTATACCGTTGAAGGTGGAGTATTGAAGATCTCTCAAGATGCCATGACAGTGATGAAGGGGAAGAAAGTGAAAACTCTCTATCATCTACTGAGAGAGACCGTGACCGAAACCGTTGCAGTTTCATCAAGTGAGTCATGCTCTAACTTGACTCAATTATGGCATATGCTTTTGAGGCACATGAGTGAGGCAAGTATGACGATGCTAAGTGAAAGGGGGTTGTTGAAGGGTCAAAAGACAGGAAAGCTGGACTTATGTGATCACTGCATCTTTGGGAAGCAGCACCGAGTTAAGTTTACTACAGCTATTCATTCGACCAAACGACCAGTTGAATATATTGATTCAGACGTTTGGGGCTTGTCTTTGGTTCCTTCAAAAACAGGTGCCCAATATATGCTGACATTTATCGATGACTATTCGAGGAAGGTATGTGTATACTTTTTGAAAAACAAATATGATGTGTTCGATCGGTTCAAGAAATTTAAGGTATTGATTGAGAAGCAGTCAAATAAACAAATCAAGTACCTGAGAACCAATAATGGCATAGAGTTCTGTGGTAAAGATTTTACCATGTTTTGCGAGAAAGAAGATATTGTGAGACACTGCATAGTACCTGGGATATCACAGCAAAATGGCGTGGTAGAACAGAAGAATAGAACCTTACTTGAGCGAGCTCGATGCATGCTTTCTCATGCAGGACTTGGCAAGGAATTTTGGGCTTAAGCAGTGAACATGGCATGTGACCTGGTTAATCGATTTCTACCATCTGCTATCGAGTGGAAGACTCTTGAGGAAGTATGGTTGGGGAAACCTGTTGATTACTCCGGATTACGTATATTCGGATGTCTTGCGTATGCTCATGCGAGTGATGGTAAGCTTGAGTCGAGGGCGAAGAAGTGCATATTTTTGGCTTATACACATGGGGTGAAAAGTTATCGGATGTGGTGCACTAATCCCAAATCACCCGGTTTTCTAATTAGCAGAGATGTGATCTTCAATGAGACTACAATGCTTCAACAAAGACACAACCAACAGAGAAGACAAATCATGGTGTCATTAGTGAGGTGGAGCTTCAAATGGAGACTCCGGAGACCTCGAAGGTAACAGAATTTGAGACTGCAGATGAAACCGCAGTTCCTAAAATCGGTGATAGTGAACAACTAGCAAAGCCGCAGCACACTATAATCGTAGATAGACAGAGAAGACAAATTAAATCACCGGTACGTTATGGTTATACAGATATTGCTTATGCATTGACTGTAGGTGATGAGGTGGAGACAAATGAGCCTTCGTCTTACTCTGAGACGACGATTAGTTCGGAGTCGTCACAGTGGCTAGGAGCTATGAGTGAAGAGATGGAATTACTTCACGAAATCAGACATGGGAGCTGGTCAAAGTACCCAAGAGCCAAAAGATTGTCGGAAGTAAATAGGTCTTTAAATGGAAAAAGGGCATTCCCGGTGTCAAGATAGCAAGGTATAAGGCAAGACTTGTGGCGAAGGGATATACACAACGTGAGGGCATTGACTACAATGAGGTGTTCTCTCTTGTGGTAAGACATATTTCTATTCGTGTTTTACTTATCTTAGTTGCTTCGCAGAATCTCAAGTTAGAGTAGTTAGATGTGAAAACTGTGTTTTTTTATAGTGAGTTGGAGGAGTAGAGTTACATGAGGCAATCAGAGAGATTTGCTATTCCAGGTAAGGAAGATTATGTTTGCTTGTTAAAGAAATCTGTGTATGGGCTGAAACAATCTCCTAGGCAATGGTATAAACATTTTGATGCTTTCGTGGCTAATCAAGACTACTTGAAAAGTTAGATGGATAGCTGTGTCTACTTTAAGAGATTGGAGAATGGTTCTTTGATTTATTTACTTTTATATGTTGATGATATGATGATAGCAGCTAAGAATATGTATGATATTGATGTTGTGACAGCCTTAATTTTCTGATTTAGCTTTCCATTAAATAAATCGAGCTTTTCATCGATGCTCCTATAGTGTTATTCTCTAAGGATCATTCACGAGATAAGTAGACTATTAGGGGAAGTTATTAAGGGATTTTAACGCAATGGACTTAAGAATTCGACTAGGAATCGATTGCTTAACCGTGTTGATATGCAAGGGTCATTACAGCACTGTCAAAATCGATCAGAGATCGAAGATAGGTTGATTCAATAGAGGTATGTGATGAGTGCGTGGGTGATTCCACCTAATTGTAAAATTTCTGTCGAACGGCATTAGTTTTTTCTGTCATTTCTATACCATGTGTCAGTATTTGAAATCTCGAGATATTCACGACAACCAAGAGTCACCGATGTGTCGAAGATGTACATTGTGGCTCGAAAATAATCGACCACGGGTTAATTGCACCAAAAATTTCTAAAAGTTACTTGGTAGGCTAGGTCACGCTAAAATCGCACTAGATTGAAATTAACCGGGAATTTGAACCCGATTTTAGAAATTAAAAGTTCTGTCGTGTCACGATTTATTTTAGGAACATCGAATCCTTCAAAGAATTTTTCGGCGAGTTCGGGAGTTTTACGAAAAATCATTTCGGACGATTCGAAAAAGAACGGAAATTCAGATTTGCCAAATTGAAGGAACTTTTGGCCTCCTTACCGAGCCTTTGAGTAATGGGGACTTGCATAAATTTTATGGGCTTCATCTTCAGCAAAATTAGACCTCAAATTGGAAAATTGGTAAAGAAATTGAAGATTATTTGAGTGAAATTCGAAGCCATGGAAGGGGTGCAACTTTTGCATCAAAATTTGGATCAATTGGTGGGAATTTTTACTAGAAAGTAATAGGGGACAAGTAATTAATTAGATGGCTAATGTTCGTTGACTCTCCCCCACCCGTGGCTTCTTCAGCAAGCTTTGACAGCTACTTCCCTTCTTCGGCTTCTCCTCTTCTCTCTCCGTCGGCGCCGACCTCATCTGTTCTGCCTCTTCTTCCTTTCATTTGCTTCTTTTGCTTTCTTTCATTTTCCTTCGAGCAGCCCCACGTATTGCTGTTGTGGTTACACCAAGATTAAGAGAACTCCTTTTCCTTTTGTTGGTGGCCGCTATTTTGGCTATCTTGCTATTGCTGTTTTGGCTGCTTTTCGCTGGTTGTGTTTCCTCCTTCTCGGCACCCTTCCACTCGTTTTGACTTGTTGTCTTCTTGAGTGTAAGTTCTTGGTGCAGAGTATTTGCTGTACAGTTGTATAGCTTTTGGGTCTAAGTCAATATATCTCTTACCTTTATCAAAAGAAAAAAAAAAACATATCTTTTTGTTAGTTGATCAGAGCACTTTGCTTATTAGAACCTATAGAGTGTTGTTAAATTTACAAGTGAATTCAAGTTTCCTGGGGAACTGATATGATTTAAATGTCTATATAATGTATTTCTATAGTGTTGGAAACTTTGGATGTTATTGATTCCCAAGTGGTGAAATTGCTTACAGTCTATGAACAAAATGGATGAATAACCTAAGCACGGCTTGATTTCAACTGGATAAGAATAACTTCCATGTCTGCTTCTATCCCCACCATGTGAGCTACAGTTGGGTTAATCCTCAAAACTTTTTCACCACTCCAGTTGCTCTTCACCAAACTATCAAATGCCGATTTAAGCTTGCCCGGCAATGCTTGCTCCACCTTCTTTACCTCTTCTGCAGTAACAAAGCAATCTTAGGATCCCATTCCTTTAATTAATTCACCCATGGAGGCGAACTTATAGATGCGCTAGGATAGTCAACTGCAATTAGTGAGTATGCAACTCCCCTTTCCATGACCATATTGCTCTTGGCAGTATCCTTTCTGATTTCAATTCCCCCAATTCCCTATAAGACTAGACCCAGCTTTGGGTACGAAGCATGACCGTTCAAGGCAGTGTAGGCCACGAATCTGTTCACAATCTGGGCCCCTTTTTGAAAAAATGGCCTCAAGTCCGACCCTTATTTATTATCCTAAGAACTACTGTTAAATAATTCTCAGTGCTATTCTTACATAATAAATTCATCATATGAATGGTAATAGTAATGTTCTAAAAAATTTAGTTCACTGCAGAGAAGGTGCTCTCTCAACGATTGGATGCTAAAGCTCTTGCCTGATATTGATGTATCACGATCTGTTATATTTCTTCAGCTTGAAGCTGCTGCGAGGTCATGCATTTGCTCATTGCATGAATCCTTATCCGTATATGATTTCTCTTCCCTTGAACCGAGATTGTTGCATGAGATTGTTGCATGAGATTGTTGCATGACAGGCATAAGGGTAATGGTATTGATAAACGTTTTCCTAGAATTTACAGATTTTGATGAGGTACATTTCCTCAATATAACAACTCCATCTTGTGTGCTCAGTCATCTTATAATGTGCTATTTTCACTGTTCAAGCATCTCTCCGTCGTGTCACAATTTCTGTATTGCTTTGGACTAGTTCGACATGTGATTCTCCATATTTTATTCCGTCTCTGACATGCGTCATGCGTGACAAACTTTGCAGCCGTACTTGCATGAATCGCGACATTTGCATGCGTTGAGAAGACCTAGAGGACGTTGGGGGCGGTTCCTAAACCCAAAGAAGATGAAAATCATCAGACCGAGCTTTCTTCAGCGGAAAAATCACAGGCAAATTACAATCTCAACTCTGATCAAAGCGGTCACTCCTCCTTAGGTACAACTTCCGGATCACTTCAAAGTAATCTCTTTCATGCATGAATCATGCCTGTTCATCAATAGATTTCCCATACCTACCCTAGCCTCACTAATTGCCCCGCTCTTCTGCTTGTAGGTCAGTCTCTTTAGTTGTTAGTGTGAATCTGCTTGTAGTTCTAAAGAGAAACCTGCTACATAGATGGTAGTTTCAAGTAGGTCTTGAAGCTGTTATTGCTCGTACCTCTTTTGGCATCAAGAACCAGATGTTCTATTTGGCCATCGCGCTTGAATATGTCGCTAGTTTGAGTTCGTAGAAAGAGAGTCGACTTGTTCTTGTTACATTATGATGCTCCGGCGGCATATCCTAGGATATATTGGTGGTGGTAATGTATCATTAGCCCTTGTATAAATTTATTGTCAAAGAGAACGGGACAATAAGCTAATATGGTACCGAGCAGTGCTCATGGTTTTGCTTGCACTATGCAAAATGTTACCTTCAGAGGAGGGTTAAATATCAATGTCTATTCTCGCTTTTTCCCGAAGGGACATGCATGTCTGTAGATTCATGAGAGTTCTTTTGGTTCGACGCGATATCGGCGTTTGTTAATATATAGCTCGTAGGTGTCAAGGTTATGCTTTCATGGCCAAGCACCCGTGGTGCGATACTCCTTTATTTTAGTAGTCGGGAACTGTAATCCGAGGCGATTATCTTCCGTCTTGTCAACGACGGCTCTCACTCCTAGTATTTCCCATCTTTGTCGATTTTGCAATTATTTTCCTTACAAAAAGAGGGAGGCTAATGCGAAAATCAAGACTATTTGGACTTTCGTAATAGCATTCCAGCAAGCTTAAGACTGGAAGTCAAATTATTGGAGGCAAAAAAAGCGATGGCGATTCCAGAGCGGGGGTACTTCAATCTCCTCAAAACTTACACAAACTTTTTTTTTTTTTGACGGAAAACAACAGTTGTATTCAACATAATGGAAACTCACAACCTGAAGATAAAGCATCCGCATAAACTAAGTCCATAAGTACAAATGGATGAGAAAGGACCCAGTTTAGGGCCGAGTTGGAGGATTGGGCCTTCACAGCCCAGTCAGCCACTAGGTTTGCCTCACATCAACAGTGTCGCAGCTGGAGATGGGGAAAACTGGAAAGCCAAAAGATGCTCTCCTTGATCAACGGTCGAAGCTCCCACGGCAGTGATCATGTACTGTGCAACACTTCGACGAGATGAAGGCAGTCGGAATTGATTTCCAGCCTAGCGTCTTGGAGCCCTTGCTGGAGCAGATGTTGAAGGGTAAAAATGAGCGCTTGGACCTTTGTTTCAAAGGTGGATTTCGCCGGAAAACTTTGCGAGAAAACATCTGTAAGTCGGCCTTGATAATCCCTGCAAATATAGGCCATTGAACTGTCGGGGTTACCTAGCTTATAGCTACCATCGATGTTACCTTTCAAGGTACCCATTTCCGGAGGTTGCCAAAGCTAATCCGGGTTGAGAAAAGCAAGTTCAGATCTCGGTTTGGATGCAGCATAAGAGATCTTGTATGATCTGGCTTGAGCAACGGCTGTCTCTACTACAAAGGAAGGGTGTAGTAGCTGGTTATGGATGTGGCATCCCAAAAATTCAAGACATCCTCTAGAGGGATTAAAGCCAATAATTAGGTAATGAAATTACCTATGGTTTATGTTTTAGCCATTTGTTTTCTCTTAAGGCTATGTGTTATATGCTTGTGTTCATGAATTTTTAAATTAGAACTATAGGATAAATTAATGGGAATAATCTATGCTTGGCTATGCACCTCATATATTAAATTCCTATAAATAAAATGTTACAAGACTTTGGGCCATGTGGAATTTAAAAATTTAAAATTTATAGAAGAAAGTATAAAAAGGGAAAATTTTAATTTTATTTAGGTTTGGGCCTTAGGCCCATTGGCCTAAGCTTTAGTGGGCCGAATGGCCGGCCCAATTAGGCCCGCGGATGGGGCTGTCACCGGCCCAAGGGAGGCCCAAGAAGAGGAGTGGCCGGCCCATGCATGGGTCTTTCCAAGTGGCAAGAAGAGCTTCCATGCATTGGTCAATTGGAGTGGCAAGCAATCATTGCAAATGATGAGGAATTGGGGGAATAAAAGGGAAGAGGAGAGAGAGAGAGGTGGCCGGTTGTTCGGCCAAGTGAGAAAGGGAGAGAGAGAGAGAATCGTGCGAGAGAGGGAGAGAGTGAGGCCGAGAGAGGAAAAGCCAAGAGGGAGAGGAAGGAGCTCACCGTCCGTCTGCCCATCACCGCCCGTGTGCCGCCCATTCGCCGCCGTGTGCACATCGCTAGCTCAGTCTAGAGGCAAGTTGGGAATCCACTTTCTACTCTTGCACCAATGTCTCGCATGTATGGTCGGAATATAGGATGTTTGGAGGCATGGAAGTGAAGCTAAGGTGGTTTGTTCTTGAGTTTGCATGCTGTTTTCGCATGAACTGCCTGAGCCAGAATTTTGTGAGAGCTTGCATGCTTGTTTTGAGTTCTATTTTGACTCTGATATCTTCATGAAAGTTGTAGCTAACATCTTAAAATACAACATACTGAAATTTGGTACAAAATGATGGAGATTTAATGGGTCAAACTCTCATCCTACGGAGACACCAGATCTGGAACGATTTCGCTGACCTTTTGGTAGATCTGTGGTTGCATGTTGATTTTTTATCAAGAATCTCTCTTCAAATTCTTCATAAAACTTTTATAGAACATCCTAAAGACTAACATACTCAAATTTTAAGTAAAATGAACAAGTATAGCCCAGTGAATCGACTTACTCTTGAAGACAGTAAATCTGGAGACGTGGTACAGGACACCCGAGACTTCATGGACCCATATGATGACTATAATCTGGAAATTTGACTTAGATCCCTTAACAAAATTTGTAGGGGACCTCTTGACGTAAAACATATCCAAATTTCAGAGGAAATTAAGAAGAATAGGTAGGTGAAAACTCAGTATTTCGGAGAAACATGCACTGGACGTTTCGGTGTTAGATCCAGAAGCTTCGTGTGACTGTAGAAAATAATCTAAAAATAATTTGGCTTAGAATTCTTCATTAAAAATCTACATTAGTGTCTTAACTACAACCTGGTAAAATTTCATAATTTTCGGAGGTCGTTCGGGCATTCTAATCGAATTATTTCAAAAACTGCACATTCTGTCTTTATCCGAAAATGCATGCTGTGATGGTGTGAATGATATCTTTTGTGTGGAACTCTATTGGCCATGTGTTTTTCATGAAATCATTATTTTATTGTCTTGGTTATCACATGCTTTAATTTCATGATTTTTGAGAATCATATAAATATTTAATTTAAATATTTTCAAAAATGGTACAAGCTGGAATTTAAATAAATTCAAAAGGCATGATAAATGGATTATTCTAAATGGTATGAATTCCATAAATTTTATTTTGCGTCTTGCTGCATGTACAATGATGACTGATTATGCATGTATATATTAAAGGATGAAAGTGATTTTTTTTGCCATTACATCATGTGCCATGTTAAGTTGAGACCTAAATTGGTAAACATGATCAATGATAAATGAGGAATTTGTTTGTGGCGGATGATAATGCCCTGGGAGTGTCAGGATGCCCGAGATGGGGGGTGCCGGATGCCGGATTGTATTGAAATACAAGGCTGGATTGTCCTCGGGAGTTTCGAGATGCCCGGGAAGTGGGGGTGCCGGAAGCCCTGGAGGTTTGTGCCTAGGGGGATGCCTCGTAATGCCATATGGGGTGCGAGATGCCCGGCCAGGGAGTGTAAATGCCGAAAGCCTCGGAGGTTTTTGCCCGAGGGATGCCTCGTGATGCCAGGGATGTGGGGGTGCCGGATGCCCGGTGGTGTGTGCCAGAGGTTTATCTCGTGATGCCAGATGTGGTGATCGAATTGAAAGATAAAAATGAGAATTGAGACATGCACATATGACATGATATGATGATGATAACCTATGGCATGATGATATGCACATATGACATGATATGATTATGATAACCTATGGCATGATGATATGCACATATGACTTGATATGATGATGATCATCCATGGCTTCAAGGTAAGTATGCTTGGATGCATGAGTGACATGTATGATGTTATGATTGTATTGTATGATGCGTTGAGTGGTGATTGGATTCCTTTACCTGCTGAGTGGTTATACTCACCCCTTCGGGGACCAACATTTCATATTAGCAGGATGCCGCTCCCTACTGTCATGCGGGGTGTGTTTTACGGCCTACCTTCCGATGTAAAGGTCGAGTGCGAGGAGTTTGACTGTCCCTCTGTTCCTGGTCTGACGTATATTCGAGTGCGCTGTTTAGTTATGTACGATGTGGGCCTGGCTGGGGGCCTGTTGTCCAGCAGTTCATATCCGTCCATGTTCGACGTGATGGAGTGATACGTGGGATGTTGCCACCGCCACCGCCTGATGCACCGGGATGGGTGTGAGGGCCCGTGTGTGACAAGTAAGAGCTTAAAATTTTTGAGACGGTTAGCCGACACTAGTGATGGGGGATCTTGCACGTTAATCATAGTGGGTCGAGAGTTTCTTTTTGGGGTTTAGGCCGAGTGTGGCTTCATGTCCTGGCCTTTCTTTTGATGTACCAACCCGAGGAAACCCATCTTGAAAATATGTAAATAAAGTGTCATGGCTTTGTCTTTATTATGATGTTTAGTGGTGTGCAATTGTATCATGGTTGATGGAGGGTGAGATGGCGATGTTATATTTTGCTTCCGCTAATGAGTCGCGCTGGGACCGCTTTCAAAAAAAAAGAAAAAAAAAATCTATCTATGATTTACGACGCTTCAGCTAAGAGATGTAATTAGTTGTAACGCCAGGTGCCTGTGGCGACCCTAGGTGGTTCGGGGTGTCACAATGGAAGACAAAATTGTTCTTCATCCGCTAGATCTGCTAGAGGACATTTGCAACAACTTCTAGTCCAGGTGAGTGGTTAAGTGAAATCACCTTTTTCTTTGAGCCAAGAGTCTATATGAGTAGCTGTAAGAGTTGAGTGCGATAAATTGATATGCGGATTCGACCAAATAGCTCGAGTCCATGAGCAATGTAGAAAAATGTGTTCAATGGTTTCAGGTAGAGTCTACTTACAAAGATGGCAGGAAGGATTAGTGATAATATGACGTTGAAACAGGTTAGCTTTGGTAGCGAGGGCATTATGGCAGACCGACCAGAGAAAAGTGTGGAGTTTTGGGACTGTCTTCATCGCCCAAATCCTTTTCCAAAGAGATTTCGAATTCCGATAAGAAGCCGATGCTCTATGACTATGTTGATTGCTGCGTGACTATACAATTGCATGGTAGTTACTTTTTACAGTGTGCTTACCATCAGTCGTGGCTGACCAAACCAATTTGTCTTCTGAGTAAAGAGGTCTAACTGGTATTGTGAGAATTTCTGTTGCAACCTGTTCTTCAAAGAAGCTTTGAATCACTGATGTGTTCCAGTTGTGGTGAGTCGGGTCAATAAGATCTGCCACCATAACTGGTTATGCTCTAGACTTAGGTCCATAGATAATTCCCATTGGTAGCCAACGATCTCCACGAATTTGGATATTATTGCCATTACCAACAGACCAGCATATTTCTGGTAGAATAGCAGCTCTGCCCATAAGAAGGCTTTGCCATCCCCAAGATGGTCGAGTTCCTCTGACGGCCGATAAAAAATCTGTCGAGTGAAAATACAGACCCTTAAAAATTGCACCCCATAAAGATTGAGGATGATGTAGCAATCTCCAAGCCTGTTTTCCAAGCAGCGGTCTATTCAAAGCAATAAGGTCTCGGAATCCCAACCCTCCTTGCACCTTACTTTCTTTCTAAACATCCCATTTTTGCTAATGTATACCCACCTTATTCTGATTATTTCTCCACCAAAATCGAGCAATATATTTTTCAATAGATGAACAAACAGAACGAGGTAACTAAAATATAGACATTGCGTATTGTGGAATAGCCTGAATGACAGATTTAATAAGAATTTCCTTACCCCCCCCCCCCTTAGAAATGAATTTCTCTTTTCAGCCTTCTAGTTTAGCATTAACCCATCCTATTATCCAAGAGAACACTTCCTTCTTTGATCTACCCCATTTTGATAGTAGCCCCAAATATTTACCAGACCTTTGCAAAACTGGAATACAAAGTTCCCTAGCCATATTTTCCTATAAAGAGATAGGACAGTTTTTAGTAAAGGTCATCCCTAATTTGTTGTAGTTGATCAATTGTCCTGTGGCCACACAATACAAATTTAAAATATTGGCCAAATTTTGGCATTTCGAAATAGTAGCATCTAAGAAGAAGATTGCATCATCAGAAAAAAACAGATGTGACAGTGTAGGACACCATCTGTTTAACCGAAGACCTTTGATTTGTCCTATACTGACAGCTTGAGTAATAAGAGTTGATAAAACATTAGCCAAGAAAATAAAAAGTTATGGTGATAAGGGGTCACCCTGTCTGAGGCCGCGAGAGGGGTAGAAATAAGGTAACTGTTCCCCATTAAACTTCACACTAAAAAAAAGAGGTCGTGACACACTGCATAATCCACCCGACCCATCTTGGATGATATCCTAGTCTAAGGAGGTAATCATGTAGGAAATATCATTCCACTCTGTCATACATCTTTTTCATGTTTGTTTTAAGAATTGCATTGAACTTGCTAGTCTTCTTTCTTGTTCGAAATTGGTGAAGAACTTCTTGGACGATAAGAATATTATCTTGGATCTGTCATCCTCTCACAAAAGCAGATTGTTCCTTAGAAATCAGAATATTCAGCCAAGGTTTGAGACGGTTAGCAAGCACCTTAGAGATAACTTTGTAAGCATAGTTGCACAAGCTAATGGGTCGAAATTGTTCCAGTTTTTCAGGTTGAGTTGTTTTGGGAATCAGTGTTATAATCGTCTGATTGAGGCTTGTTGGCATTACCCCAGACATCAGGAAATTCTGCACTAATAGGAAAAGGTCTTCTTTGATTGTTTCTTAGTGTTCTTGATAGAATAAACCAGTTAAGCCATCCGGGCCCGGGGCTTTGGTAGTGCCCATCTGAAAGGTGGCTTGTCGAACCTCCTCAATAGTAAGCAAAGCTGTCAATTGAGCATTCATCTCAGGAGTGACTACTGGTTGGCATTGATCAAGTAAAGGTCCATAGTCCCTATAACCTTCAGTAGTATATAACTACGAAAATAAGGTGAATGTCATATCTTAAAGAGTTAGTAGATCACGTACCCATTGTTGATTGTCATTTTGCATCATAGTAATTCGATTTCGTTGTCGTCGCTGAATTGTTGATGCATAGAAAAATCATGTATTCTTATCACCCCATTTTAGCCATTGAAACTTGGAGCGTAAGGCCTAATATTGTTCTTCCTGTTGCCAAGTCTTGCAGATTTCTTCTTTCAACCTTGATGCATGTACTTTGTCATAAATGGAATGCTGCTGGTTCATTAGATCCTGCAATTGTTGTTGTAAGGTCAACACTTTCCGATGACCATTGGTAAACTTTTTTCGGCTCCAGATGAGCAAGGCTGCTGTGACTTTCTTCACTCTAGTGATGAAATTAGAATTCGGTAAGCACACTGAAGTCCATGCCTTAGAAATAATCTCTCTGCATTCCGCATCCTCATTCCAATAAGCCTAAAAAATAAAAGGCCTCCTTCTTTTTAGAAAAGTTGGTGAAGTCTGAATCAGGAGAGGACTGTGATCAGATCCCACAGCTGGGAATGCATAAACTTCAACCGCAGGAAATAGTAGCCTCGATTCCATTGAACAGACCACCCGATCTAATTTTTTTTTCACTAGCTTCTCCCCTTCCCTATTGTTCATCCATGTAAATTTACAACCCTTGCTTTCTAATTCAATAAAAGCACAGTCATTTAAAAGAGCTCTAAAAGACTACATTCTATACAAGTTAGCAGGTCACTTTCCTATCTTTTCCCAGGGATAAAGTACCTCATTAAAGTCTCCAGCACAAAGCCAAGGAAATCTATTGTGGGAATGGATATCTCGAAGCTCATCCCATACCAATTGACGCTGCTGATAGTTCATAGGAGCATGTAGAAAAGTGATACGTATAGTCCTGCCTTCCTAACCAAACTTACAACTCATGTCGAAAAAGTGTTGTGTGGAACAAATCACCTGTAAAAAAACCTGATCATTCCATAACACAACTAAACCTCCAGCCACACCAACCGGATTAATCACATATGAACTTTTAAATTTGAGATTTCGCTGAACATGTTGAAGCCTTCCTTCAGTGTTCTTGGTTTCCATTAGGAATACAATATCAGGCTTTTCTTTGGCCGTCATGGCCTTGAGAGCTTGAACTATCAGGGGATTGCCCAAACCCTGACAATTCTAGCATATCATCTTCAATTGTCAACTGGTGGCAGTTTTGGGCCAGCCACCAAAGCCCAAACATCAGCTTCGTCTACTAGAAAAATAAGAGTTTCCATAAGATTTAAATCAGTAGGTTCCGCGATGATTATACTCCTTGTGTCATACGGGTTATATCTGCGCTGTTTCTTGGATGAACCCATAGTAGGTTTCGACCTGGTTATTGTCAACTTCTTTGGTACATTTATTTCCATAGGTTCATACTGAACTCCTTTCAACTTTGTGTCTACAGAGATAAGTGCTGTATGGTGCGTAGCTGAGGGTGGTTGGAGTAGCTGATTAGGTGCTTCTGTTGGTGCTCTAAAACCATTAATAGCACTGGAATTATTTATTGCTAGAAGCGTAGATGGTGGGGGCAATAAGGGGACAGTCGGTAGCTGTGCAGGCGGAGTTTCAGGTACAACTTCGACTTGCTCTGACTTGTCTTGTGGGTTATAAAAGATATTCCAATATGGACTATTATTGGCCTTGACTTCCGCTCGGAGCCACGGCCCATATGCCATCTTCTCTCTACCCTCATGCTTGGCCTCATATGGAATGTCTTTGCAGTACATCGCATAGTGCCCAAGTTTGCCACAGGAAAAGCAAAAATGAGAAAGTCGTTCATAGCGGAAATCAAGCCAAAAAGGTTTGCCATTTATTCTAATCAACTTCCCTATTATAAGAGGTTCATGCAAGTTGACGTCAACTCGTACTCGACCTGCTTTTGACAATACTCCTTCCTTTGAGTCAACCTTCACGTCGATTACCTTATCTCTATGCTGTACTGCCTTCATAATCATTCGCTCAGAACACCATTCTAACGGTAGCCCAAACACCTGTATCCAAAAGGTGCAAGTAGAAAAGTCGTAACAGTGTAACGGTGTGTTTGGAGTCCAGGGTTTGAATATAATTAAATGGCCCGAAAATAGCCAAGGGCCCCCTTCAAGAATTCGTTGTTTGTCTGCTCAGGATTGGAATTTTGCGACATAGATACCTGCCTCACGCTGTGATATATCCACTAAGTCAATCCGCCAGGCTTTTTTCAGTGTGGTTTGGAAGGCTAGAAAGTTGATGGATGGATCGGAAAGGATTTTGCCAATAAGGGTTAACCGGCATTCCTATAATGTTTCAGGTGAAGAGTCTTCATCCCAATCTTCGATTTTCTATTCTGTGGTGAGGCGACCCAAGCTAGTACAAAGAGCAGCCAGACGCGAGGAATCGGCTTGTTCGTCCGAAGCCATCCAAGATAAAGTCAAGACAGAAAGCCGAATTACCCAACTTCAGAAAACTAACAAGCAACAGGAGGCAGAGATGATGAAATACTATAATCATGAACTCTCGACTAACAACAATTCCACGTCTTCATTGAATACAGAAGGCAAGCGAAGACATGCAGAACTAACCAGGGAGAATCGGTGAAGAATTGAGTGTTCCCGCCTGACATCGGAGGCCGATGGAGTGAAAGCCACCCAAGTTCAAGCCGAAGGTGTAAGAAACGTTGGATGAAACAGGGAAATCAGTGAAGAGATAAAGGATTCCGCCTGATATCGGAAGTCGAAGAAAGGAAAGCCATCAAAATGCAAGCGGACAAAGAAGAAACGGTGGAAGAGATTGGGAATGAAACTGGGATTTAGGGTTTAGAAAACTACCAAACGGTAGAGAGAACTCTACATGGCGAGAGGTTTGGGACTTGCATTCAAGATGAAACCTAAATAGTGTGTTAGGATACAATCACGGATGCAATAGCACTAGACAATTTGTGTCCATTTTTAGAAGGACATAGCATTCATCCTAAACTATTGCAGACTGAAATGTACGCATTGTCGAACTCGGACAAACTTATAAAGCAAACAATAAATGAAAATTTGTATAAACTCAAGACGAACTTACAGATAAAACTATAAAGATGGTGGTATCTTACGTTCATTCAGGTTCATAAATGTTGCAAATTGGCTCGAGTCCACGTATGAAGTATCTCGTGGCATGCTGTATCATCACGTTTATGCATTCTTTTAAGGCCATCCCCAAGAGCTCAAATTTTTGTAGAGCCAGTAATTATCATGTGTGTGAGAGGAGGGGAAAAGGAGATTTTCGCACAGAATGGGGATTAATTGGGATGCTTGAGAAGTCGCTAACAACTGATTGGTTTATAATAGACGATGCGTGAATAAATCTGGAGCTCCTCCATAGCGTGGAACGACCAAATTGTGTCTCTATCAACCCTGGCTTGGCCCAAACAGGATGTTCTGAGAATATTATGCATACTCACAACACCTCAATTGGTTCACGTTATAGACAGAATTTGGTAGGCCTTCTCCTAAGATAATAAGCCTGGCAATAGTTTGAATTATACATTAGATACTATTACTTGCTTTCAAGTTGTGGACTGAATAACCATTTCTTATACGTATAGAGTTATGCTCAAATGATATAATTCATCCGTGGTCTTTTACATATATTCTACATTGAACTTGAGCCAAGCGAGGGTTGAGATGATGTGCACCTTACGGAATCTTATGAAAGACCTTTCCTACCATCTTACAAAATTTTAAATAAGATTTTCACCTCTTATGGCTCTTCACAGCCTTCAGGAAAATAATTATGTATTTTTTGATAGAATATTTGCTTTGAAACATATGCAAATATAATTACATTCATTTGCAACAAAATTTAAGTTTCATTCGCTAATTACTCAATCTATACATGGCCTTGCACTCGGTGGAGATTGTATCGACATGTTTCTCCACGCCCCCTGTCACAAAAAAATGAGGAAAAAAAATTCAATTCTCTAATTTGCAGGAATTTTTGCCCGCCCCCATGTGTTACGGAAGAGAGAAACTCGTTAGTTAGGATTTGGAACAGCAATTCTCCTCCTTCCTCTTCCCCCCTTTTTCGGAGAAAAAAACACCATTCGATTACTCAAACCAACGCAGAGTCTCTCTCTTCTGTGATCACGAAACGGGATCGACCGTTATCCTCGCGAATCTCTACCGTTGGGAAAGCTTCTTCGTGCAGATTAAACGCCCCGCAATGACTGAAGCGTGATGTGAAGAAGCTGAGTTCAAAATAAGTATTTCCCCCCGGGGGTGGTCACGAGTTGGGCACTGAAAAGTTTTGATTTTGAAACTCGTAATTTGCGTTTTAGATAATCTGAACTTTTTATGGTTCAATGTTATTGCTGCTCTGCTGCAAATTGAAGCTTTTAGTGCTTGATGTGATTGCTGATTAAGCGTCGGCTCAAGAAGTTGTGGAAGTTGCTAGCATTTCCTTGGTGTAATTAGCTTTGCAGGTTTCCATGCGACTCTCCAAGGGCAGGATATGCCATTTCTTAATCGTCTCTTTATGCGTTTGCTATATTTGGATTTACTTTCTAGGTTTTGTATTTGTGTCCTGTCATTTCATGTACATGTTAACGAGTCCTCTCCCACGTTGCTGGACCTAACTCAACAGATTATAGTCCAATAATCTAAAAGGCGGTACATGAGGGGAAGGCTTAGGTTGTTTTCTCCTATCACCTTGTGCTACCTTTTCGAACCTTTACTGGATTTCTTTACCATGATATATGCTGATAAAGTGATAGCAGTTTTCTTGTGCCATTTTTAATGGAATACTGTGTGGAACTTATATAGCATGGACTACCTAAAGAGTAATCTTTATCTCGAATGCCTAAGGATTTTTTGGGTTCCTGGATTCTAACACCAGTAATCATAGCTGCTCACACTGGCTGTCGTTGGTTTAGTTGTGTTACAACTTACTAAGGTCCAAGAGGTCTTTCTTCAATTCCTATTTGCCCATCCCACCTTACCTGTCAAAAATAATAGTGGATTGCTGAGTTTGATCATTTGGACATGAGAAGAAGATCATTGATTGTGGTTCTCTCATATCCTGAACTGTATGGCCTGGTTGTTAATGTCAAGTTACCATTTCTTTTTCAAAATGAAAATTGTGAGCAGTTCCATGTTACATGCCCCTTATTTGAATTTTTCTCAATTTGCAGAAGTTTTTACACTCTATTGTCAATGGAAGAATCAGAGAAAGAATTGATAAAAGAGGCATCAGTGGAGGTTTCTCAAGAGTTCAAGACCCTCATTGACACAGATGATGTTGATTCCCTTAAGCAAATACAGCACCTCATGTACACTCTCTCTCTCTCTCTCTCTCTCTCTCTCTCTCTCTCTCTCTCTCTCAGTGGGATGTTGTAGTTTCTTTCTTGGAGCTGGCATACTGCATTTTATAAATATTGAGAATTTGAACTGTAAAAGTGGAGTGGTGTATGTTGAATTCTGTGTCTCCGTGAGATCTTGTAGTTTCTTTCTTGGAGCTGGCATACTATATTTTATATCTATTCAGAATTTGAATTATAAAAGTGGAGCGGTGTTTGTTGAATTCTGGAACTTAAGTGATGCCTAGCGGAATGTTGCATTAGGAATTAGGAAATATACCACACAAGTAGGTCTGCCAAGGAGTTAGTATAGGTCAATGTGAACAAAAAACAAATAAACATGAGAAATGCACAGAACAGGTCCAACTTCTGGATTTTCCTAAAAAATAATTTCGTTTTTAGTGAAGGAAAAGCTTCACTTTTGTTGGAAACTTTTAGTCAGTGAAAGAGGTATGTCTGTACTGGTGTTCTTCACTATGATCTATCTATATAGGTGAATCCTTTCACTTGGTAAATATCCTGCATTCTCCCTTACATCTGTCTCATCATATTCTCATCTATGAATAAGAAAGCTACCTCAGGTTCATTCAAGTTGCCATTTTCTTTATTCCTAGTCATCAATGCATAGAGACAAAGGAGAATAAGTCAAATCAAGTGAAACTTTACACATTTGATGGGTTTTTTTTCCCCTATGATTATTTACGTCGACTGTTTACACAGTAGTAGCAAATTGATGATAGTTACAGAAGTGCATCAACAACTATTACATTTGTCAAAATAATCTTACATATTTTCCTCTCAATATATAAAAAATACTTTTGCTTCTCCTTTGGGAAAGCTTCTGATTTGATTTGAATGTTTAGCTTCTATGATAAACATGTACTTTCCACCCTCAGGCAAACAAGGATGATAACATAAGATTGTTGTGGAAAAATAAGTATTCATAGGAAACTAGGATGATAATTCATCATAGGATGGTTGTGGAAAATTAAGTTAACGAACTATCTAATTCATAGGAAATGCTCAAATCCTTAAAGTGGATGTTCAAAGTTAGATGATTGGTTCATTTGAGTTTCAGTATTTATGATATAACACAGTATTATGGGTCATTTTTGTGAACTAAGGTTCATACATGCGATTCTTTATGTTGGGTCAACCATGAAAAACATGCGCTTTTAACTATCATCCGAATGCCTGATAGAATGACCATTTAACTTTAGATATGTCTTTAGGTAGGCTAATTCTCATTTAGCAAGGCCAGAAGATTTTGTAAAATGAATTGAGTAATAAAAAATAGAGTCGAGCTAGAGTGGAAAGGGAGAAGCAGATGAAGTGATAAGAGAACTAGACATTCTCTTCTTGGGGTTCCAGTTCAGTGTAAAGAATGCTAAACCTGTTGGAAGTGGACTCACACTTGTTGTATTTGTTCATCTCACTTGATTATGAATTGGAGCCTGGCAATTCTGCACTATGTAGGATCATGTTTTGGTTATGGTGATTTCTATCATGTAAGGCTTTTTGCTGCTTGGGTTCTAAATCTTTAGACTACTATAGAGGATCTGATCTTCTGGGTGGACATCTCAGATAAATTGGAAATAAGTGGCTTCAAATGTTGAATGACTCTGTAAGACCAGAAAATTATCTTAATGGAGACATTCACATATATACATTGATACATATAGGCTACCTGTAATATAGGTAGTATCATAAGTACATCAGTACGTGTATACTTTCAAAATACATTACATACCTAGATACATACTATATATTTGTTCCATGAAATGATCCTGGCCAGTTACTTGGCCAGTTATGGGAGATTTCTGTGCTTACCTGTTTTTCTAACCATTGATAGTTAAAAGAATGAGGGCTGTCTATGTTTTGCATAATTAATTTAGATTAATCATATCTGTGTGGATGTGCTACATAAGTACATATGCTACTACTGTTTTCCTCACTGTGGATGATTTGCGACATGCTTGTCCCCTTTTAATCTTTGAATGGGTTACTTGTTCCTTTAGATGGATTGCTTATGTTGGTAAAATTCTTCTGTGTGATGACATGCAGTGTAGTTCTTACCATTTCATCTTTCGACTGTCTGGTTGCTCTAGATGGATTGCTGATTGTAATATTATCTTCTTTTGATGGTCGTTTCCTGTTTTGTGGTTCAAATTCAGTCTGGGAAGGCTACAGGACAGCAATGCGGTGCTCTCACATTTTAATGAATATTCTGAGAATTGCCTTAATGAGGTTTCAGGTGATTTCTCCACAAATACCCATCTCTTGAGGTCCATGAAGTCAGACCTTGACTACATCTTTCAGAAACTAAGGTACATTATTATTATATTTGGTTGCATGCTTATTGTTGTGACATGCTGGCTAATAATTGGTTGTCTGGACTTTTTAAGCTTTAAGTTATGATATGCTTCATTTTAAAATTTCTTGGACAATGAATTGATAATTTGTTGTCTGAGAGTATCTTCACTTCTCAGGGACGTTTCAATTGTGTGTGAACAACTATTCCTTTTGTAGTTAATTGAGGGTATAATACTGAAAGGTCTCCAACAAAAAGAAAAAAAAGGCACCATAAGGTGATTAGTCATTTGGTTCACAGCTGATATACATGCTTGACAAATCATTGGGAACACATGCCTGCTGCACTTCATCCGGTTCTTTGCTTTGTTGTATCCGTCATTTTATCCAGGCCATGTGATCTAAATGTTTGCTAATGTTCATATTGGGAGTCAATTTCTTGTGCCTAGTTATGTCTGCTCCTGATGTTTCCACTTTCTTTTAATAACTTGTAGCCCATTTATTAATGAAGATGTTACTTCACAATCACTCAAACACATTTAATAACCTCACATGACAAAACAAGCATGTTTACCATAAAGAGCCTATAAACTGGTCTTCCTCATTGTGATTGCTATAGTATCTGTGTTATATTTGCTCACTTGTTTGACTTTGCTGTCAACAAATTCTGTAAAGAATGCAGATTTCATCAGCCTATTTTGGGATATCTTCTAGAAATTGCTAGTCATGTTCTTTAAATGAATTGCTAGGTTATGATCAAGGTACTCACTCTGGTCTAACTTCCTATTGACACTAAAGAATAGAGCTTAGATTTTCTACTTAGTGTCATTTAAGTTGATCAACAAAACATACATGCTCGGATGGGAAGAACTGACCATGCCTAGGCGTTCTGTGTGTTCTGCCTTCCCAATTTTCAAGGAAACGCCAGTTCACATGTCTGTCTGTGCTTCTACAGTGAAGGGAGGCAATGGTAGAGTTGATGATTAAAATTAAGGCTTTGTTTTTACCAGGTAATGATAGGGTTTCATCTGTTCCTGGATCGAATATCTGCTGATAACTTGGGAATTTGATGAAAGTGTGTTGTCTGTGCTTAAGGTTTTAAAGAAGGGATTGATGACCTAAAAAGCATCTGCAAGCTGAGATAAGTTGTTTATAGTACAATACTAAATTAAAAAGTTTTGAAAGAAAAAACTTAAAATTGAAAAGGAAAATAAAGTACATGTTATGTGATAGTCTGATATGCAGATGCCACTATATTGGTATCTAAGTCATACTCCACTTTTATTAAGTTCCTGGATCTTTTTAGCTGTCATTCTTCTCTCTTAGGTGATGTTGATTGAAGGTAGTGGAGTGGAATGGAATGGAATCACGGTCATTGAAATGGGGATCTTTCAAGTAGGATTCTTATTGTAAAATCCATGTTTACCTTGCATAATAATAGGACACGACTTCTTTGTTTGATTTTCAAAAATTTCATAAGGAGCACAAGTTCGCAGTTCTCATAATTAATACTGAAAATAAGAGAACTTGCAAGATTTCACAATGAGGAGTATGAACATATAAGGGGCAACCAAAATTTTAATGTTATCCTTGATTGTATTTTTTTAGTGGTAACTAATGAAATAGATAAGCTAGATAAACAGTCATATATTGACCTTCATCCAAAGTGTGCAGCAATCCACAACGACTACTTGCCCCTTTATAATTGAATTCCTACTGTATATTGCACATGGATTTGGTTGGAGTTTGTCAACTTCTTTCTGCAATGAAAAAGATGAAACCTGTTGTATTTTGGTATGAGAGAGGAGATTTCTATATTGGAATTACATAATATCTTCAGGAGGGCAATCTGATCTCAAATTTTTGTAGGAATCCCATTTATAATCTTAGTTGCTTAGCACATTTTTGACTTGTGATTGATTATTGTGTGCTTCATATACCTAGAATCCTCTCAGATAGTTTCAGTAATGTTTCTTCCCCGATTCTATGGAATGGTTGCCTCCGATGAGCTCTTGAGGTTAAATTAAAGATTGTTTTTCTGCATGTCAATGAACTGATCTAATTTTCTTTTCTTTTTGTAACGCCAGGAGTATGAAGGCCAAGCTTTTGGCCACATATCCTGATGCATTTTCTGACGACTCTAAAGGAGAAATAGTTTATCATAGGCCAGACCTTGAGCTGTCGCAGTAATTACGATAATTTCTTGAAACAAGTTTGTGTTTGTCTATTGGAGAAGAAGAGCAGAAGAAGAGCTTATTGATGCTCCAATTGTCTTCAAGTTGATGTCTCCATTTCCTTTCTTTCTTTTATCGGTTGCTCTTCTGCAGGTGAATTAATATGGCAAGTTCTGCATGGGAGCATCCTGTTTGTTTGTGGTCTATTCACGAAAACTGCTAATTCAGAGATAAAGTGCCATTGCAGTTGCTTCATCAGTGCATATGAAATGGTTACCCAGCAGCTTCGTGGTTAGGAAATCTGCTTTATGTTTGAACTGTTCATTCCATGTTGGGCATGTGAGAGAGCTGACAGCTGATTGAGCGATGCAACAGTAAAACTCATGTATCTGAGGGAAATGAAGTATACTAGAAGTCTGATGATCGCTTTTTTAGGGGCGTGTGAAATGGCGTGACTCATGTCATATTCTGTCATGACCAGTTGTTGAGGGTCGCTATTTCGGGCGATGGACATGGTGCAGAGTCAGGTCGAGTCGTATATGGATTTTACTTATGGGTTGCACCAGATTTGAAGGCTATTTGACAGGATCCATGATGTACCCAGAGAAGCATCTCTAGTCCGGTAAGGCATCATAGGCTGTCGATACCAAATGTTAGTTCCAAAATGAGCTGAATGTCACCGGTGGGGCTGGGAGGAAAAGACTTTCAAACCGTCTGAGCTTAAATGAAAAGGTCATACACATTGTAATAGCGCACGGCTGCGGCGCATACTTCCATGTGTTTCCTCAAGTCAGCAAATTAAATTTGCACATTCTCATGAGGTCTCAAGAGCATGGATCAATGGGTTTCAATAACGGTCATTATATTCTAATACAATTGTCTATAAAATTCCCCTGAAAAGTTGATGTATATGGTTATTTCTATTTGTAGTGAGAGATTTTTGAACTCGAACTTTGTTATATCAATGCTCAAAGAGATTAAATTTTAGCATATTGCATGGTTGAAATCTAAATTTCCTCAGTCAACCACAAATTGCATGACATGACAACGACGACCCAAGAAATGTGTCAAAATCGAAGTTTGATTCCTCCCTTTGGAATATTCAATCCAATTTACATAACTCCCCGGTCAAAAAAAGAAAAAATCAACTCCACTGTTTAATCTACTTTTCGTCCTCTTTCTTGGAGAAGAGTTAAGAATAATCAACTGGCAAACGCCAGACGGAAAAAAAAAATGGCAGAAACAATGAGCTGAAATTTTTTCCAACCAGACGGCGTCCTATAAAACCTCCTATGTTTTTACGATATATGATAAACCCAAATTAACTTGAGTCTGAGAATTGAAAAAGAGAAGATGGAGGCGTTGAAGCTGAATGGGGAAGAGCAGATGCAGAGAGCGTTCGGTTATGCAGCAAGGGACTCTTCAGGAGTCCTTTCTCCTTTCTCTTTCACCAGAAGGTTTGCATCTACTTTCAATTTTTGATAATCCAGGACACGAACCTGAAGACCTGGCTATTGCTAACGCATGTTCTGCGTCGCAGGGCCAACGGAGATCATGACATTACCGTGAAGATCCTATACTGCGGAATTTGCCATTCCGATCTTCACATCATTAAGAATGAACACGGGATTTCGAGCTACCCTATCGTACCCGGGTACGTCTAGGCTTCCTCCGCTTGTTCTGAATATTACTTGAGGTAATTTGGGAGCTTGTTATACTCACATAATAACTTGCTCTATAATTACCAACAGTAGATATTGCAAAGGAAATATGCCGCTTTAGAATTAAGGAAGTTAAAGAGGCAATAATCTTCCCCTTAATTAACCAAAGTCAATTTCTGGGTTTTTGACTTTTTTTTTTGAGTCCTCAAAAAATCTCAAACTAATATGCTCGTGATAAATTTACTGTCCGTTAATTTCTGTTTAATTTTACCGTCAAATTATTGAGTTGGATAACACATGCCAATTGATCAATATACCGGTTTAAGGTTTTACCTTTCATTTGTCACAAGTGTTCCGATTTATGGTTTTTCACGGTATTAACATAATTTAATGGAAATTAATGGAGGATAAATTTATCAATTTGGGATTTTTGGTAAAGAAAATATTAATTTGGATTAAATTAGTTATGATAGGTAAATTTATCATAAATATATTATATTGAGATTTTTTTGTGGTATTAATTTTTTTTTTTTTTACGGGTTTATTATAGCCATGAAATTGTAGGAGTGGTGACTCAAGCTGGGGGCAAAGTGAACAAATTCAAAGTTGGAGACAAAGTAGGCGTTGGTTGCCTAATTGGTTCATGTGGAGAATGTGACAACTGCCATGGAGGGTTGGAGAACTACTGCCCCAAGCCGGTCTACACGTACACGATCTTCGAATCCGAGGGTAACACCAAACGCTACGGCGGTTACTCCGACATCCTCGTTGTCGATGAGCACTTCGCGGTCCAGATCCCCGATGCCATTTCGCTCGCCGGCTGCGCTCCCCTACTCTGCGCCGGGATCACGGTTTACAGCCCCATCAGGCATTTCGGTTTGGACCGGCCCGGGAAGCGTATTGGCGTCGTCGGCCTGGGAGGGCTGGGGCACCTGGCGGTGAAGTTCGGCAAGGCGTTCGGCGCCGAGGTCACCGTCATAAGTACTTCGGAGAGCAAGAGGCAGGAAGCGATTGAGGAATTGAAGGCTGACTCGTTCATCCTAAGCCAGGATATGAAGCAAATGCAGGTATGGGAAAATTAAAAAAAAAACACACAGTGAAGCAATGAATTATTATTACAAATCATATGTTGACCATATAAAAAAAAGTTTGTCTATACAGTTTGACCATAACAGATAAATACATTGAAATTTTCTCCCTATAAAATGAACTTTGATCAATCTAAACTTAAACAAGCCAAGAGAACTTCTGCTGATTACTTCATGTATACATATTTTCTTTTTTATTTGTGTTTTTATTTGATTTGATTTGAGAAATTATAGGCTGCGATCGGCACAATGGATGGGATCATCGACACGGTCTCGGCGACGCATCCATTGAAGCCGTTGTTGGATCTACTGAGAACGGATGGAAAGCTCATCATGTTGAGCG
Organism: Eucalyptus caleyi; assembly: GCA_014182885.2. Classification (NCBI taxonomy): domain Eukaryota; kingdom Viridiplantae; phylum Streptophyta; class Magnoliopsida; order Myrtales; family Myrtaceae; genus Eucalyptus; species Eucalyptus caleyi. The sequence continues at coordinate 30,354,546 of CM024470.2, forward strand.
CACCTGATCTGGAGACGCCCGCTCAAGTGCCGCTCTTTCCATTATTTGGTAACTTTGGAAATATTCAGATCTCTTCTTCAAAGTTGCTTCTGCTTCACAAGTGAATTAATTGGTCTCTGATTTTATTCTATTTTAGTTGTTTGAACTACTTTGGTCCATCTTATGTAAATAAGGTCCCAATGCTTCAACCCATTTTTCCCGAATAATCGGAAATTCGAAAATGCAGGACGGAAATCTTTGGTGGGAAGTATGTGCGGTGGAATCAAGGAGACGCAGGAGATGATGGATTTCGCAGCAGAGCACGGCATAACGTCGAACGTGGAGGTTGTCGCGATGGATTACGTGAATGAAGCCATGAACCGACTCGCCAGAGGAGATGTCCGATATCGATTCGTCATCGACATAGCCAATACGCTCACCAATCTCTGATTCTGTGTCCACGTTGCCTCTATGTTATTATTTGGTATGTTTTATTAGATAGAGTGACAAATTATTTTGATACATTATTGGGTTATGCGATCCTTCTGAATTAGTAATTTACAAGGTGAATCCACGTGAACCCACATATGTAACTTAAATGGTTCGCACTCGAGACATGGGTCCAACTGCAGATGAGGAGTCTCAGTTTATCCCTAAGATTAATTAATTTCAATCAGTCGAAAAAGAAATGTCTTGCTAATGTACAATTTATCACTAGAAATCGGACTTATATTCGGTCATTAAGTGTTTGAATCAAAGAGATAAATTCTATTTTTGGTCCTCTAGCATAAGGCCATTTTCAGGTGAAAAATCTCAATTTTCAATTATCTAATCGGAGTTATTATATCGTATGTAATTTATCATTGGCGATCGAATCTGAATCACATTGTCAGGGCATCATATATTGGCTCCGGCCAGCAACTCCGGCCGGAGCTAATTTAGTTACCTAAAATTTAGAAGAACACATATATTGTCCAGGTTTCCACTATATGAACGAGTCTTTACGTTATCGGAAAAAAAGGAATAGATTTACATGCATTTGCAAAAATAAAATAAAATAGCTACAAGGTGGTCATACGAGATTCAACCATATCGCAATTGTTCTACGATGCACCGAGCCCCCACCTGACCTCGAACAAATCGTCTTGTCTGCTGAAACCATGATGATCAACTATAGTGCCATCGATTCTCCCAAATACATGAAAATAGGTCTGCATAAGACGACTAGCCAAATTAATGATCGGAATAATCATTGGACAAAATTACATGAAAATCAAGAAAATAACCGCAATTTTGCTGCATTATAGCGATCCATCGCCGCCTTGAACTTTCGACTACTTCATAAGACCTAGATAGAGATTAGTCTTTAATAATTTTCATCCATAAAGATTTCAATAATCCATTCTAACAAGTTTTCGGTATATTTGCGAAACGATATATTACCTTGTCATTTGCCCCAACAATTTTCTCTCGTGCTTCCACAAATAATTAACCGATGACTCTGTCTTCCTTCAAAGACCTTCCTCTCTCCTCCACTACATATGTGACTAAACAAATTAATCCCTTTACACAAGGCTCGTGATATTTCCACACCTCTAATAACTTTTTCCGCAACTATTACACAAGTACATCACGTACTAAGTCATAAAATTGTCGCGGAAGAAGTTATTATTGTCATGAAAGAACATTTTCTAGTTCTTAAATTGTGGAAGAAATTATTATTATTGTGAAAATACCATACCCATTTAAGTAATAGAATCAATTTTGTCTTGGCTAACATGAAGTCCCTCTAAGCACTTTCTAAGCAATGTGAACACCCATTATTTCATCCATTAGCACTTCTACAATCATCATCCCACTTATGAACCACCTTATAATTCCCACAATAACGTAAATATTTAATCCACATATCATAGTTTTAAGACTTAAAAGTGAACTTGCGTTGGTGCTTTAAACTGAATATTTCTAACAGGGACAAGTAGAAAATTGCTGAGGAAAGAAAAAACAGAAAAATATATATAGAGAGGAAGAAGAAATCAAAGGAACTTTTACCGACTGTAAGGGGAGGAGATAACTATTTTCTTTCTAAAATATGAATTCTGGCCTTCCCACGTGTCCAGAAGAGGGGGATAAAACAACTTTTCCTGAAGATGATTTGGCACAACCAATAGCCACAGCTTCTTTAATTTTGATAAATCAGGCAACTCTTTCAAAAAACCACATCCCAAAAAAACCAATGAATTTAATGATTCTAATTTCTCCAGACCTCGAGTCTCCATTAGCCCAGGGCAACCATTCATACTCAACACTCGGATCCCCTCTAATCTCGATACCAAAAGTCTCTCAAGCATTGTAGTATCCCTTAAATACAAACTACGGAGTTTCTTCAGTTGCTGTCCAAGCACATCATCAAATTCGACTTCCCTCAACTGGTAATTAAGAAGGCACAAATGGGACAGATTTGTCAAATTGGAAAAGAGTGACCTTCCCATGGGTGACTTCACATCACATAGAGTCAATTCTATAAGATTGGATGGGAGCCCGACTAGAGATCGCGAGTCAACACAAGTTATCTCAAGAATCTGAAGCCGTGAAAGAGTAGCCAAATTAATTGAAGGAAATGTGTCATCTCCAATGACAAGTGTCAATCTCTCCAAATAAGATAATCCTTCGATCCACTCTATCTTTGGAACTCCCTGTCTAAATTCGGACAACCTAGGAGTGTCGCCCGTATATGAAGATCAACTAAGTTAGTCAGGTATGAAAGGTCAAGAGCTGTCCACAATAAATGAGATGAGATTTTTAACTCCTTCAAACTCACAGGGAGCTCTGGCAACTGTTCAAGTTCATCACATTGATCCAAAAGAAGTTGTTGGAGATGAGAAAGCTTATTCATAGTTGCGGGCAACCTCCGAATCTTGCTCTTTGTCAGCCCTAGCTTCGTTAAAAAGGATAGACCCCCAATTTCAGTTGGAATTTCTCCCTCCATATTTTCACAAAAGCTAGCATACAGAGCTGTAAGATTCTCTAGCATCCCTATGGCTTTTGGTAGCTCTCTAATTGCACAATTGTTTAGGCTTAAAATCTCCAACCGTTTGAGATTTCTAATAGAAGCAGGTAATTTTTTGATTTTCGTCATGCTTAAATCTAGTTCAAGCAGAGACACTAATTTTCCCATTGTTCTTGGTAGCTTCTTTATCGAAGTTCCAATAAGACTTATCCACCTCAACATTTTAAGATCTCCGATGGAGTTTGGAAGTGTTTTAAGAAAAGAACAATAATCTAAAGACAAATACTCTAGACGCGTCATTTGTCCAATGGAATGATGAAGTTCTTGAAGGTGCATCCCTCTCATTCCCAGCTTTGACATTGATTTTAGACTACCTAATACAAAAGGCACCGGAAAAAGTTCGCAACCATCCCTCTTCGGGGATTCACAAGAGATGATTTCGAAGTGCTGTAGGTGCTCTAGTTTAGAGAGAGAGCCATCAATCACTAGCAAGTTTGTACTCTGTTTAATAACCAATCTCTTCAAATTCAAACATTTCGAGAAGTCAGGAGTCCTTTTTAAGCCTGGGTAAGAATTGATTTCTATAACTTTCAAGTCCTTGCTCATCTGAAAAAACAAACCAAGAATCAACCAAGTCAATAATAGCAAATTGGTAAGTTTGGTTAGTGAGACAAACACAAGAAAAAGGGCAGAAGGACACTAAAAGTGTCAAAAATTGTGAACGGCACTCACTATAGTGTCAAAAGTTTTTTTGGATCATTTTAGTGCCACTTTTTTTCTTAAATGATCACTTAAGTGCAAATCTCGATCTTGGTTGTTGGAAATCCGACGTAGCTATTTTTAGTAATTTCTCAATCCTAAGTGGTTTGCTGGCATATTTAGTCAACATATAATCCTTAACGACGTTGTTTAAAAGTTGTGAATAGTGATCATTTAAATATCAAATTTTGTTTAAAGTGATTGCTTCAGTGCTAGTCATTGTTAATCAACAATTACTTTAGTGTCAAGTACACCACGTGAAAATGCCACGTGGGTTGGAGTTTTTAAAAAATTTGCCAAGTCATATTATAATTTTAATTATAAATGCTACATAATTAATTTGGTCAGAATTTCTCACTTAAGTAGTCATTTTTCCTCCGATTTAGCACTTAAATGAGCCGGTGAAAACTTTTGATACTAAAGTGATTGCTATACATAACATTTGACACTTCTAGTGTTCTTCTACCCAAGAAAAAGTAAATTGGACAGTATGATGTTTGTACCAGGCATGACCTCCATCCGGCCCAATCTTCAGTAATGTTAATTCCCGAAAGCTTGAGCATGACTAATTTCTCAAGACACAAATTCATCACGTTTAGTTTTGAAGGGCAATTACTCCAAGAGAGCCATGTTAACTTGGAGAGAAGATTCTTAAAGTCCCCTACCAAGTTCCCACCCTCTAATTCCAGATATCTTAGATTGGGCAACTTTGAAAATTCTTCACTTGTGAAACTGTGCTCTTTGTATAGTCTTGTTAATCTGAGTGCCACAACTTTGTCCGTCCCCTAGTAATAGGAAAAGCATATGTGAACATTTGAAATGGATGACAAACATTGTGTTGCACAAGTCTAAGGAGCTTCATTATATTCATTAATGAAATATGCATTACTGTTTTGTTCATATAGATTTAAATTGACCATAACAAATAGTTAATCAAGTTAATCTGACTAGCTCATACAATTTGATAGAGTTCTCTACATTGTGTAAAGCATAGTAATATTTCTATTCCATCAATTTAAGCCAATTCCTATCGCAAAATGATAACAAAAAACTTTATTATCGCTAAGCAAAACCATTTGATAGAAAATGTTGCCTCCACATTCAAACAACACAAAAACTCTGCAATGGTTTTGCAAGTTAGAAAAAAGTTGCCAGACCAAATTAAAAGAAGTCTCTTGAGTTTATGGCCCCATTCTAACTCTATGCACCGAAATCTGCTTGGTCTGGAGTGTGTGGAAGCTCAATTTACTCCAAAGCATCCCCTTTTAGGTTTCCTATGAGTTTTGTTACAGGATGAAGACAAGAGCTAGAAAGTCTTACTTGTTTTAGGACTTGTTGCTGATTCTACAGAATAAAAGAGCAATGTGAAAAAAAAGATCTGCTTTCATAATAGTAAACATATTCAACCAACCTCATAAAAGTCTCATATATTGTTTGAAAGCTCTATTGGACTCTACATAAAAGATTGCATACTACAATCAATTACAAAATCTATTACCAAAATTCAGGTAAGGAGTCTCATTGCGAGTAAAAGGAATAAAATCAGCCTTAAATAGCTTTGATAGCTTAGGAAGTTGCAATCTGGATCTATTCCTGTATAATTTGTTGAACAATAACCTTGTGTTTAAATGTATTTATGAAGTGTTTGCTACTTTCACGTTGTAACCTTTTAGATATGTGATATGTAACGGAATTACCATCATGAGTTCTTATAGAAACCTTTTTATTTTTCTCTTTTCCATAGTAAAAGTTAAAAAAAAAACATTCCGGTAAGAAACTAACTCCACAACCTTTGAAATATGCATGGTTGATTTTTTACCTAAAGAAAATAGTACGGTGACAATAGCTTACCTCTTTCATCCGAACCACATCAAAGGCAATCTTGGGCTCCCACAACCTACTACGATTCCCTGGAAAATTGACATCTTCGCGCCGAACAATTTCTCTTCCAAGATCTCTGAGTTGATTATGCATCCATAATGTATCATCTTTTGTTATCCTTAACAAAGACATACGACTAAGGACAAGTAGTTCTCTCTTTGGAAAATAGTTAGAAGCTTTCCACATATAACACGGGGGGAGTCTATCTTTTCTAATGAAGAAACATGCGATATCAAGAAAGATCTCTATCTGATGAGGCTCTAACATGTCATAACTGATTTTTAATTTATTGAGGACAACTTGGTTGGGCACCAACTCTAATTTTTGCAAAGTACCTTTCCAAAACTTTTTGCTCTCGCCATAAAGTGAGGAACCAATAATCTCAAGAGCTAAAGGAAGTCCACTTGTTTTGGTGGTAATTTGCCTTGAGATATCAACAAAATCATGTGGTGGTAAGTCCATCCCGAAGGCATGTTTACTAAAAAGCCGAAGAGCATGGAAAAAATCCATTTCTGTCATTTTATAGATTTGAAACTCTTGAGAATGTGCTTGGAAACTACTCTCTTTGTCCTTTTCTTTGATTGGCAAAAAGTTGATGTCCCTTGTTGTAATGATGATTCTGCTTCCTGGACCAAACCAATCACTCTTTCCAGCTAGCTTAGAGAGTTGATCCCTCTTATCCACGTCATCAAGAATAAGAAGAACTTTCTTATCACAAAATCTTTCTCTAATTGTGTTAATCCCTACATCAATAGAATTGTGGATCCCTAGAGATCCACCTTGGAGAATCTCGATAACAATTGTTTCGTAAGTCAACAATTCTTCCTTGTTGTGCAAATTCACGAATGTCTGAAAGGAAGCTACATCCTTGAAATTGACTAGACATTTTATTAAAAATAGCACTTGCAAGAGTTGTCTTACCGATACCGCCCATTCCATGGATGACCAAGTAGTGAACGTCATGAGAACCTTTGTTTAACATGTCCATGATAGCTTCAACATGATCATGGATCCCAACTAAATAATTGGGTAGATTTCTCATTCTTTTCATTAGCTTGGTCAAAACCTCATCAACGATAGTGTTGATGATTTCACCGTGCCTGCCATATTGACATAAGATTCTTAGGGTGAAACATATGGCAAATGAACTATTGAGTTGAGGAATATTATAGACACGAAACTAATCGGATTTTTAAATGGGCTTCTTTAGTAAAAGGAAATCTTGACTAATGAAAAATTAGATATATACTCTATTTGGATGAGTGATTCGATAACATAAGATAACAATTACCAGGAAAAAAAATGGATAAACCAATATGCTGTGTTTGGTGGAAGTAATTAATATAGAAAAAAATGGGAAAAAAGTTCTATTCTTTATTATAATCTCACTTTTCATTGCTAGGGCCAAAAATGGACAAAAGCATATTCCAAAGTCATACTCTTACCCTTTGTCCTTCATGCCCCATCCCTTGATTTTTGAGACCTTGGTCAAAGCTTCCTTCCATTGCCGAATCTGATTGCAGCTGAACTTCTTCTCATGCTTTTTCAGAGCATTGGAGTACAATTGAGTTTTGAGCTTTACATCGTCGGGATTTACGTCATAAAAAATGGGTAGGATCACTTTGTCATTCGCTTTGCTCGAGCACTTCAGCATGTGTGTGAGCTCGTGAAGACACCACTTACTGGATGCGTAGTTCCTAGAGAAGACAGGCAAATATATTTTGGAGGATTCAATGACACGCAGAAGTTCGCCTTCAATCTTTTTGCCCTTTCGGATATTTTCATCGTCTCTAAAAACTCGAATTCCAGCTTTGTCTAAGGAGTGATAAAGGCAATCGGTGAAGTTGAGGCGAGTATCGGGGCCTCTGAAACTCAAAAACACCTCGAATTCAGCCCCCGATGACGAATTGCCGTCATCGACAGTGGACATGGTCGCTGCGTCTGGTGAGTCCCTCTTTCTCTTCATTCTCCTTCAGCAGCTCAAAATCTTCACCGAGTTGGATCGCAACGAGACGTGCAGCCCTTTCGGGATCTGAGCTGGATTTCTCAACAGGACTCAGCAAAGCGCCAGAGGCAGGAGAATTGCAATGCTCTTTCGCTTTCTTTCTCGGATTTGTTTGCCTTTTTCTCTTTTTTTTTTTTTTTTTTTGCCCGGCACCGAAAGGATTAGGAACGGCGACGGCTTTAATAAGTCAACGGAATTCCTCCAAAGCGAATGGCAATAAATAAGGTTGCTTTACACTGTTCCTTCTTGTGCGCTAGGACCTCTTATCTAGAAGTAGTGGTTTGACATTCACAGATATTTTCGCGAGGAACGCTTGGCCAGAAAGACCCTCCGGTTGCAGAAAGATCTTCGAACGGGGGGAGGTTGGCTCACGATCCCTGCCGGGTCTCGTCCCCTTCCTCGGGCGGGGGCGTGCGTAAAGGAGAGAAAAGGAATGATGGGCTGGCCCTCTCTTTTATATAATTTCCGATGGGCCCAAAGGAAAGACGAAAGAATGGGCTGGAAGAGAAATGAAAGAGTGGGCTGAAAAGGAATAGAAAGAATGGGCCGTGCTACACCAACCCACTCGACTTTTCTCATTTTTCTTCATCATTTTTTAACCAATCTCATGTATTATTATTATTATTATTATTACTATTACTACTACTACTACTACTACTACTACTATTATTACTACTACTATTATTATTTTTGATTTATACATATATATTTGTTGCATTTGACCTTTTTCTAAGTTTTTTAACCTTTTTTTTTTGCAAAATAAATGAATATTTAAAACGTTGACATAAATTCAGGTGTCAAAAAAAGGTCATCTTGAGGTGAAACTTGAAACCATGAGAAAAATTGAGGAAGATGCTGACGGTCTTTTTCATTGACAATGCAACATTGAGGAAACAAGCTAATTTGGTAATATGCTGCACTTTAAAAATGTACGTTTGAACCAAAGAAAAGGATGAAGATGATGAAGAAGTTGGTCATATGCATTATATCATTTCTCTTGTGAAATTTATTCTTTAATTGACATTTCCTCCAGAATTAGAATGGTTTGTTCATATCAAACAACGAACGCTCCATCACTCCAACATTTCAAGAAGTGGTAGTTTTAGATATACATACTTCTAAATAACGCTTCTCTTTCCCGGATGCATCCATTTCTTGCACGAGCTTGACAATGACCGATGACAATGGCTTGGGCGATGAGGACTGGTGGCAAGTAGTTGAAGGACGTGACAACATTGGGGCCCCAAAAATCGAGTCCTAGGGCTTGGATTTCAGCAGTGATTGAAACCCCAGCGGCAGCGACATGCCCTCCAATGGCAATAGTGATGATCAACAAATGGTAGTCAAGGCTTGAGTGGCTTCCACGATGACAATGGCACGTGGCTGTTCTCAGCGTGGCGCAACTCGGATTGCGTCTTAGGCTTGATTCTGACGGTAATTTCCTAGCGGAGTCTTGATAGGTACAAGAGCTAGATAGGAGTATAAATTGGCGAAAAACCTACTCATAACATAGTCATTAGCTGACACAGCAATCAAATAGTAAATCAGTCGATGCTTGTGTGGAGATTGGAAAATGTGAGGAAGAGGCTGATAGGTTCAAAAGAGATAAGAATTTGCTTATGCAGGAGCTCGTAAAGTTCGGGCAACAACGATAGGCTACTGAGAAACAATTACAACCGACAATCAAATGCCTTCAAGAGATGGAGCTGTGGCAGCAGCAAATGATGTCATTCCTGACACAGGCTATTCAGAGCCCTAGATCGTTGGCACACTTTGTACAACATTAGAATGAGAACAACATACAAATAACCATAGGCAACAAATGGTGAAAGACTTAAGCAGGAAGATGTGTCTAGGAATGATGATACTAATGATTTAGATGGATAGATTGTTAGTTATTACCCTTTAGATATTACCCTCCGATAAATGAGGCATCTAAGGGGTGCGTTTGGGAGTGGCACCCAAAGCTCCTTGGGCCAATTTAGGGATGTTTGGTAAAAAAATTTTCAAACCCCATTTGGAAAATGCCAACCTTTACAAGGCTAAAAGCCCAAGGCAGGTTGGGGTTGCCTTAGGCTTTTAGCCTTATCAAGCATGCTTTGAGCTAAATGGGTAAAAAAAAAAAAAATCCCAAATTATCCTCTTTAGTTTTTCGTTTTTCCGATTTTGCCTTGACTATTTATCTTCTTCTTCTCCGTGAGCGCTCGCTGACGAAGGGTAGGTAGTCGTTGGTAGCAACCTCTGCATGGAGGTACCGAGGCCGTGTGACCCATCTAGTCGTAGATCTATTTGCAACCAGATGTGGTTGCCGTGACCTTTGCCGGAGGGTCGCGCGGTGACCAAATTTGGCCGACCTTCTGGCAAGGGTTGCGGCAACCGGATTTGATCATCACGATGCTCGCTGGAGGGTTGTGATGCTCGCCGGAGGGTCGCGCGACCCTTGCCGGACCGCCTACCTTTGCCGAATGGCCTACATCGGACCACCTGCCCTTCGCCGGATCGCTTGCTCCTCGCGGGCGACTACTTGTTCTTGGCTGGCCAACTCTCCTTTTTTTCTTTTTCTAATAACAAAAGCCTTTTGCAAATATAATTTTTCCAAACATCATTTTATTCAAAGATACTTCACAATGGACTTTTATAATACAATTTACCAAACACAATTTACATTTTGAAAAACACCTTTAACTCAACATCATTTGCATTTCCCCAAAAACTTTCCCCAAAAACTTTTCCAAACGCATCCAATGTTATGCCAGAGGTAGATTGTGGGATTGGATGCTACCCTATTCGAAGGGTGATTGTCGCAACCTAAGCCCTTCGACTGGGGAATGGGAATTAGGTTTAGGGGTATTGCCAACTTCAAGCCAATGGTCTTTCATTAACTTGAGTTCTCCCATTCCCTCCCTCGCGTTACATCGAGCGTTCAAATTTTAAACAATTAATCCTACCTGAATTATTACATAAGGAGTCGCCATCAACCTTATTTGGCCGGCTAGAAATCGAGAATGATACATGCATATCTTATTATTTACGCAACCAGAAATTCTAGACTTGGGGATTTGATTACATTAGTCCTAAGAGTAATGACCTTTTGGTACCCAATTCAATCAAATGCTAGCTTATGCCGAAGCAACCTATTGAAGAATTCTGGGTTTCGTCCTAACCATTTTAAAACAAAGAAAATAATGTTCAAGATATTGAGGTGCACAACCAAATATAATCATAATGAAAAACGTGCAAGCATCCTCATATTGTCCTAAACAAAAATCCAAAAAAAAAAGTACCTTATTGTAAAGCCCTAAAGGCTTGTCTAATTTTGGGTTTAACTTTCAAGAATTTTCCAATTTTCTGAAATTTTTTTCTGACTTTTTAGAATTTTCTCAATTTTTTTTAATTTTTAATTTTTTTTTAATTTTCCGAATTTTTTAATTTTAATATTTTTAATTTTTAAATATTTTAATCTCTTTTTTAAATTTTATAATTAATATTTTTAATGAATTTTCATATTATAAAAGAGAATTCAGACCGGGTCTAGAGACCCGGCCAGACCAAACCGACACAGACCCTATGGGTCAGGGTTGGACTAAAAAAAGGGGCCGGTCCCTAAAATCGCAGCCCATTTTCTATTTCTATTTCTATTTTTTTTCTTTTTGGCTTATTATTTATTTCTTTATTTATTCTCCCTTCTCCTCCGCCCGTCTCCCGCCCGAACAACACCGTCCCTGCCCGAAGCTCTTTCTGCCCAACCCAGAACGTGAACTCATCCACCCTCAACATAAGGACTTAAAATCAACAAAAGAAGGCGTCACTCATGGACTGCCATCTCAAACATTCAATGAAATTTCAATATCGTCTACCATCAGCACTTTGCCGGACCACCTGGGCATCATCGACCATCATCTATTCTCGCTAGGACTTTGCCCGCAGTCACCAAGCAAGCAGCACCGAACAAGACTCGAAAAGAACCAAAAGCATAATGGACAATGGTGACAAAAGCGTACGTTGAGGTTAATGAGAGATCACCATTAAACAAGCCCATTACTACATATTTGAAGCAACTAAAAATCGGACGAAAATGGGCACAACTTGGTCTAAATATTTTGTCAGGCACAGGGTGCGCAGTGGATTAAAGAGAAGCAAATGACCTTGCTATAACTCAAGGGAAATCAGCAATGAATTCAGGAATCTCACCATTAAGCTTGTTCCCGAGGAGATGCAAAAGGGTTGGGTTCTTCAACTGGGAGAAGGACTCGGGAATCTCTCCTGATAACATTTTGTTATACAAATCCAGAAACTTGAGGCTCTTCAAGTAGCCCAACTCCGGAGTCAAACGCATTCACCTGCAGAAACAGAGTGTCGAGATTCTGCAACTTGACAATCTCAGGCGGTATTTCACCAGGCAATCCGCAGTTAACAGCATCAAGCCTAACGAGTTCAGTGAGGTCACCAATCTCCGGAGGCAAGCCTCCGCCATAGCTGGAGAGGGCGAGAGGAGTAGGAGCTCCGGGAGAGGAGCTTGTCGATCGAGCTTTATTATCAACAGCTGTGCCATTGAATGAGGGCAGAACTAGGCTCTGCTCATGTCACTCACCCGTGCTTTCCTTGTGTCACAGACGGTGCTTCGCTCGCCATCCACTCGCCCGTGTCCTTTTGTTGCAATAGAGAGGGAATAACAAAGGGACCAGGCGTCTTTTTTTTTCTCTTTTTTTTTGCCTTTACTTACGGGCTCAAGTCCTGGGCTCAAAGAAAACAACATAAAAAACTTGGGCCCCCGAGGAAATAATAATCCGGGTAATGAGAAGAGGAAGGCTGGTCGCATGGGCTCTTGCAAACATTTCGCTAAGGAGAATGGGCTGGGGGACATAGGCTCATCTGATGTATTTCATTATCATTATTATTATTTTTTTGTCTAATTCTTTATTTATTTTTATATTTTTTCCTTTTTCCTTTTTTATTTTTGCAAAAAAAACGGACGCCTACATGATTGACGAAAATTCGGGTGTGAAGAGTGATTCTAAGTGAGCTTTTAGCCGTGAGTCCGCCTAGTGGAAGAGGAGATTGCACCACTGCCTTAATTGGTGAGGAAAATGTGCTCTCTTCATTGCTTGATATGATGCAAGATAGAATTCCAGATACTGCTGGTGAGGATAAAGCAGGAACTGACTCAGGAATCGGTGGTTTCATGGATCTGGATTCATTCAATGCATCAATATCTTGACATTGTTGCTTTGGTGGAGAATTCTTCCTCTGGAGAATTCTTCCCCTAAGATTGAATTGACTTTAACAGAGGGTAACTCAACGGGTAACGGTGAGTAGCCAGGGGAGAATGGATGGGACAACGCTAGCATATAAATCAGCTCACACAACAAATGGACCTTTTAACATGGTATAACAAACAAGAATGATCTGGATTGGGATAATTAGAGTGGCTCATGCATTGCCCAAGATTACGAAGCAAGAACTTAAGCATTAGTTTTTCTCTTCGGGGCGGTCTCTAGCACCCGTTGAATCATCCCTTTCGCGTCTATTATTGCTGCCCCTTTGTCAAGCATAGTTCTCAGTGTGCTTTCGGTCAAGGTACGTACCTACTTTGGGCTTCTTCCCGGCACTCTCTCGTTAGAAATGTGGTTAAAGTGGCTTTGTGATGTTGAAGGATGCTCACCATATTTCATTTGATAATTAGATGTGAGCTTTTCATTAAAATGTAACTGACTAGTGTTAGATTAGTTAAAGGAAGTCCTTCCTTTGTTTTTGTTTTCTGGACATATCTTTTTGTTAGTTCATTAGAGCACTTTGCTTATTAGAACATACAGAGTGTCATTAAATTTACAAGTGAATTCAAATTTCCTGGGGGACTGATACGATTTAAATGTCTGTATAATGTATTTCTACAGTGTTAGGAAACTTTGGATATTACGGATTCCCAAGTGGTAAAATTGCTTGCAGTCTATAAACAAAATGGATGAATAACTTGAGTACACCACACATATCGACTGGATAAGAACAAATTCTGTGTCTGCCTACCTACTTGTGAGCTACAGTTGGGTTAACCCTCAGAACTTTTTCATCGCCTAGGTGCTCTTAACTTTAGGACCTTTAGGCCCTTCCTACTCCCAACAACTCCCCTGACAGACTCTCCACCAAACTATCAAATGCCGATTTAAGCTTTCCAGGCAATACTTGCTGCACCTTCTTTACCTCCTCTGCTGTAACAAAGCAATCTTAGGATCCCATTCCCTTAGATAATTGACCCATGGAGGCGAACTTATAGATGCGCTCGGATAGTCAGCTGCAATTAGTGAGTATGCAACTCCCCTGTCTATGACCATATTGCTCTTGGCAGTATCCTTTCTGATTCCAATTCCACCAATTCCCTGTAAAACTAGACCCAGCTTGGGGTGCCAAGCATGACCGTTCAAGGAAGTGTAGGGCACGAATTTGTTCACACTCTGGGCCCCTTTTTGAAAAAAAGGTCCCAAGTCCGTCCCTTATTTATTATCCTAAGATCTACTGTTAAATACTTCTCAGTGCTGTTCTTACATAATAAATTCGTCATATGAATAGTAATCGTAATGTTCTCAAACATTTAGTTCACTGCAGAGAGGGTATTCTGTCGAGGATTGGATGCTAAATCTATTGCCTGATATGATGTGTCATGATTTGCTACACCTCTTGAGCTTGAAGCTGCTGCGAGGTCATGCATTTGCTCATTGGATGAATCCTCATCAGTATATTATTTCTCTTCACTTGAACCGAGATTGTTACATGACAGACATAAGGGTAATGGCATTGATAAACATTTTCCTAGATTTTACAGATTTTGATGAGGTACATTTGTAGAGCTCAGATGCAAATTTGATTGTGACTGGTGCCATTCCTTAGCTGACCCAACAACCTGTAACTGATGTTTTCAATAGTGTCACAAGCCCATCTATATTGTCAGATCAGGGCAACGATTCATCCTATAAGATATCTCAACTTGGATCAACAAGGCTTGGGCATACTGATTTTGCTGATCATGGCATTGACAACTCTGAACATGAGTTGGCCACTCCAGAAGCAAGTTTGAACTAGGCACTCTTTAATAAAAAGTTCATTTTGGACAACATAGGAATATTTTCCTCTCTTAAAGTACGCAACAGAGGTGAAAACAGCATTGTCAGTGGCAGAGGAGCCCCTTATGATAATGCTGCCATGGTAAAGATCAGTGTGACCAAGACTTTCCTTCTAAAACAGAAAGTAATGCCGTTCATGCTTGGAGACAATCATCCGAAATTATTGGCAGCAGCTTAAGCTCCAGAAAAGCGAGTGAAGGAGATGCATTTAATCCCATTGCAAACAACACTATGTATAGTCCCGAATTTCCTGACATGCAAAATCCTGCCTTCGCAAGGTTACAGTTTTCCAAGGGACTTAGCTGTTCCCTTCCATCAGCAAAGCGGCTTAAGGTGAGCAGTGTTCTTACCATTGTGCGACAAAGGTTATTTACAGCAAAAACAGACATGGAAGAACCCATAGCCAGATTGAATCAAGAGAATGCTGTGAGACAATACTTAACAACAAAATTATGTTTTCTTCTCTTGGAGAATTTGTCAATTCTTGTATTCATCATCTCCAATCAGGAGAAACGATTGCTGCCTGAGCACCATTTTGTAAACTGAGACAACAGTCGTGATTTGTGCCCTCCAGAATTTTAGCTCCTAGGCTGTAAATTGTCGGTATTTCCTTCCCCAGCAGGTCACTCTGAATTTCTTCCTGTCAGAAGTCATTTTGATAGTATCTGCACGACTAATGAGATGTACTCAATGGATGAAAGGCGGTAAGGATCTATTTGATGATACATCACATGTTTGGCCCTTGAAAGCCTGTGGTGTTCCAATCTGTTGTATTAACCATTACATGGTTAAGAGGCTGTCATTACCTGGTGGTGCGTAGACTTTTCTGACTGCTGTACTTGTGTTCGTTCATGTGTCATTGTTTTAGATGATGCAACTAAATTCTTGAAGATTGTGTCCTGAAGGTCAAATAACTTGAAGTGGAACTTGAAACCATGAGAAAAGCTGAGGAAGATGCTGGCGGTCATGTTCATTGACAGCATGTTCCCAGGAACATGAGCTAAACAATTTGTATTTCCAGAATAACGTTAACAAAAACAGCCCATCTTTCCCCCTCCCACAACGCCAACTCTAAAATGGCTGACTAATACGGTTCAAGTGAACAAACAGCTGCCAAATATATATATATAATAAAAAAAATTCTCAGAAAATAAACCTCACGGCAAGCGATGTTGCAACCTCCTATCAACCTTACACGCTATTAACACAATCAAAGCTCCTATCAATACAAGTATATCTAACATATGTCTTCTTCTTCGCTTGCATCTCATAATTTCATTCTGTAAGCCATAATTCAATTGATTCTCCACATTTTGCACCATCTCCTTCAATGTCTCATTATCATTCATCAGTTGGCAAATCACTTATTTCTCCTGCATTGTCAGATCAAGATCAATCCATTCAAAAGCCCACAATCATCAGGCCTGTCAAAACAACATAATACTTTTCAACAGGTTTAGATACGACATTGTTCAAAATTGCTAAGTTATAGCTAAGAAGTATTGCTTTACTTCTGATATGTCTGATTGCATCAAGCAGTTATAAATTACTTACCCTCAATGTTGAACAGCGAAATAATCTCCTGGCAGGATTTCTGCGCGAGGTATAGAGGGTTGCTCATCGCTGATGCTTGCATGAAATGTTACAATCGTGGCTCATGAATTGACTCAATGCTCCGCCGCCACCGTTAGAACTTCCAATTTGCATTGATTTGCATTCAAAAATAGGAGCAAACTACTAATCTAAGCCTGACGCATAAATGATGAGTCATCACGCAAATGCTTATGACAGAGCTGAACTTTGTAAAGGCCAGAAAAGGCATAAGAAATGTGGCATCCTCCAATGACCAAGGGACGCGGGTCTGCAATGTCTAGATCGGGCATCTGTTCCGGTGGACAATGTGGGCAATCCAATCTCTGCAGCTTCTTAAATTTTGATGAATCAGGCAACCATTCTAAGGAACTGCATCCGTTAATAGACAATTCCTTTAATGATTTCGATTTCTCCAGACCTTGAGTCTCCATTAGCCCAGGGCAATTGGTCACACTCAACTCTTGGAGCCCCTGTAATCTCGAAATTAGAAGCCTTTCAAGCTTTGCACTATCCGTCAAATCCAAACGACGGAGTTTCTCCGGTTGCTGTCCAAGCAAATCATCCAAATTGACTTCCCTCAGCTGACAATTACGAAGGCATAAACTGGACAGATTTGTCAAGTTTAAAAAGAGTGACCTTCCCATGGGTGACTTCACATCATGTAGAGTCAATCCTCGAAGACTGGGTGGAAGCCCCACCACAGATCGTGGGTCCACACAAGTCATCTCAAGAATTTGAAGTCGAAAAACAGTAGCCAAATTAATTAGAGGACATGTGGCATCTCTAGCAACTAGTGTCAATCTCTCCAAATGAGATAGCCTCTCAATCCACTCTATATTTGGAGCTCGTTGTCCATATTCTACAACCTAGGAGTGCTGCCCCGTATATGAAGACCGACTAAATTACCTAGGTATGAGAGGTCAAGGGTTGTCCATAATAAATGAGATGAGAACTTTAACTCCTTCAAATTTACGGGGAGCTTTGGTAATTGTTCAAGCTCATCACACCGATCCAAATGAAGTCGTTGGAGATTAGAAAGCTTATTCATAGTTGTAGGCAATCTCGTAATCTTGCTTCCTCAATTTCACGTGGAATCTCCCCCTTTAGATTTTTGCAGAAACTTGCATGCAAAGCTTTAAGATTCTCTAGCATCCATGCGGCATTTGGTAGCTTTCTAATTGTACTAAAGTCTAAACATAAAATCTCCAACCATTTGAGATTTTTAATAGAAACAGGTAATTTTGTGATACATGTTTCTCTCAAATTTAGCTCAAGCAAAGACTCTAGCCCTCCTATTTGGTTCGGTAACTTCTTTAGAGTCGAATGGATACTCATCTTCCTCAATTTTTTGAGGTTCCCAACAGAAGCAGGTAATTCTCTTATTTTTGTGTCATCAATATATAGCTCAAGCAAAGACTCTAGTCCTCCTTTTTGGTTCGGTAAAGACTTTAGAGGAGTCCTATAGATACTCATATTCCTCAATTTTTTGAGGTTCCCAATAGAAGCAGGTAATTCTCTTATTTTTGTGTCATAAATACATAGCTCAAGCAAAGACTCTAATCCTCCTATTGAGTTCGGTAGCTTCTCTATTGGAGCTTCAAAAAGACTTATCTTCCTCAACTTTTTAAGACTCTCAATCGAAGCAGGTATTTTTCTGATTTTTGTGTCACTCAAATATAGCTCAAGCAAAGACTCTAATCCTCCTATTGAATTCGGTAGCTTCTTTATCGGAGTTTTAGAAAGACTCATCCTCCTCAACAATGTAAGATCTCCGATGGAGTCCGGAAGTGTTCTAAGCAAAGAACAATTATCTAAAGACAAATACTCCATACGCATCATCTCTCCAATTGAATGATGAAGTTTTCGGTTGCGTCCCATTTATTTCTAGCTTTGACAAGGATTTTAGACTATCAAATACAAAAGATAGTGGAAAAAGGTTGCAACCATCCCACTTCGTGGTATTCCAAGAGATGATTTCCAAGTGCTTCAAGTGCTCTAGTTTAGATAGAGAGTCATCAACCACTAGCAAGTTTGAACACAATGAAATAGCCAATCTCTTCAAATTCAAGCATTTTGAGAAGTCGGGAGTGCTTTTTAAGCTTGTGCAAAAATTGATTTCTATAACTTTCAAGTTCTTGCTCACCTGAAAAAGCAAACCAAGAATCAGCAAGTCAAGAATGGCAAATTTGTAAGTTTGGTTAGCAAGACAAATGCCATAAAAAGTTAGCTGCACAATATGATGTTGTACCAAGCATGGCGCCCATCCGGCCCAATCTTCGTAATGTTAGTCCCCGAAACCTTGAGAACGGCTAATTTCTCGAGACATAAATTCGTCGCGTTTAGTTCCAAAGGGCAACAACTCCAAGAGAGCCATGTTAATTTGGAGAGAAGATTATTAAAGTCCCCTACCAAGTTTCCGCCCTCTAATTCCAAGTATCTTAGATTGGGCATCTTTGAAAATTCTTCACTCACGAACCTATGCTCTTCTCGAGAGTCTTGTTAATCTGAGTGCTATGACTTTGTCCGTTCCCCGATAATAAGAAAAGCATACATGATCATTTATATTGGATGACAAGTTTGAGGAGCTTGATTATGGTCGGTAGTGAAACGCTCATTATTGACCATAACAAAGAGTTAATCAAGTTGATCTGACTAGTTCATACTTGAAAAGAGTTCTTTACACTATATAAAGCATAATAATATTTCTAATCCAGAGCATCTCTATGGATCGAAACCTGCTTGGTATGGTCCATGTGGAAGTCGACGTTATTTCAACAGAGCATCTCTTTATTAGATTTCATATGAGTTTTATTACAAGACGAAGATGGGAGCTAGAAAGTCCTACTTGTTTTAGGATTAGTTGTGGATTTTACGGAATATAAGATCAGCGTACAAAAAGGATTTGCTTTCAAAATAGTATAAATATTCAACAAACCTCATAGAAGTCTCTTGTCTATTGTATGAAAGCACAACTGACTATCCACAAAAGATTGCATATAATTTGTGGAAAAAGTTTTGTATTTAAATGTAACTTATCAACGCCTTTTAGATATCATGTGTAGTGGAATTAACATCATGAATTTTTACCCACGCCTTTTTCTTATTTTCTTTGCCAAAAGAAAAATTAAACGAAAAAAATATACCAGCAAGAAACTAACTCCACAACCATTAATAAATGCATGGTCAATTTTTTCCTGAAGAAAATAGTAAGGTGACAATCGCTTACCTCTTTCATCCGAAACATGTCAAAGGCAATCTTGGGCTCCCACAACCTGCTACGCTTCCCTGGAAAATTATTGTCTTCACGTTGAGTTGATCATGCATCCGTAGTATATCATTTTCATCTATCTTTATCAAAGACATTTGAGTAAGTACAAACAGTTCACTTTTTGGGAAATATTTTAAAGCTTTCCACATATAGTACGGGTTGATTCTTCCTCTTCCAATGAAGAAACATGCAATATCAAGGAAGATCTCTCTTTGATGATGCTCTAACATGTCATAACTAATCTTTAATTTATTGAAGACTTCTTGCTTGGGCACAAAATCTAACTTCTTCAATGTGTCTTTCCAAAACTTTTTGCTTTTGGCAAGAAAGT
This sequence comes from Eucalyptus caleyi, assembly GCA_014182885.2. NCBI lineage: Eukaryota > Viridiplantae > Streptophyta > Magnoliopsida > Myrtales > Myrtaceae > Eucalyptus > Eucalyptus caleyi. Next base: position 30,374,487 of record CM024470.2, read on the forward strand.
GAGGAACCAATAACCTCCGAGCTAATGGAAGTCCGCCTGTCTTTCTAATAATTTCGTGTGAGATATCATCATAGTCATGTGGTGGCCAATCCATCCTGAAGGCATGTTTACTAAAAAGCCGAAGAGCATGGAAAGGATCCATTTCTGTCATTTCATAGATTTTAAATTCTTGAGAATGTGCTTGGAAACTACTCTCTTTGTCCTCCTTTTGATTGGCAAAAAGTTGATGTCCCTTGTTGTAATGATGATTTTGCTTCCTGGACCAAACCAATTGCTCTTTCCTGCTAGTTTAGAGAGTTGGTCCCACTTATCCACGTCATCGAGAACAAGAAGAACTTTCTTATCATGAAACCTTTCTCTAATTATTTTAATCCCTACATCAATAGAATTGTGGATATTTAGAGATCTGCCTTGGAGAATTTCTGATAACAACTGTTTTTGTAACTCAACCATTCTACCATGTTGCATGGATTCACGAATGTCCGAAAGGAAGCTACAACCTTGAAATTGGTTGGAGATTTGATTAAAAACAACACTTGCAAGAGTTGTCTTACCGATACCGCCCATTCCATGAATGACCAGGTAGCGAACATCATGAGAACCTTCATTTAACATGTCCATGATAGCTTTAACATGATCATCAATCCCAACTAAATGATCGGGCAGATTGCACCTTCTTTTCATTAGTTTGGTCAAAATCTCATCAACAATAGTGTCAATGATTTCACCATGGCTGCCATATTGATATAAGAGTCTTAGCGCAAAACATGTGGCAAATGAACTCTCAAAATGAGGAATATTGTAGACATAAAACTACTTGCATTTTCGAATATGTGAGGTTTTACCGAATAAAAGTTCACTTTCTTTAGTAGATGGAAATCTCGATTGATGAAAGAATTAGATCAATACTAAATTTGGATGGGTGGTTCAGGAAAAGAAGATAACAATTACAAAGGAAAAGAAGAAAGAAAAATGGATTAACCAATGTATTGTGATTGATTGGAGTAATTAAAACAGAAAAAAAAAAACATGAAAGAAAATTCTGCCCCTTATAATCATCTCACTTTTTATTGCTAGGCGAAAAAAAAAAAAAAAGCAAAAAGCAAAAACAGATTCAAAACTCACACTCTTACCCCTTGTCCTTCATGCCCCATCCCTTAACTCTTGCGACCTCGGTCAGAGCCCCCTTCCATCCTAGAACTTCATCACGCATGAACTTCTTCTCATGCTTCTCCAAATCGTCGAGGTATAATCGTGTTTTAAGTTTCACGTCGTCGGGATTCACATCATAGAAAATGGGTAGGATCAATTTGTCACTCGCTTTGCTTGAGCACTCCACCATGTGCGTGAGCTCTCGAAGACACCACGCACTGGATGCATAGTTCCTGGAGAAAATGGGCACGTATATTTTGGAGGATTCGATGGCACGGAGAAGCTCACCTCCAATCTTTTCTCCCTTTCGGATCTCTTCGTTGTCTCGAAAAACTCGAACTCCAGCTCCAATCAAGGAGTGATAGAGACAATCGGTGAAGTTGAGGCGGGTGTCGGGGCCTCTGAAATTCAAGAACACCTCGAATTCGGCCCCCAACTGCAAATCACCATCATCACCACAAGCCGACGTGGTCACTTTGTCCCGTGAGTCCCTCTTTCTCTTCATCCTCCTTCAGGAACTCAAGATCTTCACCGGAATATATCACAATCACAGCGAGATGTGGAATCCTTCTCTCTAAATCTGATCTGGGATTCCTGAAGAGGAATTAGCAAAGCGCCACAGAAGAGGAAGGAGGACTGCAATGCGCTCTCGCTGTATTTTTCTCAGATTGGTTTGCTTTTTTCTTAGCACCGAAAGGGAAAAGAACGCCGACCGCTTTGATAAGTAAAGTCCTCCAAAGTGGTGGAGTCTACCTTTATCACGGTATACGAAAGCGAGAAAAATGTAGCGTAAACATGGACCGTCCCATTCAACGAACGACACGTGGCACCTCATGTCGCCCATGGGTCCCACTTTCTCCCTTAGACAGCTGTGTCCTCTCTCTCTTCCCTTTTTTTTTTTTAAATTTTATTCCCCCCTCTCCCTTTCAAATTCCATTCCCTCTCTCTCCCTTTCAAAGGACACGGAGAGATTCTCTCTTTTTCTCCAGCATGCCCCCGTCGCCTCCGCTTCCCCCAAGAGCCCCTAGGGTCCCGAGCTCCTTTGCCTCCACCTCGCTCGCTCTTTGTCTCCAAAGCCCCCTCAATGGCTACGATTCATCAGCTAACTCTTCTCTCACTCTCTCAAGCACGCATGATCATGTCGATGCGCCATGAATGGCACCAAATCCCCGACCATTCCCAACGTGGCGATCGAGCACAAGGTGAGGTGAGGTGAATGGCAGAAAGGTGAGGTGAAATGGCAGGTCTTGACAAATTTCCCCGTTCAGAATATTATAAATGTACTAAACATGGTTCTGTCTTGTAGTCTAATAAACTTCTCTTTAAAATAGCAAAATAAATCCTTAGCCACCCCTTGCCCTCTTTGTAAACTCGTCATTTCCCCCCTTCTCTCGAAACCTGAAATGGCGACAATTACCTCGTTCTATGGGATCAAACATTGGACAATGCAATATCAAGACTATGACTCCAGCGTGCATTTTCAAATAACGTGGATATTCCTTAGATTCTTTTTCCATAACCCAATGAGTCAAAAAACAGCAAGCACATATTATTCTCGATTAGGTCAGTTTAAAAATCCTATGGTTATGCTTCGCCTAGTGACATGGCTCGAAAATCATATAGGCCAGCTTCGAAAAACACATCGACTGTGATTAAGCTTTGAATTCACATCATTTGTGATTAAGCCCCGAAATAGAACTAGTGTTCCTCATTTCTAGGTTTGATGATGAGCACAAAAACTAAATCACAATCGAATATGCTGGCACATTAACATAGATTATATTTCAGCTTTAATACTTTTCCGAGCAACATTCACGTGATACCAATATGATCAAACGCTTGATCCAATTTTTCACAAATAGCATGCTACAAAACAAATTCTCTATATCTTAAAATCTATGCGGTGAATGAATACATATAAATTTCATTCACAATAAAGGAAAATGGAAAATTTCAATTAAGGGCTTGAAATGCCATAATTTTCTAAAATAATGGCCCAAAGTGGATATTTTCTCAAATAAGACCCGAAGGGGCTAAATCATATTAAATAAAGACTTTTGGTAGGCCGATAACTATTCTAGCCATCAGAGAATGGGTATTTTAGTAAAAAATAATTATAAGTATATTTTTTTATTATTTTTCTTTCCTTTTTTTTTTCCCCTTTTTCCTCTACCTTCCTTTGACATCGTTGTGCCTCATCAATGGTCAGTGGAGGTCAGAGGCCTCAAGCAAGGGCTACCCTCATCAGCGTTGGGTGAGGGCAGCCCTTGCCTGGGCGGGCAAGGGCAAGGGCGTTACAAGGGTGACCCCTCATCGGATCTGGCGAGGAATGCTCTCGCTTGGTCCCCCATCGCCTGATCTAGCAAGGGCAACCCTCACACTCGCCTAGGTTGGGTGGGTGAGGGTGACCCTTGCCAGCCCAGGTGACAGGGGCCCTAGTTTGGTGACATTTGCCATGGATGGCGAGAGGGAAGAAGGAAAAGAAAAAGAAATAAAAGAATAGAAAAATATATAAAAATTTAAAATGTAAAAGATGAAAATGTCCTTTAGTTAGAGAGGTTAGGCTTTTTTTTTTTAGACTGATATGAGCATTCAGGCTTTTTATTTAAAATATGTTCCACTTCGAGTCCTTATTTGAAAGAAAATCCACTTTAGATCCTTATTTGAGAAAATGAGAATAATTCAGACTCTTATTTGGACTTTTTTTACAAAACATAGAGTGATAAAAGTCACTTACCTCCTTTAATCACGAAGTCAAAATTATTGGCTTATAATAAGGACTAGACAAGACAGTCTTGGGCGAAAAAGGCAGTTTCGGTAAAATTTCAAAAATGTCATCCGGGGTTTGGTCTTAGGTTCGTTGGCCCGACACATATCAAATAGCTCAATGATATTTACTAGTTAGTATGTTACCATATAATTTCCCAGGATATCAGAAAATACTTTTTCTCGTGTGTTAGTCCTAAATTTGAATTCTCCAAATCTTAGAATACCGAAATCTCCAAAACTTAGTTTCCATCAATTTCTTTTATGAGTAAGGGAATGACAAACATTTAGATGAGTAAAACATTTTGACACGTGTAAACCTTAATATTGCAGAATTTAATTTAGTTTCATACATTTCGATGTACACATGTATGTTCATTCAAAATACTTATACGCCAAAATTATAACCTAATATTTTCCCCAGAAAAAAAAAAAAAAACATAAACATAAACGTATAATTTGGTAACTACTGAGAGCAACAAGATTCCAAGCATACAATATTTTTCCAGGAATTACTGGAAATAGCAATAATTCGAAAATTTCCAGAAAATCCACAAAACTTAATAATGCATGTTTCACTCAAATTCAATTTGAGGAATGAGTCAAGTCCTTGAACAGAGTTTGGTAGCTCTCTTGTCCGACTCCCATGGAGATCCGTTACCTCTGATGTAATTTCGGTATCAGATAGTTCCATTGCAATTAGCAATTCTAGTCCCCTAAAACAAACACCATAGACTTTTATGGATATATAGAACCATTGCCAATTGTTAGTTAGGCCACACTCGATTTTATTTTATTTATTTACTGCGTGTTGTTGATCTTGATACAGTAGTTCTTGCATTATGTTGTGGAAAAAACCACCAAAATTCCAAACTTTACTCAAAATGACAAATTTATTTAAACTTTTTTTTTGTGACATGAAAAACTCCAAAGTTTGCTAATCGTGACACATTTACCCTAAACTTTCTTTTGTGACACAAAAATCCTGAATTTTCATTTATGTGACACATTTACCCTAAATCATAGGGATATTTTGGTCTTTTTATTTTTAAAATTTTTTTTTCCCTTTTATTTTATTTTTTTTTTTTCTTCTTTCTTCCCTTTGCCGGCCATGGCGGAGTCAACGGAGGGAAGCCAGTGTCGGGTGAGGGCGGCCCTTGCCGGCGTCGAGTGAGGGGGGCCCTCGTCGACGTCATGCGAGGTCGGCCCTCGACGGCATCCGGCGAGGGCCTCCCTCGCCCGATGTTGGCGAGGGCCCCCCTCATCCAAGTTCGACGAGGGCACCCCTCGCTAGGCTCGACGCTAGTGAGGGCCTCTCTTGCCAGATTTGGCGAGGGTCTGGCAAGGGAGGTCCTCGCCTGACACCGATGAGGGCCGCCCCCGCTCGATGCCGGTGAGGGCGGCCCTAGCCAGCCCAGGTGAGGGCGACCCTCGCTTGACGCCGGTGAGGGCAGCCCTCACCGGCGCCGGCTTCCCTTTGCTAGGGCCGGCTGAGAGAAGAAGAAAAAAATTTTAAAAAAAAAGAATAAGACGAAAATGCTAATGGGGTAAATGTATCGTAGTTTGCAAAGTTTGAGGTTTTTCTTGTCAAAAAAAAAAAGTTTGGGGTAAATTTATCACTTTAAGCAAAATTTGAGGTTTTTGGTGAGCTTTTCCCTTATGTTGGGGTCTTGTTAGTGCTGTCACTCTGTTACTTCAAATTCCATGCTGAGGATCTGTTATTTTCCTATTCTTTACATTTTCTCTGCTGTACAAAGTGACAGGATTTGTATCTGGATAACTAGTTGTGCAGAAACTTCCATATCCGGTGGATGAAAACCTTGATACAGCGATTTGCCACCTTTAGTTGTAGTAGAGGTATCACAAAAGTCATTTCCTATATTAACATTCATGTAGAACAGTTTTAGAGGGTTCAAGGGGGCATACAATGGCCAGAAGGGCTCATAACACCAGGATTATTGTGAAAGATTTTGTCATTTTTTGAAGTCTCAAAGTGGGTGAGTGTTCTGTTTGTCTCGTGATTACATAGTGTATCATTGCTTGGGCTTTTTTCCACTCTAGATGTGCATTTACCGTGAGATGGTGATTCATAAGCTCCTAAATCCTCTTCGACAGTGAGATGGCTATTCATTCGTGTAAATAATCTCAGCAACTGGATGCCGTTCTCCATGTTTTTGCAGCTTAAACAGGAATTTGCCCTGAAAATGTTGCCTTCAACTCCTCCAAAGAAAACTCTGAGATTGAAAAGTAGGATACTTTTGGAAGAGGTATGCTATCTCTCTCTCTCTCTCTCTCTTATTTAGTGTGCCCCAGCATTCACTACAGAGGTGTTCCATGGAGGATTGGATGGAAAAACTCTTACCGGATATCGATCTAACACGATCTGCTACAGTAGCAAACTTTCTCGAGCTTGAAGCTGCAGCGAGATCATGTAGGTGCTCATCTGATGAATCCTCATCAGTTCTTTATATCACTTTTTTTTTTTTGAACCAAGACTGTTGCAGGACAGACGTATGGGTAATGGTACGGTTATATGTTTTCCTAAATTTTGCAGAATTTGGTGAGTTACATTAGCAGAGCTCAAATGCAAATTCGATCGCCACCGGTGCAGTTCCACTGCTAACACAACCTGTAGCTGATGTAATCAATAGCGTTGCAAGTCCATCCGTGTTGTCAGATCAGGGAAGTTATTCATCTTATGAGATATGTGAACTAGGATCAACAAGACTTGGGCATAAGGATTCTGCTGATCTTGGCATTGACAATTCTGAATATGAGTTGACCTATCCGGAAGCAAGTTTGATGCAGACACTCATTAATAAAATTTCATTTTGGAAAAAATAGAAAGATTTTCCTCGCTCAACGTACGCAACTGAGGTGTAAACAGCATTTTGAGTGGCAGAAAGCCCCTTATGATAGTTCTGCCATGGTCAAAGATCAGTATTACAAGGACTTCCCTTCTGAAACAGAAGTCACATGGTTCATGCTCAATGACCACCGTCAGAAATTGTTGTCAGCAACTTAAGCTCCAGAAAAGCGAGTGAAGTAGCTGCATTTTATCCCATTGCAAACAACACTATGGATCATCCTGAATTTCCCAACGTGCAGCACAAGGTTAACAGTTTTCCAAGGGTCTCAGCTGTCCGTTTTCCATCAGAAGAGAGGCATGAGTTGAACAGAGTTCTTACAACAGCGCAACAAAGTTTATCTACAGCAAAAACAGACATAGAAGATCTCATAGCTGGATTGAATTAAGAGACTGCTGTAAGACAATTCTTAACAACCAAAGTATGTTCTTTGCTCTTGGAGAATATGCCAAGTCTTGTATGTACCCATCACCTCTCATCAAGGGAAACGTTTGCTGCCACTCCACCATTTTGTATTTCGAGATAAGAGTTGTGATCAGCTTCTACGCAGTAAATTACTGGTATTTCTTTCCCCAGCTGGTCACTCCAAACTTCTCCCTGCAGTTTGAACATATGCCAGTAGTCATTTTGATAGTATCAGCAGGACAAATCTGATGTCCTCCAAGGATGAAAGTCTCTATGGATATATTTGATGAATACATTTAGCCTTTGAAATCTTACGGTGTTCCAATCTGTTATTTTTTCTGTGTTGTAGAGCTTTTATATGGGATGCTTAATCTATTACGGGTCGTTCGGGTTGTGATAGCCCCATCTTGAGACTGTCACACGGTTAAGAGGCTACCATTACCTGTTGCGCATTGACTTTTCTGACTGCTGCTATATACCTGTGTTCGTTCACGCGTCAGTGTTTGGATAATGCAACTAAATTCATGAGGATTGTGTCTTGAAGGTCAAATATCTTGAAGTGGAACTTGAAACCATGAGAAATATTTAGGAAGATGCTGACAGTCTTGTTCATTGACAATGCAACATTGAGGAAACAAGCCAATTCGGCAATCCGTGGTGCTTTAAACATGCATGTCAAAGCCAAAGAAAAGGATGAAGATGATGAATTTGGCAATTAGCACAAAATCATTTCTCTCGCAAAATTTATTCTTTTATTGACATTTCCTCCAGAATTAGAATGGTTTTGTTCATATCAAACGGCGACACTCCATGACACCACCATTTCAAGAAGTGGTAGTTTTGCATGTACACACGTATAAGTGTGTATGCGATGCATAAGAAATGAGATTTTGCTAATGGATTTCAGCTTTATGACTCCCTTTTGGGATTGTAATCATCTTCCTTCTGTTGTATATTTGTAGAACCTCAGACAATTTCTTAGCACATGTAGCCTGGGTTGTTTTAGGTCTTTGAATTCTGATTAAACCAAGCACAAATCCTTGATTAACATCATCGATGACGATTTCCATGAGTATCTTTTCTCCCTTTCGGATCTCTTCGTTGTCTCGAAAAATGCGAATCCCAGCTCCAACCAAGGAGTGATAGAGACAATCGGTGAAGTTGAGGCGGGTGTCGGGCCCTCTGAAATTCAAGAACACCTCAAATTCGGCCTCCGACTGCAAATCACCATCATCACCACAAGCCGACGCGGTCACTTTCTCCAGTGAGTCCCTCTTTCTCTTCATCATCCTTCAGGAACTCAAGATCTTCGCCGGATTATATCACAATCACGGCGAGATGTGGAATCCTTCTCTCTGAATCTGATCTGAGATTCCTCAAGAGGAATTAGCAAAGCGCCAGAAGAGGCAGGAGTACTGCAATGCGCTCTCGCTGTATTTTTCGCAGATTGGTTTGCTTTTTCTTGGCACCAAAAGGGAAAAGAACGCCGACCGCTTTGATAATTAAAGTCCTCTAAAGTGGCGAGGTCAACCTTTATCACGGTATACGAAAGCGAGAAAAATGTAGCGTAAACATGGACCGTCCCATTCAATGAACGACACGTGGCGCCTCATGTCGCCCATGGGTCCCAATTTCTCCCTTAGACAGCTGTGTCCTCTCTCTTCCCTTTTTTTTTCAAATTTTATTCCCCTCTCTCTCTTTCCCTACCTCCTCCATTCCCTCTCTCTCCCTTTCAAAAAACATGGAGAGATTCTCTCTTTTTCTCCAGCATGCCCCCATTGCCTCCACCTCGCTCGGCCTTTGTCTCCAAAGCCCCCTCAATGGCTATGATTCATCGGCTAACTCCTCTCTCACTTTCTCAAGCACGCATGATCATGTTGATGCGCCATGAATGGCACCAAATCCCCGACCATTCCCAACGTGGCGATCGAGCACGAGGTCTACGCTTGATGTTTCTGTATATTCTTTTTTTCTTTTTTCCAGCATTCTGGTCGAAATTAGTTCCCTGGCAAAAAGGTGAGGTGCAATGGCTGGTCTTGACAATTTTCCCCGTTCAGACTATATAAATGTACCAAACATGGAATTCTTCTGTCTTGTAGTCTAATAAACTTCTCTTTGAAATAGCAAAATAAATCCTTAGCCACCCCTTGCCCTCTTTGTAAACTCGTCATTTCCCCCCTTCTCTCGAAACCTGAAATGGCGACAATTACCACGTTCTATGGGATCAAACATTGGACAATGCAATATCAAGACTATGACTCCAACGTGCATTTTCAAATAACGTGGATATTCCTTAAATTCTTTTTCCGTAACCCAATGAGTCAAAACAGCAAGCAAATATCATTCTCGTTTAGGTCATTTAAAAATCCTATGGTTATGCTTCGCCTAGTGACATGGCCCGAAAATCATATAGGCCAGCTCTGAAAAACTCATTGACTATGATTAAGCTTTGAGATTCACGTCAGCTGTGATTAAGCCTCGAAATAGAAATAGTGTTTTTCATTTCTAGGTTTATGATGAGCACAAAAACTAATCACAATCGAATATGCTGGCATGTTAACATAGATTATATTTCAGCTTCAATACTTTTCCAAACAATATTCACGTGATGCCAAAATTATCAAAATGCCTGATTCAATTTTTCAAAAATAGCATGCTACAAAACAAATTCTCTATATCTTAAAATCTATGCCGTGAATGAACATATATAAATTTCATTTATGATAAAGGAAAAGGAAAAATTATAAATAAGGGCCTGAAATGCCCTAACTTTCTAAAATAATGGCCCAAAGTGGACATTTTTCCAAAGTGGGCATTTTCTTAAATAATGCTTGAAGGGGCTAAATCGTTTTCAATAAGAGTCTAAAGTGATCAAATCATTTCAAATAAAGAGTTTTGGTTGGTCGGTGACTATTCCAACCATCAGAGATGGGGTATTTTAGTAAAAATATTTCTAACTATATATTTTTTTCTTTCTTTCTTTCTTTTTTCCTTTTTCCTCTTCCTTCCCTTGGCATCGTCATGCCTCATCAATGGCCGATGGAGGTCATTGGCCTCAAGCGAGGGTGACCCCTCATCGGATTTGGTGAGGAATATCCTCACTTGGTCACCCATCGCCTGATCTAGCGAGGGCAATCCTCACCCTCGCTTGGGTTGGGTGGGCGAGGATGACCCTTGCTAGCCTAGGCGAGGGCAGCCCCTGCTTGAGGTTGGCGACATCCGCCATAGACAACAGAGGGAAGAGGGAAAACGAAAAGAAAAAGAAAAAAAGAAGAAACAAAGATAAAAATTTTTAAATGCAAAAGACGAAAATGCCCTTCAGTCGAGAGATTAGGCCTTTTCTTGGGATTGATATAGCCACTTCAGACTCTTATTTAAAATAAGTTCTACTTTAGGCCCTTATTTGAGATCATGTTTATATTATGTACTTATTTGAGAAAATGAGAGCGATTTAGACCCTTATTTGATTTTTTTTTTTTTTAAGTGTAATGCAATGTTTACAAAACATGGAGCGATAAAACTCACTTACCTCCATTAATCATGAAGTCAAACTATACGGAGTCATTATCATAAATTATTAATTTATAATAAGAACTAAACAGTCTTGGGCGAAAAAGGCAGTTTTGGTAAAATTTCAAAAATGTCCAAAACTTAGTTTCCATCAATTTCTTTTATGATTAATGGAATAACAAGCGTCTAGATAAGTAAAAACATTTTGACACGTGTAAAACTTAATATTGCAGAATTTAATTTAGTTTCATACATTTCGATGTACACATGTATGTTCATTCAAAATATTTCATGTGCCAAAATTATAACATGATATTTTTCAGGAAAATTACCAAAAAAGTCATAAACTTATTGCAATTGTATCAATTTAGTTATAAACTTATTTATTTAGTTGAGTCATAAACCGTTTGTAATTGTACCAATTTAGTCATTCTGGCCAAAATAAGCCGGTCGTCATTGATGTGGTTGCCGGTCGGCGCCGATGAAAATTTTTTAGTAATATTTTATTTTTTTGAATTTTTTAATTATTTTTTCCTTTTTTTCTCTTTTTTTCCTCCTCCCCCTCCTCCGTCCTTCCTTTGGCTCCGGTGATCCGCCAAAGGGGAGGGCTGGCTATAAACGAACTGAGACAGCTAGGCGAGCTTGCCTTTCCCTAGGCGAGGCCCCCTCACCAAATTCGATGGGGACTCGCCTCGCTAGACCAAGGACAACAAGACCCCCTTCGCTGGATCTAGTGAGGGCTAGCCTTGCTAGGTGAGCTTGCCCTTGGTTGGCATGGCAAGTCCTCGCCTAGTGATGGCGAGGCTCGCCCCACTAGGCCCAGCCACTAGCGAGGCCAATCCCACTAGATTTGGCGCGGAATCACCTTGCCAGCCCAATGACTGCGAGGCGAGCCCTCATCAGATTCGGCCAGAAGAAGGAGGAAGGAGGGAGGAGGAGGGAGGAGGGAGAAGGGAGAAGGAAAAAAAAAAGAGAAAAGATAAAAAAAAATTAATAAAATAACTCGAAAAATAAAATATTATTACAAAAATTTTGGTTGGCGCCCCGGTCAATTTTTGCCGGAAGGACTTAACTCGCACAATTAGAAAAAGTTTAGGACTCAATTAGCCAAAAAATAAATTTAGGACTAAACTAGTGCAATTGCAATATGTTTAGGATTTTTTTGATATTTTTTCCAAAAAAAAAAAGTAAATGTATAATTTGGTATTTATTGAGAGCAACAAGATTCCGAGTATACAATATTTTTGCAGGAATTACTGGAAATAGCAATAATTCGAAAATTTCTAGAAAATCCACAAAACGTAATAATGCATGTTTCACTCAAATCCAATTTGAGCAATGACTCAAGTCCTCAAACCGAGTTTGGTAGCTCTCTTGTCCGACTCCCATGGAGTTCCGTTACCTCCGACGTAATTTCAGTATCAGATAGTTCCATTGCAATTAGCAATTCTAGTCCCCTAAAACAAACACCATAGACTTTTATGGTTGTGATGTAGAACCATTGCCGATTGGTAGTTTGGCCACGGTCGAGTTTTTTATTTTATTTACTGCGTGTTGTTGATCTTGATATAGTAGTTCTTGCATTATGCTGGGGTCTTGAGTGTCTGTATTGTCGATCTTGACAGTGCTGTCACTCTGCTGCTTCGTATTTCATGCTGACGACCTGTTATTTTCTTATTCTTTACGTTTCCCAGCTGTACAAAGTGACAGGGCTTGTATCTGGATAACAAGTTGTGTAGAAACTTCCATATCTGGGAAAACGAAAATCTTGATAGCGATTTGCCACCTTTAGTTGTAGTATAGATATCACAAAAGTCATTTTATACTTTAACATTCATGAAGAACAGTTTTACAGGGTTCAAGTGGGCATACAATGGCATGAAGGGATCACAACACGAGGAATATTGTGAAAGATTTTGTCATTTCTTGAAGTCTCAATGCAGGTAACTGTTCTTTTTGTCTCACGATTGCATAGTGTATCATCGCTTGGGCTTTTTTCTACTCAAGATGTGCATTTACCGTGAGACGGTAATTCATAAGCTCCTAAATCCTCTTCGACAGTGAGATGGTTATTAATTTGAGTAAATTATTCCGGTAACTGGATACTGTTCTCCATGTTTTTGCAGCTTACAAAGGAATTTCCCCTGAAAATGTTGCCTCCAACTCCTCCAAAGAAAATTCTGAGATTGAAAAGCAGGATACTTTTGGAAGAGGTATGCTCTCTCTCTCTCTCTCTCTCTTCTTTAGTTCTTTATTTCTCTTCACTTGAACCGAGATTGTTGCGGGACAGACATAAGGGTAATGGTACTGATAAATGTTTTCCTATATTTTGCAGATTTTGATAAGGTACATTTGCAGAGCTTAGATGCAAATTCAATTGCCACTAGTGCAGTTCCACTGCTAACACCACAACCTGTAGCTGATGTTTTCAATAGTGTTGCAAGTCCATCTGTGTTGTCAGATCAAGGCCATTACTCATCTTATGAGATATATGAACTTGGATCAACAAGACTTGGGTATAGGGATTCTGCTGATCTTGGCACTGACAATTCTGAATATGAGTTGACATATCTGGAAGCAAGTTTGACAACATAGATTTTCATTGCTCAAAGTACACAATAGAGTGTAAACAGCATTGTGAGTGGCAGAGGAGCCCCTTATGATAATGCTACGATGGTCAAAGATCGGTATGACAAGGACTTTCCTTCTGAAACAGAAAGTCACATGGTTCATGCTCAATGACAATCGTCAAAAATTGTTGGCAGCCACTTAAGCTCTGGAAAAGCGAGTGAAGGAGCTGCCTTAAATCCAATTGCAAATAGCACTATTTATGGTCCCAAATTTCCTGAAGTGCACTGCATGGTTACAGTTTTCCAAGGGTCTTAGCTGTCCCTCTTCCATCAGAAAAGTGGCATGAGTTGAACAGAGTTCTTAGGACTGCGCAACAAAGTTTATCTACAGCAAAAACAGACAAGTAAGACAATTCTTAACAACCAAAGTTTGTTCTTTGCTCTTGAGAATATGTCAAGTCTTGTATCTACCCATCATCTCTGATCAAGATAAATGTTTGCTGCCTCTCCACCATTTTGTGTTTTGAGATAAGAGTTGTGATCTGGGCCATCCAGAATTTCAGCTTCTATGCAGTAAATTACTGGTATTTCTTTCCCCAGCTGGTCACCCCAACTTCTCCCTGCAGTTTGAACATATGCCAGTAGTCATTTTGATGGTATCGGCAGGACTAATCAGATGTACTCAAAGGATGAAAGGCAGTCTGGATATATTTGATGAGTACATTGCCTGTTTAGACCTTGAAATCTTACGGTGTTCCAATTTGTTATATTTTCTGTGTCGTTGAGCTTTTATACGGATGCTTAATCTATTACAGGCCGTTCGGGTTGTGCTAACAGCATCTTGAGACCGTTACATGTTTAAGAGGCTGCAATTACCTAGTTGTGCGTTGACTTTTCTGACTGCTGCCATATACTCGTGTTCGTTTACGTGTCATTGATTTGGATGGTGAAACTAAATTCATGAAGATTTGTGTCTTGAAGATCAAACATCTTGAAGCGGAACTTGAAACCATGAGAAATATTGAGGAAGATGCTGACGGTCTTGTTCATTGACAATGCAGCATTAAGGAAACAAGCCAATTCAATAATCTGTTGTGCTTTAAATATGAATGAATGACAAAGCCAAAGAAAAGGTTGAAGATGATGAAGAAGTCGTAATTTGCACTGTATCACTTCTCTTGCGAAATTTACTCTCTGATTGACATTTCCTCCAGAATTAGAAGGTTTTGTTCATATAAAACAGCGACACTCCATGACTGTAACATGTCAAGAAGTGGCAGTTTTAAATGTACACACTTGTAAGAGTGTATATGATACCGAGGAAATGAGCTTTTGTTAATTAATTTTAGCTTTACGACTTCCTTTTGGGATTGTAATCATCTTCCTTCTATTGTATATTTGTAGAACCTCAGACAATTTCTTAGCGCATGTAGCCTGTGTTCTTTTAGGTCTTTGAATTCCGACTAAACCAAGTACAATTCCTTGATTAACATCGATGATGATTTCCGTAAGTATCAATATATTTGTGCTGAAGATGCAAGAAGAGAGATGACTTGCTTGCTTCATCGAAATGACTTGCTTGCTTACTTCATCGTTCTCAAATGATCTGCGATGAGCCTGTATTACTGAAATATGACCATGAACAAATCGATAAAGGCATTTATGATATCTGAGAGCAGAACTAAAATTATCTAGTTCTTAGATTGTGGAAGAAATTATTATTATTGTGAAAACACCATTATCTCTTTAAGTAATCGAATCAATTTTGTCTTGGCAAAATCAAAGTCCCTCTAAGCACTTTTTAAGCAATGCGAACACCCATTATTTCATCCATCAGTACTTCTACAGTCATCATCCCATTTATGAACCGCCTTATAATTCCCACAATAACGTAACTACTTAATCCACAAGTCATGATTTTAAAAACTTAAGGTGAACAGCGTGCATGTTTTAAACTAGATATTTCTATCAAGGACAAGTAGAAAATTGCTCAAGAAATATATATATATATATATATATATATATATAGAGGAAGAAGAAACCAAAGGAATTTTTATTGACTGTAAGAGGAGATGAGATAATTCTTTTCTTTCTAGAATTGGTTGTCGACATCCTTCACTCTATTTCTTGATGTAAAGTTTTCCAATTTGGGAGAGCGTATGTACTGAATATGCATTCTGGCCTTCCCACGTGTCTGGAAGACGTGGATAAAACCAGTTTTCCAGAAGATGATTTGGGACAACCAATCGATCCAGCTTCTTTAATTTTGATAAATCAGGCAACTATTTTGAGGAATTGCATCCTTGAAAAGCCAATACCATTAATGATTCCAATTTCTCTAGATCTTGAGTCTCCATCAGCCCAGTGCAACCACTCATAATCAACCCTACAAGCCCCTCTAATCTCGATACCAAAAGCGTCTCAAGCATTGCAGTATCGTTCAATTTCAAAAAACGGAGCCTCTTCAGTTGCTGTCCAAGCACATCATCAAATTCGATTTCCCTGTGCTGACAATTAAGAAGGCGCAAACTGGTCAGATTTGTCAAGTTCTTTCCCATGGGTGACTTCACATCATGGAGAGTCAGCTTTGTAAGACTGGATAGAAGCCCCAGAGATCGTGAGTCAACAAAAGTTATCTCAAGAATTCGAAGCTATGAAAGAGTAACCAAATTAATGGGAGGAAATGTGACATCTCCATTGATAAGTTTCAAACTCGCTAGATAAGGTAACCCCTCGATCCACCCTACTTTGGAGCTCCTTGTTTGAATTTTGACAACTAAGGAGTGTCACCTTGTATACATAAAGCGCTCAAGTTAGTCAGACATGAGAGGTTATGGGGCTGTCTACAATAAATGAGATGAGATGTTTAACTCCCCAAACTCACAGGGAGCTCTGGTAACTGTTCAAGTTCATCACACTGCTCCAAATTAAGTTGTGGGAGATGAGAAAGCTTATTCATAGTTGATGGCAATCTCCTAATCTTGCTTTTTGTCAGCACTAGCGTCATTAAAAAGGATAGACCACCAATTTTGCTTGGAATTTCTCCCTCCATATTTTCACAAGAACTCGCATACAAAGCTTTAAGATTCTCTAGCATCCCTATGGCCTTTGGTAGCTTTCTAATCGCACATTTGTCTACACGTAAAATCACTAACCGTTTGAGATTTCCAATAGAAGCAAGTAATTATGTGATATATGTGCCGCTTAAATTCAGCTCAAGCAAAGACTAACCCTCCTATTTGGTTCGGTAGCTTCTTTATAGGAGTCTGACAAAGACTCATGTTCCTCAGCTTTTTAAGATTCTCAATAGAAGTAAGTAATCTTTTGATTTTTGTCCTTCTCAAATATAGCTGAAGCAAAGACACTAATTTTCCCAATGTGCTTGGTAGCTTCTTTATTGAAGTTCTAGTAAGACTCATGCTCCTCAACATTTTAAGATCTTCGAAGGAGTCTAGAAGTGTTCTAAGCAAAGAGCAATTATTTAAAGACAAATACTCTAGACGCGCCATTTCTTCGATGGAATGATGAAGATCTCGAAAGTGCATCCCGCTTATTTCTAGTTTTGACAGGAATTTTAGACAACTAATACAAAAGGCACTCGAAAAAAGGTCGCAACGGTCCCTCTTCGGGGATTCTTAAGAGATGATTTCCAAGTGCTTTAGATGCTCTAGTTTAGAGAGAGAGCCATCAACCACTAGCAAGTTTGTACTCTGTTTAATAACCAATCTCTTCAAAGTTGAGCACTTTGAGAAATCGAGAGTCCTCTTTAAGCTTGGGGAAGAACTGATTTCTATAGCTTTCAAGTTCTTGCTCACCTGAAAAAGCAAACCAAGAATTAGCCAAGTCAAGAATGGCAAATTTGCAAGTTTAGTTAGCAAGACAGATGCCAAAAAAAGTTAACTGCAAGATATGATGCTGTACCAAGCATGGCGCCCATCTAGCCCAATCTTTAGTAATGTCAATTCCCGAAAGCCTAAGCACGGCTAATTTCTCGAGACACAAATTCATTATGTTTAGTTCTGAAGGGCAATTACTGCAAGAGAGCCATGTTAACTTGGAGAGAAGATTCTTAAAGTCCCCTACCAAGTTCCTGCCCTCTAATTCCAAAAATGTTAGATTGGGTAGCTTTGAAAATTCTTCACTTGTGAAACGGTGCTCTTTGTATAGTCATGTCAATCTGAGTGCTACAACTTTATTTGTCCCCTATTGATAGGAAAAGCGTACATGAACATTTGAACTGGATGACACATGTTATGTTGCACGAGTCTGAGGAGCTTAATTATGTTAATAAATGAAACGTACATCACTATTTCATTCGTACAGATTTAAATTGACCATAACAAAGAGCTAATCAAGTTAATCTGATTGGCTCATACAATTGGATAGAGTTCTCTACACTGTGTAAAGCATAGTAATATTTCTAATCTATCAATTTAACCAAATTCCTATTGCAAAATGATAACAAAAAACTTTATTATCGGTGAGCAAAATAGTCTTACAAGATGCATAGTTCCTTTAGAAGACTGGCAAGTATATTTTGGAGGATTCAATGGCATGCAGAAGTTCAATTTTTTGGTGAGTAATGGAATATCGGCCATTCAAATCAGCCGAGACATTTTGATACGTGTAACACGTAATTTTTCTTGAATTTAACTTAATTCTGGAAATTTCTATGTAAACGTGTTTTCATTTAAAATACTTCTCAAGTCCAAAAGTAGAAACTAATAATTTCCCATGAAAAATAACATAAACGCATGATTTTCTATCTATTGAGAGCAACAAGATTCCAAGAATACTATATTTTTCATTTAAATTAGCAACTGTTGGGGTCATGTGACTTTGGGGCCGTCGATGGGCAAAAGAACGCTTCAAGTGTCATAACTTTGGCCAAAGGGACACTTAAGTGCCATAATTTACGAAAGGTATACTTAAGTGCCACTTTCAAGAAAAACGGATCACTTGAGTGCCACTCCGGCGAGAATCCCCCAAATGTCGACGTGGCACTTTTCCGGCGACGAGCTCAAAACGACGCCGTTTTGCGACGTGGCCAAAGGGCGTTGTTTTGGCTGATGTGGCCAAAAAAAAAATAATTAATTAAATTAAATTTATTTAAAATATTTTAAAATAATAATTTTAAAATTAAATTTAGTTAAAATATTTTAAATTAATAATTTTGAAATTAAATTTAGTTGAAATATTAAAAAAAAAAAAAAGGAAAGGGGGAGGCGGGAGGGGATTAGCCCTCGGCCGCCGCCGAGAAGGGCCGGCGACGGCGGGGAGGGTCGGCTAGGGTCGCCGGCCTTGGCCAGGGGCTGGCGACCCCGGCCGACTGGCGACGAGGGCTCGCGAGCCCTTGCCCAGATTCGGCGACGGTCGGCGGCCCTCGCCTAATCGGGCCAAGGGTCGTCGCCCGCCGAGGCGACCCCCAGCGGGCGGAGGCCCTTGGCCCGGCTGGGTGAGGGCCGCCGACCCTCGCCGGATCTAGGCGAGGGTCGTGAGCCCGCCGCCGCCCCGGTCGGCCAAGGTCGCCAGCCCCGGCCGACCCTCCCCGCCGTCGCGGCCCTTCTGGCGGCGGGCCGAGGGCTAATCCCGGCCCGCCTCCCCCTTTTTTTTTTTTTTTAATATTTCAAATAAATTTAATTTCAAAATTATTAATTTAAAATATTTTAACTAAATTTAATTTTAAAATTATTATTTTTAAATATTTTAAATAAATTTAATTTAATTAATTAATTTTTTTTTTTTGCCACATCGCCAAAACAACGCCCTTTTGGCCACGTCGCGCGTGCAAAACGGCGTCGTTTGAGCTCGCCGGAAAAGTGCCACGTTGACATTTTGGTCGGATTCTCGCCGGATTGGCACTCAAGTGATCCGTTTTTTTTTAAAGTGGCACTTAAGTGTACCTTTCGTAAGTTATGGCACTTAAGTGTCCCTTTGGCCAAAGTTATGGCACTCCAGGGGTCCGCGCATCGCCGTCGATGTCAAATCTAACTCGATAGCCACCTGAGTCCTTCACCAACTAGAGGTTTAAAAAAAAATTAGTGAGAGTCCTTTACGAAGTGTGATTTTGCTTTATAATACAATTTACCAATTATCTATGTTTCGGGAAATCCTTGTAACTAAAGTTGTTCGCATTTTCTTGGAAACTTTCCTCGAAAAGCCCAACCTGTGTCGTGGTCAGTAAAACGGTGAAAATGACGTCAAAATCCGACGTGGGAGGGAGACACATATGAGCCGTCCGAAGTTACTGCAACAAATATTGGAGGCTTAAGCTAGATGACGTGTCGAGGAATGATGATATTAATGCTTCAGATGGACAGATTGTTGGATATTACCCCCTGATGAATGAGGCATCAAAGGTTATGCTAGAGCAGATCGTGGGACTGGATCCTGCCCTCTCTGGAAGGGTGAATCTAGGTGAGATTCCAGCTGTGAGTTCGCCTGGTGGAGCAGGAGAGTGTCGGGCTGTCTTAATTGGTAAGGTTCGCCTGAGCTATCTCCATTGCCAGATAAGATGCAAGATAGATTTGCAGATTCTGCTAGTGAGGATAAGGCGGGTACTGATTCGGGAACCGGGGGCTTCATAGATCCGGATTCATTCAATGCCTCAATATCTTGACGTTGATGCTTTGCTGGAGAATTCTTCCTTCTCTTCTTGTACAAAGCCCAGTCCTTGGGAAGATTGGATCGACTTTAACAGAAGGTAACTCAACAGGTAACGGTGAGCAGCCAGTGGAGAATGGATGGGACAAAGCTAGCATATAGATCAGTTCACACGACAAATGGGGCTTCTAACATATTATAACAAAAGAGAATGATCTTGATTGGGATATTTAAAGCGGCTTGCACATTGTCCGAGATTACGAAGCAAGAACATAAGCGTTTGTTTTTCTTTTCTGGGCGGTCTTTAGCACTCATTTAATCATTCCTTGCCAATCTATTATTGCTGGCCCCTTGTCGGGCATAGTAAGTGTGGTTTCGATCGCAGTCCATACATACCTTGGGCTTCTTCCTGGCGCTCACTCATTAGAGATGCAGTTATAGTGGCTCTGTGATGTTGAAGGATGCTGAACATTTTTCATGTGATAATTAGATGTGAGCTTTCGACTAAAATGTAACTGACTTGTGTTGGATTAGTTAATGGATGCATTTCCTTTGTTTTTGTTTTCTGATCATAACTGTTTGTTAGTTGATCAGAGCACTTTGCTTATTAGAATCTACAGAGTGTTGTTAAATTTAGAAGTGAATTCAAGTTGCCTGGGGAACTGATGTAATTTTAATGTCTGTAATGTATTTCTATTGTGTTGAACCTGAGCACGTTGGAAACTTCTTTTGATATTATCGATTCCCGCGTGCTTAAATGGCTTACATTCTATGAACAAAATGGATGAATAACTTGAGTGCGCCCCAGATATCAACTGGATAAGAACAATTTGTTGGGTTAATCCTCAAACTTTTTCACCACTCCAGTTGCTCTTCACCAAACTATCAAATGCCGATTTAAGCTTTCCGGGCAATACTTGCTCCACCTTCTTTACCTCCTCAGTAACAAAGCAATCTTAGGATGCCATTCCCTTGGAAAATTGACCCACAGAGGCAAACTTAGAGATGCACTTGGACATTCAACTGCAATTAATGAGTATGTAACTCCCTTGTCCGCGAGCATATTGGTCTTGGCAGTATCCTTTCTGATTCCGATTCCTCCACTTCCCTGTAAAACTAGCCTCCACTTTGGTATGAAGCATCACCGTTCAAGGAAGCATAGGCCACGAATTTGTTCAGACACTGGGCCCCTTTTTAAGAAAAAAGCTCCAATTTAGACCCTTGTTTATTATCCCAAGATCTACTGTTAAATAATTTTTAGTGCTATCATACATAATAAATTCATTTATATGAATGGTAATAGTGATGTGCTCAAACATTTAGTTCACTCCAAAGAAGGTGTTTTCTCGAGAATTGGATGCTAAACCTCTTATCTGATATCGATGTATCACGATTTGCTATACTTTTTGAGCTTGAAGCTGCTGTGAGGTCACGCAGTTGCTCATTGGATGAATTCTCATCAGTACATTATTTCTCTTCACTTGAACCGAGATTGTTGCATGAATGGTATTGAGATATGTTTTCCTAGATTTTGCAGATTTGATGAGGTACATTTGCAGAGCTCAAATGCATATTTAATTGCGACTGGTGCCATTCCTTCGGTAACACCACAACCTGTAACTGATGTTTACAATTGTGTTGCAAGCCCTCTGTATTGTCAGATCAAGGCAATGATTCATCCTATAAGACTGAAGCATAGTGATTTTGCTGATCTTGGCATTGACAACTCTGAACATGAGTTGACCTCTCCGGAGGCAAGTTTGACGTAGGCACTCTTTAATTAAAAAGTTCATTTTGGACAACATAGAAAGATTTTCCTTGCTTAAAGTACGCAATAGAGGTGGAAACAGCATTGTGAGTGGCAGAGGAGCCCCTTATGATAATGCTTCCATGGTCAAAGATCAGTATGACAAGGACTTTCCTTCTGAAACATAAACTCACGTGTTTCATGCTCGAATACAATCATCAGAAATTGTTGGTAGCAACTTAAGCCCTGGAAAAGCGGGTGAGGGAGCTTCATTTAATCCCATTGCAAACAACACTACGAAGAGTCCCAAATTTCCTGATGTGCAAAATCCTGCTACCGCAAGGTTACAGATTTCCAGGGGACTTGGCAGTCTCTCTTCCATCAGAAGAACAGCAAAAAAGACATGGAAGATCCCATAGCCAGATTGAATCAAGAAACTGCCGTGAGACAATACTTAACAACAAAACTATGTTCTCATCTCTTGACGACTTTGTTGATTCTTTTATCTACTCATCATCTCCAATCAGCAGAAATGATTGCTGCCTGTTCTCCAATTTGTGATTTGAGACGACAGTTGTGAGTTGAGCCCTCCAGAATTTTAGCTCCTATGCAGTAAATTATTGGTATCTCATTCCCCAGTAGGTCACTCCGAATTTCTCCCTGTAGTTGGAATATATGCCAGGAGTCATTTTGATAGCATCTGCAGTAATAATCATATGTACTCAATGGATGAAAGGCGGTATGGATCCATTTGATGATACATCGCGTTTTTAGCCCTTAAAAGCTTGTGGTGTTCCAATTTGTTGTATTTTCTGTGTTGTTGAGATTTTATATGGATACTCAATCTATTATAGGCTATTCTGGTTGTGATATCCCCATCTTGAGACCATTACATGGTTAAGAGGCTGTCATTACCTAGTGTTGCGTTGACTTTTCTAACTACTGCTATAAACTCATGTTCGCTCACGTGTAATTATTTTGGATGATGAAACTAAATTCGTGAAGATTGTGTCTTGAAAATCAAAGATCTTGATGTGTAACTTGAAACCATGAGAAAAATTGAGGAAGATGCTAACAGTCTTGTTCATTGATAATGCAACATTGAGGAAATAAGCCAATTCGGTAATCTGTGGTGCTTTAGACATGTATGTCAAAGCCAAAGAAAAGGATACGGATGATGAAGTTGGTAATTCGCATTGTATCATTTCTCCTGTGAAATTTATTCTTTGATTGACATTTCCTCCAGAATTAGAACGTTTGTTCATATCAAAACAGCGACACTCCATGAGTCCGCCATTTCAAGAAGTGGTAGTTTTGGACGCACACACTTGTAAGTGTGTATATGATACATAAGACATGAATTTTTTTTAATGGATTTTAGCTTTATGACTTCCTTTTGGGATCGTAATCATCTTCCTTCTGTTGTATATTTGTAGAACCTCAGACAATTTCTTAGCACATGTAGCCTGGGTTGTTTTAGGTCTTTGAATTCTGATTAAACCAAGCCCAAATCCTTGATTAACATCATCGATGCCGATTTCCATGAGTATCAATATATGAGTTGCGGATGCAAGAAGAGAAATGACTTGCTTACTTCAATTCAATGAAGCCGAGCTCGTTCTCCAGCAATCCCTGTGGAGCTTGTGCATCCTGAAATATGGCCATGAACTAATCGATTAAGGCATATGTGACATCCGTGAGCAGAACTAGAAAGTGCAAGAATAGTTTCTTTGCACTCTGTAGTGCTTTCAGTTTCGAACGGCATGCATAAGATTATACACAACAGATATCCTCAGATTTATCAACAACACAAAGAAAGTTAGAACTTCAGTGATTTGGGGAATTGATCTATGATGCACTAAGCCCCAACTCCATTCTCAAGCACAAGGGCTAATTTGCTGAAACCATGATAAAACAGCTGTCCTTGCATTGATCCCCAAATTACTTGAAAATTATTCTTTATAAGACGAATACCTAAATTAATAATTATAATAACCATCAGACGTTAGTGCATCAAAATCAAGACAAGAACCATGATTTCGATGTCTTATACCAAATCACATTGAACTTTCGACTACTTCATATGACCAAAAAATCATACATAATCCATTCTAACAAATTTTCAGTATAATGCCAAATTAGACCGTCCATTGGCGATCGAATCCGAATTACATCATCAGGGCATCATTTATTAGCTCCAGCCGGAGCTAATTTAGTTACCTACAAGTTCAAAGAAAACATATATAGTCCAGGTTCCCACTATATGAACCAGTCTTTATGTTTTCGGAAAAAAGGAATACGATTTACATGACATTTGGAACAAAAGAAAAAATCAATGTCGATATATGTGAGAAAGAAATTCATTGTATGGTTTTACACAGTATTTTTGGCAAATTTATGGGCATAAAATAGCTACAAGGTGGTCATACGAGATTCAACCATATGAAAATTTATCTACGATGCACCAAGCCCCCAACTCCAGCCTCGAGCGAATCGGCTCATTGCTGAAACCATAATAATCAATTTAGCTCCATCGATACCCCAAATTACATGAAAATCATTCTGCATAAGACGAATAGTCAAATTAATGATCATAATAACAATCGGACAAAATTACACGAAAACAAAGAAAATCACCGTGATTTTCTGGTTCTTAGATTGTGGAAGAAATCATCATCATCATCATCATCATCATCATCTTTATTGTGAAATATCATTACCCTTTTAAGTAATTAAATCAATTTTGTCTTTGCTAACACAAAGTCCCTCTAAGCACTTTTTAAACAACGTGAACACCCATTATTTTATCCATTAGCACTTCTACAGTCATCATCCACAAATCATGATTTTAAACTTAAGGTGAACATGCATGCATGCTGTAAACTGAATATTTCTAACGGGAACAAGTAGAAAATTGCTCAGAAAAAAAAAACCAGAAAAAGAAAATATATAGGAAGAAAAAACCGAAGAAATCAAAGGAACTTTTACCGACCGTAAGAGGAGCTGAGATAATTCTTTCTTTCTCGAGTTGGTTGTTGATATCGGTATTCTATTATCTTTCGCAAGAGGCAACGACTTATAACTGAATTATGGTGGTCCCACGTGTCTGGATGATGTGGACAAGGCAACTTTTCTTGAAGTTGATTTGGGACAATCAAATGCCACAACTTCTTTAATTTTGATAAATCAGGCAACTCTTTTAAGGAACCGCATCCATCGAAAGTCAATGAGACTAGTGATTCCAATTTCTCTAGACCTCGAGTCTCTATTAGCCCAGGGCAACCCCTCATACTCAACACTTGGAGCCCCTCTAATCTCGATACCAAAAGCCTCTCAAGCATTGCACTATCCTTTAACTCCAAACTATGGAGTTCCTTCAATTGCCGTCCAAGAAAATCATCAAATTCAACTTCCCTCAGCCGACAATTAAGAAGGTACAAACTGGTCAAATTGGTCGAGTTGGAAAAGAGTGACCTTCCCATGGGTGACTTCACATCATGTAGAGTCAATTTTTCAAGAGTGGATGGAAGCCCCATTAGAGATTGTGGGTCAACACAAGTTATCTCAAGAATTTGAAGCCGTGAAAGAGTAGCCAAATTAATCGGAGGAAAAGTGACATCTCCAGTGACAAGTGTCAAGCTCTCTAAATAATTTAGCCTCTCAATCCACTCTATCTTTGGAACTCCTTGTCTAAATTCCAACAACCTAGGAGTGTCACCCCGTATATGAAGATGGACTAAGTTAGTTAGACATGAAAGGTCATGGGCTGTTTACAATAAATGAGATGAGAACTTTAACTCCTTCAAATTCATAGGGAGATCTGGCAATTGTTCAAGTTCATTACACTGATCCAAATGAAGTTGTTGCAGATGAGAAAGCTTATTAATAGTCATGGACAATCTCCTTATCTTGCTCTTTGTCATCTCTAGCTTTGTACAAAAGGATAGACCCCCAATTTCACTTGGAATTTCTCCCTTCATATTTCCACAGAAATTCGCATGTAAAGCCTTCAGATTCTCTAGCATCCCTATGACCTTTGGTAGCTCTCTAATGGCACATTCGTTTAGACGAAGAATCTTCAACCGTTTGAGATTTCCAATAGAAGTAGGTAATTCTATGATATCCGTCCCGCTTAAATCTAGCTCAAGCAAAGACTCTATCTCTCCTATTTGGTCCGGTATCTTCTTTATATTGGTTTGATGAAGACTCATCTTCCTCAACTTTTTAAGATTCCCAATAGAAATAGGCAATTCTATGATTTTTGATTCGCTCAAATCTAGCTCAAGCAAAGACTCTAGCCCTCCTATTTGGTTTGGTAGCTTCTTTATATCGGTCCAACAAAGACTCATCTTCCTCAACTTTTTAAGATTCCCAATAGAAATAGGCAATTCTGTGATATATGTGTCCCTTAAATCTAGCTCAAGTAAAGACTCTAGCCCTCCTATTTGGTTCGATAGCTCCTTTATATCAGTTCGACAAAGACTCATCTTCCTCAACTTTTTAAGATTCCCAATAGAAATAGGCAATTTTGTGACTTCAATTATGCTCAAATCTAGCTCAAGCAAAGATTCTAATCCTCCTATCGTGTTCGGTAGCTCCGTTATCGAAGTGTTACAAAGACTCATCCTTCTCAACATTTTAAGATCTTGGATGGAATTTGGAAGTGTTCTAAGAAAATGACATTCATCTAAAGACAAATACTCCAAACGCGTCATCTCTCCAATGGAATGATGAAGTTTTTGAAGTTGCATCCCTACTATTTCTAGCATTGACAGGGATTTTAGACCACTAAATACCAACGGTAGTGGAAAAAGGTCAGAACCGTCATTATGTGAGTCATACCAAGTGTTGATTTCCAAGTGTTTTAGGTGCTCTAGTTTAGAGAGAGAGATATCAACCACTAGTGAATTTGTGCACTCTTTAATGACCAATCTCTTTAAATTTGAGCATTTCGAGAAGTTGGGAGTCCTTTTTAAGTTTGGACAATACCCAATCTCCATAACTTTTAAGTTCTCGCTCACCTAACAAAAAAAAAAAAAGGCAAGAATCAGCCAAGTCAAGAATGGGAAATTGGTAAGTTTGGTTAGCAAGAGAAATGTGAAAAAGTAAACTACATGGCGTGATGTTTGTACCAGACATGACCCCCATCCGGTCCAATCTTCAGTAATGTCATCACTTGAAAGCTCGAGCACAGCTAACTTCTCAAGACTCAAATTCGTCACATTTAATTCAAAGGACAACAATGCCAAGAGAGCCATGTTAACTTGGAGAGAAGATTCTTAAAGTCCCCTACCATGTCCCCACCCTCTAAATCCAAGAATCTTAGATTGGGCAATTTTGAAAATTCTTCACTTGTGAAATTGTACTCTTCAGAGAGTCCTGTTAATTTTAGTGCTACAACTTTGTCTGTCCCCTGGTGATAGGAAAAAGCCTACATGAACATTCGAATTGGATGACAAACATGGTGCTGCACAAGTCTAAGGAGCTTATTTATGTTTAGCAATGAAACACACATTAGTGCTTCGTACAAATCTAAATTGAGAAAAGAATACAAAAGTGGTTCTTGTAGTTGAAAAGAATGATTTATCTTGTATAAAGCTTAATAATGTTTCTAATCCATCAGTTGAAGCAAACTTTTTTGTCGCAAGATGATAATAAAGAACTTTATTACTACTTAGGGAAAAATTGTCCAAAATGTTCTAAACCTAATGGATTTTTGCCAATTAAGTTCTAAATCTTTTTATGTTATGCCAATTTAGTATATTTGGCCGATTTTGCCTAGGAATCACTAATGTGGATGACAACTGTCAATTTGACACGGCTAACGTTGATGTGTACAATTTTCAATAATATTTTTTTCAATTTTTTTAAATTTTTTTTAAAATTTTTAATACTTTTTTCTTCTTAAACTAAGGCTAGTGAGATTGTTGGCCAACCCTTGCTTGGTCTAGGCAATGGGATGGAGGCCCTTGCTAACCAACTTCTTCACCAAACTCGGCAAGGGTTGCCGACCTAGGGTAAAAAAAAAAACAAGAAAAAAATTAATATATTATTTAAAATTGTTCATGTGTACATTGGCCATAGCACATAAAATGATCAATGTCCACGTCAGCAATTTTCGGCCAAAATTAGTGCGGTGAACTCAATTGACAAAACGTGAAAATGTTTAGCACTCAATTTGCAAAATTGAAAGGTTTAGTATTGAGTTGACAAAAATGCAATAGGTTTAGAATTTTTAAATAATTTTCCCTATCATTGAGTGCCAGACCGAACTCATAAAAGTCTCTTGAGTTTATAACCCCATTGCAATTATATGGATCAAATCCTGATTGTGTATTCTACAAATAAGGATCAATGTTTTAAAAGGATTTGCTTTCATAATAGTAAAGATATTCAATCCACTCATAAAGTCTCTAGTATGATGTTTGAAAGCTCTACCGGACAATTCACAAAAGATTGCATATTACAATTATTCACTTAATCTATTACCAAATTTCAAGTAAGAGGACTCATTCCAGAGTAACGTTGCTAAACTTGCTAATGATTTCCAACTTAGCAAAAATGAATGAAATCAGGCTTGAAAAGCTTTGATAGCCTTGGAAGTCTCAATGTGGATCTGGTTTAATATAATTTGCTGAACAACCTTGTATTTAATGTATTCCCAAAGTGTTTGCTATTAGGAACTTTCACGTTGTAACCTTTTAGATATGATTTGTAATGGAATTACCATCACGAATTCTTATACAAACCTTTTTCTTTTTTTTTTTTTCTTTTTGTCAAAGTAAAAGTTAAACAATATATATATATATATATATATCAGCAAGAAACTAACTCCACAACCTTTGAAAAATGCATGGTTGATTTTTCCTAAAGAAAATGGTAAGGTGACAATAACTTACCTCTTTCATCCGAACCACATCAAAGGCAATCCTAGGCTCCCACAACCTGCTACGCTTCTTTGGAAAATTGACATCTTCACGCCGAACAACTTCTCTTCCAAGATCTTTAAGTTGATCATGCATCCACAGTGTATCATCTTTTGTTATCTTTATCAAAGACATATGGGTAAGGACAAGTAGTTCACTCCTTGGAAAATAGTTGGAAGCTTTCCACATATAGTATGGGTGGAGTCTATCTTTACCAATGAAGAAACATGCGATATCAAGAAAGATCTCTCTTTGATGAGGTTGTAACATGTCATAACTAATTTTTAATTTATCGAGGACTTCCGGGTTGGGCACCAAATCTAACTTCTTCAAAGTGTCTTTCCAAAATTTTTTGCTCTTGCAATAAAGTGAGGAACCAATAACCTCGAGAGCTAAAGGAAGTCCACCTGTTTTCGTAGTAATTTTCCTTGAGCTATCAACCAAGTCCTGTGGTGGGAAATCCATCCTGAAGGCATGTTTACTAAAAAGCAGAAGAGCGTGGAAAGAATCCATTTCTGTCATTTTATAGATTGTAAACTCTTGAAAATGTGCTTGGAAACTACTCTCTTTGTCCTCCTCTTCGATTGGCAAAAAGTTGATATCCCTTGTTGTAATGATGATTATGCTTCCTGGACCAAACCAATCACTCTTTCCAGCTAGCTTAGAGAGTTGATCTCTCTTATCCACATCATCGAGAACAAGGAGAACTTTCTTATCACGAAACCTTTCTCTAATTGTGTTAATCCCTACATCAACAGAATTGTGGATCCCTATAGATCTGCCTTGGAGAGTTTCTGATAACAACTGTTTTTGTAAGTCAACAATTCTTCCCTGTTGCGTAGATTCACAGATGTCTAAAAGGAAGCTACAACCTTGAAATTGATTGGAGATTTGATTAAAGACAGCACTTGCAAGAGTTGTCTTACCGACACCGCCCATTCCATGGATGACTAGGTAGCAAACATCACGAGAACCTTCATTTAACATGTCCACGATAGCTTCAACACGATCATGAATCCCAACTAAATGATTAGGCAGATTTCTCATTCTTTTCATCAGCTTGGTCAAAACCTCATCAACAATAGTGTTGATGATTTCACCCTGCCTACAATATTGACATACAAGTCTTAGCATGAAACATAGGGCAAAAGAACTCTCAAGTTGAGCAATATTCTAGACACGGAATCAAGCGGATTTTTAAATGGGCGAGGTTTAATCAAATGGAAGCTAACTTTCTTTACTGAAAGGAAATCTTGACTAATAAAAAATTAGATCTATACTATATTTGGACGAGTGGTTCGGGAACAGAAGATAATAATTGCCTGGGGAAAAGGAAAGAAATTGGATAAACCAATATACTGTGATTGGTGGAAGTAATTAAAACAGAAAACAAATGGGAGAAAATTCTATTCCTTATTATAATCTCACTTTTTTTATTGCTCAAGAAAATAAATGAACAAAAGCATATTCCAAAGTCATATTCTTACCCTTTGTCCTTCATGCCCCAACCCTTGATTCTTGCGACCTCGGTCAAAGCTTCCTTCCATCGCCGAATCTCATCGAGGCCAAACTCCTTCTCATGCTTCTTCAGAACATCAAGGGACAATCGAGTTTTGAGCTTTACATCATCGGGATTCACGTCATAGAATATGGGTAGAATCACTTTGTCATTCGCTTTGCTTGAGCACTCTAGTATGTATGTGAGCTCGCGAAGACACCACTTACTAGTTGCGTAGGTCCTAGAGAAAATGGGCAAGTATATTTTGGAGGATTCAATGGCATGCAGAAGTTTGCCTGCAATCTTTTCGCCCTTTCGGATCTCTTCATCGTCTCTGAAGACACGAATCCCAGCTCCGACCAAGGAGTGATCAAGGCAATCGGTGAAGTTGAGGCGGGTATCAGGGCCTCTAAAACTCAAAAACACCTCAAATTCGGCCACCGACAACAAATTGCCATCATCGGCACAAGCAAACTTCGTCATCGTATCTGAAGAGTCCCTCTTTCGCTTCATCCTTCTTCAGGAGCTCAAAATCTACACCGGATCTGATCACAGCGGGATGTGGAGTCCTTTCTAAATCTGATCTGAGATTCCTCAAGAGGAATCAGCAAAGCACCAGAGGCAGGAGAATTGCAATGCTCTTTCGCTGTCTTTCTCGGATTCGTTTGTTTTTTACTCGGCACGGAAAGGAAAAAGAATGGCGACGACTTTGGACAGTCTTAGCCTCCTCCAAAGTGGCGGAATCCAACTTGATCACGTTATGCTGGCAATAAAAAAGGTTGCTTTACACCGTTCGTTCTTGTGCAATAATACCTCATTGAAATATGAGATCGGTCGGCCACAACACGTCCACGTCAACGAATGGTTCCTACTTCCTACTGCTCTTTTCACACATAAAATATGAATTACCTCTTTCTTAGTTAAAAGGTTTTCCCCCGATAATAGGCCTGCATTTGACCAAGAAAAAAACGATAATAGGCTTGCACGCATTAGTTGCCGCGCCAGACCCGGTGCGGAGAGTCATTTCCCTCTCTCTCCTGCTTTTTCTCCATCCGAAGGATGGAGACTTGCGCCTTCTCTCTTCCTTCCTCTTGTAAGTTCAAAATTTCAGGTTCCCTCGTCTTTGTTCTCTCCGATGCGTGCTCGCTCGCTCGGCGTTCGTTCTCATTGTGTCTTCTTCTTTCGCTCTCTGCTCCGGCGCTTGCTTGGCTCGTTCGCTTTCTGCTTCCGTACTCTCTCGCTCTCTGAATTCCTTCTCATCTGAAAATCAGATTCTGGAAATTTTTTGTGAGGGCTCTAAGAATGTTCAATTATCATGAACTGCGAGTTGTGGCTTGCAATTTTAACGAGGCAAATTTTGTGAGCTGAGGTTGATTTGGAGAGTGTCTTACATTCTTTTGTAGGACTTTCAAGTCTTGTCTGATGGGCATGCCATGTATTTAACTCAGATATGAGAATTGTAAGGTGGTATGTCACCTAAAATTTGCATCGGATTCTGCTATCCTGGCAAATGAAAGAAGAACATTGTACGGTACTTGACAAATGCAGGTTTTGCCGAAGCAGTGATATTATCATTGTACGTTTAATAATTCGTGAACCAAACTAAAGTTCAGATATTAATTTGAAAAATAATTAAGAAATTTGCTATTTGTTTTTTATTTTCTGAAATTTGTGCCCAATTTTGTTTCAGGGTGAAAAAGGCCTGATTAGAGAAATTGGAGGGAAATGGAACGAGTAATTAGTCGCTTCATCAGTTCTAAATTTTGTAAATCAAGATACGGATTTGTCGTAAAAATTAAGTTTGCATGATTCCCAAATAAAATTTTCTTTTGAATTGAATCGAAGTCGATCTCCATCGTAACCGGCTTCCCAGCTTCACCTGAGCGGCTGCAGCTGCTTCCTATTTTGGCTTTTGCCGCCTTTCCCCTAGCCAACAGGCAAGGCTATATAAATTTCCAAGGCAAGTTTGAATTGAGAAGTCCATCTAAACGGTTCGCAAGGCAACTAGGAAGACGTTACATGAGATATCTAATTATCGAAAATCAGAACAAGTTGCTGTCACTCAATGACCTTCCCATTACCATGGGGAGAATCCCTCAGACACCACCCTAGATCTCTGGGCTGCCACGACAAGGGCGACGAGAAATTCTTGCGCAACCGTCGCGAACACAATGCATTTACTTGAAGAAGAAATGCTACCGAAGATAGGAGAATATATGCGTTGCACCGATATTTGCTGTTGGCCCTTTTCACAAGTTAGCCCCTTCTTCATCCAGCTCATTACTGAAGGAAGATACCGGGTGCATTTCATGGCTCAACAGACAAGCTAGCAGATCGGTCTTTTACGTAAACATCGGCAGCGTGGCTAGCGTGAACGAGGAAGGACTGCTCGAAACTGCCACGGTATTGGCCATGAGCGAGAGGCCTTTCTTGTGGGTGGTACGACCCAGTTTGTTGTGCTGCGCGAAGTGGCTCGAGCTCTTGCCGAAGTGGGAGATATAATACTGGGTCTTTTGCTTCTTTCCCTTTAGTTGCGATACAACAGAAGAAATAGCGTTTCGAAGATGGATTTTATTAACAAATGCTTTTTGGACGTTTGTTGAGCAACCAAGTAAGAGAAAAGTATAGTTCCCCATGCATCAATTGTTCCCGTGACACTTATAATACCCGCATTCACTAGCCCGAGCATAACAAATCAACTTATAAATATGAAATCAAGGATCTCATGTGCAACTACATAACATCTTAGTTATGGTAGTTTCGACATTTCATGGCGCAGGAACTCTTTATGGTGTTGGCATATGCACGTGTTGAGGCACGTTTTAACAGAAGCAGTAAACAGCATCGTCATCATATGATTTCGGACATCCTACATGAAGTCTTGTTCTACTATATTAAGGTATTCACATCTCGAAAATCAGTGGAATCAGATCGACTCTTACAAAACTGCAAGGCTTTCGCACATTTTTTATACCGCATTATTCCCGACATAAGGACGATGGTGTTTTTTTCCTGAAACGCCTAGATCATCGATGGTGCAGATAGCCTCGAGCAATAACACTGGAAGAATGCGCAGAGCTCTTCTCATCTACCTTTGGAATATTATCTGCTTATTGCAATAAATTTTGAAACGACATTCACACATCTAAAACTATCAGTCAAGAGAAAGAATTTGTCTACCCAAGTCCGAATGGGTTCATCTAGACCGTTATTTGTTGCCCAAATGATCAGCGATCAAGATAAACCTAGTTCAATAGACTCAACTCCATACGTGGTTTTTCTTCCTATTTTAGAAAAACTCTTGGCTCCACTTAGACTCACATATAGCATCGGACGAGGTGTGTTCCGCCAATTCCTGATAGAAATAACGTGATTTGACATAGGAGGTAAGCCGTCCAGGATCAAGCTGTAACCTTTGGATGTTCCGTTGCCAATTGGAAGTCCAGTTTTAGTTTAGGCAAGCACGAGCGGCTGTGCGAGACCAACCCTTGCTCGTTGCTTCCCAGGGTGAATTCCACATTGGGCTCGTGCGCAGATTCAAAAGTTGGAATCAATACATCCCCATCAAATTCCTCGTGCCATGCCCTCACGGCAGCTCCAATTCGATTTCCATCTCGAATTGTCCCACGCGCCGTCAATGCCCAATGGCCATATGGTTCCAGAGCCGTACTCACCGGCACATTTATATATACGGTCGCAACAAGGAAATTCGGAAAATTAGAATTCTACGTACTTTGATGTGCACAGCTAGTCCAATAGTAGTGCCGGGCTTCCGCTTGCTATTTTGGCCCATCGATATCATGGCCAATCGATGTAATAAATATCCCAATTGATTACAATCTCACAAGGCTAAATTTGTGTTTCTTTTTCTCGAGAGGCTTATGGGATTTTCTTGTGTATATTATATGTTTAGAGACTTCTAAATTTTATTTTTTTAGAAGACTTGAAGCAAGTTGCTTTGTATATTTTCGTGCGTTGACTGGAGGCTACGGATCAATCTAGAAATGTAGTAAAGTTGAAAGGCATTGGAGGCGATTGTTCGAAACCTAAAGTCTAGACGGAGGTCTTATCACTTCAATCTAATGTGAGCATCACTTTTGCTAGCAAAGCTCAAGCAATCATAATGCATTCTATTGTTTTTTTTTTCTTTTTAATAATTAAATTGATAGAGATGAGCAATCAACGTTAAAGATCCCTCTAAATGTTACCGCGAATTTACTGGCACAAGAAAGAAATCGGTAACTTTTAGCACATGATACAAGAATCTTGCCAATGCTAGAAATTTATTATTGCCGACTTAAATAATGATTAAAAAGAAAAGGGAGAAGGTGGATAACATTTTTTTGTGGTCGTCGTGGAGTTCAATCAAGTTTTGGCATGAGTTGATGTCAATCTCGCCATATGTTTTGGTGGGAGAGCAATTAAATTGTTTTTCCCCATCATATTTTTTTTTTGGTCGGACTCCCCCCCCCCAAATCATATATAAATCGTACGAATTGATCCATCTTACGTGCGTAATTTTAAATGTTATAACAACCCTATCTTCTGCAGTAATCGAAATGAAGTTCTAATGAGGCCAAGTTCTAGTTGAGTTTGAGCATGTAATTCATTGCACGTAGTCTTGCCAAGAGCCAAAAAGGAGAAATTCATTGAAATATTTCCAGAAACGTGGCAAGCTGCCTCCAGTCACCGCTAATATAATAAACTTCTCTTCGAATCGCAAAGTAAATTCTAGGCCACCCCCGCCATCTTGGTAAACTCGTCACTGTCCTCCTCCCTCGAAACTTGAAATGGTGAACAAAGGGGTTTGAACAAAACGATGGCTCAATAAGTAACGGTCACCACATTTCATAGGATCAAGCCATGGGCAATGCAATATTATAAATTTGTACATCTATGTGCATCCTGGCCGTAACTCCAACATGCATTCTCGAATAATGTGAATATTCAGCATTCTTTTGCCATGGTTGCATGATTCATAGCACAACATATAATATAGCAAGCAAAAATCATCCTCAGTCGATCATATCAGAAATCCTACAAGCACATTTCGCCGGATGAATGGCCTGTAAACCGTATTGGGCATGGTTAAATCCCGCAAAACTCATCGGCTGTGAGTAAGTCCCGAAAATCACATCTACCATGATTAAATTTTAAAATAGAACCGACCTGTGAATGAACACATATAAGTTTGGGTGACAATGAAAACATGTTAATTGGTTTTTACAGAACACAGAAGTCATGAATGCCACTTTCCTCGTTAACTCCCAAATTCAAATTGTACCTAAACATAATTTAAGGCCCATTATTAGAATATACTAATTTAATACAACAACTAGACTGTCTTGGGCGAAAAGGCCCGTTTTGGCAAAAATACGATAAAAAACCTCCGAGGTTCGGTCTTAGGTTCGGGCCCGAAGCATGTCAAATAGCTCAAAAATATTTACATGTTAGTATATTGCCATATACTTTCCCAGTATATCAGAAAATAATTTTTCCTTGTGAAATAGTCCTAAAATTGAATTTTCTAAACTAGCGCCGAAATCTCCAAGGCTCAGTAATTTTTTATAAGAAATGGAATAATAAGTATTCAGAGCAGCGGAGGCATTTTGACACATGTAGAACATAATTTTTTAGAAGTTAATTTGATATTAGAAATTTCTCTGTACACATGTACTTTCATTTAAAATACTTCGTATACCAAATTTAAAACCTAATATTTTTCTACGAAAATAACATGAACATGTAGATGGAATTAATTATCCATCTATTGAGAGGAACAAGATTCCAAGTATGCTTATATTCTTCCAGAAATTATTGAAAATTGCAATAATTACAAAGATTCTCGAAAATTCACATAACGTGGTATGTGTTGTGCCCAGTACAACTGTGATGACAGCGTCAAAATCCAATGCAGATGTGAGCCATACGAGCAGTCTGAAGTTACTGCCCCCACTGGCGGCTCCGTTTTCCAAATTTTTCAGTTTTGGATTGCCTACTTCGAGGGTTCAAAATGTTTGTTAGCTCTCTTATATTATTGACAATCTTCATATGCTACAAGATTTCAAGATTTCTAATTGAATCCAGTAATCCCGAAGTATTTGCTTCATATAAATCTAACTCAAGTAAGGATTCCAGTTCTCCAATCGAGTCTGGCAGTTGTCTTGACTGACTCCCATTCAGATCTGCTGTGAGTCTTTTCAGATTGCCAGTATAATCGAGAAATTCTGTAATTTCCACATGTTATAAATCATTGCCAATTTTAGTTTGACCATAGTCAATATTTTCTTTACTGCGTGTTGTCGATCTTGATAGAGTAGTTCCTGCATTACGTTTAGTGATCTCACTCTGTTGCCTCGTATTTCAAGCTGCTGGTCGGTCATTTTCCTTTTCTTTCGGTTTTGTCTGTCGTACATAGTGACAGAATTTGTGTCTGGTTAACTAGTTGTGTAGGTGTATGTGTACTCTGGAAGCTGAACATTCTCAGAACAATATCTTGTTACAGTAATTCGCCGCCTTCACTTATTGGTACCACAAATCAGATTCTGTTTTGACATTGCTGTAGAATAGTGTTACGGGGTTCAAGTTGGCATACATTTGCCAGAAGGGATGGCAACTCCTAAGAAAATTCTGTGACAGCATTTCCCGTGAAAATGTTGCCTCCAACTCCTAAGAAAATTCTGAGATTTGAAGGCAGGATACTTCTGGGAGCGGTATGCTATCTCTTCATTACCCCCGCCCCTTTTCCCTGCTTTAGTGTGCCCCAGCATTCATAATTCCACACGTTCAAACATTTAGTTCACTGCAGAGGTCTGGAGAATTGGATGGGAAAACTCTTACATGATTCTGGTCTAACACGATCGGCTATGGTAGCAAACTTTCTTGAGCTTGAAGCTGCTGTGAGGTCATGGAGGTGCTCATTTGATTAAACCTCATCAGTTCATTATTTCTCCTCACTTGAACCGAGATTGTTGCATGACGGACATAAGGGTACGGTACCGATATATGTTTTCCTATATTTTGCGGACTTTGATGAGGTACATTTACAGCGCTCAGATTCAAATTCGATTGCCACTGGTGCAGCTCGACTGCTAACACCACAACCTATAGCTCATGTTTTCAATAATCCTCCAGGTCTCTGCATTGTCAGATCAGGGGAATAATTCATCCTATGAGATATCTGAAACTTGGATAACCAAGATTTGGGCATAATCATCCTGCTGATCTTGGCATTGACAAATCTGAACATGAGCTGACCTATCCGGAAGCAAGTTTGGAGTATGGACTCTTGTATAGAAAGTTCATTTTGGACATAGAAAGGTTTTCCTGGCTTGAAGTATGCATCAGAGGTATGTAATCAGCATGATGAGTGGCAGAGGATCCCCATTGCAAACAACACTATGTACAATCCCGATTTCCTAACGTGCAACATCCTGCCACCGCAAGGTTGCAGTTTTCCAAGGGTCTTAGCTTTCCCTCTTCCATCAGAAGAGCGGCATAAGTTGAACAGAGTTCTTACAACTGCTTATCAAAGTTTATCTACAGCAAAAACATACATTAAAGATCTTACAGCCCGATTGAATCAAGAGATTGCGGTAATATTATTCTTAACAAAAAAAATATGTTCTTTGCTCTTGGAGAAAATGTCAAGTCTTGTATCTACTCATCATCTCCGATCAAGAGAAATGTTTGCTGCCTCTTCACCATTTTGTATTTTGAGATAAGAGCTGTGATTTGTGCCATCCAAAATTTCAGCTTCGATGCAGTAAATTACTGGTATTTCTTTCCCCAGCTGGTAACTCCGAACTTCACCCTGTAGTTTGAACATATGCCACTAGTCATTTTGATAGTGTCTGCAGAACTAATCAGATGTACTCAAAGGATGAAAGGCAGTATGGATCTATTTAATGAATACACCACATGTTTAGCCCTTGAAAATTTGAGTGAGCTTTTACATGAATGCTTAATCTATTATGGGTCGTTCTGGTTGTGATATCCCCATCTGGAGACATTGACATATTATACTCTTTAGATCGGTGGAAACAAAATACTTTTCCATTACATGGTTAAGAGGCTGTCATTACCTAATTGCGTGTTGACTTCTCTGACTGCGGCCATATACTCGTGTTCCTTCACTTGTCATTGTTTTGGATGAAGCAACTAAATTCATGAAGATTGTCTTGAAGGTCAAAGATCCAGAAGTGGAACTTGAAACCATGAGAAAAATCGAGGAAGATGTCAACGGTCATGTTCATTGACAATGCAACATTGAGGAAACAAGCCAATTCGGTAATAAATTGTGCTTTAAATATGCATGTCAAAGCTGAAGAAAAGCTTGAAGATAATGAAGAAGTCGGTAATTCGCACTGTATCATTTCTCTTGCGAAATTTATTCTTTCATTGACATTTCCTCCAGAATTAGAACGGTTTGTTCATTCCAAACGGCGACACTCCAACTACACCGTTTCAAGAAGTGGTAGTTTTGGATGTACACATTGGTTAGTGTGTGTATGATACATAAGAAATAATGGATTTTAGCTTTATGACTTCCTTTCGGTATTCGTAATCATCTTCCTTCTGTTGTATATTTGTAGAAAACCTCAGACGATTTCTTAGCACATGTAGCCTGGGTTCTTTTAGGTCTTTGAGTTCCGACTGAACCAAGTATGATTTCCATGAGTATCAACATATGAGTTGCAGGTGCAATAAGAGAAATGACTTGCTTACTTCAATTCAACGAAGCCGAGCTCGCTCTGCAACAATCCCTGAGGAGCTTGTGCATCCTGAAATATGGCCACGAACGAATCGATTAAGGCATATATGATTTTCGAGAGCAGAACTAGAAAGCGCAAGAATAGTTTCTTTGCACTACATAGTGCTTCAGTTTCGAACGACATGAACAAGATAATATACGAAAGATATTCTCAGATTTTTCAACAACGCACAGAAAGTCAGAACTTCTGTGATTTAGGGAATTGATCTATGATGCAATAAGCCCCAACTCCAGGACCTGAGCAGGTCCTTAAACTGCTCAAAAGAGAAACAGGCGGGAGAACCGCCCTGAGGTGAGAGTCCCCGTGCTGTCTCCTGTAAAGGCAAGGTTGGGGCCTTGAAAAAGATTCCCAACTCCATTGCTGGACCGGCCACAATCCCTTTAAGGGACATGGCGAGCTCGCTTGATTCTCGTGAAGCCGATTCCCAGATAACCAATAAGCCCCAACTCCAACCTCAAGCACAATGGCTAATTTGCTAAAACCATGATAAAACAACTGTAGTTGCATCGATCCCCAAATTACATGAAAATTAATGTGTAAGACAAATAACCAAATTAATAATTATAATAACCATCAGATATTAGTGCATCAAAATCTAGACAATAACCACGATTTCGCTACATTATACCCAGCTATCACCACATCGAGCTTTCGACCACTTCATATGACCAAAAATTCATCAATAAAGATTTCAATATTCTATTTGAACAAGTTTTCAGTATAATGCCAAACGAAAGTATAGCTCGTCATTTCCTCCAACAATCATCTCTCGTGCTTCCACAAATAATTATCCGAGGACTTTGTCTTCCTTCAAAGACCCTCCTCTCTCCTCCACTACATAGGTGACTAGCTAAATTAACCCCCCTTACACAAGGCTAATGATGTTTCCACACCCCTAATAACTTTTTCCGCAACTATTTTACAAGCACGTCGCATACTAAGTCATAAAATGGCTGCCAAAGAAGTTATTATTGTTGTGAAAGAAAATTTTCTAGTTTGCAGATTGTGGAAAAAATTATTATTATTATGAAAATATCATTACCCTTTTAAGTAATCGAATCAATTTGTCTTGGCAAACACTTCCCTCTAAGCACTTTTTAAACAATGCGAACACCCATTATTTCATCCATTAGTATATTTACGGTCATCATTTCATTTATGAACCACCTTATAATTCCCACAGTAACGTAACTATTTAATCCATAAATCATGATTTTAAAAGACTTACGGTGAACACGCGTGAATGTTTTAAACTGAATATTTCTAATAGGGACACGTAGAAAATTGATCAGGCAAAAGAAAAGAAAGAAAAAGAAAAATATAGAGGAAGAAGGAACCAAAGGAACTTTTACCGACTATGAGAGGAGATGAGATAATTCTTTTGTTTCTAGAATTGGTTGTTGATATTTCCATATTGGGTGGGTTTTAGGAGAAAATATTGGGTACGTGTCTCACGCTCCAGCGTGGCAAACAAGAAGGCGGTAGGAAGACGACACGTGTCCTCGTGTCATGCGCCATTTGAAAAAATTTGGGACTGACCGACGACCGAGGGTTTCTTCTTCTTCTCTTTCTTCGCGCCTCTCTCACTCTACCCTCCCTCTCTCTCTCTCTCTCCGACGAACATGATGCGACCTCCCAATCTCTCTATGCGCTCCCTCTTTCCGACTGGCGAACCACCGCCAACAACTGACGAACCACCGCACCGGACCGGCGAGAGGGCCGCGACCTCCCTCTCTCTCTCTCTCTCTGCCCTCCCTCTTTCCGTCCGGCGAGCCACCGAGAGCAAATCAGACCGTGGTTTTGCCTGGGTTTTTTTTTTTTTTTTTTAAAGGCTGAGGGGGTTGGGCTTCTTTTTTTGTGCTGGCCAGACGACGAAGAAGGCGATCATCAGAAAGGAGAAGCACCTGGAAGAGGAGACTGATGAGGACGAGGAAGTCATCTACAAAATCGAAGTTCCGGCGAACAGGTGACTGCGAAGCTGATTCGGCATTCGGTTAGATGTTGTGTGTTTCGGATGGGTTTGGAGATGTTTCGCGAGTCGTGGGTGAATTTTGGTTTGGGGGTTTAAGATGCTAGTGTCCGACTTCGGATGGGTTAAAGTCTTTCGCAAACCATGTTGCTCGTAATGGCTATCGAGATGTTGTGTGGTTCGATCTTTTCTTTGATGTTATGATGTTGCCGAAGGTTTTCTTTTGTTATCTTTTCGGTCGATCAATGTGAAGGACCAATTGCATGTAACTAGAGACTTCATAAGCACATTACCACCTGAAAAAGGCTCAGCTTTTGAGTAGTCCATGTGATGTAGCATTTATAGTGTGCATCGAGGCTTTTCTTACTTATGTGTAAATAGTTTCTTTTAATAGTCTCGAAAGATTGGTACAAGTTAGGACTTTTTTCACCACTTTGTGAAGAATTCTAGTTGTATGGGGAAGCGGGTTGATATTCTGAGCCTTGGGATTCCCGGTTCATGATAATGGTCCTGAAAGGGGTTGATCTTGAATTTAGTTTATGTTCAACATTTTGTCATGCTAGATGGTTCAATCCCCAAATTTTATAGGTATTATCGTCGGCAAGAAACGTAACAAGCCTTTTTAGATTTGGTCAGCAGGTTGCGATATTGACTCCTTAATGCTGTTGGCTTTATTTTGAATCATGTCATCTAGAAACTTCATTATTTAGTTATCAGTCAAGTTTTTCAAAGAGATGACGGGTTTATCATCATTTTAGTATGTATTGGGAATTAATGATTATTCTTCTTGATAAATTCGTGCATGTACTGTAGAAATGACTATACTATTATAATAATAAGGTATCCTCTGGGAAATGCACAAATATGACTTGCTTTGCCTCGAAGGGCTTGCTCAGGCCCTACGTGTATTCAATAAGCAGGAGGAGACACCTCAATACAGTCTTCGTAACATCAGCAGGGGATCAATGCTTAAGATGCATGTAAAACCAGAGGTACTGATATGTGAGGATTGATCTGTCTAGATTGATCTATGCTGGAATCATTTATTACTTGAGTGACCATATATGTGTTGCAGACCTCATAAATCCATCCATACGTTGTTTCTGCTGTCTTAAGAGGGATAACATTTGATGAAGCTAGTTATAACAGCTTCATTGATCTTCAAGACAAGCTCCATCAGAGCATTTGCTGGTATTAATTTTTGGATCTTTAACATGCAGCATAATACCTGTTTTCCTTCTCTATTTCAAGATTTTAGGTTTGAGAGGGAGTGGCGGGAGGACAACACATTTTTGGGAAGCTTTTACTGTGTTCATTTGAACCTTAAATGTAAAGAAGAGAGACCGTGATCTTTACATTGAGATGCAACGTCCTATATGGCTTGTCCAGAGCAATGGTTTTAAAAAATTTCTAGCATGCAGCCAATTGTCTTTGCAAGCGTGCATTTTAGTGTGATACAATAATGTTACTTTATAAATTAAAGATGTGAGGGAAGCATTATTTATTTTTATTTTTTTAAAATAAGTCATGGCTTCACTGTTGCTTATGCTCTATGTGCTCAGTAGGGGCCATATATATTATTACCCTTAGGAGGGCTTTAAATTGTGAGAAATGCCTGGATGTAAAGAGTGAGGACTCCGCTGAGTTGTTTTGAATAATTTGGTGAAGTGGTGATGATAGATATGTTGCTTGAACTAGTTTTCATCCTCGAGATCTATATTCAATTTGATATTTTATTTGCATGTAATAGATGCCCAGCCCCCCAATCCCTCCACTTAGTACATCAGATGCTTGTGCTTATGCTAGATCCTCGAAATGTTCTGCTTGGATTGACATGCTCGGATTCTCTCGATATTTTAGGCGAAGAACACTAGTTGCAATTGGGACTCATGACTTGGATACGCTAGAAGGCCCCTTTAGCTATGAGGTGTGTGTTTGAACTAATCGCCTAAACTAGAATCTAAAATGAAGAATTCTGCACGTGTCCTACTATCCTCGCTTGAAGCTAAGGCCCAGCTAGAACTTAAATGGAAGATTTTCAGATTGCTGGCATAATGGATCTTGTCATGATAGAGTGTTATCCGGGCTGGAAGCTTGTGCTCACCTATTCTTTCCTTTTTTTCTCTCTCTATATATTTAAATGCCTGAAGGATTCCCTCTTGAAGCTTCTTTCTACCCCACACTTTGCCTCAACATCTATTACATGTTTTCGAGGAGTTGCAGCTAGCTAGACAAGCTTTAACCAGTTCAAGTTTTGTCATCCTCTGAGCTTGTCCTAGAGGATGGTATTCCTATATATATATATATCTGAGATACTCTATTTTGATCCCAAAAATTCGAAGTATTATGTTTTGCTATCAGGAGTGCTCATCTACTAGATAAAGCCTAGACAAAAACAGACATGACAAG
Source organism: Eucalyptus caleyi (assembly GCA_014182885.2). Lineage (NCBI taxonomy): Eukaryota > Viridiplantae > Streptophyta > Magnoliopsida > Myrtales > Myrtaceae > Eucalyptus > Eucalyptus caleyi. Next base: position 30,417,683 of record CM024470.2, read on the forward strand.
GAATTGCAAATATATGTATGAGTTATATATTTGCTACAGCTAAATGTTTCTTATTAATATATACGAGTTATATATCTGCTACGGCTAAATTTTTCTTAGAGCAAAGTATGATAAAATGTTACGAGAAGTGCAGCGTATCACTGACTCATGTTCCTTTTCCTTTGGTCTCAAGTTTTACTGCCTTCCAGTATAAGTTTTGTCCCCTTGAAGCAGGTAGTTTCATGATAAAGATTGTATTTTTCTGTTCATGCATGTGCCATGAGTCTGATCTGTAGTGAAGATCTATGTATTTGTAAGGATTTTGTTAACTGTTCTCTAGGGGCAATTCTTAAGTAGTTGATTAAGAAATTTTTATGGTTTTCAATTGATGCACAGATTGTTCTTGTGGTATTTGTAATTTTTTTCTTTGGAAAGTGAATCATATTAAATAAATATGCTTAACAAGTGCCCTTTTGTTAACAGTGCTCTAAGGAGACTTACTAAGTAACTAAAAAGGAAATTTTGTAGTTTCCAATGCATTAGCGTGTTATTTCTAATTACTATTTTGCAAAGTGAATTATTCCAAATTAAGTATGCTTAACATGTCAATGCCACTTATGAGTTCATGAGATTGCTTTCATTTATATATTTGTTTTGTTTTCTCTACGAACTGTGATTGATGTGTTGGCTGATCGCGCCTTAGTTTCTGTTCTGATATTAGGTGAAGAACTTCAGAGTTGATGAACTAATGGAATTTTATAAGGTGGGTCCTCAATAGCTGCTCCTTTTAATGGTCTTTTTATAACTGTCATATTTTTTTTGTTACATATATCTTAAGCTTGGAACTTGCTTATTCAGTGTGCTAGTTGATATCTTCCTGTAAATGAAGAATTATGTAATAGTTGCTCATTTTTGCCATGTTGTTTTACCTGTTTTTCGCTACTTGTTGCAGTCAGATTTGAAATTGAAGTTCTTGCACAGAATAGAGAACTCGCTTGTGTTCCCTGTTATCTATGATTCAAAGAGGTATCTTGGTTTCTTCATACACTCTTCTTTGTAATGCGAGTTCCATATATAAATATGAAGTGTGTATATTGATTTTAAGGGAAAATAATAAATAACCACTTAAATGCAATGACATGTTGACTTAGTTTTGATTCAACCATTGCCACTTAAGTCATTAATATTGCAACCTTGAGTTATTTGGGGGTTGATCGATGCAATGGGTTCAATTTGCAAAGAGAAAATAATCTAGGCCTTCAAGCATCTTCTGCCACGTTAAGCCACTAAGTGCTTGGTCTCGTTTATGAGTTGAAGTGAGATCAAATGTTCTGTTTAGGTGTCACTAGTGGTCTCAAAAGCACTGGAGTTGCCTGGGCAGGCACCCAATGTGGCGACTTCAAAAGCACCTCAAGTAAGGCTGGTCATTCTTTGAGGCATTCCCTCAAGGAAAAAGATGAAATTAGGTCATGTTCTTTGACCCTTTTTGTTCCTTTCTCTAAACAAAACTGAGAAAGGAGGTATATTATTTTAGTAAAAGGGCAAAGTTTTTAGAAAAGCAGCTGTTGACTCTACATTAGCACAGTCGGAGACTTCCAAAGCCTAGTCTTATGCCTATAACATTACTTTTAAGAGAGCCAGGGAAAAAGGTGAAAATGTTTAGTCTTCTATACATCTTTGCTTTTCTTTGAACATTGTCTTTCCTATGTACACCTTTACACCGAACTTAGCAGTCCATTCTTATTTCATCTCTCTCTCCATCGGTTGCTAGGTACCATATCAGGGAAAAGAACTTTTGCATGCGGTGTCACAAAATTTGATATGGGAAAACAAGTGCCTAAAGTCAATAAGAAAGATGCTATAATGTAGTACAAAAATTCTTGATTAGCTGTGGACTGATGTTTATTGGTAATGTATTAATTAGGCAACAACCAATTATGGTTGACCATTAAGCTGTTTATCCATTTTGAACAGGGGTCAGCCTTTTAAAAAGATTGGTTTCAAATATTTTGCACATGGGGTTCTAATCTAGCTCATTCAGGTTCAATGATATTTGGTTACTCTAGTTGCGGATAGATTACACTGTTGCCATTGGCTTCACAATTTTGGTTGAAATTGAATATGCTCAATGTGAAGAAATTGTAGTGACTATTTAGCTGTCATAGCCAAACAATGTGGGCAAAGTGATGCTTCATCCACTTTTTGGGTGTCTTGCAATCAAGAATTTAACAGATATTTGTGATGTATAGTCTGATTGATTAGCGAGCATCTACATTGACTGAAATGATACAGTTGACTAAGCTTCTTATCAATGAAAAGGCAAATTTTTTACTCCATGCAGAACTATCCTGCCTCTGCCACCAATTATCAATGGTGCACATTCAGCAGTAACTTTAAAGACAAAAAATGTTCTCATTGAATGTACTGCTACGGACTTAACAAAGGCCAAGATAATTCTAAATACAATGGTGAGCATACTCAATTGTTTGTCCTTTTCTCTACACCCATCCTTCTGTATAGAGGACTAATGCGGGCAAGTGTTTTCCTTTAGGTGGCAATCTTCTCAGAATACTGTGGGAAGAAGTATGAAGTTGAACTAGTTGACGTGATATACTTTAATGGGGAGTCATTCGTTTATCCTGATTTGTCCCTATACAATATGGAAGTGTCCTTATCTTATGTCAACAATTCAACTGGAGTCACCTTGAAAGCTGAAGAGGTATTGTGAATATTCATTTCAAGCTGGAGTTTAAATGTTCGCATTAGGTGGATGTGAGCTTATATTAGAGTTGGTTGTTTATATTATTCTCTCATTAGTTGAGTTAAACTTTTTGTTTGCCATGTGCTACTGTGCTATTTTGTTGCTACAATGATATCTAACAATGACCTTGTTTTATTTATTGCGTGGCCATCTCTCTCGCTCTCTCTCTCTATCTCTCACCTGAATGGTATGCGGTGGTTGCCTTTGTATCTCTCACGGGTGCATGTGAGATGGAGAATCAATTACGGCGGTCTTAAGTGACCATTGCGACGGAGACGACCGCCACCATGGGGGTCGTTGTGGTGTTGGTGTCGCCCGCCATCGAGGAGGACGTGGCTGTTGTCCTAGAGTTTCAGGGGTAGTCATTAGGTCTAGGTTTTCTTTTTGTTTGTTTGATTTCTTTTCTAATCCTAGTATTTTATATTGTAATTTTTCAGTAATTTATATTAGAAAGCATCCGTAATACGTATGATTATATATGAAATGAGTCGTCGGATAAGTGATTTGATATAAAGAAGTTCGAGGATTGTAATTTTCAATCCCTCATTTGTTCCATCTAACTCTATGCTACCCTCTGGTCAAACACAGCTTGATCCAATTTTAGAACGGAGAGATCTCAATTTGAGATTGCCAACTCTGTTTCGTTCAAATAGAGATAAGGGTAAAAAAGGGACTCTCGATGATAACAACGTAAGAAGAGAAAGAGAAGACGTAAGAAACGTAAGAAGAGAAAACAAAAGAGAAGACCTATTTGATTTTCAAATAGATATTCACTGAAGAAAAAGAAAGAAAAATTGAAGGGAATCGATCACTTTGTATTTGATTCAAGCAGAGAAAAGGAAAAACGGTTTTGGTCTAGGACAAAGAAAGAGGAAAAACTCAAATGATTTTATGTCCCCTTGGCAGTCCTTCCTATCCAACGGGAGACCAAACCATTGCTGAAAGAGGTGTGCCACCATCGCCGCCCGTGGCGGTGGTAGGTGGCAACTGCTGGTAGAGAGGGCTGAAATGCGGCAACATATCACGCTTAAGAGGTTTCAGATTTCCCTTTCCTACATTTTCCGCTTAAAGGACACACAAGAAGGCACTGAACCAAATCATGAACCCACTTAGGCAAAGCAACTGCTATAATCATATAGGCTAATCATGGATGTGGTTCTGGGGGGATTTTCATAAAAAGCTCGGATCTACTCAAAAAGTCCTCATCTCCTAGCCAATTATTCCAGTATCTTACACCATTTTAGACCACGGAACGAGAAACAAAGGCGAACCCCGATGCGGAAAATCAGTCGAGAGTCACAAAGAAGAGAATTAGCCTATGCCAAAACTCGGGATAGCAAAAATCCCGCCTTCATCTTCGTCCTTGATGCTTTGTATCTCTTGCTCTTGTCGAGGGTTTGTACCCCACAGGATCCAAAGCTGCCAGAGGTTTCGGATTTCCCTTTCCTGTGTTTTCCGCAACACTGCTTCCAGTGCCAACAGGAGCGGCGGGGGTAGGGTAAATAGGCATGTGATGCATAGGAACCAAAACAGGGAACCCAGCGGCAGGGGTTTTGCAACACAACGGTTAAAATTGGTATCAGGCGACATGCAAAAAGACAACAGCAGAAACTTATATGCTAATTTCTATCATAAATTTCTCTTCAATTTTCCTTCCATGAAGGAGAAGAGGAAATTTCTAGGAACTGATAAACAGCAGGTGGCTCAACCAAGTACATAGAATGTTTATAACTGACCAAGACTATGCTACTTGACAAATGAAAGAACCAAAAGCTTGAAACGGCTCACGATGACTTCAAAGATTTGATGACCTCCAGCACAAAATCTTGCTAATTCAAAACAAACATGTTGGTGCATAAGATGAAGGAGAGGCTCCTAAAATTCGAACACATTAATCATCTATCATCTACTTACACCAGATATCATGATAACCATCAGCGAAGAACACCTTACAAGCATAATGCACTGCTAGTAACCTTTAGTTTACTCTTTAAAATAGTTCATTCACTTTGCAACATGGGGTAATAAATATCCACAGTAATATATCATTGGTATTTCCTACATCTGGATTGAATTTAATTTTCTAATCAGAACATATTTGAACATATCAAGCAGGAAAATGGTGGTAATTGAGATTGAAAAGCTCAGTGACTAATTTCAAGGTTCAAGACACATACCCGAGAGCACGGCAAACTCCTGCTTGGCCACACTAGCACCACACGCATTGTTCTCCAAACTAAAACTCAACTCAAATGCCCTCAAGATTCATTGAATCTACACATCCTTTGCCTTCCTCTAAACAGAGAAGATACCACAAATAAAGCATATGAAAATTTGCTCACGCTCGACCATGGAAATGAGACACTTTGAGCCAAAACCTTCAACAAGAGAAAGCACATTGGACTGGAATGCCAGGAGGGTAGAATCTATGAGGTATCCGCAGATCGCAGATTGTAGTGTAGAACTTAGAGAGGCGATGTCCTACATGAGCTGCCTTCTAAAGTTCCCAGTAGTTGCTTGGTAAGTATGCACCAGCAACCCTACTCCTATGCATATGCCAAGCCCAATTCCAACTCCAACTCTCACTCCAACATTGAACCATGAGAGTTCGCCATCTTTGTATTCCATGAGTTCCGACCTCTGCCAGTACATGCTGTAGTCCTCATCAAACAGTACATGAGTATTCTGCAAGATTTATTGCCAAGTTAATAGGGAAGAGCAAATAAAAGCTATAGAAATTAGCAACAACAGGATGGATAAATACTTGCATTCCAGGTCTCAATATAAGAACACTCCTTCCATAACGATCATGAAAAATTGCTCTGTACACTTTTCCAATTTCACCTTCAATAGCAACTTCTTCCTGTTTTAGTAAGCATCACATTGTCAAATGGAAGCATTATTCAGCATCCCAATAAGTACTATTGCATGTCTAACACAACCTGCTCATTAGCCATATTGTCAACTAAAATAGTCTAAATGATGATTTTGAAATGGCATGAGTGAAAAAATATACTGGGACACTCATTGTCCCTTGAACAATAAACTCTCCAACACCTAATGCTTCATATCACTGCATCATGGCAATCTCATAGAAGACACAAAAAATGAGAGCCACTCAATTATTGTTGACTAACACCAATCCTGCATTTGCATTCATTCACAAAATCAGTTCTTCTCCATACTAGGAACTTAGTCTACGAAATAAAATTAATTATCAGGTCAACACAATAGTTAGGGTAACAAGGATCAAATGTCTACTGAAGTTTAACAGGCAACAGCCATCGGCATAAATTACCTATCACAATACTCGCACAGGTATTCATTCATTGGGACACTTAGCCATCTTACCCAGCTGATATACTCAGGCTTAAAAGCTTATCTCCATTTCAGAGTCTCATCTAACATTTTCTTTGCTTTATCTATGTTCCAGTTTCAAGCTTCCAAGTATCTCCTCAAGCATGCATCATCACAATACTTCAAACTTCGCCCAGAGAGTGGTCCCATAGCTTTCTTAAGCTCATTCACCTGCATGCAAATGGACTTAAAATGTAACTATATTTCTCCTATATTCTGGGAAGGAACATTGAGAATCCCGAACACGCACCATGGAAACCAAGGAAATGAGCCAGCTGGCGGAGCACCTGAGGCCCCGCTGCCACATCTTGCAGGAGGCGGGGAGAAGCTGACGGCGAGGAGTCGGGAAGCAAAGGTCCGCGGGAAGCTTGAGTCCCTCCAGCACGGCCCGTTCAGCCCCCGGCTCAGCAAGCACGTGGACATCGCGTCCTTCATCAGGATGTTCTCGATCTCGTCGAACCACGAGAGCCCCGAGTCTGGAGACAAACGACGCATTCGTCGAGGAGCAATCACCGATGACGTTGCCCGATGACGTCGCCGGACTCAGGGAGGTCGCCGAAGAAGCCGTCGAGGTTGATGTGAGACATCACGTTGTCCTCTATATGCAACTCCAGATCCACCATCAGAACACTAGGGGAAAAAAACAACAACAAAAAAAATGTGGGGAAAAAGAAGATGAAGGCGACGATGGGAGATCTCTACAAAAACATCTGATTTGCTCGTGGTGGTTCGCCGGTCGGAAAGAGGGAGGGCACAGAGAGAGGGGGAGGTCGCGGTCTTCTTGCCGGTCCGGTGCGGTGGTTCGTTGGTGGTTCGCCGGTTGGAAAGAGGGAGGGCACAGAGAGACTGGGAGGTCGCGTTAGGGAGGGTAGAGTGAGAGAGTTCATTGAAGAGAGAGAGAGAGAGAGGGAGAGTAGAGTAGAGTGATAGAGGCGCAAAGAAAGAGACTCAAAAGAAGAAACGCTCAATCAATCAGTCCGAAATATTTTTAAAATGGCGCTTAATGAAGTAAAATTTTGACTTTGGGCAAAGCCGACTTACTAAACATGAAATCTGGCCTTCTTCCCATGCGTCTGGAAGACGTGGATAAAACAACTTTTCCGGAAGATGATCCGGCACAACCACGGAAAGCAGCTCCTTCAATTTTGATAAATCAGGCAACTCTTTCAAGGAATCGCATTCCTGAAAAACTAATCCCTTTAATGATTCCAATTTCTCCAGACCTCGAATCTCCATCAGCCCACGGCAAACGTAAATGTTCAACGTTTTGAGCCCCTCTAATCTCGATACCAAAAGCCTCTCTAGCATTGCAGTTTTCGTCAAACACAAACTACGGAGTTTCTTTAGTTGCTGTCCAAGCACATCATCGAATTCGACTTCCCTCAGCCGACAATTAACAAGGCACAAACTGGACAGATTTGTCAAATTGGAAAAGAGTGACCTTCCCATGGGTGACTTCACATCATATAGAGTCAATTTTCTAAGACTGGATGGAAGCCCCATTAGAGATCGTGTGTCAACACAAGTTATCTCAAGAATTTCAAGCCGCGAAAGAGTAGCCAAATTAATCGAAGGAAATGTGACATCTCCAATGACAATTGTCAATCTCTCTAGATTAGATAATCCCTCAATCCACTCTATCTTTGGAACTCCTTGTCTAAATTCTAACAACCTAGGAGTATTGCCCCATATATGAAGATTGAGTAAGTTAGTCAGATATGATAGGTCAAGGGCTGTCCACAATAAATGAGATGAGATCATTAACACCTTCAAACTCACAGGGAGCTCTGGCAACTGTTCAAGTTCATCACATTGACCCAAACGAAGTTCTCGGAGATGAGAAAGCTTACTCATAGTCGTGGGCAATCTCTTAATCTTGCTCTTTGTCAAACGTAGGGCCCTTAAAAAAGATAGATCCCCAATTTCACTTGGAATTGCTTCCTCCATATTTTCACAGAAACTCACTTGCAAAGATACAAGCTTCTTTAGCATCCCTATGGCCTTTGGTAGCTCTCTGATTGCACATTTGTCTAGACATAAGAAGTTCAATTGTTTGAGATTTCCAATAGAAGTAGGTAATTCTATGATATCCGTGCCTTGTAAACTTAGCCTCATCAAAGACTCTAGCCCACCTATTTGGTTCGGTAGCTTCTTTATAGGAGTATGATTAAGGCCCATGTACCTCAACTTTTTAAGATTCTCAATAGAAACAGGTAATTTTTTTATTTTTGTCTCGTCCAAATATAGCTCAAGCAAAGATTCTAATTTTCCTATTGAGTTCGGTAGCTTCTTCATTGAAGTTCCTCTAAGACTCATCGTCCTCAACATTTTAAGATTTCCAATGGAGTTTGGAAGTGTTCTAAGCAAAGAACAATAATCTAAAGACAAATACTTTAGACGTGTCATTCCTCCAATGGAATGATGAAGTCCTTGCAAGTGCATCCCTATTATTTGTAGATTTGACAGTGATTTTAGACTACCGAATACAAAAGACACTGGACAAAGGTCGCAATCATCCCTCTTCGAGGATCCGTAAGAGATGATTTCCAAGTGCTTCAAGTGCTCTAGTTTAGAGAGAGAGCCATCAACCACTAGCAAGTTTGCACTTTGTCGAATAACCAATCTCTTCAAATTCAAACATTTTGAGAAGTCGGGAGTCCTTTTTAAGCCTGGGTCAGAATTAATTTCTATAACTTTCAAGTTCTTGCTCATCTGAAAAAACAAACAACGAATCAACCAATTCAAGAATGGGAAGTTAGTAAGTTAGGTTAGCGAGACAAATGTGAGAAAAAGTAAACTGCACGATATAATGTTTGTACCAGGCATGACCCCCATCCAGCCCAATCTTCAGTAATGTTAATTCCTGAAAGCTTGAGCACGACTAATTTCTCGAGACACAAATTCGTCGCTTTTAGTTTCGACGGGCAATTACTCCAAGATAGCCATGTTAATTTGGAGAGAAGATTCTTAAAGTCCCCTACCAAGTTCTTGCACTCTAATTCCAAATATCTTAGATTGGGTAGCTTTGAAAATTCTTCACTTGTAAAACTGTGCTCTTTGAGTCTTGTTAATCTAAGTGCTATGACTTTGTCTGTCCCCTGGTGATAGGAAAAGCATACATAGACATTTAAACTGGATCAAAAACATAATATTGTACAAGTCTGAGGAACTTAATTATGTTCATTAATGAAACACACGTTACTATTTCATTCGTACATATTTAAATTGACCATAACAAAGAGTTAATCAAGTTAATCCAACTAGTTCATACAATTGGAAAGAGTTCTCTACAATGTGTAAAGCATAGTAATATTTCTATTCCATCAATTTAAGCGAATTCCGATCGTGTAATGATAACAAAAACTTTATTATCTTTGAGCGAAACCAGTTGATAGAAAATATTGCCCACATATTTATTTATTTTTTGCAACACAAAAACCCTGCCATGGTTTTGCAATTTTGAAAAAGTGGCTAGACCGAATCCAAAAAAAGTCACTTGAGTTTATAACCCCATTGCAACTCTACGCATCGAAATCTGCTTGGTCCGGTTAACTCCAAAGTGTCTCTTTATTAGGTTTCATATGAGTTTTATTACAAGATAAAGACAAGAGCTAGAAGTCTTAATTGTTGTAGAACTCGTTGCAGATTCTACAGAAAAGATTACAGTAAAAATAGGATTTGCTTTCATAATAATAAAGATATTCAACTAACCTCATAAAATTCTCTCATATATTGTTTGAAAGCTCTACTGGACTATACACAAAAGATTGCATGTTGTACAAAATCTAAATCTATTACCAAATTTCAGGTAAGGGATCTCATCGCAAAGTAATATTGCTAATGATTTCCAGCTTAACAAAAGGGAATAAAATCAGCCTTAAATAGCTTTGATAGCTTATGAAGTCACAATCTAGATCCGTTTCCATATATTTTGTTGAACAATCTTGTATTTAAATGTATTCCTGAAATATTTGCTTCCAATAACTTTCACGTTGCAACCTTTTAGATGCAATATGTAATGGAACTACCATCATGAATTCTTATACAAACCTTTTGCCTTTTTTCTTTGCCAAAGTAAAGTTAAACAAAAATATATACTGGTGAGAAACTAACTCCACAACCTTTGAAAAATGCATGGTTGATTTTTTCCAAAAGAAAATAGTAGAGTGACAATAGCTTACCTCTTTCATCCGAACCACATCAAAGGCAATCTTGGGCTCCCACAACCTACTACGCTTCCCTGGAAAATTGACATCCTCACGTTGAACAATTTCTCTTCCAAGATCTCTAAGTTGATCATGCATCCGCAATCCATCATATTTTATTATCTTTATCAAAGACATACGAGTAAGGACAAGTAGTTCCCTCATTGGAAAATAGTTGGAAGCTTTCCATATATAGCATAGATCAAGTCTATCTTCTCCAATGAAGAAACATGCGACATCAAGAAAGATCTCTCTCTGGTGAGGCTCCAACATGTCAAAACTGATCTTTAATTTATTGAAGACTTCCTGGTTGGGCACCAACTCTAACTTCTGCAAAGTGCCTTTCCAAAACTTTTTGCCCTCACCATAAAGTGAGGTACCGATAACCTCAAGTGCTAAAGGAAGTCCACCTGCTTTGGTCGTAATTTTCCTTGAGATATCAACAAAGTCATGTGGTGGTAAATCCATCCTGAAGGCATGTTTACTAAAAAGCTGAAGAGCATGGAAAAAATCCATTTCTGTCATTTTATAGATTTGAAACTCTTGAGATTGTGCTTGGAAACTATTCTTTTTGTCCTTCCCTTTGATTGGCAAAAAGTTGATGTCCCTTGTTGTAATGATGATTCTACTTCCTGGACCAAACCAATCACTATTTCCAGCTAGCTTAGAGAGTTGATCCCTATTATCCACGTCATCGAGAACAAGGAGAACTTTCTTACCATGAAATCTTTCTCTAATTATGTTAATCCCTACATCAACAGAATTTGGATCCCTAGAGATCCACCTTGGAGAATCTCTATAACAACTGTTTTTGTAAGTCAACAATTCTACCCTGTTGCATAGATTCACGAATGTCCAAAAGGAAGCTACAACCTTGAAATTGATTGGAGATTTTATTAAAGACAACACTTGCAAGAGTTGTCTTACCGATACCGCCCATCCCATGGATGACCAGGTAACGAACATCACAAGAACCTTCATTTAACATGTCCATGATACCTTCAACATGATCATGAATCCCAATAAAATGATCAGGCAGATTTCGCATTCTTTTCATTAGCTTGGTCAAAACCTCATCAACAATAGTGTTGATGATTTCACCATGGCTGCCATATTGACATAAGAGTCTTAGCGTGAAACATATGGCAAATGAACTTTCAAGTTGAAAATATTGTAGACATGAAACTAATGGATTTTTAAATGGGCGAGGTTTTACCAAATGGAAGCTCACTTTCTTTAGTAAAAGGAAATCTCGACTAATGAAAAATTAGATCTATACTCTATTTGGATGAGTGACTCGGGAACAGAAGATAATAATTACTAGGACTATGATTGGTGGGAGTAATTAAAAAAAAAAAAGGGAGAAATTCTATTCCTTATTATAATCTCACTTTTTATTGCTCGGGAAAAAAAAAAAAAAAAAGAGAACAAAAGCAGATTCCAAAGTCATACTCTTACCTTTTGTCCTTCATGTCCCATCCCTTGATTCTTGCGACCTCGGTCAAAGCTTCCCTCCATTGCCAAACCTCATCGTGGCTGAACTTCTTCTGGTGATTCTTTATAGCATTGAAGTACAATCGGGTTTTAAGCTTTACATCATCAGGATTTACGTCATAAAAAATGGGTAGGATCACTTTGTCATTCGCTTTGTTGGAGGACTCCAGCATGTGTGTGAGCTCGCGAAGACACCACTTACTGGATGCGTAGTTCCTAGAGAAGATGGGCAAGTATATTTTGGAGGATTCGATGGCATGCAAAAGTTCCCCTTCAATCTTGTTGCCCTTTCGGATCTCTTCATTGTCTCTAAAAACACGAACCCCAGCTTTGACTAAGGAGTGATAGAGACAATCGGTGAAATTGAGGCGAGTATCTGGGCCTCTGAAACTCAAAAACACCTCGAATTCAGTCCCTAAAGACGAATTGCCATCATCGACACAGGCAGACATGGTCACTGCATCTGGGGAATCCCTCTTTCTCTTCATTCTCCTTCAGGTGCTCAAATCTCCACCGGGTTTAATCGCGGCAAGATGTGGATCCTTTCTGAATCTGATGTGGGATTCAGAAAAGCGGCAGAGGCTGGAGAATTGCGATGCTCTTTCGCTGTGTTTATCGGATTTGTTTGCGTTTTCCTTGGCACCGAAAGGAAATAGAATGGCGATGACTTTGGTAAGTCTAGCCAATGGAAGTCTTCCAAGGTGGCAAGGTCCAACTTCATCATGTTATGCTGGCAATAAATGAGGTTGCTTTACACTGTTCCTTCTTGGGCGATAGTACCTCATATCTAGAAGTATTGGTTTCAAATTCACATCCACTAAAGCGTAGTGTATATTATACCTCGGTGTTAGTGTTGCTGGCAAATGCTTCAGGCACGCTAGTTCCGTAAAATTTATCCCTGAGTTGACGAAGACTTTAGACTGCCAAGGAAATTTGGTGGTAATCAAGTTGCTTTACATTGACGCGAGTGCCTGACCCTCCGAAAGCTAGACACGGCATTTGCTCGTTTTTCCCCCTTCACACCGAAAGAAAAAGAATAGCAACGACTTTAACTAAAGCCAACCAAGTCTTCCATAGTGGAGGAGTGAAGTCTTCAGCTTTATGGAAAGCGGAAGGGCACTTCCACACAAGTTCTATTCATTTTCCGGGAATTCCCTGTCATATATGTCTTTAGGGTCCACCCACCGCCCTTTCATAAAATAAAACACGTCTAACATAACTAGGCATTCCTACCTTGCCGTGACTTAAACCATGGCAAACTTATCGGCCCAATCAAACGGTTGACAATCAACGATAGAGATCAACTTTTAAGGAGAATGTTTAAGCAAATGATTACTTATTGTGATCCTTTTCTTGCTAAGTTATCCTTTTAGTTCATTTCCTCCCAGATTTTGCGACAATGAAGCCACATATGTAGCACGCACATGAATATTATTTTATTCATTTGTTCACCAAATATAGAGATCAACTTTTGGGCATTAGTTTGATTAATCGGAGGGTGTTATTGACGATAATTTCAGACGGAAGTTTGGACATTTAGAAGGATGAGAAACAAACAACTAGGATTTCAGTAGAGGGACTAATTCTCTCTAGAGTTAGCCGTCATTAAATTCTGGACAACGAGTAAAATAATTCTTCTCTCTTCTTTGTGAAGCTTACAACGGCTTGAGTATATATAGACCTTATAAGTTGCATGTGATAGAATAGATCAATTTTGCAGCAATTCACAACATAAGATGGAAGCTTCTGTGTCACACGCCAAATCTGTATTTAAAATTTAAGGAATGACCGGCCATTTTTCATGAATAAAAGGACGAAGGGCTTAATCAAAATGAATCATTTCACAAGAAAGGTCCTAACCGGACAAAACCTTGCATTAGATGGAAAACCATAAGGTCCAAAATACCATGAATTTACCATATTAGGAATTTTGTAAATTCAGTCTAATAAGATTGATTCAAATAGCAAAATGAAGAAACCAGCCCCATCATGCGTTCTTCATAAATTAGTCACCCTCCTCCATTCTCGAAACCTAAATGGAAATATAAGGGGATGAGTAAAATCCTGGCTCAGTAAGTGACAATCACCACTTCTATGGGATCGAGTAATGAATTATGCAACTTTACAATAATTATGCCGTACATGAAAATCACACTTAAGCTTTCATGCAATACGGCATCTCACGAGCCATTTTAATATCATAAATGGATATAGATATCAAACTTATTGCTCATATCAAAATACTATGGTCATGCTTCACCAGGTGACAAGGCTCAGAAACTTAATCACCTATAGTTAAGACCCAGAAATCACATTGCCTGTAATTAAGACCCAAAAATCACATCGCCTGTGATAAAGCACCAGCACAAAACCGATCTGTGAACGTATATCTTAATACATTGGTCAACCATGAGCACTACATGATCCAACAAGTTTGAGAGGAGTGACCACTCTAATGGTAATGATGTGGAGGCGATTCACTCTCAAGGGCACGCTTGCTGAAAGTTGAAGAGCAGGGGTAGGACTCAATGGATTGATTTCATAGGTAATCTTTAGGATAGCATCGATTACTAAGCAATCAATATTCCTGGTCGTAATAATAGTTATACTTTCCGGACTAAATTAATTGGATTCGCCTGCCAGCTTCGCAAGCTGGTCCCTCTTATCCAGCTCAGGAAAAACGATGAGGACTTCCTTGTTAAGTAATCTTCCTTTAATCATGTTGATCCCATGGTGACTATAACAAATTATTAAGCTTCTTTGGTCGAGAAAAAGGGTCAAGCTTTGCTAGGGGTGGACGAGGCTCGCCCTTGCCAAGGCTGACCGTATTGATCTCCTCACCTACCTGACTATACCAAACTTTCCTCTACTCGATCCATAATAAGTTGCAGTTGTAGTTCCCATCCTTATGTGCCGTGGAAGCACGTCAATAGTTTCAATGTCTTGTGGGGGACTGGTGGTTTCCTGTGGGATAGGCCTCCAGAAACTAAACAATTTGAGCGTGTTAGTGTTGCTATATGAAAGCTTTATTAGATGGGCTTAAGGCCCGTCCGCCCATGTTGGGCCCAAAAGGCCCGGCCCACGGGAATAGGGCCCGTGGGAAGGGAGAGGTATAAAAGGGAGGAGAGAGAGAGAAAAACATACCGTTGTTTTTAGAAAAGGAAAAGACGTACGTTCTCTCCACGCTCTCTCTCTCCCAAAACAAAAGACAGTAAGCATATGGCTTGTTCTTCCTCCCTTCAAGGCTTCATCGGATCGGATTGCTCAGTTTCTCTTCCTCCATCAACGTCGGTGTTTAATCTGTGGCTAAAAGGTACGCTCGAATCCGTGGTGTGCTTTAGGATCGGTGATGCGTGTTGTTTTCCCGGGCTTCGTCTTCCGCATTGATTTAGGGGTTCGATTCGGTATCGAATCCTGTTTTCGGGGATCCGTTATTCCCTACATTGGTATCAGAGCCCTAGTTCACATTTTTCCTGATCAATTCTGATGTTTTTGATTGATTTTTCGCGAAATCACTTCGGCCGTACGGAACCGGGCAAAAATCCCGACACCCGAGTGCTTCTTGGCCATTTTTCTGAGTTTTCATAAGTCAAAATCAAATTGTGATGGCATAGGAAGAAGGGCGACATCGAGACGAGTCCGGCGATATGTCGACCGCCGCCTGGCGCCGCCGCACGCGCCCACACGCGCGGCCGGAAGGTGCTGCGCGTGGGCGCGACGCGCCCAAAGCGCTGGCATTGGCCAGCGCGTGCGGCGCACGCGCCGGTCGGCGAACCAGCGCATGCACGCCGCCGGTGGGCGAACCGGCACGCGCCGGTCCACGGACCGACGCGTGCTGACGTCGCGTGATGACATCACCGTGACATCATCCAACGGTCGGTAACCATTCGAATGACGTCACCGATGATGTCATCACCGACGATGTTTCGCCGGATAGTCACCGACCGGAGACCCGACCTGACTAGCTGACGCAGGCACGTGCCCCGCACGTGCGGATGACGTCTGCGTGACGTCATCCCCCGCACGCGCGCGGCACGTGCGTCGGTCCGCGCGAGCTGTCCGACCGGCCCGACCGGTCCGATGACCGTTGACCGTTGACCCTTTGATCGTTGACCGTTGACTTTGACCGTTGACCACGTTGACCGATGACCTTTGACCGTTGACTTTGACCGTTGACAAAAAAAAATAAAAGGAAAAGAATGTGTTTCTTTTTCAATTAAGTCTATGTGGATTATAATGTGATCCCTTATTTGTTCTGCATTTGTTGCAGGAACTATGCCTCCCCGAGGTTGCGCACACCTATTCGCACGCTTATCGATGAACAAAAGGATAAAAATACATGCGAGTTGATAAATGAACTAATCGATCGTCGATGGGAGAGAGGTGACTTAATTAATCATGTCCTTGAAGTCAACGGGAAAATTCAACAGGTCATATGGAATGGTCGTCCTATGTCACAGTCAGAGATGGTGTGATTTTTCATAAACACTCTTCCACCTGAATGGCAAGATGTGTTGAATCGCATATGTGATGTCAACGGAGCTGCTTCCTATAAGAAAATTGTGATGGATTTTGTAAATGAATATTACTGTATTGTTTCAAGGGAAAAGATCAAGAAATTGAACAAAAAGGATCTTTCCTGATTCGTGTGCCGACTTGGTGTTAGTTGTATTAATTGATATATATATATATATATATATATATATATATATATATATATATATATATATATATATATAAAGTGTACTTTGTGGACAACTTTATGTAATGATTACTACCTAATTGTGTTAATTGAAAGCATTATTATTTTGTAATTGTATGTCAATTATCTCGTTGATTTCATTATTGTTTGGTTCTTTGTGGGTAATTAGTCAGGGGTAGTTTTAGAAGTTTTTGTAGCTTCATAGAATTGATTTTGCATATGACAATCATATTAATTATAGTTTTAAGTTAGGACTTTTGGAAGATGATTGGAAACGTAGTGACCTTTTGGTTCTAAAGCCTTACTTAAAATTATTCATTAATATGATAGGTCTATGTAAATAGGGATGCATAAATGATAGGCATTAATAATTCGTGCATATTTGTCTGATTTGTTCAGATCAATGGCTTCAGCCACAAAGAGCATAGTTGCCGAGTTGAACAAATGTGAAAAGCTCAATGGACAACTATGAGATTTGGCAAATGAAAATCC
Organism: Eucalyptus caleyi; assembly: GCA_014182885.2. Lineage (NCBI taxonomy): Eukaryota > Viridiplantae > Streptophyta > Magnoliopsida > Myrtales > Myrtaceae > Eucalyptus > Eucalyptus caleyi. The sequence continues at coordinate 30,434,673 of CM024470.2, forward strand.
AGTATGTGTTGGAAGAGCAAGAAGCACTTGAGGCTCTTGTCATGACCATGGTAGAACCTGAAGAGGGAACCACTGCACAGCACAAAAGAGACAAAGAAGCTTTTTCTGTGTGGAAAAGAATGAACTCTCTAGCTCGCATCACGTTGCTGAGCAGCATGGAAAATGACGTCATGCAAGAGTTTTGGCGTTTTGACAATGCCAAGGAAATGTGGGAGGCATTGGCAGCTAGATTTGATCATACTTCGGTGACTAGACTAAGGCAGCTCACTATCAGATTTGACTCTTATAAGAAGCCTCATGGTCAGACCATGAAGCAACATCTTAGAAAGATGTCAAACATGATAACTGAGCAGAAAGATGCTGGCCATGTCCTCACAGATGAGCAGCAAGTGCAAGCAGTGATTCGTTCCTTGTCTAAGAGTTGGGAGCATATGAAGGTGCACCTGACTCATAATGAAAATATCAAAACCTTTGAGGATGCAATGCGTCATCTTGAGCTGGAAGAGGACCGCCCGTTGGCGGCTAAGCTTCGATGCTGAACTCTATCATGCTGGTTCTAGCTCAAATGGAGCTTCGAGCTCCAAACGCAAGCGCCCTAACTGGTTTGATAAGGGGAAAGGCAAGGAAGAAGCAGGTCCTTCAGGGAAGAAACCCAAATTTAACCAACATGGAAGAGGGAAGCGTCCTCGCATGAAAAAGGTTGCAAGGGTGAAATGCTACAGCTGTGACAAGAAGGGTCACTATGCTCGCGACTGTCGTGAGCCAAAGAAGGTTTGCACCTCTTGTACTTTTCAGAACTTTGCTTATGTGTCAAGTTATGTGTTCTTAACTGAGTCTAATCCTTTGTGGACTGTGGATTCAGGAGCAACGGACCATGTAGCGAAGGATAGAGGATCCTTCGTGGAATTTCGACGAGTACCAACTGGAACTAAGTGGATCTATGTGGGAAACAACTCTAGAGCTGAAGTGAAAGGAATTGGCACATGCCAACTCAATATGCGTGGTGGACGCACTTTGTTTCTTCATGATGTGTTGTATGCTCCGGAGATTCGTCGGAATTTAGTGTCTGTATTAGTGTTGGTTAAATTAGCTTTTAATATGAACTTCTATAGTAGAGGTGTGAATTTGTTTTTGGATACAAATTACTATGGTTGTGGTTATTTTCTAGATGGTTTTATTGTATTAGTTATTGATTATGTTAATGCTAATGTTTGTTATTCCTTTCTCACGTCTCCTAATAAATATGATAATGATGTGAATGTGTGGCATGCTAGACTTGGTCACATTGGCCAACAGCGTATGAATAGACTAGCCAAAGAGGGCTTGTTGGGCAATATTGAAAAAGTCAATTTGTCCATATGTAAGCATTGCCTAGAAGGGAAAATGACAAGGAAACCATTTGGAAAAGGAAAAAGAGCTGAATTTCCTCTGCATTTAATCCATTCGATGTCTCGTGGTCCAATGAATGTGAAAGGAAGGCATGGGGCTGTTTATTTCATCACCTTTATCGATGATTATACTCGATTCGGATATGTCTATTTGATTTCTCATAAGTCTAAAGCAATAAGTTGTTTCAAAAGGTTTATGAACCTCAATTAGATAAGAAAATAAAAGCATTGAGATCCGATCGAGGTCGAGAATATTTATCTGATGAGTTCAGAAAATTATGTGATGAAAAAGAAATATAAAGACAGTTGTCTATTCCGTACACTCCTCAACAAAATGGTGTTGCGGAAAGAAGAAACAAAACCCTACTGGAAATGGTTAGGTCCATGATGGCGCATGCTAACTTGCCTATCACATTTTGGAGCGATGCATTGTTAACTGCTTCGTATATACTTAACCGGGTGCCTTCCAAATCAGTTGCTTCCACTCCATATGAGTTATGGACAGGTAGAAAACCGAACTTAAGTTTTCTTAAGCCATGGGGTTGTGCTGCCTATACGCATGAGTCCTCTCACAAGTTTGGGAAATTGGGTCCCAGAGGAAAGAAGAGTATTTTCATAAGATACTCGGAACACTCGAAAGGGTATGTGTTCATTGGTGAGCAGGAAAGTGGGAGTATAACTGAATTTGAATCACGAGATGTTACATTCTTAGATGATGAGTTTCCTAAGAATGGCGAAATAGGGGAAGATCACTCCCTATTTGAGACATTGGATCAAGACAATGATATTAGTGGAGTTCATTCAAGTGGGAGCATAATGGAGAATGATGTGCAAAGTGTACAATCTCCCATACGGCGAACAAGTCGCGAAAGTATTCCCCGTCGACGTTTTGACATTGAAGGGGAAACTTTTATGGTTACTCCACAAGATGAGGATTAGCCAAGAAATATCAATGAGGCTCTTAATTGCCCTAGTAAAGAAGAATGGATTCATGCAATGGAAGAGGAAATGGAGTCAATGAAATCAAACCAAGTCTGGGAGCTGGTTGATCTACCAAAAGGACGCAGATCTATTGGGAACAAATGGGTTCTCAAAATAAAGCGAAAGGCTGATGGCTCGATTGAAAGGCATAAGGCTCGTCTTGTGGCGAAAGGGTATAATCAACAGGAAGGAATTGATTATGAAGATATGTTTTCTCCTGTAGTAAGATTTACCTCGATTCGCATTATTTTGGCAATAGTGGCAGGTCTGGATCTTGAGTTACATCAAATGGATGTAAAGATTGCTTTCCTCAATGGAGAATTAGAGGAAGAAATATATATGGAACAACATGTTGGTTTCATAGTGAAAGGCCAAGAAGAAAAAGTATGTCGACTTTTGAGGTCGATATATGGTCTTAAGCGATCATCAAGATAATGGTATATACGTTTTCATAATGCCATAGTGGCATATGATTTTAAAATGATTGATGAGGATCATTGTGTATATATCAAAAGATCCAAGGATCAATTTGTGATCATATCATTATATGTTGATGATATACGGTTGCCGGAAGCAATATGGAGTTGGTTAATACTTGTCAAGAGATGGTTGTCTTCTAACTTTGAGATGAAGGATATGGGTGAAGCTGCATACATTCTTGGAGTTAAGATTTCGAGAGATCGTTCGAAGAGATCGTTGTCTCTTTCGCAAGAAACCTATATAAATAAGGTTCTTGAACGATTTCGTATGCAAGACTGTAAACCCATAGACACTTCTATTGCAAAAGGTGAAGGATTGAGCCACAGACTGTGCCCAGGGACTCCACAAGAGAAGGAACAAATGAAACATGCTCCTTATGCTAGTGCTGTTGGGAGCTTGATGTATGCTATGATGTGTACAAGACCCGACATATGTTTTGCAGTTGGAATGGTGAGTAGATACCAATGCAATCCAGGTCCAGCACATTGGAAAGCCGTCAAGAGAATACTGAGGTATTTGAAGAGAACTGCTGATTTCAAGTTGAATTACCAAGGAAATGATCTGCGACTTGAAGGCTATTCAGATGCTGATTGGGGAGGAGATTTAGATGAAAGAAAATCTACCTCTGGATTTGCTTTCTTACTGAACAATGGCGCCATATCATGGAACAGTAAGAAGCAAACGTGCATAGCCTTGTCCACGATGGAAGCTGAGTTCGTGGCGTTATCAGCAGCAGTACAAGAAGGAGTTTGGCTTAAGAGATTTTTGGATCATTTAGGTGTTATTGAGAAAGCTGCAAATCCATTGTTGGTTAACTGTGATAGCCAAGCAGCTATAGCGTACACCAAAGATCCAAAGTATCATGGCAAGACCAAACATATAAATACCGAGTATAACTTTGTAAAAGATATGGTTGCACGAAAAGATGTGAACTTGCAGTACATATCTACGCATAGAATGGTAGCAGATCCTATGACAAAGCCAATACCTAGAGATGTGTTTTGTGGTCATGTAAAATCTCTAGGATTGCGTAGAGTCTGATGTACTGAATTGTAATTTCTCTAAGTTGTTCACATTTATGAAATTTTGTTTTTCATTGATTAATGCCTATGAATCTTTGTATGATCTTTATGCATCTTAATGCTCAGTGCATTATTTTAAATTGAGAAGTATGTCGGATAGATATAAGATTAGCCCACTCACACAGGTAATCGCCTCTGTTTACTGTGTGATAAATAGAGATAAGACCGATTTTAAGCTTATTATCTAGGTGATAATCGAGAGCTCAAGCTTAAAATACGTATGTCGCCTTAACTGAGTGTTAAGATGAGGACATAATACTTACGATGTCCGAAAGTAAAATACCCCACATATTTTACTTTATCTGTCTATGATGCTAGATGTGAGTTCTGATGAATTTTGTGAATGAGTAGATACGTGAACTCAAGTTAGACATTGGGCATGTCTGAACTATTATCTGTATGGTATTGAAAGGTGTAGACATACGCTCCATGGGAAACGAATTAATACCGTAATACGTATTTCATACTACGTATGCATGAGACGACCAATAAGAGTAGCAAAAAGTTTGAACTCAACTTTTATGACGTGTGAGACTCTTGAGGAAAAGAGTTCCTTAATTTTTTAGTCCCCTCAGGACTCTTACTTATTCTCAAGATTTCTATTTAGTGTTTGCTATCTTAGGGTGTTGCCGATGATCATGAGATGATTCGATCTAATGGGGAATTTCTAGAAAAGCAAGCTGGACTGAAATTGAGAGTTTGAAGGAAAGAGGAAGATCGATTTTGGAGAATCACATTGTGGTTTTGTATTCACTGGTCGACCAATTATGACTATCTTTGTGATAATTATAATTGTGAATACAATATATATATCATTGTTTAAAAGAGATCAAGGGAGATATAAATGTGATCGATCGATCTAGGGTACTGCATACTAAATCTACTCGGAGTGTGACGCCCATTATGAGCTGCTATATATTCCTAACAGATGTATAGCAATGAGCTCTCAAAGTATGCTGGTCGCACGGATTATTCACCAGTATGAATGTTGAAGAGAGGTAAGGAGAATCCTGTTCGGCCCACCATGTGCGAGTGGGAGATGAAAGCTTTATTAGATGGGCTTAAGGCCCGTCCGCCCATGCTGGGCCCAAAAGGCCCGGCCCACGGGAATAGGGCCCGTGGGAAGGGAGAGGTATAAAATGGAGGAGAGAGAGAGAAAAACATACCGTTGTTTTTAGAAAATGAAAAGACGTACGTTCTCTCCACGCTCTCTCTCTCCCAAAACAAAAGACAGTAAGCATACGGCTTGTTCTTCCTCCCTTCAAGGCTTCATCGGATCGGATTGCTTAGTTTCTCTTCCTCTATCAACGTCGGTGTTTAATCTGTGGCTAAAAGGTACGCTCGAATCCGTGGTGTGCTTTAGGATCGGTGATGCGTGTTGTTTTCCCGGGCTTCGTCTTCCGCATTGATTTAGGGGTTCGATTCGATGTCGAATCCTGTTTTCGGGGATCCGTTATTCCCTACACTATAGAAAGTTCAAGCCTTGTATTGGGCATTAGATTGATTATACACTAGGAAGTGGGAATGCTATAACTAAAAGTACGATCATAGAAAAATCTTTCTACAACACATATCGTCGAAAAAGACAAGCCGAAAGTGCTTAGTCCATAGTGTCAATTTGTGATATCCTGAAATTCGACCCCGTTTCGATAAAGTGAAATGAGTATGTCGTTGACGTGCCATGGTTCTTTTTCTCTGAGCTGATAACTCACAAGTTAACTAACCTATTGGGTGAAACCGTTAAGGGATGTATAACAGTAAAATCCATAAAAACTACTCAATTGATTGAATTGGACTAAAATCGCGTCTGATCGATTTTAACCATGAAATATAAATTGATTTCGATTATCGAATATTCGAGCGTGTCACAATTCATTTTTAGAATCTTATCTCATCGTCCGTCAAATTGTTGACGTCCGAAATTTCAAGAAAGAAATTATCGGAGGAAAAATCAAAGACCAAAAGAAAATAGAAAGGAAAAGAAAAAATTAAAAAAAGACTTAATGGTGTTATATTATTTTATTTCTTTTCTCTCCCTCTCTCTTCCTTTTCTCTCTCTCTTTTCTCTTTCTCTCTCCTTCCCTCCTTCGTGCGCAGCCCCCACCGAACACCCCCTTTTGCCAATTTCAAATTGGCTTCTTCTCCTCTCTCTTTACTTTGACTAGTCAAAAGTTATCCATTTTTCTTTTTCTCTCTCCTCTCTCTTCTTCCCCACCCCACGTGACCGAAACCCTCTCTTTCTTTCTTCTTGTTCGTGAAAAACCAGCAAGTGGAAGAAGAAGAAGAAGAGCAGCTCGCCGAAGCTCGTCGCCGCCGAACCGGAGCCGGACCACCACCCGCGCGACTCCCGCCCATGCACGCCGCATGCTCCGCCACCACCCCTTCGCGCATGCCGTCCTCGCCATGCACCGTCCAGCCCCATTCAGCCTCTGCTCAGCCCTTGTTCCGCCCCATCCAGCCACCTCCGGCCACCATGGGCCACCGCTCGGCCTCGCCAAGCCGCCACCTACCTTCCCGACCCCTTGCCACCCCCAACAAACTCACTTCCTCTCTGTTTTGCAGCCAAACCAGCAACCCACCGAGTGGGTTTCCAGCACACTCGTGGGTGGTTTTGGGCCGTTTCCGGGCCCCGAACCCGAGACCCGCTTTGAGGTTTATCATTTCTCGCGTTGCCTCCGTCGGATTGATCCGATTTGCGCGTATTTCGGTGAGTAATCTCACTAATCCTTGCTTAGTGGACTAATTACACTTAAGGATTGTTTAGTTTTAACTAATTAGGTTTAGGTGGTTAGATTAGTATGGATTAGTGTTTATTAGTCAATTGTGGTGCGAATTAGACAAATTGAGTATGTATTTAGCAAGTAGACGTGGTCTACTATTTATTGAGGGTAGCCCGAGATTTTTCCTGACCTTAATCGGGCTTCAATTTGATAATTCAGGCCTAAGTGGAATTTTTGGCTTTTAAATATTATTTTTCGGAATTAATTAATTATTTATTTATTTTTCGAAAATTCAACTGGATGGCCAATGACTGGAATATTATGCTGATGACCGTGGTGAAGTCTGTTTATTTAATCGGGCTTTATTTTGAGCTAAATTGAATTTTTAATATTAATTATTTAATTTTCGAAATTATTTATTTATTTATTTTTTTGTGAAAATTAAGGTTGTGATAGCCGACGACCGAAATCTCATGCCACTATGCGAAAACGGCGCCTTAAAGAACGCACGTAGACTGTCTGTGATCTATGACGAGCGTGGTTCGGTGATGAGGAATATCACTGTGCGAAAACGGCGCCTTAACCGCACGTAGACCATCTGTTATCTACATCACCTTGGCGAACTTATCGCCCGAGAGCATTGATGTGGCTCTGTGACCGAGTGCTCGATGGAAGGTTATATGGTGTGGAAATCAATGATCTAGAATGCTCCATCTGACATGTAATCGACTAGTTCGATTGATCGATAATTTGATCAGATTGTCGTGATTTGATTGATTGTTCGTTATGATTTGTGAAGCATTCGTATATAATCTTGAATTACAGGTTAAGACTGAAATCAAGGTAAATCCTTTGACTCGTGCTGTGCTTAGGCAACCGAGTAGTGTATTGGTTCCCTAATTGAGTCTTAGTGGAGTAGAATTCGCTGAGACGTAATCTCATTCCGGTTTGGGGAAAACATGTCAGAACCCCAATAAAGAGAGGAATCTGAGAAGGAGAACTCTGAAGGGAAACCTAAGGAGAAGGATTTTTGGAAGAAGAAGATACTACCGAGAAGGATCTTGAGTACGACCCGGATTAGGACTGAGATCCTATCCTCTTTTGTGAATCCTGTCTTGATGTTAATAGAGTTAGAGTAAAAAATTGTGAATAGTTGTAAAGTATTCTGGTTTGTGTTTTGTATAAAAGTTTGGTTATAAATTTCAATATGAAAAATATGGCCCTGCTACCACCAGCCGTGGTGGCTCTATTGGATAGGCTCCAGACCTCCAAACGGGAGATTCAGAGTTCGAAGCCCCTTCGTTGAAGGGAGGCTGGTAGGCCATCTGGTGTCTTAAGTGTGACGTCGGAGTGGTGGGTCCTCCGCTAGCGTCACTCTGGGTTTACCTCGCCGATTGCCGGCTGTACGGGGGTTCTTGGGTCATCAAAATATATATATAGCCCTGCCTTTCTATCTCATTGTTTGATTGTCTGGGGATTTTATCAAGCTTACGCATGCATATATAAATGAATGGGTTGGTGACCATCCTGGAACGTCGCAAATAAATCGACCAAGTAAGGGATAGGCGCGCGCCCGAAGATCGGGCGTGACACGATTAAACCCCATTCAATCCCTGAAGCCTCAACCACTTCAAAACGTTCCAACTAAAACAAAAGCTACTTGACTAGTACACTGTCCGGAACTCCACAAACACAAACTTTCATCTACTGTGTCAGAATCACAGGAAATGATGACGAAATACACCTTGCCAGACAACCTTTACACGAGATTAGGGCAAATCATCATGATCAAGACACAAGCCCAGTCAATCAAGGACAAATTATCCCCAAGGCAACTGAACTAAAGAGAACCAACTTCAAAGGAAAACAGAAAGGAGAGGATTGAGAAGGTACTTGGATTATGAACGGAGGCATTGACAGTGTAGCCACACTGCAAGAGGGGCTTGACGAACCGCGAGGTGATGTAACCGGATGCTCCAGTCATGCACGTCTTCCTGGCACTGAACATCGCGGTCATTGGGGGCAGATATACTGGCAGCATTTGGTAAAGAAATACTTGGGGCAGGTGTATTTTTGTCCTGCATTTAGGCTTATTTGTGAACTGAGCAAACATTATGTATGTTTGGTTGTTGTAGTTGGAGATTTGAAACCCTTGTTATCAGCTACAATATCTGGAGTTACATTCTGCTGGAGGTTTCGCGGGCAACTAACGTCTGACCTAACGAAACATGCCGCGAACCTCATGTGCTTTCCTCGTCTTCACTTCTTCATGGTGGGGTTTGCTCTGCTGACCTCTCGTGGGTGGCAACTGTAAAGAGCCCTCACAGTCCTTGAATTGAGAAGTTCATCTAAATGATTCGCAAGGCAACTAGGAAGACGTTTTTAATATCACCTTCTCATTACCATGGGAGAGAATCCCTCAAACACCACCCTAGAGCTTTGGGCTGCCACGACAAGCACAATGACAAATTTTTGCCCAATCATCCCGAACACAATGCATTTCCTCAAAGAAGAAATGCTACCGAAGATTTGTCACAACCTATCCCTCAATAAGGAGGAAATTGATTTGGGGATGTTGCCTAAAAAATGAGCCTATGGCCCTAGTTTTAGACATTGGCCCTCCCAAACCCATATATCATCGATGTTGGGATGTTCAACGTTAACTTAATTTAAGGCTCTGAGAATTTTCTAATAAGGAGTCGCCACTAATTATTAGGGTCAGCTAGAAATCAAGTGAATGATGAGAGCATACTTCACTTCCTACGCAACCAAAGAATTTAGGGTTTGGGACTTGGTTACACTAATTAATCAATTAGTACCCTATTAGTATCTAATCCCGTTCATGTCAAAAGATATGTCTCATGTAGTCTGGATTGATTTTACTAGTATCTACTAACATACGAAGATCATACGAGTAAGCAATCATTAAAATAATAATCAACAATCAAGAAAAGCGTTAAATAAATTGCAAGGGAGGGTAAGGATCTAATGTGAAATAAACGCCAATTTTAACCAAGCTAAAGGTAAATAGCAATCATCATCATGGAACTGCATAATCAAGGGCATTCATTTTTAAGTACAACTCGAACTCTTTGGTAAAGCCATACAGGCTTGTTCAATTTTTTAACACAATTTTTCTCAATTTTCCCCATAATTTAAGAGAAAACTATCCAAAAAAACTTTTTAAAGCTTTTTCTGACTTTAGGAAAAATAAATTAAATTTTGAAATTTATAATTAATTTTTAAATATTATTTTGAAAATATATATTTTATTCAATTAATTGGTAGTCCGAAAAATAAGGACCTGGCCAGAACATGGATGAACTTGGACTCCATTTCTTCCCTTTCTAAGCCCAATTTAGGAAAACTCCCAAATAAGCCCACTCTTCCACTAAAGCTACACCAAGCCCATGTCTTTGCAATTGAATGCACCAAAGCCCATCTTACTAAAAAGAACTCAGCCCAAGTACTTCTAAAAATGAAGCCAGCCCAAATCTATTAAAACCACTCAAGCCCAAAATTACTCAATCATTAAATAAGCCCAGATTCAACAAAACGCAACTTAAGCCCCCAATTGTCTTCTCCTTCTCCATTTTGTTTTTTTTTTTTTTTTTCCTTTTTCTTTTTATTCTTTATTTAAAAGTTCGTTCCCCCTCCTTCCCTGAAGCAAGCCATCCTTCAGACGAACTATCACCGGAAAGTTCTTTCGCCTCAACACCAACCGCCAAGGCCGACCTACGTGGCTCCAAACGAGCGGTGCATTCGCCTCCAGCGGTCCCAAGCTCCGGCGACCCCCTTGACCCAATCCAGATTCGGAGACTTGACAGACCCAACCCTACCATCGGTCGAAACAGGCGACAAGGAAATGTTGACTAAGCAGCCAGGGACGAAGGAAACATGGAATCACAACTAGCATTCCGAAAGCAAAGCAAAAATCGGTGTAAGTGTCACAGATCTAATTGAGACATTTTCAAAAGCAGTTGACGTGCGCTACCAAATCCTAAGGTTTCCGGCTCAACTGAGACTCGAACCTACGCCGGCGACATTGACACACGACGTACGGGGACTATGGAAACAAAATATAAGGACTACAAGGGCCGGAGCTCATGCGAGCCGGACGGCCACGATCTCCAGCCCGACGTGCCCAAAACAGAACGCGAGCAAAGCCGAGCGTACCTGTTTGGCTTTAGGATGTCGCCGGAAAGGTCCTCGGACGGGTCTCTTGGACCTCTCACTCTCCATTCGCTGTCTCTCTCCCCCTCTTGTCCCGAAGAACCCTCCGAGCTCTCCCTCTTTCTCTCCTTGATCCCTCTCTTTGTCCTTGCTCTCTCCTCCAGGACAACGCCAGCTGTTGCAGGCTAAGGCGTACCGGCCACGTCGCACGACATTCCTCATCCTCCTTCCTCCGTACCGTCCTTCGTCCGCCATCTGTTTGTTGTAATGCCAGCACCCAAAACAGGTGAGAAGAGAAGGAAGAAAAAGGGAGAGCGGGCTAGGCTGAGGAAGGAAGAGAAGGGACGGGCCGCGCGGGGAAATAAAGGATAGGGCAAAGGAAAATGGAAGACCAGCCCGGCCCGGCAAGACCAAAATGGCGGGATCGACCCTCTTCCTTTTTTTAATTTTTTTAAATTTATTTTTTTGAAATTTTTAGTAATCAATACTAGTAATGCAAATGTTCCTAATGCTCATACATGATGCAATTTAATGAAAATTAATTTTATTAGGGGTTAAAAATTAATCCATATATGATTAATGAATAATTAAACGGGTCGTCAAAATTTAAGTATTAACAAGATTCGAGAATGTTTCTATTCAACCAATATTTGCCATTGGCCCTTTTCACAAGTTAGCCCCTTTTTCCTCCAACTCATTACAGAAGAAAGATACTGGGTGCATTTCATGGCTCAACGAACAAGCTAGCAGATTGTGTTTTGTACGTCAGCTTCGGCAACATGGCTAGCATGAACGAGGAATGACTGCTCGAAACTGCTGGATTGGCCATGAGAGAGAGGCCTCTCTTGTGGGTGGTACGACCTAGTTTGGTGTGTTGCGCGAAGTGGCTCGAGCTCTTTCCGAAGTGGGAGATGTAATACTTGGTCTTTCGCTTCTTTCCCTTTTGCTTTGAAACAAAAGAATGAATAGTGTTTCCAAGATTGATTTTATTAGAAAATGCTTTTTAGACACTTGCTAAGCAACCAAGTAAGAAAAAAAGTATAGTCTGCCATGCATTGATTGTTCCTTATACCCACATTCACTATTTTGATCATGACAAGTCTCACCTATAAATATGAAATCAGGGATCTCAACATGCTTGATTAATATTGTACAACTATGTATCATTTTCAGAGTTATGGAAGTTTCAAGATTTCATGACATTGGAACTTTATATGGTGTTGGCAAATACACATGTCAGGGCACGTTTTGATGGAAGTAATACATGGCACTATTACTGTATGATTTCAGACATCCTATATGAATTCTTATTCTATTGAATTAAGATATTCACATCTCAAAAATCAATGCATCCACCACATTATTCTCTAAATAAGGATGATGGTTGTATTACTCAAACGTTTAGATCATCAACGGTGCCGCGTAGCCTCAAGCATTTATGTATCCGGTCTCTACAAGGAAACTTGGAAAAATAGAATTTTATGTACTTTGATGTGCACTAATAGTCCAATAGTAGTGGCGGGCTACTGTTTGCTATTTTGGCCCATCGATATCATCGCCAATCGATGTAATTGATATCTCAGTTGATTACAATCTCATAAGGGTAAATTTGTGTTTCTTTTTGTCGAGAGGCTTATGGGATTTTCTTGTGTATGTAATATGTTTAAAGACTTCTAAATTTTATTTTTTATGCGACTTGAAGCAAGTTGCTTTGTATATTTTCGTGCGTTAACTATAGGCTAAGGATCGATCTAGAAATGTAGAAAAGTTAAAAAGGCATGGGAGGCGATTGTACGGAACCTAAAATCTAAACAGAGGTTTTATCACTTCAAATCGCGAGCATATAATCACTTTTGCTAGTAAAGCTCAAGCAATTAATGCATTCTTTTTTTTTTTTATAATTAAATTGATAGGGATGAGTGATCAACACTAACAACCCCTCCAAAAGTTACCACAAATGCTAGCACGAGAAAGAAATCCTACTAGAATCTTGCCAATGCTAGAAATATATAATTTCTGACTTAAATAACCATTAAAAAGAAAAAGAGAAGGTGGATAATATATATATATATATATATATATATATTGTGGTTGTCATGGAGTTCAATCAAGTTTTGGCATGAGTCGAGGTCGACCTCACTATATTTTTTGGGAGGAGCAAGTACAAAATGCTGTTGAGCAATTGAATTAATTTTTTCCTTATATTTAAATAATATGAATTGATCCATCTTACATGCATAATTTTTTTGAATGTTATAACAACCCTATCTTCATTAACAATCGAGATGAAGGCTAGTTCCATATGAATTCAAGTAGTTTTCGGTGAAAACTAATATTGAGAAAGCTGAATTAATGAAAATTAATCAGTTGCCCATTTTGCCCCCATGACCTTACTAAAAATCCAAATTTTGTCCCCTTTTGAAAATTAAAATCCTAGATCTACACCGTTTCTTCGTTCAGCTTGCTCTCCGCTCAACTCTACACTTCCTTCGCCCTAAGATCTACCTCTACTCGATTCTCTATCTCTGTCTCTCTCTCCATCGATGGCTTCTTCTTCGTCTCTCCTTCGCCTGGCGGTTCTCGTCGCGGGGATCGCGGCGATGATTATTGCTGGAGAGGCTGATGACGGAAGCCGCTAGAGAGAATTCGATTACTTCAAGCTGACGGTGCACTGGACAAGCACTTTCTACTAGTGGACTCGCCACTGCTGCTCCTCCCAACGCCTGTTGCCGCCGCAGGAAATTCACAGTTGTCATTTGTTTCGTTAATTCCAGATGCTTGGCCATTTGCGTAGTCTGCGGCTTGTGTTGTCTGCATGTTTGATTGTTATGCTAGTGTGGCGATCGAATTTGAAATTGTGGGTGAATTTCAGTTATGGCTTCGTGTTGACAGCCTATGAGTTCATTAGTACACGCTGCTAATGATGATTTTAGTTCCGTGTCACCAACATGATTCATGTACGTGTTTTTGCAGGTTGCGACAAAGAATTGATTTTTGTTTGTCTTGTTTTGAGTAGACACTATGAGATATCACAAGTGGTCATTGTCGATTGCGGCGGATCTGTCCCAATTGAATGTGAGAAGGGGGAGCTAACTGATTGGTTATTTGTTGATTGCCTTAGGACCTCCGAGATTGCTTGTTTGTGTGTTAACTTGATTGATGTTCTTCCATTATTTCCCTTGGAAGAACAAGTCGATTTAATTAGGCCTATCCCATTTTCCTTCAAAAAGTCGTGTGCAAACTGTGACATTTTTCTGCAGGTATCTTGGATTTAAGAGAACCGTTCTCTTAGATCATAAAAGGCTAGTGGTTTTACTAGATTTGCATCAGAATGGGACACTTTCATAGAATAATTTTGACGTTGTTGTACATTCGGCACATGAGAAGAACATGGCAAAGCCAAGTCATTGTAGAGTTATTGTCATAAGCCCAAGGAGGAGGATTACTTTCATGCAAATCCTCTGGCGTGCCTTTGTGAGTAGCCTAATTGTGATGATTTAGAAGGCCCGAGCAAGAGGAACTCTGGTGAAGTGTCTAGTTGATTGCCGACAATGATAAACTATCATCATCTGAACATGTTCCACACAATGTGTTCATGGACTTGAGATTCAAGTTGATCTCTTCAAAAGTTGCAACGCACGGTGCAGCTGCTTTATTTTTCCTTACAAGGAGATTTGAAGACGCTCTTGAATTTCGTGCCCGAGCTACTCCACTTCCATCATCATGAGTGGCTTTTTGTTTGTCCATGATAAGAGGCTAATAAGAAGTAGCAAGCAAAGAATTCTTGCCTTTCTTTTAGGGCAGCTACAAACATAAACTTACCATTTTTTTCTTGTACATATTTAACGATTGTAATCTGTTGAGAAGTCACTGAAAACGCGTGTACATTTTGCTTTTCTTGTGATATTACAGATTGAAAGCTTATTTTGGTTCATGCACATAATTTCGATTGGGTTATCGTTTGAGATGATGACTTGAGAGACATCTACAAATTCATTTTAATTTTAGTTTAGCTACAGAGATCGTTTCTTGTGGCAAAGCAGTTCCATGAACTTGGATACAAACAGAAAACTAGGGAAGTTTGGTTATGTGCCTACTCAATGAAAATTAACAAATCTATCACAAATCCCCATAATTTCTTTTATTCCCTCAAAACTTCATACGAATTGGCTTATCAAAGTAAGGTACACAATTGTTGATGATGTAATTGAGGAGGATAGTGCTTCAAATAATTTTTTTTTTTTTTTTGGTCGAAGTGCTTCAAATAATGCTACAACTTTTGACATGGCACGTTTATCTTATCAAATAGCTTTGAGTTTAGGAAATATTTAATGATATTTGTAATATTTAAGGATAATGAATTTCTTTTCTCAGGGGCATATATTATTATGATTATTGTAATGAAAGTATTCTTTTTTTATTTGAGAGATAGACCACTTTGATGTGAATTTTTTTCTATTTGAAACTTTGTTCGCCAAAAAAAAAGAAACTTTATTTTTTAATAAAATTGTTTACACAATATCTTTAACATTGTTATAAAGAAGTTGTAGACATTATTTTTTTGCTTTTAAACGAATAAAAATTAAAAAAAAAATTAAAAATGAATTATCCAAATGGGCTTTTCAAATGTGTTTTCTACCAAACGGCTTTTGATATTAGAAATTTCTCTGTACACATGTACTTTCATTTAAAATGCTTTGTATACCAAATTTAAAACCTAATATTTTTCTACGAAAAATAACATAAACATGTAGATGGAATTAATTTTCCATCTATTGAGAGGAACAAGATTCCAAGTATGCTATATTCTTCTAGAAATTACTGAAAATTTCAATAATTACAAAAATTCTCGAAAATTCACATGGGGGTTGGGTTGGGGGCTTATGTTGCACCTAGTACAAGATGCAAGTGTGCAATATAAACATCTTGCACCAGGTAGTGCTGGTGCAAACTAGTGCAAGGCATCTTGCACCAGCAACTTTTGCAACAACACACCACTAGCATAGTGGTGGCTGGTGGTGGCTCAAGGTAGTGCCTGGATGCCTAGGTGTGGTTGCTGGTGATGGCTGGAGGCCGATTGTAGCCAGTAGTAGGTGGTGGTGATAGCTGGTGGTTGGTGCAATTTATAGAGGAAACTTCCAAAAAAGCTAACACTTAACTGATCACATTCTAAAAAACTTAGCACTTAAGTGTTCACTTTTAATCACAAGTGGCACTTAAGTGATCACTTTTAATAATAACTTGACACTTAAATGATTCTTTTTTTTTTTTTATCATGACTGACACTTAAGTGATCACTAAATACGACTTATAGCACTCGAGTAATCACTTGTGTTTGTCCTCTGTATATGCTGGTTTGCAGCAAACTAGAAAAGTTGCCGGTTTATATATTCAGTTTAACTCATGGCAACTCCGTTCAATTCAATGTTTACAACTGGTTTACATTTAGTTCAAGTAAAGAAATCACCACAACACATTGACCCAATACACATCCATCCTTACCGGTTTATATTCAAGAATAAGCAAAAATATAGTGCAAATAGTATCTCATTCATTCGCTTTCCTTGACCTCCCCACAAGCACAAGAAGTAACATATAATACATATGATAGTACAAAAACAAAAAAAGCCACAACAATTTTATAGACAACACAAAACTTCTTCTCATCTTCTAAAAAAATAAGTTACATTTGATAAAAAAAAAAAAAAAACAAGTACATTTGTCCACTCATTTACAACTATGACAGTCAGAGAAACTTCCTTCTCATATTCTAGTACTTTACATTTCATCATAAAGTAGGATAGACAAAAAAAAAAAAAAAAATCAGTACCACAATAAACGCTTGGTAACACTTATGTTCAATTTTTATCCCTGAAATTTCATTCTTCAAATGGTTAGTTGAAGATGCTTGAGCTTGCATTGAGTTAACATTGTCCATGTCGTCCACAAGCATAGATGGAGGTTGATGTCGTCCATTAAGTAGGTCTAATATCACATCTGTGGCTCAGTGAGAAAACTTCGCATCGACCTATTTGAAGTATTTGCACTTTGACCCTTCTCTATATTAGGCGCATCCATAGAATCTTCTCTTGGGATTCATTCAAGTCCATAATGTTCTTCTTGGACTTGGTAACCAATAAAAATAAAAACACCCGCCTTCTCCTTCGCTTTGGCAAAAGGAATTTGAGCCGCTGCTAAAATTCTTGCTCTGCATTTCCAATATTCGGTTGTACAATTTGGGGCAAATCGAATAAGGCCCTGTTTGGCAATCATCCAAACAAGGCTCGATTCTGATTTTGTTCTCCCGAATCGCCTTGGGAACGTAATCGCGTTTGGTAAATTTTTGTCAAACGGATTCGGGAACAAATTTACTCCCGAGAATCAGTTTTGGACAAGAATTCAGAATCAGAAAAAATATGATTCTCTGTCCGAGAATCAAAAAGAGAATCAAAAGTGCTGAATCAAAAAAAAAAAATTATTTCTATATTTTATTTTTATTTCTTCCTAGTATGAAATATATATTTGTTGTATGTAGAATACATATTTAATTTTATGTTATAATTTAGTATTTTTATTTATTACATATTGTAGGGATATTAGTATAGTTTATACTATGGTTTATTATTTACTATATAATAAAAATTGATTAGTTAATATTTTTATTACTTAGTATAAAAATATAATTAATCAGTGAATGGTTTATGAAAATTCAATATCAAATTTATTTTAATCTAAAAAGGTAATTAAAAAAGAATTGGAATAGAAATTTTATATAGTTACCAAACGCGTTTCTATTCTTTTTCTATTCCAGAATCAGAAATTTTATTTGTTACCAAACGCGTTTTTTTACTCAGAATCAGTTCCCGGGAACAGAATCAGAAATAATCATTTCTAGTCAGAATCAGTTCCCGGGAACAGAATCGTTACCAAACGCACCCTAAGAGTTCGGGACTAGGGCTCAAGTGCTTCAATGGGGATTTTGCCCGATTTAGGGTCATAGATTTAAGGCATTTGGGGAGATGACATCGTTTTGGCCAATTTAAGGGCTTTATTTTTGGTAACTATAGAAACGACGTAGCTTTGGGTGAATCAGAGCTGAGTCAACTTTCCGGCAAGCCACGTAGGCAAGCAATATTAATATTTAATTGCCACGTAGGATTTCCAGCCAGGTTCATCGAATGTGGCACTCAAGTGTCTCACCTTTCAAAAAAATGTGGCACTTAAGTGTCACTTTTGTAATTTTTGGCACTTAAGTATTCATTTATGCAAAGTTTTGGTACTTAGGGTGTTCTTTTGCCATCGCAAATGGCATCAGTCTTGGCATGACTATGGGATTGCTTTACCAACCAGCATCTACAAAAACATGATATGCGTAATAGTAAGAATAATTTGTTAAAATATTATCTCACATCGCTTGACAATAGATCTTTTATGCTCTTTATATTCATTCACATGGTCTCATTCAACTTAATAATTATCATAATATCGGAGTTAGTGTTATCCCGTTTGTATATGCATGTCCACCCCTCATCAGTCAATTCCTCATATTACTCTTAATCTGGCTTGAACGTGAGAGGAGGTGTTGAAATGTAATTCCACGTTGTCTGATGAAAGGTCCTATACTCTCTTGATTGGACTTTCTATCACAACTTACAATTCGGTTGCAAATAGAAACTTTCTACATTGGCAAATAAAATAAGATGTCGTGAGATTGTTGAAAAGTTTAGAGTACAAAATAATACGACATAAAGGACTAGACGGGTCTTGGAGGGCATTGAATTGGAAATATCAAATCATCATTTAGGATATGGAAAAGATTAAGTGCCTTTTTCTTGTGAATCAAATAAAGAGATCCATTACCTGGCACTAATGTATTCATCGAATCCTAAGTTGGAAAAGTGCAAAAAACTATGGCGTCCTTCCCTAAAAGGAAAATTATTTTGAAAACTTTAAATTTATTATATAGACGTCAATGTGGTTTTAAACCTGTTAAAGATTTGCCAATATAATCCTAAACCTTTGCATATGCATGTCCACGCCTCATCAGTCAAATTCCTTATGTCACTCTTAATCTAGCTTGAATGTGAGCGGAGCTGTTGAAATGTAATTTCATATCACCGGACAACAAGTCCTATATTCTCTTGATTGGACTTTCTATCATAACTTACAATTCGGTTGCAAATAGAAACTTTCTACATTGGCAAATAAAATAAGATGTCGTGAGATTGTTGAAAGGTTTATAGTACAAAATAATAAATGACATAAAGGACTGGACGGGTCTTGGAGGGCATTGACTTGGAAATATCAAATCATAATTTAGGATATGGAAAAGATTAAGTGTTTTTTCCTTGTTTTTTCCATGTGAATCAAATAAAGAGATCCGTTTGACCCAACCTAGCACTATTGTATTTGCGAATAAAGGACTGGACGGGTCTTGGAGGGCATTGACTTGGAAATATCAAATCATAATTTAGGATATGGAAAAGATTAAGTGTTTTTTCCTTGTTTTTTCCATGTGAATCAAATAAAGAGATCCGTTTGACCCAACCTAGCACTAATGTATTTGCAAATAAAGGACTGGACGGGTCTTGGAGGGCATTGAATTGGAAATATCAAATCATATTATAGGATATGGAAAAGATTAAGTGTTTTTTCCTTGTGAATCAAATAAAGAAATCCGTTTGACCCAACCTAGCACTAATGTATTTGCGAATCCTAAGTTGGAAAAGTGCGAAGAACTATGGCGTCCTACCCTAAAGGGAATTTTTTTTTAAAAAACTTTAAATTTATTGTACATATATCAATTCAGTTTTAAACCTTTTAGAGATTTGCCAATATAGTCCTTCAGCCAATTTTTGTTAGAAATTGCTAACGTAGACATTAGCCGTCCTACATAACACAATCCACGTTAACATGAACAATTTCTTTAAAATATTTTCTTTATTTTTTTTTCTCTTATTGCCCTCCACTGGTTCGTTGCCTCAATTGTGGCGCAGGTCGCTAGATCTAGGCAAGGGTGTTACAGCCCTTGCCCAATTGACTAGTGAGGATCGTCAGGCCTTGCTTGTGACCAGAGAAGCCATAGTTTAAAAAAAATAAAAATGAAGAAAATAAAATATGAAATTCAAAAATGTTATTTTAAAATAATTGTAAAATGTCCATGTCAGAATTGGGTGTGTCACGTTTGCAACTAGTGACCACGTTAGTAATTTCCTACCAAATTGAGCATAAAAACTATATTAACAAATTGTCTAACTGTTTAGAAAAAAATTGGTCAAATTAAAATGCTTAGGATTGAATTATCCATATAATAAGCTTAAAACCTTTTTGGTAATTATCCCCAACTTTTAGTTTTTAAGTCTAAGCTCTCGTGTACACTTTTTGTAATTCAAGCATTGGAATTCCGTGCTCCAACTAATGTAAGCTCTATTAATACAGAGAGGGAAGCTCTTCTAAAATTCAGGAAAAGGAGCCGAGGATAGCTTCGGCGTAGGCGGAAGTTTTCTTCAAGAGCTAATAAATACCTACCTCAATCTACAGAGCTTTGATCACGAGAGCAGAATCTGAAACTGTTGCCTCCGCATCATGACTCGCGCATTTCAGGTTCCCATATTACCCAAGTGAAGTGCTTCTTTTCACACGAAGAACAATGACAGTTAGTGGCTTCTGATTTGGGGTGGAAACAAAAAAATTGGTGACAATTTGTTATTGTTTAGAGCCATTTTGTCGTATTTAAATATAAATAATTTGAAAAATATTTTACTAAAAATAATTGCTTATATCGCTTCAAAAATGACTGAACGAATAATATTTCATTGTCCATGAAAATATTTGGACATAAATTGTTGTTGATAATGAAAATATTTTTCATTAACTAATTATTACAAGTAATCATTTTTAGGAAAATATTTCACAAAACATTCATTTTCAGCTGAACAAACAGCAAACGAAACCTTTTCTTTTTCTTAAAATTGCTGTGGACACAGGAAAAGGAAAATAGAAACTCAACTTATGATGGATAGAACCACCCTTTTTTTTTCTTTTTCCCTCACAACATGAAGAAAAGTCCAAAAAGATCTCTTTTCAAGGGGCTTCCCATAGTCTTCAACAGCTTTCGGCCGAAGTTTTCCTGGCGGGGCCCAAACCCAATGTTTACTCTTTGCTAACACCATTTCAACGGTTTGCTCGATTGATGTCTTAAACGATTCAACGGGTCTTGCAACGCACGACTTGGAATTTTTAAGTCGCTCTAGGTGGCAAGCGATCAGAGGTTGGACTTAGAAAATATGTTAATTTCCTCCTTAATTTTTTGTACATTTTTGTGAATAAAAAATATAATATTTCTTAAAGGAAGGGTCGCTTTGCCATTATAAATGGAAGTTCTCTGGTTCATTTTAAACAACAATGGCGTCCTATTTCTACACTAACTTCATCTTTGCGCTCTTGCACGCACTCTTTGTCATTCAAGCCTTGAAATTCAGTCACTCCAATGCCTTAACAAATGTAAGCTGCATTGGTGCCGAGAGAGAAGTTCTTCTGAAGTTCAAGTAGAATCTAACCGATCCTTTGAGATGTCTGTCATCGTGGACTGGCGAGCATTGTTGTGAGTGTGATGGAGTCAAATGCAACAACAGGACTGGTCACATCTTGGAGCTCGAGCAAGACCAGTGTGATCTAGGAGGTAAGGTTCTTCCTGCTCTTAGAGAATTGAAGCATCTGAAGTATCTATACCTTTGTGAGAACAATTTCACTGGTCATCTTCCTAGTCAATTTGGGGATTTCGAAGATCTCGAAGCCCTTGATCTTGGATATAACTTGATTTCAGGTCCTATTCCTGCCACTATGGGTCAATTATCATCTCTAAGATATTTGTTCCTCCATGAAAATAATTTGAGTGGGAACATTCTAGAAAGTATAGGGCAACTATCCAATCTAATATATTTGGACTTTCATAATAATCGATTGGATGGAGTTGTCAGCGAACTTCACTTGGCAAATCTCACTAACTTGATCTTTTTTGCATTAACGTTGAACAAGCTTGTTATAAATGTTAGTGCATCTTGGGTTCCTCCATTCCAATTAGTAATGATTTACTTGTCAAGTTGCAAGGTAGGACCAGAATTTCCAAATTGGCTTCGAACTCAAAGGAACATTGTGTCTTTGCGCATGTCAAATGCTGGCATTGCAGCTGAAGTTCCCCATTGGCTACCTGATGTTTTAAATATAACTGAAGAGTTAGATCTCTCGAGCAATATGCTCAGAGGCAACATATTCGAAATTGTTGGAAAAAAGACACCAAGATTATTTCAACTATCACTTTCTGGAAATAACCTCAGTGGTGACATTTCAAATTTTACATGCATGTTTGATGGATTGGTTTATCTTGATCTCTCTAAGAACCAACTATCTGGAAGACTTTCACCATGTTGGGGGTTGCAAAATACTTTGAATTGGATTTCATTGGGTGACAATAAGTTAAATGGTCGGTTTCCAAACTATCTATGTGAATTGAAGAATTTGCAAGTTCTAGGCCTCCATAAAAATGGCTTGAATGGAGTGCTTCCAAAATGTTTAATAGGCTCATCTTACTTGCAAATCCTTGATCTTAGTGACAATTTATTCACTGGTAGAATACCTCCATTTACCGGAGGATTTAAGGTAATCAATCTTGAGAGAAATTACTTCACCGGGGACATTCCTTGGCAATTATGTCACAATTCTAAACTCCAATATCTAAGCCTAGTGCATAACAACCTCTCTGGAGGCATTCCTCCTTGTTTTAGCGACTTCTCACGTATGTAGGCCAATTCCAGTTTTGGTTCATGTACTATGGAATATTGTAGGAGGCTTGTCTTCGTTATGGTGGTTACTAGAGCCTGGAATTCACCACGTTGCTCCAATATTTATTTTCCATTGACCTTTCAAGCAACGCACTAGAAGGACAAATACCGGAAGGGCTAACTAGGCTTGTTCAACTTCAGAATTTGAACCTCTCCCGAAATAAGCTGATCGGGAAAATCCCTTTAGATATTGGCAACTTGAGATATTTGGAATCTCTTGATCTATCCGATAACAAGCTATTGGGTGAAATCCCTCCTAGCATATCCAATTTATACTTTCTAAGTCGTTTGGATCTTTCCTTCAACAATTTATCTGGTCCAATTCCATCAGGGAATCAACTAAGCACTCTGGATGATCAATATGTTTATCGTGGCAACCATGCACTTTGTGGAGCTCCTCTTTTGAAAGTTTGTTCAAGAGATGAGCATAATGAAGGTGACTCTGAAGGTGACTCTGTTGTTAATTGGTTTTACTCAGGATTAGGATCAGGTTTCGCAGTGGCATTAATGGGATTCTGTGGAATATTACATGTCAATCGATCTTGGAGGATCTACTATTTTCGGATGGTGGATAGAACTATCGAAAAATTATCGATTGGGAGGATGATTACCATGCTTTGGTTCAAGAGAGCTTTTCAATTGCAACTACGCAAATAAGAAGTTATTTAGTAAGTTATATGTATGTATGTATGTATGTATCTCTCTTTCTAGTCATGTCTTCTTTTCCTTAATTAGATCAGGTTTTATAAATAATTCAAACTCGAGACATATTTTAACACAGACAATGAACTTATCACTAGGTGGTCACTGGCATGAATCCTTTTACTTTCCGTGGTCAATTCTACGGTCCTCTATGAGTACTATATGCTCGACATCTCATCTCTTATAACTTTCTTTTACTTAGTTTGTACTCTTGACTTGACTCTCTTGATATTCTGGTATCTCTTCACTGAAGTACCCAAAACCGTTTGTTTTTAAGTGACTAACTAAAAGGCTAAAAACGAACTAAAAGTCGCCGATTCATTTCACTGCGAAGTGGGGAATGGATATGTGGATCATTTGAAAGACTTACTTGTGTTGACATTTTAATGACGACCACAATGAACAGAATCGCATTGCTCTTGCTTTTACCTCTGAAATCATATCAACCAGAGCATTCCGCGGCTCAGTTTATTTGATAGACCGGGTAACCTTTCTTTAGAGAAGTTGAATTCAGTTGGCAGTGTATTCAATGATTCTATTTCCTACTTTGGCGGGAAAAAGAGAGAAGAAAACAGATGATTCCAGTTTCCTCCAAGCCCACAATCTGAATTAGCTCTAGGCATTCAGTCAATACCACCTGTCGGAGCTGCTCTGAACATGAAATGATTAATTGGAAAGCCTCACAAGCAAATGAAAAAAGTTCTGCCTTGACAATGTGAGAGAAGGTTCTAGCTAGAGATTTCTCCCTCGTTGTGAATTTGGAAAGGGAGATCGAAGTCATGTAACAAGAATGAAAACTCAATTCCAACGATGTACAAGAATAAAGACTCAATTCCTTTAGCTTCTGCGAATTTGATAGATTATGTATACTTTGAACGCAACGACAATCCTCAATTGATAACTCTTCCAAAGGATTCCAATCCTGTAGGCCTTGAATCTCGATTAGCTCTAGGCAATTTAATAAAAACCGACCATCGGAGCTGCTTTAACCACGATAGCTTGGAAAGCCTCACAATCAATTCGCAAAAAGTCACATACGAGGAATGCAGATTCTTTATCTGTCCAAACACATCAAATTCGATCCCGCTTAGTCAACACTGTCGGGGCGCCAAAGCGGACAATTATTTCAAGTTGGAAAGGAGTGACCACTCTAATGGTGACACAACTCTACCAAAGTCAAACCTTCAATACTAGGTGGTAAGTCGCGTCAAAAATCGGGGGTCAACACAAGTTATTTTGAGTTCTTGAGTCGAGAATGGGAACCCAAATCAGTTCGAGGCAAGATCATATCTTCAACATAGTGACAATTTTCTCAGTTTAGATAACCTCCCTAGCCATCCTTCCTCTGGAGTTCGAACTCGTCTGGTTTTTTTGGGACCTTATAGTGCTCTCAATTATTTCTGGATGAACTAAGTTGGTTAGGTTCCAATGATGAAGACACTAAACCTTGCGAAACTCGCGGGACGCTCAGCCAACTGTTAAAGCTCATCACAGGCCCTAAAAGAAGTTCTTGCAAGTGAGGGAAAGCTGACCTATAGTTGTTGGTATTGTCAGGCGACCCGGCTGAGACTAGATATCTTTATAGGAGAGATCATCAAGAGGAAGTCTAACTCCTTGCCTTTTCGATATATCCAATTAGAACTACATTTACTCATAAAATGAAAGTCAATAAACTGTGGCTAATTAGAATAATTAATTACTTCATACGGCACCGAATTCTTCTATATGGGACTTAACAACACAACTGACACGTGTAAAATATTATGAGAACACTACTAACTGTTCAAAAGTTTATATTGTTAGATGAAGATGTAATTTAATAATTGAATATTGAAACATTCCCTCTTACATGTAAGTTAGATTTTACCCTAGAATTAAAGTGTGGAAAAATGTTATAGGAGAGGAAATAGGGGCTTTGAAAGATTTAAACTCCAAGCCTCCTCTGATAAAACTAACAACCGTTCCAAAGCTTGGATCTTCTACTCTAATACCATATAAGATAAATTGTTTTTAATTTTGGAACAGTTGACAATAGTCTCACGATATCTTACATATTATCAAAGCATGATGTGTTGAGGTCAAATTTTTGCGGGTCATGTGAAATTTTACAAAACCATTGTCAATTGTTTTAAAAGTTTAAGCCTTTAGATGAAGTCATAATTTAATATTTAACTATTACAATGCATCTTAACAATCTCTCCCCTCACATGAGCCTATCAACATATCTAGTTAACCAACTTTCACTAAAAAATTTAAACTAATGAGCTATTGGCAAAGTAGAAATATCAGCTGCTCCACACCACACTATACTAAATTTTCAATGCGAAACCTTTCTAACACAATTCGCACATACGTCTCAATAGGCACTGTCGTAATTAGGAAGAACCGGGAGCAGTGCATCGATTATCCGTTTCAAAGGTGGAGCTATCGTTAGGATTTCAAGAAATCTTTCGGGGAACTCGAAAGGGGAGAATAACAAGGCTAATTGTACAAGGTTAAAAGGATCGATAGGCATAATCTTTTCAGCGAAGAGCGAGGACGACACCGACAATGAACCTAACTTGTTTTTTTTTTTGGATTGAAAACCTATCTTCTTGTTGAAATGCAAGTGCAACGTTCTTGGACGTCACGTGCTCCATCAAAACAACACTAATTGCATTCCATTTCAAGAGCGTTTTGATAGACAAATTGTCCTTCTCCAGCTACCAATTTCAGCCGTAATCTACCACAAACAAGAAAGTCATTTAAGTGGACGACGATCCATCTAACCACCGTAAATCAATTATATATCAATAACCAGGCGTCTTCAAGATGAAATAAAATAAGTACACTACCCAAATTTTACATTCAAGGAAAAAGAAATAAAAGCGAAAAACTAAAAAATAAAATATAGGCAAGCAGTGAAAACACCTTTCTTTCCTCCCTCTTTCTTTTTCTTTTTTTTTTTTGATAATTTCGTCAGGAATATTAGAATATTTACATAAATCATAAACCCCATCTCTTCGATTTACATAACATGCAATGAAAAGCAAGAAAAATTGAAAAAAAAAAAAGACCGAAAGATAAAAAAAAAAAAAAAAAAAAAAAAGAAAGAAGAGAAAGCGGACAATGGTAAAAACAGTTACTTGCTTTGGAATGTTATTTTTCTTGTTGACTTGTTGACTGAGGTTCTGGTCGGAATCTCTCTCTCTTTTCAATCCAATCATTTGAGGGGCTTCCATGTGGCACATTGGAGAGACCGCCACCAAGCTAAACATCCTCTATGATTTTCTCATGGAGTGTCATCGAATTCCATGGGGAATTACGGTGCAGAAACAAGCTCCTCCCTTCACTAGCTTACACTTTCATATATATATTTTGGTTGTATACACTTTCATATTCATCACCAGCAAAAGAAAAGTTGCTACAGAAACAAGCACAGGAAGCAAGACACCGAGATCTCTCACTCGCCCGTGTTTGGCCTGAGAAACAGGCTTCCTCTTCTTCTCCCAAAATGGCCTGGAATCTCTTCCTTGCCTTCTCGCTCTTCCTCCAAAGAGCTCTGGGTAATGGGTATATAACCCGTGGTTCTTCTTCACCACAGTGCAACCGTGACATGCTATTTGATTTTTCGATTGACCTGTCTTTCTTTCCTTACCTTTTCCGTTGTCAGGTGACATTGTATGCGAGCAGTTGCTTGGTATAATGGAAGGCGGTGCGTCCTGGAGAACTACGTGAGCCCAACGGATGGGAAGATGGAATACAAATGCGAGACCTCTCAAGTGGCTGTGGATACCATGCACGAGTGGATCGAGACCGATGCCTGTGGAGTGGATAGGAAGTCTGTTGGCATATCTTCAGAGGCTCTCCTTCAGCCTCGCTTCACTACCAAGCTCTGCTTACCGGCATGTTACCACAACTGCCCCAACAATGATGACCTTTACTTCAACTTGGCCCTCGGAGAATGTTGCTAAATTGGCGTCGCAGCGGAAGCGGATCGCGTTTTGCAATTATGTCGGGAGCTATAGAAATCGATCGAAATAAAACGAGGAACGATTAAAGAAAAGGACACCAAAATTTACGTGGTTCGGTCCGAATGTCGGAACCTACGTCCACGGGGAGAGCCAGCAAATCAATCCACTATATATCGGAGAATTACAGGATTACAATCACACATGCACTCAAGTGTTTCCCAGTCCTATTTCATACGCGATACCCACGGTGTTTAACAACTCAACTCACTGGACTCAACTCAGCACAAACCCTCTCTGAGCTCAAGCCTCTCACTCTCTTTCGAGCTCTTTGCTCTCTCTCACTCTCGGGCTCTTTTTCTTTCGCTCACTGCCGAGCTCTTTTTCTTTCGCTCACTGCTTCTGCATCGACGTCTTCTCCTTTTAACGAGGAGGGCAGAAAAAACAGGACAAAAGAATAAAGTAAATGGCACGGAACGCCCACCATATTTGAAAGGCATGCAAGCGGATCATGCATGTGCATGGGCAAAGCATTTAATGAGGCAGAGGAGAGTCAACAACTGTGCCAGTGATCTGTAAAATGAGGTGAGCCAAAGTCTTCAAATTTCTTGTTCTCTGAAAGAAGCAAACGTAAAGGAGTCTTCTTCATGCGTCTTCATCATGAACTTGCAGCAGGTGGTGGGTCCTTCATTTAATGCAGAATTGTGGACTTCCTCTTTCGGCAGAAGACAATTTTTTTTCTTTTCTGACTTTGCTTGCATGCTTGATGAATAAAACCCCATGCAACTTCATTTGGCTTCTTTCTTCTACGCGTACGCACGAAGAGATGAGATTAATGCCGGAACAAAAAATTCGAAGACATCACAAAGTCTCCCCTGAACTTTGTTATTTGGCCAAACTTATGTGTATTAATCTAACGGGCTCAAACTTGAGACACAATATAACAGAGAAGGTAATTCCTGACCGCGAATCAATCCGCCCCCATCTGCTTTGAAGCAACATCGTCCTCTCAAATCTTCACTATTACTGACTCCGCCATCAGTTTTTAACAGGTGACCATTAGTCGGATCTCTGAGGTGCAACGGAGCAACCTGAAGCGGGTCATGAGAGAGGTCCGAAGTTCCGGAGCAGCATCCGGTCCAATGGGCACTGCGCCTATGGGGAGTCTTTCTGGCGAATACTATGAGATTGGATATGACCCTGCTGAAGCTCCCATGTATTACTAGGGGTCGTATTTACATGAGAATTGTAAGCTGCTATGTCACCTCCAACTTGTATGGGTTTGTGCTATTCTGGCAAATGAAGGTAGAACACTGTACGGTATTTGCCAAATGCAGGTTTTGCCAAAGTAGTGACATTCTCATTATACGGTTAATAATTCGTGAACCAAACCAAAGTTCAGATATTAATTTGAAAAATAATTAAGAAATTTGTAATCATGGTCCTGATAATCCTC
This sequence comes from Eucalyptus caleyi, assembly GCA_014182885.2. NCBI lineage: Eukaryota > Viridiplantae > Streptophyta > Magnoliopsida > Myrtales > Myrtaceae > Eucalyptus > Eucalyptus caleyi. Next base: position 30,463,445 of record CM024470.2, read on the forward strand.
ATATTTCTTTGTAATCATGGTCCTGATAATCCTCATGTTTCTCCATAACTCCTTAATGGTTGCCACCCTGTAATTGCTATGAAAACTCTCGCGCCACTATTGATGCTAATTCCAGGTACAATTAGACTTCTTCATCAGGCAAGAATTCTCTTGATCATGGAAATGCATGGAGATGCTCAGTATTTGCTATTTGTATTTTAGTTTCTGAAAATTGTGCCCAAATTGGTTTCGGGGGAAAAAAGAAGGCCTGATTAGAGAAATTAGAGGAAAGTGGAACAAGTAATTGAGTCGCTTCATCAGTTAAAGTTCTAAATTTCACACAGATACGGATCCGTATGCTTTATTTATTAAAGCGTTATCTCATATTTTACGAATGTGACATTCCAATGGATTATGATTGCATGTGGTGTCACTTTACATAATGGTTGATTGAGCTTTTTGATTGTATCGAAGCCAAATTTCATATCTTACACATAAGAATGAGAAGGGTGTTAAAGTGTTAATAGCGTCGTTTGATTATAAGATCTATTACATTATTATCATATTGATTCGAAGATAAAATATAGCAATCCTAACTATACCTCTATCAAAGTTCTTGATAAAATTGTCTTCAAATAATACTGCCGCGTGAAATTTGAGCAATTGAAATTTGCATATGCTTTGGAATAAAAAGGTCAAGAGCATTTTTTATTTCTTTTTCATTTTCCTCATCCAAATTTGAAAATAATTGAAACTTCAAGGGAATATTGTAAAATTTTACGCGAATCTACGTGTATAAGTGCATTTTGTAAAGTTTCGAGTTGGATGATGCATTTTATATGACAAAAAGTCAAAATTTGAAAAAAAATGAAAATGAAAATGTGAATCAACATAAGAATTCCTTTTCAATATTGATTTTTTCCCAGCCGCTTAGGTGCGTACCAATTTTTGGATCCTAAACTTATTGTAATTATGTTAATTTAGTCCTAAATCTTTTTTTTTTCGCCAATAAAATTCTAAGCCTTTTACATTTATGTCAATTTAGTTTATCCGGTTGATTTTGGCTGAAAATCGCTACATGAATGTTTGTCATCCTACGTGGCGTTGATGTGGCCAAATCTTTTTTTTGAATATTTTATTAATTTTTTTCTTCTTTTTTCCTCCCTTCTTTTGTTTCTCCTATGGCTGGTGAGGGTTGTCGGAGCTCACTAGCCATTGGGGGAGGGTAGCCTTGCCATGCCTCACCCACGGCTAGTAAGGCCATTGTCGCCTTCAACGACAGCCATGCCTCCCACTCAATCTTTTTCTTTGAGCTTCACAACGCAACCTAGAAACAAAACCCTCAAGGCCTACCCATAAACCTCTCTCTCTCTCTCGTTTGGTTCAAAGTCAAGTACATCACGCTTGCAATCAATGGTGAAGCTTCGCTGTTGGACCGGTAGAGAGCTTCAAGTAGTTAATGAAGGTGCGTGGCTGCAGAAGGCGGCCATGGCCTCACCTAGTGGCCGGCAAGCTCCAACAACCGTCTTTGGCCACAGCTTGAAGCAAAAGAAGGGAGAAAAAAATAAAAATAAATAAAATATTAAAAATTTGTCCACATTAGATCGACCGCACCACTTGTGGATGACCAATATTTATGTCAACAATTTTCTTGCTAAAATTGATCGAGATAGACTAAATTGACAAAAATGTAAAAGGTTTAAAACTCAATTAGTTAAAAAGACAAAGATTTAGGACTAAATTGATACAATTATAATAAGTTTAGAACTTTTTTAGGAATTTTGTCCGGTCTAGAGTTTTACAGTTACTTCAAAATAAATCCTTCTTCTAGATTCAATTGAAGTCGATCTCCATCGCAACCGACTTCCCACTTCACCTAAGCGACCCTCGACCTCGAACATGCCAATGCAGCTGCTTCTACGATGGTTCTTGCCGCCTTTCCTTGGGCGGACGAGCAGGGCTATACACTTTCGCAGGCAAGTTTGAATTGAGAAGTTCATCTAAATGATTCGCAAGGCTATTCGGAAGACGTTTTTGGTATTGCACATGAACATGTAGTTGTCCAAAATCAGAAACTAACGCCATAATTGCTACTGAGTTGGCAGATTCTTTAAATCAGGATGAATCCCCCAAGTTGCAGTCCCACGAACTCGGGGACCTTCTCATTACCGTGGGGGAGGATACCTTAGACACCACCCTAGAGCTCCGGACTGCCACGACAAGCGCGACGGGAAATTCTTGTACAATCATCCCGAATAGAATGCATTTCTTCGTTGCTGAATATTCAAGTAACGAATTCCACGTTGGGCTCGTGTGGAAATCCAAAAATTGGAATCAATCCATCCGCATCGAATTCCTTGTGTCATGCCCTCGCGGCAGCTCCAATTTGATTTCAATCTCGAATTGTCCGCACGCCGTTGACCCTCAACGGCCATATGGTTCCAAAACCATACTCATCGACACGTTTATATATCCAGTCACTACGAGGAAATTTGGAAAAATAGAATTGTATGTACGAAATTTGGGAAAATAGAATTGTAGGTACTTTGATGCGCACCGCTAGTTTAATAGCGGCAGTGGGCTCCCGCTTGCTATTTCGGCCCATCGATATCGTGGCCGATAGACGTAATTGGTATCCCAATTGAATACAATCTCATAAGGGTAAATTTGAGTTTTTCTCTTGAGAGGCTTATGGGATTTTCTTGTATATATATATAATATGTTTTGGAGGCTTTTTAATTTTATTTTCTACGCAGCTTTATGCAAGTTGCTTTGTGTATGTTTCGCGCACATTCGCTGGGGCTAAAATTGTTAAAGCTCATCGGAGAGTCGGTAAAAGCATTGGAGACAATAGTAAGAAACCTAAACAAAGTTTTAATCGCTTCATTCCAACGCAAGCATAATCGCCTTTGCTAGCAAAGTTCAAGCAATCATAATGCATTCTATTGGTTTTTTCTTCTTCTTTTGATAATTAAATGGTAGGGAAGCACGATCGGCAAAAAATACCAGCTAAAATTTATTGACACATAAATTTTACAATTTTTATTTCAGACTTAATTGCATAGAAAATTAAGGATTTATCTTTTTATTTTAAAGTAAAAAGTAAAAAGTAAAGTAAATGATTTTCATTAAAATGCATCACATATAGACGTTAGGAGCATTTGGATTAATAGTATTAATTATTAAAATTTTCAAAAAAAAATCATTATCAATTTTAATTATTATTATTATTATTAAAAAAGAATGGAAAACGAACCGGGCCGGGCCTCTTTTGTCTTTCCCTTCATTCTCTTCGCCTCGGCCGGCCCAGTCGATTTTCCCCTCCTTCGGCCCAACCCTTATCTTTTCCTCCTTCCCCCCCCGCTTCGCGCCTGCGACGAAAAGAGCACGGAGGAAGGGGAACAGGACAGAGTGAGGATTCTGCTTCTTCTTCTTCTTCGGCTGAAAAGACCAGAGGGAGGGGACGGAGAGAAAGCGAGACACACAGCCGAGCTTCGTTCTCGACCGAGCGTTACCCAACCATCCCAGACGCAAGCCGACGACCTCTAGCCGACATACTCGAGCCCGCCGCCTCCTCTTTCACGGCGACCGAATTCCGGGTGAGTTTTCCTTGGGGTTCGATCCACTTGTACCCAGGGATCCGGCTCGGCGACATCGAGGCGGCTGAACATAGCTTGATTCGCTTCGGGCTCACCTCCTGGTCGTCGTCGCCGAGCCGGGTAGGAACCCCCACGGTTGAACGCTAATTCCACGAACCTCTTTGCCCGCCTTGTTCTGTCCTGTCTCGAGCGAGGTGAGAGTCGACTCCATTTCTTTAGTTCTGGCTCGTGCCAGATCTGAATGAGTTGGTTTTTGTGGAATCCGAACGTTGCTCGTTGATTACTTTTGAGTTTGGGTGTGCGCTCGAGCCTCCGAACAAGTCAATATTTGCTCCCCAACTCGCCGCTCACCATATGTTTGAAGAAATGCCCGAACCAAATTTGTTCAAGTTAGTCTCAGATTCCGACTCGTCTAAAAGACATTGCACTTTGGTTTTGTTCAGCGCAAGATTGTTCTTGATTTTTAGCGCGTCGTCTTCATCAAGAATGGGTTGGTTATTGTTTTAACAAAAAGTGGTCCTCGGCGTTGAAAATAGGCTGAGTTCTAGTTATGGGGCCAGCAAGTGTTGGGCTTAAGTTCTAGTTTGGTAAGCTGGGCTTTACTTAGGTTACACAAGTGTGGACTTAGTTTTGTTTGGGCTGGGTTTGTACTCTAGCGAGATGGGTTACACAAATTTATATCCTTGGCCCAGGCTCAAGAGTCCAAGTTCAACCCGTGTTCGGACCGAGCCTTAGGGCCCGGCGCGGGTCCCTATTTTCGGATTAAATAAAGGAAATTAAAAATTTTAAATTCCCAAAATAATTTTATTTAAAAATTAGCTTTTTAGTAATTTTCTCTTCATATGTGTGAAAATCCTTGATGAAAATATTTTGCTCAAAATGGAACGAGCTCTTAAGGTTTTACAATATATTATTAGTAATGAATGCCAAGTGGTTGTTCGCACATCTTTATTTCGACTATAATTGAATTGCAGACCCTCAACATGTTGATTGTTAGTCTAGTTAAAAATAGTACCTTTCTTAGCAGTAGATACTCACTTTGCCTTGTAATTATTTAATACTTCATTGGTTGTTGATTGTTATTTTAATGATTCCACATCCGTATGATCATCTCATAAGTTAATGAATAAGCTTAAAATTAATCCAAATTGCCTAAAAAAAATTTTCTTAAATTGAACAAGAATAGGTACCAAAAAGGCATTAGTTGATTAATTAGTGTAATTTAGTGCTCGACCTTAAATTCTCTAATTGCGTAGGAAGTGAAGTACGCTATCACATTTCACTTGATTTCTAGTTGATCCTAATAGACTAGTGGCAACTCCTTTATAGAAAATTTTAATACTGTCAATTTGAACATCTGATATCGCACAAGGTATGGGTTTGGAAGAGCTTGCATCGAAATCACGGGCTGTAAACCTATCCTTTCAATATCCCTAAACCTATGTTTGCCTCCATACCAAGGGGTAGGTCGCGACAAACTTTACCACAAATTTACCAGCATAGGAAAGAAATCCGCATCTTTTAGCGCATAATACTAGAATCTTGCCAATGCTAGAAATTTATAATCACTTACTTGAAAAACCATTAAAAAGGAAAAGGAGAAGGTGGATAACTTATTTTTTATTATTATGGTCATCACGTAGTTCGATCAAGTTTTGGCACGAGTCGAGGTCACTCTCGCTATATGTTTTGGTTGGAGCAAATACAAAAAAATGTTGTTGAGCAATTGAATTTTTTTTCCTCATATTTAAATAGTAGGAATTGATCAATTTTACGTGCATAATTTCAAATGTATAACAAGATCTTTGTAAACTTGTCGCTTTCCTCCATTCTCAAAACTAGAAATTACATAAAGGGGATTGAGCAAAATCATGGCTCAATAAGAGTGATGGTCACTACATTCTTTAAGAGCAAGCAATGGACAATGCAACATTATGTACGTACGTACGTACGTGGGTCATGACAATAGCTCCAACATGCATTCTCAAATAATGTGTATATTCCATACATTTTCTTTCCATAATTGCATAACTCATAGCGTAACATATTGATGGTTTTAATTGGTGATGGGCTTAAGGCCCGTCCGCCCATGCTGGGCCCAAAAGGCCCGGCCCACGGGAATAGGGCCCGTGGATGGGGGAAGGCATAAAAGGGAGGAGAGAGAGAGAGAGAAGACACCTCTTGGCAGAATTGACATACGTCTTCTCCTCTCCCGCGCATTCTCTCTCAAAAAAGAAAAAGAAGAAACAGTAAGGCAAAAAGGCACGTTTCTTCTTCCCTTCAAGGCGTCATCGGATCGAACAGAGCCAAATCTCTTCCTCTTATCGGCGTCGGTGTCTAATCTGTGGCTAACAAGGTACGCTCGAATCTGTGGTGTGCTTTATGATCGGTGATACGTGTTTTCCCGGGCTTCGTCTTCCGCATTGATTTAGGGGTTCGATTTAGTGTCGAATCCTGTTTTCGGGGATCCGTTATTCCCAACATTGGTATCAAAGCCCTAGTTCACGTTTTTCCCGACCTGTTTGATGTCTTTTTGATTGATTTTTCGCGAAAACTTTCGGCCGTACGGATCGGGGCAAGAAATCCCGACACTCGAGCGTTGTTCGGCCATTTTTATGAGTTTTCGTAAGTCAAAATCGAATTCTGAAAGCACTGGGTGAAAGAGGTCGTCCAGGCGAGTCCGACGACATGTCGTGCGCTGCCGGGAGACGCCGCACGCGCCCACACGCGCGGCCAGAAGGCGCTGCGCGTGGGCGCCACGCGCCCGAAGCGCTGGCATCGGCCAGCGCGTGCGCCACACGCGTCGGTGGCGAACCGGCACGCGCCGATCAGTGGACCGACGCGTGCTGACGTTAGCATGGGTGACATCATCGATGACGTCAGCAATGACGCCGGTTGGCCGGGCGGTCACCAGCCGGCGACCCGACCCGACCCGAACCGCGGACGCCTGGCACGCGCGCGGCGCGTGCGGGCAGTTCACACGAACCGGCCCGACCGGTCCGATTGGTCCGACGACTTGACCGTTGACCGTTGACCGACCGTTGACTGTTGACTGACAACCGTTGACTGGCCATTGACCCGAAAAAAAAAAAAAAGAATTTGTTTCTTTTTTCAATTATGTCTGTGTGAGTTATAGGTAATCCATTTTTTATTTTGCATTTGTTGCATGAATCATGGAAAATTATGTATTTTCCATTTTGTTTATTATGGATTATAAATGATCCATTTTAGTTCTGCATTTGTTGCAGGAACTATGATGCGTTATGCACGGATACCTGCAATCCCGAGAACGGACGAAGGAAGAGCTAGACTGAAAAGGCTGATGAAAGAGTTAGCTGATTATTGGTGGCTTGATGGTGATTTAGTATCACATATGGTCAAGGTCAATCAGATGATACAGGAAATCATCTGGAATTGTTATTTTATGCCGGACTTTGAGAAAGAGCCGGCTTTGATGAACACTCTTCCACCTGAATGGCAAGCAGTGTTAGATCGGTTATGGGAGGTCAACGTGGTCCCGGATTACAGGGGGCTAGTGGAAGCTTTTGTAAGAGAGTACTATAGGATTGAGTTGGCCAAAACTTCAACCCTTAGATTGAGCGCCACATGGCGCAGAGTGAATGCGCCTTGGTGGCGACACGAGAGCTCTCCAAAAGTTTTCCCATGGTTGGCAAATGTGCCTTCAGTTTTCTCAGATACTTTAACTGATAGATTAGAAGGGACTTTCCCTATTTATTTCTTAGATTAGTTTGAGATGTTTTTGAGTGTTGAATATCTCTTTCTATGTTGATATTTCTTTTTGGATATATTACTTAGTGTAATGAATTGTTGTATTAGTTGAAAGCATTATTTTTATTGGATGTCAATTATCTGTTGCTTTCTATTATTGCTGATTGCTGTGGGTAGTTAGCTGTGGGTAGTTCATAGAAGTTTTTGTAGCTTCATAGAATTGATTTTGCATATAACAATCATATTAATGATAGTTTTAAGTTAGGATTTTTGGAGGATGATTGGAAACGTAGTGACCTTTTGATTCTGAAACATTACTTGAAATTATTCATTAATATGACGGGTCTATGCAAATAGGGATACATAAATGATAGGCATTAATTATTCATGCACATATGTCTGATGTGTTCAGATTGATGGATTCAGCAACTAAGAACGTAATTGCTGATATGAACGGCAAAAATTGTGGAATATTGAATATGAAGATTCAATATGTGCTGGAAAAGCTAGAAGCACTAAAAGCTCTTGACCATACTATGGAAGATCTAGAGGATGCTGTGCGCCACCTTGAGCTAGTAGAGGACTGCCTATCGGCATTTGAGCCGAAAATAGACATTGGCAATGCTGGTTCTAGCTCAGAAAAGGCTTTGAGCTCTAAGCGCAAGCGTATTGATTCGTTCAATATGTGGGAATGCAAAGGATCAAGTCCTTATTGCAAGAGATCAAGAGTTAACCAACACAAGAGAGGAAAACGTCCTCAAGTAAAGAAAATGTCAAGGGTGAGGTGTTACAACTGTGACAAGAAGGGTCACTATGCTCGCGACTGTCGTGAGCCAAAGAAGGTAAACACCTCTTGTACATTTGAGGACTTTGCTTATGTGTCAAGTTCTGCATTATTAGCTGAATCTAATCCTTTGTGGACTGTAAATTCATGAGCAACAGACGATGTAGCGAAGGATAGAGGATCATTCGTGAAATTCCGACGATACCAACTGGAACTAAGTGGATCTATGTGGGAAACAGCTCCAGAGCTGAAGTTAAAAGGATTGGCACCTGCCAATTGAACATGCATGGTGGGCGCAACTTGTTCCTACATGATGTTCTATATGCTCCGGAGATTCGTCGAAATTTAAGTGTCTGTTTTAATGTTGGTTAAGCTTGGTTTTGGTATGAACTTCCATAATAAAGGTGTAGATTTGTGTTTAGATACAAACTATTATAGTTGTGGTCACTTTCTAGATGGTTTTATTGTACTGAATGTTGACTGTGGTGATGTTAATATGTTATTCCCTTGTTTCACGTCTTTTACTTCATGTGATAATGATGTGAATGTGTGGCATGCTAGACTTGGTCATATTGGCCAACAACATATGAATAGACTAGCCAAAGAGGGCTTGTTGGGCAATATTGAAAAAGTCGATTTGTCCATATGTAAGTATTGCCTAGAAGGGAAAACGACAAGGAAACCATTTGGAAAAGATAAAGAGCTGAATTTCCTTTGCATTTAATCCATTATGATGTCTGTGGTTCAATGAATGTGAGAAGAAGACATGGGGCTGTTTATTTCATCACTTTTATAGATGATTATACTCGATTCGGATATGTCTATTTGATTTCTCATAAATCTGAAGCATTATGTTGTTTCAAAAGGTTTATGAACTTGGTTGAAAATCAATTAGACAAGAAAATAAAAGTATTTAGATCCGATCGAGGTCGAGAATATTTATCTCGATGAGTTCAGAAAATTATGTGATAAAAAAAGAATAGAAAAACAGTTATCTATTCTATATACTCCTCAACAAAATGGTGTTGCAGAGAGAAGAAACAGAACCCTACTAGAAATGATTAGGTCCATGATGGTGCATGCTAACTTACATATCACTTTTGGGAGTGATGCGTTGTTAACTGCTGCCTATATACTTAACTGGGTGCCTTCCAAATCAGTTGCTTCCACTCCATATAAGTTGTGGACAGGTAGAAAACTGGACTTAAGTTTTCTTAAACCATGGGGTTGTGCTACCTATACTAATGAGCCCTCTCACAAATTTGGGAAATATGGTCACAAATAAAAGAAGAGTATTTTCATGAGATATTCCGAACACTCGAAAGGGTATGTATTCGTAGGTGAGCAGGAAAGTGGGAGTATAACTGAATTTGAATCACAGGATGTCACATTCTTAGTGTATGAATTTCCTAAGAAGGGCGAAATAGGGGAAGATTACCCCTATTTGAGACCTCGGATCAGGATAATGATGTTAGTGGAGTTCGTCCAAGTGGGAGTAATATGAGAAGTGATGAATTGAATTCAACTCATTCTCAATTACAACCACATGATGAGATGATATCGTAATTATCTAATCCGAGTGGGAGCATAATGGGGAATGATGTGCTAAGTGTACATTCTCCCATATAGCGAACAAGTCGCCAAAATATTTCCCGTCGACGTTTTGACATTGAAAGGGAAACTTTTATAATTGCTCCACGAGATAAGGATGAACCAAGAAATATTAATGAGACTCTTAATTGCCCTAGTAAGGAAAAATGGATTTATGCAATGAAAGAGGAAATTGAGTCAATGAAATCAAACCAAGTCTGGGAATTGGTTGATCTTCCAAAAAGGGACGCATAGCTATTGAGAACAAATGGGTTCTCAAAATAAAGCGAAAGGCTGATGGCTCGATAGAAAGGCATAAGGCTCGCCTTGTGGCGAAGGGGTATAATCAACAGGAAGGAATTGATTATGAAGAAACATTTTCTCCTATAGTGAGATTTACCTCGATTCGCATTATTCTGGCAAAAGTGGTTAGTATGGATCTTGAGTTACATCAAATGGATATAAAGACTGCTTTCCTCAATGGAGAATTAGAGGAAGAAATATATATATATATATGGAACAACCTGCTGGTTTCATAGTGAAAGGCCAAGAAGAAAATGTATGTCGACTTTGGGGGTCGATATATGGCCTTAAGCAATCATCAAGACAATGGTATATACGATTTCATAATGCTATAATGGCATATGACTTTACAATGATAGATGAGGATCATTGTGTATATATCAAAAGATCCAATGATCAATTTGTGATCATATCATTATATGTTGATGATATACTAATTGCCGGAAGGAATATGGAGTTTGTCAATACTGTCAAAAGTTGGTTGTCTTCCAATTTTGAATTGAAGGATATGGGATTGTAAACCCATTGACACTCCTTTTGCAAAAGGTGAAGGATTGAGCTATAGATTGTGTCCAAAGACTCCACAAGAGAAAGAACAAATGAAACATGTTCCTTATGCTAGTGCTGTTGGGAGCTTGATGTACGCTATGATGTGTACAAGACCTGACATATGTTATGCAGTTGAAATGGTGAGTAGATACCAATCCAATCCAGGTCAAGCACGTTAGAAAGCTGTTAAATGAATACTAAGGTATCTAAAGGGGACTGCTGATTATACGTTGAGTTATTATGGAAAGGATCTGCAACTCAAAGGCTATTCTGATGCTGATTGGAGAGGAGATTTAAATGAAAGAAAATCTACCTCTGGATTTGTTTTCTTACCAAATAATGGCACCATATGTTGGAGCAGTAAGAAACAAAAGTGTATAGCCTTGTCCACGATGGAAACTAAGTTCGTGGCATTATCAGCAGCAATAAAATAAGATGTTTGACTTAAGAGATTGTTGGATCATTTAGGTGTTATTAGAAGTGCTGCAGATTCATTGTTGGTTAACTGTGATAGCCAAGCAGCAAAAGAGTACACCAAAGATCCAAAATATCATGGCAAGACCAAACATATAGATACCAAGTATACTTTTGTCAAGGATATAATTGCACGAAAAGATGTGAACTTAGAGTACATACTACGCATAGAATGGTAGCAGATCCTATGACAAAGCCAATACCTAAATATGTGTTTTGTGGCCATATGAAATCTCTAGGATTGCGTAGAGTCTGATATATTGGATTGTAATTTCCCTGAAATGTTCACATTTGATGAATTTGTGTTTTTCATCATTAATGCCTATGAATCTTTGTTTGATCTTTATGCATCTTAATGCTCAGTGCATTATTTTAAGTTGAGGAAGTATGTCGAACAGATTTAAGATTAGCCCACTCACACGGGTGATCGCCTCTATTTACTGTGTGATAAATAGAGATGAGACTGTTTTTTAAGCTTATTATCTAGGTGATATTCGAGAGCTCAAGCTTAAAATACGTATGTCGCCTTAATTGGGTGTTAAGATGAGGACATAATACTTACTATGTCCGAAAGTAAAATACCCCACATATTTTACTTTATCTGTCTATGATGCCAGATGTGAGTTCTGATGAATTTTGTGAATGAGTAGATACGTGAACTCAAGTTAGGCATTGGGTATGTCTGAACTATCATCTGTACGGTATTGAAGGTGTAGACATTTGCTCCATGGAAAATGAGTTTTACCGTAATACGTATTTCATACTACGTATACATGAGACGACCAATAAGAGTGGCAAAAGTTTGATCTCAACTTTTATGTCGTGTGAGACTCTTGAGGAAAAGAGTTCCTCAATTTTTTAGTCCCCTCATGACTCTTACTTATTCTCAAGATTTCTATTTAGTGTTTGCTATCTTAGAATGTTGCCAATGGTCATGAGTTGATTCGATCTAATGGGGCATTTCTAGAAAAGCAAGCTGAACTGAAATTGAGAGTTTGAAGGGAAGAGGAAGATCGAATTTGGAGAATCACATTGTAGTTTTTGTATTCACCGGTTAACCAATTATGACTGTCTTTGTGATAATCATAATTGTGAATACAATATATATATATATATATATATATATATATATATATATATATATATATATATATATCATTTTTTAAAAGAGATCAAGAGAGATATAAATGTGATCGATTGATCTAGGGTACCGCTTTACTAAAATCTACTCGGAGTGTGATGCCCATTATGAGCTACTATATATTCCTAACAGATGTATGGCAACGAGCTCTCAAAGTATGCTGGTCGCACGGATTATTTACCGGTATGAATGTTGAAGAGAGGTTAAGAGAATCTTGTTCGGCCCACCATGTGCGAGTGAGAGATGATGGTTTTAATTGGTGATGGGCTTAAGGCCCGTCCGCCCATGCTGGGCCCAAAAGGCCCGGCCCACGGGAATAGGGCCCGTGGATGGGGGAAGGTATAAAAGGGAGGAGAGAGAGAGAGAGAGAAGACACCTCTTGGCAGAATTGACGTACATCTTCTCCTCTCCCGCGCATTCTCTCTCAAAAAAGGAAAAGAAGAAACAGTAAGGCAAAAATGCACGTTTCTTCTTCCCTTCAAGGCGTCATCGGATCGAACATGGCCAAATCTCTTCCTCTTATCGGTGTCGGTGTCTAATCTGTGGCTAACAAGTTATACTCGAATCCGTGGCGTGCTTTACGATCGGTGATACGTGTTTTCCCGGGCTTCATCTTCCGCATTGATTTAGGGGTTCGATTTAGTGTCGAATCCTGTTTTCGGAGATCCGTTATTCCCAACACATATAAATATAATCATTCTCAGTTCCTTTTGTCAAAAATCCTATGGTCATGCTTTGTCGGATAACATAGCCCGAAAACCATATTCAGTATGGTTAAAACCAAAAAAGCTCATAGATTATGATTAAGCCCCGAAAATCAAGTCACCATGATTAAATCTCAAAATAGAACCGGTCTGTGAACATAGACACCATATCTTACTTCATAGGTTGATGATGAGAACAAAAGCTAGATCATAATCTAATATGCGTGTATATAGATATCATTAACATAGATGATAATTTCAGCTTGATAACTTCTCCGAACCACATTTGCTTGATGCCAAAATTATTCAATGCCTGTTCCAATTTTCCATAAATAGCACGCCACGAATTATTATTTTTCTAGATTTCAATAAACATGCCATGAATTAATACATAAAAGTTTCGTTCACTATAAAGAAAATGTCATGCAGCTTTTACCAAATATGGAAGTGGTAGAAGTCGCCGACCTCAATAACTCACAAAGTCAAACTATACGGAGTCAACCATTGAATCTGCCCAGTCCTAAACACAATTTAAAGCTCATTATCAGAAAATATTAAATTAATATAACAACTAGACTGTCTTGGGTGAAAAAGCACATTTTGGTAAAATTACGAAAATGCCCTCCAAATTTTGTTTTTATGTCTCATGGGCTTGACACGTATCAAATAGCTCAAAAATACTTACAAGTTAGTAAATTACTACGTATTTTCCTGGAATGCCAGAAAATAATTTTTCTTATGAAATTGACCTAAATTGAATTTTCAGAATACTTAAGAGTTTGGAATTATTTTCCAAACTAGCAGTAGAATCTCCAAATAAGTGGTATTTCGATAGCGGTTGCTCGCAACATGTGACCAGTAATGCTACCAAATCATCATCCTTGTTCAAATCGACTGTGTATTGTCACTTTTGGAGGAAGAAGGCATAATCGTTGGTAGGGGCAACATAAAGCTGGGCAATCTGATCATCAAAGATGTCTTTCTTGTAAAGGGACTCAACCCACGAAGGCTTCGGGATAAGTTTCGAAGAAGGTAAATGTACTGGGATAAGTAAATACAAATTTCAATCATTTCCTTTTCTTTAGGCTTTCTCTGTTGTACATATTGACAGAATTTGTATCTTAATGACTAGATATATCTATGTATCCTGGAAAGATGAATATCCTCATGCCAATATCTTGTTACAGCGACTCGCCAGCTTTATTGAAGTATAGGCATAAAAAAAGTCACTTGCTCTTTTAACATCCATGTAGAGCAGTTTTACAGGGTTCAAGTTCGCATACAATCGCCGGAAAGGATTGCCAGAACATGAGGAATATTATGAAGATGTGGTGATTTTTTGAAGTTTCATAGGAGGTGACTGTTCTGTTTCATGATTGGGAAGTGTATCAATGCTTGGACAATTGTGTACTCAACCAATGTATGTAATTTCTGGAATTGTGCTCATAAGCACTTAAATCCTCTTCAACAGGGAGATGGTTAATCATTCAAGTAAATTATTCTGGAAACTGGATACCTTTCTCCATGTTTTTGCTGCTTAAAAAGGGATTCCCGTGAAAATGCTGCCTTCAACTCCTCCAAAGAAAATGCCATGTTTCTTCTCTCTCTCTCTCTCGCATATTTATAGTGCCCTAGCAGTCATTTTTTTCTATAATCTTTGTGCCTTTTGCTATGCAGATTTAACAATCAAGTAGATACTCGTGTTTTAGGTGGATTTCATTTCTGCGTTATTTCTTTCTTGTTTCATTAGAAGTGTGTTTTCCATTGATCTTTCATAATTTTCTTTTGGTTTTTTGCTTCTGATATAGCAATATGCTCAAACTTGACAATTTTTGCATTAAGGGCTTACTTATTTATCATCCCAAGATCTACTGTAAAATAAATTTCTCTGTTTGGTGCTACCTTTTTACATGGTAAATTCGTTCCCGGGAATGGTAATAGTAATGTGCTCGAATATTTGGTTCACTGCGGAGAAGGTGCTCTCTGGAGGTTTGGATGGATAAGCTCCTACCTGATACCGATATATCACGATCTGCTAGGTAGCAAACTTTCTCGAGCTTGAAGCTGCTGGGAGGTCATGTGGGGGCTTGTCTGATAAATCCTCATTACTTCGTTATTGTCTTCACTTGAACCGAGATTGTTGCATGACAGACATGAGGGTAATGGTACTAGTATATGTTTTCCTATATTTTGCAGATTTTCGTGAGGTACATTAGCAGAGCTCAGATGCAAATTCTATTGCCACTGGTGCAGTTCCACTGCTAACACCACAACCTGTAGCTGATGTTTTTAATAGCGTTGCAAGCCCATCAACAATATTGTCAGAGCATGGCAATGATACATCCTACGAGATATCTGAACTGGGATATGCAAGACTTGGGCATAGTGATCCTGCTGATCTTGGCATTGACAAATCTGAACGTGAGCTGGCCTATCCAGAAGCAAGTTTGAAGTATGGACTCTTCAATAGAAAGTTCATTTTGGACAACATGGAAAGATTTTCCTCACTTGAAGTATGCAACGGAGGTGTAAACAGCATGGCGAGTGGCAGAGGAGCCTCATTGCAAACAACACTATGTACAATCCTGAATTTCCTGACATGCAACATCCTGCTGCCGCAAGGTTACATTTTTCCGAGGGTCTTAGCTGTCCCTCTTCCATCAGAAGAGAGGTATAAGTTGAACAAAGTTCTTACAACTGCGCAAGAGAGTTTATCTACAGCAAAAACAGACATGGAAGATCTCATAGCCAGGTTGAATCAAGAGATTGCTTTAAGACAATTCTTAACAACAAAACTATGTTCTTTGCTCTTGGAGAAAATGTCAAGTTTTGTATCAACCCATCATCACTGATCAAGAGAAATGTTGACTGCCTCTCCACCATTTTGTATTTCGAGATTTATGCCATCCAGAATTTCAGCTTCTATGCAGTAAATTACCGGTATTTCTTTCCCCAGCTAGTCCCTGCGAACTTCTCCCTGTAGTTTGAACATATGCCAGTAGTCATTTTGATAGTATATGCAGGACCAATTAGACGTCCTCAAAGGATGAAAGGCAGTATGGATCTATATGATGAATAATACTTCACGTGTGTAGCCCTTGGAAGTGGCAGTATTCAAATTTGTTATATTTTCCGTGTTGTTGGGCTTTTTATATAGATGCTTAATATATTATGGGTCGTTCTGGTTGTCATATCCCCATCTTGAGACCATTACATGGTTAAGAGACTGTCATTACCTAGTTGCGCGTCGACTTTTCTGACTTCTGCCACATACTCGTGTTCATTCACGTGTCATTGTTTTGGATGATGCAACTAAATTCATATAGATTGTGTCTTGAAGGTCAAAGATCTTGAAGTGAAACTTGATTACCATAAGAAAAATTGAGGAAGATGCGAACGGTCTAGTTCATCGACAATGCAACATTGAGGAAACGAGCCAATTCAGTAATTTGTTGTGCTTTAAAGCCGTAAAAAATGATGAAGATGCTGAAGAAGTTGGTAATTCACATTGTATCTTGCGAAATTTATTCTTTGATTGACATTTCCTCCGGAATTAGAACGGTTTGTTCATATCAAACGGCGACACTCCACAACTCCGACATTTCAAAAAGTGGTAGTTTTGGATGTATACACTTCTAAGGCTGCATTTGGCAGTCGGGATATGTTTGGTGTTCGCTCGTAACATGATAAAGTCAAATATAAATGAGATATAAGCAAGATAAAATTATCTCATGAGGGAAGTGGAATAAAGGTAAATAGGATTTGTAATGTCCATAATAGGAAAGTTATTTTTCTCGAATAACAAACTTATTGAATTAACAAAATTGAAATTATATTTCAATATAAATAATATTTGAATTCTAATTTAAGAAATTAAAAATTAAAAATAGAAATTTAGTTATAATTAATCTTATTTTAATTTATATATTCAACTTTAATTCTATCTTATAATAAACATTCAATCTATAAATTAAATATTTATATTTATTATATATTTTAGGTATTTTTGTATTTTAGGTATGTTAGTACAGCTTACTATTTGATAAAATTTTATTAAAGAATGATGAAAGGGGAAAAAAGAAATAATAAAGAAAATAATATAAAAAATAGGAAAAATATAATAAAAATAAATTAAGGAATAGTGTTACGGGAGATTTTCACCATCTCCGTTTATGAACATTTAGGCTCATTTATAATGATATGCCATTTATATATAATAAAAAAATGTATATGATATGATATAAATATATCCAACTTTAATATTACGATTCACCAAATAATAGACGGGATATAAAAAAATCTCAAAATTTCATATTTTATCCTATCCAAATCCTATTTTGATTAGAAATCCGGACGATCAAACATAAAGTTTATATACATAGGAAATAGGTTTTGTTAATGGATTTTAGCTTTATGACTTCCTTTTGGTATTTGTAATCATTGTCTTTCCGCTGTATATTTGTAGAACCTTAGACAATTTCTTTTCCATCGCTAAGAATCCAGCATAGTAGCCTGTTTTCTTTTAGGTCTTTGGATTCCGACTAAACTAAGTGCAAATCCTTGATTGACATCATCGACGACTATTTCCATGAGTATCAATATATGTGTTGCAGATGCAAGAAGAAATGACTTGCTTACTTCAATCCAATGAAGCTGATCTAGTTCTCAAATAATCCCTGATGAGCATGTACGTCCTGAAATATGGCCATGAACAAATCGATAAAGGCATATGTGATATCCGTGAGCAGAACTAAAAAGTACAATAATAGTTTCTTTGCACTCTGTAGTGCTTTCAGTTTCAAGCGGCATGAAGAAGATAATACACAAAAGATATTCTCAGATTTTTCAACAATACAGAATGGAATCGATTTTATCTTGGCAAACACAAAGTTCCCCTAAGAAATTTATAAAGAATGTCAACAACTATTATTACGTCAACTAATACTTGTTAGAATAATTAAATATTAAATCACGTCTTCATCTAACAATTTAAACTTTTAAAACAATTAGCAGTGATGCGACACAAAATCTCAAATAATATCAGAGCTGGAAGTGTTCAGCTCAAATCTTTTCAGACTTCATTTGCCTCCCTAATTAAATATTTATATATATATATATATAACCTAAGCATGAGAGAGTGTGTTAAAATAATTAAGTATTAAACTACGTCTTCATTTAACAGTTTAAGTTTTTTAAAATAGTTGACAATGGTCCACACAAAATCTCACAATACTTCTATAGCCATCATCCCATTTATGAACCACCTTGTAATTCCAACAACAATGTAACTGTTTAATCCATGGATCATGTTGAGAGCTTTCTTTTTCCCTTTATTTTGAAATTCAAGAATATTACAAAAGCGATTGGTGCTTTATTTATTTGTGAGACTGACAATGCACATGCATGCATGCTTTAAACCGAATATTTCTAACAGTTACAAACAGAAAATATAGAGGAAGAAGAAACCAAAGGAACTTTTACCAACCGCAAGAGGATGAGATGTTTTATTCTTTCTAGAGTCGGTTGAAGATATCCCCCGCTCCATTTCTGCAAGTATCCTTCCATGCTTTGTAAGTGCCCAAAAAGAGTTCAAAATGCACTAGACACGTGTCTGGAATATGTAGATCAAGCGACTTTTCCCGTGGGAAACCGGTGAGACTCAAATGCCGCAGCTCCTTAAACTTTGATAAATCAGGCAACCCTTCCGGTGGAATACCCCGGAGACTCAAAATCCGCAGCTTCTTTAATTTTGATAAATCAGGCAACCTTTCTAAAATACTGCATTCGTCAATACTCAACTCCTCTAGTGATTCCAGCTTCTCCACACCTCGAATCTCCATTAGCGCAGGGCAAGATCTCGTACTGAATTGTTGGAGCCCCTCTAAGCCTGATATAGTAAGCCTCCTAAGCAATTTATCTTCATGAAATCCCAACATACGCAGTTTCTCCAGTTGTTGTCCAAGTACATCATCAAATTCGACCTTCCTTAGCTGACTATGATAAAACCATAAGCGAGACAGATTTTTCAAGTTGGAAAACAGTGACCTTTTCATGGGTGCCTTCACATGACGTAGAGTCAATTCTTCAAGACTAGATGGAAGCCCCTTGAGAGATTGTAGGCGAACACAAGTTATCTCAAGAATCTGAAGACAAGAAAGAGTAGCCAAATTAATTCGAGGTAATTTGATGTCTCCAATGACAAGTGTCAATTTCTCTAGACAACATAACCCCTCGATCCACTTTATATTTGGGGCTCCTTGTCTGAATTCTGGGAACCAAGGAGTGTCGTACTTTATATGAAGATCGACTAAGTTAGATAGGTATGAGAGGTCAAGGGCTGTCCACAATAAAAGAGGTGAGAACTTTAACTCCTTCAAACTCACAGGGAGCTTTGGCAACTGTTCAAGTTCATAACATTGATCCAAACAAAGTTGTTGGAGATGAGAAAGCTTATTCATAGTTGTGGGCAATCTCCTAATCTTGCTCTTTGATAGCTATAGCCCCCTAAGAAAAGATAGACCCTCAATTTCACTTGGAATTTCTCCCTCCATATTTTCACAGCATCCAGCATTCAAAACTTTAAGATTCTTTAGCATCCCTATGGCCTTTGGTAGCTCTCTAATTGCAATACCAATTACACCTAAAATCTCCAATTGTTTGAGCTTTCCAATAGAAGTAGGTAACTTTGTAATCTTTGTGTAGTTCAAATCTAGCACTAGCAAAGATTCTAGCCCTCCTATTTCCTTCGGTAGCTTTTTTATAGGAGCCTGAAGCATGCTCATCTTCCTCAACTTTTTAAGATTCCCAATAGACGCAGGTAATTTTCTAATTCTTGTTCTGGTCAAATCTAGCTCAAGCAAAGACTCTAATCCTCCTATTGTCTTCGGTAGCTTTGCTATCCAACTGTCTGTAAGTGTCATCGTCCTCAACATTCTAAGATCTCCTACGGAATTTGGAAGTTTAGGCAAATTAGAATTAGTCAAAGACAATTCATTCAAACTTGTCATCTCTCCAATGGAATGTGGAAGTTCAGGATTGGACATCCCTTTTATTATTAGCGTTGATAGGGATTTTAGACTACCAAATATAGAAGGTTTTGGAAAAAGGTCATCACAACAATTTGCCTCTATCGGGCTATAAAGGGTCACGATATTCCAAGAGCAGATTTTTAAGTACTTTAGGTGCTCTAGTTGAGAGAGAGAGCCATCATTTACTAGCAAGCTTGCACATGATTGAATAGTCAATCTCCTCAAATTTGAGCACTTCGAGAAGTCGGGAATCCTTTTCATGCTTGTACCAAAATAGATCTCTATAACTTTCAAGTTCTCACTCACCTAAAAAACCAAATCAAGAATTAGCCAATTCAAGAAATGATAAGTTTGAATAGCAAGACAAATGTGATAAAACAAGTAAACTGCATGATATGATGTTTGTACCAGGCATGACTTCCATCCGGTCCAATCTTTAGTAATATCACTACGGCTAAGCAAGAGCACGACTAATTTCTCCAGGCACAAATTCGTTGCACTTAAATCCAAAGGGCAACCAACCCAAGTTAACCTTGTTAACTTTGAGAGAAGATTCTAGAAGTCCCCAACAAAGTCTCTGCCCTCTAATTCCAAGAATCTTAGATTGGGCAGCTTTGAAAATTGTTCACTTGTGAAAGTTTGCTTTTTGGAGAGTCTTGTTAGCTTGAGTGCTACTACTTTATGTGTCCCCTAGTAATAGGAAAAGCATAAGTAAACATTTGAACTGGATGACAAACAAGGTGCTGTACAAGTTTGAGGAGCTTGATTATGTTCAGTGCAATAAACACACATTATTGGTTCATACAAATCTAAATTGAGAAAAGAATAAGAAAGAAGTTCATACAATTGAAATGAATGGCTTATGTTGTATCAAGCAAAATAATATTTTCAATCTATCAATTTAAGCTCTGTCGCAAAATGATTGCAAAAAACTTTAATATCGCTAAGCAAAACCGTTTGATAGAAAAATACTGCCCCCATAATTAACCTTTTTTGCAATAAAAAAGTTCTGCAATGGTTTTGCAATTTAGAAAAAAGTTGCTAGACCAAATTAAAAAAAAAAAGTATCTTGAGTTTATAACCCCATTCCGACTCTATGCACCGAAATCTGCTTGGCCTAGGGTGTGTGGAAGCTTGATATACTCAAGAGTTTCCCTTATTAGGTTTCCTGTGAGGTTTATTACAGGATGAAGACAAGAGCTAGAAAGTCTTGTTTTAGGACTCGTTGCTGATTCTACATAATAAAAGAGCATGCAAAAAAGGGATCCGCTTTCATAATAGTAAAGATATTCAACCAACCTCATAAAAGTCTCTCGTATATTGTTTGAAAGCTCTACCGGGCTATACACAAAAGATTACATACTACAATCAATTACAAAATCTATTACTAAATTTTAGGTAAGGGGTCTCATTACAGAGTAATGTTGCTAACGATTTCCAACTTAGCAAAAAGGAATAAAATCAGCCTTAAATAGCCTTGATAGCTTGGGGAGTTGCAATATGGATCTGCTTTCACATAATTGGTTGAACAAACTAGTATTTAAATGTAATCCTGAAGTGTTTGCTACTATTAACTTTCATGTTGTAACCTTTTAGATATGATAAATAACGGAATTACCATCATCAATTCTTATAAACCTTTTTTTTTCTTTGCCAAAGTAAAAGTTAAATAAAAAAAAAATGTACCAGCAAGAACTAACTCCACAACCTTTGGAAAATGCATGGTTGAGTTTTTCCTAAAGAAAATAGTAAGGTGACAATAGCTTACCTTTTTCCTCTGAACCACTTCGAGGGCAAACTCAGGCTCCCACAACCTGCTACAATTCTCTGGAAAATTGATGTCTTCACACCTAACGATTTCTCTTCCAAGATCTCTAAGTTGATCATGCATCCAAAATTTAAGATCTTTTGTAATCTTTATCAAAGACTTACGAGTAAGGACAAGTAGTTCCATCTCTGGAAAATAGTTGGAAGCTTTCCACATATAGCTCGGGTGGAGTATATCTTTTCCAATGAAGAAACATGCAATATCAAGAAAGATCTCTTGTTGCTCAGGCTCTAACATGTCATAATTGACTTTTAATTTATTGAAGACTTCCCGGTTGGGCACCGACTTTAACTTCTGCAAAGTGACTTTCCAAGACGTTTTGATTTTGCCTTGAAATGAGGAACCAATAACTGCAATAGCTAAAGGAAGTCCACCTGTTGTGGTAGTAATTTTCCTTGAGATATCATCGAAGTCATGTGGTGGTAAATCCATCTCGAAGGCATGTTTACTAAAAAGCCGAAGAGCATAGAAAAAATCCATTTCTTTCATTTTATAGTATTGAAACTCTTGAGAATGTGCTGGGAAACTACTCTCTTTGTCATTCTCTTTGATTGGTAAAAAGTTGATGTCCCTTGTTGTAATGATTATTCTGCTTCCTGAACCAAACCAATCACTCTTCCCAGCTAGCTTAGAGAGTTGATCCCTATTATCCACATCATCAAGAATAAGGAGAACTTTCTTATCACAAAGTGTTTTTCTAATCATTTCAATCCCCATGTCAACGAAGTGAGAGTTTCTAGAAATTGGGATTGAAGAATTTCTAATAATAATGTTTTTTGTAAGTCAACAATTCTTTGGTGTTTTGTAGATTCACGAATGTCTAAAAGGAAGCTACAGACTGCAAATCGATTGGAGATTTGATTAAAGATAGCTTTTGCTAGAGTTGTTTTACCAATGCCTCCCATTCCATGGATGACCAAGTAGCAAACATCACGAGAACCTTCGTTTAACTTGTCGATGATAGCTTCAACATGATCATGAATCCCGACTAAATGATCGGGCAATTTTCTCTTTCTACTCATCAGCTTGGTCAAAACCCCATCAACAACATTGTTGATGATTTCACCTTGGCTGCCATATAGACATAAGAGTCTTAGCGTGAAACATATGACAAACGAACTCTGAAGTTGAGGAATATTGTAGACAAGAAACTAATTGGATTTTTGAATGGGTGAGGTTTTACTAAATGGAAGCTCACTTTCTTTAGTGAAAGGAAATCTTGCCTAATGAAAAATTAGATCTATACTCTATTTGGATGAGTGACTTGGGAGCATAAGATAATTACCAGGAAAAAAAGAAAGAAAATGGATAAGCCAATTGACAGTGATTGGTGGGATTAATTACAACAGAAAAAAATGGAAGAAATTTCTATTCCTTATTATAATCTCACTTTTTACCGCTCAGGAAAATAAATGAACCAAAAGCAGTTTCCAAAATCATACTCTTACCATTTGTCCTTCATTTCCCATCCCGCGATTCTTGCGACCGCTTTCAAAGCTTTCTTCCATTGCTGAACCTCATCGCAGCGGCCCTTCTTCTCATGCTTCTTCAGATCTCCACGGTACAATTCAGTTTTGAGCTTTACATCCTCGGAATTTATGTCATAAAAAATGGGTAGGATCACTTTTTCATTCGCTTTGATTGAACACTCCAGCATGTGTGTGAGCTCGCGAAGACACCACTTACTAGATGCGTAGGTCCTAGAGAAGACGGGCAAGTATATTTTGGAGGATTCAATGACATGCAGAAGCTCACCTTTAATCTTTTTGCCCCTTCGGATCCCTTCATTGTCTCTGAAAACGCGAATCCCAGCATTGGCTAAGGACTGATAGAGCCAATCGGTGATATTGAAGCGAGTATCAGGACCTCTAAAACTCAAAAACACTTCGTATTCAGCCCCTAATGATGAATTGCCATCATCGACACAAGCAGACATTGTCGCTGCGTCTGGTGAGTCCCTCTTTCTCTTCATTTTCCTTCAAGAGCTCAAAATCTTCACCAGGTTTGATCGCAACGAGACGTGCAGGCCTTTCTGGATCTGAGCTGGATTTCTCAACAGGAATCAGCAAAGCGCCAGAGGCAGGAGAATCGCAATGCTGTTCTGCTTTCTTTCTCGGATTTGTTTGCCTTTTCTTTTCTTTTTTTTTGGCCCGGCACTGGAAGGATTAGGAACGGCGACGACTTTAACAAGCCAACGGAATTCCTCCAAAGCGGCTGGCAATAATTGAGGTTGCTTTACACTGTTCCTTTGTGCGCTAGGACCTCATATCTAGAAGTAGTGGATTGACATCCACATATATTTTCGTGAGGGATGCTTGGCCAGAAAGACCCTCCGGTTGCAGAAAGATCTTCGAACGTGGGGTGGTTGGCTCACGTTCCCTGCTGGGCGTCGTGTTGCCCCCTCCCTCGTGCGGTGGCATGCGTAGAGGAGAGAAAAGGAATGATGGGCTGGGCCTCTCTTTATATAATTTCCGATGGGCCAAAAAGAAAGATGAAAGAATGGACTGGAAGAGAAATAAAAGAGTGGGCTGAAAAGGAAATAAAAGAATGGGCCGGGCTACGCCAGCCCACTCGACTTTTCTCATTTTTCTTCATCATTTTTTTAACCACTACTACTACTACTACTACTACTACCACCACCACCACCACCACCACCACCACCACCACCACCACCACCACTCTACCACTACTACTACCACTACCACTACCACTACCACTACGACGACGACGACCACCACCACCACCACCACCACGACTACCACTACTACTACTACTACTACTACTACCACGACTACTACTACTACCACCACCACCACCACCACCACCACCACCACCACCACCACCACCACCACCACTACTACTACTACTACTACTACTAGTATTACTACTACTAGTACTACTACTACCACGACTACTACTACCACTACTACTACCACGACTACCACTACTACTACTACTACTACTACTACCACTACTACTACTACTACTACTACTACTACTACCACCACGACTACTACTACTACTACTACTACCACCACCACTACTACTACTACTACTACTACTACTACTACCACTACCACTACTACCACTACTCTACTACTACCACTACTACCATTACCACTACTACCACTACTACCACTACCACTACCACCACTACCACCACTACCACCACTACTACTACTACTACTACTACTACTACTACTATTTTTGATTTATACATATATATTTCTTGCTTTTGACCTTTTTATAAGTTTTTTAGCTTCTTTTTTTTTTTTACAAAATAAATGGATATTTAAAACGTCAACAAAAATTCGGGTGTTAACAGTTGATCATCTTAAGGTGAAACTTGAAACTATGAGAAAAATTGAGGAAGATATTGATAGTCTTTTTCATTGACAATGCAACATTGAGGAAACAAGCCAATTTGGCAATTTGTTGTACTTTAAAAATGTACATCCGAACCAAAGAAAAGGATGACGATGATGAAGAAGTCGGTAATTTGCACTTTATCATTTCTCTAGTGAAATTTATTCTTTAATTGACATTTCCTCCAGAATTAGAATGGTTTGTTCATATCAAACAACGACGCTCTATGACTCCAACATTTCAAGAAGTGGTAGTTTTAGATTTACACACTTCTAAATAAGGCTTCTTTTTCCCACATGCATCCATTTCTTCATTAATCACACGAGCTTGACAATGATCGATGACGATGGCTTGGGCTTGGCTGAGGACTAGTGGCATGCAGTTGAAGGACGTGACAACATTGGGGGCCCCAAAAACCAAGTCCTAGGGCTTGGATTTCAACAGTGATTGAAACCCCAGCGGAAGCGATATGCCCTCCAATGGCAATAGTGATGATCAACAAATGGTAGTCAAGGCCCGAGTGGCTTCCATGATGACAATGGCAGGTGGCTGTTCTCAGCGTGGTGCAACTCGGATTACGTCTTAGGGCTTGATTCTGACGTAATTTCCTAGCGGAGTCTTGATAGGTACAAGAGCTAGATAGGAGTATAAATCGGTGAAAAACCTACTCATGGACATAGTCATTAGCTGACACAGCAATCAAATAGTAAATCAGTCGGTGCTTGTGAGGAGATTGGAAAATGTGAGGAAGAGGTTGATAGGTTCAAAAGAGACAAGAATTTGCTTATGCAGGAGCTTGTAAAGTTTAGGCAACAACGATAGGCTACTGAGAAACAATTACAACCGACAGTCAAATGTGTGACATCCAGATTTTCGAGTTCTAATTTCAACTGGATAAGTAGGGCCATTTTCATCGAAAATTTCAAAGGACCGTTCTTGAATTCGAAATTGGGATGCAAGTTAGATTATATGACGGGAAAAGTCATGAAATGGACAAGGATGCCTTGATAGATTTATTTAGGCTTCAATTGAAATTTTGTTTGTTGAGAAGTGAACCAATTTAAGTAAAATTGAAGGGGGAAAAATAGCAAATTCGTATGCCACCTCTACCCCCTACTTTGGCCTACCTAAATGCTTCTAGAAGGGGGCATATTTGTAAAAAAATGAAGGTGGTGGACAGCTGGTGGTGGCCCACGTGTGGCTGACCTAAGAGAGAGAGAGAGAGAGAGTGAGAGAAAAGAAAGAAAAATTGGTTTTGTCTTCCTCTCCTCCCTCCTCCGTCGACGGATCTCCCCCATCTTCTTCTTTTTTCTTCAAACCTCCATGGGAGCCGAAGACCAGCGGAGATCGAGCTGCCGTCATCGCCTCTCGCCGCCGTCGTTGCCCACCGAAGCCGGAGCCGCCGCCGTTGCTCCGCGGTTGGCTGCACCTCACCGCACGCCCCTCTCTCCCTCCTCTTGCTGGTGCGAACCAGAAGGCAGCAGAAAGTGAAGCAGTGTCTAGCGTCGCCGAAAGGAACCGCGACCAGCTGCTTGGACGCCGCCGCACCGGAGCTGCCGCACCGCCGCCCGCGCGACGCCTCGCGCTCCGCCGCCTCACGCTCGCGCCTACCGTCCCTGCTGTGCGATCCAGCCCTTGTTTTGCCTCTGCTCGGTCCCGTTCGGCCACCTACGGCCGCCGGCCGACCACCTCCGGCCACCGTCGACCCCGCCGGAGCTCCACCTCGCCCTTAACCGCCCTTGGCCGCCTCAATCGGCCCCGGAACGGCCCCAACCAGCAACGCACAGAGAGTGCAGAAAAATGGGTATGACAGTGGGTTTTGGCCCGTTTTGGCCGCCTTCCCGAGCTCGGATGCTCGGCCCGCCTTGGTGAAAGTCGATCCTCGCGTCGAGCCCGTCGTTTTGAGTGAGTTTTACTCACTAATGCCTCCTTAGTGTGCTAATTGCACTTAAAGGTTGATTAGCGTTAATTAAGTGTAATTAGGTTGTTAGATTAGAATTGATTAGTGTTTATTAGTTAATTGCTTTGCATATTAGTTGTGTGGTTAGTGTAATTAGATAGTGAATTGCATGTAGTATTTATTGGATGCTTCTTGGGATTTTTCTCGTCCCTTATCGGGTGTTAATTAAGCAAATCGGGCCTAGGTGGAATTTTTAGGAATTAAATATTAATTTTTGAAATTAATTATTTAATTATTTATTTTTCGGAAATTCAACTGGGATGGCCAGTGACCGGGATTTTATGCTGATGATGGTGGCGCAGACCGTTTATTTAATTGAGCTTTGTATTGTGCTAAATTGAAATTATTATATTTATTTATTTAATTTTCGAAATTAATTATTTAATTATTTATTTTCCGGAAATTCAACCGGGATGGCCAAAGGACCGGAATTTCGTGCTGATTGTCGTGGTGCAGTCCGTTTATTTAATTGAACCATATTTCATGCTGAATTGAATTCTTTGTGAAAGAATGAATTATTCTTTAATTGAATAATTTTTGGTTATTAATTGAAAAAGAACTGGGCTTCAGTTGATAATGCCAAAAGGATCTGAGTGGGCTACAGAAAATGGTGGAATTTATAAAAAGGAAATTATTATGTTTTGGCTAGGGCCAATCGAGTACCCACTCATGGCATTTTATCGAGAATGATAAAGCTGGTTATTCGATTATTTGCTTGGAATGATATGATATACCGGCTCGATGACTCTACGGAGCATCTAGAGACAAGACAGTATGATAAATTGTGTGTATACCGGCTCGATGACTCTACGGAGCATCTTGAGACAGGACGGTATGATCTACCGGCTTGGTGACTCTACAGATTATCTTAAGACAGTACGGTATGATATATCGGCTCGATAATCCTATAGATCATCTTGAGACAGTACGGTATGATAAAGGGTTGATCAAGAGATAATTTGAATGACTTGTAATCGACTAGGTCGATTGATCGATGATTCGATCTGAGAGTGACTTGATGTGATTCATTGCCTTGGTTTGATGTTGTGAATTGAATGATTGAATAGAGATGACCGTGACGGGTCTTCTTGGTGTGTAATCGACTAGGTCGATTAGATCGATGCTTCGATCTATAATATGATTGCTTGGGTGCCTGTATGATCTGTGCTAATATGCAGGTGGAATCTGAGGCCAAGGTAAGTCCTCTGACTCATGTTGTGCATAGGCCGCCCTAAGGTGTATTAGTTTACTAATCGGGTCTTAGAGGGTAGAACTTACTGAGACGTTATCTCAGTGGTTATTGAATAACCATTTCAGGACCTGGATGAGGAGCCTAAGGAGCATGAATCTGATGAGGAGATCCCTGTTGAGAAACCTGAGGAGGAGTATGTGAAGGAGAACCCCGAGGATGATCCAGAGTAGGATCCTGATGACGATTGTTATAGAATCAATTTGAGTAGAAACCAATCGTTTTAGTATGGCTTGTATATGATTGCAATGGTGTGGTTTTCAGGTTCAATTTCCTAGCCCTACTTGTATATCCCATTGTTTTATTGTTTGGGGATTTATAACCGCTTCCGCATGTGCATATATAAATGAAAGGGTCGGCAATACATAGTCCTGTGATATCGCAATAATAAAATTGACCAAAAGTTAAGGGATGTGCGCGTGCCTGAGGATCGGGGCGTGACAAAATGCCTTCAAGGGATGGAGCTGTGGTAGTAGCAAATGATGTCATTCCTAACACAGGCTATTCAGAGCCCTGGATCGTTGGCACACTTTGTCCAACATTAGAATGAGAACAACATACAAATAACCATAGGCAAC
Source organism: Eucalyptus caleyi (assembly GCA_014182885.2). Lineage (NCBI taxonomy): Eukaryota > Viridiplantae > Streptophyta > Magnoliopsida > Myrtales > Myrtaceae > Eucalyptus > Eucalyptus caleyi. Next base: position 30,492,306 of record CM024470.2, read on the forward strand.
AAATGGTGAAGACTTAAGTAGGAAGATGTGTCTAGGAATGTTGATACTAATGATTTAGATGGATAGATTGTTAGATGTTACCCTTTAGATATTACCCTCCGATAAATGAGGCATCTAAGGGGTGCATTTGGGAGTGGCACCCAAAGCTCCTTGAGCCAATTTTGGGATGTTTGGTAAAAAAATTTCAAACCCCATTTGGGAAATGCCAGCCTTCACAAGGCTAAAAGCCCAAGGTAGGTTAGGGTTGCCTTGGGCTTTTATCGGCATGCTGACCTAAATGGGTAAATAAAAAAAAAATCCCAAATTATTCTCTTCAGTTTTTCGTTTTTCCGATTTTTCCTTGACTATTTATCTTCTTCTTCTCCGTGAGCGCTCGTTGACGAAGGGTAGGCAATTGTTGGTAGCAACCTCTACATGGAGGTCACCAAGGCCGTGTGACCCATCTAGTTGTAGATCTATTTGTGACCAGATGTGGTTGCCAGGACCTTTGCCAGAGGGTCATGCGGTGACCAAATCTGGCCGACCTTTTGGCAAGGGTTGCGGCAACTGGATTTGATCATCACGATGCTCGCTGGAGGGTTGTGATGCTCGTAGGAGGGTCGCGCGACCCTTGCCGGACCACCTACCTTTGCCGGATGGCCTGCATCGGACCACCTGCCCTTCGCCAGATCGCTTGCTCCTCGCCGGCGACTACTTGTTCTTGGCTAGCCAACTCTCCTTTTTTTCTTTTTCTAATAACAAAAGACTTTTGCAAATATAATTTTTCCAAACATCATTTTATTCAAAGATACTTCACAATAGACTTTTATAATACAATTTACCAAACACATTTTATATTTTGAAAAACACCTTTAACTCAACGGCATTTGCATTTCCCCAAAGACTTTCCCTAAAAACTTTTCCAAACGCATCCAATGTTATGCCAGAGGTAGATTGTGGGATTGGATGCTACCCTGTTCGAAGGGTGATTGTCGCAACCTAAGCCCTTCGACTAGGGAATGGGAACTAGGTTTAGGGGTATTGCCAACTTCAAGCCAATGGTCTTTCATTAACTTGAGTTCTCCCATTCCCTCCCTCGCGCTACATCGAGTGTTCAAATTTTAAACAATTAATCCTACCTAAATTATTACATAAGGAGTTGCCATCAGCCTTATTTGGTTGGCTAGAAATCGAGAATGATACAGGCATATCTTACTATTTATGCAACCAGAAATTATAGACTTGGTGATTTGATTACATTAGTCCTAAGAGTAATGACCTTTCAGTACCCAATTCAATCAAATGCTAGCTTACGCTGAAGCAACCTATTGAAGAATTATGGGTTTCATCCTAACCATTTTAAAACAAGGAAAATAACATTCAAGATAATGAGGTGCACAACCAAATATAATCATAATGAAAAACGCACAAGCATCTTCATATTGTCCTAAATATATATATATATATATATATATATATATATCAAAACAAAGTACCTTATTGTACAGCCTAAAGGCTTTTCTAATTTTGGGTTTAACTTTCAAGAATTTTCCAATTTTCTGAATTTTTTCTGACTTTTTAGAATTTTCTCAATTTTTTTCGAATTTTTTTTTAATTTTCTAAATTTTTAAAATTTTAAGATTTTTGGAAATTTTAAATATTTTAATCTATTTTTAAAATTTTAAAATTTTATAATTAATATTTTTGATTCATATTATAAAAGAGAATTCAGACCGGGTCTAGAGACCCGGCCAGACCAAACCGACACAGACCCTATGAGTCAGGGTTGGACTAAAAAAGGGGCCGGTCCCTAAAACCCAGCCCATTTTCTATTTCTATTTCTTTTTTTTTTTTTTTCTTTTCGGCTTATTATTTATTTCTTTATTTATTCTCCCTTCTCCTCCGCCCGTCTCCCTGCCCGAAGCTCTTTCTGCCCAACCCAAAACGTGAACTCATCCACCCTCAACATTAGGACTTAAAATCAACAAAAGAAGGCGTCACTCATGGACTACCATCTCAAACATTCAATGAAATTTCACTATCGTCTACCATCAGCACTTTGCCGGACCACCAGGGCATCATCGACCATCATCTATTCTCGCTAGCACTTTGCCCGCAGTCACCAAGCAAAGCACCATAGAAGCACCGAAACAAGACTCGAAAAGAACAAAAAGCATATTGAGCAATGGTGAAAAAAGCGTACGTTGAGGTTACCGAAAGATCACCATTAAACGAGCCCTATTACTACATATTCTTCGAAGCAACTAAAAATGGGACGAAAATGGGCACAACTTGGTTTAAACATTTTGTCAGACACAGGGCGCGCAGTGGATTAAAGAGAAGCGAATGACCACTCTATAACTCGGGCAAATCAGATGAACTCAGGAATCTCACCGTTAAGCTTGTTCCTGAGGAGACGCAAAAGGGTTGGGTTCTTCAACTGGGAGAAGGACTCGGGAATCTCTCCTGATAACATTTTGTTAAGACAAATCCAGAAACTTGAGGCTCTTCAAGCAGCCCAACTCCGGAGTCAAACGCATTCACTTGCAGAAACCGAGTGTCGAGATTCTGCAACTTGACAATCTCAGGCGGTATTTCACCGGACAATCCGCAGTTAACAGCATCGAGCCTAACGAGTTCAGTCAGGTCACCAATCTCCGGAGCCAAGCCTCCGTCATAGCTGGAGATTGCGCGAGGAGTAGGAGCTTCGGGAGGGGAGCTTGTCGATCGAGCTTTATCAACTGCTGTGCCATTGAATGAGGGCAGACCTGGGCTCTGCTCATGTCACTCACCCGTGCTTTCCTTGTGTCACAGACGGTGCTTCGCTCGCCATCCACTCGCCCGTGTCCTTTTGTTGCCGTCACCGCTTCGCGTTCACAGTCATGAGGAGTTGCAATAGAGAGGGAATAACAAAGGGACCAGGCCTCTTTTATTTTTCTTTTTTTTTTACCTTTACTTACGGGCTCAAGTCCTGGGCTCAAAGAAAACAACACAAAAAACTTGGGCTCCAGAGGAAATAATAATCCGGGTAATGAGAAGAGGAAGGCTGGTCGCATGGGCTCTTGCAAGCCCAACATTTCGCTAAGGAGAATGGGCTAGGGGACATAGGCTCATCTGATGTATTTCATTATCATTATTATTATTTTTTGTCTAATTATTTATTTATTTTTATATTTTTTCCTTTTTCCATTTTTATTTTTGCAAAAAAACGGACGCCTACATGATTGACGAAAATTCGAGTGTCAAGAGTGATTCTAAGTGAGCTTTTAGCCATGAGTCCGCCTAGTGGAAGAGGAGATTGCCCCACTGCCTTAATTGGTGAGGAAAATGTCACTTTGCCTGAGCTCTCTTCATTGCTAGATATGATGCAAGATAGAATTCTAGATACTGCTGGTGAGGATAAAGCGGGAACTGACTCAAGAATCGGTGGTTTCATGGATCTGGATTCATTCAATGCATCAATATCTTGACATTGTTGCTTTGGTGGAGAATTCTTCCCCTGGAGAATTCTTCCCCTAAGATTGAATTGACTTTAACAGAGGGTAACTCAGCGGTAACAGTGAATAGCTAGTGGAGAATGGATGGGACAACGCTAGCATATAAATTAGCTCACACAACAAATGGACCTTCTAACATGGTATAACTAACAAGAATGATCTGGATTGGGATAATTAGGCCCTGTTTGGCAACATGCCAAACAGTGACTAATTCTGATTTTTTATTCCCAGAATCAGTTTGGGACGAGAATCGTGTTTGGTAAAAATTTTGTTCCCGGGAACAATTTTGTTCCCAGAATTAGTTTTGGAGAAGATTTGAGAATAAAAAAAATTTTGATTCTACGTCCGAGAATCAGAAAAAGAATCAACACAATAAAACCATTTTTCTTTCCTTCGGCCATCCCACAACCGTCGCCCGCGGCCGCCGGCTGCCGTCCGTCGCTGCCTGCCGCCGCCGGCCGCCGGTCCAGCGAGCTCACCGGAGGCTCGCCCAGCCACCGGTGAGCCTCGCCGAGGCTGGGCGAGGCCTGCCTGGCCACCGGCCGGGCTTGCCTAGCCTGACTGGTGGCCAAGCGGGCCTCGCCCAGCCTCGGCGAGGCTCGCCTGTCCACCAGCGAGGTCGAGCCTTACCGGGGCTGGGCGAGGCCTGCCTGGCCACCGGCCGAGCTCGCCTAGCCTGACCGGTGGCTAGGCGGGCCTCGCCCGGCCCCGACGAGGCTCGCCTAGCCCGGCCGGTGGCCAGGCGAGCCTCGCCCAACCCCGGCGAGGCCCGCCTGTCCACCGGTGAGGCTTGGCCTCGCTAGATCTGGCAAGGCCGAGCCTCGGCAGGGCCGGGCGAGCCTCGCCCGGTTGCCGGCGAGGGCCGGCCTCGCCGAGGGCCGGCGACACTCGGTGAGGTCGCCGGCCCTCGTCCGGCCGATCGCCGATCCGGCGACCGGCCATAAGAAGAAGAAGAAAAATAGGAGAAAAAGGAAAAAAAGAAAAGAAAAATGAAAAAGTAAAGGAAAAAAGGAAAAAAAAAAAGTAAAAAAGTAGAAAAAATTATTTAAAAATTTAAAAAAATAATTTGGAACAAAATCAATAAACACGTTATCAAACGCAATTCTATTCCAGAATCTGAAATTTTAGACAGCTACCAAACACGTGTTTTTACTCGGAATCGGTTCTCGAGAACAAAATCAAAAATAATAATTTCTTGTCGAATCGGTTCGGAACATAATCGTTACCAAACCCGCCCTTAGAGTGGCTCATGCATTGCCCAAGATTACGAAGCAAGAACTTAAGCACTAGTTTTTCTCTTCGGGGCAGTCTTTTAGCACCCGTTGAATCATCCCTTTCACATCTATTATTGCTGCCCCCTTGTCAGGCATAGTACTCAGTGTGCTTTCGGTCAAGGTACGTACCTACTTCAGGCTTCTTCCTGGCACTCTCTCGTTAGAAATGTGGTTAAAGTGGCTTTGTGATGTTGAAAGATGCTCACCATATTTCATTTGATAATTAGATGTGAGCTTTTCATTAAAATGTAACTGACTAGTGTTAGATTAGTTAAAGGGAGTCCTTCCTTTGTTTTTGTTTTCTAGACATATCTATTTGTTAGTTGATCAGAGCACTTTGCTTATTAGAACCTATAGGGTGTCGTTGAATCTATAAGTGAATTCAAGTTTCCTGGGAGACTGATACAATTTAAATGTCTGTATAATGTATTTCTATAGTGTTGGAAACTTTGGATATTACAGTCTATAAACAAAATGGATGAATAACTTGAGTACGCCACATATATCAACTGGATAAGAACAAATTCTGTGTCTGCCTATCCCTACTATGTGAGCTACAGTTGGCTTAACCCTTAGAACTTTTTCACCACTCCAGGTGTTCTTAACTTTAGGACCTGTAGGCCCTTCCTACCCCCAACAACTCACTTGACAGACTCTTCACCAAACTATCAAATGCCGATTTAAGCTTTCCAGGCAATACTTGCTGCACCTTCTTTACCTCCTCTGCTGTAACAAAGCAATCTTAGGATCCCATTCCCTTAGATAATTGACCCATGGAGGCGAACTTATAGATGCGCTCGGATAGTCAGCTGCAATTAGTGAGTATGCAACTCCCCTGTCTATGACCATATTGCTCTTGGCAGTATCCTTTCTGATTCCAATTCCACCAATTCCCTGTAAAACTAGACCCAGCTTTGGGTGCGAAGCATGACCGTTCAAGGAAGTGTAGGCCACGAATCTGTTCACACTCTGGGCCCCTTTTTGAAAAAATGGCCCCAAGTCCGACCCTTATTTATTATCCTAAGATCTACTGTTAAATACTTCTCAGTGCTGTTCTTACATAATAAATTCATCATATGAATGCTACACCTCTTGAGCTTGAAGCTGCTGCGAGGTCATGCATTTGCTCATTGGATGAATCCTCATCAGTATATTATTTCTCTTCACTTGAACCGAGATTGTTGCATGACAGACATAAGGGTAATGGCATTGATAAACATTTTCCTAGATTTTACAGATTTTGATGAGGTACATTTGTAGAGCTCAGATGCAAATTTGATTGTGACTGGTGCCATTCCTTAGCTGACCCAACAACCTGTAACTGATGTTTTCAATAGTGTCACAAGCCCATCTATATTGTCAGATCAGGGCAACGATTCATCCTATAAGATATCTCAACTTGGATCAACAAGGCTTGGGCATACTGATTTTGCTGATCATGGCATTGACAACTCTGAACATGAGTTGGCCACTCCAGAAGCAAGTTTGAACTAGGCACTCTTTAATAAAAAGTTCATTTTGGACAACATAGGAATATTTTCCTCTCTTAAAGTACGCAACAGAGGTGAAAACAGCATTGTCAGTGGCAGAGGAGCCCCTTATGATAATGCTGCCATGGTAAAGATCAGTGTGACCAAGACTTTCCTTCTAAAACAGAAAGTAATGCCGTTCATGCTTGGAGACAATCATCCGAAATTATTGGCAGCAGCTTAAGCTCCAGAAAAGCGAGTGAAGGAGATGCATTTAATCCCATTGCAAACAACACTATGTATAGTCCCGAATTTCCTGACATGCAAAATCCTGCCTTCGCAAGGTTACAGTTTTCCAAGGGACTTAGCTGTTCCCTTCCATCAGCAAAGCAGCTTAAGGTGAGCAGTGTTCTTACCTTTGTGCGACAAAGGTTATTTACAGCAAAAACAGACATGGAAGAACCCATAGCCAGATTGAATCAAGAGAATGCTGTGAGACAATACTTAACAACAAAATTATGTTTTCTTCTCTTGGAGAATTTGTCAATTCTTGTATTCATCATCTCCAATCAGGAGAAACGATTGCTGCCTGAGCACCATTTTGTAAACTGAGACAACAGTCATGATTTGTGCCCTCCAGAATTTTAGCTCCTAGGCTGTAAATTGTCGGTATTTCCTTCCCCAGCAGGTCACTCTGAATTTCTTCCTGTCAGAAGTCATTTTGATAGTATCTGCACGACTAATGAGATGTACTCAATGGATGAAAGGCGGTAAGGATCTATTTGATGATACATCACATGTTTGGCCCTTGAAAGCCTGTGGTGTTCCAATCTGTTGTATTAACCATTACATGGTTAAGAGGCTGTCATTACCTGGTGGTGCGTAGACTTTTCTGACTGCTGTACTTGTGTTCGTTCATGTGTCATTGTTTTAGATGATGCAACTAAATTCTTGAAGATTGTGTCCTGAAGGTCAAATAACTTGAAGTGGAACTTGAAACCATGAGAAAAGCTGAGGAAGATGCTGGCGGTCATGTTCATTGACAGCATGTTCCCAGGAACATGAGCTAAACAATTTGTATTTCCAGAATAACGTTAACAAAAACAGCTCATCTTTCCCCCTCCCACAACGCCAACTCTAAAATGGCTGACTAATACGGTTCAAGTGAACAAACAGCTACCAAATATATATAATTAAAAAAATTCTCAGAAAATAAACCTCACGGCAAGCGATGTTGCAACCTCCTATCAAAGCTCCTATCAATACAAGTATATCTAACATACGTCTTCTTCTTCGCTTGCATCTCATAATTTCATTCTGTAAGCCATAATTCAATTGATTCTCCACATTTTGCACCATCTCCTTCAATGTCTCATTATCATTCATCAGTTGGCAAATCACTTATTTCTCCTGCATTGTCAGATCAAGATCAATCCATTCAAAAACCCACAATCATCAGGCCTGTCAAAACAACATAATACTTTTCAACAGGTTTAGATACGACATTGTTCAAAATTGATAAGTTATAGCTAAGAAGTATTGCTTTACTTCTGATATGTCTGATTGCATCAAGCAGTCATAAATTACTTACCCTCAATGTTGAACAGCGAAATAATCTCCTGGCAGGATTCCTGCGCGAGGTATAGAGGGTTGCTCATCGCTGATGCTTGCATGAAATGTTACAATCGTGGCTCATGAATTGACTCAATGCTCCGCCGCCACCGTTAGAACTTCCAATTTGCATTGATTTGCATTCAAAAATAGGAGCAAACTACTAATCTAAGCCTGACGCATAAATGATGAGTCATCACGCAAATGCTTATGACAGAGCTGAACTTTGTAAAGGCCAGAAAAGGCATAAGAAATGTGGCGTCCTCCAATGACCAAGGGACGCGGGTCTGCAATGTCTAGATCGGGCATCTGTTCCGGTGGACAATGTGGGCAATCCAATCTCTGCAGCTTCTTAAATTTTGATGAATCAGGCAACCATTCTAAGGAACTGCATCCATGAATAGACAATTTCTTTAATGACTTCGATTTCTCCAGACCTTGAGTCTCCATTAGCCCAGGGCAACCGGTCACACTCAACTCTTGGAGCCCCCGTAATCTCGAAATTAGAAGCCTTTCAAGCATTGCACTATCCTTCAAATCCAAACGACGGAGTTTCTCCGGTTGCTGTCCAAGCAAATCATCCAAATTGACTTCCCTCACCTGACAATTATGAAGGCATAAACTGGACAGATTTGTCAAGTTTAAAAAGAGTGACCTTCCCATGGGTGACTTCACATCATGTAGAGTCAATCCTCGAAGACTGGGTGGAAGCCCCACCACAGATCGTGGGTCCACACAAGTTATCTCAAGAATTTGAAGCCGAAAAACAGTAGCCAAATTAATTGGAGGAAATGTGGCATCTCTCACAACAAGTGTCAATCTCTCTAGATGAGATAGCCTCTCAATCCACTCTATATTTGGAGCTCCTTGTCCATATTCTGACAACCTAGGAGTGCCGCCCCATATATGAAGACCGACTAAATTACCTAGGTATGAGAGGTCAAGGGTTGTCCATAATAAATGAGATGAGAACTTTAACTCCTTCAAATTCACGGGGAGCTTTGGTAACTGTTCAAGCTCATCACACCGATCCAAATGAAGTTGTTGGAGATTAGAAAGCTTATTCATAGTTGTAGGCAATCTCATAATCTTGCTTCCCGATAGCTCGAGTGTCATAAAAAAGGATAGACCCCCAATTTCACGTGGAATCTCCCCCTTTAGATTTTCGCAGAAACTTGCATGCAAAGCTTTAAGATTCTCTAGCCTCCATGCGGCATTTGGTAGCTTTCTAATTGCACTAAAGTCTAAACATAAAATCTCCAACCATTTGAGATTTTTAATAGAAACAGGTAAGTTTGTGATACATGTTTCTCTCAGATTTAGCTCAAGCAAAGACTCTAGCCCTCCTATTTGGTTCGGTAACTTCTTTAGAGGAGTCCAACAAATACTCATCTTCCTCAATTTTTTGAGGTTCCCAATAGAAGCAGGTAATTCTCTTATTTTTGTGTCATCAATATATAGCTCAAGCAAAGACTCTAATCCTCCTATTTGGTTCAGTAAAGACTTTAGAGGAGTCCTATAGATACTCATCTTCCTCAATTTTTTGAGGTTCCCAATAGAAGTAGGTAATTCTCTTATTTTTGTGTCATTAATATATAGCTCAAGCAAAGACTCTAATCCTCCTATTGAGTTCGGTAGCTTCTCTATTGGAGTTTTAGAAAGACTTATCTTCCTCAACTTTTTAAGACTCTCAATAGAATCAGGTATTTTTCTGATTTTTGTGTCGCTCAAATATAGCTCAAGCAAAGACTCTAATCCTCCTATTGAATTCGGTAACTTCTTTATCGGAGTTTTATAAAGACCCATCCTCCTCAACAATGTAAGATCTCCAATGGAGTCTGGAAGTGTTCTAAGCAAAGAACAATTATCTAAAGACAGATACTCCATATGCGTCATCTCTCCAATTGAATGATGAAGTTTTCGAAGTTGCGTCCCATTTATTTCTAGCTTTGACAAGGATTTTAGACTATCAAATACAAAAGATAGTGGAAAAAGGTTGCAACCGTCCCACTTCAGGGTATTCCAATAGATGATTCTCAAGTGTTTCAGGTGCTCTAGTTTAGATAGAGAGTCATCAACCACTAGCAAGTTTGAACACAATGAAATAGCCAATCTCTTCAAATTCAAGCATTTTGAGAAGTCAGGAGTCCTTTTTAAGCTTGGGCAAGAATTGATTTCTATAACTTTCAAGTTCTTGCTCACCTGAAAAAGCAAACCAAGAATCAGCAAGTCAAGAATGGCAAATTTGTAAGTTTGGTTAGCAAGACAAATGCCATAAAAAGTTAACTGCACGATATGATGTTGTACCAAGCATGGCGCCCATCCGGCCCAATCTTCAGTAATGTTAGTCCCCGAAACCTTGAGAACAGCTAATTTCTCGAGACATAAATTCGTCGCGTTTAGTTCCAAAGGGCAATGACTCCAAGAGAGCCATGTTAATTTGGAGAGAAGATTATTAAAGTCCCCTACCAAGTTTCCGCCCTCTAATTCCAAATATCTTAGATTGGGCATCTTTGAAAATTCTTCACTCATGAACCTGTGCTCTTCGGAGAGTCTTGTTAATCTGAGTGCTATGACTCTGTCCGTTCCCTGATAATAAGAAAAGCATACATGATCATTTATGTTGGACGACAAGTCTGAGGAGCTTGATTATGGTCGGTAATGAAATGCTCATTATTGCTTTGTTCGTACATATCTAAATTGACCATAACAAAGAGTTAATCAAGTTGATATGACTAGTTCATACAATTGAAAAGAGTTCTTTACACTATATAAAGCATAATAATATTTCTAATCCAGAGCATCTCTATGGATCGAAACCTGCTTGGTATGGTCCATGTGGAAGTCGACTTTACTTCAACAGAGCATCTCTTTATTAGGTTTTATATGAGTTTTATTACAAGACGAAGATGGGAGCTAGAAAGTCCTACTTGTTTTAGGATTAGTTGTGGATTTTACGGAATAAAAGATCAGCGTACAAAAAGGATTTGCTTTCAAAATAGTATAAATATTCAACAAACCTCATAGAAGTTTCTTGTCTATTGTATGAAAGCACAACCAGATTATCCACAAAAGATTGCATATAATTTGTGGAAAAACTTTTGTATTTAAATGTAACTTATCAACGCCTTTTAGATATGATGTGTAGTGGAATTAACATCATGAATTTTTACCCACGCCTTTTTCTTATTTTCTTTGCCAAAAGAAAAATTAAACAAAAAATACCAGCAAGAAACTAACTCGACAACCGTTAATAAATGCATGATCAATTTTTTCCTGAAGAAAATAGTAAGGTGACAATCGCTTACCTCTTTCATTCGAAACATGTCAAAGGCAATCTTGGGCTCCCACAACCTGCTACGCTTCCCTGGAAAATTATTGTCTTCACGTTGAACAATTTCTCTTCCAAAATCTCTAAGTTGATCATGCATCCATAGTATATCATTTTCATCTATCTTTATCAAAGACATTTGAGTAAGTACAAATAGTTCACTTTTTGGGAAATATTTTGAAGCTTTCCACATATAGTACGGGTTGATTCTTCCTCTTCCAATGAAGAAACATGCGATATCAAGGAAGATCTCTCTTTGATGATGCTCTAACATGTCATAACTAATCTTTAATTTATTGAAGACTTCTTGCTTGGGCACAAAATCTAACTTCTTCAATGTGTCTTTCCAAAAAAATTTTGCTTTTGCAGTAAAGTGAGGAACCAATAACCTCCAGAGCTAATGGAAGTCCGCCTGTCTTTCTAATAATTTCGTGTGAGATATCATCATAGTCATGTGGTGGCCAATCCATCCTGAAGGCATGTTTACTAAAAAGCCGAAGAGCATGGAAAGGATCCATTTCTGTCATTTCATAGATTTTAAATTCTTGAGAATGTGCTTGGAAACTACTCTCTTTGTCCTCCTCTTTGATTGGAAAAAAGTTGATGTCCCTCGTTGTAATGATGATTTTGCTTCCTAGACCAAACCAAGCGCTCTTTCCTGCTAGTTTAGAGAGTTGCTCCCACTTATCCACGTCATCGAGAACAAGAAGAACTTTCTTATCATGTAACCTTTCTCTAATTATTTCAATCCCTACATCAACAGAATTGTGGATATCTAGAGATCTGCCTTGGAGAATTTCTGATAACAACTGTTTTTGTAACTCAACCATTCTACCGTGTTGCATAGATTCGCGAATGTCCAAAAGGAAGCTATAACCTTGAAATTGATTAGAGATTTGATTAAAGACAGCACTTGCGAGAGTTGTCTTGCCGATACCGCCCATTCCATGAATGACCAAGTAGCGAACATCATGAGAACCGTCGTTTAACATGTCCATGATAGCTTCAACATGATCATCAATCCCAACTAAATGATCAGGCAAATTGCTCTTTCTTTTCGTCAGTTTGGTCAAAATCTCATCAACAATAATGTTAATGATTTCACCATGGCTGCCATATTGATAAAAGAGTCTTAGTGCAAAACATATGGCAAATGAACTCTCAAGATGAGGAATATTGTAGACATAAAACTACTTGGATTTTTTAATATGCGAGGTTTTACCGAGTAAAAGTTCACTTTCTTTAGTAAATGGAAATCTTGATTGATGAAAGAATTAGATCAATACTAAATTTGGATGGGTGGTTCAGGAAAAGAAGATAACAATAACAAAGGAAAAAGAAGAAAGAAAAATGGATTAACCAATATATTGTGATCGATTGGAGTAATTAAAACAGAAAAAAAAATTGAAAAAAAATTCTGCCCCTTATAATCATCTCACTTTTTATTGCAAAGCGAAAAAAAAAAAAAAAAAAAAAAAACAGATTTGAAACTCACACTCTTACCCTTTGTCCTTCATGCCCCATCCTTTGACTGTTGCGACCTCGGTCAGAGCCTCCTTCCATCCTAGAACTTCATCACGCATGACCTTCTTCTCATGCTTCTCCAAATCGTCGAGGTATAATCGAGTTTTAAGTTTCACGTCCTCGGGATTCACATCATAGAAAATGGGTAGGATCAATTTGTCACTCGCTTTGCTTGAGCACTCCACCATGTGCGTGAGCTCGCGAAGACACCACGCACTGGATGCATAGTTCTTGGAGAAGATGGGCACGTATATTTTGGAGGATTCGATGGCACGGAGAAGCTCGCCTCCAATCTTTTCTCCCTTTCGGATCTCTTCGTTGTCTCTAAAAACACGAATCCCAGCTCCAACCAAGGAGTGATAGAGACAATCGGTGAAGTTGAGGCGGGTGTCGGGGCCTCTGAAATTCAAGAACACCTCAAATTCGGCCCCCGACTGCAAATCACCATCATCACCACAAGCCGACGTGGTCGCTTTCTCCAGTGAGTCCCTCTTTCTCTTCATCCTCCTTCAGGAACTCAAGATCTTCACCGGATTAGATCACAGCGAGATGTGGAATCCTTCTCTCTGAATCTGATCTGGGATTCCTCAAGAGGAATTAGCAAAGCGCCAGAAGAGGAAGGAGGACTGCGACGCGCTCTCGCTGTATTTTTCTCAGATTGGCTTGCGTTTATCTTAGCACCGAAAGGGAAAGTACACCGACCGACTTGATAAGTAAAGTCCTCCAAAGTGGCGGAGTCTACCTTTATCACGGGATATGAAAGCGAGAAAAATGTAGCGTAAACATGGAACGTCCCATTCAATGAACGACACGTGGCGCCTCATGTCGCCCATGGGTCCCACTTTCTCCCTTGGACAGGTGTGTCCTCTCTCTTCCTTTTTTTTTTTTTTTTCAAATTTTATTCCCCCTCTCTCCCTTTCATATTTTATTCCCTCTCTCTCCCTTTCAAAGAACACGGAGAGATTCTCTCTTATTCTCCAGCATGCCCCCATCGCCTCCGCCTCCCCCAAGAGCCCCTAGGGTCCCGAGCTCCTTTGCCTCCACCTCGCTCGCCCTTTGTCTCCAAAGCCCCCTCAATGGCTACGATTCATCAGCTAACTCTTCTCTCACTCTCTCAAGCACGCATGATCATGTCGATGCGCCATGAATGGCACCAAATCCCCGACCATTCCCAATGTGGCGATCGAGCACAAGGTGAGGTGAGGTGAAATGGCAAAAAGGTGAGGTGAAATGGCAGGTCTTGACAAATTTCCCCGTATGGTTCTGTCTTAAAGTCTAATAAACTTCTCTTTAAAATAGCAAAATAAATCATTAGCCACCCCTTGCCCTCTTTGTAAACTCGTCATTTCCCCCCTTCTCTCGAAACTTGAAATGGCGACAATTACCTCATTCTATGGGATCAAACATTGGACAATGCAATATCAAGACTATGACTCCAGCGTGCATTTTCAAATAACGTGGATATTCCTTAGATTCTTTTTCCATAACCCAATGAGTCAAAAAAACAGCAAGCAAATATAATTCTCGATTAGGTCATTTAAAAAATCCTAGCTCCGACCAAGGAGTGATAGAGGCAATTGGTGAAGTTGAGGCAGGTATCAGGGCCTCTAAAACTCAAAAACACCTCAAATTCAGCCACCGACAACAAATTGCCATCATTGACACAAGCCAACGTTGTCATCGTATCTAAAGAGTCCCTATTTCTCTTCATCCTTCTTCAGAAGCTCAAAATCTGCACCGGATCTGATCACAGCGGGATGTGGAGTCCTTTCTAAATCTGATCTGAGATTCCTCAAGAGGAATCAGCAAAGCACCAGAGGCAGGAGAATTGCAATGCTCTTTCGCTGTCTTTCTCGGATTCGTTTGCTTTTTACTCGGCACGGAAAGGAAAAAGAGTGGCGACGACTTTGGACAGTCTTAGCCTCCTCCAAAGTGGCGGAATCCAACTTGATCACGTTATGCTGGCAACTTGTGCAATAATACCTCATTAAAATATGAGATCGGCCGGCCACAACACGTCCACGTCAACGAATGGTTCCTACTGCTCTTTCCACACATAAAATATGAATTACCTCTTTCTTAGTTAAAAGGTTTTCCCCCGATAATAGGCCTGCATTTGACCAAGAAGAAAAGAAAAAACGATAATAGGCTTGCACGCATTAGTTGCCGCGCCAGACCCGGTGCGGAGTCATTTCCCTCTCTCTCCTGCTTTTTCTCCATCCGAAGGATGAATACTGACCCCTTCTCTCTCCCTTCCTCTTGTAAGTTCAAAATTTCAGGTTCCCTCGTCTTTGTTCTCTCCGATGCATGCTCGCTCGCTCGGCGTTCGTTCTCATTGTGTCTCGCTTCTTCGCTCTCTGCTCCGGCGCTTGCTTGGCTTGTTCGCTTTCTGCTTCCGTGCTCCCTTGCTCTCTGAATTCCTTCTCATCCGAAAATCAGATTCTGGAAAATTTTCTGAGGGCTATAAGAATGTTCAATTATCATGAACTGCGAGTTGTGGCTTGCAATTTTAATGAGGCAAATTTTGTGAGCTGAGGTTGATCTGGAGAGTGTCTTACGTTCTTTTCTAGGACTTTCGAGTCTTGTCTGATGGGCATGCCATGTATTTAACTACAGATATGAGAATTGTAAGGTGGTATGTCACCTAAAACTTGTATTGGATTCTGCTATCCTGGCAAATGAAGGAAAAACATTGTACGGTATTTGACAAATGCAGGTTTTGCCAAAGCAGTGATATTATCATTGTACGTTTAATAATTCGTGAACCAAACTAAAGTTCAGATATTAATTTGAAAAATAATTAAGAAATTTGCTATTTGTATTTTATTTTCTGAAATTTGTGCCCAATTTTGTTTCAGGGGGAAAAAAGGCCTGATTAGAGAAATTGGAGGGAAATGGAACGAGTAATTTAGTCGCTTCATCAGTTCTAAATTTCGTAAACCAAGATACGGATTTGTCGTAAAAATTAAGTTTGCATGATTCCCAAATAAAACCTTCTTTTGAATTGAATCGAAGTCGATCTCCATCGTAACCGGCTTCCCAGCTTCACCTGAGCGGCCCTCGAACACGCCAGTGCAGCTGCTTCTATTTTGGCTTTTGCCGCCTTTCCCATGGCCAACAAGCAAGGCTATATAACTTTCCAAGGCAACTAGGAAGACGTTACATGAGATATCTAATTATCGAAAATCAGAACAAGTTGCTGTCACTCAATGACCTTCCCATTACCACGGGGAGAATCCCTCAGACACCACCCTAGATCTCTGGGCTGCCACGACAAGGGCGACGAGAAATTCTTGCGCGACCGTCGCGAACGCAATGCATTTCTTCTGCATTTCCTTGAAGAAGAAATGCTACCGAAGATAGGAGAATATATGCGTTGCACCGATATTTTCTGTTGGCCCTCTTCACAAGTTGGCCCCTTCTTCGTCTAGCTCATTACTGAAGGAAGAGACCGGGTGCATTTCATGGCTCAGCAGACAAGCTAGCAGATCGGTCTTTTACGTAAACATCGGCAGGGTGGCTAGCGTGAACGAGGAAGGACTGATCGAAACTGCTTGTTGTGCTGCACGAAGTGGCTCGAGCTCTTGCCGAAGGGGGGTATATAATACCGGGTCTTTTGCTTCTTTCCTTTTAGTTGCGAATAGCATTTTGAAGATGGATTTTATTAACAAATGCTTTTTGGACGCTTGTTAAGCAACCAAGTAAGAGAAAAGTATAGTTCCCCGTGCATCAATTGTTCCTGTGACACTCGTAATACCCGCATTCACTATTCCGAGCATAACAAATCAACTTATAAATATGAAATCAAGGATCTCATGTGCAACTATATAACATATCAGTTATGGTAGTTTTGACATTTCATGGCGCGGGAACCTTTTATGGTGTTGGCAAATACACGTGTTGAGGCACGTTTTAACAGAAGCAGTAAACAGCATCGTCATCATATGATTTCGGACATCCTACATGAAGTCTTGTTCTACTATATTAAGGTATTCACATCTCGAAAATCAGTGGACTCAGATCGAGTCTTACAAAACTGCAAGGCTTTCGCACATTTTTATACCGCATTATTCCCGACATAAGGACGATGGTCTTTTTTCCTCAAACGCCTAGATCATCGATGGTGCAGATAGCCTCGAGCAATAACACTGGAAGAATGCGCGGAGCTCTTCTTATCTACCGTTGGAATATTATCTACTTATTGCAATAAATTTTGAATCGATATTCGCACGTCTAAAATTATTACTCAAGAGAAAGAATTTGTCTACCCAAGTCCGAATGGGTTCATCTAGACCGTTATTTGTTGCACAAATGATCAGCGATCAAGATAAACCTAGTTCAATAGACTCAACTCCATACGTGATTTTTCTTCCCATTTTTAGAAAAACTCTTGGCTTCACTTAGACTCACACATACCATCGGACGAGGTGTGTTCCGCCAATTCCAGATAGAAATAACGTGATTTGACGTAGGAGGTAAGCCGTCCAGGATCAAGCTGTAACTTTTGGATGTTCCGTTGCCAATTGGAAGTCCAGTTTTAGTTTAGGCAAGCTCGAGCGGCTGTGAGAGACCAACCCTTGCTCGTTGCTTCCCAGGGTGAACTCCACATTGGGCTCGTGCGCAAATTCAAAATTTGGAATCAATACATCCCCATCAAATTCCTCGTGCGATGCCCTCACGGCAGCTCCAATTCGATTTCCATCTCGAATTGTCCCACGCGCCGTCGATGCCCAATGGCCATATGGTTCCAGAACCATACTCATCGGCACATTTATTTATACGGTCGCTACAAGGAAATTCGGAAAATTAGAATTCTATGTACTTTGATGTGCACTGCTAGTCCAATAGTAGTGCCGGGCTTCCGTTCGCTATTTCAGCCCATCGATATCATGGCCGATCGATGTAATAGATATCCCAATTGATTACAATCTCATAAGGCTAAATTTGTGTTTCTTTTTCTCGAGAGGCTTATGGGATTCTCGTATATATTATATGTTTAGAGACTTCTAAATTTTATTTTTTACAAGACTTGAAGCAAGTTGCTTTGTAGATTTTCGTGCGTTGACTGGAGGCTACGGATCAATCTAGAAATGTAGTAAAGTTAAAAGGCATTGGAGGCGATTGTCCGAAACCTAAAGTCTAGAAGGAGGTCTTATCACTTCAATCTAATGTGAGCATATCACTTTTGCTAGCAAAGCTCAAGCAATCATAATGCATTCTATTGTTTTTTTTTTCTTTTTGATAATTAAATTAATAGAGATGAGCGATCAACACTAAAGATCCCTCTAAACGTTACCATGAATTTACCGGCACAAGAAGGAAATCCGTAACTTTTAGCACATGATACGAGAATCTTGCCAATGCTAGAAATTTATTATCGCTGACTTAAATAACGATTAAAAAGAAAAAGGAGAAGGGGGATAACATTTTTTTGTGGCCATCATGGAGTTCGATCAAGTTTTGGCATGAGTTGGTGTCGGTCTCGCCATATGTTTTGGTGGGAGAGCAATTCAATTGTTTTTCCCCATCATATTTAAGTAGTACGAATTGATCCATCTTACGTGCATAATTTTAAATGTTATAACAACCCTATCTTCTGCAGTAATCGAAATGAAGTTCTAATGAGGCCAAGTTCTAGTTGAGTTTGAGCATGTAATTCATTGCACGTAGTCGTGCCAAGAGCCAAAAAGGAGAAATTCATTGAAATATTTCCAGAAACGTGGCAAGCCGCCTCCAGTCACCGCTAATATAATAAACTTCTCTTCGAATCGCAAAGTAAATTCTAGGCCACCCCCGCCATCTTGGTAAACTTGTCACTGTCCTCCTCCCTCGAAACTTGAAAGGGTGAACAAAGGGGTTTGAACAAAACGATGGCTCAATACGTAACGGTCACAACATTTCATAGGATCAAGCCATGGGCAATGCAATATTATAAATTTGTACATCTATGTGCATCCTGGCCGTAACTCCAACATGCATTCTCAAATAATGTGAATATTCCACACATTCTTTTGCCATGGTTGCATGATTCATAGCACAACATATAATATAGCAAGCAAAAATCATTCTCAATCGATCATATCAGAAATCCTACGAGCACGTTTCGCCGGATGAATGGCTTGTAAACCGTATTGGGCATGGTTAAATCCCGAAAAACTCATCGGCTGTGAGTAAGTCCCGAAAATCACATCTACCATGATTAAATTTTAAAATAGAACCGACCTGTGAATGAACACATATAAGTATGGGTGACAATGAAAACATGTTAATCGGTTTTTACGGAACACAGAAGTCATGAATGCCACTTTCCTCGTTAACTCCCAAATTCAAATTGTACCTAAACATAATTTAAGGCCCATTATTAGAATATACTAATTTAATACAACAACTAGACTGTCTTGGGCGAAAAGGCCCGTTTTGGCAAAAATACGATAAAAAACCTCCGAGGTTCGGTCTTAGGTTCGTGGCCCGAAGCATATCAAATAGCTCAAAAATAATTACATGTTAGTATATTGCCATATAATTTCCCAGTATATCAGAAAATAATTTTTCCTTGTGAAATAGTCCTAAAATTGAATTTTCTAAACTAGCGCCGAAATCTCCAAGGCTCACTTTCAGTAATTTTTTTTATAAGTAATGGAATAATAAGTATTCAGAGCATGGAGGCATTTTGACACATGTAGAACATAATTTTTGAGAATTTAATTTTATATTAGAAATTTCTCTATACACATGTACTTTCATTTAAAATACTTCGTACACCAAATTTAAAACATAATATTTTTCTACAAAATAACATAAACATGTAGATGGAATTAATTTTCCATCTATTGAGAGGAACAAGATTCCAAATATGCTATATTCTTCCGGAAATTACTGAAAATTGCAATAATTACAAAAATTCTTGAAAATTCACATAACGTTGTATGTGTTGTGCCCAGTGCAACTGTGATAACAGCGTCAAAATCCAATGCAGAAGTGAGTCATACGAGCAGTCTTAAGTTACTGCCCCCGCTCACTTCGTTTTCCAAATTTTTCAGTTTTGGATTGCCTACTTCGAGGGTTCAAAATGTTTGTTAGCTCTCTTATATTATTCTCAATCTTCATATACTACGACAGTTCCAGATTTCTAATCGAATCCGGAAATCCCGAAATATTTGCTTCATATAAATCCAACTCAAGTAGGGATTCCAATCCTCCAATCAAGTCTGGCAGTTATCTCAACTGACTCTCATTCAGATTCATTGTGAGTCTTTTCAGATTGCCAGTATAATCGGGAAATTCTGTAATTTCCACATGTTATAAATCATTGCCAATTTTAGTTTGACCATAGTCAATATTTTCTTTACTGCGTGTTGTCGATCGTGATAGAGTAGTTCCTGCATTACGTTTAGTGATCTCACTCTGTTGCCTCGTATTTCAAGCTGGTGGTCTGTCATTTTCCTTTCTTTCGGTTTTGTCTGCCGTACATAGTGACAGAATTTGTCTGGTTAACTAGTTGTGTAGGTGTATGTGTACTCTGGAAGCTGAATATTCTCAGAACAATATCTTGTTACAGTAATTCGCCGCCTTCACTTATTGGTACCACAAATCAGATTATGTTTTGACATTGCTGTAGAACAGTGTTACGGGGTTCAAGTTGGCATACAATTGCCAGAAGGGATGGCAACTCCTTAGAAAATTCTGTGACAGCATTTCCCGTGAAAATGCTGCCTCCAACTCCTAAGAAAATTCTGAGATTGAAGGCAGGATACTTCTGGGAGCGGTATGCTATCTCTTCTCCCTCCCCGCCGCCCTCTCTCTTCTTTAGTGTGCCCCAGCATTCATAATTCCACACGTTCAAACTTTTAGTTCACTGCAGAGGTCTGGAGAATTGGATGGAAAAACTCTTACATGATTCCGGTTGAACACGATCGGCCATGGTAGCAAACTTTCTTGAGCTTGAAGCTGCTATGAGGTCATGGAGGTGCTCATTTGATTAAACCTCATCAGTTCATTATTTCTCCTCACTTGAACCACGATTGTTGCATGATGGACATAAGGGTACGGTACTGATATATGTTTTCCTATATTTTGTGGACTTTGATGAGGTACATTTACAGCGCTCAGATTCAAATTCAATTGCCACTGGTGCAGCTCAACTGCTAAACACCACAACCTATAGCTCATGTTTTCAATAATCCTCCAAGTCTCTGCATTGTCAGATCAGGGGAATAATTCATCCTATGAGATATCTGAAACTTGGATTACCAAGATTTGGGCATAGTGATCCTGCTGATCTTGGCATTGACAAATCTGAACATGAGCTGACCTATCCGGAAGCAAGTTTGGAGTATGGACTCTTGAATAGAAAGTTCATTTTGGACATAGAAAGGTTTTCCTGGCTTGAAGTATGCATCAGAGGTATGTAATCAGCATGATGAGTGGCAGAGGACCCCCATTGCAAACAACACTATGTACAATCCTGATTTCCTAACGTGCAACATCCTGCCACCGCAAGGTTGCAGTTTTCCAAGGGTCTTAGCTTTCCCTCTTCCATCAGAAGAGCGGCATAAGTTGAACAGAGTTCTTACAACTGCGCATCAAAGTTTATCTACAGAAAAAAAACATACATTAAAGATCTCACAGCCAGATTGAATCGAGAGATTGCGATAAGACTATTCTTAACAAAAAAAAATATGTTCTTTGCTCTTGGAGAAAGTGTCAAGTCTTGTATCTACTCATCATCTCCGATCAAGAGAAATGTTTGCTGCCTCTTCACCATTTTGTATTTTGAGATAAGAGCTGTGATTTGTGCCATCCAGAATTTCAGCTTCGATGCAGTAAATTACCGGTATTTCTTTCCCCAGCTGGTAAATCCGAACTTCACCCTGTAGTTTGAACATATGCCACTAGTCATTTTGATAGTGTACTAATGAGATGTACTCAAAGGATGAAAGGCAGTATGGATCTATTTAATGAATACACCACACGTTTAGCCCTTGAAAATTTGAGTGCTCCAATCTGTTATTTTTTCTGTGTTGTTGAGCTTTTACATGGATGCTTAATCTATTATGGGTCGTTCTGGTTGTGATATCCCCATCTGGAGGCATTGACATATTATACTCTTTAGCTTGGTGGAAACAAAATACTTTTCCATTACATGGTTAAGAGGCTGTCATTACCTAATTGCGCGTTGACTTTCTGACTGCGGCCTTATACTCTTTTTCCTTCACTTGTCATTGTTTTGGATGAAGCAACTAAATTCATGAAGATTGTCTTGAAGGTCAAAGATCCAGAAGTGGAACTTGAAGCCATGAGAAAAATCGAGGAAGATGTCAACAGTCATGTTCATTGACAATGCAACATTGAGGAAACAAGCCAATTTGGTAATATATTGTGCTTTAAATATGCATGTCAAAGCTGAAGAAAAGCTTGAAGATAATGAAGAAGTCGGTAATTTGCACTGTATCATTTCTCTTGCGAAATTTATTCTTTCATTGACATTTCCTCCAGAATTAGAACGTTTTGTTCATTCCAAACGGCGACACTCCAACTACACCGTTTCAAGAAGTGGTAGTTTTGGATGTACACATTGGTTGGTGTGTGTATGATACATAAGAAATGAGTTTTTGTTAATGGATTTTATCTTTATGATTTCCATGAGTATCAACATATGAGTTGCAGGTGCAAGAAGAGAAATGACTTGCTTACTTCAATTCAACGAAGCCGAGCTCGCTCTGCAACAATCCCTGAGGAGCTTGTGCATCCTGAAATATGGCCACGAACGAATCGATTAAGGCATATATGATATCCGAGAGCAGAACCAGAAAGCGCAAGAATAGTTTCTTTGCACTACATAGTGCTTCAGTTTCGAACGACATGAACAAGATAATACACGAAAGATATTCTCAAATTTTTCAACAACGCACAGAAAGTCAGAACTTCAGTGATTTAGGGAATTGATCTATGATGCAGTAAGCCCCAACTCCGACCTCAAGCACAATGGCTAATTTGCTGAAACCATGATAAAACAACTGTAGTTGCATCTGAGATAGCTAGTATAAGCACCTAGAGGGGGGGTGAATAGGTGCACAAACAATTTATCGAGATACGGAAGCGATTTTTGGCAAACGATAGAAAGGAAATTCTTTCTTAATTAACAAAATGAAATACGATCAAGGTAAAGAGAGTAAGGAAGAGAAAATTGAACACAGGGTTTATAGTGGTTCAGCTTATTCCAAGCCTACGTCCACTCTTCCGCACTGACAGCCCACCGGCTGGATTTCACTATGAACAAAAGAGAAGTTACACCACAGCTTTTCCTTGATTCCATAGTGTAGATGTTCTACCACACATCCTCAAGGTTTCTCACAAATATAGACTCTCTTTTGAATACAAGGGTTCGCTCAAAGGAATTGTCTAAACAACAGGAAGCTTTCAGACTTTGAAATTCTTCTATCGCGCACACCCCGAACAACTTAGAACGTCTTCCTTATATACTCCTTTATGCCATCATACCCGTTGGCACTTACCAAAGGAATTCCTCCAATCTACCCGTTGGACGGAATCAATTAGGAAGATTATTCGAGCTATTAAAGGAATGTGTCGATAGCCCATCAATCCTGTTCGCCCATACAATCAGGATCTCGATTTCCATAAGTAGAACCTTCCAAGAATATTCAGGTAATCATTGGATCTTCAATCTTCGAGTCAATCTCGATCAATCAAAGGATTCCGTTATGTCTTTTCCAGCCACGAGATCTTCTCCAGTTGATAAGGTTAAATCCTTAACGAAACATCCAGTTCTGGATAACCTTTCTTCAACGGATTAGAGACTGTCAATGAGGATAGACTTTGAGTCTTGAGTCTGGCTGTCCGAAGGTCTTCAGACTTTAAATAGCAGAGTCTGCAAACCTTCAGACTAGACTGATGGAAACGTTTTGTCAGCTTCAAAACACTTCAAGAAGATTTCTCCAACAATCTCCCCATTTTTGATGGTGACAAAACTTTCCTGTAGATTTGGACAACTTTGACCCGCAAAACATTTCTCAAACACATATGCATATCTTATAGAGATAAATGGCTAAATGAATAACACTAGAATCTGCAGCCACAGAAAATAGGTTAGTCTAATATGCGATAAAACCATCCATAAGATATCAATAATAGTTAATAGAAGCAGTCAAGTCCAAGTCTAGATCAGTTCTTATCCAAACACAAAAACAAAGTCAAACAGATCAAAACAATCCAACAAGATCCAACAAACTGTAACCACACAGTCCAAACCACACGATTAAAAGTCAAATTGTTCAAATCTTGCATCTCTCCCCCTTTTTGTCAGCATTAAAAAGGTTGAGATGAAAATAGAATGAAGTCAAGATTGCTTGGGAATACGGACAAGCTGGAAATCTCCCATGGACTGAACAATCCCTTCCAGCCTTTTCAAGTCTTCCTTCAGTTGTGCAATTTCCTCACCCTTGGCATTGGCCTGAATCTGAACAGTGAGGGCTTGGATTTTATCATTCAATGAACATAAGAAACTTGACCCGCATTTTGCAAGTTTTGAACCTCGCATCCCAAGGCATAAATTTGACCGCGTATCTCCAAGAGAATATCCATAATTCTGCGAAAATCGGCTGAGCTGTTGGTCTGCGTACTGGCTTCAGCACGTTCTGCAGATGATGGCATATCAGAATAATCTCGCAGGTTTGGCAATGAAACTTCATGACCTTCTTCTGGAAATTGAGAGGCATAAACGTCCTCTGGGTCTGCAGGTGAGCGATTGACTCCTTCACTTGCATCAGGATATGAGGACTTCCCTCCTTTCTCTTGATCTCCCCCTGTTTCCATGCCTACAGGTGGAGAAGAGTGTTCCTCAAGTTCTCCTTCTTCTCTTCTTCCTTCTTCAGGTCTTTCCTCCTCTGCTTCTTTTTCGCCAACTGCTCTTTCTTCTTCTTTCTCTTCTTCTTCTCTTGCTTCTTCTTCTCTCTCCTTTTCTTGACCTTCTCTTTCCTCTTATCCTTCTCTTTCCTTTCCTTCTGTCTCATGTTGTTCCATTGACTCTGGAACGGTACGACTTAGCTTCCACAATAAGAGCTCTTCTTTTCGGTTTTGAAGCAACTAAGGGCTCCTTTCCTTTCCTTTTTGAAGAAGAGGTTTGATGAGCTTTGACTGGAGTCTTCTCCTTGAATTTCTCCAACTCCTTGTTCAGTTCCTTCAGACGCATTTTGGTCACCATTTTCAGTCCTACCACCATATGATCGCACGATCGAACACAAAAGATTTGCGGAGGCTGAATATTCAGATGTCTGAATAACTTCGTAACAAAGCTTGGGTAAGGGAGTTGACCTCTGTCCTTCATCATCGCTCTATACATGTGGAACCTAATAGTGTGAGGGAGAGAAAACCTTTTCCCAGTGAGGATGGCATACATCAGCTTGGCCTCTGAACTTGAAACATCAATCTTGGAAGTTGATTTCGGTCGTAGGCAATTGATCACAATCTTGTGAAGCAAGATATTGAATGCACTCATCCTTAGGTAGGTGATCTTCTCCTTTGTTCTCCTATCCTTCACCAGTTTCAGTGTGGCCCGAGCAATGGAAACTTTGATCGGTTGATATCTTCCTCTTTCAACTCCTAACATATCTGCCAGCATATCCATCTCCACAACATAGTCTTGATCTTTGACACTGAAAGAGAATCTATTCGCATCCAAAAAGCTAAGATTTGAATAGAAATATGCGGTTAATTCAGCATAGGCCTCTGTAGTGTCGGAGCAGAACTTTTCAAGTTGAAGATAACCGAACTTTTCCCTCAAGTTCACATTCACAGCATCCAGAAAATCAAAATCCACACTTCTAGGGTTTATCACCCCACGCTTCAGCAATTTTGAGTACAAATCCTTTTGTTCCTTCGATCTGAACAAATCTCCCCTTTTTCCTCGATTTTCAACCGCAACACCCATTCTCGGTTGAAATTGGCTGTACAATTTGTCATCATCATTCCCATCTACAGGATTCGGTCCCCAATCACGAGGATCACTTGGGATATTCGCAAGGGTTTCCTCAGCCACCCCTTTACGAGCAATTCCCAAACTTTCCATTTTCCGCAAAAAAATATATTCGTTCACATATCCTTTGTCTTTAAGAAAATCATCAACATAGTTCAAGGGAGTACGAGTTCCTTTTAAGGCACGATATAGCTTATAAATATAAGCGGGCTTTTGAACTCTTACTGGATCTGCATCCTCAATGATTTCTTCCTCTTGTTGATGATCAACGCCTTGAGGACTAGATGGAGGAGAATGACGTTGTTGAGAATGTTGTGGGCTCTGTCGTTGTTCTGGAGACACTTCTTCCTCAATAAGATCAAAGTGCGTAGGCCCCTCACTCATTCGCCGTGGTCCCCTGCTTGCGATTCTCGAAGACTTTCTTGAAGATGACATCTTTCTCAGTTTTTGGAAGATTCCTTGCTTGACTTTCCCAAGAAAGATGATAACTTTTTGAAGATTAAACAAGGGAAGAAAACGGGAATGGAGGATCGATGCGTTCTAGGGTTTTTGAGAGTAAAGTGAAGAGGAATCAACAGTGCACGATCGGTTAAAAAGAGAGATAAACGAACCATCACAAAGGAAAGTAAAAAGATGCCTTTTCAAAATAACTGTCATTTTTCCGCGAAAATAGTCATTTCAAAAAATAACTTCTTTTTCGAAAAGGAAACGATGCAATAATTACGCCGATTAAAGATAGCAATAAAACACGGTTAACAATCGTACCTTTTCAAGATAAGATTCGAGAGAGAGAAAGACTAACTTACAATCTAATGATCGTACCAAGACTAACTTACAGTTAAAGTCTTGTATGTCTGAGTCTGAGAGTCTTTAGACTTTGATCTCCTCATACCTTAAAATGTTGAGTCTGGAGCGAATGGTTTCAAATTGATTTTTCTCCAGAGGCTTTGTGAATATATTCTCCAGTTGGTTCTTTGAATCAACATATTGAATTGAAACATCTCCATTTTGAACATGGTCTCTAATAAAGTGATGTCGAATCTCTATATGCTTTGCTCTTGAGTGGAGAATTGGATTTTTAGTGAGATTGATAGCGCTGGTGTTGTCACAATTAATCTCCGTGCATGAGTCTTCAATTCCAAAATCTCTTAGCTGTTGTTTTATCCACAGAATTTGCGAACAACAACTTCCGAGAGCTATATACTCTGCTTCTACTGTAAAGAGAGCTACTGTACTTTGCTTTCTTGAAAACCAAGACACTGTCTTGCCTCCAAGTAGTTGACAGGTATCCGAGGTGCTCTTTCTATTGACTCTGCATCCAGCAAGGTCTGCGTCTGAATATCCAAGAAGAGTAAAGTCTCCCCTTTTTGGATACCGGAGACCAAAGCTTGAAGTTGATGAAATATATTTGATAATACGCTTCGCAGCATTTAAATGAGATTCTTTTGGGTCTGATTGAAATTTCTTTCCTTCTTCATCTTTGTCTATCTTCAAGGAACTTGACATTGGTATGTCAGCCTTTTTGCAATTGTCCAGTCAAACTTTTTGACAAGATTATTTGCATACTTTTCTTGATGAATGAAGGTTCCTTTCTCCAATTGTTTTATTTGAAGTCCAAGAAAGAAGGTTAACTCACCCATCATGCTCATTTCAAATTCATCCTGCATAGTCTTAGAAAATTTCTTGTACGAGACTTTCATTAGAGGATCCAAATATAATATCATCGACATATATTTGAACAAGCAGAAAACTTTTGCTTTCTCTTTTAATAAAAAGAGTAGTGTCTACTTTACCTTTAACAAAACTATTTTGAATTAAAAACTTACTTAATCTGTCGTACCAAGCTCGAGGTGCTTGCTTTAAGCCATACAATGCCTTTTTGAGTCTGAATACTGAGTCTGGTTTCTTTGGGTCTTCAAACCCTGGTGATTGTTCCACATAGACTTCCTCATGGATGAATCCATTTAGGAAAGCACTTTTGACGTCCATTTGAAATAACCTGAAATTTTTATGACAAGCAAATGCAAGTAATAAACGAATTGCTTCTAACCTTGCTACCGGTGCGTAAGTCTCGTCATAGTCGATCCCTTCTTCTTGTGTGTATCCCTTGGCCACGAGTCTAGCCTTGTTTCTTATGACTTTTCCTTTTTCATCCATCTTGTTCCTGAAAACCCATTTAGCTCCAACAATTGATTTATCTTTTGGTTTAGGAGTCAGCTCCCATACATCATTAATTCTGAATTGCCTGAGTTCTTCTTGTATAACTTCAATCCAGCTTTCATCGGATAAAGCTTCTTCTACGCTCTTGGGTTCTATTTCAGAAATAAGAGCCACAGCACTAGACTCTTCTCGCCTTTTGGATATTGTGCGAATTCCTTCATTGATGTCGCCAATAATAAGATCTTTGAGATGACTGGACTTATGCTTCCAGTTGCTGGTTAATTTATCAGATTGATGGTCACTTCCTTCACTTGAATCTTCAACAGTCACTTGTTGCTGGTCCTTTAAAGTCTGAGCTGCTTCTTGAGATTTAGACTTTGTAGAGTCTGGAGCAGGTTCAGTCTCTTTGAGATGAGTCTGAATGGATTCATTTTGTGTAGAATCTTGGAATTTGACATTCATTGATTATTCCACTATTTGAATCTTCTTATTGTAGACTCTGTATGCCTTGCTTGTGGTTGAATATCCAAGGAAGATGCCTTCATCTGACTTTTCTTCAAACTTACCAACTCGATCATTTGCATTTTTCAATATGAAACATTTGCATCCAAATACATGAAAATATGAAACAATGGGCTTCTTTTCTTTAAATAGTTCATAGGGTTTTTTTTAGAATAGGCCTTAGAAAAACTCTATTGATAATATAACATGATGTTGAAACTACTTCAGCCCAAAATCGTAAAGAGATATTGCTTTCAATTAAAAGAGTTCTAGCCATTTCTTGAAGAGATCTATTCTTCCTTTCCACAACTCCGTTTTGCTCTGGAGTATATAGAGAAGAGAACAAATGCTGAAAACCAGATTCTTCACAAAATTTTGTAAAATCTTGATTTTCAAATTCACCTCCATAGTCTGTTTTTATACTTGAAATAACATACCCCTTTTCATTTTGAACCTTCTTAGCAAATTTTTCAAAGTAAGAGAAGGTTTCAGACTTACTTGCTAAGAAATATACCAGGTAAATCGTGAGTAATCATCCACAATTACTAGGCAATATTTCTTACCTCCAATGCTCTGCGTTCTTGTTGGTCCAAAGAGATCCATATGCAAGAGCTGCAATACACGATTAGTGGAAACTTGATTTATTGGTTTACAGGAATTTCTTACCTGTTTTCCCAATATACATGGTGTACATAGATCAGACTTTTGGTATGATAAATTGGGTAGACCACGAACAAGCTTCTTTGCTGAGATATTGGCTATCTGCTTCATGTTAATATGCCCAAGCTTTATATGCCATAAGCTCGCTTCGTCTTGGATTGAGATTAGACATTGTGACTCATCTGGTTTTACGTCCAAGAGGTAGATATTTCCATGTCTTCGACCCATGAATGACTGAGTAGAGTCTTTACTGGTTCCTGAACAAATACCCTCTTGAAAGTTGATTTTAAAACCGGCATCATACAGCTGACTGACACTGAGTAGATTATAATTGAGCCATTCAACTAAAGAAACATTGCTTATTGTGAGGTTCCCAATTTTTACAGTTCCAAATCCTACTATTTTTCCTTTGCTGTTTCCTCCAAAAGAGACTTTTCCACCATTCACTTGAACAAGCTTTATGAAGCAATTTGAATCTCCTGTCATGTGTATCGAGCATCCACTATTCAGGTACCATTTCACATTTTTCTTGATAGTGACCTGCATTTAAAAAGAGACTCAAGCTTTCTTTGGTACCCATATTTTCTTGGGTCCTTTTGAGTTAGTCGATATACGGTTTTTGCCCGGACTTTGCGACGGTCTCCAAACCATAGGACATTCTTTCTCAAAATGATCTGCACTATTGCATTTTGAACATCTAAGAGCATTACGACTTACTGGTTTTACAAAATTCCTTTCAAAATGTTTTTTGTAAGCATTGCTTGTGGGTCTTTGTTTGATTCTTTCTTTTACTTTAGGAAAGTCGATTAAAGGAATAGTTTCAGCAGTCATTCCTAAACCAGATTTATTGAAATAAGGTCTTTGAACAGAAAGTATTTTCTCCAGTTTTTCAGATCCTAGAGAAAATCTTTTGGAAATATTTGAAATGTCATTTTCAAAAATGCATTTTCTTTCAAAAGATTATCTTTACTTTCTTTGAGAGAAGAAACATTCGGTCTAAGCATTTGACTTTTCTTCCAAGACATTCTTTTGTTGTTTTCAAGCAGAATTTTCCTTTTGAGTTCGGAAATTCTTTTAAGAGAAGTCTTAAGACTAAAACATAATTCATCAATGTATTTTGAAACTTTAATAGGAATTTTGAAGTTACTTACCTCGAATTCACTTTCGAATCTGAATCAGTCTCGGAGTTTGATTCTGAATCTGATTGTGCCATTAGACATATGTTGGCATAATCATCATCACTATCTTCGCACTCCATATCACTCTAGGTTTCAACTTTGAGAGCTTTTCGGTACTTTTCAGTTTTTCCTTTCTTCTTCCTCAGAAGAGGACAGTTGGGTCTGATGTGTTCCTTTTTCTTGCATTCAAAGCAGACTACATCTTTGTTTGATTCATCATCTTCAGCAGACTTGGTCTGTTGCTTTTGAAAACTTTGTTTATTTGCATTGAATCTTCTTCCTTTTCTATTCAGCTTTCTGAATCTTCTTATCATGAGAGCAAGTTCTTCATCATCCATGTCGTCTTCAGAATCTGTTACATCATAATCATCATTAGATTTTAATGCAATGGATTTCTTACCTTTAGGATCTTCGTCTTCATTGATTCGTTCCACTTCATAAGACTGAAGGGTCCCAACCAACTCATCGACAGACAGTGGCATGATTCTTTGGGTCTCTCTGATTGAAGTCTTTATGTGATTCCAATCCTTGGAGAGTCCACGCAATAGCTTGTTCACTTTCATGAGATCAGAAATTGGTTGACATTGATTTTCAAGACCATTCACGATTTCTGTAAAATGACTAAACATGTCAGTTATAGATTCTCCTGATTTCATTCTGAAGGCTTCGTATTGACCGAGAAGAATGTTGATTCTAGTCTCTTTCACTCGATCGGTTCCTTCATAGGCAATGTGTAATCTATCCTAGACTTCTTTGGCTGTATCACAAGAAGATATTCTGTTATATTCAATAGGTGATAAAGCACAATATAAAGAATAAATTGCTTTTGCATCAAGATCTTGTCTCTTGATTATCTCTTCCTGAGTCATTTCGCTAGACTCAACAGTGTCTTTTCCTCTTTCTAAGACAGGAGCAGCTTTAGGAACGATTCCTTTTTCTACAACGTCCCATTCCAGAGGATCCTTTGATCTTAAGAACGCCTTCATCTTGTTTTTCCATATGTTGTAGTCCTTTCCATCAAAGTAAGGCGGTCTGGTGTTGCTTTGCCCTTCTACCAGCCCTGGAGCCAACATACTAGCTATGGATCTTTTACTCTTAAGTAAAACACTTCAAACAAAGTGAGTACACGAGCTCTGATACCAATTGAGATAGCTAGTATAAGCACCTAGAGGGGGTGAATAGGTGCACAACCAATTTATCGAGATACGGAAGCGATTCTTGGCAAATGATAGAAAGGAAATTCTTTCTTGATTAACAAAATGAAAAACGATCAAGGTAAAGAGAGTAAGGAAGAGAAAATTGAACACAGGGTTTATAGTGGTTCGGCTTATTCCAAGCCTACGTCCACTCTTCCGCACTGACAGCCCACCGGCTGGATTTCACTATGAACAAAAGAGAAGTTACACCACAGTTTTTCCTTGATTCCACAGTGTAGATGTTCTACCACACCTCCTCAAGGTTTCTCACAAATATAGACTCTCTTTTGAATACAAGGGTTCGCTCAAAGGAATTGTCTAAACAACAGGAAGCTTTCAGACTTTGGAATTCTTCTATCGCGCACACCCCAAATAACTTAGAACGTCTTCCTTATATACTCCTTTATGCCATCATACCCGTTGGCACTTACCAAAGGAATTCCTCCAATCTACTCGTTGGACGGAATCAATTAGGAAGATTATTCGAGCTATTAAAGGAA
Source organism: Eucalyptus caleyi (assembly GCA_014182885.2). NCBI lineage: Eukaryota > Viridiplantae > Streptophyta > Magnoliopsida > Myrtales > Myrtaceae > Eucalyptus > Eucalyptus caleyi. Next base: position 30,524,177 of record CM024470.2, read on the forward strand.
CGTGTCGATAGCCCATCAATCCTGTTCGCCCATACAATCAGGATCTCGATTTCCATAAGTAGAACCTTCCAAGAATATTCAGGCAATCATCGGATCTTCAATCTTCGAGTCAATCTCGATCAATCAAAGGATTCCGTTATGTCTTTTCCAGCCACGAGATCTTCTCCAGTTGATAAGGTTAAATCCTTAACGAAACATCCAGTTCTGGATAACCTTTCTTCAACGGATTAGAGACTGTCAATGAGGATAGACTTTGAGTCTTGAGTCTGGCTGTCCGGAGGTCTTCAGACTTTAAATAGCAGAGTCTGCAAACCTTCAGACTAGACTGATGGGAACGTTTTGTCAGCTTCAAAACACTTCAAGAAGATTTCTCCAACAGCATCGATCCCCAAATTACATGAAAATTATTGTGTAAGACAAATAACCAAATTAATCATTATAATAACCATCAAATATTAGTGCATCAAAATCAAGACAATAACCACGATTTCGCTACATTAGACCAAACTATCACCACATCGAGCTTTCGACTACTTCATATGACCAAAAATTCATCAATAAAGATTTCAATAATCTATTTGAACAAGTTTTCAGTATAATGCCAAACGAAAGTATAGCTCGTCATTTCCTCCAACAATCATCTCTCGTGCTTCCACAAATAATTATCCGAGGGCTTTGTCTTCCTTCAAAGACCCTCCTCTCTCCTCCACTACATAGGTGAGTAGCTAAATTAATCCCCTTTACACAAGGCTAATGATGTTTCCACACCCCTAATAACTTTTTCCACAACTATTATACAAGCACGTCGCATACTAAGTCATAAAATGGCTGCCGAAGAAGTTATTATTGTTGTGAAAGAAAATTTTCTAGTTTGCAGATTGTGGAAAAAATTATTATTATTGTGAAAATACCATTACCCTTTTAAGTAATCGAATCAATTTTATCTTGGCAAACACTTCCCTCTAAGCACTCTTTAAACAATGCGTACACCCATTATTTCATCCATTAGTACATTTACGGTCATCATCCCATTTATGAACCACCTTATAATTCCCACGTAACGTAACTATTTAATCCGCAAATCATGATTTTAAAAAACTTAAGGTGAACACGCGAATGTTTTAAACCGAATATTTCTAATAGGGACCGTAGAAAATTGCTCAGGCAAAAGAAAAAAAAAGAAAAAGGAAAATATAGAGGAAGAAGGAACCAAAGGATTTTACCGACTATAAGAGGAGATGAGATAATTCTTTTGTTTCTAAAATTGGCTATTGATATTTCCATATTAGGTGGGTTTTAGGAGAAAAAGAGAAAATATTGGGTACATCTCATGCTCCAGCGTGGCAAACAAGAAAGCGGTAAGAGGACAACACGTGTCCTCATCTCAGGCGCCATTTGAAAAAATTTCGGACTGACCGACGACCGAGGGTTTCTTCTTCTTCTCTTTCTGGCGCGCACATACCAGAATATTTTCTCCTCACACTACCCTCCCTCTCTCTCTCCGACGAACAGGACGCGACCTCCCAGTCTCTCTGTGCCCTCCCTCTTTCCGACCGGCGAACCACCGCCAGCAACCGACGAACCACCGCACCGGACCAGCGAGAGGACCGCGACCTCCCTCTCTCTCTCTACCCTCCCTCTTTCCGACTGGCAAACCACCGCACGGGACCGGTGAGAGTATCGCGAGCAATCGACGAACCACTGCATGCGACTAGTAAGAGGACCGCGACCTCCCTCTCTCTCTGCTCTCCCTCTTTCCGACCGGCGAACCACCGCGAGCAAATCAGACCGTGGTTTTGCCTGGTTTTTTTTTTTTTTTAAAGGTTGAGGGGTTTGGGCTTCTTTGTTTGTGCTGGCCAGACGACGGAGAAGGCGATCATTAGAAAGGAGAAGCACCTGGAAGAGGAGACTGATGAGGACGGGGAAGTCATCTACAAAATCGAAGTTCCGGCGAACAGGTGACTGCGAAGCTGATTCGGCATTCGGTTAGATTTTGTGTGTTTCAGATGGGTTTGGAGCTGTTTAGCGGGTCGTGGGTGAATTTTGGTTCGGGGGTTTAAGATGCTAGTGTCCGACTTCGGATGGGTTAAAGTCTTTGGCGGACCATGTTGCTCGTAATGGCTATCGAGATGCTGTGTGGTTCGATCTTTTCTTTGATGTTATGATGTTGCCGAAGGTTTTTTTTGTTATCTTTTCGGTCGATCAATGTGAAGGACCAATTGCATGTAAATAGAGACTTCATAAACACATTACCACCTGAAAAAAGGCTCAGCTTTTGAGTAGTCCATGGGATGTAGCATTTATAGTGTGCATCGAGGCTTTTCTTACTTATGTGTAAATAGTTTCCTTTAATAGTCTCAAAAGATTGGTACAAGTTAGGACATTTTTTCAGCACTTTGTGAAGAATTCTAGTTGTATGGGAAGCGGGTTGATATTCGACCCTTGGGATTCCCGGTTCATGATAATGGTCCTGAAAGGGTCGATCTTGAATTTAGTTTATGTTCAATATTTTGTCATGCTAGATGGGTCAATCTCCAAATTTTATAGGTATTATCGTCGGCAAGAAACGTAACAAGCCTTTTTAGATTTGGTCAGCGGAGTTGCGATATTGACTCCTTAATGCTGTTGGCTTTATTATTTAGAAACTTCATTATTTAGTTATAAGTCAAGTTTTTCAAAGAGATGACGGGTTTATCATCATTTTAGTCTGTATTGGTAATTAATGATTATTCTTCTTGATAAATTCGTGCATGTACTGTAGAAATGACTATACTATTATAATAATAAGGCATCCTCTGGAAATGCACGGATACGACTTGCTTTGCCTCGAAGGGCTTGCTCGGGCCCTACGTGTATTCAATAAGCAGGAGGAGACACCTCAATACAGTCTTCGTAACATCAGCGGGGATCAATGCTTAAGTTGCATGTAAAACCAGAGGTACTGATATGTAAGGATTGATCTGTCTAGATTGATCTATGCTGGAATCATTTATTACTTGAGTGACCATTTATGTGTTGCAGACCTCACAAATTTGTCCATACGTTGTTTCTGCTGTCTTAAGAGGGATAACAATTGATGAAGCCAGTTATAACAGCTTCATTGATCTTCAAGACAAGCTCCATCAGAACATTTGCCGGTATTAATTTTTGGATCTTTAACATGCAGCATAATACCTGTTTTCCTTCTCTATTTCAAGATTTTAGGTTTGAGAGGGAGTGGCAGGAGGACAACACATTTTTGGGAAGCTTTTACTGTGTTCATTCGAACCTTCAATGTAAAGAAGAGAGACCGTGATCTTACATTGAGATGCAACGTCCTATATGGCTTGTCTAGAGCAATGGTTTTAAAAAATTTCCAGCATGCAGCCAATTGTCTTTGCAAGCGTGCATTTTAGTGGGATACAATAATGTTACTTTATAAATTAAAGATGTGAGGGAAGCATTATTTATTTTATTTTTTTAAAAATAAGTCATGGCTTCACTGTTGCTTATGCTCTATGTGCTCAGTAGGGGCCATATATATTATTACCCTTAGGAGGGCATTAAATTGTGAGAAATGCCTGGATGTAAAGGGAGAGGACTCCGCTGAGTTGTTTTGAATAATTTGGTGAAGTGGTGATGATAGATATCTTGCTTGAACTGGTTTTCATCCTCGAGATCTATATTCAATTTGATATTTTATTTGCATGTAACAGATGCCCAGCCCCCCAATCCCTCCACTTAGTACATCAGATGCTTGTGCTTATGCTAGATCCTCAAAATGTTCTGCTTAGATTGACATGCTCAGATTCTCTCGATATTTTAGGTGAAGAACACTGGTTGCAATTGGGACTCATGACTTGGATACGCTAGAAGGCCCCTTCAGCTATGAGGTGTGTGTTTGAACTAATCGCCTAAACTAGAATCTAAAATGAAGAATTCTGCGTGTGTCCTACTATCCTTGCTTGAAGCTAAGGCCCAACTAGAACTTAAATGGAAGATTTTCAGATTGCTGGCATAATGGATCTTGTCATGATAGAGTGTTATCCGGGCTGGAAGCTTGTGCTCACCTATTCTTTCCTTTTTTTCTCTCTAGATATTTAAATGCCTGAAGGATTCCCTCTTGAAGCTTCTTTCTACCCCACACTTTGCCTCGGCATCTATTACATGTTTTCGAGGAGTTTTAGCTAGCTAGACAAGAGCTTTGACCAGTTCAAGTTTTGTCATCCTCTGAGCTTGTCCCAGAGGATGGTATTACTATATATATCTGAGATACTCTATTTTGATCCTAAAAATTCGAAGTATTATGTTTTGCTATTAGGAGTGCTCATCTACTAGATAAAGCATAGACGAAAACAGACATGACAAGGAATTGCACAGTTAGTTTAGCTTAATATGTATGAGTTATATATTTGCTACAGCTAAATGTTTCTTCTTAATATGTACGAGTTATATATATGCTATGGCTAAATGTTTCTTAGAGCAAAGTATGATAAAATGTTACGAGAAGTGCAACATATCACCAACTCATGTTCCTTTTCCTTAGGTCTCAGGCTTTGCCACCTTCCAGTATAAGTTTTGTCCCCTTGAAGCAGGTAGTTTCATGATTGATGGGAATATCGGATTCCCTAAAATGGATTCGACACTAAATCGAACCCCTAAAACTAATGCGGAAGACGAACCCAGGAAGAACATGTATCACCGATCAAAGACACACCACGGAATCGAGCGTACCTTATTGTCCAAAGATTAAACATCGACGCTGATATAAGGAAGAAAAACTGATCCTGTTCGATCCGACGTTAATTTGCCTTGAAGGGAAGAGAGTGTCGTCTTATTGTTTTTTCTTTTTGGAGGGAGAGAGGGAGGAGGAACGTACGTATATCCAAAAGGTGCGTTCCTCCCTCTCTTTTCTCCCTTAAATACATCATCTCCAAAGGACGTGTCCCTTCGGTAAAAGACTTTCTCCCAAAAGTTACAACCCTTCAACATATCCCTCAATCCATGGGCCCTAATCTTGTGGGCTAGGCTTTTAGGCCCAACATAAGCGTACGGGCCAACTTAGGCCCATCACATTAATTAATAAAACTATCATCTCCCACTCGCACATGGTAGGCCGAATAGGATCCTCTTTACCTCTCTTCAACATTCATACCGGTGAATAATCTGTGCGACCAGCATACTTTGAGAGCTCGTTGTCATACATCTGTTAGGAATATATAACAGCTCATAATGGGCATCACACTCTGAGTAGATTTAGTATGCAGTACCCTAGATCAATCGATCACATTTATATCTCTCTTGATCTCTTTTAAACAATGATATATATATATATATATATATATATATATATATATATATATATATATATTGTATTCACAATTATGATTATCCCAAAGACAATCATAATTGGTCGACTGGTGAATACAAAACTATAATTGATTCTCCAAATTCGATCTTCCTCTTTCCTTCAAACTCTCAATTTCAGTTCAGCTTGCTTTTCTAGAAATGTCCCATTAGATCGAATCAACTCATGACCATTGGCAACATTCTAAGATAACAAACATTAAATAAAAATCTTGAGAATAAGTAAGAGTCATGAGGGCACTCAAATTAAGGAACTCTTTTCCTCAAGAGCCCCACACGGCATAAAAGTTGAGATCAAACTTTTACCACTCTTATTGGTCGTCTCATGCATACGTAGTATGAAATACGTATTACGGTATTAACTCATTTCCCATTGAGCGTATGTCTACACCTTCAATACCGTACAGATGATAGTTCAAACATACCCAATGTCTAACTTGAGTTCATATATCTACTCATTCACAAAATTTATTAGAACTCACATCTGGCATCTTAGACAGATAAAGTAAAATATGTGGGGTATTTTACTTTCGGACATAGTACATATCATGTCTTCATCTTAACACTTAGTTAAGGCGGTATATATATTTTAAGCTTGAGCTCTCGATTATCACCTAGATAATAAGCTTAAAAACCGTCTTATCTCTATTTATCACATAGTAAATAGAGACGATTACCCGTGTAAGTGGGCCAATCTTATATCTGTCCAACATACTTTCTCAACTTAAAGTAATGCATTGAGCATTAAGATGCATAAAGATCAAACAAAGATTCATAGGCATTAATAATGAAAAGCACAAGTTCATAAATATGAACAACTCAGGGAAATTACAATATTCAGTACATCAAACTCTACGTAATCCTAGAGATTTTACATGACCACAAAACACATCTCTAGGTATTGGCTTGTTATAGGATTTGCTACTATTCTATGCGTAGATATGTACTGTAAGTTCACATCATTTCATGCAACCATACCTTTGACAAAGTTATACTTGATATCTATATGTTTGGTCTTACCATGATATTTTGGATCTTTGGTGTACATTATAGCTGCTTGGCTATCACAATTAACCAATACATGGATTTGCAGCTTTCTCAATAATACCTAAATGATCCAAAAATCTCTTAAGCCAAACTCCTTCTTGTACCGCTACTAATAATACCACGAACTCAGTTTCCATTGTGGACAAGGCTATACACGTTTGCTTCTTACTACTCCATGATATGGCGCCATTGTTTAGTAAGAAAGCAAATCCAGAGGTAGATTTCCTTTCATCTAAATCTCCTCCCCCAATCAGCATATGAATAGCCTTTAAATCGCAGATCCTTTCCTTGGTAATTCAACTTGTAATCAGCAGTTCCCTTTAGATACCTCAGTATTCTTTTAACGGCCTTCCAATGTGCTTGACCTGAGTTGGATTGGTATTTACTCACCATTCCAACTGCAAAACATATGTCAGGTCTTGTACACATCATAGCGTACATCAAACTCCCAACAGCACTAGCATAAGGAACATGTTTCATTTGTTCCTTCTCTTGTGGAGTCATTGGACACAGTCTATGGCTCAATTCTTCACCTTTTGCAATAGAAGTGTCTATGAGTTTACAATCTTTGCATACGAAATCGTTCAAGAACTTTATTTATATATGTTTTTTTTGCGAAAGAGATTACGACCTCTTCGAACAATCTCTTGAAATTTTAACTCCAAGAATGTATGCAGCCTCATCCATATCTTTCATCTTAAAGTTGGAAGATAACCAACTCTTCACATTATTTACAAACTCCATATTGCTTTCGTCAATTAGTATATCATCAACATATAATGATATGATCACAAATTGATCTTTGGATCTTTTGATATATACACAATGATCATCATCTATTATTGTAAAATCATATGCCATTATGGCATTATGAAAATGTATATACCATTATCTTGATGACTATTTAAGGCCATATATCGATCTCAAAAATCGACATACCTTTCCTTCTTGGCATTCTTTAATGAAACCAGCATGTTGTTCCATATATATTTCTTTCTCTAATTCTCCATTGAGGAAAGCAATCTTTACACCCATATTTGATGTAACTCAAGATTTATACTAGCCACTATTGCCAGAATAATGCGAATCGAGATAAATCTCATTACAGGAGAAAATGTTTCTTTATAATCAATTCTTTCATGTTGGTTATACCCCTTCGCCACAAAGCGAGCCTTATGTCTTTCTATCAAACCATCAGCTTTTCGCTTTATTTTGAGAACTCACTTGTTCCCAATAGTTTTGCGTCATTTTGGAAGATCAACCAGTTTCTAAACTTGGTTTGATTTCATTGACTCAATCTCTTCTTCCATTGCATGAATCCATTTTTTTCTTACTAGGGCAATTTAGAGCCTCGTTAATATTTCTTGGCTCATCTTCATCTTGCGGAGCAATCATAAAAGTTTCCCATTCAATGTCAAAACGTCGATGGGGAATACTTTTGTGACTTGTTCGCCGTATGGGAGATTGTACACTTTGCACATCATTCCCCATTATGCTCCCATTAGGATTAGATAATAATAATGTCGTCTCCTCATGTAGTTGTAATTGAGAATGAGTTAAATTCAATTCATCACTTCTCATATTACTCCCACTTGGACGAACTCCACTAATATCATTATTTTGATCCAAGATTTCATATAGGAAGTAATCTTCACATATTTCACCCTTCTTAGGAAATTCATTCTCTAAGAATGTGACATCCCGTGATTCAAATTCAGTTATACTCCCACTTTCCTGCTTACCTATGAACACATACCATTTTGAGTGTTCGAAGTATCTTATGAAAATACTTTTCTTTCCTCTGGGATTCAATTTCCCAAACTTGTGAGAGGGCTCATGAGTATAGGCAACGCAACCCCAAGGCTTAAGAAAACTTAAGTCCGATTTTCTACCTGTCCATAACTCATATGGAGTGGAAGTAACTGATTTGGAAGGCACCCGGTTAAGTATATAGGCAGCAGTTAACAACGCATCACTCCAAAAGTGATAAGTAAGTTAGCATGCGCCATCATGGACCTAATCATTTCCAATAGAGTTATGTTTCTTCTCTTCGTAATACCATTTTGTTGAGGAGTCTATGGAATAGACAACTGTTTTTCTATTTCTTTTTCATTACATAATTTCTAAACTCATCAAATAAATATTCTCGATCTCGATCGGATCTCAATGCTTTTATTTTCTTATCTAATTGATTTTCTACCAAGTTCATAAACCTTTTGAAACAACTTAATGCTTCAAATTTATGAGAAATCAAATAGACATATTCGAATCGAGTATAATTATCTATAAAAGTGATGAAATAAACAGCCCCCTGCCTTCCTTTCACATTCATTGGACCACAGATGTCAGAATGTATTAAATGCATAGGAAATTCAGCTCTTTTACCTTTTCCAAATGGTTTCCTTGTCGTTTTCCCTATTAGGCAATGCTCACATATAGGCAAATTGACTTTTTCAATGTTACCCAACAAGCCCTCTTTGGCTAGTCTATTCATACGTTATTAGCCAATATGACCAAGTCTAACATGCCACACATTCACATCATTATCATATGAGTTAGGAGACGTGAGAAGGGAATAACAAACATTTGTATTAACATAGTCAATATCTAATACAATGAAACCATCTAGAAAATAATCACAACCATAAAAATTTATATTCAAAAACAAATCCACACCTCTATTATGGAAGTTCATATTAAAACCTAGTTTGACCAACACTAAAACAGACACTAAATTCCGATGAATCTCCGGAGCATACAATACACCATGTAGGAACAAAGTGCGTCCACCACGCATATTCAGTTGGCAGGTGCCAATTCCTTTTACTTCAGCTTTGGAGTTGTTTCCCACATAAATCCACTTAGTTCCAGTTGGTACTCGTTGGAATTTCATGAAGGATCCTCTATCCTTCGCTACATGGTCTGTCGCTCTTGAATCTGCAGTCTATAAAAGATTAAACTCAGTCAAGAATACATAACTTGATACATAGACAAAGTTTTTAAAAACACAAGAGGTGTATACATTCTTTGGCTCGCAACAATCGCGAGCATAGTGACGCTTCTTGTCACAATTGTAACACTTCACTCTTGTCAGCTTCTTCATTCGAAGATGCTTTCCTCTTTCATGTTAGTTAAGCTTAGGTTTCTTCCTTGAAGAACCTGCTTCCTTGCCTTTCCATTTATCAAACCAGTTAGGACGTTTGAGCTTGGAGCTCGAAGCTCCATGTGAGCTAGAACCAGCATGATAGATTTCAGCTTCCGGCTTAGCCGCCAAGATGTGGTCCTCTTCCAGCTCAAGATGACGCACTACATCCTCAAAGGTTTTGATATTCTCATTTTAGGTCAGGTGCACCTTCATATGCTCCCAACTCTGAGGCAAGGAACGAATCACTGCTTGCACTTGCTGCTCATCAATTAGGACATGGCCATCATCTTTTAGCTTATTAATCACATTTGACATCTTTCTAAGGTGTTGCTTCATGGTCTGACCATAAGACTTCTTATAAGAGTCAAACCTAATAGTGAGCTGCCTCAGTCTGGTTACTAAAGTATGACCAAATCTTGCTACCAATGCTTCCCACATTTCCTTGGCATTCTCAAAACGCATAAACTCTCGCATGACGTCATTTTCCATGCTACTCAGCAACGTAATGCGAGCAAGAGAGTTCTTTCTTTTCCATGCAACAAATGCTTCCTTATCTCTCTTGTGCTGTGCAGTGTTTCCTTCTTCAGATTCTACCATGGTCAGGTTAAGAGCTTGTAATGCTTCTCGCTCTTCCAGCACATATTAGATTTTCATGTGCTATATTTCATAGTTATCGCCATTGAGCTTCTCACCTTCGTTCAACTTAACGACTATGCTCTTTGTGGCTGAAGCCATTGATCTGAATATATCAGACATATATGCACGAATTATTAATGTCTATCATTTATGCATCCATTTTGCACAGACCTATCATATTAATGAATAATTTCAAGTAAGGTTTCAGAATCAAAAGGTCACTATGTTTCCAATCATCCTCCAAAAATCCTAACTTAAAACTATCGTTAATATAATTGTCTTATGCAAAATAAATTCTATGAAGCTACAAAAACTTTTATGAACTACCCACAGCAATCAACAATAATAAAAAGCAAATAATACTTGATATCAAATAATGATATAATAATAATGCTTTCACATAATACAACTAACATATCAGTTGCCACACCATCAATAACTAGATAGATAACATTACATAAGATATCCACAAAGCACACCAAAAGAAGACCAGCCAAAATATCTAACACCAAGTCAATATACGAACTGGGAAAGATCTTCTTTTGTTCAATTTCTTGATCTTTTCCCTTGTAACAATTCAGTAATAATCATCTATAAAATTCATCACAATTTTCCTATACGAAGCCGCTCTGTTGACTTCCCATACGCGATTCAACACTCCTTGTCATTCTTGTGGAAGAGTGTTCATGAAAAATCGCACCATCTCAAACTGTGGCATGGGACGACCATTCCATATGACCTTTTGTATTTTCCCATTGACTTTAAGAACGTGATCAATTAAGTCACCATTTTCCCATCGATGATCAGTCAACTTAGCTATCAAATTAGAAAGCCTTTCCTTTTGTTCATCGGTAATTACGCGAATAGATGTGCGCAACTTAAGGGGAGCCATTGTTCATGCAACAAATGCAGAACAAATAAGGGATTACATATAATCCACATAGACTTAATTGGAAAAAGAAACACATTTTTTTGGGTCAACGGTCAAAGTTAACGGTCAACGGTCAAAGTCAACAGTCAACGGTCACCGGGTTTGAGTCAACAGGCGGTGGGTCGGACCTATCGGACCGGATGGGCCGGTCGGACCGGTCGGGCAGACCGACCGACACGTGCCGCACGCATGCGCAGCATGCACCAGGCTTCCGCACGTGCGTCGCACGTGCCTAGGCTGAAACGGCGTGTGCGACGCACGCGCCTACGGGGAAACCGAGTCGGCGCGCCTATTCATTCTAGCCGCACGTGGTGGCTCGTCCGACGGCCTCCGGTGGCGATGCGCCACTCGTTTTTCTCGTCTCAACGAGGGTTTCGATCTTACGCTTTTAGAAAAAAATTTCGACTTACAAAAAACCAAAAAGCGGGGCGAACATAATCGGGTGTCGGGATTTTTCCGCCCTTTATCGGTGTTGGCTGATTTTTCATGAAAATTCAATCAAAAATCACTCGTAAACATGAAAGAGGTCGGGAAAACATGAACTAGGGCTCTGATACCAATGATGGGAATATCGGATTCCCTAAAATGGATTCGACACTAAATCGAACCCCTAAAACGAATGCGGAAGACGAACCCAGGAAGAACATGTATCACCGATCAAAGACACATCACGGAATCGAGCGTACCTTATTGTCCATAGATTAAACACCGACTGTGGCATCCGGAAATTTTGACAACCCTCGGATATGTGACGGCCATGACTGATCGACAGAGGTATCGTTGGACTATATCATCGGTACCATGTACGGACATTGTTTTGTTACCACCATCGGACCGATGAGTCACGGTTAGAAATGGTTCGACCGTGAGTGAGTTATAGCTTCGTCTCTACGTACCATTACTAGCAAGGCCGAGGTTTATTCCGAGTAATATGCTGACGAGATATTCCTATACTAAATTTGGTTGTTTAGTCGTGTACTCTACGAACTAAATCTCCCATGTACATTGTTGCGACCCCGTACAGCCACGTAAGTAATTATTTTTCAGCACTTGCACATACTGAAGTTAAGAGTCGAATTTTGCAGGAATTAATCCGTGCGTAAGGACCATGCACGTTTCTTCACATGCGCGAGCATACATTCACGTAAGAATTTCTCCGAGCCCATTGACCTACCATGCACGGCCATATGGCCATGTTCTTTTCTTTTCTGTCGACGTCAGTCAATAAGAAGAAAAAGAAAAGTTCGACCTATGCAGCCCTTTATTTTCGCACATGAAGAATCGTGCAACCGGTCAACTAAGGAAGGGGATTGTTGACCGAAGGGCACTCAGCAAAAGCCACGTAGCTTCCTCATTTGGTTGTCAGCGAAGGAGAAGTCCATGAAGAAATTACGGGTGAAATCTGCATGCAAGGGGCCACGTTTCCTCCACCTGCCACGTTCACCAGCTGTTCTGTTCGTGTCTCCAAGTGGCCAAAGAAAATTGCCACGTTCCTTCCACCTGTCCTCCATGCATGCATCCACCGAAAATCCCCCTCTTTGTTGGCTGGTTTGTAGCAAAACCAGCAGCTAATCTGCTCGTGTAAGAGAGAAAAAGGGAGTGACCGAGCAGAACCGAGAGTGAGAGAGAGGGAGAGAGTGCGAGAGAGAGGGAGCGACCAAGAGAGAAAGGAGGAGGAGGAGCCGCCGTGTGCCGCCGTGTTCGCCGCCCTACGCCGTCGTTTTCTTCGGTCTAGAGGCAAGTGGAGTCCTTAACTTCTCTTACATGTTTTTTGTGGTGGTTGCATGTTCGGTTTTAGGTATGATTTGTGCGAAAAACCGAGGTAAGAGTTGATTATTCGCAAACCGTGTGACTGTTCTTGTTCGGTTTGTTGGAGTCAGTAGCTTGTTCGAGTTTGCATGGGTGTTTGAAGTTCGATTTTTGCTTCGGTGCCTTCACGAAAGTTGAAGCTAACATCTTGTACTATGACATACTAAAAATTCGTAGAAAACGATGGAGATTTGTGGGGTCAAAAGTTCTATTGTACGGAGACTTTAGATCTGCGAAATTTTCACTGACCTCTTGTTGATTTCTTGATTGCATGTTGATTTCTGTTGGAGATCTCACTTTGTTGTCTTCATGAAAGTTGTAGGAAACACCTTAAGCTACAACATACTCAAATTTGAAGCAAAAATAACAAGTATAACTTGGTGAATCGGTTAGATCTTGAAAACGATGGTTCTGGCGAAATATACCGAGATACCCGAGACTTTATGGACTTAAATGGTGACCATAATTTGGTTATTTGACCTAGATCCCTTCATGAAACTTGTAAAGGACACCTTGTTACATAACATACTCAAATTTCAGAGGAAACGAAAGAGAATAGATGGGTGAAATCTAAAAATTTCGGAGGAGTGTGTTCTGGACGACGCGGTCGTGGTTCCAGAAGCTTCGTAGGGTTGTAGAAATTAATCTAAAAAGAATTTGGCTTAGAGTTCTTCATGAAAAATGCACGAAAATGTGTTGGCTATCACCCTGTAAAATTTCGCAATTTTTGAAGGCCATATGAGTATTTTAATCGAATTTATTTGGAAACTGTGCAAGTCTGGTCATTACCCGAATATAAGGTGCTATTTCATGGAAATTGTGAAATTTATGAGAAATTCAATTTGGCCATGAATTTTATATGAAATTGTAACCCTATTAGTGATTGTTTGAATATTATGATTTTGGGAAAATCATAGATATTAAATATTTATTTATGAAAATAAATAAATATAATAATATAAATATAATAATATAAATATAATAATAAAATAATAATGGATTATTTTATTGGCCATAGATTCCATTTAATTAATTCATGTTATTATGTGATGAAGTCTTGGTGTGTGTATGACATGGAATTGAAATGTATGTACGTATTCAATGTTGAGCATGATCTTGAATTGTCATCACATCATATGTCATGATAAATTGAATCATAATAATGTGAATTGAGAAGACTGTCGGAGGTGAGCCGACGATGCCCCGGGAGTATCGGGATGCCTGGCTAGAAGGGTACGGCCGGTTGCTCGGTGGTCATGAGTGGCCGAATGCCGGAGGGTCCTCGGGAGACCGAGTGGTGTCGAGATGCCCGGAGAGTGGGGGAGCCGGAAGCTCGGCATGGTAATTATGTCAAGGGATACCTCGCGACGTCGGATTGGGTGCGAGATGCCTGGCCTGAAGGGTGCGGCCGGTTGCCCGGTGGCCTTAAATGGCTGGATACCGGAGGGTTCTCGTGATGCCAGTTGGGGTACGAGATGCCCGGAGAGTGGGGGAGCCGGATGATCTGAAATTGTATCTTGATGCATGGGGGACGCAAACATTGGTCCCGGGAATGAGAAATATGATGGTCCAAGATGAAATTGGAATTAAATCATGCATGATAATACATGATGATGATATATGCATGATGATGTGCATGATGAGGATGATGATATGCATGATGATAATGACATATGCATGATGAGGTGTATGATGAGGATGATATATGCATGATGATATGCATGATGATATGCATGATGATAATGACATATGCATGATGATGTGTATGATGAGGATGATATATGCATGATGATATGCATGATGATAATGACATATGCATGATGATGTGTATGATGAGGATGATATATGCATGATGATATGCATGATGATAATGACATATGCATGATGATGTGCATGATGAGGATGATATATGCATGATGATATGCCTGATGATACATGATGGTATGCGTATGGTTACAAGGTAAGTAACGCCTGCAATGCATGTATGAATTGTATGGTGCATTGAGTTGTTATTGGATTCCTTTACCTGCTGAGTGGTTGTACTCACCCCTTTTGGGGACCAACATTTCAGATTAGTAGATGGTTTGAACGGTTGGATACAACCGTGAGGAGGAGGATAGCAAGGGAAGGAGCTTTTGGACGCCGACACTGATCGATGGACTTTAAGTGTATGACTGTTGGAGGAAATGTCGGTCATCTTTTGAAGTGTAGCCGAATATAGAAGACTGCGGCATTTTGATGTACCGATGAATGATGTCCATCTGATTTAAGTAAATAAAAGTGTACGGCTTTTACTTATAAATATTTAGTAGGTGTGCATCGTTTCTGTATATAGAGAAGGGAGTTAATGGATGTGCTTCTGCTATATGAATTGCGCAAGGGACCGATTAAAGAAAAAAAAAATGCGTGAACCCCCATGGTTGTATGGACTCGCTGCAATTGAAATTGTATCAGAGTGACATATTAATAAGGAAAAAGAAAGGTAAGCGAACTGTGGCGACCCTAATCGGATCGGGGGCCGTCGAGGGGTGCCACACCGACGCTGATATGAGAAAGAAAAACTGATCCCGTTCGATCCGATGACGTCAATTCGCCTTGAAGAGAAGAGAGTGTCGTCTTACTATTTTTTCTTTTTGGAGGGAGAGAGGGAGGAGGAACGTACGTATATCCAAAAGGTGCGTTCCTCCGTCTCTTTTCTCCCTTAAATACATCATCTCCAAAGGACGTGTCCCTTCGGTAAAAGACATTCCCCCAAAAGTTACAATCCTTCAACATATCTCTCCATCCATGGGCCCTAATCTTGTGGGCCAGGCTTTTAGGCCCAACATGGGCGGATGGGCCAACTTAGGCTCATCACATTAATTAATAAAACCAACATTGATAAAGATTGTATTTTTCTGTTCATGCATGTGCCATGAGTCTGATCTGTAGTGAAGATCTATGTATTTGTAAGGATTTTGTTAATTGTTCTCTAGGGGCAATTCTTAAGTAGTTGATTAAGAAATTTTTATGGTTTTCAATTGGATACACAGATTGTTCTTGTGGTATTTGTAATTTTTTCTTTGGAAAGTGAATCATATAAAATAAGTATGCTTAACAAGTGCCCTTTTGTTGACAGTGCTCTAAGGAGACTTACTAAGTAACTAAAAAGGAAAATTTGTAGTTTCCAATGCATTAGCGTGTTATTCTAATTACTATTTTGCAAAGTGAATTATTCCAAATTAAGTATGCTTAACATGTCAATGCCACTTATGAGTTCATGAGATTGCTTTCATTTATATATTTGTTTTGTTTTCTCTACGAACTGTGATTGATGTGTTGGCTGATCGCGCCTTAGCTTCTGTTATGATATTAGGTGAAAAACTTCAAAGCTGATGAACTTATGGAATTTTATAAGGTGGGTCCTCAATAGCTGCTCCTTTTAATGGTCTTTTTATAACTGTCATATTTGTTTTGTTACATATATCTTATGCTTGGAACTTGCTTATTCAGTGTGCTAGTTGATTTCTTCCTGTAAATGAAGAATTATGTAATAGTTCCTCATTTTTGCCATGTTGTTTTACCTTTTTTTCGCTACTTTGTTGCAGTCAGATTTGAAATTGAAGAAGTTCTTGCACATAATAGAGAACTCACCCATGTTCCCTGTTATCTATGATTCAAAGAGGTATCTTGGTTTCTTCATACACTCTTCTTTGTAATGTGAGTTCCATGTATAAATATGAAGTGTGTATATTGACGTTAAGGGAAAATAATAAATAACCACTTAAATGTAATGACATGTTGACTTAGTTTTGATTCAACCATTGCCACTTAAGTCATTAATATTGCAACCTTGAGTTATTTGGGGGTTGATCGATGCAATGGGTTCAATATGCAAAGAGAAAATAATCTAGGCCTTCGAGCATCTTCTGTCACGTTAAGCCACTAAGTGCTTGTTCTCGTTTATGAGTTGAAGTAAGATCAACTGTTCTGTTTAGGTGTCACTAGTGTTCTCAAAAGCACTGGAGTTGCCTGGGTAGGCACCCAATGTGGCGACTTCAAAAGCACCTCAAGTAAGGCTGGTCATTCTCTGAGGCATTCCCTCAAGGAAAAAGATGAAATTAGGTCATGTTCTTTTACCCTTTTTGTTCCTTTCTCTAAACAAAACTGAGAAAGGAGGTATAATTATTTTAGTAAAAGAGCGAAGTTTTTAGAAAAGCAGCTATTGACTCTACATTAGCATAGTCGGAGACTTCCAAAGCCTAGTCTTATGCTTATAACATTACTTTTAAGAGAGCCAGGGAAAAAGGTGAAAATGTGTAGTCTTCTATACATCTTTGCTTTTCTTTGAACATTGTCTTTCCTATGTACACCTTTACACTGAACTTAGCAGTCCATTCTTATTTCATCTCTCTCTCCACCGGTTGCTAGGTACCATATCAGGAAAAAGAACTTTTGCATGCGGTGTCACAAAATTTGATATGGGAAAGCAAGTGCCTAATGTCAATAAGAAAGATGCCATAATGTAGTACAAAAATTCTTGATTAGCTGTGGACTGATGTTTATTGGTAATGTATTAATTAGGCAACAACCAATTATGGTTGACCATTAAGCTGTTTATCCTGTTTGAACAGGGGTCAGCTTTTTAAAAAGATTGGTTTCGAATTTTTTTGCACATGGGGTTCTAATCTAGCTCATTCAGGTTCGATGATAGTTGGTTACTCCAGTTGTGGATAGATTACACTATTGCCATTGGCTTCACAATTTTGGTTCCCATTGAATATGCTCAATGTGAACAAATTGTAGTGACTATTTAGCTGTCATAGCCAAACAGTGTGGGCAAAGTGATGCTTCATCCACTTTTTGGGTGTCTTGCAATCAACGATTTGACAGATATTTGTGATTTATAGTCTGATTGATTAGCGAGCATCTACATTGACTGAAATGATACAGTTGACTAAGCTTCTTATCACTGGAAAGGCAAATTTTTTACTCCATGCAGAACTGTCCTATCTCTGCCGCCAATTATCAATGGTGCACATTCGGCAATAACTTTAAAGACGAAAAATGTTCTCATTGAATGCACATTCGGCTATAACTTTAGAGAAGAAATATGTTCTCATTGATTGTACTGCGATGGTCTTAACAAAGGCTAAGATAGTTCTAAATACAATGGTGAGCATACTCAATTGTTTGTCCTTTTCTCTACACCCATCCTTCTGTATAGAGGACTAATGCGGGCAAGTGTTTTCCTTTAGGTGACAATCTTCTCAGCATACTGTGGGAAGAAGTATGAAGTTGAACCAGTTGAAGTGATATACTCTAATGGGGAGTCATTCGTTTATCCTGATTTGTCCCTATACAATATGGAAGTGTCCTTATCTTATGTCAACGATTCAATTGGAGTCACCTTGAAAGCTGAAGAGGTATTGTGAATATTCATTTCAAGCTGAAGTTTAAATGTTCGCATTAGGTGGATGTGAGCTTATATTAGAGTTGGTTGGTTATATTATTCTCTCATCAGTTGAGTTAAATTTTTTGTTCGCCATGTGCTATTGTGCTATTCTGTTGCTACAATGATATCTAACAATGACCTTGTTTTATTTATTGCGTGGCCATCTCTCTCGCTCACTCTCTCTCTCTATCTCTCACTTGAATGGTGTGCAGTGGTCGCCTTTGTATCTCTCACCGGTGCGCGTGAGATGGCGTGAGATAGAGAAACAATTACGGCAGTCTTAAGTGACCATTGCGACGGGGATGACCACCACCATGGGGGTCCTTGTGGTGTTGGTGTCGCCCACCATTGAGGAGGACGTGGCTGTTGTCCTAGAGTTTCAGGGGAAGTCATTAGGTCTAGGTTTTCTTTTTGTTTGTTTGATTTCTTTTCTAATCCTAGTATTTTATATTGTAATTTTTCAGTAATTTACATTAGAAAGCATCCGTAGTATGTACAATTATATATGAAATGAGTCGTCGGATAAGTGATTTGATATAGAGAAGTTCGAGGATTGTAATTTTCAATCCCTCATTTTGTTCCATCTAACTCCATGTTGCCCTCTGGTCAAACACAGCTTGATCCAATTTTAGGACGGAGAGATCTCAATCTAAGATTGCCAACTGTGTTTCGTTCAGATAGAGATAAGGGTAAAAAAGGGACTCTTGATGATAATAACGTAGGAAGAGAAAGTACGATAACAACGTAAGAAGAGAAACGTAAGAAGAGAAAACGAAAGAGAAGACCTATTTGATTTTCTTTAGATATTCAATGAAGAAAAAGAAAGAAAAATTCAAGGGAATCCATCACTTTGTATTCAATTTGAGCAGAGAAAAGGAAAAAACAGTTCTGGTCTAGGACAAAGAGAGGAAAAACTCAAATGATTTTATGTCCCCTTGGCAGTCCTTCCTATCCAACGGGAGACCAAACCATTGCTAAACTTAGAGGCGTGCCACCATCGCCATGGTGGTAGGTGGCAACCGCTAGTAGAGAGGGCTGAAATGCGGCAACATATCACGCTTAAGAGGTTTCGGATTTCCCCTTCCTGCATTTTTCCACTTAAAGGACACACAAGAAGGCGCTGAACCAAATCATGAACCCACTTAGGCAAAGCAACTACTATAATCATATGGGCTGATCATGGGGGTGGTTCTAGGGGGACTTACATCAAAAGCTCGAATCTACTCAAAAAGTCCTCATCTCCTAGCCAATTATTCCAGTATCTTACACCATTTTAGACCACGGAACGAGAAACAAAGGCGAACCCCAATGCGGGAAATCAGTCGAGTCACCAAGAAGATAATCAGCCTATGCCAAAACTCGTGTGACACCCCGAACCCTTCGCAGGTCGTCACCAGCGCCGGTGTTACACTTGATTTCCTTTTTCTATCTTGTACTTAAAACAAGCGTCGTTAATCACAGGCATTTTTTTTTTTTTAAGCGGTCCCAGCGTGACTCATAGCGGAAGCAAATTAAACATCTCCATCTCTCCCCTTACTAACCATGATACCAATACACACCAACTAGACATCAGGATTTCATAAACGAACATCGACACTTTATTTACATATTCTTTTAGGATGGGACTCCTCCTTTCTCGGGTTGATACAAAACAAGAAAAGCGAGGACTTTGCCATGTCCTGCCTAAAATCTCAAAAAGAAACTATCAACCCTCTACATCAAGCGCACAACCCCCATCAAAAGTGTCGATTATCTACACCAAAAGATTCAGCTCCTACTCATCGCGCGTGGGTCTCACACCCAACCCGGTGCATCAGGCGGTGGCGGCGGCAACATCCCTCGCATAGCACCATCTCGACGAACGTGCACAGAAATGAACTCCTGAATGATAGGGCCCCCAGCCAGGCCTATATCGTACATCACTAGACATCGCACTCGGATGAAAGTCAGTCCGGGAACAGAGGGACAGTCTATCTCCGCACACTCGACCTCTACATCAGACGGTAGACCATAAAACGTACCACGCGTGACGGCAGGTAGCGGCATACTTGCTAATCTGAAATGTTATCCCCAAAAGGGGTGAGTATAACCACTCAGTAGATAGGGAAATCCAATAACATCCCAATGCATCATGCATATCATCACACGTTGCAAGCATCACTTACCTTGTAATCATGCGTATCATGCATCATCACATCAAATATATCATCATCATCATCATGGCATATCATATATCATTATCATCATCATGCATTCCACCATGCATATATTATCATAGGTGATCATCATATCACATCACATGCCATCGTCCTCATGCATCATCATGCATATATTATCATAGGTGATCATCATATCACATCACATGTCATCATCATCATGCATCATCATGCATATATTATCATAGGTGATCATCATATCACATCACATGTCATCATCATCATGCATCATCATGTCATGAGTTAATTATCATCTTTATCTTTCAATTTTGATCACCACATCACCCATTTCTCAAATCATCAATCTCATCATCAACCCTTCGGGCAGAAACCTCCGACAGGGTTCCCAGCATTCCAGCCATCCCATGGCCACCGGGCTTCCAGCCCCCCACATTCCGGGCATCTCGCATCTCAACTAGAATCAGGAGGCATTCCCTTCGGGCAGAAACCTCCGACAGGGCTTCCTGCCTTTACCCTTCTAGCCAGGCATCCCGCACCCAAATCCTGGTGTCGCGAGGAACCTCCGGGCATGTATCCAAGATACAACCGGACTTCCGGCCCCCTACATTCCGGGCATCCTGAATCTGTCAGGGAATCTCTGGAATTATGCCACTCGGCCACCAGACATCATCCTCCACCACAACCTTTTACTCACATATCGTTTTCCACTTTCACCATCCTTTTTAATCTTATTATTACATGGCAATTGGCATGGCATCAAACAAATCACACTTGCATTTCAATTTACATGTCATACACATGCCAAAGCTTTATCACATATGCATTTCAACTTAACACATGTACAAAGACCTCATCACACAAGTGCCACACAAATGAAGTTGAATCCATGGCCAAATAAAAATCTATTTTATTTTATTTTATTTTATTTTATTTTATTTTATTATTATTATTTTAATTTAATATCAATAATTTCCAAAATTATCGAAATTCAAGAAATTACTAAATCAACCCATAAGGTGATAATCACTTGGAAAATTCATGGCCAAATTGAAATTTTTACTTAATCTCACAATTTCTTCCAAAAACATCCTAAAATTCTCGGATTTAAACCCAATACACAGTTTCCGAATAAATTCGATTAAAATACTCATATGGCCTTCAAAAATTACGAAACTTTACAGGGTGATAGCCAACACATTTTCGTGCACTTTTCACGAAGAACTCTAAGCTAAATTATTTTTATATTAATTTATACAACCCTACAAAGCTTCTGGAACTACGACCGCGTCGTTCAGAACACACATCTCCGAAATTTTTAGATTTCACCCATCTATTCTCTTTTGTTTCCTCTGAAATTTGAGTATGTTATGTACCAAGGTGTCCTTTACAAGTTTCATGAAGATATCTAGGTCAACTAACCAAAGTAGGGTCACCATTTAAGTCCTTGAAGTCTCGGGTGTCTCGGTACACCTCACCAGAATCAATCATCTCCAAGATCTAGCCGATTTACTAGGCTACACTCATTCATTTATCTTAAAATTTGAGTGTGTTGTAGTTTAAGATGTTACCTACAACTTTCAAGAAGACAACAAAGTGAGATCTCCAACAGAAATCAACATGCAATCAAGAAATCAACAAGAGGTCAGTGAAAATTTCGCAGATCTAAAGTCTCCGTACAATAGAACTTTTGACCCCTCAAATCTCCATCGTTTTCTACGAATTTTTATTATGTCATAGTACAAGACATTAGCTTCAACTTTCATGAAGACACCGAAGCCAAAATCGAACTCCAAACACCCATGAAAACTCGAACAAACTACTGACTCCAACAAACCGAACAAGAACAGTCACACGGTTTGCAAATAACCAACTCTTACCTCGGTTTTTCGCACAAATCATACCTAAAATCTAACATGCAAACACCACAACAAACATGCAAGAGAAGTTACGGACTCCACTTGCCTCTAAGATGGACACACGACGACGAACGGCAACGATCGGACGGCGAACGAACGGCACACCCCTCCGGCTCCGCCTCCTTCCCTCTCGGTTTCTCTCCCTTTCTCTCAAACTCTCTCTCTTTCTCACCCTCTCTTTGGACGAATTGAAGCAAGTAACCGGCCACTCTCTCTCCTCATCCCTTTTATACTCCCTTAATCCCATGATTAGCAATCATGAGATTGCCTATAATCCCACCAATGCATGCTCTTGCCCCTTGCCACTTGTCATTTTTATTTTTGAATTGGATTTGGGCTTGGGCTTAGGCCCATCCGGCCACTCCCTTGGGCTGGTCGAATCCTCCTCTTGGGCTCTAATGGGCCGACAAGCTTGGCCCACCAAGCTTTAGGCCAATGGGTCCAAGGCCCATTCCAAAAATAACCCTCCTTTTCCCTTTTTTTTTTTTTTTTTGAATTCCTTTCTATAAATATTTCCAAATTCAAATTTCATCTTGGCCAAAGTCTTGGGACACTTTGTCTATTAAGATTTAAATTTATAAATCTCATGGCCAATTATTAATCTATAAATTTCAATACACAAATCATCAAATTAAAAGACAAATTGGCTAAGGCATAAGCCAAAAGAAATTCTATCACCTAATTAGGAACTTCAACGCACCTTACGGCTTGTCATTAAATTTGGGATGCCACAACTCGGGACAGCAAAAATCCTGCCTTCATCTTCCTCCTTGATGCTTTGTATCTCCTGCTCTTGTCGAGGGTTTGTACCCCACACGATCCAAAGCTGCCAGAGGTTTCGGATTTCTCTTTCCTGCGTTTTCTGCAACACTGCTTCTAGTGCCAACAGGAGCGGTGGGGGCAAGGTATATAGGCCTGTGATGCATAGGAACCAAAACAGGGAACCCAGCGGCAGGGGTTCTGCAACACAACAGTTAAAATTGGTATCAAGCGACATGCAAAAAGACAGCAGCAGAAACTTATATGCTAATTTCTATCATAAATTTCTCTTCAATTTTCCTTCCATGAAGGAGAAGAGGAAATTTCTAGGAACTGATAAACAGCAGGTGGCTCAACCAAGTACACAGAATGTTTATAACTGACCAAGACTATGCTACTTGACAAATGAAAGAACCAAAAGCTTGAAACGGCTCACGATGACTTCAAAGATTTGATGACCTCTAGCACAAAATCTTGCTAATTCAAAACAAACATGTTGGTGCATAAGATGAAGGAGAGGCTCCTAAAATTCGAACACATCAATCATCTATCATCTACTTACACCAGATATCACAATAACCATCAGCGAAGAACACCTTACAAGCAGAATGCACTGCTAGTAACCTTTAGTTTACTCTTTAAAATAGTTCATTCACTTTGCAACATGGGGTAATAAATATGCACAGTAACATATCATCGGTATTTCCTACATCTGGATTGAAGTTAATTTTCTAATCAGAAAATATTTGAACATATCAAGCAGGAAAATGGTGGTAATCAAGATTGAAAAGCTCAGTGACTGATTTCAAGGTTCAAGACGCATACCCGAGAGCACAGCAGACTCCTGCTTGGCCACACTAGCACCACACACATTGTTCTCCAAACTAAAACTCAACTCAACTGCCCTCAAGATTCATTGAATCTACACATCGTTTGCCTCCCTCTAAACAGAGAAGATACCACAAATAAAGCACACGAAAATTTGCTCACGCTCGACCATGGAAATGAGACACTTTGAGCCAAAACCTTCAACGAGGGAAAGCACATTGGACTGGAATGCCAGGAGGGCAGAATCTATGAGGTATCCGCAAATTGCAGATTGTAGTGTAGAACTTAGAGAGGCGATGTCCTACATGAGCCGCCTTCTAAAGTTCCCAGTAGTTGCTTGGTAAGTACGCACCAGCAGCCCTACTCCTATGCATATGCCAAGCCCAATTCCAACTCCAACTCTCACTCCAACATTGAACCATGAGAGTTCACCATCTTCGTATTCCATGAGTTCCAACCTCTGCCAGTACATGCTGTAGTCCTCATCAAACAGTACATGAGTCTTCTACAAGATTTATTGCCAAGTTAATAGGGAAGAGCAAATAAAAGCTATAGAAATTAGCAACAGGATGGATAAATACCTGCATTCCGGGTCTCAATATAAGAACACTCCTTCCATAACGATCATGAAAAATTGCTCTGTATACTTTTCCAATTTCACCTTCAATAGCAACTTCTTCCTGTTTTAGTAAGCATCACATTGTCAAATGGAAGCATTATTCAGCATCCCAATAAGTACTATTGCATGTCTAACACAACCTGCTAATTAGCCATATTGTCAACTAAAACGGTCTAAATGATGATTTTGGAAACAGCATGAGTGAAAAAATATACTGGGGCACTTATTGTCCCTTGAACAATAAACTCTCCAACACCTAAAGCTTCATATCACTGCATCATGGCGGTCTCATAGAAGACACAAAAAATGAGAGCCACTCAATTATTGTTGACTAACACCAATCCTGCATTCGCATTCATTCACAAAATCAATTCTTCTCCATACCAGGAACTTAGTCTACGAAATAAAATTAATTATCAGGTCAACACAATAGTTAGGGTAACAAGGATCAGATGTCTACTGAAGTTTAACAGGCAACAGCCATCGGCATAAATTATCTATCACAATACTCGCGCAGGTATTCAATCACTGGGACACTTAGCCATCTTACCCAGCTAATTTCCTCAAGCTTAAAAGCTGATCTCCATTTCAGCGTCCCATCCAACATTTTCTTTGCTTTATCTATGTTCCAGTTTCAAGCTTCCAAGTATCTCCTCAAGCATGCATCATCACAATACTTCAAACTTCGCCCAAAGAGTGGTCCCATAGCTTTCTTAAGCTCATTCACTTGCATGCAAATGGACTTAAAATGTAACTGTATTTCTCCTATATTCTGGGAAGGAACATTGATTATTATTCCACAACTCTAGAAAATCAATGCATCATGAGACATTAAACACATATATGAAAGGGGCACAGATAAGAAGGTGTATTGACGGTAAAGTATTATCTGCAAAAAGGGCCACTTCATGGTTTCTCATGGCCAGAAAAACTACCGACTTAGGTCAACCACATGGTCAGCCATGGAAATCAAATAAATATGAGCAATCGATCAAGGGGATACACTCTACGAAATGTCCAGTCCTTACAAGCGCTATAATTTTGAAATCTTAATTACCTTAGATTCGAACTGCAGCGAGTCATCTTCCTCACTGTGGTGAGAGTTACTCCATCGACGAAACATGGTGCCTGAAGCCACAAAAATTGAAGGAATTAATAATATATCTTTAAAGAACTATTGATGGCCTACTATAGAAGTAACGACTCACACCATCTAAGAACATGTACAGATATTCAAAAGACTATGAATGAGAGCATATTTCCTATAGGTAAAACAGACGGGAAAATAAATTATAGAGGCAAATGGAGCCTTCGCTCTCTAGTCCCTAACAGAACAAAAAAGGAAGGGCAAGAGAACTAAGCCCTCAATTTTAAGGAAAGAAAAATCTAATAATTGAGCAATGTAGATGTATTGCAATTCAACCACATTGATGCTAAAGTAAAGCCTATATATAGGATAGGCGACACTGCAACATCAACCATCAATAGTGTCATTGTGCTTGAAGCTGTAAAACAATTGCAGCTCCCTCGAAGAAAACATGCTCTCAAATTCTTAATTTGCAAGATATTCATGAACTAGAACCAATGTACACATTGCATACGCGTATCCAGACAGATTAAAAAAAAAAATCCCTAGAAAGCGCTAGAAATGCTACAAGAAAAATACTAAATTTGTCTCCATCACCGTACTGTCGGAAGCTTCTGTTCTATCAGCATTCTGGTTCTCCACATCAATCATGACTCCATCGGAATCATCGTCTCCAGAATCATCAACCACAAATTCCCGATCAGCGCTACGCACGCTCTCCGCCAAAGCAGCGCCCTCTTTGCCCTCTCCATTAACCACAATCGACGGCAGCCTATCCGGCGAAGCCTTCTTGACCTATGGCCTCCTGCTCCTAGAACTAGTAGTCATCCACACACGAAACAAAAAAAAAAAAAATGAGAATCCCGAACACGCGCCATGGAAACCGAGGAAATCAGCCAGCTAGTGGAGCACTTAAGGCCCCGCTGCCGCATCTTGCAGGAGGCGGGGAGAAGCCAGCGGCGAGGGGCCGGGGAAGCGAAGGTCCGTGGGAAGCTCGAGTCCCTCCGGCACGGCCCGCTCAGCCCCCGGCTCAACAAGCACGTGGACATCGTCGTCCTTCATCAGGATGTTCTCGATCTCGTTGAACCACGAGAGCCCCGAGTCTGGAGACGAACGACGCGTTCGTCGAGGAGCAAGCGCCGATGACGTCGCTCGATGACGTCGCCAGCCTCAGGGAGGTCGCCGAAGAAGTCGTTGAGGTTGATGTGAGACATCACGTCGTCCTCCATATGCAACTCAAGATCCACCATCATAACACTAGGGAAAAAAAATGGGGGAAAAATTAAGATGAAGGCGACGATGGGAGATCTCTACAAAAACATATGATTTGCTCGTGGTGGTTCGCCGGTCGGAAAGAGGGAGGGCAGAGAGAGAGGGGGAGGTCATGGTCCTCTCGCAGGTCTGGTGTGGTGGTTCATCGGTTATTGGCGGTGGTCTGCTGGTCGGAAAGAGGGAGGGCACAGAGAGACTGGGAGGTCGTGTCCGGGAGGGTAGGAGAGTGAGAGAGTTCATTGGAGAGAGAGAGAGGGAGAGTAGAGTGAGAGAGGCACGAAGAAAGAGACTCAGAAGAAGAAACGCTCAGTCAGTCAGTCCGACTTTTTTTTAAGATGGCGCATAATGTGGTACATTTTTGACTTTGAGCAAAACCGATGACATGAAATCTAGCCTTCTTCCCACGTGTCTAGAAGACGTAGTTAAACCAACTTTTCCGGAAGATGATCCGGCACAACCACATAAAGCAGCTTCTTCAATTTTGATAAATCAGGCAACTCTTTCAAGGAATCGCATTCTCGAAAAAATAATGCATCTAATGATTCCAATTTCTCCAAATCTCGAATCTCCATCTGCCCACAACAAGCATACATGCTCAACATTTGGAGCCCCTCTAATCTCGATACCAAAAGCCTCTCTAGCATTGTAGTTTTCGTCAAACGAAAGCTACGGAGTTTCTTCAGTTGCTGTCCAAGCACATCATCGAATTCAACTTCCCTCAGCCGACAATTAACAAGGCACAAACTGGACAGATTTGTCAAATTGGAAAAGAGTGACCTTCCCATGGGTGACTTCACATCATATAGAGTCAATCCTCTAAGACTGGATGGAAGCCCCATTAGAGATTGCGTGTCAACACAAGTTATCTCAAGAAAATGAAGCCGCGAAAGAGTAGCCAAATTAATCGGAGGTAATGTGACATCTCCAACGACAATTGTCAATCTCTCCAGATAAGATAATCCCTCGATCCACTCTATCTTTGGAACTCCTTGTTTGAATTCCGACAACCTAGGAGTATCGCCCCATATATGAAGATTGACTAAGTTAGTCAGGTATGATAGGTCAAGGGTTGTCCACAATAAATGAGATGAGATCTTTAACACCTTCAAACTCACAGGGAGCTCTGGCAACTGTTCAAGTTCATCACATTGATCCAAAAGAAGTTCTTGGAGATGAGAAAGCTTACTCATAGTCGTGGGCAATCTCTTAATCTTGCTCTTTGTCAGATCCAGGAACTTTAAGAAAGATAGATCCCCAATTTCACCTGGAATTGCTTCCTCCACATTTTCATAGAAACTCGCAAACAAAACTTTAAGATTCTCTAGCATCCCTATGGCCTTTGGTAGCTCTCTAATTGCACATTCATGTATATGTAATTCCCTCAACTGTTTGAGATTTCCAATAGAAGCAGGTAATTCTGTGATATCCGTGCCTTGTAAACCTAGCCAAAACAAAGACTCTAGCCCTCCTATTTGGTTTGGTAGCTTCTTTATAGGAGTATGAGCAAGGTCCATGTGCCTCAACTTTTTAAGATTCTCAATAGAAACAGGTAATTTTTTTATTTTTGTCCAGTCCAAACATAGCTCAAGCAAAGATTCTAGTTTTCCTATTGTGTTTGGTAGCTTCTTTATTGGAGTTTCTCTAAGACTCATCGTCCTCAACATTTTAAGATTTCCAATGGAGTCTGGAAGTGTTCTAAGCAAAGAACAATAATCCAAAGACAAATGCTTTAGACGTGTCATTCCTCCAATGGACTGATGAAGTTCTCGCAAGTGCATCCCTCTTATTTGCAGATTTGACAGTGATTTTAGACTACCGAATACAAAAGACACTGAACAAAGATCGCAATCATCCCTCTTCAAGGATCCGTAAGAGATGATTTCCAAGTGCTTTAGGTGCTCTAGTTTAGAGAGAGAGCCATCAACCACTAGCAAGTTTGTACTTTGTCGAATAACCAATCTCTTCAAATTCAAACATTTTGAGAAGTCAGGAGTCCTCTTTAAGCCTGACTTAGAGTTAATTTCTATAACTTTCAAATTCTCGCTCATCTGAAAAAACAAACCAAGGATCAGCCAAGTCAAGAATGACAAATTAGTAAGTTTGGTTAGCGAGACAAATGTGAGAAAAAGTAAATTGCACGATATAATGTTTGTACCAGGCATGACCCCCATCCAGGCCAATCTTCAGTGATGTTAATTCCCGAAAGCTTGAACACGGCTAATTTCTCAAGACACAAATTCGTTGCGTTTAGTTTCGATGGGCAATTACTCCAAGAGAGCCATGTTAACTTGGAGAGAAGATTCTTAAAGTCCCCTACCAAGTTCTTGCACTCTAATTCCAAATATCTTAGATTGGGCAGCTTTGAAAATTCTTCACTTGTGAAACTGTGCTCCTTGCAGAGTCTTGTTAATCTAAGTGCTATGACTTTGTCTGTCCCCTGGTGATAGGAAAAGCATACATAGACATTTAAACTGGATCAAAAACATAATATTGTACAAGTTTGAGGAACTTAATTATGTTCATTAATGAAACACACATTACTGTTTCGTTTGTACATATTTAAATTGACCATAACAAAGAATTAATCAAGCTAATCCGACTAGCTCATACAATTGGAAAGAGTTCTCTACAATGTGTAAAGCATAGTAATATTTCCATTCCATCAATTTAAGCGAATTCCTATCATTTAATGATAACAAAAATTTTATTATCTTTGAGCGAAACCGCCTGATAGAAAATATTACCCTCATATATATATATATATATATATATATATATATATTTTTGCAACACAAGAAACCTGCCATGGTTTTGCAATTTAGAAAAAGTGGCCAGACCGAATCCAAAAAAAGTCTATTGAGTTTATAACCCCATTGCAACTCTACGCATCGAAATCTGCTTGGTCCAGTTAACTCCAAAGTGTCTCTTTATTAGGTATCATATGAGTTTTATTTCAAGATGAAGACAGGAGCTAGAAAGTCTTAATTGTTGTAGAACTCGTTGCTATGGATTCTACTAGAAAAGATTACAATAAAAATAGGATTTGCTTTCATAATAATAAAGATATTCAACTAACCTCATAAAAGTCTCTCATATATTGTTTGAAAGCTCTACTGGACTATACACAAAAGATTCCATGTTACATTCAATTACAAAATCTAAATCTATTACCAAATTTCAGGTAAGGGATCTCATCGCAAAGGGAATAAAAGGGAATAAACTCAGCCTTAAATGCATTGATAGCTTAGGAAGTCGCAATCTAGATCTGTTTCCATATATTTTGTTGAACAATCTTGTATTTAAATGTATTCCTGAAATATTTGCTTCCAATAAATTTCACGTTGCGACCTTTTAGATGCAATATGTAAAGGAAAAACCATCATGAATTCTTATAGAAACCTTTTGCTTTTTTTTTTCTTTGCCAAAGTAAAGTTAAACAAAAAAATATTCCGGCAAGAAACTAACTCCACGACCTTTGAAAAATGCATGTTTGATTTTTTCCAAAAGAAAATAGTACATTGACAATAGCTTACCTCTTTCATCTGAACCACATCAAAGGCAATCTTGGGCTCCCACAACCTGCTACGCTTCCCTGGAAAATTGATGTCCTCGCGCTGAACAATTTCTCTTCCAAGATCTCTAAGTTGATCATGCATCCGCAATCCATCATATTTTTTTATCTTTATCAAAGACATACGAGTAAGGACAAGTAGTTCCCTCATTGGAAAATAGTTGGAAGCTTTCCATATATAGCATAGATTGAGTCTATCTTCCCCAATGAAGAAACATGCGATATCAAGAAAGATCTCTCTCTGGTGAGGCTCCACCATGTCATAACTGATCTTTAATTTATTGAAGACTTCTTGGTTGGGCACCAACTCTAACTTCTGCAAAGTGCCTTTCCAAAACTTTTTGCTCTCGCCATAAAGTGAGGTACCAATAACCTCAAGTGCTAAAGGAAGTCCACCTGTTTTGGTCGTAATTTGCCTTGAGATATCAACAAAGTCATGTGGTGGTAAATCCATCCTAAAGGCATGTTTATTAAAAAGCTGAAGAGCATGGAAAAAATCCATTTCTGTCATTTTATAGATTTGAAACTCTTGAGAATGTGCTTGGAAACTACTCTTTTTGTCCTTCCCTTTGATTGGCAAAAAGTTGATGTCCCTCGTTGTAATGATGATTCTACTTCCCGGACCAAACCAATCACTCTTTTCAGCTAGCTTAGAGAGTTGATCCCTATTATCCACGTCATCGAGAACAAGGAGAACCTTCTTACCATGAAATCTTTCTCTAATTGTGTTAATCCCTACATCAACAGAATTGTGGATCCCTAGCGATCCACCTTGGAGAATCTCTAATAACAACTGTTTTTGTAAGTCAACTATTCTACCCTGTTACGCAGATTCGCGAATGTCCAAAAGGAAGCTACAACCTTGAAATTGATTGGAGATTTTATTAAAGACAACACTTGCGAGAGTTGTCTTACCGATACCGCCCATTCCATGGATGACCAGGTAACGAACATCACAAGAACCTTCGTTTAACATGTCCATGATAGCTTCAACATGATCATGAATCCCAACTAAATGATTAGGCAGATTTCGCATTCTTTTCATTAGCTTGGTCAAAACCTCATCAACAATAGTGTTGATGATTTCACCGTGGCTGCCATATTGACATAAGAGTCTTAGTGTGAAACATATGGCAAATGAACTTTCAAGTTGAGAAATATTGTAGACACGAAACTAACGGATTTTTAAATGGGTGAGGTTTTACCAAATGGAAGCTTGCTTTCTTTAGTAAAAGGAAATCTCGACTAATGAAATATTAGATCTATACTCTATTTGGATGAGTGACTCGGGAACAAAAGTTAATAATTACTAGGACTATGATTGGCGGGAGTAATTTAAAACAAAAAAAAAATGGGAGAAAATTCCATTCCTTATTATAATCTCACTTTTTATTGCTTAGGAAAAAACAAAAAAAAGAGAGAGAACAAAAGCAGATTCGAAAGTCATACTCTTACCTTTCGTCCTTCATGTCCCATCCCTTGATTCTTGCGACCTCGGCCAAAGCTTCCCTCCATTGCCAAACCTCATCGTGGCTGAACTTCTTCTGGTGTTTCTTTAGAGCATTGAGGTACAATTGAGTTTTAAGCTTTACATCATCAGGGTTTACGTCATAAAAAATGGGTAGGATCACTTTGTCATTCGCTTTGCTCGAGGACTCCAGCATGTGTGTGAGCTCGCGAAGACACCACTTACTGGATGCATAGTTCCTAGAGAAGATGGGCAAGTATATTTTGGAGGATTCAATGGCATGCAAAAGTTCACCTTCAATCTTTTTGCCCTTTCGGATCTCTTCATCATCTCTGAAAACACGAACCCCAGCTTTGACTAAGGAGTGATAGAGACAATCGGTGAAATTGAGGCGAGTATCCGGGCCTCTGAAACTCAAAAACACCTCGAATTCCGTCCCTGAAGACGAATTGCCATCATCGGCACAGGCAGACATGGTCACTGCATCTGGGGAATCCCTCTTTCTCTTCATTCTCCTTCAGGTGCTCAAATCTCCACCGGGTTTACTTGCAGCGAGATGTGGATCCTTTCTGAATCTGATGTGGGATTCAGAAAAGCGGCAGAGGCTGGAGAATTGCAATGCTCTTTCGCTGTGTTTATCGGATTTGTTTGCGTTTTCCTCGGTCCCGAAAGGAAATAGATTGGCGATGACTTTGGTAAGTCTAGCGAATGGAAGTCTTCGAAGGTGGCGGGGTCCAACTTCATCACGTTATGCTGGCAATAAATGAGGTTGCTTTACACTATTCCTTCTTGGGCGATAGTACCTCATATCTAGAAGTATTGGTTTAAAATTCACATCCACTAAAGCGTAGTGTATATTATACCTCGGTGTGAGTGTTGCTGGCAAATGCTTCAGGCACGCTAGTTCCATAAAATTTATCCCTGAGTTGACGAAGACTTTAGACTGCCAAGGAAATTTGGTGGTAATCAAGTTGCTTTACATTGACGCGAGTGTCTGACCCTCCAAAAGCTAGACACGGCATTTGCTTGCTTTTCCCCTTTCACACCGAAAGAAAAAGAATAACAACGACTTTAACTAAAGCCAACCAAGTCTTCCATAGTGGAGGAGTGAAGTCTCCAGCTTTATGGAAAGAGGGACGACACTTTCACATAAGATTCTATTCATTTTCTTGGAATTCCCGGTTATATATGTCTACAGGGTCCACCCACCGCCCTATCATAATTGGAAACACGTCTAACATTATTGAGCATTCCTATCCTACCGTGACTTTACCAAGGCAAAGTTATCAAGCCCCATCAAACGACTGATAATCAACATTAGCGATCAAGTTTTAGGGAGAATGTTTAAGCAAATGATTATTTTTCTTGATCCTCTTCTTATCACGTTATTTTTTTTTTATGTCATTTTCACCTGGATTTTACACATGAGACGACAAGTATATCCTGAACATGAATGTTTCATTCATCAGTTCACTAAATATGGAGATCAACATTTAGGGATTAGTTTAATAAATTTAATGTGTAGAGAGAGAGATGCCTAATCAGAGGGTGTTACAGACTATGATTTCGGATAGAAGTTTAGACAATTTAGAAGCATCACCAAGATTTGAGAAAAAAAGAGCTAGGATTTGATAGAGGGACTATTCTCCTTAGAGTTGCCTGTTGGTAACTTCTAGACAATGAAAAAATTATCCAATCAGTCAATAACACCCATTGGATATATTGCCAATTAAAAGTTTATATGGAGTTGTTGAATTCAATTAATAGTATATGTTCAATGATCTCAACAAGCCTGGAATCTGAATTAGCTTAGGGCATTTGGTCAATAACACCCATGGATATGCTTTAAACATGAAATGATTGATTGGAAAGTGTCACAAGCAAATGACAATAAGATTCTACCGTGACTTTCTTGCTTAGTGTAAAGCCAGAAAGGGCCATCGAAGTCTTGTAACCTAGGGCACTCTAAAACTTAAGATGACAAGATGATGAAGTTTCCATGTTAATACATTGGGCAATTCTTCAAGATTCTCCACTGAGTTTTGGTGGCTCTCTTACTTAGTCAAGTACAAATGTATAACCTGCAACATTTTAAGATTTTGAATGGAACATGGTAATCCTCCAGTTCTTTTGTTGGACAAAATGAATTAACTAGTGACTTCAATCCTCCAATTGAGGTTGGAAGCTTTCTTACCTGAGAACACAACAGGTGCAATTGCTTCAGACTCCCTAGTTCCTTAGAATACATCTCTAGAGTTGACAAAGATTTTAGACTACCAAGGACATTTGGTGATAATAAAGTCGCTTCTTATTGACGCGAATGCCTAGTCCTCTAAAGCTCAAGACATGACATTTGCTTAGCTTTTTCCCCCTTAGCATCGAAAGAAAAAGGAGCAACGACTTCAAGTAAAGCCAACCAAGTCTTCCAAAGTGGAGGAGTAAAGTCTCAAGCTTTATGGAAAGAGGAAGGGCACTTCCACACAAGTTCTATTCATTTTCCTGGAATTCCCTGTCATATATGTCTTTAGGGTCCACCCACCGCCCTATCATAAAATAAAACACGTCTAACATAACTAGGCATTCCTACCTTGCCGTGACTTAAACCATGGCAAAGTTATCGACCCAATCAGACGGTTGACAATCAACGATAGAGATCAACTTTTAAGGAGAATGTTTAAGCAAATGATTACTTATTGTGATCCTTTTCTTGCTAAGTTATCCTTTTAGTTCATTTCCTCCCAGATTTTGCGACAATGAAGCCACATATGTAGCACGCACATGAATATTTTATTCATTTGTTCACTAAATATAGAGATCAACTTTTGGGCATTAGTTTGATTAATCGGAGGGTGTTATTGACGATGAGTTCGGACGGAAGTTTGGACATTTAGAGGGATCAACAAGATTCGAGAAACAAACAACTAGGATTTCAGTAGAGGGACTAATTCTCTCTAGAGTTAGCTGTCATTAAATTCTGGACAGCGATTAAAATAATTCTTCTCTCTTCTTTGTGAAGCTCACAACGGCTTGAGTATATATAGACCTTACAAGATGCATGTGATAGAATATATCAATTTTGCAGCAATTCACAACATAAGATGGAAGCTTCTGTGTCACGCCAAATCTGTATTTAAAATTTAAGGAATGACTGGCCATTTTTCATGAATAAAAAGGACAAAGGGCTTAATCAAAATGAATCATTCCACAAGAAAGGTCCTAACCGGACAAAACCTTGCATTAGATGGAAAACCATAAGGTCCAAAATACCATGAATTTACCACATTAGGGATTTTGTAAATTCATTCTAATAAGATTGATTCAAATAGCAAAATGAAGAAACCAGCCCCATCATGCGTTCTTCATAAATTCGTCACCCTCCTCCATTCTCGAAACCTGAATGGAAATATAAGGGGATGAGTAAAATCCTGGCTCAGTAAGTGACAATCACCACTTCTATGGGATCGAATAATGAATTATGCAACTTTACAATAATTATGCCATACATGAAAATCACACTTAAGCTTGCATGCAATACGGCTTCTCACAAGCCATTTCAATATCATAAATGGATATAGATATCAAACTCATTGCTCCTATCAAAATACTATGGTCACGCTTCACCGGGTGACAAGGCCCCGAAACTTAATCACCTATAGTTAAGACCCAGAAATCACATTGCCTGTAATTAAGATCCAAAAATCACATCGCCTGTGATAAAGCACCAGCACAAAACCGATCTGTGAACGTATATCTTAATACATTAGTCGACCATGAGCACTACATGATCCAACAAGTTTGAGAGGAGTGACCACTCTAATGGTAATGATGTGGAGGCGATTCACTTTCAAAGGCACGCTTGCTGAAAGTTGAAGAGTAGGGGTAGGACTCAATGGGTTGATTTCATAGAAATAGTAATCTTTAGGATACCATCGATTGCTAAGCAATCAATATTCCTGGTCGTAATAATAGTTATACCTTCCGGACTAAATTAATTGGATTCGCCTGCTAGCTTCGCCAGCTGGTCCCTCTTATCCAGCTCATAAAAAATGATGAGGACTTCCTTGTTATGTAATCTTCCTTTGATCAAGGGCAAATTATCACCAAAGCAACTGAACTAAAGGGAACCAACTTCAAAGGAAAACAGAAAGGAGAGGATGGAGAAGGTACTTGGATCGTGAACGGAGGCATTGACGGTGTAGCCACACTGCAAGAGGGGCTTGACGAACCGCGAGGTGATGTAACCGGATGCTCCAGTCATGCACATCTTCCCGGCACTGAACATCGCGGTCATTGGGGCAGATATACTGGCAGTATTTGGTAAAGAAATACTTGGGGCAGGTGTATTTTTGTCCTGCATTTAGGCTTATTTGTGAACTGAGCAAACATTATGTATGTTTGGTTGTTGTTGTTGGAGATTTGAAACCCTTGTTATCAGCTACAATATCTGGAGTTACATTCTGCTGGAGGTTTCGGGGGCAACTAACCTCTGACCTAACGAAACATGCCGCGAACCTCATGTGCTTTCCTCGTCTTCACTTCTTCATGGTGGGGTTTGCTCCGTGGGTGGCAGCAGTAAAGAGCCCTCACAGTCCTTGAATTGAGAAGTTCATCTAAATGATTCGCAAGGCAACTAGGAAGACGTTTTTAATATCACCTTCTCATTACCATGGGAGAGAATCCCTCAAACACCACCCTAGAGCTTTGGGCTGCCACGACAAGCACGATGACAAATTTTTGCCCAATCATCCCGAACACAATGCATTTCCTCAAAGAAGAAATGCTACTGAAGATTTGTCACGACCTATCCCTCGGTAAGGAGGAAATTGATTTGGGGATGTTGCCTAAAAGCCTATGGCCCTAGTTTTAGGCATTGGCTCTCCCAAACCCATATCTCATCGACGTTGAGATGTTCAACGTTAACTTAATTTAAGGCTCTGAGAATTTTCTAATAAGGAGTCGCCACTAATTATTAGGGTCAGCTAGAAATCAAGTGAATAATGAGAGCATACTTCACATCCTACGCAACCAAAGAATTTAGGGTTCGGGACTTGGTTACACTAATTAATCAATTAGTGCCCTATCAATATCTAATCCCGTTCATGTCAAAAAGATATGTCTCATGTAGTTTGGATTGATTTTAACAGTATCTACTAACATACGGAGTGATCATATGGGTAAGCAATCATTAATATAACAATCAACAACCAAGAAAAGCGTTAAATAAATTGCAAGGGAGAGCAAGGATCTAATGTGAAATAAATGCCAATTTTAACCAAGCTAAAGGTAAACGGCAATCATCATCATGGAAGCGCACAATCAAGGGCATTCATTTTTAAGGACAATTGGAACTCTTTGGTAAAGCCGTACGGGCTTGTTCAATTTTTTAACACAATTTTTTCTCAATGATTTCCCCATAATTTAAGAGAAAACTATCCAAAAAACTTTTTTTAAGCTTTTTCTGACTTTAGGAAAAATAAAATAAATTTCGGAATTTATAATTAATTTTTAAATATTATTTTTAAAATATATATTTTATTCAATTAATTGGTTGTCCGAAAATAAGGACCTGGCTAGAACATGGATGAACTTGGACTCCATTTCTTCCCTTTCTAAGCCCAATTCGGGAAAACTCCCAAATAAGCCCACTCTTCCACTAAAGCTACACCAAGCCCATTTCTTTGCAACTGAAGGCACCAAGCCCATCTTACTAAAAAGAGCTCAGCCCAAGCACTTCTAAAATGAAGCCAGCCCAAATCTATAAAACCACTCAAGCCCAAAATTACTCAATCATTAAATTAGCCCAGACTCAACAAAACGCAACTTAAGCCTCAATTGTCTTCTCCTTCTCCATTTTGTTTTTTTTTCTTTTTCTTTTTCTTTTTCTTTTTCTTTTTATTCTTTATTTACATGTTCGTTGCCCCACCTTCCCCGAGGCAGCCATCCACCAGACGAAGGGTGCGTTTGGGAAGACTTTTGGGGAAAGTCTTTAAGAAAATACAAAGACCTTTGAAAATGTAAACTGTGTTTGGTAAATTG
Source organism: Eucalyptus caleyi (assembly GCA_014182885.2). Classification (NCBI taxonomy): domain Eukaryota; kingdom Viridiplantae; phylum Streptophyta; class Magnoliopsida; order Myrtales; family Myrtaceae; genus Eucalyptus; species Eucalyptus caleyi. The sequence goes on from CM024470.2 coordinate 30,562,258, forward strand.
TAATTTGAAAGCTCTTTGTGAAGTACCTTTGAGCAAAATGGTGTTTGGGGGACAAATGATTTTTATGATAAAAAAAAAATTACCAAAAGAAAAATAAAAAAATTTGATTGTGTGGGTCATAAATACAGACATTATGTACTTAAAATTTTAGTTAAATTCACATCAAAATAGTTTATAACTTATAACCTAAAATAAAATCCAAGTTTAGACTCTTTTTTAATGAAATTCCAGTAAAAATTAAAGTCTTCTTTTGGTCATTTTCCCAAGTGCCGCACGATGCCCAGCTCCTTCTTCTGCGTAGCTCCTTCTTCAACCTAGACCCTTGCCGGTGATCCCAACCTCACCGCCCCCATGCCGCCGCCGCCGCCGCCGGCCTCCGAGCTCCTGTGGCACACGGCCACCGCCGCCTGCGTCAAGCCCCTCCTGGTCCCCTCCTACCGGAGCACCGACTTCGAGGTCCATCGCCACTGGCCCGCCCTGACCCACTCCCTCCCCATCGCCCGCTGGTACTCCAACGAGACCAGCCCCTGGACCCTCGACTACCCTCCCTTCTTCACCTTCCTCGAGCTCCTCCTCTCCTTCCCCGCCCGCGTCGTCGACCCCGTCATCGTCCACCTCCATCACAGCCTCGGCTACGGCACCGCCTCGACCTTCGACAATCGCGCGACCCCGATCGATCGTCGCCGAGGCTACGCAACCTCGCCTGAGGTCGGGGGACCTCGGCGAGGGCCGCGCCTGGGTCGCGCGACCTCGGCGAGGGTCGCACGACCCCGATCGGCCATCGCCGACTCAGATCTGAGCCGTGAGGACCCAAATCTGGGCCGCTGCGACTCGCCGAGGCGGCCCCTCGCCATGGTCGTTGAGTCACCGTGACTCGCGGAGGTCGCCCGACTCTCCGACGACGATCGCCTAGGTTGTCGCGATCACGCCGGCGTCTCTCTAGCCGTCACCAGCCCCTCGCAGCAGTCAGGAAGAACATGTGGTGAAGATGAACAGTGTCCTCACAAGAGCAAAAGACAGCAAAACAAAAAGTTTGTAAGGATAATTTTGGAAAAAAAAAAGTATGAACAGTACCCGTGTGGGCATGCTGAAAAAGCCGAAAGCCCAAGGTAGGGGAGGACCTGCCTTAGGCTTTCAGCCTTCACAAGGCTGGCATTTGGAGAATGGGGGTGCAAAATTTTTTGCCAAACACCCTCTATTTGGCCCAAGGGGCTTTGGACTCTCAAGGGGCTTTGGGAAGTGGTTCCCAAACGCACCCGAACTCTCACTGGAAAGTTCTTTCACCTCAACACCAACCACCCTCGCCGACCAACGTGGCCGCGAACGAGCGGTGCGGTCACATCCAGCGGTCCCAAACTCCGGCGACCCCACTGACCGAATCCAGATTCGGAGACTTGACAGACCCGATGCCACCATCGGTCAAAACAGGCAACAAGGAAATGCCAACTAAGCAACCACGAACGAAGGAAACATTGAATCACAACTAGCATTCCGAAAGCAAAGCAAAAATCGGTGTAAGTGTTCACAAATCTAACTGAGACATTTTCACAAGCAGTTGACGTGCACTACCAAATCCTAAGGTTTCCAGCTCCGCCGGGACTCGAACCTACGCCGGTGACATCGACGCACGACGTACTGGGACTGTGGAAACAAAATATAAGGACGACAAGGGACAAAGCTCGCGCAAGTCAGACGGCGGCGATCTCCGGCCTGGCGTGCCCAAAACAGAACGCGAGCAAAGCCGAGCGTACCTGTTTGGCTTCAAGACGTCGCCGAGAAGGTCCTCCGACGGGTCTGCGCGGGGCCAAGGCGCCCTCTCTTGCTCTCTCAGTTGCTTGGACCTCTCACTCTCCGTTCGCCGTCTCTCTCCCCCTCTTGTCCCGAAGAACCCTCCGAGCTCTCCCTCTTTCTCTCCTTTATCCCTCTCTTCGTCCTTGCTCTCTCTTCTCCAGGACGACGCCAGCTGTTGCAGGCTAAGGCGTATCGGCCACGTCGCGCGACATTCCTCATCCTCCTTCCTTCGTACCGTCCTTCGTCCACCATCTGTTTGTCGTAATGCTAGCACCCAAAACAGGCGAGAAGAGAAGGAAGAAAAAGGGAGAGCAGGCTGGGCTGATGAAGGAAGAGAAGGGATGGGCCACGGGGGGAAAGAAAGGATAGGGCAAAGGAAAATGGAAAACCAACCGACAGGACGGCCCTCTTCCATTTTTTTTTAAATTTCTTTTAAATTTATTATTTTGGAATTTTTAATAAATAATACTAGTAATGCAAATGTTCCTAATGCTCATACATGATGCAATTTAATGAAAATTAATTTTGTTAGGGATTAAAAATTAATCCATATGTAATTAATGAATAATTAAACGGATCGTCAAAATTTAAGTATCAATAAAATTCAAGAATGTTTCTGTTGGACCGATATTTTCCATTGGCCCTTTCCACAAGTTAGGCCCTTTTTCCTCCAGCTCATTATAGAAGGAAGATACCGGGTGCATTTCATGGCTCAACAAGCAAGCTAGCAGATCATGTTTTGTACGTGAGCTTCAGCAACATGGCTAGCATGAACGAGGAACGACTACTCTAAACTGCTGGATTGGCCATGAGAGAGAAGCCTTTCTTGTGGGTGGTACGACCTAGTTTGGTGTGCTGCGCGAAGTGGCTCGAGCTCTTTCCGAAGTGGGAGATATAATACTTGGTCTTCTGCTTCTTTCCCTTTTGCTTTGATACAAAAGAATGAATAGCGTTTCCAAGATTGATTTTGTTAAAAAATGCTTTTTAGACACTTGTTAAGCAACCAAGTAAGAAAAAAAGTATAGTCCACCATGCATTGATTGTTCCTTATACCCACATTCACTATTTTGAACATGACAAGTCTCACTTATAAATATGAAATCAGGGATCTCAACATGCTTGATTAATATTGTACAACCATATATCATTTTTAGAGTTATGGTAGTTTTGAGATTTCATAATGTTGGAACTTTATATGGTGTTGGCAAATACACATGTTGGGGCACGTTTTAACGGAAGTAATACATGGCATTGTTACTATATGATTTCAAACATCCTAGATGAATTCTTATTCTACTGCCTTAAGATATTCACATCTCAAAAATCAATGCATTCACCACATTATTCTCGAAATAAGGATGATGGTTGTATTACTCAAACGTTTAGATCATCAATGGTGCAGGTAGCCTCAAGCAATAACACTGGAAGAATGCCTGGAGCTCTTCTCGTCCAGATTTTACCTTAATTAGACCCAGCGAGTTTCTTATAATTAAGTCATCTACAGTGGGAATATTTAGATACTTATCACAATAAATTTTGAATCGATATTCACGCATCTAAAACGATTACTCAAGGGGAAGAACTTGTCTACCCAAGTCCAAATGGGTTCATCTAAACCGTTATTTGCAGCACAAATGATCAACGATCAAGATAAATCTAGTTCATCAAACTCGACTCCATATGAGTTTTCTTTTTCTTTTTTTTTTTATTTTAAGAAAAAATCTTGGCTGCACTTAGACTTACATATACCATTTAAATGAGGTGTGTCCCACAAATCCCAGATAGAACTCACGTGATTTAACATAGGAGGTAAGCCGTCCATGATCAAGCTATAACTTTTGTTTGTTCCGTTGCCAATTGGAAGTCCAGTTTTAGTTTAGGCAAGCACGAGCTGCTGGAACTCCACATCGGGCTCGTGCGCAAATTAAAAAATTGGAATCGATCCATCCGCACCAAATTCCTCATGCCATGCCCTCACGGCAGCTCCAATTCGATTTCAATCTCGAATGGCCATATGGTTCCAGAAGCATGCTCATCGGCACATTTATATATCCGGTCGCTACAAGGAAACTTGAAAAGATAGAATTTTATGTACTTTTTTTTTTTTTTTTAACTACGAATTTTATGTACTTTGATGTGCACTGATAGCCCAATAGTAGTGGCGGGCTTCCGTTGGCTATTTCAGCCCATCGATTGATATTGATATCCCAGTCGATTACAATCTCATAAGGGTAAATTTATGTTTCTTTTTGTCAAGAGGCTTATGGGATTTTCTTGTGTATGTATTGTGTTTAGAGATTTCTAAATTTTATTTTTTACGCCACTTGAAGCGAATTGCTTTGTATATTATTGTGCGTTGACTGGAGGCTAAGGATCAATCTAGAAATGTATAAAAGTTAAAAAGGCATGTGAGGCGATTGTACGGAACCTAAAGTCTAAACAGAGGTCTTATCGCTTCAATCTATCGCAAGCATAATCACTTTTGCTAGCAAAGCTCAAGCAATCATAATGCATTTTTTTTTTTTGCTAATTAAATTGATAGGGATGAGTGATCAACACTAACAACCCCTCCAAACGTTATCACAAATTTGCTGGCACAAGAAAGAAATCCGTATCTTTTAGCACATGATACTAGAATCTTGCCAATGCTAGAAATTTATAATAGCCGACTTAAATAACCATTAAAAAGACAAAGGAGAAGGTGGATAACATTTCTTTTTTTGTGGTCGTCATGGATTCAATCAAGTTTTGGCATGAGTCAAGGTCCACCTCGCTATATTTTTGGGGGAGCAAGTACAAAATGTTGTTGAGCAATTGAATTTATTTTTTCCTCATATTTAAATAATACGAATTGATCCATCTTACATGCATAATTTTTTTTGAATGTCATAACAACCCTATCTTCATCAACAATCGAGATAAAAAGGTTAGTTCTAGATGAACTCAATTAGTTTTCAAGTGAAAATTAACATTGTGGGTGCGTTTGGATGGGCATTTAGAAAGCCCATCCAGCCCCCAAAGCTCCTTCAGCCAAAGAGAGGCGTTTGGCAACCAATTCCCAAGGAGCTTTCAAATGAAAGCTGGCCCTTGGGAATGCTGAAAGCCCAAGGCTGGTGGAGACCAGCCTTGAGCTTTCAGCATTTTCGGCATGCTTTGAAGGCTTCAATTAATGAAAAATTGAAGTTTTCGATTTTGCCCTCAAAAATTTGTTGAAAACCCACTTTTGTCCATTTTGAAAACAGAAAAGAAAACCCTAGCTCATCCGCACTCCTCTCTCCTCCCCTTCCCGTCGCTTCGCTCTCTCCTCCCCTTCTCCCCTTCCGTCGCTCTCTCCTCCCTCGTGATACCAGTTCTTGCTCGAGCGACAGAGTCCAAGGGAAAGCGGCGAGCTAGAGCGGCAGAGCTTGAGTCGACACCTCGCCCGCGTGCCAGCTCCACCGACGACTCCTTCCGACTCTCTCCTCCCTCGTGATACCAGTTCTTGCTCGAGCGACAGAGAGTCCAAGGGAAAGCGGCGACCTAGAGCGGCAGAGCTTGAGTCGACACCTCGCCCGCGCCAGCTCCACCGACGACTCCTTCCGACTCTCTCCTCCCCTTCTCCCCTTCCGTCGCTCTCTCCTCCCTCGTGATACCGGTTCTTGCTCGAGCGACGAGAGAGTCCAAGGGAAAGCGGCGACCTAGAGCGGCGAGCTTGAGTCGACACCTCGCCCGCGCGCCGCTCCACCGACGACTCCTTCCAATCGGCACCATCGAGGCTGGCCGAACCGGTAAGCCCTTCGTCCGTGCCCTATTTCTTGAGGTTCAGGTAAAGACTGAGATGGTGATCGCAGTCATGATTGTGGTCATGATTGTGGCCCTAGTCGGTATTTTGGTGGTAAACATGCTTTAGCAATTGCAAATGCAACTAAGATCAATCTTGGCCCAAGGCTGGTGGAGAGATCGGGAAACTCTCTCGCTTTTGTATGATATAGGAAAAGCGAGAGGAAGATGGCTCGACAGGAAAGCCATCTTGGGGTTTTTGAAGAAAACCCCTTGATGCATGCGAAGAGAAATGACTAGGTGTGAGGGGAAAATTGGTCTGAAACAAGGTGCTTATATAAGGCATGTGTATGAGTGTGTGTGTGGGGTGCCTTCACATGGTATGCGTCACAGGAGGGCTGGTACGAGCAGTAATATCTTGTAAAGTGAAGGGGGTTTTCCTTTTCTTCTTGAAATCTTTAGAAGGATTCCTTTCAAAATTAGGCATGTGGGGTTGGATCCAATCCTTTGGTTTTTAAGAAAAAGAATTCGCGAATCATGATGGTCTTGATTCTAAAATAATGCAGACATATGCCCACTGGACAGAGATATGTATTCAAAAAAATGCTACAGTTAAAGCTCTTTTACCCGGTTGATGGTCCAAGTGTTATCTTTCATTTTCTGTTTTTTTTTTTTCTCACCCTTTTCTTGTGTGCTGAAGAACCTTGTGAGGTGACATCAGATGTTGTTACTAAAATAATGCATTTGCCCTTCTGCTCTGAATTTGGCAAATTCACTGTAATGTCGGAGACAACTTCCGATTGTCCCAATTGAGACGCCATTCGATGTCCTCTTGCTTCCAGCTCTCTCTCAATTTTTAGCTGCCTCTGGTGGAACAAGAGACTTACATTATGATTGCCTCCGCCTTTCTTGTTGCAGCTTTGTGAAATTTCCAAAGTTAAATGTATGTATTTTTAAAGCATGTCCTTTTCAAGCTGAAGCTAACCCTTTTGGCTTTTATACAGCGATTGGGGATTTTTGCTTCGAGAATGGAAAAATGATTGGGCCTTGAGTTCTAGCAACTCTTGAATTGATTAATAGGAACTCTCAACGTGCCTAAAATCGATTTATTAGTTTTTGCATTTGAGCATAGATGGTTGGATAAGTCCAAGGCGTACGTAAGTGGCACAGCTCCTATTTCAACCAAGTGTGGCACCGTCTGGAAAGGAGAATTTTCGACAGCCGATTTTTCTATCCATAACTTGGACCAAGCACTGCGCACCATGTATATATGTTTTCCTGATTGGATATTTAAAACATGTGATGTTCATGAGAATAAAAAAAGTAGTTCTTATTTCATTTTTGTCGTGTGTATTTCTATGTCTTATGAGTTCTAATATCATTTTTTTCCTTGGCAGTCTATGCTTGTTTTCTTCCATCCAATCAAATTTGGTATCACATTCACTTTTGGCAATCTGCTTGCTCTTGGGAGGTTTGTAATTTGACTAAATACTGCCTTTTGTTTTCTTACCTAGATAACTTAATTCTGCTTTTGGTTCTTAGTCATTTGTTGTGCATGCTTTGTGCATTTCTGCAATTTGATCCCCATTGGTTGTGCGAGTATCTTATAATTGTTTGATTTCCTAGAAGTTAATGATGCTGTTTTCACAATTGAGTTTGATGCTCTTTTGATATTCCTTATCACCTTTATTGCTTTTCTTCTTTTGGATATTTATATTCTTCTTCCCATGGATCCTTATCATTTTTATTACTTTTATGCAGTTATTGCTAGCCCGAATACTTGTAATTTGAACTCAATTGCTTACTTTTACAAAAAACAGATACACTGCTCAAGAGGTGGAGATAAGCTTATCCAGGATTTTGAACAGCAATCTCTTCTTCTAGAGCCAAAAAGGTTAGTCCCAATTCTATCTTTTTTTCTTTTGGGGTTTCAAAAAACATATCTATGCTGTGTATTCATGTTCCTTGATGTTTGGTGTCAGTTTTACTTGATGTTTGGTGATTGAAAGCTATCTTAAATGGTAAACTAAGTATGAAGTCCACACCACATGTCTCATCTGCATTCGTTTATATTGCATTTATTAGTAGATGGCAAGTTCATCAAAGGAAAAGGCATTTTGGAATCCTGAAGATGTTGAAACATTTTGTAAGTTATGCGTTGAACAAATTAACAATGGCAATCGTCCTGCAAACAACAAAAGGGATGGATGGACCGTTATAATTAAGAAGTTTGAGGACCTAAGGGGCAAAAAGTATGATAAAGGTCAAATGAAGAGTAAGTGGGATAATCTGAAGGAAGATTGGAAAAGATGGAGGACATTGGTTCTTAAGGAAACTGGATTGGGATGGGATTCAAAAAAAGAATACCATTGATGCAAGTGATGAATGGTGGGAGAGGAAAATTCAGGTTTTTTCCATTCTTTTATTAATTTTTTTTAAGTTCATCTTTTTACTATAAAACTCATGAAAATGTTTATTACAACAGGAAAATCCTAAGGTTAGACCTTTTAGGATGAAAGGCATACATCCAGATCTTCAAGTTTTATTGGATAGAATGTTTGGAGATACTGTTGCCACTGGGAGCATCACATGGAATCCTGCACAAGGCTTACATATTGATGAGGATGTTGTCGCCACACAATTTGACATTGGTGGTTCAGCAGGAGTAGGATTTACTGATGATAATATAGAGGACGATGTGGGTGGAAAGAGCAGTGACCAACATCGAAGTGATAAAAGAACGTCGCAGAGTTCGGTGAGGCAATCTCAAGGAAAGAAACAAAAGAAAAGTACGGCTAATAAGCTAGCATCGCAAATGGAGAGGATTTGTTCAGCCATTGAAAGTAGAAGTTATGCCAAAGACGTTGATCCTTACAAGGAACTCATGGAGACGTTGAAAGCTATACCTGAGATAAAGCAAAATCAAGAGTTATATTTTTTTGCACTAGATTATCTTTCAGAAAGGAAAGATAATAGGCAAATCTTTATGAACTTAGATGATGATCAAGAAAAGTCACGTGGCTCAAGTATAAATTCGCACAACGTAGGGCTCACTAGGATATTTGCTATTTATATTTTTCACGTTTAATGTTATTGTAATGTAATATATATTTGCACTACTTATTTGTATTAGTTGATGAGACATATTTATGCTACGTTATCAGAGTTGTTTTTAATTGGTGTTTTTTTATCGAATGGAGTTTGCATACATATATATGATAAGTGTTTTTTTGTTGATGAATGATTTAAATAATTCATTATATATCTTATTCTAATTCTATTTTGTTACTTTGATCAGTTATGGATGACTCTTCCGAAAGGGAAAACCATGAAAAGAGGAAGAAGAATATTGGCAACTTTGTGTAGCTGCACATACTTGCGGTGTTAGTGTTTATCAAGCAATATATGGTGAAAAAATACCGTGCATGACCTCATCATATACAGGAAATGCATGGTTGAGAGAGTTGATGGATATAGATGCTAATCCAGAAAGGTTTTATCGAATGTTTAGAATGGATAAAATTGTGTTTAAGAATTTAATGAATGATTTAGTGACACAATATGGTTTAAAGGGAACTAGAAATATTGATGTTGCAGAAATGTTAGGATTATTTCTTCATATTATAGGACATAATATAGGTAATAGATTAGCACAAGAGCGCTTTCAGCATTCTGGGAAACCATATCCAGGCTATTTAGCTTAGTTTTGGATAAAGTATGTCAAATGGGAGCAGATTTGATCCAACCATCCGATCGACAATTCAAGGAAGTTCCAAAGAAGATCAGGAATAATACAAGATTTTTCCACAATTTAATGTAAGTTATGATTATACAATAGAAAATATGAATTAAATATAAATCAAATAATATTCTTCTTCTTGATTTAGGATTGTATTGGAGCTATAGATGGTACTCATATTCCAGCGGTTGTACCTACGAGTGAGCAGCTTCGTTTTATTGGTCGAAAAGGAACACCGACGCAAAATGTGATGGCCGTGTGTAATTTTAACATGGAATTTACTTACGTGTGGGCCGGTTGGGAGGGAACAGCTCATGACACTCGTATCTTTTATGCAGCCATCAGGAGACATGATTTACAATTTCCTCATCCTCCAAAAGGTTAGTTAATTAATAGTTTTTATGCATAAATATACGTATGTGTTATATGTTGATTAAATTTACAATTTTTTTTTTGTGTAGGTAAATATTATTTGGTCGATGCTGGATATCCAAATCCCACAGGTTATTTGGGGCCATATAAAAAAGTTAGATATCATTTACCTGAGTTTCAACAAGGTCCTCAACCGACAGGTTATAAAGAAGTGTTCAATCGTGCTCACTCCTCACTACGATCAGAAATTGAGCGAGCTTTTGGCGTATTGAAGAAGAAGTGGAAAATTTTAACGGGCATGCCAAGTTATCCATATACAAAGCAAGTGAAAATTGTGATAGAAACGATGGCTTTGCACAATTATATACGAAGAAATGCCCTGAATAATACACATTTTGCTAGAGTAGATTTGGATCCCAATTTATATACAATTGATCCTGATAATGTAAATGGGGAGGGTAATGCTTCAAATGATGATGTAGCATCTGATATGGCACGTTTACGTGATCAAATAGCTATGCATTTATGAAGTAGTTAAGGATATGTGTAATTTTTAAGGATAATGAACTCTTTCCTCAAAGCATATGTTATTATGTTTTTATTGTAATTAAAGTATTTTTATTTTAATTGAGAAAGAGAGCACGTGAATTTTTTCTATTTGATGTCTTTTAGTAAAAAAATGAATTTTAATTTTAATAAAATTATTTACACAACATCTTTAAAATTGTTATCAAATATAAATTAAAAATGTTACAAACATTATTTTCTTAATTTTAAACAAATAAAAATTAAAATATTTAGATTAATCACCAAATGGGCTTTCTAAATGTGTTTTTTTACCAAACAGGATTTATCTCAAAGTTGCTTTTCAAAGCAGAATTTACCAAACAGTCTTTGCATTCCTCCAAAGCCCTTTAGGCTAAAACTGCTTTGCATTTTCCCAATGGGCTTTCCAAATGCCGAACCAAACGCACCCATAGTGACTTATTTTGAGCTTTCAGCATTTGATGGGATGAATTAATGAAAATTAATTAGTTGCCCATTTTGCCCCCAAGACCTTACTAAAAATCCAATTTTGCCCCTTTTGAAAATTAAAATCCTAGATCTACACCGCTTCTTCGCTCAACTTGCTCTCCGCTCGACTCTGCACTTCCTTCACCCTAGATCTACCTCCGCTCGATTCTCTATCTCAGTCACTCTTTCCATTGATGGCTTCTTCTTCGTCTCCCCTTCGCCTAGCGATTCTCGTAGCGGGGATCGCAGCGGTGATTATTGCCGGAGAGGCTGATGACGGAAGCTGCTAGAGAGAATTCGATTACTTCCATGCACTGGCCAAGGCGGACTCACCACTGCTGCTCCTCCCAACGCCTGTTGCTGCCACAGGTAATTCGCAATTGTCATTTGTTTCGTTAGTTCCAGACGCTTGGCCATTCATTGTTGGCTCGTGTCTCGTGCTCTGGGTATTTGATGTTCGATTGCTTTCTAATTGGGGCTCTGTTTGCGCAGTCTGCAGCTTGTGTCGTCTGCGCGTTTGATTATTATGCTGGTGTGGTGATCGAATTTGAAATTGTGGGTGAATTTCAGTTATGGCTTCGTGTTGATAGCCTACGAGTTAATTAGTACACGTTGCTAATGATGATTTTAGTTCTGTGTCACCAACATGATTCATGTACGTCTTTTTGCGGGTTGTGACAAAGAATTGATTTTTGTTTGTCATGTTTTGAGTAGACACTATGAGATATCACAAATGGTCATTGTCGATTGCGGCGGATCTATCCCAATTGAATGTGAGAAGGGGGAGTTAATTGATTGGTTATTTGTTAATTGCCTTAGGACCTTCGAGATTGCTTGTTTGTGTGTTAACTTGATTGACGTTCTTCCATTATTTCCCTTGGAAGAACAAGTCGATTTAATTAGGCCTATCCCATTTTCCTTCAAAAAGTTGTGTGCAAACTGTGACATTTTTCTGCAGGTATCTTGGATTTAAGAGAACCGTTCTCTGAGATCATAAAAGGCTTGTGTTTTTACTGGATTTGCATCATAATGAGACACTTTCACAAAATAATTTTGAAGTTGCTGTACATTTGGCACATGAGAAGAACATGGCAAAGCCAAGTCATCGTAGAGTTATTGTCATAAGCCCAAGGAGGAGGATTACTTTCATGCAAATCCTCTGGTGTGCCTTTGTGAGCAGCCTAACTGTGATGATTTAGAAGGCCCGAGCGAGAGGAACTCCGGTGAAGTGTCTAGTTGATTGCCGACAATGATAAACTATCATCATTTGAACATGTTCCGCACAATGTGTTCATGGACTTGAGATTCAAGTGCATCTCTTCAAAAGTTGCAGTGCATGGTGCAGCTGCTTTATTTTTCCTTACAAGGAGATACGAAGACGCTATTGAATTTGGTGCCTGAGCTACTCTACTTCCATCATCATGAGTGGCTTTTTGTTTGTCCATGATAAGAGGCTAATAAGAAGCAGCAAGCAAAGAATTCTTGCCTTTCTTTTATGGCAGCTACAAACATAAATTTACCATTTTTTCTTGTCCATATTTAACGATTGTAATCTGTTGAGAAGTCATTGAAAACGCGTGTACATTTTTCTTTTCTTGTGATAAAACAAATTGAAAGCTTATTTTGGTTCATGTATATCATTTTGGTTGGGTTATTGTTTGAGATGATGACTTGAGAAACATCTACAAATTCATTTTAATTTTGGTTTAGCTACAGAGATCGTTTCTTGTGGCAAAGCAATTCCATGAACTTGGATACAAACAGAAAACTAGGGAAGTTTGGTTATGTGCCTACTCAATGAAAATTGGCAAAGCTATCACAAATCCCCGTAATTTCTTTTATTCCCTCAAAACTTCATATGAAATGGCTTATCAAAGTAAGATACACGACTGTTGATGATGTAAATGAGGAGGATAGTGCTTTAAATAATTTTTTTTTTTGGTCGAAGTGCTTCAAATAATGCTACAACTTTTGATATGGCACATTTTTCTTATCAAATAGCTTTGAGTTTAGGAAATATTTAATGATATTTGTAATATTTAAGGATAATGAATTTCTTTTCTCGGGGCATATGTTATTATGATTATTGTAATGAAAGTATTCTTTTTTTATTTGAGAAAGAGACCACTTTGATTTGCATTTTTTTCCATTTGAAAATTTTTTAGCCAAAAAAAGATATTTTATTTTTTTAATAAAATTGTTTACACGATATCTTTAACATTGTTATAAAGAAGTTGTAGACATTATTTTTTTTTGCTTTTAAATGAATAAAAATTAAAAAAAAAGTTTAAAATAATTATCCAAATGGGCTTTTCAAATGTGTTTTCTACCAAAGGGCTTTTGATATTAGAAATTTCTCTGTACACATGTACTTTCATTTAAAATGTTTCATATACCAAATTTAAAACCTAATATTTTTCTATGAAAAATAACATAAACATGTAGATGGAATTAATTTTCCATCTATTGAGAGGAACAAGATTCCAAGTATGCTATATTCTTCCAGAAATTACTAAAAATTGCAATAATTACAAAAATTCTCGAAAATTCACATGGGGGTTGGGTTGGGGGCTTGTGTTACACTAGTGCAAGATGCAAGTGTGCAATATGAACATCTTGCATCAGGTAGTGCTGGTGCAAGCTAGTGCATGACCAGCAACTTTTGCAGCAGCACACCACCAGCATAGTGGTGGCTAGTGGTGGCTCAAGGTAGTGCCTGGGATGCCTGGTGGGGTTGCTGGTGATGACCGAAGGCTGATTATAGCCAGTAGTCGGCGATGGTGGTAACTGGTGGTTAGTGCAATTTATAGAAGAAACTTCCAAAAAAGCTGACACTTAATTGATCACATTCTCTAACAAAAAAAAAAAAACTAATCACATTCTAAAAAACGTAGCACTTAAATGTTCACTTTTAACCACAAGTGGCACTTAAGTGATCACTTTTAAAAATAACTTGATGCTTAAATGATTCTTTTTTTTTTTTATCACGATTGGCACTTAAGTGATCACTAAATACGACTTATAACACTTGAGTAATCACTCGTGTTTGTCCTCTGTATATGCTAGTTTGCAGCAAACCAGATAAGCTACTGGTTTATATTTCAATTTAACTTTTCGCAATTCCATTTAATTCAATGTTTATTGATGGTTTACATTCAGTTTAAGTAAAGAAATCACCACAACACATTGACCCAATACACATCCATCATTATCAATTTATATTCAAGAATAAGCAAAAATATAGTGCAAATAGTATCTCATTCATTCATTCATTCCTTTTCCTTGACCTCCCCACAAGCACAAGAAGTAACACATAATACATATGACAGTACAAAAAAAAAAAAAAAAAAAAAGCCACAACAATTTTGTGGACAACACAAGACTTCTTCTCATCTTCTAAAAAAATAAGTTACATTTGATAAAAAAAAAAAAAAAAGTACATTTGTCTACTCATTTACAACTATGACAGTAGGAGAAACTTCCTTCTCATATTCTAGCATTTTACATTTCATCATAAAGTATGATAGACAAAAAAAAAAAAAAAAAAAAAAACAGCACCACAATAAATGCTTTGATAATACGTTTGTTCAATTTTCATCCCTGAAACTCCATTCTTCAAATGGTTAGCCGAAGATGCTTGAGCTTGCATTGAGTCAACATCATCCAAGTCGTCCACAAGCATAGATGGAGGTTGATGTCATCAATTAAGTAGGTCCAATATCACTTATGTGGCTTGGTGAGAGAACTTCGCATCGACCCATTTGAAGTATCTGCACTTCGACCCTTCTCTATATTGGGCGCATCCATAGAATCTTCTCACGGGACTCATTTGAGTCCATAATGTTCTTCTTGGACTTGGTAACCAATAAAAATAGAAACGCTTGCCTTCTCCTTCACTTCGGCAAAAGGAATTTGAGTCGCTGCTGAAATTCTTGCTCTCCATTTCCAATATTCGGCTGTAGAATTTGGGGCAAATCAAATAAGGGTTCGAGACTAGGGCTCAAGCGCTTCAATGGGGATTTTGCCCGATTTAGGGTTTTAGATTTAGGGCATTTGGGGAGATGGCATCGTTTTGGCCAATTTAAGAGCTTTATTTTTGGCAACTATAGAAATGACATAGTTTTGGGTGAATCAGAGCTGAGTCAGCTCTCCAGCAAGCCACGTAAGCAAGCAATATTAATTTTTAATTGCCACATAGGATTTCCAGCCAGGTTCATCGAATGTGGCACTCAAGCGTCTCACTTTTAAAAAAATGTGAAACTTAAGTATCACTTTTGTAACTTTTGGCATTTAAGTATCCCCTTATGCAAAATTTTGGTACTTTGGGTGTTCTTTTGCCATCGTAGATGGCATCAGTCTTGGCATGATTGTGGGATTGGTTTACCAACCAGCATCTACAAAAACATGATATACGTAATAGTAAGAATAATTTGTTAAAATATTATCTCACGTTACTTGACAATAGATCTTTTATGCTATTTATATTCATGTGGTCTCATTCAGCTTAATAATTATCATAATATTAGAGTTAGTGTTATCTCGTTTGCATATGCATGTCCACCCCTCATCAGTCAATTCCTCACGTCACTCTTAATCTGGCTTGAACATGAGAGGAGGTGTTGAAATGCAATTCCACATTGCTTGACGAAAGGTCCTATATTCTCTTGATTGGACTTTCTATCACAACTTACAATTCGGTTTTAAATAGAAACTTTCTACATTGGCAGATGAGATTGTTGAAAGGTTTAGAGTACAAAATAATATGATATAAAGGACTAGACAGGTCTTGGAGGGCATTGACTTGGAAATATCAAATTATCATTTAAGATATGGAAAAGATTAAGTGCCTTTTCCTTGTGAATCAAATAAAAAGATCCATTTGACCCAACCTGGCACTAATGTATTCATCGAATCCTAAGTTGGAAAAGTGCAAAGAACTATGGCGTCCTTCCCTAAAAGGACAATTATTTTGAAAACTTTAAATTTATTATATAGATGTCAATGCAATTGTAAACCTTTTAAAGATTTGCCAATATAATCCTAAACCTTTGCATATGCATGTCCACGCCTCATCAGTCAAATTCCTCATGTCACTCTTAATCTGGCTTGAATGTGAGAGGAGGTGTTGAAATGTAATTTCACATCACCTGATAACGAGTCCTATATTCTCTTGATTGGACTTTCTATCAGAACTTACAATTTGGTTGCAAATGGAAACTTTCTACATTGGCAAATAAAATAAGATGTCGTGAGATTGTTGAAAGGTTTAGAGTACGAAATAATAAACGACATAAAGGACTAGACGGGTCTTGGAGGGCATTGACTTGGAAATATCAAATCATAATTTAGGATATGGAAAAGATTAAGCGTTTTTTCCTTGTGAATCAAATAAAGAGATCCATTTGATCCAACCTAGCATTAATGTATTTGCGAATCCTAAGTTGGAAAAGTGCGAAGAACTATGGCATCCTACCCTAAAGAAATTTTTTCTTTTAAACTTTAAATTTATTATACAAATATCAATTCAATTTTAAACCTTTTAGAGATTTGCCAATATAGTCCTTCAGCCAATTTTTCCTAGAAATTGCTAACGTAGACATTTGCCGTCCTACATAACACAATCCACGTTAACGTGAACAATTTCTTTAAAATATTTTCTTTATTTTTTATTTTTTTCTTATTGCCCTCCACTAGTTCGTTGCCTCAATTGTGGCGCAGGTCGCTAGATCTAGGCAAGGGTGTTGCAGCCCTTGCCCAATGACTAGTGAGGGTCGTCGGGCCTTGCTTGTGGCCAGAGAAGCCATAGTTAAAAAAAAAAAAAAAATTGAAGAAAATAAAATATAAAATTCAAAAATATTATTTTAAAATAATTGTAAAAATTGTCCATGTTAGAATTGGGTGTGTCACGTCCGCAACTAGTGACCACGTTAGTAATTTCCTACCAAAATTGATCATAAAAATTATATTGACAAATTGTCTAACTATTTAGAAAAAAATTAGTCAAATTAAAATGATTAGGACTGAATTATCCATATAATAAGTTTAAAACCTTTTTGGTAATTATCCCCCAACTTTTAGTTTTTAAGTTTTAAGCTCTCGTGTACACTTTTTGTCATTCAAGCATTGGAATTCCGTGCTCCAACTAATGTAAGCTCTATTAATACAGAGAGGGAAGCTCTTCTAAAATTCAGGAAAAGGAACTGAGGATAGCTTCGGCGTAGGCGGAAGTTTTCTTCAAGAGCTAATAAATAACTACTTCAATCTACAGAGCTTTGATCACGAGAGCAGAATCTGAAACTGTTGCCTCCGCATCATGACTCGCGCATTTCAGGTTCCCATATTACCCAAGTGAAGTGCTTCTTTTCACGCGAAGAACAATGACAGTTAGTGGCTTCTGATTTGGGGTGGAAACAAAAAAAAATGGTGACAATTCGTTATTGTTTAGAGCCATTTTTCGTATGAAATATAAATAATTTGAAAAATATTTTACTAAAAATAATTGCTTATATCGCTTTAAAAATGACTGAACGAATAATATTTCATTGTCCATGAAAATATTTGGACATAAATTGTTGTCGATAATGAAAACATGTTTCATTAACTAATTATTACAAATAATCATTTTTAGGAAAATATTTCAAAAACATTCATTTTCAGCTGAACAAACAGCAAACGAAACCTTTTCTTTTTCTTAAAATTGCTGTGGACACAGGAAAAGGAAAATAGAAAATCAACTTATGATGGACAGAACCACCCTTTTTTTTTTTTTCCCTCACAACATGAAGAAAAGTCCAAAAAGATCTCTTTTCAAGGGGCTTCCCATGGTCTTCAACAGCTTTCGGCCGAAGTTTTCCTGGCGGGGCCCAAACCCAACGTTTACTCTTTGCTAACACCATTTCAACGGTTTGCTCGATTGATGTCTTATACGATTCAACGGGTCTTGCAACGCACGACTTGGAATTTTTAAGTCGTTCTAGGTGGCAAGCGATCAGAGGTTGGACTTAGAAAATATGTTAACATCCTCCTTATTTTTTTCTTTATTTTTGTGAATAAAAAATATAATATTTCTTAAAGGAAGGGTCGCTTTGCCATTATAAATGGAAGTTCTCAGGTTCATTTTAAACAACAATGGCGTCCTACTTCTACACTAACTTCATCTTTGCGCTCTTGCATGCACTCTTTGTCATTCAAGCCTTGAAATTCAGTCACTCCAATGCCTTAACAAATGTAAGCTGCATTGGTGCCGAGAGGGAAGTTCTTCTGAAGTTCAAGCAGAATCTAACCGATCCTTTGAGATGTTTGTCATCGTGGACTGGCGAGCATTGTTGCGAGTGGGATGGAGTCAAATGCAACAACAGGACTAGTCACATCTTGGAGCTCAATCTAGAACAGTGTGATATAGGAGGTAAGGTTCTTCCTGCTCTTAGCGAATTAAAGCATCTAAAGTATCTATACCTTCGTCAAAACAATTTCATTGGTCATCTTCCCAGTCAATTTGGGGATTTCAAAGATCTCGAAGCCCTTGGTCTTGGATATAACTTGATTTCAGGTCCTATTCCTGCCACTATGGGTCAATTGTCATCTCTAAGATATTTGTTCCTCAGTGAAAATAATTTGAGTGGGAACATTCCAGAAAGTATAGGGCAACTATCCAATCTAATATATTTGGACTTTCGTAATAATCGATTGGATGGAGTTGTCAGCGAACTTCACTTGGCAAATCTCACCAGCTTGACCTACTTTATGTTATCGTTGAACAAGCTTGTTATAAATGTTAGTGCATCTTGGGTTCCTCCATTCCAATTAAGAATGATTTACTTGTCAAGTTGCAAGGTAGGACCAGAATTTCCAAATTGGCTTCAAACTCAAAGGAACATTATCTCCTTGCACATGTCAAATGTTGGCATCGCAGCTGAAGTTCCCCATTGGCTACCTGATGTTTTAAATAACATTAAAGAGTTAGATCTCTCGAGCAATATGCTCAGAGGCAACATATTCGAAATTGTTGGAAAAAAGACACCAAGATTATATCAACTGTCACTTTCTAGAAATAACCTTAGTGGTGACATTTCAAATTTTACATGCATGTTTAATGCATTGGTTTATCTTGATCTCTCTAAAAACCAACTATCTGGAAGACTTTCACCATGTTGGGGGTTGCAATCTTCTTTGGATTGGATTTCATTGGGTGACAATAAGTTAAATGGTCAGTTTCCAAACTATCTATGTGAATTGAAGAAGTTGAGAGTTCTAGGCCTCCATAAAAATGGCTTGAATGGAGTGCTTCCAAAATGTTTAATAGGCCTATCTTCCTTGGAAATCCTTGATCTCAGTGACAATTTGTTCACTGGTAGAATACCTCCATTTAGCAAAGGATTTAAGTTAATCAATCTTGAGAGAAATTACTTCACCGGGGACATTCCTTGGCAATTATGTCAAAATCCTGAACTCCAATATCTAAGCCTAGCACATAACAACCTCTCTGGAGGCATTCCTCCTTGTTTTAGTGACTTCTTGCAAATGTGGGCCAATTCTAGTTTTGGTCCGTATCCTATGGATGATACGAGGAGGCTTTTCTTTGTTATGGTGGTTAATATAAAAGGAATAAGCCTAGAATTCACCTCATCGCTCCGATATTTGTTTTCTATTGACCTTTCAAGCAACGCACTAGAAGGACAAATACCGGAAGGACTCACTAAGCTTGTTCAACTTCAAAATTTGAACCTCTCTCGAAATAGCTAATCAGGAAAATCCCTTTAGATATTGGCAACTTGAGATATTTGGAATCTCTTGATCTATCCAATAACAAGCTATTAGGTGAAATCCCTCCTAGCATATCCAATCTATACTTTCTAAGTCGTTTGGATCTTTCCTTCAACAATTTATCTGGTCCTATTCCATTAGGGAATCAACTAAGCACTCTGGATGATCAATCTGTTTATCGTGGCAACCATGCACTTTGTGGAGCTCCTCTTTTAAAAGTTTGTTCGAGAGATGAGCATAATGAAGGTGACTCTGAAGGTGAAGGTGACTCTGTTGTTAATTGGTTTTACTCAAGATTAGGATCAGGTTTCGCAGTGGCATTAATGGGATTTTGTGGAATATTACATGTCAATCGATCTTGGAGGATCTACTATTTTCGGATGGTGGATAGAACTATCAAAAAATTATCGATTGGGAGGATGATTACCATGCTTTGGTTCAAGAGAGCTTTTCAATTGCAACTACGCAAATAAGAAGTTATTTAGTAAGTTACATATGTATGTATACGCAAATAAGAAGTTATTTAGTAAGTTGTATGTATGTATGTATGTATGTATGTATGTATGTATGTATGTATCTCTCTTTCTAGTCATGTCTTCTTTTCCTTAATTAGATCAGGTTTTATAAATAATTCAAACTCGAGACATATTTTAACACAGACAATGAACTTATCACTATGTGGTCACTAACATGAATCCTTTTACTTTCCGTGGTCAATTCTACGGTCCTCTATGAGTACTATATGCTCGACATCTCATCTCTTATAACTTTCTTTTACTTAGTTTGTACTTTTGACTTGACTCTCTTGATCTTCTGGTATCTCTTCACTGAAGTACCCAAAACCGTTTGTTTTTAAGTGACTAACTAAAAGGCTAAAAACGAACTAAAAGTCGCCGATTCATTTCACTGCGAAGTGGGGAATGGATATGTAGATCATTTGAAAGACTTACTTGTGTTCACATTTTAATGACGACCACAACGAACAGAATCGCATTGCTCTTGCTTTTACCTCTGAAATCATACCAACCAGAGCATTCCGCGGCTCAGTTTATTTGATAGACCGGGTAACCTTTCTTTAGAGAAGTTGAATTCAATTGGCAGTGGATTCAATGATTTCATTTCCTATTTTGGCGGGAGAAAGAGAGAAGAAAACAGATTATTCCAATTTCCTTCAAGCCCACAGTCTGAATTAGCTCTGGGCATTCAGTCAATACCACCCGTTGGAGGTGCTCTGAACATGGAATGATTGACTGGAAAGCCTCACAAGCAAATGAAAAAGGTTCTGCCTTGACAATCTGAGAAAAGGTCCTACCTATAGATTTCTCCCTCGTTGTGAATTTGGAAAGGGATATCGAAGTCATGTAACAAGAATGAAAACTCAATTCTAGTGATGTACAAGAATAAAAACTCAATTCCTTTAGCTTCTGTGAATTTGATAGATTATGTATACTTTGAACGCAATGAGAATCCTCAATTAATTACTCTTCCAGAGGATTCCAGTCCTGTAAGCCCTGAATTTCAATTAGCTCCAGGCAATTTAATCGAAACCAACCATCGGAGTTGCTTTAACCACGATAGCTTGGAAAGCCTCACGATCAATTCACAAAATGTTAACAGACAAGGAATGCAGGTTCTCTATCTGTCCAAGCACATCAAACTCGATCCCTGTTAGCCAACACCGTCGGTGCTCTCAAGTGGACAATTTTTTCAAGTTGGAAAGGAGTGACCACTCTAATGGTGACACCACTCTACCAAAGTCAAACCTTCAATACTAGATGGTAAGTCGCGTAAAAAATCGGGGTTCAACACAAGTTATTTTGAGTTCTTGAGTCGACAATGGGAACCCAAATCAGTTGGAGGCAAGATCATATCTTCAACATAGTGACAATTTCCTAGTTTAGATAACCTCCCTAGCCATCCTTCCTCTGGTGTTCGAACTCGTCTGGTTCTTTTGGGACCTTAAAGTGCTCTCAATTATTTCTGGATGAACTAAGTTGGTTAGGTTCCAACAATAAACAATGATGAAGACGAAAACTCACTAAACCTTGCGAAACTCGCAGGAAGCTCAGCCAACTGTTAAAGCTCATCACAAGCCCTAAAAGAAGTTGTTGGTATTGTCGGGCGACCAGACTAAATATCTATATACGAGAGATCATCAAGAGGAAGTCTAACTCCTCACCTTTTGATTTATCCAATTAGAATTGCATTTGCTCAAAAACTTAAAGTCAATAAATTGTGGCTAATTAGAATAATTAATTACTTCATACAGCACCGAATTTTTCTATATGGGACTTTACAACACAACTCACGCATGTAAAATATTATAGAAATACTACTAACTGTTCAAAAGTTTATACTGTTAGATGAAGATGTAATTTAATAATTGAATATTGAAACATTCCTTCTTACATGTAAGTTGGATTTTACCCTAGAATTAAAGTGTGGAAAAATGTTATAGGTGAGGAAATAGGGGCTTCGAAAGACTTGAACTCAAAGCCTCCTTTGATAAAACTAACAACCATTCCAAAGCTTGGATCTTCTACTCTAATACCATATAAGATAAATTGTTTTTACTTTTGGAGCAGTTGACAATAATCTCATGATATCTTACATATTAACAAAGCATGATGTGTTGAGGTCAAATTTTTGTGGGTCATGTGAGATTTTACAAGACCATTGTCAATTATTTTAAATGTTTAAGCCATTAGATGAAGTCATAATTTAATATTTAAATATTATAATGCATCTTAACAATCTCCCCCCTCACATGAGCCTATCAACATATCTAGTTAACCAACTTTCACTAAAAAATTTAAACCAATGAGCTATTGGCAAACTAGAAATATCAGCTGCTCCACACCACACTATACTAACTTTTCGATGCGAAACCTTTTTAACACAATTCGCACATACATCCCAATAGGCACTGTCGTAATTAGGAAGAACCGGGAGCAGTGCATCGATTATCCATTTCAAAGGTGGAGCTGTCGTTAGTATTTCAAGAAATCTTTCGGGGAACTCGAAAGGGGAGAATAACAAGGCTAATTGTACAGGGTTAAAAGGATCGATAAGGCATAATCTTTTCCGAGCGCAGCGAGGACGACACCGACAATGAACCTAATTTTTTTTGTGTTTTTTTTTTGGGGAGGGGGCGAAAACCTAACTTCTTGTTGAAATGCAACGTTCTTGGACATCACGGTGCTCCATCAAAATAACACTAATTGCATTCCATTTCAAGAGCGTTTAGATAGACAACTTGTCCTTCTCCAGCTACCAATTTCACCCGTTATCTACCACAAACAAGAAAGTCATTTAAGTGGACGACGATCCATCCAACCACCGTAAATCAATTGTAAATCAATAACCAGGCATCTTCAAGAAGAAATAAAATAAGTACACTCCCCAAATTTTACATGCAAGGAAAAAGAAATAAAAGCGAAAAACTAAAAAATAAAATATAGGCAAGCAGTGAAAACACCTTTCTTTCCTCCCTCTTTCTTTCTTTTTTTTTTTTTTTTTTTATAATTTCGTCAGGAATATTAGCATATTTACATAAATCATAAACCCCATCTCTTCGATTTACATAACATGCAATGAAAAGCAAGAAAAATTGAAAAAAAAAAACCGAAAGATAAAAAAAAAAGAAAAGAAAGAAGAGAAAGCAAGCAATGGTAAAAACAGTTACTTGCTTTGGTATATTATTTTTCTTGTTGACTTGTTGACTGAGGTTCTGGTCGGGCTCTCTTTCTTTTCAATCCAATCATTTGAGGGGCTTCCATGTGGCACATTGGAGAGACGGCCACCAAACTAAACATCCTCTATGATTCTCTCATAGGACTTGAGCAAGTCCTTAAACTGCTCCGTTTATCGGAGTCAACTCCAAACGTAAAATGGGGTAATGATAAACTGCTAGGAATAAATTAGCCAAATTGAGAAATTCCCCCAGGACGGATTCCCACGATGAAGCCGCCTAGTATACCCAACACGGGTAGGGTCCAATTTGGTGGCGGTCTCTCTAATGTGCCACATGGAAGCCCCTCAAATGATTGGATCGAAAAGAGAGAGCAGAACCTCAGTCAACAAGTCAACAAGAAAAATAATATTCCAAAGCAAGTAACTGTTTTTACCATTGCTTGCTAGGGGTGTGCAACCGGACCGGGTAAACCCAGTTCCCGGACCAGCCCACCCGGAAAACAGGGTCGGGAACCGATTCCCATTGAACCGGTCTGGGAACCGGTTCCCAAAAGTCAGAACCGGTTTGAACCGGTCCGGGAACCGGTTCCGAGGGATTATCCACCCGGGAACTGGATCGACCGGACCGGTTCGGGAACCGGTTTGAGAACCTGATTGTACGCCTTCTTGTCGACCTTGCGGCTTCACTGGTTGCTGGTGTCGCGAGGAACCAAGCGGCGGTGCTGATGCAGTGGCGGCTTCACAGGGGCAAGGGCAACGGTGACGGAGCTTCGGGCGGTCAGAGGTGTCGGGTCGTCGCGGCCACAGCAGGGGCGACGAGTGGTGGTGCGAGCTCGTGGGTGAGGGGGCTCCGGCGGTGGCATGGTGGTGCGGCCGCGGCAATGCAGGCGCAGCGGTCAGCGGCTATGGCGTGCGGAGGGAGCTCGTGAAGAAGATGAACAGTAAACTGTTCTATTTCTTCTTTTTTCTTTTCTCCCTGCTGGCTTGTCACTTCTCCCTCATGTCCCTCTCTACGTTGCCCACGTCTCCTCTGCCTCCTGACATTGACCTTGACTCTCAAGCTTTTCCTCCCTTTTTTTTTTGTGTTTCTTTTTTCCAAGGACCGAAGAAGGCCCCCTGCCGAGTGATCCACAAAGAAAAACCCCAGTAGAGTTGCTAAATTATGGCGACTTAATCTCAAGTGAACCACCTAGAGTTTGATTAATATATACGAAATGAGGTAGAAATTTATTTATTAATAACGCTTAATATTTCAATATAAATTAGAAGAATTATGTTGTTTTTCACGTATTAAAATAAAATTCGAAGTTGTATAGATGGGCGGTTGCAAAATAGGTTCTAATATAAACAGGGTCAACCCTGTTCCCAGATCGGAAAAACAGGGTGGGCCGGGAATAGGGTCCAATGAAAACAGGGTAGGGAAAATGGTTCAAAAAAAGGAGAACCTAGGTTATAACGGGATAGGGAATGCGGTCCAGTCTAGACCCTACCCACCCTGGACCCGCTCACCCCTATTGCTTGCTTTCTCTTCTTTCTTTTCTTTTTTTATCTTTCGGTTTTTTTTTTTCAATTTTTCTTGCTTTTCATTGCATGTTATGTAAATCGAAGAGATGGGGTTTATGATTTATGTAAATATGCTAATATTCCTGACGAAATTATCAAAAAAAAAAAAAAAAAAAAAAGAAAGGAAGGAAAGAAAGGTGTTTTCACTGCTTGCCTATATTTTATTTTTTAGTTTTTCGCTCTTATTTCTTTTTCCTTGCATGTAAAATTTGGGGAGTGTACTTGTTTTATTTCTTCTTGAAGATGCCTGGTTATTGATTTATAATTGATTTACGGTGGTTGGATGGAGTGTCATCGAATTCTATGGGGAATTACGGTGCAGAAACAAGCTCCTCCCTTCACTAGCTTACACTTTCATATTCATCACCAGCAAAAGAAAAGTTGCTACAGAAACAAGCACAGCAAGCAAGACACCGAGATCTCTCACTCGCCCGTGTTTGGCCTGAGAAACAGGCTTCCTCTTCTTCTCCCAAAATGGCCTGGAATCTCTTCCTTGCCTTCTCGCTCTTCCTCCAAAGAGCTCTGGGTAATGGGTAGATAACCCGTGGTTCTTCTTAACCACAGTGCAACCGTGACAAGCTATTTGATTTTTCGATTGACCTGTCTTTCTTTCCTTACCTTTTTCGTTGTCAGGTGACATTGTATGCGAGCAGTTGCTTGGTATAATGGAAGGCGGTGCGTCCTGGAGAACTACGTGAGCCCAAGGGATGGGAAGATGGAATGCAAATGCGAGACCTCTCAAGTGGCTGTGGATACCATGCACGAGTGGATCGAGACCGATGCCTGTGGAGTGGATAGGAAGTCTGTTGGCATATCTTCAGAGGCTCTCCTTCAGCCTCGTTTCACTACCAAGCTCTGCTCACCGGCACGTTACCACAACTGCCCCAACAATGATGACCTTTACTTCAACTTGGCCCTCGGAGAAGGTAATTCCTGACCGCGAATCAATCCGCCCCCATCTGCTTTGAAGCAACATCGTCCTCTCAAATCTCCACTATTACTGACTCCGCCATCAGTTTTTAACAGGTGACCATTAGTCGGATCTCTGAGGTGCAACGGAGCAACCTGAAGCGGGTCATGAGAGAGGTCCGAAGTTCCGGAGCAGCATCCGGTCCCATGGCCACTGCGCCTATGGGGAGTCTTTCTGGCGAATACTATGAGATTGGATATGACCCTGCTGAAGCTCCCACGTATTACTAGGTGTCATATTTACATGAGAATTGTAAGCTGCTATGTCACCTCCAACTTGTATGGGTTTGTGCTATTCTGGCAAATGAAGGTAGAACACTGTACGAAACCTAAACAAAGTTTTTATCACTTCATTCCAACGCAAGCATAATCGCCTTTGCTAGCAAAGTTCAAGCGATCATAATGCATTCTATTGGTTGTTTCTTCTTCTTTTTGATAATTAAATGGTAGGGAAGCACGATCGGCAAAAAAGACCAGCTAAAATTTATTGACACATAAATTTTACAATTTTTTTTTGGGACTTAAAGTAAAAAGTAAAAAGTAAAGTAAATGATTTTCATTAAAATGCATCACATACAGACGTTATGAGCATTTGGATTAATAGTATTAATTATTAAAATTTAAAAAAAAATCATTATCAATTTTAATTATTATTATTAAAAAAGAATGGAAAACGAACCGGGCCGGGCCGGGCCTCTTTTGTCTTTACCTTCATTCTCTTCACCTGGGCCGGCCCAGTCGATTTTCCCCTCCTTCGGCCCAACCCTCGCGCCTGCGACAAAAAGAGCACGGAGGAAGGGGAACAGGACAGAGTGAGGATTCTGCTTCTTCTTCTTCTTCGGCTGAAAAGACCAGAGGGAGGGGACGGAGAGAAAGCGAGACACACAGCCGAGCTTCGTTCTCGACCGAAGCATCATCTTCATCAAAGAATGGGCTGGTTATTGTTTTAACAAAAAGTGGTCGCGGGCGTTGAAAATAGGCTGAGTTCTGGTTATGGAGCCAGCGAGTGTTGGGCTTAAGTTCTAGTTTGGTAAGCTGGGTTTTGTTTGGGCTAGGTTTGTACTCGTCTTCATCAAGAATGGGCTGGGTTTAGCCTCGGCGAAAATAGTGAGTTCTAGTTTGGGCTTAAGTTCTAGTTTGGTAGAGCCCAATCTATATTCTTGGCCCAGGCCCGAGAGTCCAAGTTCAACCCGTGTTCGGACCGGGCTCCCTATTTTCGGATTAAATTTTTTAAATGAAATTTAAAAATTTAAAATTTCAAAAACGATTTTATTTAAAAATTAGCTTTTTAGTAATTTTCTCTTAAAATGTGCAAAAATCCTTGATGAAAATATTTTGCTCAAAATGGAACGAGCTCTTAAGGTTTTACAATAGGGTTCGAATGCCAAGTGGTTGTTCGCACATCTTTATTTCGACTATAATTGAATTGCAGACCCTCAACACGTTGATTGTTAGTCTAGTTAAAAATGGTACCTTTCTTAGCGTTAGATACTTGTTTTGCTTTGCAATTTATTTATCACTTCATTGGTTGTTGATTGTTATTTTAATGAATGTCCATCCATATAATCATCTCATATGTTAGTGAATAAGTTTAAAATCAATCCAAATTGCCTGACAAAACTTTTCTTGAATTGAACAAGAATATGTACCAAAAGGGCATTAGTTGATTAATTAGTGTAATCTAGTTCTCGACCTTAAATTCTCTAGTTGCGTAGGAAGTAAAGTACGCTCTCACACTTCACTTGGTTTCTAACCGATCCTAATAGATTAGTGGCAACTCCTTTATAGAAAATTTAATACTGTAATTTGAACATCTAATGTTGCACAAGGTATAGGTTTGGAAGAGCCTGCATCTAAATCATGGGTTGCAAACCCGTCTTTTAGGTAATATCCCTAAACCTATGTTTACCTCCATACCGAGAGGTAGGTCGTGACAAACTTTACCACAAATTTATCGGCATAGGAAAGAAATCCGTATCTTTTAGCACATAATACTAGAATCTTGCAAATGCTAGAAATTTATAATCACTAACTTGAAAAACCATTAAAAAGGAAAAGGAGAAGGTGGATAACTCTTTTTTTTTCTTTTTTTTTTTAATGGTCATCACGTAGTTCGATCAAGTTTTGGCATGAGTCGAGGTCACTCTCGCTATATGTTTTGGTTGGAGCAAATACAAAAAAATGTTGTTGAGCAATTGATTTTTTTTTCCTCATATTTAAAAATAGGAATTGATCAATTTTACGTGCATAATTTCGAATGTATAACAAGATCTTTGTAAACTTGTCGCTTTCCTCCATTCTCAAAACTAGAAATTACATAACGGGGATTGAGCAAAATCATGTCTCAATAAGAGGGATGGTCACTACATTCTATAAGAGCAAGCAATGGACAATGCAACATTATGTATGTATGTATGTGCATCATGACAATAGCTCCAACATGCATTCTCAAATAATGTGTATATTCCATACATTTTCTTTCCATAATTGCATAACTCATAGCGTAACATATAAATATAATCATTCTCAATCCCTCAGGTCAAAAATCCTATGGTCATGCTTTGTTGGATAACATAACCCGAAAACCATATCTGGTATGGTTAAAACCAAAAAAGCTCATAGATTATGATTAAGCCCCGAAAATCAAGTCACCATGATTTAATCTCAAAATAGAACCGGTCTGTGAACATAGACACCGGATCTCACTGCATAGGTTGATGATGAGCACAAAAGCTAGATCATAATCCAATATGCGTGCACATAGATATCATTAACATAGATGATAATTTCAGCTTGATAATTTCTCCGATCCACATTTACTTGATGCCAAAATTATTCAATGCCTGTTCCAATTTTCCATAAATAGAACGCCATGAATTATTCTTTTTCTAGATTTCAATAATCATGCCATGAATTAATACATAAAAGTTTCGTTCACTATAAAGAAAATGTCATGCTGCTTTTACCAAATATGGAAGTGGTAGAAGTCGCCTACCTCAATAACTCACAAAGTCAAACTATACGGAGTCAACCATTGAATCTGCCTAGTCCTAAACACAATTTAAAGCTCATTATCAGAAGATATTAACTTAATATAACAACTAGACTGTATTGGGGAAAAAGCCTGTTTCGGTAAAATTATGAAAATGCCCTCCGAGGTTCGGTCTTAGGTTTTGTGGGCTCGACACATATCAAATAGCTCAAAAATACTTACAAGTTAGTAAATTACCACATATTTTGCCGGAATGTCAGAAAATAATTTTTCTCATGAAATTGACCTAAAATTGAATTTTCGGAATACTTAAGAGTTTGGAATTATTTTCCGAACTAGCAATAGAATCTTCAAATAAGTGGTATTTCGATAGCAGTTGCTTGCGACACATTACCGGTGATGCTACCAAATTCATAAGCCTCGTTCAAAATGATAGGGTATTCTCACCTTTGGAGGAAAAGGTAAAGACATAATTATTGGTAGAGGCAACATAAAGCTGGGCAATCTGATCATCAAAGATGTCTCTCTCTCGTAAAGGGACTTAACCCACGAAGACTTCAGGATAAGTTTCGAAGAAGGTAAATGTATCGGGATAAGTAAATACAAATTTCAATCATTTCCTTCTCTCTAGGCTTTCTCTGTTGTACATATAGACAGGACTTGTATCTGAATGACTAGATATATCTTTGTATCCTGGAAAGATGAATATCCTCATGCCAATATCTTGTTACAGCGACTCGCCAGCTTTATTGAAGTATAGGTATCAAAAAAGTCATTTGCTCTTTTAACATCCATGTAGAACAGTTTTACAGGGTTCAAGCTGGCATACAATCGCCAGAAGGGATCGCCAGAACATGAGGAATATTGTGAAGATGAGGTGATTTTTTGAAGTTTCAAAGGAGGTGTCTGTTCTGTTTCATGATTGCAAAGTGTATTAATGCTTGGTCAATTGTCTACTCTTGATGGGTATTAACCAATGTATGTAATTTCTGGAATTGTGCTCATAAGCAATTAAATCCTCTTCAACAGGGAGATGGTTAATCATTCAAGTAAATTATTCTGGAAACTGGATAACTTTCTCCATGTTTTTGCTGCTTAGAAAGGGATTGCCCGTGAAAATGCTGCCTTCAACTCCTCCAAAGAAAATGCCATGTTTCTTCTTCTTCTTCTTCTTCTCTCTCTCTCTCTCTCTCTCTCTCTTATTTATAGTACTCTAGCATTCATTTTTTTCTACAAGCTTTGTGCCTTTTGCTATGCAGATTTAACAATCAAATAGATTCTTGTATTTTAGGCGGATTTCATTTCTGCATTATTTCTTTCTCCGTTTCATTAGATGTGTGTTTTCCATTCATAATTTTCTATTGGTTTTTTGCTTCCGATATGGCAATATGCTCAAACTTGACAATTTTTGCCTTAAAGGCTTACTTATTTATCATCCCAAGATCTACTGTAAAAATAAATTTCTCTGTTTGGTGCTACCTTTTTAAATAGTAAATTGATTCCCGGGAATGGTAATAGTAATGTGCTCGAATATTTGGTTCACTGTGGAGAAGGTGTTCTCTGGAGGATTGGATGGATAAGCTCCTACCTGATACCGATATATCACAATATGCTAGGTAGCAAACTTTCTCAAGCTTGAAGCTGCTGGGACGTAATGTAGGGGCCTGTCTGATAAATCCTCATTACTTCATTATTATCTTCCCTTGAACCGAGATTGTTGCATGACAGACATGAGGGTAATGGTACTAGTATATGTTTTCCTATATTTTGCAGATTTTCATGCGGTACATCAGCAGAGCTCAGATGCAAATTCGATTGCCACTGGTGCAGTTCCACTGCTAACACCACAACCTGTAGCTGATGTTTTTAATGGTGTTGCAAGTCCATCAATATTGTCATAGCAGAGCAATGATCCATCCTACGACAATCTGAACTTGGATATGCAAGACTTGGGCATAGTGATCCTGCTGATCTTGGCATTGACAAATCTGAACGTGAGCTGGCCTATCCAAAAGCAGGTTTGGAGTACGGACTCTTAAATAGAAAGTCCATTTTGGACAACATGGAAAGATTTTGCTCACTTGAAGTATGCAACAGAGGTGTAAACAGCATGGTGAGTGGCAGAGGAGCCCCATTGCAAACAATACTATGTACAATCCCGAATTTCCTGACGCGCAACATTCTGCTGCCGCAAGGTTACAGTTTCCCAAGGGTCTTAGCTGTCCCTCTTCCGTCAGAAGAAGGGCCTAAGTTGAACAGAGTTCTTACAACTGCACAAGAGAGTTTATCTACAGCAAAAACAGACATGGAAGATCTCATAGCCAGGTTGAATCAAGAGATTGCTTTAAGACAATTCTTAACAACAAAAGTATGTTCTTTCCTATTGGAGAAAATGTCAAGTCTTGTGTCAACCCATCATCTCCGATCAAGAGAAATGTTTGCTGCCTCTCCACCATTTTGTATTTCGAGATTTGTGCCATCCAGAATTTCAGCTTCTATGCAGTAAATTACTGGTATTTCTTTCCCCAGCTGGTCCCTGCGAACTTCTCCCTGTAGTTTGAACATATGCCAGTAGTCATTTTGATAGTATATGCAGGACTAATCAGACGAACTCGAAGGATGAAAGGCAGTATGGATCTATTTGATGAATACTTCACATGTGTAGCCCTTGGAAGTGGCAGTATTCAAATTTGTTATATTTTCCGTGTTGTTGGGCTTTTATATAGATGCTTAATCTGTCATGGGTCGTTCTGGTTGTCATATCCCCATCTTGAGACCATTACATGGTTAAGAGACTGTCATTACCTAGTTACGCGTCGACTTTTCTGACTTCTGCCACATACTCGTGTTCATTCACGTGTCACTGTTTTAGATGATGCAACTAAATTCATATAGATTGTGTCTTGAAGGTCAAAGATCTTGAAGTGAAACTTGATTACCATGAGAAAAATTGAGGAAGATGCTAACGGTCTAATTCATCGACAATGCAACATCGAGGAAACAAGCCAATTCAGTAATTTATTGTGCTTTAAAGCGATAAAAAAGGATGAAGATGTTGAAGAAGTCGGTAATTCACACTGTATCTTGCGAAATGTATTCTTTGATTAACATTTCCTCTAGAATTAGAACGGTTTGTTCATATCAAACAGCGACACTCCATGACTCCGACATTTCAAGAAGTGGTATTTTTGGATGTCCACACTTCTAAGAGTTTATATACATAGGAAATAGGTTTTATTAATGGATTTTAGCTTTATGACTTCCTTTGGGTATTTGTAATCATCTTACTTCCTCTGTTTAGTTGTAGAACCTTGGACAATTTCTTTTACATCACTAAGAATCCAGCACATGTAGCCTGTGTTCTTTTAGGTCTTTAAATTCCGACTAAACCAAGTACAAATCCTTGATTGACATCATCGATGATGATTTCCATGAGTATCAATATATGTGTTGCAGATGCAAGAAGAGAAATGACTTGCTTACTTCAATCCAATGAAGCCGATCTTGTTCTCAAATGATCCCTGATGAGCATGTTCGTCCTGAAATATGGCCATGAACAAATCGATAAAGGCACATGCGACATCCGTGAGCAGAACTAGAAAGTACAATAATAGTTTCTTTGCACTCTGCACTGCTTTCAGTTTCAAACGGCACGAACAAGATAATACACAGAAGATATTCTCAGATTTTTCAACAACCCAGAGAATGGAATCAACTTTGTCTCGGCAACCGCAAAGTTCCCCTAAGCAATTTATAGTGAATGGGAACAACCATTATTACCTCAACTAGTACTTGTTAGAATAATTAAATATTAAACCACGATTTCATCTAATAGCTTAAGCTTTTAAAACAGTTGGTAGTAATACTACACAAAATCTCACCTGGTATTAGAGCTAGAGGTATTTAGTTCAAATCTCTCCAAGTCTCATTTGCCTCCGCAGTTAAATATGCCTAAAAAGACAAGCCAAGCGTCAAGGGAGTGCTTGAATAATTAAATATTAAACTACATAAATATCTTACGGTTTAAATTTTTTGAATAGTTGGCAATGGTGCCACACAAAATCTCACAACACTTCTAAAGCCATCATCCTATTTACAAAACACCTTATAATTCCGAAAATAACGTGACTATCTAATCCATGGATCATATTGAGAGCTTCCTTTTTCCCTTTCTTTAGAAATTCAAGAATATTACAAAAGCGATTGGTGCTTTATTTATTTGTAAGACTGACAATGCACATGCATGCATGCTTAAAACCGAATATTTCTAACAGTTACAAATAATAAATACAGAGGAATAAGAAACCAAAGGAATTTTTACCAACCGTAAGAGGATGAGATGTTTTATTCTTTCTAGAGTTGGTTGAAGATATCGCCTTCTCCATTTCTGCAATTATCCTTATATTCTTCGTAAGTGCCAAAAAAGCGTTCAAAATCCACTGTACACGTGTCTGGAATATGTAGATCAAGCAACTTTTCCTGTGGAAAACCGGTGAGATGCAAACGCCGCAGCTCCTTAAATTTTGATAAATCAGGCAACCTTTCCAGTGGAATACCCGGGAGACTCAAATGCTGCACCTTGTTTAATTTTGATAAATCAGGCAACCTTTCTGAAAAACTGCATTTGCAAATACGCAACTCCTCTAGCAATTCCAATTTCTCCACACCTCGAATCTCCATTAGCGCAGGGCAATAACTCGTACTGAATCGTTGGAGCCCCTTTAAGCCTGATATAGTAAGCCTCCTGAGCAATTCATCTCCATAAAATCCCAACACACGCAGTTTTTCCAGTTGTTGTCCAAGTACATCATCAAATTCGACCTTCCTTAGCTGACAATAAAAAAACCACAAACTAGACAGATTTTTCAAGTTGGAAAACAGTGACCTTTTCATGGGTGACTTCACATGATTAAGATTCAATGCTTCAAGACTGGATGGAAGCCCCTTGAGAGATTGAAGGCCAACACAAGCTATATTAAGAATCCGAAGACAAGAAAGAGTAGCCAAATTAATTCGGGATAATTTGACGTCTCCAATACGAAGGGTCAATTCCTCTAGACAATATAACCCCTCGATCCACTTTATATTCGGGGCTCCTTGTTTGAATTCTGGCAACCGAGGAGTGCTGTCCTCTATATGAAGAGCGACTAAGTTAGATAGGTATGAGAGGTCAAGGGCTGTCCACAATAAACGAAATGAGAACTTTAACTCCTTCAAACTCACAGGGAGCTCTGGCAACTGTTCAAGTTCATGATATTGATCCAAACAAAGTTGTTGGAGATGAGAAAGCTTATTCATAGTTGCTGTCAATCTCCTAATCTTGCTCTTTGATAGCTGTAGCTCCCTAAGAAAAGATAGACCCTCAATTTTGCTAGGAATTTCTCCCTCCATATTTCCACAATAGCTAGCATTCAAAACTTTAAGATTCTTTAGCATCCATATGGCATTTCGTAGCTCTCTAATCGCATTATAAGTTAAACCTAAAATCTCCAATTGTTTGAGCTTTCCAATAGAAGTAGGTAACTTTGTAATCTTTGTGTTGTTCAAATCTAGCACTAGCAAAGATTCTAGCCCTCCTATTTCCTTCGGTAGCTTCTTTATAGGAGTCTCAGACATGATCATCTTCCTCAACTTTTTAAGATTCCCAATAGAAGCAGGTAATTTTCTAATGTGTGTTCTGGTCAAATCTAGCTCAAGCAAAGACTCCAATCCTCCTATTGTCTTTGGTAGCTTCACTATCCAACTGTTTGTAAGTGTCATTGTCCTCAACATTCTAAGATCTCCAACGGAGTTTGAAAGTTTAGGCAAATCAGAATTCGTCAAAGACAATTCCGTTAGACTCGTCATCTCTCCAATGGAATGTGGAAGTTCTTGAATGGACATCCCTTCTATTATTAGCGTTGATAGGGATTTTAGACTACCAAATATAGAAGGTTTTGGAAAAAGGTCGTCACAAAGGGTCACAGTTTCCCAAGAGCAGATTTTTAAGTACTCCAGGTGCTCTAGTTGAGAGAGAGAGCCATTAGTCACTAGCAAGCTTGCATACGATTCAATAGCCAATCTCTTCAAATTTGAGCCTTTCGAGAAGTCGGGAATCCTTTTTACACTTGAGCCAAAATAGATCTCTATAAATTTCAAGTTCTCACTCACCTAAAAAACCAAATCAAGAATTAGCCAATTTGAGAATTGATAAGTTTGAATAGCTAGACAAATGTGAGAAAAAAGTAAACTGCACGATATGATGTTTGTACCAGGCATGACTTCCATCCGGCCCAATCTTCGGTAATATCACTCTCCCTAAGCAAGAGCACGACTAACTTCTCAAGGCACAAATTCGTTGCACTTAAATCCAAAGGGCAATCAATCCAAGTTAACCATGTTAACTTTGAGAGAAGATTTTGGAAGTTCCCAACAAAGTTTCCGCCCTCTAATTCCAAGAATCTTAGATTAGGCAACTTTGCAAATTGTTCACTCATGAAAGTTTTCTCTTTGGAGAGTCCTGTTAGTTTGAGTGCTATGACTTTCTCTGTTCCCTGGTGATAGGAAAAGCATAAGTGAACATTTGAACCGGATAACAAAGAAGGTGTTGTACAAGTTTAAGGAGCTTGATTATGTTTAGTGTAATAACACACACATCATTGGTTCATACAAATCTAAATTGAGAAAAGAACAAGAAAGAAGTTCATACAATTGAAATGAATGGTTTATGCTTTATAAAGCAAAATAATATTCCCAATCTATCAGTTTAAGCTCTATCACCAAATGATAGCAAAAAATTTAATATCGCTGAGCAAAACCATTTGACTGCCGCTATATTTAATTTAATTTTTTTTTTTGCAACAAGAAAAATCTGCAATGGTTTTGCAATTTTGAAAAAGTTGCGAGATCAAATTAAAAAAAGTCTCTTTAGTCTATAACCCCATTACGACTCCATGCACCGAAATCTACTTGGTCTGGAGTGTGTGGAAGCTCGATTTACTCTAGAGCGTCCCCTACAAGTTTTCCTTTGAGTTTTATTGCAGGATGAGGACAAGAGCTAACAAGTCTTACTTGTTTTAGGACTCGTTGCTGATTCCACAGAATAAAAGAGCAATGTCAAAAAGGGATCTGCTTTCATAATAGTAAAGATATTCAACCAACCTCATAAAAGTCTTTCGTAAATTGTTTGAAAGCTCTATCGGGCTATACACAAAAGATTGCATACTGCAATCAATTACAAAATTTATTATTAAACTTTAGGTAAAGGGTCTCATTGTAGAGTAATGTTGCTAACGATTTCCAACTTAGCAAAAAGGATTAAAATCAGCCTTAAATAGCTTTGATAGCCTAGGGAGTCGCAATATGGATTTGCTTTGATATAATTTTTTGAACAACCTTGTATTTAAATGTATTCCTGAAGTGTTTGCTACTAATAACTTTCCCATTATAACCTTTGAGATATGATACTTATACAAACCTTTTTCTTCTTTTCTTTGCCAAAGTAAATGTTAAACAAAAGAATATACCAGAAAGAAACTAACTCCACAACCTTTGAAAAATGCATAGTTGATTTTTTCCTAAAGAAAATATTAAGGTGATAATAGCTTACCTGTTGCATGTGAACCACATTAAAGGCAATCTCGGGCTCCCACAACCTACTACGATTCCCTGGAAAATCGTTTTCGCACTGAACAATGTCTCTTCCAAGATCTCTAAGTTGATCATGCATCCATAATGTATCATCCTCTGTTATCTTTAGCAAAGACATACGAGTAAGGATATGTAGTTCGCTCTCTGGAAAAAAGTTGGAAGCTTGCCACATATAGTATGGGTGGAGTCTCTTTTTTTCCAATGAAGAAACATGCAATATCAAGAAAGATCTGTCTCTGATGAGTCTGTAACAGGTCATAACTTATTCTTAATTTATTGAGGACTTCTTGGTTGGGCACAAAATTTAACTTCTCCAAAATGTCTTCCCAAAACGTTTTGCTCTCGCCATAAAGTGAGGAACCAATAACCTTGAGAATTAAAGGAAGTCCACCTATTTTGGTAGTAAATTGCCTTGAGATATCAACAAAGTCATGTGGTGGGAAATCCTCGCCAAAGGCACATCTACTAAAAAGCTGAAAAGCATGGAAAGAATCCATTTCTTTCATTTCATAGATCTCAAACTTTTGAGAATGTGCTTGGAAACCACTCTCTCTATCCTTCTCTTTGATTGGCAAAAAGTTGATGTCCCTCGTTGTAATGATGATTCTACTTCCTAGACCAAACCAATCACTCTTTTCAGCTAGCTTAGAGAGTTGATCCCTATTATTCACATCATCGAGAACAAGGAGAACTTTCTTATCACGTAACCTTTCGCTAATTGTGTTAATCCCTACATGAACAGAATTGTGGATGTCTAGAGATCTGTCTTGGAGAATATCTATTAACAACTGTTTTTGTACGTCAACAATTCTACCTTGTTGTGTAGATTCGCGAATGTTTGAAAGGAAGCTACAACCTTGAAATTGACTGGAGATTTTATTAAAGACAGCACTTGCGAGAGTTGTCTTACCGATACCGCCCATTCCATGGATGACCAAGTAGCGAACATCACGAGAACCTTCGTTTAACTTGTCCATGATAGCTTCAACACCATCATGAATCCCAGTTAAATAATCAAGCAAATTTATTGTTCTTTTCTTCAGCTTGGTCAAAACCTCTTCAACAATAGTGTTGATGATTTCACCTTGGCTGCCACATTGACATGAGAGTCTTAGCATGAAACATATGGCAAATGAATTCTCGAGTTGAGGAATATTATAGACACGAAACTAATCGGATTTTTTAATGGGCGAGGTTTTACCGAATGGAAGTTCACTTTCTTTAGTAAAAGGAAATCGCGACTAATAAAAATTAGATCATTCTCTATTTGGATGAATGATTCGGGAATAGAAGATAATAATTACTAGTAAAAAAAAAAAAAGAAAAGAAAATGGATAAACCAATATACTGTGATCGATGGGAGTAATTGAAACAGAAAAAAAATGGGAGAAATTCTATTCCTTATTATAATCTCACTTTTTATTGCTTGGGAAAAAAAAATGAACAAAAGCAAATTTGAAAGTCATACTCTTAACGTTTGTCCTTCACGGCCCATCCGCTAATTCTTGCGACCTTGGTCAAAGCTTCCTTCCATTGCCGAACCTCATCAGGGCCGAACTTCTTTTCATGCTTCTCCAAAACATCGAGGTACAATGGAGTCTTGAGCTTTACATCATCAGGATCTACGTCATAGATAATGGGTAGGATCACTTTGTAATTCACTTTGCTTGAGCACTCCAGCATGTGCGTGAGCTCGCGAAGACACCACTTACTAGATACGTATTTCCTAAAGAAGATGGGCAAGTATATTTTGGAAGATTCAATGGCACATAGAAGTTCGCCTCCAATCTTTTTACCCTTTCGGATCTTTTCTTCGTCTCTAAAAACGCGAATCCCAACTTTGACTAAGGAGTGATAAAGGCAATCGGTGAAGTTGAGGCGAGTATCGGGGCCTCTAAAACTCAAAAACACCTCGAATTCGGCCCCTAATGACGAATTGCCATCATCGATGCAAGCGGACATGGTCGCTGCGTCAGGTGAGTCCCTCTTTCTCTTCATTCTCCTTCAGCAGGACAAAATCTTCACCGGGTTTGATCGCAACGAAACGTGCAGTCCTTTCTGGATCTGATCTGGGATTTCTCAACGGGAATCAGCAAAGTGCCAGAGGCAGGAGAATTGCAATGCTGTTTCGCTTTCTTTCTCGGATTTGTTTGCTTTTCCCTCGGCACCGAAAGGAAATAGAATGGCGATGACTTTGGTAAGTCTAGCCTTTCTCGGATTTGTTTGCTTTTTTCTCGGCACCGAAAGGAAATAGAATGGCGACGACTTTGGTAAGTCTAGCCAATGGAAGTCTTCCTAAGTGGCGGGGTCCAACTTTGTCACGTTATGATGGCAATAAACGATGTTGCTTTGAACTGTTCCTTCTAGCATCAGTGTATATTATACCTCGGTATTAGTGATTGTGAGTTTTTTGCTTTTCAGTATGGTAACCTTCCTCCTCCTTCGTAGAATTGAACAAACTTAACCCAGTATTCCACGGATAATCTGCGAGGTCACAGACATGAAGCCTTGTATGCTATTGTGTTCAACTCTATATTCTTCTTACGAGTACTATATGCTCCACATTTTTCCTGATCATCTCTTATCCCTTACTTTTAATTGTTTTCTACTTTGAACTCGAGTCTTGATCTTTTAATATCTCTTCATTGAAACATCCAAAAGCCTTTGTTTTAAGTGACTAATTTAAAAGGCTAAAAACAAATTGAAAAATTGCCGATTTCAATTTGCTGCAAATTCGTGAATGGATATATGTAGACCATTTCGAGTACTTCCTATGTTGACTGTTTACGATGAACACAATGAATAAATTCACATTTCTCTTGCTTGTACCTCTTCAATCATACCAATTGGGGCATTCCTGGCGTTGGTTTATTCAGCAGACTGGGTAAAGTTTATATGGAGGTGTTAAAATGAATTGGCAGTATATACAATATATTCTATGATTCCAACAACCCCAGGGCATTCAGTCAATACCGCCCATTGGAGCTGCTTTGAACATGGAAATGATCTATTGCATTGTTTCGCAAGCAAATGAAAAGAAGATTCTACCTAGACCTTTCTCGCATATTGTAAAGCTGGAAAGGGCCATAAAGTCATGCAACCTTGGGCACTCGTAAACTTTAAGATGACAAGACGATCACATTTCCATGTCAAATACATTGGGTAATTCTTCAAGATTCTCCACCATACCTATGGCTTTTGGTGGCCCTCTTACTTAGTCGAGTTAAATATGTAACCTGCAACATTTTAAGATTTTGAATGGAACTTGGAAATCCTACAGTTCGTGTTGGACAGGAATGAATTAATTAGTGACTTCAACTGTCCGAGTCTGGAAGCTTTCTAAGCTAAGGAACAACTGGTGCAAATTCTTCAGGCATGCTAGTTCGTAGAATGTATATTTGAGTTGATGAAGACTTTGGACTGCCAAGGAAATTTGGTGCTAATCAAGTTGCTTTACATTGACGCGAGTGCCTGAGCCTCCGAAAGCTAAAGACGCGGCAATTGCTTGCTTTTCCTCCTTCACACCGAAAGAAAAAGAAGAGCAACGACTTCGACTAAAGCCATCCAAGTCTTCCAAAGGAGTAAAGTTTCCAGCTTTATGGAAAGAGGAAGCGCACTTCCACACAAGTTCCATTCATTTTCTTGGAATTCCATATGTCTACAGGGTCCACCCACCGCCCTATCATAATTGAAAACACGTCTAACATTATTGAGCATTCCTACATTGTCGTGACTTAAAATCATGGCAAAAGTTATCGGGCCCATTCAGACAATTGACAATTAACGATGGAAATCAACTTTTAAGGAAAATGTTTATGCAATGATTGTTTATTGTGTTCCTTCTCTTATTATTTATTTTTTGATCCCGGCAACGGCGGGGAGGCGGCGGTGGCGGCGGGGAGGCGGCAACGAGGGAGCCGGCAGCGGCGAGGGAGCCGCCCCGTTCGGCCTCCCCCCCTCACCTTTTTTTTTTTTTTTCTTAATTTTTAAAATTTTTAAAATTTTTCTTAATTTTTTAAAATTTTTAAAATTTTCTTAATTTTTTTAATTTTTTTAAATTTTCTTAATTTTTTAAATTTTTTAAAGTTTCTTAAATTTTTAAAATTTTTCTTAATTTTCTTAATTTTTTAATTTTTTTTAAATTTTCTTAATTTTTAAAATTTTCTTAATTTTTTAGAATTTTTAAAATTTTTAAAATTTTCTTAGTTTTTTAAAATTTTTAAAATTTTCTTATTTTTAAAATTTTTTGAATATTTTAGATTTAATTTAATTAATTTTATATTATTATTTACACGTGTATTACCTAAACGTCGTTTTTTTGCATTTTCTCCGCCACGCGCGCAAAACGACGCCGTTTTTGACCGAGCGCGCCGGAAAGTCGCCACATCAGCCATTTGGCCGGATCTTCGCCGGAGTGGCACTTAAGTGTCCCATTTAACTTCAAACCCAAGGCACTCAAGTGTACCATTTTAAAGTTATGGCACTTAAGTGTCTCTCGGTGCCAAATTATGGCACTTGCGCTTTACTTCTGCCAGCTTTTGGCTTAAAGTTTCTAACATGGTATCAAAGCTAGTTGCCTTTTATACAAAGGTGCTCGATAAAAAAATATTACGTGAATGCACGGAGTCAAAATTCCACGTGTAATTTGTAATCCAATTTGCACGTTTAGTCTCCCTCCACCTATTAGCTTAAGCTTTTGGGTTAAAGTTTCTAAGAATTTCGAACATTTTGAATTTGGGCACACAATTTGAATGTCTGACCTGAGTTCAAACCTAGATTTGCAAAAACAAGTTGAACTTGTGTTTTGGAGGCTAATTTTAATCGTGTTAATGTGTGTTTTGGCTCATTTCTAGCGCATATTGTTCCCTGCATGTTTTAGTATAACCCTAATGCCTTGTTCGAGTTTAAGATCACTTAAGGGTCTAGACTAAGGGTCATGATCATGGCTTGGAGGAACTGTTCTGGCTAATGTAATCCACCCCGGCTGTAAACCACATTTCAATCTTGAATAAATTGATTCAAGCTTGTTTAATGTGATATACATGTTTTGAGTTGGTCCTTGTTCATGTAAATCAAGCACAATTCGGTTTAAGGAGTTAAAATTATTTTTCAAAAAATAATTTAAAAAAAAAAAAAAAAATCTAGAAAATTTCCAACAAATGTAGGATACTTTTAAATTAGGGCAGAAGTGATACTTTTGAAGCTTTTCCTAATTTTCCAAAGTCATTCTCCTAATTTAGTGCTTTTTTTTTGGGTATTTTATAAGTGACCATTCTTATAAATCATCTGTTTTGCCTAGATTATGATCATTTAGTATAGTTTCACGCATTTAAAATTCCCATTTAGCTCATGTGGTATCTAGTCCCGATGCTCTATAACATGACTATGTATATTATTTGACCAACAATTACTGGGTTTTATTTCTCGTGCCTTTACTTAGACGTTTTTAATACGTCGGTGTTTACTTCAAGTCATTTTAATAGCTTCTTTGTTGATTTCTTTTCTAGAATTGATAGGTCTAGATTAGGACCATAATGAACCCTCCAAAAGGTTACTGGTACTGAAATGGCACTAATAAAAACATTTCTATTATGATTGTATGACCAATTAGATAACAACATTTCTAAGTTACTGGTATTGAAAAGGCACTAATAGAAATATTAACAAAATCAAGTCTTTGATCTTAGATAATTTTTGGTTGCATAGATAATGAGATAAATTCCGGTGTCTTGTTTGGCTTCTCGCCAACCCCAAAAGGTTAGTGACAACTCCAATTTCATATAAAACATTTATAGGCTAAATCGGATTTAAAATAAATCTTATGTTGCGCAAGGGAAGGGCTTAAGAGAGCTCACACCTAATTGGATTACTTCTAGGCAATACTCCTAAATTTCATCCTTTTCCCTTGTCAGGCATAAATGGAACGTCACGAGACAAGGAAATTTGGTGGTAATAAAGTTGCTTTACATCGACGCCAGTGCTTGGCCCTTTGAAGCTCAAGACACGGCATTTGCTTGCTCTTTCCCCTTAGCACAAAAAGAAAAAAGAGACAACGACTTCAACTGAAGCCAACCAAGTCTTCCAACGTGGAGGAGTGAAGTTTCCAGCTTTATGAAAAGAGGAACTGCACCTCCACAGAAGTTCTATTCATTTTCTTGAGATTCCCTATTATATATGTCTATGGGGTCCACCCACCGCCCTATCATAATCAGAAACACGTCTAACATTATTAGGCATCCCTACCCTACCATCTTGACTCAAACCATGACAAAGTTATCAGGCCCAATCGGATGACTGACAATCAATGATAGAGATCAAGTTTTAGGGGAATGTTTAAGCAAATGATTACTTCTTGTGATACTTTTCTTATTAAGTTATTCTTTTAGGTCATTTCCTCCCAGATTTTACAACATTAAATCGACAAATATATCCTGCACACGAATGTTTCATTCATTTGTTCACTAAATGTGGAGATCAACGTGCAAGGATTAGTTTAATAAGTTCAAAGTGTAGAGAGAGATGCTTAATCAGAGGGTCTTATAGACCATAATTTCGAACAGAATTTTGGACATTTTAGAAGGATCAGCAAGATTTGGGAAACAAACAACTAGGATTCAAGGAAGGGACTATTCTCTCTCTCTCTCTCTCTCTCTCTCTCTCTCTCTCTAGTTGGTTTCGGTAACTGCTGGACAGTGAGTAAAGTAGTTCTTTCTCCTTTGTGAAGCTCACAGGGGCTAGAGCTTTTATAGACCTTACAAGTCGCATGTGATAGAACAGACCAATTTTGAAGCTCTTTCATAAATAAAAGGACGAAGGGCTTAAACCAAAATAAATCATCCTACCAAAAAGGTACTAACCGGACAAAACCTTGCATTAGTGGAAAAACTATAAGGTCCAAAATACCATAAATTTATCAAATTAGAAATTTTTCAATTCAGTCTAATAAGCTTTATTCAATGAACAAAATGAAGAAACCGCCCCCATCATGCCTTCTTCATAAATTTGTTACTCTCCTCCATTCCTGAAGCCCAATGGTAATATAAGGGGATGAACAAAACCATGGCTCAGGTAAGTGATAATCACCACTTCTATGGGTTTGAGTAGTAAATGATGCAATTTTACAATAGTTATGCAGTGCATCAAAATGACACTTAAGCTACTATGCAATAGCACTTATCACAAGTCATTTCAATATCATAAATGGAAGATATCAAACTCATTGCTCATGTCAAAATCCTATGGCCACGCTTCAAAAGGCTTGGAAACTGCAATGACTGTGGTTAAGCCATAAAAATTTACTATGATTGAGTCTTAGGAAATATGTCGATTGTTATTAAGCATTAGAACATAACTGGTTTTTTAAATATACTTATATCTCAATACGGTGGTCCACCATGAGCACTAACCCAGAACCCATATATCATAATCCAACAAGTTGGAAAGAAGTGACCACTCCAATAGTGAGTCCACATCTACCAAAGTCAAATCTTCAAGATTGGATGGAAGTCGTAGAGCTTATGGGTCAACGCAAGTTGTGTTGCGTTCAAGGAGCCCAGAATGGGAACCCAAATGTCGGAGGCAATGTCATATCTTCAACGAGTGACAATTTCCTGAATTTAGATAACCTCCTTAGCCACTCTACCTCTGGAGATTGGACTCTTCTGATTTTTGAGGACTTAAAAAGTGCTCTAATTATTTCTAGATGAACTAAACTGGCCAGGTTCAACAAGTCAACTAGGATGAAGA
This sequence comes from Eucalyptus caleyi, assembly GCA_014182885.2. NCBI lineage: Eukaryota > Viridiplantae > Streptophyta > Magnoliopsida > Myrtales > Myrtaceae > Eucalyptus > Eucalyptus caleyi. The sequence continues at coordinate 30,606,288 of CM024470.2, forward strand.
GGGAAGCGCCAACCCTATTAAACCCACAGGAAATTACGGCAACTAAAAAAACTGAAATTTATACTGAGGTATCGTTGTATCTGAACTTATATAATACCGCTATTTTCCAAAGAGAGCTTTAAATAGATATTTTTAATAAAATCTTTTACCCTTTTCCAACCTTATGCTATATGTCCTAGCGTATAATCCCCGTCTCGCATAACTATTATTCCCATGAATGGGATGAAGATACTCTAGGACCAGTTAGTGACACTTTCTTTCAAGTCCTCGAAGATCTCAATTAATAATTGCGAAAATGATTAGTTCCAAACATTAACGGTCAATGCGTTATTAGTTAAGATTTTGCTGAGATACTAAAAAAGACGTGCGAGATAGATGCACAACAATCGCATTAACGGAAACGGGAAGGAACTCCAGTACAGACTTAATTTAAGGATGATGTCGTGCAAATACGGCATGAATCCTTCGTGTTGTTGCCAAAGGTTATGCTGCGAGGACGTACGGCTGTCATTCACGCACGTGTTTGTCACCCAATTGTGACCCGGCTTTTCAGCAATGAAAATCCCAAATTTATTTTGCCTCTCCAAGCTACTCTCCCTTCTCTCTGTCGGTTCGGTACAGAACCTGAACACGCCCGGCTATAGCAAGACTTGCCACAATGGTCGTCTAGAGTCGATGCTCATCACCCAGGTCGTCCTCTCAAGCCGACAAGGTCATCCTTGGCCATTCGTCGTCATTGGCCCTCCTCTGCACGAAGTCGGGCCACAACCAACTAGGAAATGGCTGAGCCAGATTATTTGTCCATGAACAGAATCATCACTGGGGCTATTACGTAGATATTGGGACTAATTCAGAGTTTCTTGCAAGGGAATGAGGCTGTAAAGGGAGCATATGCTTCTACTGGCAGCAAAGAGACACTGGAGCTTAATCAGCCGAGGAGAAGCAAAAGGTCAAAGCAGAAACGCGCCGTATGCTTTGTACTGTTCATTATATTTTTGTAGTCTACAGTGAGTCGTTGTATATCTGTGGGAGTTGGATCTTGCTAAATTATAGCCATTTTTTGTATTGGCACCCGCCCGTTCATCTTGTGCATCAACAAAAGTTAGTTAACTGCTTGAATCACCGACTCTCATATCCCATGATGCATCTGAACGGTGTTTGTGCTATTGTATTGCCTGTATACATTGCCATAAACATTACTTTTGTATGCGAGTTTTCTAGTCTTTACGGTTAATCAAAAACAAGAGGTCACCAACTAGATGCTCTGCAGTGCAGACTTTCTACCGAGAGCAAGTTCAGAACTACATGTGCCAAGTACTCATTCTTTGTGGAACCCAGTTGACTATTCTGAGATCAATGATAAGCTGCCATTGTGATGAGCATGCACAAATAAATTCCCACTTTCGCAAACAACGATTTAAACTGAAAATGGATGTCCACATAAGCGAGAGATCTTTGGGGCTTCCATTTTTCTTGTCTCAATTAACAGTACATCTCATGGCTAAAATAATTGCTTGCAGATCATGAGAACATGAATGTTCAATCTATTCCGACTTCTGTGTAAGAACATAAGGCTGACCATACCGATCTCCTAGCCTACCTGACTATATCATACTCCCCTCTTCTCAATCCAGTCACGCACATCTTCCCAGCACTGACCGTCGCACACATTGGGGCAGATACACTAGTGGTGATTGGTAAAGAGATACTTGGGGAAGGTGTATTTTTTTCCTGCATTTAGGCTTATTTGTGAACTGAGCAAACAATTTGTATGTTTGTTTGTTGCAGTTGGAGATTTGAATCACTTGTTATCAGCAACAATGTCTGGAGTTACCTTCTACAAGAGGTTTCCAGGGCAACTAAAGTCTGACCTAAGGAAACTTGCCGTGAACCTCATATGCTTTCCTCGTCTTCACTTTTTCATGGTGGGGTTTGCTCCGCTTACCTCTCTCGGGTCGCAGCAGTACAAAGCCCTCACAGTCCTTGAGCTAACTCAACAAATATGGGATGCCATGAACATGATGTGCGCAGCGAACCCACGTCATGGGCATTGACTCTCCGCATCTGCCATGTTCTGAGGAAAGATGAGCACCAAGGAAGTGGATGAGCAGATGCTCAATATGCAGAACGAGAACTCTTCCTACATTGTTGAGTGGATGCCCAATAATGTGAAGCCGACTGTCAGTGACATTCTGTCCACTGGCCTTAAGATGGTGTCGACATTCATCGGCAACTCAACTTCGATTCAGGTAATATTCAGGCGGATAAGTAAGCAATTCACTGCCATGTTCAGGAGGAAGGCTTTCTTGCATTGGTATACTGGGGAAGGAATGGATGAGATGGAGTTCACCAAGACAGAGAGCAACATGAATGACTTGGTCTTGGAGTACGAGCAGTATCAGGATGCGACTCCTGGTGATGAGGAGTAGGAGGAGGAGGAGGAGGAGGAGGAGGGTGATTACCAGGGAGGAGATATAGTGAGGGACATCTGATTGGTTGTTGAATTCAGTTGGAGAAACTGCTATCATGTTTTTAGCAGCAAGAAACTAAGGACAATATTTTAGCTTTTTCAGTAACTAGCAATTTTACTTCTATATGTTAGACAAGATCCTTCGAATTCCTATCGTCTTTTATTAACTCATATTGCATTAAGTAAGACTAAATTTTATGGTAATTTTCATTTTCTTGATTCCCTATCAAGTTCCTGATCCTTTTGCTTGCTGAATTATGGTGAATGCGTTAGTAAAGGCATGATGCTGGTCTCAAGGTGGATGTGTGAATATTTTCAATGGGTCGTCACTCATCGACCTTCGCATTACTGTCAAATTGGCTGATATGTGCTAATCTAGATCACAAAAGTCGAGCCTCGAGTACAAGAATGTCTCCAAATGCATATGAATTTGTTCACAAGATAATAAATGTCGCTAATCTGCAGTCTTTTTGTACTGTTTCACAATGTATGAGGTAGCCAAAATATTTTGATCATGTCGCTTGATAGCGAAAGTCTCACTTTGAAAGACTCGCAGCTACATGGGACTGCCAAAATATGGGTCCTAGGCTGAACGTCAAAATGGGGAAAAGTGCCAAAAAAGTCCTAAACCTTTTGCCTTTGTGCCGATTTAGTCCTAAACCTTTTTTTGGTGCCGATTGATCCCCTAAACCTTTTTAAGTTGTGCCAATTCAATCATTTCCGCCAATTTTGGCCGGATCTTTGCTAACCGGACCGCCGGCCGGCTGACGTGGCATGATCGGCGCCGACGTGGACAACATTTGATAATATTTTAATATTTTTATTTTTTAAAAAAATTTAAATATTTTATTTTTATTTTTTAAAAATATATATATTTTTATATTTTTATATTTTTATTTTTTGTCTTTTTCTCCAGCCGTCGTCGAGGTCCGGACGACCGGCCGGAGGTGACCTCCGGCGAGGGCGAGGCCGACCTCGCTGGATCCGGCGAGGCGAGCCTCGCCCATGGCCCGATCCGGCGAGGTCGGGTGAGGCTCGCCCGCCGGATCAGGCCATGGGCGAGGCGAGCCTCGCCCGACCTCGCCAGATCAGGCCATGGGCGAGGCTCGACCTCGCTGGAGGTCGCCTCCGGCAGATCGCCGGACCTCGGCGACCGGTTGGAGGAAAAAGACAAAAAAATAAAAAATAAAAAAATATTTAAAATATTTTTTAAAAATAAAAATAAAATATTTAAAATATTTTTAAAAAATAAAAAAGTAAAAAAAATTTATTAAAAGTTGTCCACGTTAGCGCCCGATTAGGCCACATCAGCCGGCTGTCCAACAAGAAGATCGTGCCAAAATTAGCCGAAAAGGACCGAATTGGCACAAATTAAAAAGGTTTAGGACCTGAATCGACTAAAAAAAGGTTTAGGACTAAATCGGCACAAAGGCAAAAGGTTTAGGACTTTTTTGGCACTTTTCCCCGTCAAAATGGCTCCGAGATGCTTGAAGGCTTCTGCACCATCTCTTTCAATCGTGGTCGACAGCAGGTCCATCAAAACTCAAAACCCTTCAAATGACCCTCCCGAGCCCCATTAGGATAGTTGATGAACCATGCTTTGAAGCGATGAGGTACCTAGTGACGGAGGCCCTCATCGACCCAAATAGTGGTCACAATTAACTCACGGGTCTGGGTGGTCCCAGGAATAGGGAAGTAGGAGGGCTCGTAGTCTATTTCCTTCAGTACCCCAAAACAAACGGGATGTTCCTCCATACTAAGGACCTGAAAATATTTAACCACAACGAGGTGAGATAAATCTCAGTGAGTCAAAACCCTAAACCCCGATTAGGACGCAAATTCACCTAGAGGCAGCCTAAGCAGTCGTCACAAACAACTTACCTCGCCTCAACACCTCCCTACACATTAGTGTCACATATATCATATGCATACAGCAAGCGTATTTAATAACTGGAACACATCATATCATCTTACAAACAATCACATGGGTCCCGATTATAAGGTAAAACCATTATGACATGTCCTATTCCGTGCCACACAATTTTGCCCCATAATCAGGCGTAACTATCTCAACCCCCAGTTATTACGACCCATCAGCCACAACCAACTCATCAACAGGTGGTCATCCGGCACTGGGTGTCGTCCCACTCCGTCGAGCACGGCAACGTCTGCACCTATACGACATTTCATAAAGGAGTATCGGCCCAACCTCCATTACAATTGGTATTTGTTGACATGGGCAATCCGAACTTAATCAGGTATCGCCTCCTCGATTGTCATCGGGTGACGGGTTCTGATAGCGATCACACGCACATCCATACTTGGCCAAGAACATTGTGCTTTGCACTCAAATACCTCAATTTCAAATAATGGACTTGGCTAATTTTCTTCGTATTAAAAATTCTCATTAAAATAATTGTGCGTGGTCACACATTTAAATCGAACTATTAAACACAAGTATGCTCCCAATTTAAAAATCCACGATTTTATATAGTATATAAAAATTTTGGCGTCAAAAACCGACACCCTGGTATTTTTCTAATTAAATGCCTATAAAATCAAATTTTGCAAGAATAGCCAATAACCACTACCAATCACTCAATTGCACAAATAAAAAAATCAATTTCACATATAAATTCATCCCCGACAATCAGCGTAAAATTTCACTAAACGGCTAATTCGTCACAATTTACACTAATTATAATTAATTTAAAAATCTAATTTAACTAACTTAACCATAGTTAATTAAACTAACCATAGTTAACTAACTAACCCAAGTTAACTAAACTAACCTAGGGTAGGCTAACTAAACTAACCACCTAACTAAACTAGCCTAGGTAACTAACCAACCTAACTAACTAGTTACACTAACTAGGATTAACACTAATCCTAATTAACACTAAACTAACCTACTAAGTGTAGTTAACTTCCTAATCTAGGATTAGGGAGCTAACTCACCGGATTTGGACAACGGCAGGTTCATGGCAACGGCGGCGCGATGGTGACCAAGACTTGAAACTACTGCATTTCCAACAGAGGATCGACCAGGGCTGAAAACAGCCTAACAAGGCCCATAGCCAAGGAGCTAGGTGGTTCTATGGTTGTTGGTCAGGGCTACGAATGGTGCGGCCAAGGAGTTCCGGTGGTGAGGGGGAGCCACTGTTGGTGGTCACTGGTGGACGGATGGGCGGGCGCGGCTGTGGAGGTGTTAGATGGTGGTGAGGCGTGGCTGTGGGGAGCTAGTGGGTTGGCGGTGAGGGCCGGACAAGCGGGTGGACCTGCAGACAGTTGGAGCTGGACACGGTTTTGGTTGGGCGACTGGAACAGGCGAGTGTTGTTCGATGGGTGATGGTTCCGCTGGTGGTTGGTGGTGTGGGGATGGAGCGGCGGCAGCAATGGAAGAATGAAGAAGAAGAAACAAAGGGGAAGATGAAGCTGAAGTAGGTGTTCGGCTGGGGAGAATACGCACGCACAAGGAGGGAGAGAAGGAAGAAGGAGGGGAAGGGAGTCAAGCTTGCAGCCAATGGCAAGCCAAGTACAAATATCAAGCACTCAAGTGTTTGTGCCTCAAAGTCTTCAGCCTAACTTTGTCAATGGATCATCCAATGGCAATTTTTCCTTCAACTCCTCACAAACCAAGTCAATTAGGTGGCCAAAAATCCTAATAAGGCAGCTCATACGAATTTCCACTTGTTTTCCTTTTTGCCGAAATTGATTTTCTGCAAAAATTCCAGGCTCGACGGAATTTCTCCTAAAGATGAGACAATGTCCTAAAAATAAATCATGACACGCTTGAATGTCCAATTCCCGAAACCGAATTCAATTTCGTGGTTAAAATCAACCAAACACGATTTTAATATAACCTAACATATCGGGTAGCTTTTAAAGATTTTAGCGCATTCGACTTTTGGTTGATAATTTTTTTATCCAAGTTTGTGCATCTCCGACTTGTAGGCGACTCTCGATTGTCGTAAAAATCGCAAGGTTTCAATTTCGTGTACCGAGTATAAAATCATAGAAAATTGTGTTAGTGCCCGTTCGATGTGAATTTCGCAATCACACAGAATCACCTGCAATTCAATTACGTGTTTCCATCGAATCGACTTATATCCGATCACTAATCGATTATAATGGTGTCGTATTGACCCTTGCCGATTATTATAGTCAAGTAGTCAATTTTTTATTGAATTCTCAAGTCTGTCACGTTTACATCCCTTAACGGCTTTACCTAATATATTAGTTAACTCGTGAGTAGCCAACTTAGAGAAAAAGGACCATAGGTGCGTCGAGGAAATGCCCATTTCATATTATCGAGACGGGGTCTAAATTCAAGATGTCACGCCTAGAGATTTGCCTTGGAGAATTTATGATGGGAATTGTAATTCTATCCCGTTACGTAGATTCGCGAATGTCCAAAAGAAAGCTACAACCTTGAAATTGATTGGAGATTTGAATAAAGACAGCACTTGCGAGAGTGGTCTTACTGATACCACCCATTCCATGAATAACCAGGTTGCGAACATCACAAGAACCTTCATTTAACAAGTCCATGATAGCTTCTACAAGATCATGGATCCGGACTAAGTGATTTGGCAAATTTCTCATTTGTTTCATCAGCTTGAACCTCATCAATAATAATGTTGATGATTTCACCTCGGTTGCCATATCGACATAACAGTCTTAGCGCGAAACATGAGGCAAATGAACTCTCGAGTAGAGGAATATTGTAGACACGAAACTAATTGGTTTTTTTGAATGGGTGAGGTTTTACCAAATGGAAGCTCACTTTTTTTCCGTAAAAGGAAATCTCGACTAATGAAAAACTAGATCTATAATATATATGGATGAGTGATTTGGGAACAGAAGATGATAATTACAGGGAAAAAGAGAGAAAGAAAATGGATAAACCAATATACTGTGATTGGTGGGAGTAATTAAAACAGAAAAAAAATGGGAGAAAATTCTATTCCTTATTATAATCTCACTTTTTATTGCTTGGGAAAAAAATGAACAAAAGCGTATTCCCAAATCATACTCTTACCCTTTGTCCTTCATGCCCCATCCCTTGATTCTTGTGATCTTGGTCAAAGCTTCCTTCCATTGCCGAACCAAATCGCGGCTGAACTTCTCCTCATGTTTCTCCAAAGTGTCGAGGTACAATTGAGTTTGGAGCTTTATATCATTGGGATTTACATCATAGAAAATGGGTAGGATCACTTTGTCATTTTTGTTCGAGCACTCCAGCATGTGTGTGAGCTCGCGAAGACACCACGCACTAGATGTGTAGTTCTTAGAGAAGATGGGCAAGTATATTTTGGAGGATTCAATGGACCGCAGAAGTTCGCATTCAATCTTTTCACCCTTTCAAATCTCTCCGTTGTCTCTAAAGACACTAATCCCAGCTCCTACCAAGGAGTGATGAGGCAATCGGTGAAGTTGAGGCGGGTATCAGGCCCTCTAAAACTCAAGAACACCTCGAATTCGACCCCCAAAGATGAAACGCCGTCGTCGACACTAGCAGATGTTGTCGCTACATCTGGTGAGTCCCTCTTACTCTTCATTCTCCTTCAGGAGCTCAAAATCTTCGCCGGGTTTGATCACAGCAAGATGTGGAATCCTTTCTGAATCTGACCTGGGATTTCTCAAGAGAATTAGCAAAGCGCCAGAGGCAGGAGTATTGCAAAGCGCTTTCGCTGTATTTTCTCGTATTTGTTTGCTTTTTTCCTTAGCACCGGAAGGAAAAAGAACAGCAACGACTTGAGACGACTTTGACAGGTCGAGCCAAATGAAAGTCCTCCAAGGTGGTTGTGCCATTATCCTGGCATTAAACGAGGTTGTTTTGCACCGTTCCTTCTTGCGCGGGAGTACTTAATATCTAGAAGTAGTAGTTCTCTTCTTTTTTTTTTTTTTTTGAAAGCATCTTGAAGTAGCAGTTCAAAATGTACATTATCTTCATCATAGTGTATGTTATACCATAGGAAATGAAATTTCCTCAATCGGTTTTAGCGTTGCATGATTTTCATGTTTTTCGGTTCTAATGTTCCTTCCTTTCTAGATTTGAAGAACCTCAAGACATAGTGTCACTTTGAATATATCATTGCTATTCTTTGAATTCTCCTATATGGAATTGGTATATTTCACATCCATATGAGCAATCATAAATGATAACAACAAATAATGGACTTTTGTAATATATATTAGAGTTAATACCATGAAAACCCCAAATTAATACACTTGTAGTAAATTTACCACAAACTAATTGTTTGGCCACAAAAAAATCTCAAACCGGTATACCTTTGACCAATTTACCCCAAACTGGTACAATTGTGACAAATTTACTCTCTGCTAGTTTCTGTTAAATCTTACTATCAAATTACTAAATTGGATGACATATGACAGTTGACTGATGTACTAGTTTGGGATTTTACTCTCCTTTGATCACAGGTTGCGCCAATTTTGTGTTTTTTTGTGATATTAATCTAATTTAATAGAATGTATATTTGTCACAAATTTATCAGTTTAGGATTTTTGACAGTCCAAAATTAATTTGGCATAAATTTGTCACAAGTGTATTAGATTAAGGTTTTTCGTGATATTAACCGTATATATTAACGTGAAAGCTGACATAAATCTTGCAATTTATGTCAACTATCAGAGAAAATAAACAAGGAACAATAAAAAGAATCAAAGATTTACATGGTTCGATACTGAGTATTGGTACCCACATCTATAGGAGAGCCATTAGTAAATATTTTTTTTTATAATCGAAGAAACAGAGTTTACAATTGCTAACATGTTCAAGTGTTTCTCACTCTCAGATTAAATTTTATTTCTAATTTCCCCGGCCCCACCTTGCTTCCTTTTTTCCATGGCCACTTATTAGTCCAATATTTAAACTTGGACAAGAGAGTAACCGGTGCGTATCTTGTGCTGAATCATGGACATTTATCCAATCAGATCGAGTTTCGTAAAAATTCAAGGTTGACACATATTTTAACAAGAATAATGAACTTATCGCTATGTGGTCACTGACATGAATCTTTTTACTTTTTGTTTTCAATTCTACGGTCCTCTATGAGTACTATATGCTCCACATCTCATCTCTTATGAATTTCACTTAGTTTGTACTTTTGACTTGACTCTCTTGATCTTCTGGTATCTCTTCACTGAAGTACCCAAAACCTTTTCTTTTTAAGTGACTAATTTAAAAGGCTAAAAACGAACTGAAAGTCGCCAATTCAATTCGCTGCGAAGTCAGGAATGGATATGTAGATCATTTGAAAGACTTACTTGTGGCGACGTTTTAATGAGAACTGCAATGAACAGAATCTCATTGCTCTTGCTTTTACCTCTTAAATCATACCAATCGGAACATTCCGCACCTCGCTTTATTTGATAGACCGGGTAACCTTTCTTTAGAGAAGTTGAATTCAGTTGGCAGTGTATTCAATGATTATATTTCCTACTTTGGCGGGAAAAAGAGAGAAGAAAACAGATGATTCCAGTTTCCTCCAAGCCCACAATCTGAATTAGCTCTGGGCATTCAGTCAATACCACCTGTTGGAGCTGCTCTGAACATGAAATGATTAATTGGAAAGCCTCACAAGCAAATGAAAAAAGTTCTGCCTTGACAATGTGAGAGAAGGTTCTACCTAGAGATTTCTCCCTCGTTGTGAATTTGGAAAGGGAGATCGAAGTCATGTAACAAGAATGAAAACTCAATTCCAACGATGTACAAGAATAAAGACTCAATTCCTTTAGCTTCTGCGAATTTGATAGATTATGTATACTTTGAACGCAACGACAATCCTCAATTGATAACTCTTCCAAAGGATTCCAGTCCTGTAGGCCTTGAATCTCGATTAGCTCCAGGCAATTTAATAAAAACCGACCATCGGAGCTGCTTTAACCACGGTAGCTTGGATAGCCTCACAATCAATTCGCAAAAAGTCACATACGAGGAATGCAGGTTCTCTATCTGTCCAAGCACATCAAACTCGATCCCGGTTAGCCAACACTGTCGGAGCGCAAAAGTGGACAATTATTCCAAGTTGGAAAGGAGTGACCACTCTAATGGTGACACCACTCTACCAAAGTCAAACCTTCAATACTAGATGGTAAGTCGCGTCAAAAATCGGGGGTCAACACAAGTTATTTTGAGTTCTTGAGTCGACAATGGGAACCCAAATCAGTTGGAGGCAAGATCATATCTTCAACATAGTGACAATTTCCTCAGTTTAGATAACCTCCCTAGCCATCCTTCCTCTGGTGTTCGAACTCATCTGGTTTTTTTTGGGACCTTAAAATGCTCTCAATTATTTCTGGATGAACTAAGTTGGTTAGGTTCCAACAATAAACAATCATGAAGGCGAAAACACACTAAACCTTTGCTAAAACTCGCAGGAAGCTCAGCCAACTGTTAAAGCTCATCACAAGCCCTAAAAGAAGTTCTTGCAAGTTAGGGAAAGCCGACCTATAGTTGTTGGTATTGTCAGGCGACGCGGCTGAGACTAGATATCTTTATAGGAGAGATCATCAAGAGGAAGTCTAACTCCTCGCCCTTCAATATAGAACTACATTTACTCAAAAAATTAAAGTCAATAAATTGTGGCTAATTAGGATAATTAATTACTTCATACATCACCGAATTCTTCTATATGGGACTTTACAACACAACTCACACATGCAAAATATTATAGGAACACTACTAACTATTCAAAAGTTTATACTATTAGATGAAGAAGCAATTTAATAATTGAATATTGAAACATTCCCTCTTACATGCGAGTTGGATTTTACCCTAGGACTAAAGTGTGGAAAAATATTATAGGTGAGAAAATAGGGGCTTCGAAAAATTTGAACTCAAAGCCTCCTATGATAAAACTAACAACCGTTCCAAAGCTTGGATCTTCTATTCTAATACCACATAAGATAAATTGTTTTTACTTTTGGAACAATTGACAATAATCTCATGATATCTTACATATTATCAAAGCATGATGTGTTGAGGTCAAATTTTTGTGGGTCATGTGAAATTTTACAAGACCATTGTCAATTATTTTAAATGTTTAAGCCATTAGATGAAGTCATAATTTAATATTTAAATATTACAATGCATCTTAACAATCTCCCCCCTCACATGAACCTATCAACATATCTAGTTAACCAACTTTCACTAAAAAATTTAAACCAATGAGCTATTGGCAAACTAGAAATATCAGCTGCTCCACACCACACTATACTAACTTTTCGATGCGAAACCTTTTCTACACAATTCGCACATACGTCCCAATAGGCACTGTCGTAATTAGGAAGAATCGGGAGCAGTGCATCGATTATCCATTTCAAAGGTGGAGCTGTCGTTAGTATTTCAAGAAATCTTTCGGGGAACTCGAAAGGGGAGAATAACAAGGCTAATTGTACAAGGTTAAAAGGATCGATAAGGCATAATCTTTTCCGACGCAGCGAAGAGCGAGGACGACACCGACAATGAACCTAATTTTGTTTTTGTTTTTTTTTTGTTTTTTGGGGGGGGCGAAAACCTAATTTCTTGTTGAAATGCAACGTTCTTGGACATCACGGTGCTCCATCAAAATAACACTAATTGCATTCCATTTCAAGAGCGTTTAGATAGACAACTTGTCCTTCTCCAGCTACCAATTTCGCCCGTTATCTACCACAAACAAGAGCGTCATTTAAGTGGACGACGATCCATCCAACCACCGTAAATCAATTGTAAATCAATAACCAGGCATCTTCAAGAAGAAATAAAATAAGTACACTCCCAAATTTTACATGCAAAAAAAATAAAAGCGAAAAACTAAAAAATATAATATAGGCAAGCAGTGAAAACACCTTTCTTTCCTCCCTCTTTCTTTTTGTTTTGATAATTTCAAATCAGGAATATTAGCATATTTACATAAATCATAAACCCCATCTCTTGATTTACATAACATGCAATGAAAAGCAAGCAAAATGGAAAAAAAAAAAAACCGAAAGATAAAAAAAGAAAAGAAAGAAGAGAAAGCAAGCAATGGTAAAACAGTTACTTGCTTTGAATATTATTTTTCTTGTTGACTTGTTGACTGAGGTTCTGGTCGGGCTCTCTTTCTTTTCAATCCAATCATTTGAGGGGCTTCCATGTGGCACATTGGAGAGACCGCCACCAAACTAAACATCCTCTATGATTCTCTCATAAGACCTGAGTAAGTCCTTAAATTGCTCCATTTATCTAAGTCAACTCCAAACGTAAAATGGGATAATGATAAACCGCTGCGGTAAATTAGCCAAATTGAGAAATTCCCTCAGGCCGGATTCCCGCGATGAAGCCGCCTAGCATACCCAACACGGGTAGGGTCCAGTTTGGTGGCGGTCTCTCCAATGTGCCACATGGAAGCCCCTCAAATGATTGGATCGAAAAGAGAGAGCAGAACCTCAGTCAACAAGTCAACAAGAAAAATAATATTCCAAAGCAAGTGACTGTTTTTACCATTGCTTGCTTTCTCTTCTTTCTTTTCTTTTTTTATCTTTCGGTTTTTTTTTCTCAATTTTTCTTGCTTTTCATTGCATGTTATGTAAATCGAAGAGATGGGGTTTATGATTTATGTAAATATGCTAATATTCCTGACGAAATTATCAAAAAGAAAAAAAAGAAAGAGGGAGGAAAGAAAGGTGTTTTCACTGCTTGCCTATATTTTATTTTTTAGTTTTTCGCTTTTATTTCTTTTTCCTTGCATGTAAAATTTGGGGAGTGTACTTGTTTTATTTCTTCTTGAAGATGCCTGGTTATTGATTTATAATTGATTTACGGTGGTTGGATGGAGTGTCATCGAATTCCATGGGGAATTACGGTGCAGAAACAAGCTCCTCCCTTCACTAGCTTACACTTTCATATTCATCACCAGCAAAAGAAAAGTTGCTACAGAAACCAGCACAGCAAGCAAGACACCGAGATCTCTCACTAGCCCGTGTTTGGCCTGAGAAACAGGCTTCCTCTTCTTCTCCCAAAATGGCCTGGAATCTCTTCCTTGCCTTCTCGCTCTTCCTCCAAAGAGCTCTAGGTATATAACCCGTGGTTCTTCTTCACCACAGTGCAACCGTGACAAGCTATTTGATTTTTCGATTGACCTGTCTTTCTTTCCTTACCTTTTTCGTTGTCAGGTGACATTGTATGCGAGCAGTTGCTTGGTATAACGGAAGGCGGTGCGTCCTGGAGAACTACGTGAGCCCAACGGATTGGAAGATGGAATACAAATGCGAGACCTCTCAAGTGGCTGTGGATACCATGCACGAGTGGATCGAGACCGATGCCTGTGGAGTGGATAGTGTAAGAAAAAGAAGATGAAGATGCGAAGAAAGAGTGTTTTTCTTCTTTTCTCATTGATGATCATTCTGTACATGTAATTCTGTATTTAATTACAATGAAAAGAAATAATAAAGGAAATACTATATTTTCCTATCTCTTTCTATCCTAAAGTATATTCAATTTCCTATCAAAAGAATATTACAAAATCATATCTTCCAACACTCCCCCTCAAGCTGGTGGTCTGTATATGTCCAAGACACCTAGCTTGTGTAGAAGATATGTATGTTGTCTTTGACAAAGATGTTTAGTAAATATATCAGCAAGCTGTTCCGAAGTCCTCACTCCTCTTGTCTTAACAATTCCTTCTTGAATCTTTTCTCGAGTAAAATGACAATCCACTTCTATATGTTTTGTCCTCTCATGCAATACAGGATTCGCTGCAAGCTTGAGTGCTGAATCATTATCACAGAAGAGTAAAGTTGGTCCTTTAATAGTAGCTCCGAGATCCAGAAGTAGACCCCTTAACCAGACTATTTCACACACAGTTTTGGCAATAGATCGGTATTCAGCTTCGGCCGATGATAAAGATACAGTAGATTGCTTCTTTGTCTTCCATGAGAGTAATGATTCCCCGAACTTAATACAGAAACCAGTAATAGACCTTCTACTCATAGGGCACGTGGCATAATCTGCATCGCAATAGACTGTCATTTCCATGTTGCACTTTCGGGAAAGAAGAATCCCCAAACCTGGACAAGTCTTCAAGTATCTCACAACCTTCAAGGTTGCATTCATGTGGGACTGCTTCGGACTATGCATAAACTGACTAAGAGTCTGAACTACATAACAAATATCCGGCCTGGTTATGGTGAGATATATCAGCTTTCCTACTAATCTCCGATATCCTGAGGGTTCTTGCAACAGAGGATCATCAGAAGAAGAGGATATGCCAGTGTCATAACCAACAGAAGTCAGTTTAGTATTTTGCTCAATAGGAATGACTGATGGTCTACAACCTGATAATCCTGCTTCGATATTATTTCCATCACAAATTTTCGCCGACTTAATGAGATGCCCCGATCGAGCGAGCTATTTCAATTCCAAGAAAATACTTGGGCGATCCTAAGTCTTTGATATGAAAAGTTGAATGCAGATACTCTTTAAGTTTTCTAACAGCAGAATCATCATTCCCCATGATAAGGATATCATCAACATAGATCATCAAGTAAATAGATGACTTACCTTTGTCCGATGAATAAGGCATAGTCATACTTGGATTGCTTGAACCCAGCAGCCAAAAGTGCACTGGTGAATTTAGCATACCATTGACGAGAGGCTTGTTTCAAACCATAAAGAGATTTACTTGAGACGACATACCTTCGACTCCCCTGTCTCCGTAATCCCGGTAGAAGCTCCATATAAATTTCTTCATCCGTATCACCATGTAGAAAGGCATTATGCACATCCATTTGATGTAAAGGCCAGTCACGAAAAGCAGCAATAGATAGAAAAGAACGGACAGTGACATCTTTGGCTACAAGAGAAAAGGTTTCGTGATAGTCGAAACCTTCTCGCTGGGTGAAGCCCTTTGCCACCAACCGGGCTTTGTATCTTTCTACAGAACCATCTGCTCTATATTTTATCTTATAAACCCATTTACATCCAATAGGTTTCCGATGATCAGGCATTGACATAACATCCCAAGTGTGATTTTCGATCAATGCATGTAATTCAGATTCCATGGCCTTCTGCCAACGAGGATCATCTTTGGCTTCATTATAATTAGAAGGTTCTAGATCTTCAGAAATACGACTTATGCAACATAGATGTTCTGGCGACAATCTATCAAATGATACATAAGAAGAGATAGGGTATCTGGTACCTGATGATTTTGAAGAACCACATATATAATCCTTCGTCCAAGTTGGGGGTCAAATGGTTTGATGAGAACGCCTTTCTAACACCTGAGGTGTGATGGATAATTCTTCAGTAGATGGTATCTCTGAAATATCCGGCAACTGGGCTAGTTCTTCAGGCAATGATTCTTCTGTAGATGGCTGCTCAATGGAATTTTCAGCAGGATTCACAAGAGGTGTTGTAGGCAAGATATCAACTTCTCTGGGAGGATTAGGAATAATAAATATTCCTCCTAATGATGAATTTTCTTCCAACAAGAATTGGCGTGTTGTCTTCTCCTCTTCAGGTAAAGATGTTAGCGAGAAAGGAAAAATATCTTCATGAAAGACAACATCTCTGCTGATAAAGAATTTTCCTGTAGAGAGTGCATAGAGCCTATATCCTTTTTGCAAAGTTGGATAGCCCATGAAAATGCATTGAGTAGCTCGTGGCGCCATCTTATCTCTATGGCCCACTGTTGTGACATAACACAGACACCCAAAGACTCTGAGATGAGATAAATTCGGCGTTTTTCCATATAATAACTCAAAAGGCGTCTTTCCCTTCAAAATACGTGATGGCATGCGATTGATCAAGTATGCTGCAGTAATCACACAATCTCCCCAAAATTTTTCGGGAATAGAAGCTTGAAATTTTAGAGCACGTACCACTTCTAAAAGATGGCGATGTTTTCTCTCTACAACTCCATTCTGCTGGGGTGTGTAAACACAAGAGCTCTCATGCAATATCCCATTTATAGTGAACAAGGAACTACATTCAGTATTAAAAATTCTTTTCCATTATCGCACGTATCCTACGATTGGTTTCTGAAATTGAGTCTTGGATAAGGAAAGAAATGTCTTTAAATAAGAAAAGACCTGGTTTTTGATTGCATGAGGAAAATCCACGTGGCACGGGAGTAGTCATCCACAATTGTGAGAAAAAACCTGGAACCATCATGATTTAAAGTATGATATGGCCCCCAAACATCAGCATGAATAAGAGAAAAAATTTCTGTTGATCGAGAAGTGCTATTCTAGAATGGAGTACGTGTTTGTTTGGCCATGGGACAAATAGGACATTTAGGATAAGGAAATAACGCACTATGGCCCAAACGTTTATGATTAATGAAATGGATGCCATGGTAGTGGCATTACACAGAGATTTATTGAATGCAACAGGAGATAAATTAAAAGGATTTGGAAACTCCAACCAAAAATATAATCCATGGCTGACTCTACCCAAGCCCATCAGTGTCCCAGTCAAACGAGCCTGAAAGAAACATTTATCAGAATGGAAAAGAATGTGGCATGAATTTTCTTCACAGGCTCGGGCAACTGAGATTAGATTGAAATGGAAATCGGGAACGTAAAGGACGTTTTTAATAGTAATAAGAGAACTAAGCTTTACCGTCCCAGTCATTGTAACTTTGGTGGTATTTCCATTTGGAAGTTGTACTGATATAGGAAAAGATAATTTTGTAATATCTGAAAGTAAATTCCTATCACAGACTATGTGATCATTAGCACCTGAATCAATAATCCATGCATCCTTTGAAATTGAATTCATCAGACAAAATGATGTACCTGTGAAGCTGCCCCCTTTATCTGAGGGATCTAATTTCTTCAGTTTCCATCAGCTCATGATATTTTTCATGGGTAATAGATTTTCCCATTTGCTGACTTGGACACCTGAAAAACAGAGGAGAATTTCCCCTTTTCTTTTCGCCTGGCTTTCCATGCAATTTTCAGCAATTCTCAATTGTATGATGCGGGCGTTTGCAATAATCACAGTACATCTTACCTCTTGCTTTTGGCCCATTTTTGGCATTTGAATTGGGCCTAAAATTGGTCTGAAAAGATTGGGCCGAAATAGGCCCATATGGGCCATCGGATCCTCCAGGAAATGGGCCGCGCGAACCATCCAGCCCATTGGTGCCGGGCAATCGCAGACCGTCCGATCCCATCAAGTAGTTGCTTTGGGAGCCGTCGGATGGGCTTAAAAAAATAGAATGTGGGCCGTCGGATGAGGCAGAGATGATGCCACGCGAGCCGTTCGATTGCATTGCCCCCTGGAGCGATCGTGAGCCGTCCGTTTGTAAATGGAAATAATCTCCACCGTCCGCGCTCCTCTTATAAGGCATCGATCTAGGGTTTTCGTTTTCAAACCCTAGATCTGCCTCTCTCCTCCCCGAGCTTCTCTGTGTCGAACGGAAATGGCTCTTCGCAGCCAGAGCAATTCCGTCTCCTCCCATGCCGTGTTCTCCCGATCTTTGTTGGCTCTCCTCCTGTATGGCGAGTTGATAGATCCGGCCGAGACTCGGCAGAGGCTCCATGGTAAGTATGTGGGATCGAAATGGCTGGTAAGCTTCGTTGAGGATGAGGAGGAATCGCGTTGCTTTCTCCCTTTCTCGCATCTGTTTGTATTGTTGTTGGATATTCTCGGGCCAGTTGAATTTTTCCTCGGCTGCCTCCAACTCATTCCACAGACCGGAAAGTTTGTTGTATACTGTTGCGATGCTCATGTTCCCCTGTTTAAGATCTGAAATTTGCTGTGTTAGGTAAAAAAGTTTCACTTGATCAAGTTTTCCATACATTTCCCTTATGCTTTCCCATAATTTTTTCGGATCCTCCATCGGGGGAAGTCCGGCCGCGACCTCGGGTGCGATGCAGTTCCCGATCCAGGTTCTTACCAGTTGGCTGCATCTCCTCCAGATTCGTGCCATTCTTTCGTCGGATGGAATCGGGAACGATCCGTCAACAAAACCTTCTTTGTATTTTGTGATGAGTGCCCGTCGGAATTCGCGTGACCAACTTGAGTAATTTTCTGCACCTGTTAACTGTTGACTTATGATCTTCAATTCTGGGCCATCGCCGTTTGTTGTGTACAGTGGATCGCCGGGTTCCGGCCGACCACTGGTGTTGAGGAATTGATACGGGAAAAATCCCGGTCCAGGAGTCGGAAAGGGATTTGTTCCCTGACTCGAACTCCCGAGGCCGAATCCATAATCCGCATTTTGAAAACCCTGGCCTGGTGGTACAGGTGCTCCGCCCGTCTGCTCCGGGTTGAAGCTAGGGTTTGCCCTGTCACTGGTTGGTGGACCTGCTTCAGCCCGCACACTGCCATGGTAGCCAGGCAATGATGCGTTGGGGATAGGCCCAGGATACCATGGATATGCCATCCATTGGTAAGGGTGACCTGTAAACGGTTGCCCTGCAATTGCCTGAGCCTGTTGTTGCCATGGCACGTGCGGAGGTTGACCTTGGATTTGTTGTTGTCGTTCTGATGCAGGGACTATAGCAGCTGGATCTCGGTATTCCACAGTTCGTGTGGAGGCATCGAATGCAGATTCTTCGACGGGATTGGAGGTGAGATCTGGAGGTGTTGACATGATAAAAAAACTGATTCCTCTGTTGTGTCCTTGATGCAGATACAATTCCTTTAGGTAATCAAGTATTTTTGATTCCTTTAGCAATGATGTTCTGGAAATCAAGGTTGGTGTATGAGGCAATCAAGAGCGGAAGCAAATCGGTTTAGAACCAGTATGGCTCTGATACCATGTGAGATTTTGTGGGACCACTGCCAACTGTTCTAAAAGCTTAAGCTGATAAATGAAGGCGTGATTTATTATTTAAATATTCTAACACTCCCCCTCACGCTTAGTCTGGTCTTTTTGCCTAGTACTAAGCGTGGAAATTTAATTGGGGGGGCAAATAGGGGCCTGGAAAATTCGAACTCAGGACCTCCTAGCTCTGATACCATGTAAGAAAAAGAAGATGAAGATGCGAAGAAAGAGTGTTTTTCTTCTTTTCTCATTGATGATCATTCTGTACATGTAATTATGTATTTAATTACAATGAAAAGAAATAATAAAGGAAATACTATATTTGCCTATCTCTTTCTATCCTAAAGTATATTCAATTTCCTATCAAAAGAATATTACAAAATCATATCTTCCAACAGATAGGAAGTCTGTTGGCATATCTTCAGAGGCTCTCCTTCAGCCTCGCTTCACTACCAAGCTCTGCTCACCGGCATGTTACCACAACTGCCCCAACAATGATGACCTTTACTTCAACTTGGCCCTCGGAGAAGGTAATTCCTGACCGCGAATCAATCCGCCCCCATATGCTTTGAAGCAACATCGTCCTATCAAATCTCCACTCTTACTGACTCCGCCATCAGTTTTTAACAGGTGACCATTAGTCGGATCTCTGAGGTGCAACAGAGCAACCTGAAGCGGGTCATGAGAGAGGTCCGAAGTTCCAGAGCAGCATCCGGTCCCATGGGCACTGCGCCTATGGGGGAGTCTTTCTAGCGAATACTATGAGATTGGATATGACCCTGTTGAAGCTCCCATGTATTACTAGGTGTCATATTTACATGAGAATTGTAAGCTGCTATGTCACCTCCAACTTGTATGGGTTTGTGCTATTCTGGCAAATGAAGGTAGAACACTGTACGAAACCTGAACAAAGTTTTTATCACTTCATTCCAACGCAAGCATAATCGCCTTTGCTAGCAAAGTTCAAGCGATCATAATGCATTCTATTGGTTTTTTCTTCTTCTTCTTTTTGATAATTAAATGGTAAGGAAGCACAATCGGCAAAAGACCAACTAAAATAAATTTATTGACACATAAATTTTACAATTTTTATTTCGGACTTAATTGCATAGAAAATTAGGGATTTATCTTCTTCTTTTTTAAGTAAAAAGTAAAAGGTAAAGTAAATGATTTTCATTAAAATGCATCACATATAGACGTTAGGAGCATTTGGATTAATAGTATTAATTATTAAAAAAATTTAAAAAAATCATTATCAATTTTAATTATTATTATTAAAAAGAATGGAAAACGAACCGGGCCGGGCCTCTTTTGTCTTTCCCTTCATTCTCTTCGCCTCGGCCGGCCCAGTCGATTTTCCCTTCCTTCGGCCCAACCCTTATCTTTTCCTCCTTCCCCCCCGCTTCGCGCTTGCGACAAAAAGAGCACGGAGGAAGGGGAACAGGACAGAGTGAGGATTCTGCTTCTTCTTCTCCTTCGGCTGAAAAAACCAGAGGGAGGGGACGGAGAGAAATCGAGACACACAGCTGAGCTTTGTTCTCGACCGAGCGTTACCCAACCATCCCAGACGCAAGCCGACGACCTCTAGCCCGCTGCCTCCTCTTTCACGGCGACCGAATTCCGAGTGAGTTTTCCTTGGGGTTCGATCCACTTGTTGTAAGAATTATTGTGGCCCATATTATGTGATTTATTATATGATTTAATAATTATTGAAATGCTATAAATAATTATTGGTTACGAGAAGGTACGACTCTAATAAAACGAAAGAGTATATCGCTTTGATGGAAGGCACCCTTTCAACGAACGTATAAATAGAGTTCGGTCCTCTCTCCACCCACATACGAACAGCAAAAAAACAGAAAGAACGTATTCTCTCCTCCATCAATTGAATACATTACGATTTAGTGGGTTAAAGGAGAGAAATCGGATTTCTTCTTTTGGATCAAGTTCAAGCGTAGCGCTATGGATAAAGGTATGTCTTCATCTATTTGTGAGAATCATGAAGATCAAAGATCCTTGATTTGTTATGAATTTCAGCATCAGGTTTTATATGAATTATCTAATAGTTGGTATCGAGCATTTGGTTTATGATCTCATGATTTTTCCGTTTAAAAAATATTATGATTTATGCATGATGATTTGTTGAATGATCTTGTTCGTAGCATTTGTTGTTGTTGAAATATTTTGGAAGATTCTGTTAAAAATCCAAATGATTGAACGTTTTTCATGGACTAAAATGGTGAAGAAAAGTTACTGTGTGTGTGCGAGTGGAAAATGACAAAAAAATGGAGTAATTCGAAATTTTAAGGACAAAAATAAAGGAATTCGGAATTTTTAGGGCAAGGTAGAAACTCTTTGATTCCGGGCAAAATCCGGCGACCCACCGCTTGATTTCAGACCCACACCGTCGCACTGCCATGAGGAACATTAGCCATGAGTTTTTCCGGTATATCGGTGTTCGCCGGAGGCTAATCGAGCGGCGGAAGCGGCGGTGGTGGAGGGTTTGCGTTTAAGGGAAACTATGGTTTGATTTGGGGCCAATTTTTGGTTATTTTCTCCGAAACTAGGACCCATGTGGTCGTGCCGGCATGCTATTCAAAACCCATTAATTATTTGTGTCTGGAATGGGCTGTCGGAGAAGAAACGGGCGGCGAAACGGCGGTGGAACGGCGAAAAATCGACGAAAAATCGCGTCTGTGCTCGAGGAAGAAGGCGCATGGGCTCCACACGCGCACCGCGGTTGCAGGCGTGTGGAACCCACGCGCCACGCGCTGTCACGCGCGCAGAGCTTCCCGCGCGGTAGCAGGCGCGTGCGCGCGGTTGCAGGCGCGTGCAACGCACGGGCCTGTGCGTTGGACGCGCGCGTGCGGGGTACGCGCCCGCGGCGGATGAAGGCGCGTGCTCGGCACGCGCCTGCGCGTTGGGCGCGCGCGTGCAGGGCACACGCCCGCGGCGGATAAGGCGCATGCTCGGCACGCACCTGACGTCTCCGCGCACTCTTTGTTACGCTTTTGCCCCTTTGTCAATTTTAAAATTCCCATTTTGTCCTTCTCGTAATTTATCTACTATTCTGCCCTTGTTTAATTAATAATTACAATTCTGCCATTGCTGATTATTTACCATTTCGCCCTTGGATATTAAATTTATGATTTTGTCCTTATGGAATTAGGATTTTACAATTTTACCCTTATGCTTTGATTAAGTTTTTGTCCTTGTGTGCAAATTTGGTAAATATTTGTATTTTACAATATTTAAAAAAAATTCATATTATGAAAGGTTTGTTAGTCACCAAAGTGGCCGAACCTTGAAGTCTTATGAATTTTGATATTGTAAATTATTTTATTCAATTACCCATGATTAATTGATGCTATATATGAAATTAATATGTTTTATATCATTATTTGAGTTATGGGTATATTAAAGTTCATTTATTATAAGAACTTAGGGATTAACCCAAAGGTTAATTATTTTCTTATAATTCATGAACATGATGGTTGATAATTAATATGACTTGTTAAATTTGTTTGTATATCCAAAGATAACAAATAAATTTTAATAAGATATATTTACAATTATCAAATAAAAGTTATTAGCATCATTATGGTTTATATATTTTTGTATATCATAGGATCGCCCAAAGGAGAACTATGATGTGCATGTGTAGTTTAGTTTAAATATGATTAGTTGATATTCTCAAAGCATTAATGTATGAGTATTTTCTTGCATATTTACGTATCCGTACTGTTTCACTCCATTCGCACGCCTCATCCGTTCCCTTATTCAATGGGATAAATTTTCCCCGATTGAGTGAACAAGTCCAGTTTCACTTAGGTGTCCCGGATCTTGATTTAGCGCTTCAAGCTGAGAAACCGGCTCATTGCGATGAAAGTAGCAATGATGAAAAGTCTTTCCATAAAGCTTGGGAAAGATCGAACGACCGAGCTTAATGCTCATGCGAATGACAGTTGCAAACAATTTAAAGACTTCTCTTCCCAAGACTAACAATGCTAAGGAATTTATGAAATTTGTGGAAGAGCGTTCTCAAACTGCTAATAAGTCACTTGCTGGTACACTGATGAGCACACTGACCACCATGAAATATGATGGTTCGTGTACCATGCATGAGCATATACTTGAGATGACGAATTTAGCAGCAAAGTTAAGGACTTTGGGAATGAATGTGGATGAGTACTTTTTAGTACAATTTATACTTAATTCCTTACCTCATGAGCAATATGGGCCATTTCAAATGAATTACAACACTATAAAGGATAAGTGGAATGTAAATGAATTGGCCAGTATGTTAGTTCAAGAGGAAACAAGGATAAAGAATCAAAAGGCTTATTCTATTCATCTCTCAAGTCATCAAGGAGTTCGAAAGAATTTTAAGAGG
The DNA here is from genome assembly GCA_014182885.2 of Eucalyptus caleyi. NCBI lineage: Eukaryota > Viridiplantae > Streptophyta > Magnoliopsida > Myrtales > Myrtaceae > Eucalyptus > Eucalyptus caleyi. The sequence continues at coordinate 30,629,917 of CM024470.2, forward strand.
AAAGGTGGAAGGAGCAAGAAGAAAGGACTACACGTCCTGAATGACTTTTCAAAGGCTTCTCAAATCCACAAGAATGAACACAATCTTATTAAGTGTCATTTTTGCAACAAAATTGAACACTTGAAGAAAGATTGTCTGAAATGTAAGGCTTGGTTCGAAAAGAAATGTAAGCCTTATGCTTTAGTATGTTTTGAATTAAATTTTACTGAAGTTCCTTATAATACTTGGTGGATTGATTCTGGTGCCACCACTCATGTGTCAAATACGATGTAGGGATTTCTTACGATCCAAACTATAAAGCCAAATGAAAGTTATGTGATTACGGGGAACAGAAACAAAGCTCCAGTTGAAGGCATTGGTACTTATCGTTTGATCTTGGATACTGGGCATTATTTGGATTTGTTTCGAACCCTTTATGTACCTATATTTTCTCGCAATTTAGTTTCTTTGCCAAGACTTGATGTGGCGGGATTTTATTGTAAGTTTGGATCTGAATCTTTCAGTTTGTTTAAGAGTGATACTCTTATTGGAACTGGAACTTTATGTGATGGTCTCTACAAATTTGACTTGATAATACTTTTGTTGAGACGTTAATAACCTTGCATCATAATGTTGGTACTAAACGAAGTTTGGTGAATGAAAATTCTGCTTACTTGTGGCATAAACGGTTGGGTCATATATCCAAAGAAAGAATGCAAAGATTAGTGAAGAATGAAATTCTTCCAAATTTGATTTTATCGACCTTGGAGTGTGTATTGATTGTATTAAAGGTAAACAAACAAAGCACACTAAGAAATGTGCCACAAGAAGCACATAGCTTCTTGAAATTATACATACTGACATATGTGGTCCTTTTGATGTTCCATCTTTTGGTAAAGAAAGCTATTTCATAACCTTTATTGATGATTTTTCACGTTATGGTTACATTTATCTATTGCATGATAAGTCTCAATCGGAATGCACTTGAAGTGTATATTAAAGAGGTTGAGAGACAATTAGATAGAAAAGTGAAAATAGTAAGATCTGATAGAGGTGGTGAATATTATGGAAAATATGATGAATCGGGACAATGTCCAGGTCCATTTGCTAAATTCCTTGAAAGACATGGCATTTGTGCTCAATACACAATGCCAGGTACACCATAACAAAATGGTGTAGCAGAAAGGCGTAACCGTACTTTAATGGAAATGGTTAGGAGTATGATGAGTCATTCATCTTTACCCTTATCTTTGTGGATGTATGCTTTAAAGACTTCTATGTACTTATTAAATAGGGTTCTTAGTAAGGCAGTTTCAAAGACTCCATTTGAACCGTGGACGGAAGGAAACCTAGTTTACGACACCTCCGCATGTTTGGGGTTGTCAAGCGTAAGTAAGAATTTACAATCCACATGAAATGAAATTGGATTCAAGAACAACCAGTGGTTATTTCATTGGTTATGCAGAGAAATCCAAAGGGTATAAATTTTATTGTCCTAATCATAGTACAAGAATTGTTGAATCTGGAAATGTTAGGTTCATTGAGAATGGTGACATCAGTAGGAGTGAAAGAATGCGTGATGCTTGCATTCAAGAAGTAAGGGTAGAAGTTCCTATACCCAAAGTTTCTAAAGATGTCAATAATGAACCTCCAATAGCCGAGTCACAAGAAATAGCATTAAGGAGATCTCAAAGAGAAAAGAGATCGGCTATTTCTAATGACTATATGGTTTATCTACAAGAGTCAGAAATTGACTTAGGAATTGGAAATGATCCAGATTCATTTTCCCAAGCCATGGAATGTGAAGATTCTAATGAATGGTTTAATTCCATGGAAGAAGAGTTAAAATCCATGCATCAAAATCAAGTTTGGGATATTGTTGAATTGCTTAAAGGATGTAAGAAGGTCGGGTGTAAATGGGTCTTTAAGACCAAGCGCGACTCAAAAGGCAATATTGAACGACATAAAACCAGACTTGTTGCAAAGGGTTTTACTCAGAAAGAAGGCATTGACTATAAAGAGACATTTTCAACGGTCTCTAAGAAGGATTCACTTAGAATCATTATGGCTTTGGTGGCTCATTATGACTTGGAGTTACACCAAATGGATATTAAAACCGCTTTTCTTAATGGGAATTTAGAGGAAGAGGTTTATATGGACCAACCCGAAGGCTTTTCAGTTAAAGAGGAACACATGGTATGTAAATTAAAGAAGTCAATATATGGACTTAAACAAGCTTCCCGATAATGGTATCTTAAGTTTAACGATACCATAACTTGTGAGAGGACTTATGAGTATAGGCAGCATAACCCCATAACTTAAGAAAACTTAAGTCTGGTGTTCAACCTGTCCATAGCTCATATGGAGTGGAAATAACTGATTTGGAAAGCACCCGGTTAAGTATATAGGCAGCAGTTAACAACATATCACTCCAAAAAGTGATAAGTAAGTTAGCATGCGCCATTATGGACCTAACCATTCCAGTAGGGTTCTGTTTCTTCTCTCCGCAACACCATTTTGTTGAGGAGTATATGGAATAGACAACTATCTTTCTATTCCTTTTTCATCACATAATTTTCTGAACTTATCAGATAAATATTCTCAACCTCGATCGGATCTAAATACCTTTATTTTCTTGTCTAATTGATTTTCTGCCAGATTCATAAACATTTTGAAACAACTTATGCTTCAGATTTATGAGAAATCAAATAGACATATCCGAATCAAGTAGAATCATCTATAAAAGTGATGAAACAAACAGCCCATTGCCTTCCTCTCATATTCATTGAACCACAGACATCAGTATAGATTAAATGCAGAGGAAATTCAGCTCTTTTACCTTTTCAAATGGTTTCCTTGTCATTTTCCCTACTAGGCAATGCTCACTTATAGACAAATCAACTTTTTCAATATTGCCCAACAAGCCATTTTTGGCTAGTCTTTTCATATGTTGTTGGCCCATATGACCAAGTCTAGCATGCCATCATATTCACATCATTATCATATAAGGTAGAAGACGTGAAACAAGGGAATAACATATTGACATTATCACAGTCAATATTTAGTACAATAAAACCATTCAGTAAGTGACCACAACCATAGTAGTTTGTATCTAAACACAAATCTACACCTTTATTATGGAAGTTCATACCAAAACCAAGCTTAACCAACACTAAGACAAACACTAAATTTCGACGAATCTCCAGAGCATATAGAACATCAAGATGCGTCCACCATGCATGTTCAATTGGCAGGTGCCAATCCCTTTAACTTCAGCTCTGGAGTTATTTCCAATATAGATCCACTTAGTTCCAGTTGGTATCGTCGGAATTCCACGAAGGATCCTCTATCCTTTGCTACATGGTCTGTCGCTCATGAATCTACATTCCACAAAGGATTGGATTTAGCCTATAATGCAGAACTTGACACATAAGCAAAGTTCTCAAATGTACAAGAGGTGTATAGCTTATTTGGCTCACGACAGTCGCGAGCATAGTGACCTCTCTTGTCACAATTGTAACATCACACCCTTGACATTTTCTTCACTTGAGGATGCTTTCCTCTCTCTTGTTGGTTAATTCTTGATTTCTTGCAATAAGGACTTGATCATTTACATTCCCACATATTGAACGAATCAATACGTTTGCGCTTAGAGCTCAAAGCCCTTTATGAGCTAGAACCAGCATTGAAAATATCTATTTTTGGCTCAAATGCCGTCAAACGGTCCTCTACCAGCTTAAGGTGGCGCATGGCATCCTTAAGATCTTCCATAACATGGTCAAGAGCTTCTAGTGCTTCTTGCTTTTTCAGCACATATTGAATATTCATATTCAATATTTCACAATTGTTGTCGTTCATATCAGCAATTACATTCTTAGTTGCTGAACCATCGTTCTGAATACATCAGACATACATGCACGAATAATTAATACCTATCATTTATGCATTCCTATTTGCATAGACCCATCATATTAATGAATAATTTCAAGTAAGGTTTCAGAATCAAAAGGTCACTATGTTTCCAATCATCCTCCAAAAATCCTAACTTAAAACTATCATTAATATAATTATCATATGCAAAATCAATTCTATGAAGTTACAAAAACTTCTATTACTACCCACAAATAATTACCCACAAAGAACCAGCAATAACAAAAGCAAATAAAATATAATATACAATAAAATAACAATGCTTTCACATTATACGACTAACATATCAGTTGTTACATCAACAACAATCAGGTAGTAAACATTACAAAATTAATCAAAGAAATAAATAGGGAATGTCCCTTCTAATCTATCAGTCAAAATATCTGAGAAATTTGAAGGCACATTTGCCAACCATGGAAAAACTTTTGGAGAGCTTTCATATCGCCTCCAAGGCACATTCACTCGGCGCCATGCGGCGCTCAATCTAAGGGTTGAAGTTTTGGCCAACTCAATCTTATAGTGCTCTCTTACAAAAGCTTCCACCAACCTCCTATAACCTGGGACCACGTTGACCTCCCATAGCCGATCCAACAATGCTTGCCATTCAGGTGGAAGAATGTTCATCAAAGCCGGCACCTTCTCAAAATCCGGCATAAGAAAACCATTCCAGATGATTTCTGTATCATCTAATTGACCTTGATCACATGTGATACTAAATCACCATCATGCCACTAATAATTGGCTAATTCTCGACATCAGGCTTTTAAGTCTTGCATTTCCCTCGTCCGTTCTCGGGATTGCGGTATCCTTGCATAACGCATCATAGTTCCCGCAACAAATGCGAATTAAAAATAGATAACTTATAATCCATAATTAATATAAGAGAAAATACATAATTTTCCAAAATTCATGCAACAAATGCAGAATTAAAAATGGATTACTTATAAACCACATAGGCATGACTGAAAAAGAAAACAAATTCCTTTTTTTTTTTGGGTCAACGGTCAACGGTCAAAGTCAACGGTCAACGGTCGGTCAACGGGTTGGGTCAACGGGCGCTCGGGTCGGACCGGTCGGACTGGTCGCGACGATCGAACCGGTCGGACCGAACGGGCCGGTCGGACCGCTCGCGCGGACCGACCGCGCGTGCCTCGCGCGTGCGGGGGATGACATCACGCAGACATCATCCGGCACGTGCTGGGCGCATGCCTCGTCCACGAGTCGGGTCGGGTCGCCGGCCGGTGACCGTCCGGCGAAACGTCGTCAGCGATGACGTCATCGGTGACGTCATCACGTGACGTCAGCACGCGTCGGTCCGCGGACCGGCGCGTGCCGATTCGCCGGTTGCCGGCGCGCATGTGCCGGTTTGCCACCGGCGCGTGTGGTGCACGCGCTGACGAAGCCAGCGCTTCCAGGCGCGTCGCGCCCACGCGCAGCGGCTTCTGGCTGCGCGTGTGGGCGCGTGCGGCGTCGTACGGCGGTGTGCGACCAGTCGCCGAACTCGTCTCGACGTCGCCTTTCTCCCAGTGCCTTTAGAATTTGATTTCGACTTATGAAAACTCAGAAAAAAGGCCGAAAAGCGCTCGGGTGTCGGGATTTTCGCCCGATTCCGTATGGCCGAAGTGATTTCGCGAAAAATCAATCAAAAAACATCAAATTGATCGGGAAAACATGAACTAGGGCTCTGATACCAATGTTGGGAATAACGGATCCCCGAAAACCGGATTCGACACCGAATCGAACCCCTAAATCAATGCGGAAGACGAAGCCCGGGAAAACACGCATCATCGATCGTAAAGCACACCACGGATTCAAGCGTACCTTGTTAGCCACAGATTAAACACCAACACTGAAGAAGAGGAATAAATTCTGATTCGATGATGTCAATTTGCCTTGAAAAGGGAAACGGCGTCACCTTGAGCGTTTGGGAGAAAAAGAGAGCGTTTTTCTTTTCTTTTTCTTGGAGGGAGAGAGGGAGAGGAACGTACGTACGTTTTGATTTCCCAAGAGGTGTGTTCTCTCTCTCTCTCCTCCCTTTTATACCTTTCCCCATCCACGGGCCCTATTCCCGTGGGCCGGGCCTTTTGGGCCCAACTTGAGCGGATGGGCCTTAAGCCCATCTCATAAATCCATCAGAGGAAAAGGTAAAGACATAATTATTGGTAGAGGCAATATAAAGCTGGGCAATCTGATCATCAAAGATGTCTCTCTCGTAAAGGGACTTAACTCACGAAGGCTTCAGGATAAGTTTCGAAGAAGGTAAATGTATCGGGATAAGTAAATACAAATTTCAATCATTTCCTTTTCTTTAGGCTTTCTCTGTTGTACATATTGACAGGATTTGTATCTTAATGACTAGATATATCTATGTATCCTGGAACGATGAATATCCTCATGCCAATATCTTGTTACATCGACTCGCCAGCTTTATTGAAGTATAGGTATCAAAAAAGTCACTTCCTCTTTTAGCATCCACGTAGAACAGTTTTATAGGGTTCAAGTTGGCATACAATCGCCAGAAGGGATCACCAGAACACGAGGAATATTATGAAGATGTGGTGATTTTTTGAAGTTTCATAGGAGGTGACTGTTCTGTTTCATGATTGCAAAGTGTATCAATGCTTGGTCAATTGTCTACTCAACCAATGTATGTAATTTTTGGAATTGTGCTCATAAGCACTTAAATCCTCTTCAACAGGGAGATGGTTAATCATTCAAGTAAATTATTCTGGAAACTGGATATTTTTCTCCATGTTTTTGCTGCATAGAAAGGGATTTCCCGTGAAAATGCTGCCTTCAACTCCTCCAAAGAAAATGCCATGTTTCTTCTCTCTCTCTCTCTCTCTCTCTCTCTCTCTCTCTCTCTCTCTCTCTCTCATATTTATAGTGCCCTAGCAGTCATTTTTTTCTACAAGCTTTGTTCCTTTTGCTATGCAGATTTAACAATCAAGTAGATACTTGTGTTTTAGGTGGATTTCATTTCTGCATTATTTCTTTCTTGTTTCATTAGAAGTGTGTTTTCCATTGATCTTTCATAATTTTCTTTTGGTGTTTTGCTTCTGATATAGCAATATGCTCGAACTTGACAATTTTTGCATTAAGGGCTTACTTATTTATCATCCCAACATCTACTGTAAAATAAATTTCTCTGTTTGGTGCTACCTTTTTACATAGTAAATTCATTCCCGGGAATGGTAATAGTAATGTGCTCAAATATTTGGTTCACTGCGGAGAAGGTGCTCTCTGGAGGTTTGGATGGATAAGCTCCTACCTGATACCGATATATCACAATCTGCTAGGTAGCAAACTTTCTCAAGCTTGAAGCTGCTGGGAGGTCATGTGGGGGCTTGCCTGATAAATCCTCATTACTATTGTCTTCACTTGAACCGAGATTGTTGCATGACAGACATGAGGGTAATGGTACTAGTATATGTCTTCCTATATTTTGCAGATTTTCATGAGGTACATTAGCAGAGCTCAGAAGCAAATTTGATTGCCACTGGTGCAGTTCCACTGCTAACCCCACAACCTGTAGCTGATGTTTTTAATAGTGTTGTAAGTCCATCAATATTGTCAGAGTAGGGCAGTGATACATCCTACGAGATATCTGAACTTGGCTATGTAAGACTCGGGCATAGTGATCCTGCTGATCTTGGCATTGACAAATCTGAACGTGAGCTGGCCTATCCAGAAGCAGGTTTGAAGTATACTCTTCAATAGAAAGTTCATTTTGGACAACTTGGAAAGATTTTCCTCACTTGAAGTATGCAACGGAGGTGTAAACAGCATGGCGAGTAGCAGAGGAGCCTCATTTCAAACAACACTATGTACAATCCCGAATTTCCTGAGGCGCAACATCCTGCCACTGCAAGGTTACAGTTTTCCAAGGGTCTTAGCTGTCCCTCTTTCATCAGAAGAGGGGTATAAGTTGAACAGAGTTCTTACAACTGCGCAAGAGAGTTTATCTGCAGCAAAAACAGACATGGAAGATCTCATAGCCAGGTTGAATCAAGAGATTGCCTTAAGACAATTCTTAACAACAAAACTATGTTCTTTGCTCTTGGAGAAAATGTCAAGTCTTGTATCAACCCATCATCACTGATCAAGAGAACTTTTGGCTGCCTCTCCACCATTTTGTATTTCAAGATTTGTGCCATCCAGAATTTCAGCTTCTATGCAGTAAATTACCGGTATTTCTTCCCCCAGCTAGTCCCTGCGAACTTCTCCCTGTAGTTTGAACATATACCAGTAGTCATTTTGATAGTATATGCAGGACTAATCAGACGTACTCGAAGGATGAAAGGCAGTATGGATCTATTTGATGAATACTTCACATGTGTAGCCCTTGGAAGTGGCAGTATTCAAATTTGTTATATTTTCCGTATTGTTGGGCTTTTATATGGATGCTTAATCTGTCATGGGTCGTTCTGGTTGTCATATCTCCATCTTGAGACCATTACATGGTTAAGAGACTGTCATTACCTAGTTCCGCGTCGACTTTTCTGACTTCTGCCACATACTCGTGTTCATTCACGTGTCATTATTTTAGATGATGCAACTAAATTCATATAGATTGTGTCTTGAAGGTCAAAGATCTTGAAGTGAAACTTGATTACCATAAGAAAAATTGAGGAAGATGCGAACGGTCTAGTTCATCGACAATGCAATATCGAGGAAATGAGCCAATTCAGTAATTTGTTGTGCTTTAAAGCCATAAAAAAGGATGAAGATATTGAAGAAGTCGGTAATTCACACTATCTTGCGAAATGTATTCTTTGATTAACATTTCCTCCAGAATTAGAATGGTTTGCCTATATCAAATGGCGACACTCCACGACTTCGACATTTCAAGAAGTGGTAGTTTTGTATGTACACACTTCTAAGAGTTTATATACATAGGAAATAGGTTTTGTTAATGGATTTTAGCTTTATGACTTCCTTTTGGTATTTGTAATCATCGTCCTTCCGCTGTATATTTGTAGAACCTTAGACAATTTCTTTTACATCACTAAGAATCCAGCATATGTAGCCTGTGTTCTTTTAGGTCTTTCGATTCCGACTAAACTAAGTGCAAATCCTTGATTGACATCATCGACGACTATTTCCATGAGTATCAATATATGTGTTGCAGATGCAAGAAGATAAATGACTTGCTTACTTCAATCCATTGAAGCCGATCTAGTTCTCAAATAATCCCTGATGAGCATGTACGTCCTGAAATATGGCCATGAACAAATCGATAAAGGCATATGTGTCATCCGTGAGCAGAACTCAAAAGTACAATAATAGTTTCTTTGCACTCTGTAGTGCTTTCGGTTTCAAACGGCAGGAACAAGATAATACACAAAAGATATTCTCAGATTTTTCAACAACACAGAGAATGGAATCGATTTTATCTTGGCAAACACAAAGTTCCCCTAAGAAATTTATAAAGAATGTGAACAACTATTAGTACATCAACTAATACTTGTTACAATAATTAAATATTAAATCACGTCTTTATTTAACAATTTAAGCTTTTAAAATAGTTAGCAGTGATGCGACATAAAATCTCACATAATATCATAGCTGGAAGTGCTCAGCTCGAATCTTTTCAGACTTCATTTGCCTCCCTAATTAAATATTTTTATATATATATAACCTAAGCATGAGAGAGTGTGTTAAAATAATTAAGTATTAAACTACGTCTTCATTTAACAGTTTAAGTTTTTTAAAATAGTTGACAATGGTCCCACACAAAATCTCACAATACTTCTATAGCCATCATCCCATTTATGAACCACCTCGTAATTCCAACAACAACGTAACTGTTTGATCCATGGATCATGTTGAGAGCTTTCTTTTTCCCTTTATTTTGAAATTCAAGAATATTACAAAAGTGATTGGTGCTTTATTTATTTGTGAGACTAACAATGCACATGCATGCATGCTTTAAACCGAATATTTCTAACAGTTACAAACAGAAAATATAGAGGAAGAAGAAACCAAAGGAACTTTTACCAACCGCAAGAGGATGAGATGTTTTATTCTTTCTAGAGTCGGTTGAAGATATCCCCCGCTCCATTTCTGCAAGTATCCTTCCATGCTTTGTAAGTGCCCAAAAAGAGTTCAAAATGCACTAGACACGTGTCTGGAATATGTAGATCAAGCGACTTTTCCCGTGGGAAACCGGTGAGACTCAAATGCCGCAGCTCCTTAAACTTTGATAAATCAGGTAACCCTTCCGGCGGAAGACCCCCGAGACTCAAAACCCGCAGCTTCTTTAATTTTGATAAAGCAGGCAACCTTTCTAAAAAACTGCATTCGTCAATACTCAACTCCTCCAGCGATTCCAATTTCTCCACACCTCGAATCTCCATTAGCGCGGGGCAAGATCTCGTACTGAGTTGGAGCCCCTCTAAGCCTGATATAATAAGCCTCCTAAGCAATTTATCTTCATGAAATCCCAACATACGCAGTTTCTCCAGTTGCTGTCCAAGTACATCATCAAATTCAACCTTCCTTAGCTGATTATGATAAAACCATAAACGAGACAGATTTTTCAAGTTGGAAAACAGTGACCTTTTCATGGGTGCCTTCACATGACGTAGAGTCAATTCTTCAAGACTAGATGGAAGCCCCTTGAGAGATTGTAGGCGAACACAAGTTATCTCAAGAATCCGAAGACAAGAAAGAGTAGCCAAATTAATTCGAGGTAATTTGACGTCTCCAATGACAAGTGTTAATTTCTCTAGACAATATAACCCCTCGATCCACTTTATATTTGGGGCTCCTTGTCTGAATTCTGGGAACCAAGGAGTGTCGTACTTTATATGAAGATCGACTAAGTTAGATAGGTATGAAAGGTCGAGGGCTGTCCACAATAAAAGAGGTGAGAATTTTAACTCCTTCAAACTCACAGGAAGCTTTGGCAATTGTTCAAGTTCATAACATTCATCCAAACAAAGTTGTTGGAGATGAGAAAGCTTATTCATAGTTGTGGGCAATCTCCTAATCTTGCTCTTTGATAGCTGTAGCCCCCTAAGAAAAGATAGACCCTGAATTTCACTTGGAATTTCTCCCTCCATATTTTCACAGCATCCAGCATTCAAAACTTTAAGATTCTTTAGCATCCATATGGAATTTGGTAGCTCTCTAATCGCAGTACCAATTACACCTAAAATCTCCAATTGTTTGAGCTTTCCAATAGAAGTAGGTAACTTTGTAATCTTTGTGTAGTTCAAATCTAGCACTAGCAAAGATTCTAGCCCTCCTATTTCCTTCGGTAGCTTCTTTATAGGAGCCTGAAGCATGCTCATCTTCCTCAACTTTTTAAGATTCCCAATAGACGTAGGTAATTTTCTAATTCTTGTTCTGGTCAAATCTAGCTCAAGCAAAGACTATAATCCTCCTATTGTCTTCGGTAGCTTCGCTATCCAACTGTCTGTAAGTGTCATCATCCTCAACATTCTAAGACCTCCTACGGAATTTGGAAGTTTAGGCAAATTAGAATTAGTCAAAGACAATTCATTCAAACTTGTCATCTCTCCAATGGAATGTGGAAGTTCATGAATGGACATCCCTTTTATTATTAGCGTTGATAGGGATTTTAGACTACCAAATATAGAAGGTTTTGGAAAAAGGTCATCACAACGATTTGCCTCTATCGGGCTATAAAGGGTCACGATATTCCAAGAGCAGATTTTGAAGTACTTTAGGTGCTCTAGTTGAGAGAGAGAGAGCCATCATTTACTAGCAAGCTTGCACATGATTGAATAGTCAATCTCCTCAAATTTGAGCATTTCGAGAAGTCGGGAATCCTTTTCATGCTTGTACCAAAATAGATCTCTATAACTTTCAAGTTCTCACTCACCTAAAAAAAACCAAATCAAGAATTAGCCAATTCAAGAAATGATAAGTTTGAATAGCAAGACAAATGTGATTAAACAAGTAAACTGCATGATATGATGTTTGTACCAGGCATGACTTCCATCCGGTCCAATCTTCAGTAATATCACTATGGCTAAGCAAGAGCACGACTAATTTCTCCAGGCACAAATTCGTTGCACTTAAATCCAAAGGGCAACCAACCCAAGTTAACCATTTTAACTTTGAGAGAAGATTCTAGAAGTCCCCAGCAAAGTCTCCGCCCTCTAATTCCAAGAATTTTAGATTGGGCAGCTTTGAAAATTGTTCACTTGTGAAAGTTTGCTTTTTGGAGAGTCTTGTTAGCTTGAGTGCTACTACTTTCTGTGTCCCCTAGTAATAGGAAAAGCATAAGTGAACATTTGAACTGGATGACAAACAAGGTGCTGTACAAGTTTGAGGAGCTTGATTATGTTCAGTGTAATAAACACACATTATTGGTTCATACAAATCTAAATTGAGAAAAGAATAAGTAAGAAGTTCATACAATTGAAATGAATGGCTTATGTTGTATAAAGCAAAATAATATTTTCAATCTATCAATTTAAGCTCTGTTGCAAAATGATTGCAAAAAACTTTAATATCGCTGAGCAAAACCGTTTGATAGAAAAATACTGCCCCCATAATTAACCTTTTTTGCAACAAAAAAGTTTTGCAATGGTTTTGCAATTTAGAAAAAGTTGCCAGACCAAATTAAAAAAAGTCTCTTGAGTTTATAACCCCATTCCAACTCTATGCCCGAAATCTGCTTGGCCTAGGGAGTGTGGAAGCTTGATATACTCAAGAGTTTCCCTTATTAGGTTTCCTGTGAGGTTTATTACAGGATGAAGACAAGAGCTAGAAAGTCTTGTTTTAGGACTCGTTGCTGATTCTACATAATAAAAGAGCATGCAAAAAAGGGATCCACTTTCATAATAGTAAAGATATTCAACCAACCTCATAAAAGTCTCTCGTATATTGTTTGAAAGCTCTACCGGGCTATACACAAAAGATTACATACTACAATCAATTACAAAATATATTACCAAATTTCAGGCAAGGGGTCTCATTACAGAGTAATGTTGCTAACGATTTCCAACTTAGCAAAAAGGAATAAAATCAGCCTTAAATAGCCTTGATAGCCTGGGGAGTTGCAATATGGATATGCTTTCACATAATTGGTTGAACAAACTAGTATTTAAATGTAATCCAGTGTTTGCTACTATTAACTTTCATGTTGTAACCTTTTAGATATGATAGATAACGGAATTACCATCATCAATTCTTATAAACCTTTTTTTTTCTTTGCCAAAGTAAAAGTTAAATAAAAAAATGTACCAGCAAGAACTAACTCCACAACCTTTGGAAAATGCATGGTTGAGTTTTTCCTAAAGAAAATAGTAAGGTGACAATAGCTTACCTTTTTCCTCTGAACCACTTCGAGGGCAAACTCAGGCTCCCACAACCTGCTACAATTCTCTAGAAAATTGATGTCTTCACACCTAACGATTTCTCTTCCAAGATCTCTAAGTTGATCATGCATCCAAAATTTAAGATCTTTTGTAATCTTTATCAAAGACTTACGAGTAAGGACAAGTAGTTCCATCTCCGGAAAATAGTTGGAAGCTTTCCACATATAGCTCGGGTGGAGTATATCTTTTCCAATGAAGAAACATGCAATATCAAGAAAGATCTCTTGTTGCTCAGGCTCTAACATGTCATAACTGACTTTTAATTTATTGAAGACTTCCCGGTTGGGCACCAACTTTAACTTCTGCAAAGTGACTTTCCAAGACGTTTTGCTCTTGCCTTGAAGTGAGGAACCAATAACCGCAATAGCTAAAGGAAGTCCACCTGTTGTGGTAGTAATTTTCCTTGAGATATCATCGAAGTCATGTGGTGGTAAATCCATCTCGAAGGCATGTTTACTAAAAAGCCGAAGAGCATAGAAAAAATCCATTTCTTTCATTTTATAGTATTGAAACTCTTGAGAATGAGCTTGGAAACTACTCTCTTTGTCCTTTGTTGTAATGATTATTCTGCTTCCTGAACCAAACCAATCACTCTTCCTAGCTAGCTTAGAGAGTTGATCCCTATTATCCACATCATCAAGAATAAGGAGAACTTTCTTATCACAAAGTGTTTTTCTAATCATTTCAATCCCCATGTCAACAGAAGTGAGAGTTTCTAGAAATTGGGATTGAAGAATTTCTAATAATAATGTTTTTTGTAAGTCAACAATTCTTTGGTGTTTTGCAGATTCACGAATGTCTGAAAGGAAGCTACAGACTGCAAATCGATTGGAGATTTGATTAAAGACAGCTTTTGCTAGAGTTGTTTTACCAATGCCGCCCATTCCATGGATGACCAAGTAGCAAACATCACGAGAACCTTCGTTTAACTTGTCAATGATAGCTTCAACATGATCATGAATCCCGACTAAATGATCGGGCAATTTTCTCTTTCTACTCATCAACTTGGTCAAAACCTCATAAACAATATTGTTGATGATTTCACCCTGGCTGCCATATAGACATAAGAGTCTTAGCGTGAAACATATGACAAACGAACTCTGAAGTTGAGGAATATTGTAGACACAAAACTAATTGGATTTTTTGACTGGGTGAGGTTTTACTAAATGGAAGCTCACTTTCTTTAGTGAAAGGAAATCTTGCCTAATGAAAAATTAGATCTATACTCTATTTGGATGAGTGACTTGGGAGCAGAAGATAATTACCAGGGAAAAAAGAAAGAAAATGGATAAGCCAATTGACTGTGATTGGTGGGATTAATTACAACAGAAAAAAATGGGAGAAATTTCTATTCCTTATTATAATCTCACTTTTTACCGCTCAGGAAAATAAATGAACCAAAAGCAGTTTCCAAAATCATACTCTTACCATTGGTCCTTCATTTCCCATCCCGCGATTCTTGCGACCGCTTTCAAAGCTTTCTTCCACTGCTGAACCTCATCGCAGCAGCCCTTCTTCTCATGCTTCTTCAGATCTCCACGGTACAATTCAGTTTTGAGCTTTACATCCTCGGAATTTACGTCATAAAAAATGGGTAGAATCACTTTTTCATTCGCTTTGATTGAACACTCCAGCATGTGTGTGAGCTCGCGAAGACACCACTTACTAGATGCGTAGGTCCTAGAGAAGATGGGCAAGTATATTTTGGAGGATTCAATGACATGCAGAAGCTCACCTTTAATCTTTTTGCCCCTTTGGATCCCTTCATTGTCTCTGAAAACGCGAATCCCAGCATTGGCTAAGGACTGATAGAGCCAATCAGTGATATTGAAGCGAGTATCGGGACCTCTAAAACTTAAAAATACTTCGTATTCAGCCCCTGATGATGAATTGCCATCATCAACACAAGCAGACATGGTCGCTGCGTCTGGTGAGTCCCTCTTTCTCTTCATTTTCCTTCAAGAGCTCAAAATCTTCACTGGGTTTGATCGCAACGAGACGTGCGAGGCCTTTCGGATCTCGAGCTGGATTTCTCAACGGAATCAGCAAAGCGCCAGAGGCAGGAGAATCGCAATGCTGTTCTGCTTTCTTTCTCGGATTTGTTTGCCTTTTCTTTTCTTTTTTTTTTGGCCCGGCACTGGAAGGATTAGGAACGGCGACGACTTTAACAAGCCAACAGAATTCCTCCAAAGCGGCTGGCAATAATTGAGGTTGCTTTACACTGTTCCTTTGTGCGCTAGGACCTCATATCTAGAAGTAGTGGATTGACATCCACATATATTTTCGTGAGGGATGCTTGGCCAGAAAGACCTTCCGGTTGCAGAAAGATCTTCGAACGTGGGGTGGTTGGCTCACGATCCCTACTGGGCGTCGTGTCGCCCCCTCCCTCGTGCGGTGGCGTGCGTAGAGGAGAGAAAAGGAATGATGGGCTGGGCCTCTCTTTATATAATTTCCGATGGGCCAAAAAGAAAGACGAAAGAATGGGCTGGAAGAGAAATAAAAGAGTGGGCTGAAAAGGAAATAAAAGAATGGGCCGGGCTACGCCAGCCCACTCGACTTTTCTCATTTTTCTTCATCATTTTTTTAACCACTCTCATGTATTATTACTACTACTACTACTACTACTACTACTACTACTACTACTACTACTACTATTATTTTTGATTTATACATATATATTTCTTGCTTTTGACCTTTTTATAAGTTTTTTAGCTTTTTTTTTTACAAAATAAATGGATATTTAAAACGTCAACAAAAATTCGGGTGTTAATAGTTGATCATCTTAAGGTGAAACTTGAAACTATGAGAAAAATTGAGGAAGATATTGATAGTCTTTTCATTGACAATGCAACATTGAGGAAACAAGCCAATTTGGCAATTTGTTGTACTTTAAAAATGTACATCCGAACCAAAGAAAAGGATGACGATGATGAAGAAGTCGGTAATTTGCACTTTATCATTTCTCTAGTGAAATTTATTCTTTAATTGGCATTTCCTCCATAATTAGAATGGTTTGTTCATATCAAACAACGACGCTCCATGACTCCAACATTTCAAGAAGTGGTAGTTTTAGATTTACACACTTCTAAATAATGCTTCTCTTTCCCATATGCATCCATTTCTTCATTAATCACACGAGCTTGACAATGATCGATGACGATAGCTTGGGCTTGGCTGAGGACTAGTGGCATGCAGTTGAAGGACGTGACAACATTGGGGGCCCCAAAAACCAAGTCCTAGGGCTTGGATTTCAACAGTGATTGAAACCCCAGCGGCAGCGATATGCCCTCCAATGGCAATAGTGATGATCAACAAATGGTAGTCAAGGCCTGAGTGGCTTCCACGATGACAATGGCAGGTGGCTGTTCTCAGCGTGGTGCAACTCGGATTACGTCTTAGGGCTTGATTCTGACGTAATTTCCTAGCGGAGTCTTGATAGGTACAAGAGCTAGATAGGAGTATAAATCGGTGAAAAACCTACTCATGGACATAGTCATTAGCTGACACAGCAATCAAATAGTAAATCAGTCGGTGCTTGTGTGGAGATTGGAAAATGTGAGGAAGAGGTTGATAGGTTCAAAAGAGACAAGAATTTGCTTATGCAGGAGCTTGTAAAGTTCAGGCAACAAGCTACTGAGAAACAATTACAATCGACAGTCAAATGCCTTCAAGGGATGGAGCTATGGCAGTAGCAAATGATGTCATTCCTGACACAGGCTATTCAGAGCCCTGGATCGTTGGCACACTTTGTCCAACATTAGAATGAGAACAACATACAAATAACCATAGGCAACAAATGGTGAAGACTTAAGTAGGAAGATGTGTCTAGGAATGTTGATACTAATGATTTAGATGGATAGATTGTTAGATGTTACCCTTTAGATATTACCCTCCGATAAATGAGGCATCTAAGGGGTGCATTTGGGAGTGGCACCCAAAGCTCTTTGGGCCAATTTTGGGATGTTTGGTAAAAAAATTTCAAACCCCATTTGGAAAATGCTAGCCTTCACAAGGCTAAAAGCCCAAGGCAGGTTGGGGTTGCCTTGGGCTTTTAGCTTTATCGGCATGCTGACCTAAATGGGTAAATAAATAAATAAAATCCCAAATTATTCTCTTTAGTTTTTCATTTTTCTGATTTTTCCTTGACTATTTATCTTCTTCTTCTCCGTGAGCGCTCGTTGACGAAGGGTAGGCAATTGTTGGTAGCAACCTCTACACGGAGGTCACCGAGGCCGTGTGACCCATCTAGTTGTAGATCTATTTGTGACTATTTCTATTTCTTTTTTTTTTTTTCTTTTCGGCTTATTATTTATTTCTTTATTTATTCTCCCTTCTCCTCCGCCCGTCTCCCGCCCGAACAGCACCCTTTCTACCCGAAGCTCTTTCTGCCCAACCCAAAACGTGAACTCATCCACCCTCAACATTAGGACTTAAAATCAACAAAAGAAGGCGTCACTCATGGACTGCCATCTCAAACATTCAATGAAATTTCACTATCGTCTACCATCAGCACTTTGCCGGACCACCAGGGCATCATCGACCATCATCTATTCTCGCTAGCACTTTGCCCGTAGTCACCAAGCAAGCACCATAGAAGCACCGAACAAGACTCGAAAAGAACAAAAAGCATATTGAGCAATGGTGAAAAAAGCGTACGTTGAGGTTACCGAAAGATCACCATTAAACGAGCCCTATTACTACATATTCTTCGAAGCAACTAAAAATGGGACGAAAATGGGCACAACTTGGTTTAAACATTTTGTCAGACACAGGGCGCGCAGTGGATTAAAGAGAAGCGAATGACCACTCTATAACTCGGGCAAATCAGATGAACTCAGGAATCTCACCGTTAAGCTTGTTCCTGAGGAGACGCAAAAGGGTTGGGTTCTTCAACTGGGAGAAGGACTCGGGAATCTCTCCTGATAACATTTTGTTAGACAAATCTAGAAACTTGAGGCTCTTCAAGTAGCCCAACTCCGGAGTCAAACGCATTCACTTGCAGAAACAGAGTGTCGAGATTCTGCAACTTGACAATCTGAGGCGGTATTTCACCGGGGAATCCGCAGTTAACAGCATCAAGCCTAACGAGTTCAGTGAGGTCACCAATCTCCGGAGGCAAGCCTCCGCCATAGCTGGAGAGGGCGAGAGGAGTAGGAGCTCTGGGAGAGGAGCTTGTCGATCGAGCTTTATTATCAACTGTTGTGCCATTGAATGAGGGCAGAACTAGGCTCTGCTCATGTCACTCACCCGTGCTTTCCTTGTGTCACAGACGGGCTTCGCTCGCCATCCACTCGCCCGTGTCCTTTTGTTGCCGTCACCGCTTCGCGTTCACAGTCATGAGGAGTTGCAATAGAGAGGGAATAACAAAGGGACCAGGCGTCTTTTTTTTTTCTTCTTTTTCTTTTCTTTTGCCTTTACTTACGGGCTCATCTGATGTATTTCATTATCATTATTATTTTTTTTTTGTCTAATTCTTTATTTATTTTTATATTTTTTCCTTTTTCCTTTTTTATTTTTGCAAAAAAACGGATGCCTACATGATTGACGAAAATTTGGGTGTCAAGAGTGATTCTAAGTGAGCTTTTAGCCGTGAGTCCGCCTAGTGGAAGAGGAGATTGCCCCACTGCCTTAATTGGTGAGGAAAATGTGACTTTGCCTAAGCTCTCTTCATTGCTAGATATGATGCAAGATAGAATTCTAGATACTGCTGGTGAGGATAAAGCAGGAACTGACTCAGGAATCGGTGGTTTCATGGATCTGGATTCATTCAATGCATCAATATCTTGACATTGTTGCTTTGGTGGAGAATTGTTCCCCTGGAGAATTTTTCCCCTAAGATTGAATTGACTTTAACAGAGGGTAACTCAACGGGTAATGGTGAGTAGCCAGTGGAGAATGGATGGGACAACGCTAGCATATAAATCAGCTCACACAACAAATGGACCTTCTAACATGGTATAACAAACAAGAGTGATCTGGATTAGGGTAATTAGAGTGGCTCATGCATTGCCCAAGATTACGAAGCAAGAACTTAAGCATTAGTTTTTCTCTTCGGGGCGGTCTCTAGCACCCGTTGAATCATCCCTTTCACATCTATTATTGCTACCCCTTTGTCAGGCATAGTACTCAGTGTGCTTTCGGTCAAGGTACGTACCTACTTTGGGCTTCTTCTTGGCACTCTCTCGCTACAAATGTGGTTAAAGTGGCTTTGTGATGTTGAAGGATGCTCACCATATTTCATTTGATAATTAGATGTGAGCTTTTCATTAAAATGTAACTGACTAGTGCTAGATTAGTTAAAGGGAGTCCTTCCTTTGTTTTTGTTTTATGGACATATCTTTTTGTTAGTTGATCAAAGCACTTTGCTTATTAGAACCTACAGAGTGTCGTTAAATTTACAAGTGAATTCAAGTTTCCTAGGGGACTGATACGATTTAAATGTCTGTATAATGTATTTCTATAGTGTTGGAAACTTTGGATATTACGGATTCCCAAGTGGTAAAATTGCTTATAGTCTATAAACAAAATGGATGAATAACTTGAGTACGCCACATATATCAATTGGATAAGAACAAATTCTGTGTCTGCCTATCCCTACAATGGGAGCTACAGTTGGCTTAACCCTCAGAACTTTTTCACCACTCCAGGTGTTCTTAACTTTAGGACCTGTAGGCCCTTCCTACCCCCAACAACTCACTTGGCAGACTCTTCACCAAACTATCAAATGCCGATTTAAGCTTTCCAGGCAATACTTGCTGCACCTTCTTTACCTCCTCTGCTATAACAAAGCAATCTTAGGATCCCATTCCCTTAGATAATTGACCCATGGAGGCAAACTTATAGATGCGCTCGATAGTCAGCTGCACTTGGAAATGGTTGACTTGAATTGTGTAGACCAGCAATCTACAACCTCGGGTTCCTGCCACGTTCCCTGATGTTACGCAAGGACGAGTTCATATGTATCACCTGCAACATTTTTAGATTTTGAATGGAATATGGTAATCCTGCAGTTCTTGTGTTGGACAAGAATGAATTAACTAGTGACTTCAACTTTCCAACTGAATTTGGAAGCTTTCTTAGCTGAGGATACAAGTGGTGCAAATGCTTTAGACTCACTAGTTCTTTAGAATGTATCTCTAGAGTTGACAAAGACTCTAGACTACCAAGGACATTTGGTGGTAGTAAAGTTGCTTTATATTGGTGTGAGTGCCTAGCCCTTTGAAGCTCAAGACAACGCATTTGCTTGCATTTTCCCCCATGGCATTGAAAGAAAAATAAGAGCAACTACTTCAAGTAAAGGCAACTAAGTCATCCAAAGTGGAGTAAAGTTTCCAGCTTCATGGAAAGAGGAATTGCACTTCCACACAAGTTCTATTCATTTTCTTGGAACTTCCTATGACATTTGTCTATAGGGTCCACCCTGAGATAGCTAGTATAAGCACCTAGAAGGGGGGTGAATAGGTGTATAATAACTTTTCGTGATATGCAAGCAATATTAAGCAGACAATAGGAAGGAAGTTATCTTTTGATTAACAAAATGAATTACGATCAAAGTAAAGCAAAGAGTAGGGAAGAGAAAATTGAACGCAAGATTTATAGTTATTCGGCTTATTCCAAGCCTACGTCCACTCTTCCGCACTGACAGCCCACCGGCTGGATTTCACTATGATCAAAAGAGATGTTACAGCACAGCTTTCCCTTGATTCCATAGTGTAAATATTCTACTACACTTCCTCAAGGTTTCTCACAAATATAGACTCTCTTTTGCGTACAAGATTTTACTCAAATGAATTGACTGAAAATAAGGAGTTTCATACTTTGGGATTCTTCTATTGTGCACACACTCGAACAATTAGAACGTCTTCCTTATATACTCCTTTATGCCATCATACCCGTTAGCACTTACCAAAGGAATTCCTCCAATCTACCCGTTGGACGGAATCAATTAGGAAGATCATTCGAGCTATTAAAGGAACATGTCGATAGCCCATCAATCCTGTTCGTCCATACAATCAGGATCTCGGTTTCTATAAGTAGAACATTGCAAGAATATTTCGCTAATCATCGGATCCTTAATCTCCAAATCAATCATGATCAAATAAAGGATTCCGATATGTCATATCCAGCCAAGAGATCTTCTCCAGTCGATAAGGTCACATCCTTAATGAAACATCCAGTTCTGGATAACTTTTCTTCAGCGGATTAGAAACTGTCAATGAGAATAGACTTTGAGTCTTGAGTCTAGCAGTCCAAAGGTCTTCAGACTTTAAATAGTAGAGTTTGCAAATCTTCAGACTAGACTGATGGAAATGTTTTGTCAGTTTCAAAATATTTCAGAAAGATTTCTCCAACAATCTCCCCCTTTTTGATGGTGACAAAACTTTCCTGCAGATTTGGATAACTTTGACCTGCAAAATATTACTCAAACAAATATGGATATCTTATAAAGATAAATGGCTTAATGAATGATAACACTAGAATCTGCAACCACAGAAAATAGATTAGTTTTGCATGTGATAAAACCATCCATAAGATATCAATATTAGTTAATATAAGCAGTCAAATCCAAACCCAAATTCAGTCCACATCCAGACACAAAAATAAAGTCAAATATCGAAACAATCCAAAAATTCAAAAGTTGTAAGGTTCAAAGTTTTCAAATCTCGTATCCCTCCCCTTTTTTGTCAGCATAAAAAAAAATGTTGAGATGAAAATGGAGTAAAGTCAAGAATGCTTGGGAACACGAACAAGCTGGAAATCTCCCATTGACTTAACGATGCCTTCCGGCCTTTTCAAGTCTTCCTTCAGTTGTGCAACATCCTCACCCTTAGCATTAGCCTGAATTGAAGAGAAAGGATTTGGATCTGATCATTCAAGGAACCTGAAGAAGCTTGACCTACATTCTGCAAATTCTGAACTTCGCATCCCAAAGCATATATCTGACCTCGCATTTCCAAGAGAACATCAAGAATTCTGTGAAAATCTGCTGAATTATCGGTCTGCGTACTAGCTTCGGCACGATCTAATGGAGTAAAGGCAGACGATGGCAAGTCAGCATAATCACGCAGATTTGGCGAAGAAACATCATGTCCTTTCTCAGGAAATTGAGAGGCATAAATGTTCTCTGGATCTGCTGGAGAGCGACTGACTCCCTCATTGGTAGCAGGATATGAGGACATTCCTCTTTTCTCATGATCTCCCCCTTTTTCCATGCCTTCAGGTGGAGAAGAGTGTTCCTCATGTTTTCTTTCCTCTTGATCTCTTTTCTCTTCTTCTTCTTTTTCAACTCTTTCCTTCTTAGCATCTCTTTCTTCAGCTTCTCTTTCCTCTATTTCTTTCTCCTCTTCTTCTTTCTCTTCTCTTTCTCTAGTCCTCTGTTCTGAGTCTTTCTCTGGAACAGAACGACTCAGATTCTTCAATGCCATTGCAGAAATGGTGATGTTTTACTCATCATCTTCATCCTCAATGATGAGAGCTCTTCTTTTCTTAGATGGAGCAACCATGGGCTCCTTCCCTTTTCTTTTTGCTGCAGAAGATATTTGATGAGTTTTAACTAGAGTTTTCTCCTTGAATTTCTCCAACACCTTGCTTAGTTCCTTTAGACGCATTTTAGTCACCATTTTCAGTCCTACCACCATATGATCACACGATCGAGTACAAAGAATTTGTGAAGGCTGAACATTCAGATGTCTGAATAACTTCGTCACAAGACCTGGATAAGGAAGTTGACCTCTGTCCTTCATCACTACTCTATACATATGGAACATAACAGTGTGAGGAAGAGAAAACATTTTCCCAGTACATCAGTTTTGCCTCTGAACTTGAAACATCAGTCTTGGAAGTTGATTTCGGTTTGAGGCAATTGATCACAATCTTGTGAAGCAGAATGTTAAACGCACTCATCCTCAAGTAGGAAATCTTTTCCTCTGTTTTTCTATCCTCAACAAGTTCCAATGTAGCATGAGCAATGGAAACATTAATGGGTTGATATCTCCCTCTCTCAACCCCAATCACATCCGCCAGCATATCCATATCCACTACAAAGTCATGATCTCGGACACTGAAAGAGATTCTATTCGCATCCAAGAAGCTAAGATTCGAATAGAAGTATGCAGTTAATTCAGCATGCGCTTATGTGGTGTCAAAACAGAACTGCTCAAGTTGAAGAAAACTGAACTTTTCCCTCAAATTGACATTTACAGCATCAAGGAAATCAAAATCCACACTCCTAGGGTCTATCATCCCACGCTTCAGCAATTTGGAGTATAGAACCTTTTGTTCCTTCAATCTAAACAACTCTCCCATTTTTCCTTGAATTTTTGTCGCAACACCCATTCTCGGTTGAAATTGGCTGTACAATTTGTCATAATCATTCCCATCTATCAGATTAAATCCCCCAACACACGGATCACTTGGGATATTTGCAAGGGTTTCTTCTGCCAACCATTTAGGAACAATTCCCAAACACTCCATTTTTCGCAAAAAGATGTACTCATTCCCATATCCTTTGTCCTTAAGAAACTCATCGATGTAGTTCAATGGAGTACCAGTCCTCTTTAAAGCACGGTAAAGCTTATAAATAAAAGAGAGCCTTTGAATTCTTACAGGATCTGCGTCTTCAACGATTTCTTCCTTTTGTTGATGACCAACACCCTGTGGACTAGTTAGTGGAGAATGACACTGCTGAGAATGTTGTGGGCTCTGCTGCTGATTTGGAGACTCTTCTTCCTCAGTGAGATCGAAGTGCGTAGGCCCCTCACTCATTCTCTGTGGTCCCCTGCTTGCGATCCTCGAAAACTTTCTTGAAGACGACATCTTTCTCAGTCTTTGAACAATTCTAAACTTGACTTTTCCCAAGAAAGATGATAACTTTTTCGAAGATTAAACAAAAGAAGAAAACATGGATGGAAGATCGGTGCTTTCTTAGGGTCTTTGAGAGTAAAGCGAAGAAGAAGCAGCAGTATATAGGACAGTTGAATAGAGGCATACGGAACGTCATAAAAGAAAGTAAAAATATGCATTTTCAAAAAATAACTGCCTTTTTTGAGAAAATAGTCATTTTAAAATAACTCCTTTTTCAAAAAGGAAACGTTGTAATAATCATGTCAATTAAAGATAGCAATTGAGATAGCAATAATCAAATACGGTTGATGATCGTACCTTTTCAAGATGAGATTTGAGAGAGAGAATAACTTACAGTCAAAGTCTTGTTTGTCTGAGTCTGAGAATCTCTAAACTTTAACTTCTTCAAACCTCAAAATGTTGAGTCTGGAGCGGATGATTTCAAATTGATTTTTCTCCAAAGGCTTTGTGAATATATCCTCCAGTTGATTCTTTGAGTCAACAAACTGAATCAAAACTTCTCTATTTTGAACATGATCTCTAATGAAGTGATGTTGAATCTCTATATGCTTTGCTCTTGAGTGAAGAATTGGATTTTTGGTGAGATTGATTGCGCTGGTGTTGTCACATTTAATCTCCGTGCATGAGTCTTCAATTCCAAAGTCTCTTAGCTGTTGTTTTATCCATAAAATTTGTGAACAACAACTTCCGAGAGCTACATACTTTGCTTCTGCTGTAGAAAGAGCTACTGTATTTTGCTTCCTTGAAAACCAAAACACTATCCTGCCTCCAAGTAGTTGATAGGTACCCGAGGTGCTCTTTCTATCAACTCTGCATCCGGCTAGGTCTGCGTCTAAGTATCCAAGAAGAGTAAAAGTCTCCCTTTTTAGGATACCAAAGACCGATGCTTGAAGTTGAAGTAAAGTATTTGATAATATGCTTTGCAGCACTTCAATGAGATTCTTTAGGGTCTGCTTGAAATCTGGCACAAATCCAAACACTAAACAAAATGTCAGGTCTAGAAGCAATAAGATAAAGAAGTGAGTCAATGATACTCCTGTATAACTTCTGATCGACTTTCTTCCATCCTTCATCTTTGTCTATATTCAAGGAACTTGACATTGGTATATTAGCCTTTTTGCAATTATCCAATCCAAACTTCTTGACAAGATCATTAGCATATTTTTCTTGATGAATAAAAGTTCATTCCTTCAGTTGTTTTACTTGAAGCCCGAGAAAGAAAGTTAACTCACCCATCATGCTCATTTCAAATTCATCCTGTATAGTCTTAGAGAATTTCTTGCACAGACTTTCATTAAAGGATCCAAAAATAATATCATCAACATATATTTGAGCAAGCAGAAAAATTTTGCTTTCTCTTTTAATAAACAGAATAGTGTCTACTTTACCTCTGACAAAGCCATTTTGAATTAAAAACTTACTCAGTCTGTCGTACCAAGCTCGAGCTGCTTGCTTTAAACCATACAAGGCTTTTTTCAGTCTGAATACTGAGTATGGCTTCCTTGGGTCTTTAAACCCAGGTGGTTGTTCCACATAGACTTCCTCATGGATAAATCCATTCAGGAAATCACTTTTGATGTCCATTTGGAATAACCTGAAATTCTTATAACAAGCAAAAGCAAGTAATAAACGAATTGCTTCTAACGTTGCTACTGGTACGTAAGTCTCGTCATAGTCTATCCCTTCTTCTTGTGTATATCCTTTGGCCAAGAGTCTTGCTTTGTTTCTTATGACTTTTCCTTTCTCATTCATCTTGTTCCTGAAAACCCATTTAGCTCCAATAATAGATTTACCTTTTGGTTTAGGAGTCAACTCCCAGACATCATTTATACTGAATTATCTGAGTTCTTCTTGCATAACTTCAATCCAGCTTTCATCAGATAAAACTTCTTCTATACTTTTGGGTTCTATTTCAGAAATATGAGCCACATCACTAGACTCTTTGCACCTTTTGGATCTTGTGCGAATTCTTTCATTAATATCGCAAATAATGAGATCTTTGGGATGACTGGACTTATGCTTCCAGTTACTAGTTGATTTGTTAAGTTGATGATCACTTCCTTCATTTGAATCTTCAATAATCATTTGTTGCTAGTATTTCAGGGTCTAAGCTGCTTCTTGAGATTTAGATTTTGTAGAGTCTGGAACAGGTTTAGATTCTTCAAGATGAGTCTGAATAGATTCATTTTGCATAGAATCCTAGAATTTGGCATTCATTGATTCCTCCACAGATTAACTCTTTTTGTTATAGACTCTGTACGCTTTGCTTGAGGTTGAATATCCAAGGAAGATGCCTTCATCTGACTTTTCTTCAAACTTGCCAACTTGATCATTTGCATTTTTCAATATAAAACATTTGCATCCAAAGACATGAAAATATAAAACAATAGGCTTCTTTTCTTTGAATAACTCATAAGGGATTTTTTCTAGAATAGGCCTTAGAAAAACTCTATTGATAATATAACAAGCTATAGAAAATGCTTCAAGCCAAAATCGTGAAGAGATGTTGCTTTCAATTAAAAGAGTTCTAGCTATTTCTTGAAGCGATCTATTCTTTCTTTCCACAACTCCATTTTGCTCTGGAGTATATGGAGAGGAGAACACATGCTGAAAACCAGATTCATCACAAAATTTTGTAAAATCTTGATTTTCAAATTCACCTCCATGGTCTGTTCTTATACTTAAAATAACATACCCTTTTTTATTTTGAACATTTTTAGCAAATTTTTCAAAATAAGAGAAGGTTTCAGACTTACTTGCCAGGAAATATACCCAAGTAAATCATGAGTAGTCATCCACAATTACTAGGCAATATTTCTTACCTCCAATGCTCTGTGTTCTGATTGGTCCGAAGAGATCCATATGCAAAAGCTGCAGTACACGTTTAGTGGAAACTTGATTTATTGGTTTAAAGGAATTTCTTACCTGCTTTCCCAATACGCATGGTGTGCATAGATCAGACTTTTGGTATGATAAATTGGGTAGACCACGAACAAGCTTCTTTGCTGAAATTTTGGCTATATGCTTCATATTGATGTGCACAAGCTTTCTGTGCCATAAGCTTGCTTCATCTTGAATTAAGATTAGACATTGTGATTCATCTGGTTTCACATCCAAAAGGTAGATATTTCCATGTCTTCGACCCATGAATGATTGAGTAGAATCTTTACTAGTTTCTGAACATATTCCCTCTTGAAAGTTGATTTTGAAACCGGTATCACACAGCTGACTGATACTGAGCAAATTATAGTTGAGTCATTTAACTAAAGAAACATTGCTTATTGTGAGGTTTCCAATCTTTCCAGTTCTAAATCCCACTATTTTTCCTTTGCTATTTCCTCCAAATGAGACTTTTTCACCATTCACTTGAACAAGCTTTATGAAGCAATTTGAATCTCCTATTATATGTCTTGAACATCCATTATCCATATACCATTTTATCTTTTTCTTGCTAGTGACCTGCATTTGAAAAAGAAACTCAAACTTTCTTTCGTACCATATTTTCTTGGGTCCATTGGTGTTAGTATGATATGCAGTTTTTGCCCATACTTTCTTAACAGGTTTCCAAACCATCGGACATTCTTTTTCAAAATGATCTGCACTATTGCACTTTGAACATCTGAGAGCATTGCGACCTACTGGTTTTACAAAGATCCTTTTAAAATGACTTTTGTAAGCATCTCTTGTGGGTCTTTGCTTGATTCTTTCTTTCACTTTTGGAAAATCAATTAAAGGAATGGTTTCAGCAGTCATTCCCAAACCAGATTTATTAAAATAAGGTATTTGAACATAATGAATTTTTTCGAGTTTCTCGAGATCCTATAGAAATTTTTTTAGAAACATTTGAGATATCATTTTTTAATAATGCATTTTCTTTTGAAAGATTATCTTCACTTTCTCTAAGAGAAGAAACATTCATATCTAAACATTTCACCTTTTCTTTCAAAACATTTTCCTGTTGTTTTAGAGCAGAATTTTCTCTTTTGAGTTCGGAAATCTTTTTAAGAGAAGTCTTAAGACTTAAACACAACTCATCAATATATTTAGAAACTTTAATAGGGATTTTAAAGTTACTTACCTCAAATTCACTGTCTGAATCTAGTTTGCCTCAGAGTTTGAATATGAATCCGATTGTGCCATTAGACATATATTGGCATAATCATCATCACTTTCTTCACACTCTGTATCACTCCAGGTTTCTGCTTTAAGAGCCTTTCGATACTTTTTAGCTTTTCCTTTCTTCTTCCTCAGAAGAGGGCAGTTGGGTATGATGTGTCCATTTTTCTTACATTCAAAGCAGACTACATTTTTGTTTGATTCATCATCCTCAACAGACTTAGTTTGTTGCTTTTGAAAACTTTGTTTCTTTGGATTGAATCTTCTTCCTTTTTTGTTCAGTTTTCTGAATCTTCTTATCATGAGAGCAAGCTCCTCATCATCCATATCGTCTTTAGAATCTGTAACATCATAATCATTATTGGATTTTAATGCAATGGGATTTCTTACCTTTAGGATCTTCGTCTTCATTGATTTGTTCCAATTCATAAGACTGAAGAGTCCCAACCAACTCATCAACAGATAGTGGCATGATTCTTTGGGTCTCTCTGATTGAGGTTTTTATGTGATTCCAATCCTTGGAGAGTCCATGCAGAAGCTTGTTTACCTTTATGGGATCATAAATTGGTTGACCTTGATTTTCAAGACCATTAACGATTTCTATAAAATGACTAAACATGTCAGTTATAGATTCTTCTGATTTCATTTTGAAGACTTCGTATTGACCGAGGAGAATGTTGATTCTAGTCTCTTTCACTCGATCGGTTCCTTCATAGGTAATATGTAATCTATCCCAGACTTCTTTAACTATAACACAAGAAGATATTATGTTATATTCAGTAGGTGATAAAGCACAATATAAAGAATAAATTGCTTTTGCATCAAGGGCTTGTCTCTTGATTATCTCTTCCCGAGTCATTTCACTAGACTCAACAGTATCTTTTCCTCTCTCTGAGACAGGTGCAGCTTTAGGAATGATTCCTTTTTCTACAACGTCCCATTCCAGAGGATCCTTTGATCTTAGGAATGCCTTCATCTTGTTTTTCCATACGTTGTAATCATTTCCATCAAAGTAAGGCGGTCTGGTATTGCTTTGCCCTTTTACCAGCCCTAAAGCCAACATACTAGCCATGGATCTTTAACTCTGAAGTAAAACACTTCAAACAAGGTGAGTACACGAGCTCTGATACCAATTGAGATAGCTAGTATAAGCACCTAGAGGGGGGGTGAATAGATGTATAATAACTTTTCGTGATATGCAAGCAATATTAAGTAGACAATAGAAAGGAAGTTCTCTTTTGATTAACAAAATGAATTACGATCAAAGTAAAGCAAAGAGTAGAGAAGAGAAAATTGAACGCAAGGTTTATAGTAGTTTGGCTTATTCCAAGCCTGCGTCCACTCTTTCGCACTGACAGCCCACCCGCTGGATTTCACTATGAACAAAAGAGATGTTACAGCACAGCTTTCCCTTGATTCCACAGTGTAGATATTCTACTACACTTCCTCAAGGTTTCTCACAAATATAGACTCTCTTTTGCGTATAAGATTTTGCTCAAATGAATTGACTGAAAATAAGGAGTTTCAGACTTTGGAATTTTTCTATCGTGCACACACTCGAACAACTAGAACGTCTTCCTTATATACTCCTTTATGCCATCATACCCGTTGGCACTTACCAAAGGAATTCCTCCAATCTACCCGTTGGACGGAATCAATTAGGAAGATCATTCGAGCTATTAAAGGAACATGTCGATAGCCCATCAATCATGTTCGCCCATACAATCAAGATCTCGGTTTCCATAAATAGAACATTCCAAGAATATTTCGCCAATCATCGGATCCTTAATCTCCGAATCAATCATGATCAAATAAAGGATTCCGATATGTCATATCCAGCCAAGAGATCTTCTCCAGTCGATAAGGTCACATCATTAATGAAACATCCAATTCTGGATAACCTTTCTTCAACGGATTAGAAACTGTCAATGAGAATAGATTTTGAGTCTTGAGTCTGGCAGTCCGGACGTCTTTAGACTTTAAATAGTAGAGTCTGCAAATCTTCAGACTAGACTGATGGAAACGTTTTGTCAGCTTCAAAATATTCTAGAAAGATTTCTCCAACACACCCACCGCCCTATCATAATTGAAAACACGTCTAACATTATTGGTCTACAGAGTCCACCCACCACCCTATCATAATTGAAAACACATCTAACATTATTGGTCTACATGGTCCACCCACCGCCCTATCATAATTGAAAACACATCTAATATTATTGGTCTATAGGGTCTACCCACCGCCCTATAATAATTGAAAATGCATCTAACATTATTATGCATTCCTACGATGCCTTGACTTAAATCATGGCAAAACTTATCGGGTCCAATCAAACGATTGACAATCAACGATGGAGATCAACTTTTAAGGAGAATGTTTATGCAAATAATTGCTTATTGTGTTCCTTCTCTTATTAATTTATTTTTTAAAGTAATTTCCTCTTAGATTTTGCGACAATGAAATCATTTGATAAATTCAACATGTAGAGAGAGATGCTTAATAGGGGACTATCCTCTCTATAGTTGCCCGTCAGTAACTTTTGGACAATTAAATTTATTGTACAACTACTAATTCAGTTGCTCGTGTTAAAAATCCATGGTCATGCTTCGCTAGGTAACATGATCCATATCGGTTGTGGTAAAGCCTCGAAAAGCATATCGATTGTAATTAAGACCCTATTTGTTTTGTGAAAAATAGTTTAAAAAATAAGTTAACAAAAAATATTTTCCTTATCAATGAAAAATATTTTTTTAGTCAATGGAAATTCTATATTTAAATTCAAAAAAAATATTTTCTCTTTAAAAATCAAAAATCATTTTATAGAATATGATTAGATATCAATCCTTAAATCAGAAACTCTGTGTTTTGGTATAGGAATCCTAACGGCCAACACTTGTTCCTAGGCCCTTGGCAACAAACCTAGGTCTAGAAACTGGGACTGGATCCACCATGGTCCATCGAGTCCAAGGCCAGCACCATTGAGGCCGGGTTTGGAACCTCGATGTTCGAGCCTAGGTCCACAGAGGTTGGGCTTGGGATACGAGTGCCGGTGGTTGGGCCTAGGACTCTGATACTGTTGCCCAACACCGTGTTTCAAGTCCACAAAGGGCTGGTCTCGATACCCCGGTACTCATGTCCGGATCATTATTACCAAGCACAGGTGCTCTGAGGCCGACTTCAAGCCCATAATGCCTGGGCCTAGGACACCGCACCTAGCATAACTAATATTTATAGCATCAATACTCTTCCAAACAACGCTCATGTGATGCCTAGGTTATCCAACGCCAGGTCCAATTTGTCACAAATAGCATACCGCAAAAATAATTTTGTTTCTCTATATTTCAAAATACATGCCACGAATGAACACATGTGAGTTTGGTTCCCGATGAAATGTCATGCAATTTTTACGGAACACAGAAGTGATAAAAGCTAGGGGTGTCAAGACCCGAACCGAAAACCGAACCGAACCGAAAAATTTGGTTTTTTCGGTTCGGTTTGGTTTTCAGTTCGGTTTTCATCAAAATCCGAAATTTGTTTTATCGGTTCGGTTTTTATCGGTTAACCGAACCGAAAACCGAACCACAAACCGAAAACCGAAAATTTTTTTATCGGTTCTCTTCTCTCCCGACTCCCATCTCTGACTCTGAGTCCTCTCGTGTCTCCTCTTGGTTTTATCGATTCCCGTCTGAGTACTCTGAGAAGGAAGCAGCGCTCGCCAGTCGCCACCGTCCCCTCCGATTCTCCCACCATGTAAGTCCTCCCTCCCCTCTCTCTCTCTCTCTCTCTCTCTCTCTCTCTCTCTCTCTCTCTCTCTCTCTCTCTCTCTCTCTCTCTCTATGCTTCGCCGGATCTCCACTTTCGTCCGACATTTCCGTCTCCCGTGCCACGTCGAATTTTGAGCGTCGATTGCTGTTTCCATCGGATGAGGAGTCGTTCGATTGTCGATTCAATAGTTTGTAGGGTGTGTAGTTGTGACTAGATGCGAGGTCTTTCAGTCGCGAATCGTGGGTGACTGGCCGATCGAGCTCGAGGGTAAGTGAGAATCGGTGTTGGGGGCTTGCATAGTGAATTGATGTGTGGTGGAAGACTCGCCTGAGAAGTAGCATGCTCGGAATTTTACTTTTCTTCGTTTGATAGTGCACGGACTTCGGGCTCTAGTCTGCAGGGTTCTATTAGTTGAAAAATACAAATGGACGTTGTCGAGAATTACTTTGGGTACTCGCTGATTCAGTTGTTGTATGTGGGATTTCTGATGGAAGTTCCGAGCCGATGCAAAGGGGCTGTTTTCTGGTTTTCTTGGTGGGAATTTTTAGGCCCTCTTTCATGTTCAGTGTAGTTCATCCTTGTTTAACATTGTAGCGATGATGAGCTACAATGTTAACATTGTAGGGGAGATTTGCTGGTATGAGCATTAACTTTATGGTGTCTGTGATGGTTGTTCAGTGTAAAATTATTTGCGTATGATCTTTATTTCTTTGGCCTTTCAGGGACTTGGTTTTGATGCACCTGATGTTCTTCCATTGAGGAAAAGAATGCTTTAGCCTTGGCAATAGTTCCCTCAGAACCTGGTAAGCATTTTGTGTATGACTCATGTCTATATTTTTGTTGTTATGCTTGCTTGAGAGAAGTTTGGTGGGTTGACAGGTGCTGCTTCTTCAGCATTTGGTTCTGATTCACATACTCCTCTTCAATCTTGCATAAAAGGATCTATTGGTTAACCAGTATTTTTCCTCTGTTTTAAAGATGATCCGAAGCAATAATACGTTCCCAAGCTCCTTCCAAAACGAAAAAAAAGAAGAAAACTTCAAAGAACCTTGACTTTCTAGATAGATTTTAAAGACTATGATGCTTGATTCACAAATGCAGGGAGGTTGTACTTATTTTGTGTATGACTCATGTCTACTTTTTTGTTGTTATGCTTGCTTGAGAGAAGTTTGGTGGGTTGACAGGTGCTGCTTCTTCAGCATTTGGTTCTGGTGCTACTCAATCTAAAGACTTCAATCCCACTGGATGGGAGCTTGCTCTGGTCTCTACCCCAAGTACTAACATCTCTGCGGCTAATGAGAGGCAACTGGTAATCTCTGTCTTTATCTTCTATGATTCTGTTGCAAATGAATTCTGTGAGCATTAACATCACGAACTGTTTGTTTGCTGCTGTTGCTTGACTTTTATTACATGGTTAGGAATTCAAAGGGCAATTTCAATGTCTTTTCTTCTGGCCTCGGTAGTCCAAAAACTCTGAATTAGTAATAGCAGTTCTTTTTGTCATTCATAACGCTGTTATGTTGTTATATTAGTTGTGTTTTGGGTGCTCTGGTCTTTTAGTTAATGACTATGCCTCCATAGATTCAATGGGAACTAATAGTTTAGTTTGAGGCTTTAAGACTTCCAAAAAAATGTCTTTTAGCACATGCATACTCACATCTGCTTACACTTGGACAATACATAATTATGTAAATGGTAAGTAGCCATGAGCTTTGATACTAGGTTACATTTTTCTTTTCAGCTTTCTGTTTTTGAACATTCTGAAAATGGCTTGCAATGCTCAAACTCTGCTGATTGCACTTTTCAGAAAATGAAGCCGGTGCTGTCCCGTGCTTGAATCTCAATGTATAAGGGAAATCTAAGCTCGGCTTCAAGTAATTATTCAGACTAGCCTAATAATTGCAATCCCTAATTTGTGCTTTTTGCATTGTTGCAGGGTTACATTCTTGGATGCCCACGAGTTGATGCAGACATTAACGAGAACTAGAAAATTATATTTTCTCATCGGATTGGCCTTATAAATGATGAGCTCTATGAGGTATTTTGCTTTGTGAAATAGCCAACTTGATGTATTGAATTCTTGGGAAAATCGTATTTCAAGCAATAAATAGAATTACAGTTGGCCAACTCCTCTTGCGCTGAATGTCTTGATTTGAACCCACAAGCATGCTGCTAGGGTCACATGTTTTCTTAATGGATCATCTTTTACGTCAACATTATATGAGACCATCATGAAGTTATAGCTTTAGTTGGTTTTGTCACGATGTGGTAAAATCATTTTCCTGGGATTGCTGAATTTGATGTCGATCATGTAATGTACTCGTGCAGACGTTGAGGGAGAGTTGCAATGCTAGTTACACTGACATCGATGAAAGCACATCCTCCCCTGAATGCTATGAGGCATATGAATTTTATTCTCGGGTAAGCGATTTAAACCTTGTTCTTATGCATACTACATGAAGTACATGACATTATATCATTGTGGAGATTCTTGTTATTGAATTTGCATTTTCTGTGCAGCTTATCGAAGACATAAACGAAAACAACATTTTGGAGCCTGAATGCGCCTGGGCATCCCCTAAATCCGGTGGAGAGCTCAGTTATAGATCTCTCGAAGAGAACCCCGATAACTTCATTCTCTCGCCTCCCAAGATCCCTGAATTTTGGTGCCACGTGAGTCTCTTCTCTCTCTGCAGACTTGTTTTGTCTCAGCAATAAGTACTAAATCTGCAACGAAATTACACTCAAGAATTCTACCAGACCATGGCCTTCTCCCCCTTTTCATTCTCAAAATTAATCTCGAACAGTTTGGCAAAATTCTGCCCCAGGCAATGCGAAGTTGCTCCTTGTATACCACGACCAGTGTCGGGAATGAACGCCTGCCACATGATAGCATAAGGAAGTGATGGAGAGAATAATACTTATAACAAAGCAAACAGTCACTTTGTTCAATATAAAGGAGAAAACAGAACAGGCATAAACTTATTGTCCAATACATAGTTATGTGTCCTTGCCTTCTTCAGAGGGAATTTATCTATAATTATGTATCTTATGTAAAAATGGTTGCTCCTTTGAGGTTTATAAATATATTAATGTTCCTTTATATTGATGCAGTGTCATTGAAGCTCTCAAGGTGGATAGTTTGCAGAAACTTTGCTCATCATTGGAGCCCATACTTCGGCGTGTGGTAAGATAAATTTGGCAGCCGCATGCTATTCATTTATTGTGTTTCCATGTTCTTTTCTCTTGGTTAATGGAAGAGTAGTAAAATTGGTTGATGAAGAAACTAGAGAACAGTGGTTAAGCTGGAAATATGTTTATTTATTTATATGGTTGACCTCGCTTAGTGGGATAAAGCTTAGTTGTTGTTGTTGTTGTTTTTTGTTTGTTTGCTTGTTTGTTTATTCATACTTGACTATACAAGTTATTGCAAACAATTTAAAAAGGGTTTTTTTTCTACTCAGGATAAGCCATTTGTAGATCTTCCTGTCAAGACAGTAACATCATTTGCAAAGCCAAATATACAATGAGTGAATCTTTAGTAAGTGAATCTAGCGGTACAAATAGAAGGAGGCAGAGATCTGTTGTATGGGAACACTTCAAAAGGATAGAAAATAGCCAAGATAAAGCCGAATGTCTATATTGTGGGGCTATTATTGGTTGTTCTACTACTCAAGGGACTAATGGGATGCATAATCATTTAAGTAGATGTAAGAATTATCCATATGCGAACGTGGAGAAAAGGCAAAGAAGTGCCTCGAATGAATCTGTTGGGGTTAGTAGTTCTATTTCAGCTGGTCCTTGGAAATTTGATCAAGATGCTAGTCGAAAAGATTTAGCGGCGATGTTTATTATTGGTGAACTACCCTTCAAGTTTGTGGAACTTGAGGCATTTCGGAAATTCGTGAGTAGAATCCAGCCAAAATTTTTAATCCCTTCAAGAAACACATTAAGGGAGGACTGTTACAAGTTATATTTGGAGGAAAGAAGCAAATTGAAAAAATATTTTTCCGATACTTCCCCAAGGGTTTGTCTTACGACTGACACGTGGACTTCATGTCAAAATCTAAGTTACATGTGTCTTACTGCTCACTTTGTAGACGCTGATTGGAAGTTGCAAAAGAAAATTTTGAATTTTTGTCAAATCCCAAGACATTCGGCTGAGATTATAGGAAAAGGAGTTGAGAAATGCTTAACTAGTTGGGGGATCAAAGGCATTTTTTCTATCACTGTTGATAATGCTAGCTCCAATGACTCGGGAGTTCAATATTTGAATAAAAGACTTAACTCTTGGAATGCTCTGATATTATCAGGTGAGTTACTCCATGTGAGATGTTGTGCTCATATTTTCAGTTTGATTGTGAGAGAAGGTTTGAAAGATATAGATGATTCTATTGTTAGAATACGCTCGGCTGTACGTTATGTGAGATCTTCTCCGTCGAGATTGCAACGGTTTAAGGAGTGTATTCTGCTGGAAAATATTGATTCCAATAATCTTGTATGTTTGGATGTGGAGACTCGGTGGAATTCAACATACCTGATGTTGGAAGTGGCTTTGAAGTTTCGAAATGCCTTCATCTCATTAGATATTCAGGATAGAAGATTTGCCGAAGAGCTTTCCAAGGTAAGAGGGTTGCCTACTGATGATGATTGGGATTATGCCCGTCGATTTCTTCCTTTCTTGAAGTTGTTTTATGATGCAACTTTAAAAGTATCGGGCTCTTCTTACGTCACTTGCAATGATATGGCAAAAGATGTTTATGGGATTTATATGATGATTGATAAATATTGTGGGGATGAGGATAGGAGTTTGCAAGAAACAACCAAGAGAATGAAGATCAAGTTCAATAAGTATTTTGGAAATGTGAACAACATAAATCTCACATGGTTCATTGCATGTATACTTGACCCTCGACATAAGATGGAGTATGTGAAATGGATGATTAATAAAGTGTATGACAGCAACCGGGCAGAAACTTTGCGAGATAGAGTGACAAAATCTTTGACGTTATTATTTGAGCAATATCGCACCGGTACATGCCCTCAAAGCAACATGAGATTAAAGGGGACAAGGACAGTGAACGTTTCAATGTCTCCTGTGGTTGGTGCGGACATTATGACTGCAATGTATCTTAGCCAAACGGGACAAGAATATGTGGAAGAAAAATCTGAATTAGATAAGTATTTAGAAGAAGGATGTGAACGGTATAGCTCCACCTTTGATATATTAAATTGGTGGAAAGTCAATTCTTCTAGATATCCTATCTTATCTTCTATTGCCCGAGATATTTTGGCCGTGCCCATCTCCACTGTAGCATCAGAGTCTGCATTCAGCACTAGGGGTCGAGTACTTGATGTATTTCGTAGCTCTTTGACCCCACTAATGGTAGAAGCTCTTATATGTACTCAAGATTGGCTACGATCCGCACCACTTTCACAATCGATCGAGGAGAACTTAGAAGAACTTGAAAATTTTGAGTCAGGTGAGAAAAAAATAATCATGGAATATTTATATTTTTCAATATTACAATTGATATTTCAATTCTTATTTCATTGTGAATTTAATGCAGAGTTGTCATCTACGACCATGGACCTGAATTCAATAGCAATTTCTCTTGATGATTGAATGTCATCTTTAAGCTCGAAGAAAGCTCGAAGAGGTAATTTCTCTTGATGTTTTGATGTCCAAATTGGGTTAAAACCATAATGATTTGATTGAACTTGAGAATCTAGTCGGGGGTTTGAGCAATTTGGATTTTATTCTGTTCCTATGGTGATGTACCCCTTTCTTCACCTTTGAGGTGGAACTACTTATTTCCCTCTCTTCTTAGATATGTTGAGCTTAAAACAATCTTGCATGTTCATAGAGAGTGACTTTCTTCCTTTTCAAGCAATGATGCAAATAGAAAACATAGAAGCGGAAAGTATTTATTGTGACATCAGATTCCTAAGTTGAGATCACTAATTTTATTTCAATTGTTTTGGTCAGGGTATACAAAAGAAAGGAGCAGCATTGTGGTTAATTTCCTGTGGAGATGCGTGAGAAACTTGCCATTCCCGAGGCAGAATGGCCTTGAGCCATTGGAGAACTCTGTAGTTTGAATCATATAGAAGAAGCGGTTGTAATATAATGGAGATATATGTTGTCGCTTTGTCTCAGCATCGTGGGGTTAAAGAAGTGACTGAATGGATGTCTAATGTGATTTACTTTTACTCGTTGCCATGACTATAATTTGGATTCTTGCAATAATTAATTGCCCTATGATACTTGTTTTATGGATGAAAAGCACTAGTTTCCTTTGAGTTATTGTTAAATTACTTAGTAGGACGCAGGTAACAGTTCAGGGTATATCGATTTGGAGTTTTAATTTATGTTTGGTATAGGTGTATTAATTTGAAATTTTCTTGGTATTAATATAATTTAACGGAAATTAACGACGGCAAACTTGTCGTGAATAAAAATTAATTTTGGATAAGTTTATCACAAATATATTAATTTGAGATATTTTATGATACAAAAATTAGTTTGAAGTAAATTTATTGCAAACATATCAATTTAATCTGTAAGATTTTGTAACTATGCTTATCTTTTTGGCTCCCGATTATATATATTTTCAATCGAATTGGCCACATTCTACTAAAAATAAAGTGATCGCTTAAAAATAGTTAATCGATAAAAATTAAATATTATTTCTAAAAAGTTTTGTGGACGATAAAAATACTTTTCATCCACTCATTTTTATAAGCACTCAAAGTTATCATTTTTTAGGAAGATATTTTCTCAATCATTCGGTATATAAAGGCACTCAAAATGTTCTCTCAGCATCTTGGGTGATTTTCTACTTACTTTTATCGTACAAAAATATATGAAAGAGAATAAATAATTAAATAAATGAACTGACCTTTATAGACAAGGAAAAAGAAAATTAAAGAAAAGGCCAAATGGTGGCCCAAAGTAGCGCCACTTGCAGCGTTGGTGGCCGCTTGGCCCGCTCCTACTCCAGGCAACCACGTTCGTTAACTTTGGAACATGTCTCATTTACATTTTTTTTTTATTTGCAATCTTACTTACATTGAGCTTATTTCCATTTCTTCTTTTTGATATAAATAAAGTAGTTATCACACACACTAAAAATAAAATAAAAGATAAGTGATGGCTAGCGGTGTTTCATCTCAGCAAGTGATAAAAAAAAAAAAACCGAAAACCGAAAAAACCGAAACCGAAACCCAAAATTTGAAAACCGAAAAACCGAACCGAACCGAACAGTTCGGTTCGGTTGGGACTTATTCAGTTCGGTTCGAAATTTTCTCAAACGGTTCGGTTCGGTTCGGTTTTCAAAACCGAACCGAACCAAACCGTTTACACCCCTAATAAAAGCTACTTTCCTCGATAACCTTTCAAATTTGAGTCAAATTATACGAGTCAACCGAACATATTTTAAGGCCCATTTCGGAATATATTATTTCAATACAACAACTAGGCACTGTCTTGGGCCAAGTGCCCGTTTCGGCAAAAGTAGGAAAAACATCCCCAGAGGTTCAGTCTTAGGTTCGTGGGCCCCACACATATCGAATGGCTCTAAAATATTTACAAGTTAGTACATCGCTACTTGATTTTCCAGAATATCGGAAAATGATCCTAAAATTAATTTTCCAAATTATTAGAGTTATAAATATTTTCCAAACTAACAGGGAAATCTCCAAAACTCACTTTCGATTAATTTTTTTGGTAAGTAATGGAATAACAATTATTCAGATCTATCGAGACATTTCATATATGAAACGCGTGTTTTGCTAGAATTTAATGTAATTTCAGAAATTCCTAAGTACACGTGTTTTGATTTAAAATATTTCTAGTCCACAAATAGAACATAATAATTTCCCATGAAAATAACAAACATATAATTTTCCTCTACTGAGAGCAACACCATTCTGAGAAAACTATACTTTTCATTTAAATTAGCTAGCTTAGGTCGTGCAACCCCTCGGCCATCGGTACCGGATTTGGCTTGCCATTCGCTTAAGTCCTTCACTAGTATGATTTTTGTATTTAAAGAAAATATCCAAAATCTTTTACAAAGTATGATTTTTTCAAACCCCATTTAAACCAAAGTTTCTTCCCAAAGACCATTTGGGACTATATCAAAACATCTTCAGATTGAGCAATTCTAAGAATTAATTCATGACTGTATCTTAGGGACATATTATCAAACAAGTTGTATACACTCAACAAAAGGAGAAACAACACATTAACAAGCTCGGTTTTGATACTAATCTTGCACTAATCCCATTTGGGACAATTGTAATTAATTAACCTAAATTGAGAAGAAAACATCCCAGCGGAGACATATATGCACAATTACTTTTCGTTTCATTGATCCAGTCACATATATTCAGCATATTTAGAGAGACAATGTACAAGGAATGATGCAATTACATGCAAGGGACTCTCGGATAAATTCTAAGCCAAACAAGACTGATCTCATATGTTTTGAGAACGCATTCTCACATCCATCGAAGTTTCCGTCACTCTCTCCCCCAAGCAACCGAGCGCGAGCCTATATAGGAAGAGATCAAGTGCCATGGAGCTCACGACTCACTTGATCTACGGAGGAATCCCTCCTGTCCTCGATCTATCCCTTCGAGTGAAACACATAGGAAGGCTAACCCATGGAGAGTGGGGCAGAAGTTCCCTGGGTTTGGCTTCATCGCGTAGAGAGTGAACCTGATGGAGGGAGTGACCGAGCGGTGTGTCTATTTGAGCGCGAATTGAAGAAGAAGAAGCAAGACCTAACTTCCTCCAAATATTTAGAGCAAGAACGTTGACATTTTGGTGAGTTTTTCCATGTCAGCTTCTAACGTGGACTTAGTGCTGATGTGCAATTATCACGTCAGAAGACTTGATGGTGATTTTTTACAAATAGTTAATTAGGGCATATTTGGGACTACAATGATAATTGAGGGCTTTTCAAGAAAAACAAATTTAGGGCAGAAATCTAAAGTTGGGATTTTTTTTTTTTTATAGAGTCAGGTCGATATGGAAATATGATTGAGGGCTTATTTATTTATTAGAAAAATTCAAATAAGACCTCAAAACGAGTTTTTTTTTTTTTTTTTTTGGATGTTGCTATGATAAAAACACCGTTGTTCCCATGGACAACGGTGCTTTGTGGCAGAAGTCCAACACAAGTGCCATAACTCGGCACGTCGGGACACTTAAGTGCCATAACTTCAAAACGGTACACTTAAGTGCCACTTTTTTTTTTTTTTTTTCGAGTGGGACACTTAAGTGCCACCTCCGGCGACCCTTAGGAAATCCTACGTGGCAATATTTTGCCTACGTGGCTCATGAGCTCCAAATCAGCATAAAAATAAAATAAAAATTTAGAAAAAAAGAAAATTTTAAAAAATTAAAAAATTTTAAAATTTTAAAATTTTAAAATTTTTTTAAAAAAATAAGAAAAATTAAAAATTTTTAAAAATTAAAAATTAAAAAAGGGGGGAGGTTGAACCGGCGGCTGAGGGCTGAGCCCTCGCCGTCGCCGCTCCCCGCCGTCGCCGGAAGGGCCGGCGACCCCCGGCCGACCCTCCCACTCCGTCGCCGGCCCTTCCCGCGATGGCGGGGAGGCGGCGAGGGCCCGCGACCCCTCGCCCAGATCCGGCGAGGGCTCGCGGGCCCTCGCCGCCTCCCCGCCGCCGCCGAAAGGGTCGGCAACGGAGTGGGGAGGGTTGGCCGGGTCGCCGGCTCGACCAGGCCGCCGAGGCCAATCGACCGGCGGCGAGGGCCCGCGAGCCCTTGCCCAAATCTGGGGCGAGGGTCGTGGCCCTCGACGCGATCCGGTGAGGGCTCGCAGCCCTCGCCGTCGGTCGGCCGGGGGCCGGCGACCCCGGCCGACCCTCCCCC
This sequence comes from Eucalyptus caleyi, assembly GCA_014182885.2. Taxonomy (NCBI): domain Eukaryota; kingdom Viridiplantae; phylum Streptophyta; class Magnoliopsida; order Myrtales; family Myrtaceae; genus Eucalyptus; species Eucalyptus caleyi. Next base: position 30,671,831 of record CM024470.2, read on the forward strand.
CTCCGTCGCCGGCCCTTCCCGGCGATGGCGGGGAGGCGGCGACGACGAGGGCTCGACCCTCGGCCGCTGTTCGACCTCCCCCGCTCCCTTTTTTTTTTTTTTTAAATTTTCTTAATTTTTCAAAACTTTTAAATTTTTCTTAATTTTTTTAATTTTTAATTTTTCTTAATTTTTTTAATTTTTTAATTTTTCTTAATTTTTTTTTTAAATTTTTTGAATACTTTATAATTTAATTAATTTTTATATTATTATTTACATGTAGACACGAAACGGCGTCGTTTTGCGTTTTCTCCGCCACGTCGCCGTGCAAAACGACGCCGTTTTGGACTAAACTCGCCGGAAAATTGCCACGTCAGCCATTTGGCCGGATTTTTGCTGGAGTGGCACTTAAGTGTCCCATTTTACTCCGATGATGGCACTTAAGTGTACCATTTTAAAGTTATGACACTTAAGTGTCCCGGCGTGCCAAGTTATGGCACTCCAGGTGTCCTCACCTCGTGCTTTGTTGATCACGAATGGCCATTCAAAAGTAATGGGCAACATGAACTTAGCATGGAGCGAATCTGGAAAATAGTCTTGACAAAAAATTTTGAAATATTGGACAACATTAATTTTCAGAAAAAAAAAAATTGAAACGAACAAGAAGGAATTTATATTCGATGCTTGTGAGCTTCCCAACAGTTTAAATAACTACTTAAATTTTTATAGAGTACTCGCAAAACATTTTCACCAATTACAGATACAATGAATGTCAAATAAGTAATGACACATGAATTTTTAACCTAATTTAATGAAATTTCAAAGTAGTAAACTAGTGAAAAATTGTCCAAATTTATATTATAGATTTAGTTAATAGAAATTAATAGAAATCCTACATTTGTTTGCATAATAATAAATATATTTAAACTGTTCTTTTTACATTGAATGTAAAAGTATTTTATATAATAATGTTTCAAGTAAGTATCAATTTCTATTTTTTTTCATTTGAATTATTAGTATTTAATTCAAAGGATCCCACGGTCCTCCGATTGCGATTCCAGGTTGGTAAAACCAACGGTGGAGGCAGCACCGTTACTCTCTTGGAAAGTAATGGTAACGTCATTCTATGATTTTTTTTTTTTTTTCTTTTCAAAAGAGGATTCAAAGTAAAACTTATCACAAAGGCATTTCTATGCAGACCATTTCTTTACTTTTTAATTTTTTTTCCTCCTTGTTCTTGTTTGTTTTTTTCTTCCTTCTTCAACCTGAGATGATGGCTTCTTCTCATTCCATCTCGTCATCAATCGCACGAGTTGGACGGCAACCGATGACAATGGCTTCGGTTCAAACAGGACGAGACAACACTGGCGATCCCAAAACCGAGTCCTAGGGCCTGGGGATTCAAAACCCGGCAACAGCGACAAGGTCCCCCAACGATAATAGTGATAATCGGCGAATGGCGGTGAAGGCCTGAGTGGCTTCCATGACAACAATGGCGGCCATTCTCGATGTGGTGTGGCTCGGACTGTGTCTCAGGGCTTGATTCCGGTAGCGATTCCCTAGCTAGTAGCATCCTGGTAGCAACAAGAGCTAGATAAGAGTATAAATAGGCGAAAAACCTGCTCATGGACAGAGTCATTAGCTGACTCAGCAATCAAATGATCAATCAGTTAGTGCTTGTGTGGAGGTTGGAAAATGTGAGGAAGAGGCTGAGAGGTTCAAAAGAGACAAGAATGTGCTTATGCAAGAGTTTATAAGGTTGAGGGAACAACAGCTGGCTACTAAGAAACAATTACAACCGAAGGTCAAATGCCTTCAAGGGATGGAGCTATGGCAGCAGCAGATGATGTCATTCTGACACAGGCTGTTCAGAGCCCTGGATTGTTGGCTCACTTTGTCCAACATTAGAATGAGAACAACATACAAATAACTATAGGCAACAAATAGTGAAGACTTGAATAGGAAGATGTGTCTAGGAATGATGATACTAATGCTTCGGATGGACGATTGCTAGATATTGCTCTCCGATGAATGAGGCATCTAAAGCTTATGCTAGGGACATATTTTGGGATTGGATGTTACCCTATTCAAAGGGGGACTGCCACAACCTAACCCCTTCAACTAGGCAATGGGAATTAGATTTAGGGGTATTGCCAACTTTGGACCAATGGTTTTTCATTGACTTGAGTTCTCATATCCCATATCTTGCGTGACATTGGGCGTTCAAATTGTAAACAATTAATCCTACGTGAATTTCTACATAATGAGCTACCACTAGCCTTTTTTGGTTGGCTAGAAATTGAGTATGATACCGGAGTATCTTACTATTTACACAACCGGAGATTTTAGACTCGGGAACATGATTACATTAGTCCTAAAATTAATGCCATTTCGGTACCTAACTCAGTTAAATGCTAGCTAATGCCAAAGCAACATATCGAAGAATTCTAGGTTTCATCCTAACCATTCTAAAACAAAGAAAATAACATTCAAGATATTGAGGTACACAACCAAGTATAGTCATAAAGAAAAACATGCAAACATCATGATATAGTCCCTAAAAAGAAAAATGATAATTAACAAAAAATACCTTATTGTAAAGCCCTAAAGGCTTGTCCAATTTAGGGTTTTAACTTTTAAGAATTTTCCAACTTTTCTGAATTTTTTATGATTTTATTTTCTCAATTTTTTTTCTAATTTTTAATTTTTTTGATTTTCTAAAAATTTTTAAATTTGGAGATTTTCGGAATTTTTAATCTATTTTTAAAATTTTATAATTTTATAATTAATATTTTTTAATGAATTTTAATATTATAAAAATAGAATTCGGACTTGGTCAAGAGACCCGACCCGACCAAACCGACATGGACCCTTCCAGTCAAGGTTGGACTAAAAAAAGGGCCGTTCCCTAAAAATGCAGCCCATTTCTATTTCTATTTTTTGTTTTGTTTTTGGCTTATTCTTTTTATTTATTTATTCTGCCTCCTCCTCCGCCTGTCTCTTGCCTGAAGAACACCATCCCTACCCGAAGCTCTCTCTGGCCGACCCAGAATGTGAACTCATCCACCTTCAACATTAGGACTTGAAATCAACAAAAGAAGACGTCACTCATGGACCGCCATCTCAAACATTCAATGAAATTTCACCATCGTCCACCATCCGCATTTCACCAGATCACCCAGGCATCATCGACCATCATCTATTCTCGCTTAGGACTTCGCCCCAGTCACGAAGCAAGCACCATAGAAGCACCGAACAAGACTCGAAAAGAACAAAAAGCATATTGAACAATGGTGACAAAAGCGTACGTTGAGGTTAATGAAAGATCACCATTAAACGAGCCCTATTACTACACCTTCGAAGCAACTAAAAATCGGACGAAAATGGGCACAACTTAGTTTAAACATTTTGTCAGACACAGGGCGCGCAGTGGATTAAAGAGAAACAAATGACCTTTCTATAACTCGGGCAAATCAGCAATGAACTCAGGAATCTCACCATTAAGCTTGTTCCCGAGGAGATGCAAAAGGGTTGGGTTCTTCAGCTGGGAGAAGGACTCGGGAATCTCTCCTGATAACATTTTGTTAGACAAATCCAGAGACTTGAGGCTCTTCAAGTAGCCCAACTCCGGAGTCAAACGCATTCACTTGCAGAAACAGAGTGTCGAGATTCTGCAACTTGACAATCTCAGGCGGTATTTCACCGGACAATCCGCAGTTAGCAGCATCGAGCCTAACGAGTTCAGTCAGGTCACCAATCTCCGGAGCCAAGCCTCCGTCATAGCTGGAGATTGCGCGAGGAGTAGGAGCTCCGGGAGGGGAGCTTGTCGATCGAGCTTTATCAACTGCTGTGCCATTGAATGAGGGCAGACCTGGGCTCTGCTCATGTCACTCACCCGTGCTTTCCTTGTGTCACAGACGGTGCTTCGCTCGCCATCCACTCGCCCGTGTCCTTTTGTTGCCGTCACCGCTTCGCGTTCACAGTCATGAGGAGTTGCAATAGAGAGGGAATAACAAAGGGACCAGGCGTCTTTTTTTTTTTTTTTTTTTTTTGCCTTTACTTACGGGCTCAAGTCCTGGGCTCAAAGAAAACAACACAAAAAACTTGGGCCCCAGAGGAAATAATAATCCGGGTAATGAGAAGAGGAAGGCTGGTCGCATGGGCTCTTGCAAGCCCAACATTTCGCTAAGGAGAATGGGCTGGGGGACATAGGCTCATCTGATGTATTTCATTATCATTATTATTATTTTTTTTCTAATTCTTTATTTATTTTTATATTTTTTTTTTTCCTTTTTTATTTTTGCAAAAAACGGACGCCTACATGATTGACGAAAATTCAGGTGTCAAGAGTGATTCTAAGTGAGCTTTTAGCCGTGAGTCCACCTAGTGGAAGAGGAGATTGCCCCACTGCCTTAATTGGTGAGGAAAATGTGACTTTGCCTGAGCTCTCTTCATTGCTAGATATGATGCAAGATAGAATTCCAGATACTGCTGGTGAGGATAAAGCGGGAACTGACTCGGGAATCGGTGGTTTCATGGATCTGGATTCATTCAATGCATCAATATCTTGACATTGTAGTTTTGGTGGAGAATTCTTCCCCTAAGATTGAATTGACTTTAACAGAGGGTAAATCAACGGGTAACGGTGAGTAGCCAGTGGAGAATGGATGGGACAATGCTAGCATATAAATCAGCTCACACACAAATGGACCTTTTAACATGGTATAACAAACAAGAATGATCTGGATTGGGATAATTAGAGTGGCTCACGCATTGCCCAAGATTACGAAGCAAGAACTTAAGCATTAGTTTTTCTCTTCGGGGCGGTCTTTAGCACCCGTTGAATCATCCCTTTCACATCTATTATTGCTGCCCCTTTGTCAGGCATAGTACTCTGTGTGCTTTCGGTCAAGGTACATACCTACTTTGGGCTTCTTCCTGGCACTCTCTCGTTAGAAATGTGGTTAAAGTGGCTTTGTGATGTTGAAGGATGCTCACCATATTTCATTTGATAATTAGATGTGAGCTTTTCATTAAAATGTAACTGACTAGTGTTAGATTAGTTAAAGGGAGTCCTTCCTTTGTTTTTGTTTTCTGGACATATCTTTTTGTTAGTTGATCAGAGCACTTTGCTTATTAGAATCTACAGAGTGTCGTTAAATTTACAAGTGAATTCAAGTTTCCTAGGAGACTGATACGATTTAAATGTCTGTATAATGTATTTTTATAGTGTTGGAAACTTTGGATATTACGGATTCCCAAGTGGTAAAATTGCTTACAGTTTATAAACAAAATGGATGAATAACTTGAGGACGCCACATATATGAACTGGATAAGAACAAATTCTGTGTCTGCCTATCCCTACTATGTGAGCTACAGTTGGCTTAACCCTCAGAACTTTTTCACCACTCCAGGTGTTCTTAACTTTAGGACCTGTAGGCCCTTCCTACCCCCAACAACTCACTTGACAGACTCTTCACCAAACTATCAAATGCCGATTTAAGCTTTCCAGGCAATACTTGCTGCACCTTCTTTACCTCCTCTGCTGTAACAAAGCAATCTTAGGATCCCATTCCCTTAGATAATTGACCCATGGAGCCGAACTTATAGATGCGCTCGGATAGTCAGCTGCAATTAGTGAGTATGCAACTCCCTTGTCTATGACCATATTGCTCTTGGCAGTATCCTTTCTGATTCCAATTCCACCAATTCCCTGTAAAACTAGACCCAGCTTTGGGTGCGAAGCATGACCGTTCAAGGAAGTGTAGGCCACGAATCTGTTCACACTCTGGGCCCCTTTTTGAAAAAATGGTCCCAAGTCCGACCCTTATTTATTATCCTAAGATCTACTGTTAAATACTTCTCAGTGCTGTTCTTACATAATAAATTCGTCATATGAATGGTAATCGTAATGTTCTCAAACATTTAGTTCACTGCAGAGAGGGTATTCTGTCGAGGATTGGATGCTAAATCTATTGCCTGATATGATGTGTCATGATTTGCTACACCTCTTGAGCTTGAAGCTGCTGCGAGGTCATGCATTTGCTCATTGGATGAATCCTCATCAGTATATTATTTCTCTTCACTTGAACTGAGATTGTTACATGACAGACATAAGGGTAATGGCATTGATAAACATTTTCCTAGATTTTACAGATTTTGATGAGGTACATTTGTAGAGCTCAGATGCAAATTTGATTGTGACTGGTGCCATTCCTTAGCTGACCCAACAACCTGTAACTGATGTTTTCAATAGTGTCACAAGCCCATCTATATTGTCAGATCAGGGCAACGATTCATCCTATAAGATATCTCAACTTGGATCAACAAGGCTTGGGCATACTGATTTTGCTGATCATGGCATTGACAACTCTGAACATGAGTTGGCCACTCCAGAAGCAAGTTTGAACTAGGCACTCTTTAATAAAAAGTTCATTTTGGACAACATAGGAATATTTTCCTCTCTTAAAGTACGCAACAGAGGTGAAAACAGCATTGTCAGTGGCAGAGGAGCCCCTTATGATAATGCTGCCATGGTAAAGATCAGTGTGACCAAGACTTTCCTTCTAAAACAGAAAGTAATGCCGTTCATGCTTGGAGACAATCATCCGAAATTATTGGCAGCAGCTTAAGCTCCAGAAAAGCGAGTGAAGGAGATGCATTTAATCCCATTGCAAACAACACTATGTATAGTCCCGAATTTCCTGACATGCAAAATCCTGCCTTCGCAAGGTTACAGTTTTCCAAGGGACTTAGCTGTTCCCTTCCATCAGCAAAGCGGCTTAAGGTGAGCAGTGTTCTTACCTTTGTGCGACAAAGGTTATTTACAGCAAAAACAGACATGGAAGAACCCATAGCCAGATTGAATCAAGAGAATGCTGTGAGACAATACTTAACAACAAAATTATGTTTTCTTCTCTTGGAGAATTTGTCAATTCTTGTATTCATCATCTCCAATCAGGAGAAACGATTGCTGCCTGAGCACCATTTTGTAAACTGAGACAACAGTCGTGATTTGTGCCCTCCAGAATTTTAGCTCCTAGGCTGTAAATTGTCGGTATTTCCTTCCCCAGCAGGTCACTCTGAATTTCTTCCTGTCAGAAGTCATTTTGATAGTATCTGCACGACTAATGAGATGTACTCAATGGATGAAAGGCGGTAAGGATCTATTTGATGATACATCACATGTTTGGCCCTTGAAAGCCTGTGGTCCTCAATCTGTTGTATTAACCATTACATGGTTAAGAGGCTGTCATTACCTGGTGGTGCGTAGACTTTTCTGACTGCTGTACTTGTGTTCGTTCATGTGTCATTGTTTTAGATGATGCAACTAAATTCTTGAAGATTGTGTCCTGAAGGTCAAATAACTTGAAGTGGAACTTGAAACCATGAGAAAAGCTGAGGAAGATGCTGGCGGTCATGTTCATTGACAGCATGTTCCCAGGAACATGAGCTAAACAATTTGTATTTCCAGAATAACGTTAACAAAAACAGCCCATCTTTCCCCCTCCCACAACGCCAACTCTAAAATGGCTGACTAATACGGTTCAAGTGAACAAACAGCTGCCAAATATATATATAATAAAAAAAATTCTCAGAAAATAAACCTCACGGCAAGCGATGTTGCAACCTCCTATCAACCTTACACGCTATTAACACAATCAAAGCTCCTATCAATACAAGTATATCTAACATATGTCTTCTTCTTCGCTTGCATCTCATAATTTCATTCTGTAAGCCATAATTCAATTGATTCTACACATTTTGCACCATCTCCTTCAATGTCTCATTATCATTTATCAGTTGGCAAATCACTTATTTCTCCTGCATTGTCAGATCAAGATCAATCCATTCAAAAACCCACAATCATCAGGCCTGTCAAAACAACATAATACTTTTCAACAGGTTTAGATACGACATTGTTCAAAATTGCTAAGTTCTAGCTAAGAAGTATTGCTTTACTTCTGATATGTCTGATTGCATCAAGCAGTTATAAATTACTTACCCTCAATGTTGAACAGCGAAATAATCTCCTGGCAGGATTTCTGCGCGAGGTATAGAGGGTTGCTCATCGCTGATGCTTGCATGAAATGTTACAATCGTGGCTCATGAATTGACTCAATGCTCCGCCGCCACCGTTAGAACTTCCAATTTGCATTGATTTGCATTCAAAAATAGGAGCAAACTACTAATCTAAGCCTGACGCATAAATGATGAGTCATCACGCAAATGCTTATGACAGAGCTGAACTTTGTAAAGGCCAGAAAAGGCATAAGAAATGTGGCGTCCTCCAATGACCAAGGGACGCGGGTCTGCAATGTCTAGATCGGGCATCTGTTCCGGTGGACAATGTGGGCAATCCAATCTCTGCAGCTTCTTAAATTTTGATGAATCAGGCAACCATTCTAAGGAACTGCATCCGTTAATAGACAATTCCTTTAATGATTTCGATTTCTCCAGACCTTGAGTCTCCATTAGCCCAGGGCAATTGGTCACACTCAACTCTTGGAGCCCCTGTAATCTCGAAATTAGAAGCCTTTCAAGCTTTGCACTATCCGTCAAATCCAAACGACGGAGTTTCTCCGGTTGCTGTCCAAGCAAATCATCCAAATTGACTTCCCTCAGCTGACAATTACGAAGGCATAAACTGGACAGATTTGTCAAGTTTAAAAAGAGTGACCTTCCCATGGGTGACTTCACATCATGTAGAGTCAATCCTCGAAGACTGGGTGGAAGCCCCACCACAGATCGTGGGTCCACACAAGTCATCTCAAGAATTTGAAGTCGAAAAACAGTAGCCAAATTAATTAGAGGACATGTGGCATCTCTAGCAACTAGTGTCAATCTCTCCAAATGAGATAGCCTCTCAATCCACTCTATATTTGGAGCTCGTTGTCCATATTCTGACAACCTAGGAGTGCTGCCCCGTATATGAAGACCGACTAAATTACCTAGGTATGAGAGGTCAAGGGTTGTCCATAATAAATGAGATGAGAACTTTAACTCCTTCAAATTTACGGGGAGCTTTGGTAACTGTTCAAGCTCATCACACCGATCCAAATGAAGTCGTTGGAGATTAGAAAGCTTATTCATAGTTGTAGGCAATCTCGTAATCTTGCTTCCTGATAGCTCTAGTGTCAATTTCACGTGGAATCTCCCCCTTTAGATTTTTGCAGAAACTTGCATGCAAAGCTTTAAGATTCTCTAGCATCCATGCGGCATTTGGTAGCTTTCTAATTGTACTAAAGTCTAAACATAAAATCTCCAACCATTTGAGATTTTTAATAGAAACAGGTAATTTTGTGATACATGTTTCTCTCAAATTTAGCTCAAGCAAAGACTCTAGCCCTCCTATTTGGTTCGGTAACTTCTTTAGAGTCGAATGGATACTCATCTTCCTCAATTTTTTGAGGTTCCCAACAGAAGCAGGTAATTCTCTTATTTTTGTGTCATCAATATATAGCTCAAGCAAAGACTCTAGTCCTCCTATTTGGTTCGGTAAAGACTTTAGAGGAGTCCTATAGATACTCATATTCCTCAATTTTTTGAGGTTCCCAATAGAAGCAGGTAATTCTCTTATTTTTGTGTCATAAATACATAGCTCAAGCAAAGACTCTAATCCTCCTATTGAGTTCGGTAGCTTCTCTATTGGAGCTTCAGAAAGACTTATCTTCCTCAACTTTTTAAGACTCTCAATAGAAGCAGGTATTTTTCTGATTTTTGTGTCACTCAAATATAGCTCAAGCAAAGACTCTAATCCTCCTATTGAGTTTGGTAGCTTCTTTTATCGGAGTTTTAGAAAGACTCATCCTCCTCAACAATGTAAGATCTCCGATGGAGTCTGGAAGTGTTCTAAGCAAAGAACAATTATCTAAAGACAAATACTCCATACGCGTCATCTCTCCAATTGAATGATGAAGTTTTCGAAGTTGCATCCCGTCTATTTCTAGCCTTGACAAGGATTTTAGACTATCAAATACAAAAGATAGTGGAAAAAGGTTGCGACCGTCCCACTTCAGGGTATCCCAAGAGATGATTTTCAAGTGCTTCAGGTGCTCTAGTTTAGATAGAGAGTCATCAACCACTAGCAAGTTTGAACACAATGCAATAGCCAATCTCTTCAAATTCAAGCATTTTGAGAAGTCGGGAGTCCTTTTTAAGCTTGGGCAAGAATTGATTTCTATAACTTTCAAGTTCTTGCTCACCTGAAAAAGCAAACCAAGAATCAGCAAGTCAAGAATGACAAATTTGTAAGTTTGGTTAGCAAGACAAATGCCATAAAAAGTTAACTGCATGATATGATGTTGTACCAAGCATGGCGCCCATCCGGCCCAATCTTCAGTAATGTTAATCCCCGAAACCTTGAGCACGGCTAATTTCTCGAGACATAAATTCATCGCGTTTAGTTCCAAAGGGCAATGACTCCAAGAGAGCCATGTTAATTTGGAGAGAAGATTGTTAAAGTCCCCTACCAAGTTTCCGCCCTCTAATTCCAAATATCTTAGATTGGGCATCTTTGAAAATTCTTCACTCATGAACCTGTGCTCTTCGGAGAGTCTTGTTAATCTGAGTGCTATGACTTTGTCCGTTCCCTGGTAATAAGAAAAGCATACATGATCATTTATATTGGATGACAAGTCTAAGGAGCTTGATTATGGTCGGTAATGAAACGCTTTGTTCATTATTGACCATAACAAAGAGTTAATCAAGTTGATCTGACTAGTTCATACAATTGAAAAGAGTTCTTTTGACACTATATAAAGCATAATAATATTTCTAATCCAGAGCATCTCTATGGATCGAAACCTACTTGGTATGGTCCATGTGGAAGTCGACGTTATTTCAACAGAGCATCTCTTTATTAGATTTCATATGAGTTTTATTACAAGACGAAGATGGGAGCTAGAAAGTCCTACTTGTTTTAGGATTAGTTGTGGATTTTACGGAATATAAGATCAGCGTACAAAAAGGATTTGCTTTCAAAATAGTATAAATATTCAACAAACCTCATAGAAGTCTCTTGTCTATTGTATGAAAGCACAACCAGACTATCCACAAAAGATTGCATATAATTTGTGGAAAAAGTTTTGTATTTAAATGTAACTTATCAACGCCTTTTAGATATGATGTGTAGTGGAATTAACATCATGAATTTTTACCCACGCCTTTTCTTATTTTCTTTGCCAAAAGAAAAATTAAACGAAAAAAATATACCAGCAAGAAACTAACTCCACAACCGTTAATAAATGCATGGTCAATTTTTTCCTGAAGAAAATAGTAAGGTGACAATCGCTTACCTCTTTCATCCGAAACATGTCAAAGGCAATCTTGGGCTCCCACAACCTGCTACGCTTCCCTGGAAAATTATTGTCTTCACGTTGAACAATTTCTCTTCCAAAATCTCTAAGTTGATCATGCATCCGTAGTATATCATTTTCATCTATCTTTATCAAAGACATTTGAGTAAGTACAAACAGTTCACTTTTTGGGAAATATTTTGAAGCTTTCCACATATAGTACGGGTTGATTCTTCCTCTTCCAATGAAGAAACATGCAATATCAAGGAAGATCTCTCTTTGATGATGCTCTAACATGTCATAACTAATCTTTAATTTATTGAAGACTTCTTGCTTGGGCACAAAATCTAACTTCTTCAATGTGTCTTTCCAAAACTTTTTGCTTTTGCAGTAAAGTGAGGAACCAATAACCTCCAGAGCTAATGGAAATCCGCCTGTCTTTCTAATAATTTTGTGTGAGATATCATCATAGTCATGTGGTGGCCAATCCATCCTGAAGGCATGTTTACTAAAAAGCCGAAGAGCATGGAAAGGATCCATTTCTGTCATTTCATAGATTTTAAATTCTTGAGAATGTGCTTGGAAACTACTCTCTTTGTCCTCCTCTTTGATTGGCAAAAAGTTGATGTCCCTTGTTGTAATGATGATTTTGCTTCCTGGACCAAACCAATTGCTCTTTCCTGCTAGTTTAGAGAGTTGGTCCCACTTATCCACGTCATCGAGAACAAGAAGAACTTTCTTATCATGAAACCTTTCTCTAATTATTTTAATCCCTACATCAACAGAATTGTGGATATCTAGAGATCTACCTTGGAGAATTTATGATAACAACTGTTTTTGTAACTCAAGCATTCTACCATGTTGCATGGATTCGCGAATGTCCGAAAGGAAGCTACAATTTTGAAATTGATTGAAGATTTGATTAAAGACAGCACTTGCGAGAGTTGTCTTACCGATACCGCCCATTCCATGAATGACCAGGTAGCGAACATCATGAGAACCTTCGTTTAACATGTCCATGATAGCTTTAACATGATCATCAATCCCAACTAAATGATCGGGCAGATTGCACCTTCTTTTCATCAGTTTGGTCAAAATCTCATCAACAATAGTGTCAATGATTTCACCATGGCTGCCATATTGATATAAGAGTCTTAGCGCAAAACATGTGGCAAATGAACTCTCAAAATGAGGAATATTGTAGACATAAAACTACTTGCATTTTCGAATATGTGAGGTTTTACCGAATAAAAGTTCACTTTCTTTAGTAGATGGAAATCTCGATTGATGAAAGAATTAGATCAATACTAAATTTGGATGGGTGGTTCAGGAAAAGAAGATAACAATTACAAAGGAAAAAGAAGAAAGAAAAATGGATTAACCAATGTATTGTGATTGATTGGAGTAATTAAAACAGAAAAAAAAAACATGAAAGAAAATTCTGCCCCTTATAATCATCTCACTTTTTATTGCCAGGCGAAAAAAAAAAAAAAAAAGCAAAAACAGATTCAAAACTCACACTCTTACCCCTTGTCCTTCATGCCCCATCCCTTAACTCTTGCGACCTCGGTCAGAGCCCCCTTCCATCCTAGAACTTCATCACGCATGAACTTCTTCTCATGCTTCTCCAAATCGTCGAGGTATAATCGTGTTTTAAGTTTCACGTCGTCGGGATTCACATCATAGAAAATGGGTAGGATCAATTTGTCACTCGCTTTGCTTGAGCACTCCACCATGTGCGTGAGCTCTCGAAGACACCACGCACTGGATGCATAGTTCCTGGAGAAAATGGGCACATATATTTTGGAGGATTCGATGGCACGGAGAAGCTCACCTCCAATCTTTTCTCCCTTTCGGATCTCTTCGTTGTCTCGAAAAACGCGAATCCCAGCTCCAATCAAGGAGTGATAGAGACAATCGGTGAAGTTGAGGCGGGTGTCGGGGCCTCTGAAATTCAAGAACACCTCAAATTCGGCCCCCGACTGCAAATCACCATCATCACCACAAGCCGACGTGGTCACTTTGTCCCGTGAGTCCCTCTTTCTCTTCATCCTCCTTCAGGAACTCAAGATCTTCACCGGATTAGATCACAGCGAGATGTGGAATCCTTCTCTCTGAATCTGATCTGGGATTCCTCAAGAGGAATTAGCAAAGCGCCAGAAGAGGCAGGAGGACTGCAATGCGCTCTCGCTGTATTTTTCTCAGATTGGTTTGCTTTTTTCTTGGCACCGAAAGGGAAAAGAACGCCGACCGCTTTGATAAGTAAAGTCCTCCAAAGTGGCGAGGTCTACCTTTATCACGGTATATGAAAGCGAGAAAAATGTAACGTAAACATGGACCGTCCCATTCAATGAACGACACGTGGCGACTCATGTCGCCCATGGGTCCCACTTTCTCCCTTAGACAGCTGTGTCCTCTTTCTTCCCTTTTTTTCAAATTTTATTCCCCCTCTTTTTTTTCAAATTCCATTCCCTCTCCCTTTCAAAAACACGGAGAGATTCTCTCTTTTCTCCAGCATGCCCCCATCGCCTCCGCTTCCCCTCCGAGCCCCCTAGGGTCCCGAGCTCCTTTGCCTCCACCTCGCTCGCCCTTTGTCTCCAAAGCCCCCTCAATGGCTACGATTCATCAGCTAACTCCTCTCTCACTTTCTCAAGCACGCATGATCATGTTGATGTGCCATGAATGGCATCAAATCCCCGACCATTCCCAATGTGACGATCGAGCATAAGGTCCATGCTTGATGTTCTGTGAGCATTCTGGTCGAAATTAGTATCCTGGCAAAAAGGTGAGGTGCAATTGCAGATCTTGACAATTTTCCCCGTTTAGAATATTATAAATGTACCGAACATGGAAATTCTTCTGTCTTAGTCTAATAAACTTCTCTTTAAAATAGCAAAATAAATCCTTAGCCACCCCTTGCCCTCTTTGTAAACTTGTCATTTCCCCCCTTCTCTCGAAACCTGAAATGGCGACAATTACCACGTTCTATGGGATCAAACATTGGACAATGCAATATCAAGACTATGACTCCAACATGCATTTTCAAATAACGTAGATATTCCTTAAATTCTTTTTCCGTAACCCAATGAGTCAAAACAGCAAGCAATTATCATTCTCGATTAGGTCATTTAAAAAATCCTATGGTTATGCTTCGCCTAGTGACATGGCCCGAAAATCATATAGGCCAGCTTCGAAAAACACATCGACTGTGATTAAGCTTTGAAATTCACATCAGTTGTGATTAAGCCCCGAAATAGAACTAGTGTTCCTCATTTCTAGGTTTGATGATGAGCACAAAAACTAAATCACAATCGAATATGCTGGCAATTAACATAGATTATATTTCAGCTTCAATACTTTTCCGAACAACATTCACGTGATGCCAAAATGATCAAACGCTTGATCCAATTTTTCACAAATAGCATGCTACAAAACAAATTCTCTATATCTTAAAATCTATGCGGTGAATGAATACATATAAATTTCATTCACAATAAAGGAAAATGGAAAATTTCAAATAAGGGCTTGAAATGCCATAATTTTCTAAAATAATGGCCCAAATTGGATATTTTCTCAAATAAGGCCCGAAGGGGCTAAATCATATTAAATAAAGACTTTTGGTAGGTTGATAACTATTTTGGCCATCAAAGAATGGGTATTTTAGTAAAAAAAAAAAAATTATAAGTATATTTTTCTATTGTTTTTCTTTCCTTTTTTTTTTTTCCCTTTTCTTCTTTCTTCCTCCGACATCATTGTGCCTCATCAATGGTCAATGGAGGTCAGAGGCCTCAGGCAAGGGCTACCCTCATCGGCATTGGGTAAGGGCAGCCCTTGCCTAGGCGGGCAAGGGCGAGGGCGTTACAAGGGTGACCCCTCATCGGATCTGGCGAGGAATGCCCTCGCTTGGTCGCCCATTGCTTGATCTAGTGAGGGCAACCCTCACTCTCGCCTAGGCTAGGGTGGGTGAGGGTGACCCTTGCCAGCCCAAGTGACGGGGGCCCTAGTTTGGTGACATTTGCCATGGATGGTAGAGGGAAGAAGGAAAAAAAAAAAATAAAAAATAAATAAAAGAACAGAAAAAAGATATAAAAATTTTAAAATGTAAAAGATGAAAATGTCCTTTAGTCGGAGAGGTTAGGCTTTTTTTTTTAGACTGATATGACCATTCAAGCTTTTATTTAAAATATTTTCCACTTTGGTTTCACTTCGTCCTTATTTGAAATAAAATCCACTTTAGATCCTTATTTGAGAAAATGAGAATAATTTAGACTCTTATTTGGACCATTTTAAAAAAATGCCATGCAATGTTTGCAAAACATAGAGTGATAAAAGTCACTTACCTCCTTTAATCACGAAGTCAAACTATACGGAGTCATTATCATAAATTATTGGCTTATAATAAGAACTAGACAGTCTTGGGCGAAAAAGGCGGTTTTGGTAAAATTTCAAAAATGTCATCCGAGGTTTGGTCTTAGGTTCGTTGGCCCGACACATATCAAATAGCTCAATGATATTTACTAGTTAGTATGTTACCATATAATTTCCCAGGATATCAGAAAATAATTTTTCTCGTGTGTTAGTCCTAAATTTGAATTCTCCAAATCTTAGAGTACCGAAATCTCCAAAACTTAGTTTCCATCAATTTCTTTTATGAGTAAGGGAATAACAAACGTTTAGATGAGTAAAACATTTTGACACGCATAAACCTTAATATTGCAGAATTTAATTTAGTTTCATACATTTCGATGTACACATGTATGTTCATTCAAAATACTTATACGCCAAAATTATAACCTAATATTTTTCCCAGAAAAAAAAAAAAACATAAACGTATAATTTGGTATCTACTGAGAGCAACAAGATTCCGAGTACACAATATTTTTCCAGGAATTACTGGAAATAGCAATAATTCGAAAATTTCCAGAAAATCCACAGAACGTAATAATGCATGTTTCACTCAAATCCAATTTGAGGAATGAGTCAAGTCCTTGAACAGAGTTTGGTAGCTCTCTTGTCCGACTCCCATGGAGATCCGTTACCTCCGATGTAATTACGGTATCAGATAGTTCCATTGCAATTAGCAATTCTAGTCCCCTAAAACAAACACCATAGACTTTTATGGATATATAGAACCAATGCCAATTGTTAGTTAGGCCACACTCAGATTTTATTTTATTTATTTACTGCGTGTTGTTGATCTTGATACAGTAGTTCTTGCATTATGTTGGGGAAAAACCACCAAAAATCCCAAACTTTGCTCAAAGTGACAAATTTATCTAAACCTTTTTTTGTGACATGAAAAACTCCAAAGTTTGCTAATCGTGACACATTTACCCTAAACTTATTTTTGTGACACAAAAAATCCTGAATTTTCATTTGTGTGATACATTTACCCTAAATCATAGGGATATTTTGGTATTTTTATTTTTAAAAAAAATTTTTTTTTTTTCTTCTTTCTTCCCTCCTCCGGCCATGGTGGAGCCAACGGAGGGAAGCCAGCGTCGGGTGAGGATGGCCCTTGCCGGCATCGAGTGAGGGGGGCCCTCGTCGGTGTCGGGCGAGGTCGGCCCTTGTTGGCATTTGGCAAGGGCCTCCCTTGCCAGATCTGGCGAGGGCACCCTCGCCCTACGCCAGCGAGGGCCCCCCTTGCCCAAGTCCGACGAGGGCACCTCTTACCAGGCTCGACGCTAGTGAGGGCCTCCCTTGCCAGATCTAGCAAGGGTCTGGCGAGGGAGGCCCTTGCCCGACGCCAATGAGGGCCACCCTTGCTCGACGTCGGTGAGGGCAGCCCTAGCCAGCCCAGGCGAGGGCGACCCTTGCCTAACGCTAGTGAGGGCAGCCCTCACTGGCACCGGCTTCCCTCCGCCGGGGCTAGCTAAGAGAAGAAGAAAAAAATTATTAAAAAAAAAAAAGAAAAAAGAATAAGAATAAGAAGAAAATGCCTTTAATGGGGTAAATGTATCGTAATTTGCAAAGTTCGAGGTTTTTCTTGTCAAAAAAGAAGTTTGGGGTAAATTTATCGCTTTAAGCAAAATTTGAGGTTTTTGGTGATCTTTTCCCTTATGTTGGGGTCTTGAGTGTGTGTATTCTCGATCTTGTTAGTGCTGTCACTCTGTTATGCTGAGGATCTGTTATTTTCCTATTCTTTACATTTTCTCTGCTGTACAAAGTGACAGGATTTGTATCTGGATAACTAGTTGTGCAGAAACTCCCATATCCGGTGGATGAAAATCTTGATACAGCGATTTGCCACCTTTAGTTGTAGTAGAGGTATCACAAAAGTCATTTCCTATATTAACATTCATGTAGAACAGTTTTAGAGGGTTCAAGGGGGCATACAATGGCCAGAAGGGCTCATAACACCAGGATTATTGTGAAAGATTTTGTCATTTTTTGAAGTCTCAAAGTGGGTGAGTGTTCTGTTTATCTCGTGATTGCATAGTGTATCATTGCTTGGGCTTTTTTCTACCCTAGATGTGCATTTACCGTGAGATGGTGATTCATAAGCTCCTAAATCCTCTTCGACAATGAGATGGCTATTCATTCGTGTAAATAATCCCAGCAACTGGATGCCGTTCTCCATGTTTTTGCAGCTTAAACAGGAATTTGCCCTGAAAATGTTACCTCCAACTCCTCCAAAGAAAATTCTGAGATTGAAAAGTAGGAAACTTTTGGAAGAGGTATGCTATCTCTCTCTCTCTCTCTTATTTAGTGTGCCCCAGCATTCACTACAGAGGTGTTCCATGGAGGATTGGATGGAAAAACTCTTACCTGATATTGATCTAACACGATCTGCTACGGTAGCAAACTTTCTTGAGCTTGAAGCTGCAGCGAGATCATGTAGGTGCTCATCTGATGAATCCTCATCAGTTCTTTATTTCACTTTTTTTTTTTTTTTGAACCAAGACTGTTGCAGGACAGACGTTTGGGTAATGGTACGGTTATATGTTTTCCTAAATTTTGCAGAATTTGGTGAGTTACATTAGCAGAGCTAAAATGCAAATTCGATTGCCACCGGTGCAGTTCCACTGCTAACACAACCTGTAGCTGATGTAATCAATAGTGTTGCAAGTCCATCCGTGTTGTCAGATCAGGGCAGTTATTCATCTTATGAGATATGTGAACTAGGATCAACAAGACTTGGGCATAAGGATTCTGCTGATCTTGGCATTGACAATTCTGAATATGAGTTGACCTATCCGGAAGCAAGTTTGATGCAGACACTCGTTAATAAAATTTCATTTTGGAAAAAATAAAAAGATTTTCCCCGCTCAATGTACGCAATTGAGGTGTAAACAGCATTTTGAGTGGCAGAAAGCCCCATATGATAATGCTGCCATGGTCAAAGATCAGTATTACAAGGACTTCCCTTCTGAAACAGAAAGTCACATGGTTCATGCTCAATGACCAACATCAGAAATTGTTGGCAGCAACTTAAGCTCCAGAAAAGCGAGTGGAGTAGCTGCATTTTATCCCATTGCAAACAACACTATGTATCATCCCAAATTTCCCGACGTGCAGCACAAGGTTACAGTTTTCCAAGGGTCTCAGCTGTCCCTTTTCCATCAGAAGAGTGGCATGAGTTGAACAGAGTTCTTACAACAGCGCAACAAAGTTTATCTACAGCAAAAACAGACATAGAAGATCTCATAGCTGGATTGAATTAAGAGACTGCTGTAAGACAATTCTTAACAACCAAAGTATCTTCTTTGCTCTTGGAGAATATGCCAAGTCTTGTATGTACCCATCATCTCTCATCAAGGGAAACGTTTGCTGCCACTCCACCATTTTGTATTTCGAGATAAGAGTTGTGATCAGCTTCTACGCAGTAAATTACTGGTATTTCTTTCCCTTGCTGGTCACTCCAAACTTCACCCTGCAGTTTGAACATATGCCAGTAGTCATTTTGATTGTATCAGCAGCACAAATCTGATGTCCTCCAAGGATGAAAGTCTGTATGGATATATTTGATGAATACATTTAGGGCCTGCATGTTTTTATTCCTGGTTTCTGTTCAAGAACAGAAATTTTGTTTTTTTGTTCCCGGGAAACAAAAAAGAATAAAAACGCGTTTTTGTTCAAAAATCACATTTTTTGTTCCCGGAACACAAAAAAAACAGAAATGAGAAACAAAAAAAAATTGTTTCTTGCTCCAGAAACACTTCTCCAGAAACACTTTTTTCTTCTTCTTTTCTTCTCTCTCCTCTTTTCTTCTTCTTTTCTTCTTTGGCCAGTCGCCGGCCTTGGCCATGGCCGGCGACCTCGCCGGAGCGTCACCGGCCCCCAGCGAGGCCGAGCGTCACCGGCGCGGGCGAGGCTCGGCCTCGCCTTGGCTAGGTGAGCTCAAGCTCGCCCAGATCCGACGACGCTGAGCCTTGCCAGGGGCCGGCGACGCTCGACCTCGCCTTGGCTGGGCGAGCTCCTGGCGACGCTCGGCCTCGCCAGATTTGGGCAAGGCCGAGCTTGCCCAACCAAGGCGAGGCCGAGCCTCACCCGTGCCGGCGACACTCGAGCTCGCCCAGCCAAGGCGAGGCCGAGCCTCGCCAACCATGGCGAGGCTTGGCCTCGCCGGGACCCCCCCCGGCCGGTTGCCGGAGGCCGGCGACCTACCGAAAGAAGAAAAAATAAAAAAGAAAGGAAAAAATGAAAAATGAAATAAAAATATTAAAAAATTAAAAGAAATACTAAAAAGAATATAAATTTACCAAACGTGTTTCTATTCATTTTTATTCTCGGAACAAGTTTACCAAATGCATCTTTCTGGTCAAAAATTGTTCCTCGGAACAGAAATACTCTTTTCTATTTCTGTTCCCTGGAACAGTTTTTGAACAGAAACGTTATCAAACGTGCCCTTAGCCTTTGAAATCTTACGGTATTCCAATCTGTTATTTTTTCTGTGTTGTTGAGCTTTTATATGGGATGCTTAATCTATTACGGGTCGTTCAGGTTGTGATAGCCCCATCTTGAGACTGTTACATGGTTAAGAGCCTACCATTACCTGTTGCGCATTGACTTTTCTGACTGCTGCTATATACCTGTGTTCATTCATGCGTCAGTGTTTGGATAATGCAACTAAATTCATGAGGATTGTCTTGAAGGTCAAATATCTTGAAGTGGAACTTGAAACCATGAGAAATATTGAGGAAGATGCTGACAGTCTTGTTCATTGACAATGCAACATTGAGGAAACAAGCCAATTCGGCAATCCGTGGTGCTTTAAACATGCATGTCAAAGCCAAAGAAAAGGATGAAGATGATGAATTTGGTATTCTTTTATTGACATTTCCTCCAGAATTAGAATGGTTTGTTCATATCAAATGGCGACACTCCATGACACCACCATTTCAAGAAGTGGTAGTTTTGCATGTACACACTTATAAGTGTGTATATGATGATGCATAAGAAATGAGATTTTGCTAATGGATTTCAGCTTTATGACTTCCTTTTGGGATTGTAATCATCTTCCTTCTGTTGTATATTTGTAGAACCTCAGACAATTTCTTAGCATATGCAGCCTGGGTTGTTTTAGGTCTTTGAATTCTGATTAAACCAAGCCCAAATCCTTGATTAACATCCTCGATGACGATTTCCATGAGTATCAATATATGAGTTGCGGATGTAAGAAGAGAAATGACTTGCTTACTTCTATTCAATGAAGCCGATTTCGTTCTCCAGCGATCCCTGTGGAGCTTGTGCATCCTGAAATGTGGCCATGAACTAATCGATTAAGGCATATATGAAATCCGTGAGCAGAAGTAGAAAGTGCAAGAATAGTTTCTTTGCACTCTGTAGTGCTTTCAGTTTCGAACGGCATGCATAAGATTATACACAACAGATATCCTCAGATTTATTAACAACACAAAGAAAGTTAGAACTTCAGTGATTTGGGGAATTGATCTATGATGCACTAAGCGCCAACTCCAATCTCAAGCACAATGGCTAATTTGCTGAAACCATGATAAAACAGCTGTACTTGCATTGATCCCCAAATTACTTGAAAATTATTCTTTATAAGACGAATAGCCAAATTAATAATCATAATAACCATCCGACGTTAGTGCATCAAAATCAAGACAATAACCATGATTTCGATGCATTATACCAAGTCACATTGAACTTTGGAATACTTCATATGACCAAAAAATCATCCATAACGATTTCAATAATCCATTCTAACAAATTTTCAGTATAATGCCAAATTAGACCGTCCATTGGCGATCGAATCCGAATTACATCATCAGGGCATCATTTATTAGCTCCAGCCGGAGCTAATTTAGTTACCTACAAGTTCAAAGAAAACATATATAGTACAGGCTCCCACTATATAAACCAGTCTATATGTTTTCGGAAAAAAAGGAATACGATTTACATGACATTTGGAAAAAAAAAAAGAAAAAATCAATGTCGAATATGTGAGAAACAAATTCATTGTATGGTTTTACAGAGTATTTTTGGCAAATTTATGGGCATAAAATAGCTACAAGGTGGTCATACGAGATCCAACCATATGGAAATATATCTACGATGCACCAGGCCCCCAACTCCAGCCTCGAGCAAGTCGGCTCATTTGCTGAAACCATAATAATCAATTCTAGTTCCATCGATACCCCAAATTACATGAAAATCATTCTGCATCAGACGAATAGTCAAATTAATGATCGTAATAACAATCGGACAATATTACACGAAAACAAAGAAAATCACCGTGATTTTCTGGTTCTTAGATTGTGGAAGAAATTATTATTATTATTAAAATTATTATTATTACCCTTTTAAGTAATTGAATCAATTTTGTCTTTGCTAACACAAAGTCCCCTCTAAGCACTTTTTAAACAACGTGAACACCAATTATTTTATCCATTAGCACTTCTACCGTCATCATCCACAAATCATGATTTTAAACTTAAGGTGAACATGCATGCATGCTTTAAACTGAATATTTCTAACGGGCACAAGTAGAAAATTGCTCAGAAAAAAAACAGAAAAAGAAAATATATAGGAAAAAGAAACCAAAGGAACTTTTACCGACCGTAAGAAGAGCTGAGATAATTCTTTCTTTCTCGAGTTGGTTGTTGATATCGGTATTCTATTATCTTTCGCAAGAGGCAACGACTTACATTTGAATTCTGGTGGTCCCACGTGTCCGGATGATGTGGACAAGGCAACTTTTCTTGAAGTTGATCGGGGACAATCAAATGCCACAGCTTCTTTAATTTTGATAAATCAGGCAACTCTTTTAAGGAACCACATCCATCAAAAGTCAATGAGACTAATGATTCCAATTTCTCTAGACCTCGGGTCTCTGTTAGCCCAGGGCAACCCCTCATACTCAACACTTGGAGCTCCTCTAATCTCGATACCAAAAGCCTCTCAAGCATTGCACTATCCTTTAACTCCAAACTGTGGAGTTCCTTTAGTTGCTGTCCAAGCAAATCATCAAATTCAACTTCCCTTAGCTGACAATTAAGAAGGTACAAACTAGTCAAATTGGTCAAGTTGGAAAAGAGTGACCTTCCCATGGGTGACTTCACATCATGTAGAGTCAATTTTTCAAGACTGGATGGATGCCCCATTAGAGATCGTGGGTCAACACAAGTTATCTCAAGTATCTAAAGCCGCGAAAGAGTAGCCAAATTAATTGGAGGAAATGTGACATCTCCAATGACAAGTGTCAACCTCTCTAGATAATTTAGCCTCTCGATCCACTCTATCTCTGGAATTCCTTGTCTGAATTCCAACAACCTAGGAGTGTCACCCCGTATATGAAGATGGACTAAGTTAGTCAAGCATGAAAGGTCATGGGCTGTCCACAATAAATGAGATGAGAACTTTAACTCCTTCAAATTCACAGGGAGATATGGCAATTGTTCAAGTTCATTACACTTATCCAAATGAAGTTGTTGCAGATGAGAAAGCTTATTCATAGTCGTGGACAATCTCCTAATCTTGCTCTCTGTCATCTCTAGTTTTGTACAAAAGGATAGACCCCCAATTTCACTTGGAATTTCTCCCTTTATATTTTCACAGAAATTCGCATGCAAAGCTTTAAGATTCTCTAGCATCCCTATGACCTTTGGTAGCTCTCTAGTGGCACATTCGTCTAGACGAAGAATCTCCAATTGTTTGAGATTTCCAATAGAAGTGGGTAATTCTATGATATTTGTGTCGCTTAAATCTAGCTCAAGCAAAGACTCTATCCCTCCTATTTGGTGTGGTAGCTTCTTTATATGGGTCTGATGAAGACTCATCTTCCTCAACTTTTTAAGATTCCTAATAGAAACAGGCAATTCTATGATTTTTGATTCACTCAAATCTAGCTCAAGCAAAGACTCTAGCCCTCCTATTTAGTTCGGTAGCTTCTTTATATCAGTCCAACAAAGACTCATCTTCCTCAACTTTTTAAGATTCCCAATAGAAATAGGCAATTCTGTGATACATGTGTCCTTTAAATCTAGCTCAAGCAAAGACTCTAGCCCTCCAATTTGGTTCGGTAGCTCCTTTATATTGGTCCGAGAAAGACTCATCTTCCTCAACTTTTTAAGATTGCCAATAGAAATAGGCAATTCTGTGACTTCTGTTATGCTCAAATCTAGCTCAAGCAAAGATTCTAATCCTCCTATCGTGTTCGGTACCTTCGTTATCGAAGTGTTACAAAGAATCATCCTTCTCAACATTTGAAGATCTTGGATGGATTCTGGAAGTGTTCTAAGAAAATGACAATCATCTAAAGACAAATACTCCAAACGCGTCATCTCTCCAATGGAATGATGAAGTTTTTGAAGTTGCATCCCTACTATTTCTAGGGTTGACAAGGATTTTAGACCACTAAATACCAAAGGTAGTGGAAAAAGGTCAGAACCGTCATTATGTGAGTCATACCAAGTGTTGATTTCCAAGTGTTTCAGGTGCTTTAGTTTAGAGAGAGATATATATCAACTACTAGTGAGTTTGTGCACTCTTTAATGACCAATCTTTTCAAATTTGAGCATTTCGAGAAGTCGGGAGTCCTTTTTAAGTTTGGACAATGCCCAATCTCTATAACTTTTAAGTTCTCACTCACCTAACAAAAAAAGAAAAGAAAAAAAAGGCAAGAATCAGCCAAGTCAAAAATGGCAAATTGGTAAGTTTGGTTAGAAAGAGAAATGTGAAAAAGTAAACTACATGGTGTGATGTTCGTACCAAGCATGACCCCCATCCGGTCCAATCTTCAGTAATGTCATCACTCGAAAGCTCGAGCACAGCTAACTTCTAGAGACTCAAATTCGTCACATTTAATTCCAAAGGACAACAATGCCAAGAGAGCCATGTTAACTTGGAGAGACGATTCTCAAAGTCCCCTACCAAGTTCCCACCCTCTAAATCCAAGAATCTTAGATTGGGCAATTTTGAAAATTCTTCACTTGTGAAATTGTACTATTCAGAGAGTCCTGTTAATTTGAGTGCTACAACTTTGTCTGTCCCTTGGTGATAGGAAAAAGCCTACATGAACATTTGAATTGGATGAAAAACAAGGTGTTGCACAAGTCTAAGGAGCTCATTTATGTTTAGCAACGAAACACACATTAGTGCTTCATACAAATCTAAATTGTGAAAAGAATACAAAAGTGGTTCTTGCAGTTGAAAAGAATGATTTATCTTGTATAAAGCTTAATAATGTTTCTAATCCATCAGTTGAAGCGAACTTTTGTCGCAAGATGATAACAAAGAACTTTTTATTACCACTTAGGGGAAAATTGTCTTAATAATGTTTCTATTCCATTAGTTGAAGCGAACTTTTGTCGCAAGATGATAACAAAGAACTTTAAATATTTTTAATAATATGCTAATCCATTAGTTGATTTTGTCGCAAGATGATAACAAAGAACTTTATTACCACTTAGGAAAATTGTCAAAGTGTTCTAAACCTGTTGGATTTTTGAATTGGTCATAAATTTTTCACAGTATGCTAATTGAGTCTATCTAGCCAATTTTTTTTCACTAATGTGGATAAGATGTGGTGCGGTTGATGCTTTGACGTGTACAATTTTTAATAATTTTTTTTCAATTTTTTTAATGATTTTTTAACTTTTTTTTTTTTTTTTCTTCTTAAACTAAGGCTAGTGAGATTGTTGGCAAACCCTCGCTTGGTCTAGGCAATGGGATGGAGGCCCTTGCTGACCAGCTTCTTCACCAAACCAAGCGAGGGTTGCCGAAATAGGGTAAAAAAAAAAATAAATAAATAAAAAAATTAATTAATATATTATTTAAAATTGTCCATGTGCACGTTGGCCATAACACATAAGGCTACCAATGTCCACATTTTCAAAATTTTGGTCTCAATTGACCAAAATTAGCATTTGTGAAAATTGAAAGGTTTAACAATTGACAAAAATTTAATAGGTTTAGAATTTTTAAATAATTTTCCCTATCATTGAAAATGTTTAACAACCCCATTGCAATTATTTAAAATGATTTGGATCGATTTCATAATAGTAAAGATATTCAATCACTCATAAAGTCTTTAGTATGATGTTTGAAAGCTCTACCATACACAAAAGATTGCATATTACAATTATTCACTAAATCTATTAACAAATTTCAAGTAAGAGGACTCATTCCGGAGTAACGTTGCTAAACTTGCTAATGATTTCCAACTTAGCAAAAATGAATGAAATCAGGCTTGAAAAGCTTTGATAGCCTTGGAAGTCTCAATGTGGATCTAGTTTAATATAATTTGCTGAACAACCTTCTATTTAATGTGTTCCAGAAGTGTTTGCTATTAATAACTTTCACGTTGTAACCTTTTAGATATGATTTGTAATGGAATTACCATTATGAATTCTTATACAAACCTTTTTTTTCTTCTTCTTTTTTTGCCAAAGTAAAAGTTAAACAAAAAAAAATATACTAGCAAGAAAGTAATTCCACAACCTTTGAAAAATGCATGGTTGATTTTTCTTAAAGAAAATAGTAAGGTGACAATAACTTACCTCTTTCATCCGAACCACATCAAAGGCAATCCTGGGCTCCCACAATCTGCTACGCTTCTTTGGAAAATTGACATCTTCACGCCGAACAACTTCTCTTCCAAGATCTCTAAGTTGATCATGCATCCACAATGTATCATCTTTTGTTATCTTTATCAAAGACATACGGGTAAGGACAAGTGTGACATCCTGATTTTCAGGTCCTGATTTTGATCGGATAAGTTGGGCTTTTCATCGACACGATTATAGTGTTTTTCTCGGAGTTGGCTACTCACGAGATAACTAAACCATCTGGGGAAGTCATTAAGAGATTTTAAGGCAAATAGACTTGAAAATTCGATCAATAATCAACTTCTCGACTGTGTTCATCTTTAGAGGCCATTACGGCACAGTATAAAATTGATTTGAGATCAGATATAGATCGGTTCAACTGAGATGTGTGGCCGATTGTGGGTGACTCCACTAAATTGGAAAATTCTTGTCAACCGTTATTAGTTTGATTTTATTGTCGTTTTGGTACCCTGTGTCCGTATTTGAATCCTCGAGATCTTCACGACAATCGAGAGTCGCCAATGAGTCGAGTGGATTCATTGTGGTTCGAAGAAAATCGACCACGGGTCATTTGCCCAAAAAAGTTCCGAAAACTACCCGGTAGCCTAGGTCATGCTAAAAATGTGTCGAAGTGAAATTAACCGCCGATTCGAGTCCGATTTCAGAATTTGGAAGGCCTGTCATGTCATAGGTCATTTTAGGAACGTCGATTCAGTCTCAGAAGATTTTTCAGAGATCCCGAGATTTTTACGGAAAATGGATTCGGATGCCGCGAAAAAATAACAGAAATTCGGATCGGCCGAGTTGAAGGGATTTTCGACTTGCAAACCAAGCTACTTGGCGAATGGGAATTGTAGAAATTATATGGGCTTTGTCTACATCAAAATAGGACATCAAATTTGGGAATTCATTGAGGAAATTGAAGACCAAAATGAGTAAATACAGAATTAGAAAAAGGGCAACATTTTTTGGCATCAAAATGAGATTATTTGTGAAGATAATACAAGAAAGTATTATTGGACAACTTGGATAAGCTTGAGGGGTTTAAGGAGACCAAGCAATCAATGAAGGGATAGAATTGGTGGGCTCCCTCCTTCGGCAACTTCTCCATCAAGCAAGACCAGCCACCTCTTCCCCCCTTTGTGCGACGCCCTCCACTTCTACTTCACTTTCATTTTCATTTTCCTCAGCATCTCTTCATCTCTCTCTGTGTTCATTTTCCCTCACACCAGCACTCACGCTCTCTGCCCCTCTCTTCCGCTCACCCTCTCTCTCACGGCCACATAAGCCCACAAACCAAAGCCTTTTGTTGACCGCAACACTTCGGTTTCCTCGTGGCTTTGCTTCAGCAAGCCAGTAGCTGCTTCTCCCAGCTTTGCCACGTTCAGCCATCAGCGGAGTCACCCGAAGCTCTCTCTCTCTCTGCTCAACCCACGTCCCACCGCATCCACCGAGCAATCCTCCATCGAAGCCATCCCATGAATCCTCTCCTCCTCTGCTTCGTTTCCCTGCTACGTGCCATCATCCCCCACGCCTGTGAGCTTCAAGCAACCCATTGAAGACTTCAACGAAGCAGCTGTCTGCGAAGACCGAAACACCCCTAATCGACAGCTGCAACCCACGCGTCCCCAACATCTCCTTCGTTCACTGCTCCTTCGTCCAGCATCGATCAACTAAAGCAGCACCTCTAGCGAATTCGGCCCAGCACGTTCGTGCGTCTTCAGCCCACACGATTTCAGCCTAGATTTCGGTTCATCTTAGCTTGAGTGAGCCCAGCAGTTGGGCCATTGGAAGCCCACGAAATTTGCAGCAGTCCAGCCCAGTGAAGCAATTTACTCAGCCCATTAAATAAGTCCAACAGCCCAAGTCTTGGCCCAACAGCAAGCCCACGCCTTTTAGAAGCCCAGCAAAATCAGAAACCCGCTATTTTGAGGCCCAAGCCCGCGAAGTCAGCCCGCTTCAGGCCCAGTCCAATTTAAAAGCAAATCTCAGATTGGACTGAGATTTGTTGTGCTCGTTTTAGGCCCGGCTCTAGTCCGCCGACGCAGCCGAAAATTCATATTTCGGCCACCGTCATGCCGTCATCGCGGGAACCGGTTTCCGCAATTAACCGGTGAGTTTATACTCTAAACTCTGCTTAGTAGGCTAATGACGTTTAAGGGGTGTTTAGATTTATTTTATTAGGAAAGGTGGTTAGTTAGATTAAATTAGAAATTTAATTATTTAAATTGAGTATGTTAGGTGGTTAGCATGGTTTAGTTAAGGCCTAAATGAATTGTACTATTTATCTAGAAGGGTTAGGGGATTTTCCGAGTCCGTATTGGTACTTAAGTTAATAATTTTGGCCTAGGTTGGTATTTTTATAAATTAAATTGAATTATTTTATTGATTTTCAAAATTAATTAATTATTAATTACATTTTCCGGAAATTATACCGGAGAGCTGCTCGATAGAATTTCGAGCTGATCACAGTGATGTGTTTAGTTTCTGCAGTTGAATGCTGTATTGTTGAATTGAGTGATGATTGTGATATATTGGTATTTTAATTGGAAAATGTCGGGTGTCGAGTGTTGACACCGAAAGTGGTCTTTGAGTACCAAATCAGCTTAGGTGAGCAATATAGATCTATAACAACTTCGGGGAGCATTAAGATCATTATAGATTTCTAGTAGCTTCGGTGAGCAATGGCAAGCAATAATGCCTTAGCAACTTCGGTGAGTAATGGCAAGCAATAATGCTTTAGCAGCTTCGGTGAGCACTTTAGACATCAGCTTCAGTGAGCACTTGTTATTTAGCAGCTTCGGTGAGCATTATTTGATCTAGCAGTTTCGGTGAGCAAATTTTAGATATCAGCTTTGGGGAGCAATATATGAGTATATCTATTTTAGCTTAGGCGAGCAGTGCTCGAATCGACATCATATATGGATGACATTGATGGCATGGAGTCGAATGAATCGACTGATTGATGGTGGATTTGAATTGAATTGTTTAATTGAGTATTTGAATTATACTGACTTGCAGGATGGAACTGAGGCGAGATAAGTCCTCTATGCTAAATGTGTGATTATGTGGTTAGGACGCTTTTGGGCGTATTTCCCTCCTAATCGGGGTTTAGAACTTAGACTCACTAAAATGATATCTCACCCCATTGTGGGACAACATTTTCAGGGTTGTTGAGTGGAGGACCAGGAGCCGAGAGGAAGTGATGTGAAATGTAAGTCAGCTAGGACCATCTCTTTTTGGAAAGTTGTTTTTTTGTGGCCTTTTGGGCATAGACCTTGTACTTGACATTATGTGAATATAAAAGCATGTTTGTTATGTGAATTTGTATCCTGCTTTTCTATCCCGAGATGATTACTGTTAGGGGATTTCTTTTCGCTTCCGCATGTGCAATAAAATGGAAAGGGTCAGCGACTCTTCCTGGGAAGTCACAAATTATTATCGACCAGGTAGGGATGGGCACGTGCTCGGGGTTCGAGGCGTGACAACAAGTAGTTCACTCCTTGGAAAATAGTTGGAAGCTTTCCACATATAGTATGGGTGGAGTCTATCTTTTCCAATGAAGAAACACGCGATATCAAGAAAGATCTCTCTTTGATGAGGCTGTAACATGTAAAAACTGATTTTTAATTTGTGGAGGACTTCCGGGTTGGGCACCAAATCTAACTTCTTCAAAGTGTCTTTCCAAAAAAATTTGCTCTTGCAATAAAGCGAGGAACCTATAACCTCGAGAGCTAAAGGAAGTCCACCTGTTTTCATAGTAATTTTCCTTGAGCTATCAACCAAGTCATGTGGTGGGAAATCCATCCTGAAGGCATGTTTACTAAAAAGCCGAAGAGTGTGAAAAGAATCCATTTCTGTCATTTTATAGATTTTAAACTCTTAAAAATGTGCTTGGAAACTACTCTCTTTGTCCTCCTCTTCGATTGGCAAAAATTTGATATCCCTTGTTGTAATGATGATTATGCTTCCTGGACCAAACCAATCACTCTTTCCAGCTAGCTTAGAGAGTTGATCTCTCTTATCCACATCATCGAGAACAAGGAGAACTTTCTTATCACGAAACCTTTCTCTAATTGTGTTAATCCCTACATCAACAGAATTGTGGATCCCTATAGATCTACCTTGGAGAATTTCTGATAACAATCGTTTTTGTAAGTCAACAATTCTACCTTGTTGCGTAGATTCGCAAATGTCTGAAAGGAAGCTACAACCTTGAAATTGATTGGAGATTTGATTAAAGATAGCACTTGCGAGAGTTGTCTTACCTACACCGACCATTCCATGGATGACTAGGTAGCAAACATCACGAGAACCTTCGTTTAACATGTCCAAGATAGCTTCAACACAATCATGAATCCTGACTAAATGATTAGGCAGATTTCTCATTCTTTTCATCAGCTTGGTCAAAACCTCATCAACAATAGTGTTGATGATTTCACCCTGCCTGCGATATTGACATACGAGTCTTAGCATGAAACATATGGCAAAAGAACTCTCGAGTTGAGCAATATTCTAGACACGGAATCAAGCGGATTTTTAAATGGGCGAGGTTCAATCGAATGGAAGCTCACTTTCTTTACTAAAAGGAAATCTTGACTAATGAAAAATCAGATCTATACTATATTTGGACGAGTGGTTCGGGAACAGAAGATAATAATTCCCAAGGGGAAAAGAAAGAAATTGGATAAACCAATATACTATGATTGGTGGAAGTAATTAAAACAGAAAACAAATGGGAGAAAATTCTATTCCTTATTATAATCTCACTTTTTTTTATTGCTCGAGAAAATAAATGAACAAAGGCATATTCCAAAGTCATACTCTTACCCTTTGTCCTTCACGCCTCAACCCTTGATTCTTGCGATCTCAGTCAAAGCTTCCTTCCATCGCCAAATCTCATCGAGGCCAAACTCCTTCTCATGCTTTTTCAGAACATCGAGGTACAATCGAGTTTTGAGCTTTACATCATTGGGATTCATGTTATAGAATATGAGTAGGATCACTTTGTCATTCGCTTTGCTCGAGCACTCTAGGATGTATGTGAGCTCGCGAAGACACCACTTACTAGATGTGTAGGTCCTAGAGAAAATGGGCAAGTATATTTTGGAGGATTCAATGGCATGCAAAAGTTTGCCTACAATTTTTTCGCCCTTTCGCATCTCTTCGTCGTCTCTGAAGACACGAATCCCAGCTCCGACCAAGGAGTGATAGAGGCAATCGGTGAAGTTGAGGCAGGTATCAGGG
Source organism: Eucalyptus caleyi (assembly GCA_014182885.2). Taxonomy (NCBI): domain Eukaryota; kingdom Viridiplantae; phylum Streptophyta; class Magnoliopsida; order Myrtales; family Myrtaceae; genus Eucalyptus; species Eucalyptus caleyi. The sequence continues at coordinate 30,703,371 of CM024470.2, forward strand.
CCTCTAAAACTCAAAAACACCTCAAATTCAGATACCGACAACAAATTGCCATCATCGACACAAACAAACGTCATCATCGTATCTGAAGAGTCCCTCTTTCTCTTCATCCTTCTTCAGGAGCTCAAAATCTGCACCGGATCTGATCACAGCGGGAGGTGGAGTCCTTTCTAAATCTGATCTGAGATTCCTCAAGAGGAATCAGCAAAGCACCAGAGGCAGGAGAATTGCAATGCTCTTTCGCTGTCTTTCTTGGATTCGTTTGCTTTTTATTCGGCACGGAAAGGAAAAAGAGTGGCGACTTGTGCAATAATACCTCATTAAAATATGAGATCGGCCGGCCACAACACGTCCACGTCAACGAATGGTTCCTACTGCTCTTTTCACACATAAAATATGAATACCTCTTTCTTAGTTAAAAGGTTTTCCCCCGATAATAGGCCTGCATTTGACCAAGAAGAAAAGAAAAAAACGATAATAGGCTTGCACGCATTAGTTGCCGCGCCAGACCCGGTGCGGAGTCATTTCCCTCTCTCTCCTGCTTTTTCTCCATCCGAAGGATGAAGACTGACGCCTTCTCTCTCCCTTCCTCTTGTAAGTTCAAAATTTCAGGTTCCCTCGTCTTTGTTCTCTCCGATGCATGCTCGCTCGCTCGGCGTTCGTTCTCATTGTGTCTCGCTTCTTCGCTCTTTGCTCCGGCGCTTGCTTGGCTTGTTCGCTTTCTGCTTCCGTACTCTCTCGCTCTCTGAATTCCTTCTCATCTGAAAATCAGATTCTGGAAATTTTTTGTGAGGGCTCTAAGAATGTTCAATTATCATGAACTGCAAGTTATGGCTTGCAATTTTAACGAGGCAAATTTTGTGAGCTGAGGTTGATCTGGAGAGTGTCTTACGTTCTTTTCTAGGACTTTCGAGTCTTGTATGATGCGCATGCCATGTATTTAACTACAGATATGAGAATTGTAAGGTGGTATGTCACCTAAAACTTGTATCGGATTCTGCTATCCTGGCAAATGAAGGAAGAACATTGTACGGTACTTGACAAATGCAGGTTTTGCCAAAGCAGTGATATTATCATTGTACGTTTAATAATTCGTGAACCAAACTAAAGTTCAGATATTAATTTGAAAAATAATTAAGAAATTTGCTATTTGTATTTTATTTTCTGAAATTTGTGCCCAATTTTGTTTCAGGGGAAAAAAGGGCCTGATTAGAGAAATTGGAGGGAAATGAAACGAGTAATTTAGTCACTTCATCAGTTCTAAATTTCGTAAACCAAGATACGGATTTGTCGTAAAAATTAAGTTTGCATGATTCCCAAATAAAACCTTCTTTCGAATTGAATCGAAGTCGATCTCCATCGTAATCGGCTTCCCAGCTTCACCTGAGCGGCCCTCGAACACGCCAGTGCAGCTGCTTCTATTTTGGCTTTTGCCACCTTTCCCCTAGCCAACAAGCAAGGCTATATAACTTTCCAAGGCAAGTTTGAATTGAGAAGTCCATCTAAACGGTTCGCAAGGCAACTAGGAAGACGTTACATGAGATATCTAATTATCGAATATCAGAACAAGTTGCTGTCACTCGATGACCTTCCCATTACCATGGGGAGAATCCCTCAGACCCCCCTCCCCCTAGATCTCTGGGCTGCCACGACAAGGGTGACGAGAAATTCTTGCGCGACCATCACAAACACAGTGCATTTCCTCGAAAAAGAAATGCTACCAAAGATTGGAGAATATATGCGTTGCACCGATATTTGCTGTTGGCCCTTTTCACAAGTTAGCCCCTTCTTCATCCAGCTCATTACTGAAGGAAGATACCGGGTGCATTTCATGGCTCAACAGACAAGCTAGCAGATCGGTCTTTTACGTAAACATCGGCAGCGTGGCTAGCGTGAACGAGGAAGGACTGCTCGAAACTGCCACGGGATTGGCCATGAGCGAGAGGCCTTTCTTGTAGGTGGTACGACCCAGTTTGTTGTGCTGCGCGAAGTGGCTCGAGCTCTTGCCGAAGTGGGAGATATAATACCGGGTCTTTTGCTTCGTTCCCTTTAGTTGCGATACAAAAGAAGAAATAGCGTTTCTAAGATGGATTTTATTAACAAATGCTTTTTGGACACTTGTTAAGCAACCAAGTACGAGAAAAGTATAGCTTCCCATGCATCAATTGTTCCCGTGACACTCGTTATACCCGCATTTACTAGTCCGAGCATAACAAATCAACTTATAAATATGAAATCAAGGATCTCATGTGCAACTACATAACATCTTAGTTATGGTAGTTTCGACATTTCATGGCGTGGGAACTTTTTATGGTGTTGGCAAATACACGTGTTGAGGCACGTTTTAACAGAAGCAGTAAACAGCATCGTCATCATATGGTTTTGGACATCCTACATGAAGTCTTGTTCTACTATATTAAGGTATTCACATCTCGAAAATCAGTGGACTCAGATCGAGTCTTACAAAACTGCAAGGCTTTCGCACATTTTTTATACCGCATTATTCCCGACATAAGGACGATTTCTTTTTTCCTCAAACGCATAGATCATCGATGGTGCAGATAGCCTCGAGCAATAACACTGGAAGAATGCGCAGAGCTCTTCTCATCTACCGTTGGAATATTATCTGCTTATTGCAATAAATTTTGAATCGATATTCACACATCTAAAACTATTACTCAAGAGAAAGAATTTGTCTACCCAAGTCCGAATGGGTTCATCTAGACCGTTATTTGTTACACAAATGATCAGCGATCAAGACAAACCTAGTTCAATAGAGTCAACTCCATACGTGTTTTTTCTTCCCATTTTTAGAAAAACTCTTGGCTTCACTTAGACTCACACATACCATCGGACGAGGTATGTTCCGCCAATTCCAGATAGAAATAACGTGATTTGACAAAGGAGGTAAGCCGTCCAGGATCAAGCTGTAACTTTTGGTTGTTCCATTGCCAATTGGAAGTCCAGTTTTAGTTTAGGCAAACACGAGCGGCTATGCGAGACCAACCCTTGCTCGTTGCTTCCCAGGGTGAACTCCACATTGGGCTCGTGCGCAAATTCAAAATTTGGAATCAATACATCCCCATCAAATTCCTCGTGCCATGCCCTCACGGCAGCTCCAATTCGATTTCCATCTCGAATTGTCCCACGCGCCGTCGATGCCCAATGGCCATATGGTTCCAGAACCATACTCATCGGCACATTTATATATACGGTCGCTACAAGGAAATTCGGAAAATTAGAATTCTACGTACTTTGATGTGCACTGCTAGTCCAATAGTAGTGCCGGGCTTCCGTTCGCTATTTCGGCCCATCGATATCATGGCCGATCAATGTAATAGATACCACAATTGATTACAATCTCATAAGCCTAAATTTATGTTTCTTTTTCTCGAGAGGTTTATGGGATTCTCTTGTGTATATTATATGTTTAGTTCTAAATTTTATTTTTTACAAGACTTGAAGCAAGTTGCTTTGTATATTTTCGTTCTTTGACTGGAGGCTACGGATCAATCTAGAAATGTAGTAAAGTTATGTCGCGACCAAATTTTTAAGGGTGTGAATCACCTAAGGTTTTGGCTAATCGATTGTTAAACTTAGGCTTAACTTGGGCTCTCCCAAGCCCATACCAATTCGCGACTTAGGTTCAAGTTCTTAACAGGCAATTGATATTTTTAACTAGGAGTCGCCACTAATCTATTTTTAGTGGGTCGATTAGAAACCCAAGTAAAGTAACGGGAGATTTACATTACTCCTATGAACCAGAGATTTGTGAGTTCGGGAACTTGATTACACTAGATTTCTCTAACGCTCTTTCGGTACCATTTCTTTTATTTTTAAAAAAAAAAAGGTTTTGCAGACAGCTTAAATTGATTTTAAACTAGTTCCCTAACATGTGAGGTATTCATGCAGGTGCGCAAACCACCAATTTAACACCCAAGAAAGCAATTAAATAATGCAGGACATACCTCGAAGCAACGAAAACATCTGCAGTGTTAAATTAAAATCCACATCAATAACCCTAGATATGGTTTCGAATTAACACGCAATTTCTTTTTTTTGTTTTCACTTTTTAACAAGACTATAATCCATATGCAATGCAATGCTTTTGATCTAATATGAAATGATATGGCATGGCAACATGTCCTAAACTATATGAATAAAATTTTTGTGATCTCTTAATGAACATGCAATTGTTAAATATGCAATCTAAATTAATCAAAATGACTTAATTCTAATGACGTGCAATGCAATGCAATGACTTACAAAATTATTTCAACTAAAATGACATGCAACATACAATTTAATATGCGAGTTGTATGTCACGCGACATTTATTAAATGACCTAATTTAATGATGGGCAATTTCTAATTAAATGGACCTAACAACAATCAATAAATGACATGCATTTCATGAACCTAATTCTATATGACATGGACATTTTTATTTTCCTAACAAAACATGAAATTTATCTAGGAGAGATTATCTACCAATAATTGATAAACATGCAATCCTAACATGCAATCCTAACATGCAATGACGTGACAAGGATGCCCTAATTCTACATGATACGGATGATTTTTTTTTTTGTATTTTTCTTTGTAAAATTCGAAATTAAAATTGCTGAATAATTAAACATGCAATTCAAATTTAAAAAAACTAACATCCTAAATGAATGCCTTTTTTTTTGGATTTTTATTATTTAAAAATTCGAATAAGATTGCAATCCTAAACATGCAAGATAACCCTAAAACTAGGAATATTCTAAAACAAACCTAATCCTAATTCAAACTTTTGGATTTTTTTTTTTTTTACGAAAATAAGATTGACTCAACCAACTTGACGACATCAAATCAAACAAGATAAGATTGATATCCAAAAATTGACGAATCATATCTCGCGCATGAGATCGGGTTGGCCAACTTTAAATTAAATCGAGAATCGAATCTCCGGCTTGAGATTGGATTGTCGATTTTTGTAAGGGATTGCGAGTCGGATTTCGGGCGAGAAAATCGGACTGTCAATCCCTAATTTGAGGGACACTTTCATGTTGGAATCTCAATCAAACATTTAAGAGGAACAATTCCACTAAACAAAACCAGATATAATGGGAAAAAAAAACTATAACTAGATAAGCAATAATAATAAAAAAAAAATCTACCTAATTCCCCTTTCCTTTTTTTTTTTTGTTTTTTCTTCTTTCCTTTCCCACGTGGAACCGTGGGTCTCCAAGGGCAACCGGTTGATCAGTCTAGCAAGGGAGCTCCAGCAGAGGTGAGTCAGCGAACCAGCAGCAGTAGAGGGATGCGAAGCACGGATCACGTGAGGGCAGACGGCCACCGACATTGGCTTTGCGGATGGCAACCAACAGGCGCTTGGGCAGAGTGAACGCGGGCGGAGCAGGGGTAGAGCTCGGCACGGCACAGTGGGCTCGGGTGGAGGAAGACTCAAGCGCCAGGTCGAATCGAGTGGCGCGGGTCTGCCTGGCTTGCGACCTAGGTCTCTGATCGGAGGTCACAGCGGTCGGATGGGCGTCGGAGTAGAGGGTTGTTCGGGTCAGTCAGGCTCGGATTGGCAGTAGCTTCGTCGGACGGAACAGAGGGCAATGATATCGCGGTGTGGTGTCCGGCGGGGAGGTGGTCTGCTGTGACCGTTGATGCAGGGGTGGCGTTGGGCGGCAACGGCTCGTCGGAATCGTGGGTCGGCGTGGCACGGTGAGGAAAGCGGTAGCTTCACCAGACTCCGAGCTGGGCAGATTCATGGTCAGATCAGGGGCAGAGCAGATGCGTGCAGCAGCAGCTTGGACCACCGGCAAAGGGCATCGCGGGCCGAGAAACTTCAGGTGCAGGCGTAGATTGGAAGCGGGGCCATCTGGTGTGGTGGCGCGGTGAGGCGGCGTCGTGGGCGGTTTGAGATGCAGTCGCTGGACGTCGGGCGCGGCAGTGCTCACAGCTGCGGAGGCGCAACGGATCGGGCAGCGAGGGAGTCCGAGCGGCTTGCGGTTTGATGACGTCAGCGTAGCGTGGGCACGGGTGAAGAGAAGCCGGCGACTGGGGCAGCGGATGGGGGCAGCGAATGTGGGGAAGACGATGAATAGTAAATGTCCAATCACTTCCTCTCCTCTGTTGCTTCTGCTTTTACTTTTCACTTTCCTTCACTTTTTTTTTTTTTCGCTTTTGACCTTTTCTCTTCTTTCCTTTCGACGAAGAGAAACCTAGAAAAAGCCCCCCTGGCCTTTATTGATCTCTGTAAGCATCCTTTTATAGGCGAAACAAAACATGATCTTTTTTGTTAATATTTTCATCTCACGAATATTGCTTATAACCTCTTGATCACAAAAATCCTTATCTGAAAAATATTCTCCCCGATTTCATCATCTATTGATAAAGATAAGATTACAATGCGATTTTTTTAATTTCCAAAAATTATCATAGTATCGCATCAAATCTTAATTTTTCACAAGATAATTAATTAAACATAATGACGGGCTTAGGTTAATTTTCTCCTTTCGTGGGCCTAGCCCAGCCTGCTAATTTAAAATCCAAAACCACTAATTCGACCCATCGGCCACCGGTCTAGTAAATAAATGTAAAAAAAAAAAAATGCAAATTGAAAACAAATGCACCTAAATCTATATGCTATGCAATTAATATTTTTCAGGAATAAAATTAATCCCTAATTTTTAAAGTGATAAATGACTAAATGGGTCGCCAAAATTTAGGTGTCAACAGCTGCCCCTCTTTGAAGGTGAGCTCGTAGAGGTTACCTTCAAAGATAAATTGAGACCTAAATTTTGACTATGTACATGCACTGAATGATTTTTTTTTGTCGGGAAATGTATCCCTTTTTTTAAAAAAAAAGAAAAAAAGAAAGCAATTCATATGGTGCATGGAAATGCTAATGCAAATGCATGATGTCAAAGGAAAGAACATACCTACAATGACTTACCAATCGGTGCGGTAAAGCATCTTGAGGTACATGATAAATCCCTATATACTCCACAAGTACCCAACTCTCACTCAGGTTCCTTGAAAAGCGTAACAGGTAAGAACATTCACATCCAAAGTGAAATGTTCAACGGAAAAAATTGAGACATCCAGATCCAGACTGAGATGTCAAGATTTTTGAAAAACTCAAAATACTTAGATCTAGACTAAGGTATAATGAGAAGGATTGATAAACATTCACATCCAGAGTGAAATGTTTGAATGAAAATAATCAAGACATCTAGGTCCAGACTAAGATGTCAAGGTTTTTGTACTCGAGATACCTAGATCCAGACTAAGTATAACGAGAAGGGTCGAAAAAACATTCACATCCAGAGTGAAATGTTTAGACGAAAATAATTAAGACATCCGGATCCAGACAGAGATGTTATGATTTTAGAAGCTCGAAATACCTAGATCCAGACTAAAGTATAACGAGGAAAGTTGAAGAACATTCACATCCAGAGTGAAACGTTCAACGAAGAGAATTGAGACATCTAGATCCAGACTAAAATATCTTACCTTCAAGGAGGGTAGAGTGATTCAAGATAGTCGATGTTACATGTTCAGGACCTAGTAGAGTAGTAAGGTTTTGTAAGAAAACTACTTTCCTAGGACTCATACCTTTCTACAATCGCCTGGTAAGGTAGTGTTTGGTTGTGTCTAGGACCCGTACCATTCTACAGTCGCCTAAATGGGGATTTACCTTTTAGGACCTGTACCATTCTACGGTCGCTCGAATAGGGAAATAGATGTTGTCTAGGACCCATACCATTCTACGGTCGCCTGAATAGGGAAATAGATGTTGTCTAGGACTCGTACCATTCTACGGTCGCCTAAACGGGGGTTTACTTTCCAGGACCCTTACCATTCTACGGTCGCCTGAATAGAGAAATAGATGTTGTCTAGAACCCGTACCATTCTACGATCGCCTAAACGACGATTCACTTTCTATGACCCATATCATTCTACGGTTGCCTAAATAAGGAATAGGTGTTGTCGAGGACCCGTACCATTCTACGGTCGCCTTGACGGAAAATTGATTTTTCAAGACTCGTACCTTTCTACGGTTGCCTGAATGGGGAAATTGCTTTTCCAGGACCTGTACCTTTTTACGGTCGCCTGTTAGAGCAATAAATGTTGTTTATGACCCGTACCATTCTACAGTCGCCTAAATGGGGATTCACTTTCCAATACCCGTACCTATCTACGGTCCCCTGAATAAGGAATCATTTTCCAGGGCCCGTACCTTTCTATGGTCACCTAAACTGAGGTAATTGCTTTTCCAGGACCCGTACCTTTCTACGGTCGCCTAAACTGAAGTTTTACTTGGCTAGGACCCGAACCTTTCTTCGGTCGCCTAACGTTGCAGCATAGATTATCTGACCAAGACCCGAACCTTTCTTCGGTCGCCTTAATCAGACTAAATCTTGAGAAAAATCTTTGGGGGACAGCTCGATCGAGTGTTGGTGTTTTCAAAAGGGAATACCTGCACAATGACAAATATTTAAGGTATGGATAGAGATATACTTACCTGGTATCATCTATGTTCCTGGGGGAAATGTCTTCTGCAAAACATGGTCATAGGAGAAGCAATATGCATTTGTGATCACAAACATGCATTAATTTAAGGGAGGTTCATGTGCTGTGATTTATATTAAGCCCGCATCACCTAATTTCCATCGGGAAGGATTTCACAAAGAATGTTCCAATCTGAACACATGAGTGTCATGGATGTGTCAAATGGGGAACCTCTTGGTCTGAAAGGACTTTTCACTCATCCTCATTAAAATGGGTTGTTTTATCCTAACCTTTGATGCAGGATTTTTGACAATCACTCTATCTTTCCATTATCATGCCAAACAAGGGTTCGAGCAATCTCGCAAGTTGTACGAACTTACCAATCTGAGAGGTCTTTAACAGGGACTGCAACGCTGGCTTGGTCAACGGCTTAGCAAAGGAGACTCTTTGAGTCGAGGCTATTAAAAAATGAATGATATTTCACAATCATCTTGGGGTTTACAAGCCAATAAACATGAGAAATGAAGCAGAAATTATCTTACTTACACTTCTTCAAGCGATGTTTCCAAACATATGAACTTTTACGTTAATTCAAGTGCCATAATCTGAAGAGACTTTGTAAGGGACGTAACGTAGGTTGAGTTCATGGGTTGAGAAACGAAAGGATCATTTGGCTCAAAAAGTGTTTATGGGGTCAAAGTTGGTGATCATCTTGACATTTCCAACAATTTTCCTTCCCATCGTCAAAGATTCTCTTCACATCACAATTCCACTAATTGCAATATCTCAACATTTGAGTTTTTTTTTCTTTTTTTTTTTTTGGTACCACCTTGTTGGAGATACGACTCACTTCATGAAGTATTTGATTTTTTTTCTTTGGGCACTTGGCCTTGCTTTTACCAGGCACACTGCTTTTTCATGCCCCATTTTTTGCACTCTTTTTTTTGGACAAAGTTTCCATTTTTATTAGCATTGTAAATCATGCTACTTGAGTGGTTTGATTTTTCTTTCCTTGTCCTAGTGTGGGGGATGATCACCAACTGGGTTTAATGTGAAATGAATTCATAGGCTCAATGGGGCTATGTAATGGATAAAGTGTATAGGATAGAGAAAGAACTGCTATTCGTCGTCCTAAGGCACTTTAAATTATTGTACAAGTCACACTATAAAAGCAATACTCGAAGATTGATACAAGTATGAGTAAGGAAATTCCTATCATTCATTTCAAATCTTGTCCCAGTATGAAACGATTCTTGACAGGGATAATTTAAGAAGCTCTTCATGTGTGTGGGCTTAAAGGGCTGAACAATGGATTTACCTATAGTGTTTCGGGTAGTAGAAGAAACTACCTCTCATCACCTCGGTTGATGTACCCTTTGTGAGATTACCCTTTTCCTCATAGGCATGAAATTTTTCCACACAACTCACTGGGGGTCAGTGTATGGAATAGGGTTTGCCTTTCATCATTCCAAAGTATCCCATTTCACACATTCAATTCATCTCACACAATTCATCAAGGAAGAAAAATGCAAGATTTGCAACAAGTTTAGACAATTGAATTTGCAACTCAATGAGGCAATTTATTCATTATAAAATGTTTCCAATTCAAAACATGATATGGCAAATTCTATCATGGGTAATACTTCTTGACAGCATCAGAATTAATTGGAGTAGAAAACTCATGACTACCCATTTATGCTAGGACGGTACCTCCTGAAAGTACCTTCCTTACCACATATAGGTTGTAATTTGGAGCAAACTTGCCCCCAGGATCTTCCACCGAAGAATGATGGTTCTCTTTTACTTGCCCCAAATCTTTTTTCATTGCAAGTGCGCTCTAAACCTGTTGATCACAAGTCAAGTATATGATCATTGAAACTTGATACGCTATTCTCAGATATCCTTGTCATAACAAGTTATAGAATTATGCTCTAAGACAAGAAGCAAATGAGTCAGATAAACAAACAGGTTTAATCTACTCCAAGTTTTGGGAAAATGTTTTTTTTTTTTTTTAGTAGTGAAATGCTTTTGTTTTTGAAAAAGTTTTTGGGAAGAAGCATGAAAGAGTCCAGCCTTTAGGATTTCTCCGTGGATAATAGTTTCTTTCATGGTTGGATATCATCATTAGACTGGTTTGGAGTACCCGTCATGCCCTCAAAAATTGGAAATAAAATTGTAATTTCATTGAATATAATCAAATGAATTACATTATTGGAATGAAAATTATGATTCCTAACCCCTAAAAAGAGAATAAGTCAAAAACAATTTCTTGAAAGCGAAAACAATTCCTAAAATGCGATAAAAATTCCCGCGCCGGGGAATGTGCAACTGAACATGCCCCAAATTAAATAAGGAAAGCGATCTACTTAAGACCATGAATCATGTGCACTTGAGTTCTTCACCCTCCTTGATCTTGTGATGCGAACCCTCCAGGTTAGAGATTCTTCCTTCTAGATAAGTCACTAGTCTCTTCATGGTGGCATCAAATTCAGCTACCTCAGAAAAATGAGACGATTCAAAAGTTCTTTTGGCTCTCTTCTTCGAGTCGCAGTTTCTCATTGAAGATAGAGTACCTATGTCATCATAGCCCTTTTGCTTGATGAGAAAAGCCACAGTAGCAGACAATTCATCGACTTGACTTTGGTGGTGTGCAATTCGCTTGTTCATATCGTCAATGATACGGTCTAGCACATCGTTTCGATCCGCCATTTTAGCTTTCGACCGTGTACGGATGGGTGAGCGGGAGCGTCCCATAATCACCTAATTTAAATAAATGGGAACATGTAAGCATGAGGTGTAAATAGAGAGCTAGTCCATGACAACAATCTACTTTTAGTTAAGAAAAGTCCACATATGAGAGGATTTCCTAAAAATGGACTAGGAAAACAAAGATATGGGATGCCCCAGTAGGGACGAAATTTCCTAAACATGAACTAAGAAGAGCCAAAACATAAATTGAAAACAAATTTCCAAATTTTTATTTTCTAAATGACTCATTATATGTCAATTTATTTCCTCATTTCATCTCTAATTGACAAAGGAATTAGATCAGATAACTAACCTAGATTGTCTTGGACAGACCAAAAGCACGACAAAATAAATTGCATGGTATAGGGAAAGAAGACTTACTTCACCAAGGAAAAATCAATGGTAATCACATAGACATGCGCATGATAAGTGGCTCGATTTCTAATCTATAAGGCTTATCAAGGTGAAGCCACAAGAATGATCACACTAGCCACAGGCTTGTGGACTATGTCGAGTCCTCATGACTCCGGCTTGGTCAAAGAGCCGACCCGGGTCACGAGCATGCGGACCGAGGTGGGTACTCTTGACACCATGAAAAAAATTTCGGGATTGAGATGGGCGACTCGTACCACGAGCATGCGGTCAGAGTGGTATCCATCTCAATACCATCCTAAATGATCCTATGCGGCCTAGGTTTGGCGGCAGGTTGTGTGTGCAAAGTGTAGTGATAAATGCAAAACATGCACAACAGTTTATATCAAGCAACACTTCATATGTGAAAATAAACCATACATTCCTACACCTCCCTACAAAACAAAGGTTAGCAAACACTTCCCCTTATACCTCCCATTCTACAAAAACGTTTAACACCTTAAATGTTAGGGACGTACCTGGGATCCTCGCTGCCAAACAAAAATATTTTTTCAAAAAGAAATTGGCCTAAGTCCACTAAGAGTTTCAACTCAAGATTCCCAGTGGAGTTGCCAAGCTGTCGTGACCAATTTTTCGAGTGTGAACTACCTAGGGTTTGGCTAATGGATTGTTAAGCCTAGGCTTAACTCGAGCTCTCCCAAGTCCATACCAATTCGCGACTTAGGTTCAAGTTCTTAACATGCAATTGATTTTTTTAACTAGGAGTCGCCACTAATCTATTTTTGGTGGGTCGATTAGAAACTCAAGTAAAGTAACGGGAGATTTACTTTACTCCTACGAACTAGAGATTTGTGAGTTCGGGGACTTGATTACGCTAGATTTTTCTAACTCTCTTTCGGTACCATTTCTTTTATTTTGAAAAAAAGGTTTTGCTGGCAGCTTAAATTGATTTTAAACTAGTTTCCTAACATGTGAGGTATTCATGCAGGTGCGCAAACCACCAATTTAACACCTGTTGACACCTATTTTTAGCAAATCTAGGAAAATAAAGAATATAAAAATTGCATTGGAACAAATAAAAGGAAAAAAGGGGGAAAATTGATTTGATTGATTATGCATGGAAGTTTGAAATTCTGATGAGTATTCAGATTTTGATAAATGCAGAAACAATTGAAAAATCAAATGAATAAGAGGCAAGAATTTTGCAAAATGGAAGAAATCTGAGCAGGATCGAGCTGATTGCGAAATCACGTTCCGATTTGCAGGCTTGATTTAAAGTAACAGAAGATAGGAAGTCGGAAATTGCTATAAAAATGGCCATCTGAAAATCACTATAAAAGGAGCCATAATTTTCGTGAGCGGAGGGGGAAGGAATTCAGAAAAATTTTCTGAGGTGCGAAAAAAATTGAGAGAGAATCCGCTGAAATTTTCGTGAAAAGAGGGAAGGAATTCGGAGAGGGAGAGCAAAAAGGCGAGAGGCCTTCCTTCGGTTTTGGGGGATAGAAAAAAAATGGATTTCTCCTTCGTTCTTTGAGAGAGCAAAAGGACAAAGCTTTAGAAAAGAAAAAAGTCAAAAAAGTACAAAAGTCAGCAGGGAATACGTGCGAATAGAAGTGAGAGAGAAGTGGGAAAAAGAGAAAAAAAAAATTGACAAGACCCCTACTGTTCATCTTCTCCGGGGTTCTTTTTGCTGCTTTGCTGGTTCCTGCATCTTCGGTCTCTGGGTTACGCCGACGGCCTCCTTCCACCACGCATCCGCCAACCACCGCAGGCCCGCGACCCGAAGCCCGCTCGCCGCTGCGCCACCACGAGCACCGTCGCCACGCCACCGGAGACCACGCCAACCGTCGCCGCGCCTTGCCGCCAACGCCGCACCAGCATTCCCTCGTGCTGGCCACCGCACCTCCGCGTCGTACCACCGCGCCTCTGCCATCGCCACCGAAGCCCACCGCGACCTGCAGCCCAGCACCGTCGCCGGCATGTCCGCCCGTTGCTCGAGATCCCACAACCGAGCTCCGCACCGCAGCCGACGCCACCGCCCAACGACCCGCGACCAGCTCCGTGACTCGCGACTCAGCCCCGACTTCGCCGCTTCCCTGAGTTGGAGCCCGCCGCCGTTCCCTCACAGCCATTCCCCCGCCGGAGTTCCGACGACTGATCAAACGACCGCCCGGCGCCATTCCCCGTCGATTCCCTTAGGTAGTTTTTATTTCTTTTATTTATTTTTCAACTTTTTACTTTATCTATAGTTTAGTTTCTTTTACTCTTTTTATTTGTTATGTTATCTTTTTGTGTATTTCATTTGATAACATTTTTAGTTTAGGTATTTAATTTGTAATGTTGGATGTTAATATTTGTGAATTTAGTATGCATTATCCATAGGGAATTTGTCCGAAATTAATATAGTTATTAATTTGATCCGAGAGACATCGGACCATTTTTCTAATTATTTTTAATTTTTGGGCTTTTTGTAGAATCTCAATTGTTAAATCATGATAATTATTTAATTTGGTCCGTAAGACTTCGGACTAGATTTTTAATTATTTTGAGTTGTTGTGATGATCGGGGTTAGAATAATTGTTAATTTAACTTTGTGAGACGTCGGGTTATTTTTTCAATTATTTTGATCATTTATTTAGTGATTATATTAATTGTTTAGATTTAACCATTGTTTAACAATTATTCAGCTTTAAAAAAAAGGCTAAAAAAATAAAAAAAAAATCAAAAATCAAAAAATTCAAAAAGATTTGCATGAGCATATAGGACATTAAGGTTTAATATAATAGACACGTAGGTTTAATTAATCAAATTTTTAGGATTATATTTCTAGGATTGCATTTTTAGATAATATTTTTAGGACTGCATTTTTAGATATTTTAAAAGAAATAAGTTAGGATTAGACTTAAATAGCCTTTTTAGAGTTTTAGATATAATTGGCATTTTCATCCTCTTTTTAAAATGAAAAAAAAAAAAATATAGTCTCCTAAGACAGAATAGGGTTTAAGTCAAATTAATCCCAAAAATGGATTAGAAGATTATTTTTAGATAGATTAATTAGGGTTTTCATAAATTCCGAATTTAAAAAAAAAATGCAAAATACTAGATGCATGTTAAATAGTTTGCATAATAGAATAATTTAATCAGAATTTGTTAATTAGTGAAATTAGTTCATGAGGTGCATGTTAATTAGTTTGCATAATAGGCCCATTTAATTAGAATTTGCATATTAATAAAATTAAGTCATTTAGTTTTAAAATGCATTTTTAATAAAAGAACTCCAATTTTTAAGAAAATCCAAAAACTGATTGCTTGCTTTGTGTGATGCAATTTATTTATTTGAATGTTTTAAATAATGGATGAGCACCCGTGTGGTCACCACATTTGCATGATAGCAATTTAGGTTAAAATAAATCAGCTGCTTGCAAAAACATTTTGAAAAATTTAAAAAAGAAATGGTACCGAAAGGGCATTAGAAAATTCTAGTGTAACCAAGTCCCCGTACCCTTAATCTCTGGTTCGTAAGAGTAAAATAAATCTCCCTTTATTTTACTTAGGTGTCTAATCGACCTACCATAAACCGATTAGTGGCGACTCTTAGATAATAACCTCTTGCATGTTTAAAAATTTAGACTTAAGTCGCGATTTGGTATGGGCTTGGGAGAGCCCGAGCTAAGTGTAAAAACCTAGCAGTCCATTAACCTAGTTTTAGGTGGCGCACCCGAAAAATAGGTCGCGACAACACCCAAGAAAGCAATTAAATAATGCAGGACTTACCTCAAAGCAACGAAATCATCTGCAATGTTAAATTAAAATCCACATCAACAACTCTAGATATGGTTTCTAATTAACACGCAATTTCTTTTTTTTTTTTTTTTTTTTTCACTTTTTAACAAGACTATAATCCATATGCAATGCAATGCTTTTGATCTAATATGAAATGATATGGCATGGCAACATGTCCTAAACTATATGAATAAAAATTTTGTGATCTCTTAATGAACATGCAATTGTTAAATATGCAATCTAAATTAATCAAAATGACTTAATTCTAATGACGTGCAATGCAATGCAATGACTTACAAAATTATTTCAACTAAAATGACATGCAACATGCAATTTAATATGCGAGCTGTATGTCACGCGACATTTATTAAATGACGTAATCTAATGATGGGCAATTTCTAATTAAATGGACCTAACAACAATCAATAAATGACGTGCATTTCATGAACCTAATTCTATATGACATGGACATTTTTATTTTCCTAACAAAACATGAAATTTATCTAGGAGAGATTATCTACCAATAATTGATAAACATGCAATCCTAACATGCAATCCTAACATGCAATGACGTGACAAGGATGCCCTAATTCTACATGATACGGATGATTTTTTTTTTTTTTTTTTTTTTGTATTTTTCTTTGTAAAATTCGAAATTAAAATTGCTGGATAATTAAACATGCAATTCAAATTTAAAAAAACTAACATCCTAAATGAATGCCTTTTTTGGGATTTTTATTATTTAAAAATTCGAATAAGATTGCAATCCTAAACATGCAAGATAACCTAAAACTAGGAATATTCTAAAACAAACCTAATCCTAATTCAAACTTTTTGGATTTTTTTTTCTTTTACGAAAATAAGATTGACTCAACCAACTTGACCACAGCAAATCAAACAAGATAAGATTGATATCCAAAAATTGACAAACCATATCTCGCGCATGAGATCGGGTTGGCCAACTTTAAATTAAATCACAAATCGAATCTCCGGCTTGAGATTGGATTGTCGATTTTTGTAAGGGATTGCGAGTCGGATTTCGGGCGCAAAAATCGGACTGTCAATCCCTAATTTGAGGGACACTTTCATGTTGGAATCTCAATCAAACATTTAAGATGAACAATTCCACTAAACAAAACCAGATATAATGGAAAAAAAAACTATAATTAGATAAGCAATAATAATAATAAAAAATCTACTTAATTCCCCTTTCCTTTTTCTTTTTTTGTTTTGTTTTTTTCTTCTTTCCTTTCCCACGTGGAACCGTGGGTCTCCAAGGGCAACCGGTTCATCAATCCGGCAAGGGAGCTCCGGCAGAGGTGAGTCAGTGAACTAGCAGCAGCAGAGGGATGCGGAGCACATATCACGTGAGGGCGGACGGCCACCAGCGTCGGCTTTGCAGATGGCAACTAGCAAGCGCTCGGGCGGAGTGAACGCGGGCGGAGCAGGGGTAGAGCTCGGCACGACACGGTGGGCTCGGGCGGAGGAAGACTCAGGCGTCGGGTCGGATCAAGTGGCGCGGGTCCGCCTGGCTTGCGACCTGGGTCGCTGATCGGAGGTCACAGTTGTCGGATGGGCGTTGGAGCAGAGGGCTATTCAAGTTAGTCAGGCTCGGATCAGCAGTAACTTCGTCGGACGGAACAGAGGGCAATGATGGCGCGGTGTGGTGTCCGGCTAGGAGGTGGTCTGCTGTGACCGTTGATGCTGGGGTGGCGTTGGGCGGCAACGGCTCGTCGGAATCGTGGGTCGGCGCGGCACGGTGAGGAAAGCGTTAGCTTCACCGGACTCCGGGTTGGGCAGATTCGTGGTCAGATCAGGGGCAGAGCAAATGCATGTGGCAGCAGCTCGGACCACCGGCAAAAGGCGTCGCGGGCCAAGAAACTTGAGGTGCAGGCGTAGATCGGAAGTGGGGCCATCTGGTGTGGTGGCGTGGTGAGACGGCACCGCGGGCGGTCTGAGATGCGGTCGCTGGACGCCGGGCGCGGCGGTGCTCACAGCTGCAGAGGCGCGACGGATCGGGCGACGAAGGAGTCCAAGCGGCTTGCGGTTTGATGGTGTCGGCGTAGTGCGGGCGCAGGTGAAGAGAAGCCGGCGACCGGGGCAACGGATGGGGGCAGCGAATGTGGGGAAGACGATGAATAGTAAATGTCCAATCACTTCCTCCCCTCTGCTGCTTCTGCTTTTACTTTTCACTTTCCTTCACTTTTTTTCGCTTTTGACCTTTTCTCTTCTTTCCTTTCGATGAAGAGAAACCTAGAAAAAGCCCCCCCCCCTTTATTGATCTCCGTAAGCATCCTTTTATAGGCGAAAAAAAACATGATCTTTTTTGTTAATATTTTCATCTCACGAATATTGCTTATAACCTCTTGATCACAAAAATCCTTATCTCAAAAATATTCTCCCCGATTTCATCATCTATTGATAAAGATAAGATTACAATGCCTAGATCATCAATGGCAGACAGCCTCGAGCAATAACACGGGAAGAATGCGCGGAGCTCTTCTAATCTACCGTTGGAATATTATCTGCTTATTGCAATAAATTTTGAATCGATATTCACACATCTAAAACTATTACTCAAGAGAAAGAATTTATCGAATCTGAGCAGGTCTTTAAAAGGCTCATGGAGGAAACAGGCGGGAGAACCGCCCTGGGGTAAGAGATCCAACGTTGTTCTCCTATTCCCTCTCTGTCGGGAAGATAAAGATAAATAGAGAATTAAGGGGCTTCCGGTGGTGAAGGTAGACATCATGCCTTACGACACTATCCTCAACCACAGATTGACCCAATTCCCTCGGTTGAGGACAGTGCCACCATTATTTGTGGCACAAATGATCAGCGATCAAGATAAACCTAGTTCAATAGACTCAACTCCATACGTGGTTTTTCTTCCTATTATAGAAAAACTCTTGGCTCCACTTATACCATCGGACGAGGTGTGTTCCGCCAATTCCAGATAGAAATAACGTGATTTGACATAGGAGGTAAGCCGTCCTGGATCAAGCTGTAACTTTTGGTTGTTCCGTTGCCAATTGGAAGTCCAGTTTTAGTTTAGGCAAGCACGAGCGGCTGTGAGAGACCAGTCCTTGCTCGTTGCTTCCCAGGGTGAACTCCACATTGGGCTCGTGCGCAAATTCAAAATTTGGAATCAATACATCCCCATCAAATTCCTCGTGCCATGCCCTCACGGCAGCTCCAATTCGATTTCCATCTCGAATTGTCCCACGTTCCGTCGATGCCCAATGGCCATATGGTTCCAGAACCATACTCATCGGCACATTTATATATTCGGTCGCTACAAGGAAATTCGGAAAATTAGAATTCTATGTACTTTGATGCGCACTGCTAGTCCAATAGTAGTGCCGGGCTTCCGTTCGCTATTTCAGCCCATCGATATCATGGCTGATCGATGTAATAGATATCACAATTGATTACAGTCTCATAAGGCTAAATTTGTGTTTCTTTTTCTCGAGAGGCTTATGGGATTTTCTTGTGTTTATTATATGTTTAGAGACTTCTAAATTTTATTTTTTACGCGACTTGAAGCAAGTTGCTTTGTATATTCTCGTGCGTTGACTGGAGGCTACGGATCAATCTAGAAATATAGTAAAGTTAAAAGGCATCGGAGGCGATTGTCCGAAACCTAAAGTCTAGATGGAGGTCATATCACTTCAATCTAATGTGAGCTTATCACTTTTGCTAGCAAAGCTCAAGCAATCATAATGCACTCTATTGTTTTTTTTTTCTTTTTGATAATTAAATTAATAGAGATGAGCGATCAACACTAAAGATCCCTCTAAACGTTACCACGAATTTACCGGCACAAGAAAGAAATCTGTAACTTTTAGCACATGATACGAGAATCTTGTCAATGCTAGAAATTTATTATCGCTGACTTAAATAACGATTAAAAAGAAAAAGGAGAAGGTGGATAACATTTTTTTTGTGGTCGTCATGGAGTTCAATCAAGTTTTGGCACGAGTTGATGTCAATCTCGTTGTATGTTTTGGTGGGAGAGCAATTGAATTGTTTTTCCCCATCATATTTAAATAGTACGAATTGATCCATCTTACATGCATAATTTTAAATGTTACAACAACCCTATCTTCAGCAGTAATCGAAATGAAGTTCTAAAGGCCAAGTTATAGTTGAGTTTGAGCATATAATTCATTTCACGTAGTCGTGCCAAGAGCCAAAAAGGAGAAATTCATTGAAATATTTCCACGAACGTGGCACGCCGCCTCCAGTCACCAATAATATAATAAACTTCTCTTCAAATCGCAAAGTAAATTCTAGGCCACCCCCGCCATCTTGGTAAACTCGTCACCGTCCTCCTCTCTCGAAACTTGAAATGGTGAACAAAGGGGTTTGAACAAAACGATGGCTCAATAAGTAACGGTCACCACATTTCATAGGATCAAGCCATGGGCAATGCAATATTATAAATTTGTACATCTATGTGCATCCTGGCCGTGACTCCAACATGCATTCTCGAATAATGTGAATATTCAGCATTCTTTTGCCATGATTGCATGATTCATAGCACAACATATAATATAGCAAGCAAAAATCATTCTCAGTCGATCATATTAGAAATCCTACGATCACATTTTGACAGATGAATGGCTTGTAAACCATATTGGACTGACAAAAAAAAAAAAAAAAAACATATTGGGCATGGTTAAATCCCGAAAAACTCATCGACCATGAGTAAGTCCCGAAAATCACGTCTGCTGTGATTAAATTCCAAAATAGAACCTACCTGTGAATCAACACATATAAGTTTGGGTGACAATGAAAACATGTTGATCAGTTTTTTTTTTTTTTTTTTTTTAGGTGAAGACATGTTGATCAGTTTTTACATAACACAGAAGTCATGAATGCCACTTTCCTCGTTAACTCCCAAATTCAAATTGTACCTAAACATAATTTAAGGCCCATTATTAGAATATACTAATTTAATACAACAACTAGACTGTCTTGGGCGAAAAGGCCCGTTTTGGCAAAAATACGATAAAAAAATCTTCAAGGTTCGGTCTTAGGTTCGTGGCCCGAAGCATATCAAATAGCTCAAAAATATTTACATGTTAGTATATTGCCATGTAATTTCCCAGTATATCAGAAAATTATTTTTCCTTGTGAAATAGTCCTAAAATTGAATTTTCTAAACTAGCACCAAAATCAAAATTTCAGGATAGCAAACATTCTCTAGAATTTCTCTTAGATTCGAACCCATAGCTGATGATAGAACTAGAATAGATATTTTCTGTTTCCTACTCACACGAGCCCATATCCTTGCTTTTCGATTCTAATCTTCCTCCCCAATCTGATATTATGATCCCGGTATAGACTGAAATTCCATTATGGTCCAATTCTAACCGGAAATAGATACCGGGACTTTGCAATATTTGATTGATCACAATTCTGTATATTCCATTTACTATAAAAGTTCCCAGGGAATTCATTAAAGAATGTTTCCAATAAAAATAGTTTTTTAAATTTTCTTCCTACAAATTGGGTCTCCCAACCCCCTTTTGCTCTGTTAGATCTAATTTGCGCAAACGCTCTTGATGTAATTACCAAGCAATTGGCTAACTAATATATATCATTAAAAAACTTCGTATACCAAATTTAAAACCTAATATTTTTCTACGAAAAATAACACAAACATGTAGATGGAATTAATTTTCCATCTATTGAGAGGAACAAGATTCCAAGTATGCTGTATTCTTCCAGAAATTACTAAAAATCGCAATAATTACAAAAATTCTCGAAAATTCACATAACGTTGTATGTGTTGTGCCCAGTACAACTGTGATAATAGCGTCAAAATCCAATGCAGAAGTGAGCCATACGAGCAGTCTTAAGTTACTGCCTCCGCTCACGACTCCGTTTTCCAAATTTTTCAGTTTTGGATTGCCTACTTCGAGGGTTCAAAATGTTTGTTAGCTCTCTTATATTATTCTCAATCTTCATATACTACAACAGTTCAAGATTTCTAATCGAATCCGGTAATCCCGAAATATTTGCTTCATATAAATCCAACTCGAGTAGGGATTCCAGTCCTCCAATCAAGTCTGGCAGTTGTCTCAAATGACTCCCATTCATATCCATTGTGAGTCTTTTCAAATTGTCAGTATAATCGGGAAATTCTGTAATTTCCACATGTTATAAACCATTGCCAATTTTAGTGATCTCACTCTGTTGCCTCGTATTTCAAGCTGGTGGTCTGTCATTTTCCTTTTCTTTCGGTTTTCTCTGCCGTACATAGTGACAGAATTTGTGTCTGGTTAACTAGTTGTGTAGGTGTATGTGTACTCTGGAAGCTGAATATTCTCAGAACAATATCTTGTTACAGTAATTTGCCAGCCTTCGCTTATTGGTACCACAAATCAGATTCTGTTTTGACATTGCTGTAGAACAGTGTTACGGGGTTCAAGTTGGCATACAATTGCCAGAAGGGATGGCAACTCCTAAGAAAATTCTGTGACAGCATTTCCCGTGAAAATGCTGCCTCCAACTCCTAAGAAAATTCTGAGATTGAAGGCAGGATACTTCTGGGAGCGGTATGCTATCTCTTAATCCCCCCCGCCCCTTTTCTCTGCTTTAGTGTGCCCCAGCATTCATAATTCCACATGTTCAAACTTTTAGTTCACTGCAGAGGTCTGGAGAATTGGATGGAAAAACTCTTACATGATTCCGGTCGAACACGATCGGCTATGGTAGCAAACTTTCTTGAGCTTGAAGCTGCTATGAGGTCATGGAGGTGCTCATTTGATTAAACCTCATCAGTTCATTATTTCTCCTCACTTGAACCGAGATTGTTGCATGACGGACATAAGGGTACAGTACCGATATATGTTTCCTATATTTTGCGGACTTTGATGAGGTACATTAACAGCGCTCAGACTCAAATTCGATTGCCACTGGTGCAGCTCAACTGCTAACACCACAACCTATAGCTCATGTTTTCAATAATCCTCCAAGTCTCTGCATTGTCAGATCAGGGGAATAATTCATCCTATGAGATATCTGAAACTTGGATAACCAAGATTTGGGCATAGTGATCCTGCTGATCTTGGCATTGACAAATCTGAACATGAGCTGACCTATCCGGAAGCAAGTTTGGAGTATGGACTCTTGAGTAGAAAGTTCATTTTGGACATAGAAAGGTTTTCCTGGCTTGAAGTATGCATCAGAGGTATGTAATCAGCATGATGAGTGGCAGAGGACCCCCATTGCAAACAACACTATGTACAATCCTGATTTCCTAACGTGCAACATCCTGCCACGGCAACGTTGCAGTTTTCCAAGGGTCTTAGCTTTCCCTCTTCCATCAGAAGAGCGGCATAAGTTGAACAGAGTTCTTACAACTGCGCATCAAAGTTTATCTACAGCAAAAACATACATTAAAGATCTCACAGCCAGATTGAATCAAGAGATTGCGAAAAGACTATTCTTAACAAAAAAAATATGTTCTTTGCTCTTGGAGAAAATGTCAAGTCTTGTATCTACTCATCATCTCCAATCAAGAGAAATGTTTGCTGCCTCTTCACCATTTTGTATTTTGAGATAAGAGCTGTGATTTGTGCCATCCAGAATTTCAGCTTCGATGCAGTAAATTACTGGTATTTCTTTCCCCAGCTGGTAACTCCGAACTTCACCCTGTAGTTTGAACATATGCCACTAGTCATTTTGATAGTGTCTGCAGAACTAATCAGATGTACTCAAAGGATGAAAGGCAGTATGGATCTATTTAATGAATACACCACATGTTTAGCCCTTGAAAATTCGAGTGCTCCAATCTGTTATTTTTTCTGTGTTGTTGAGCTTTTACATGGATGCTTAATCTATTATGGGTCGTTCTGGTTGTGATATCCCCATCTGGAGAAATTGACAAATTATACTCTTTAGATCGGTGGAAACAAAATACTTTTCCATTAAATGGTTAAGAGGCTGTCATTACCTACTTGCGCGTTGACTTTTCTGACTGCGGCCATATACTCGTGTTCCTTCACTTGTCATTGTTTTGGATGAAGCAACTAAATTCATGAAGATTGTCTTGAAGGTCAAAGATCCAGAAGTGGAACTTGAAACCATGAGAAAAATCGAGGAAGATGTCAACGGTCATGTTCATTGACAATGCAACATTGAGGAAACAAGCCAATTCAGTAATATGTTGTGCTTTAAATATGCATGTCAAAGCTGAAGAAAAGCTTGAAGATAATGAAGAAGTCAATAATTTGCACTGTATCATTTCTCTTGCGAAATTTATTCTTTCATTGACATTTCCTCCAGAATTAGAACGGTTTGTTCATTCCAAACGGCGACACTCCAACTACACCGTTTCAAGAAGTGGTAGTTTTGGATGTACACATTGGTTAGTGTGTGTATGATACATAAGAAATGAGTTTTTGTTAATGGATTTTAGCTTTATGACTTCCTTTCGGTATTCGTAATCATCTTCCTTCTGTTGTATATTTGTAGAAAACCTCAGACGATTTCTTAGCACATGTAGCCTGGGTTCTTTTAGGTCTTTGAGTGCCGACTAAACCAAGTATGATTTCCATGAATATCAACATATGAGTTGCAGGTGCAAGAAGAGAAAGGACTTGCTTACTTCAATTCAACGAAGCCGAGCTCGCTCTGCAACAATCCCTGAGGAGCTTGGGCATCCTGAAATATGGCCACGAACAAATCGATTAAGGCATATATGATATCCGAGAGCAGAACTAGAAAGCGCAAGAATAGTTTCTTTGCACTACATAGTGCTTCAGTTTCGAACGACATGAACAAGATAATACACGAAAGATATTCTCAGATTTTTCAACAACGCACAGAAAGTCAGAACTTCAGTGATTTAGGGAATTGATCTATGATGCAGTAAGCCCCAACTCCGACCTCAAGCACAATAGCTAATTTGCTGAAACCATGATAAAACAACTGTAGTTGCATTGATCCCCAAATTACATGAAAATTATTGTGTAAGACAAATAACCAAATTAATAATTATAATAACCATCAGATATTAGTGCATCAAAATCAAGACCATAACCACGATTTCGCTACATTATACCGAGCTATCACCACATCGAGCTTTCGGCTACTTCATATGACCAAAAATTCATCAATAAAGATTTCAATAATCTATTTGAACAAGTTTTCAGTATAATGCCAAACGAAAGTATAGCTCGTCATTTCCTCCAACAATCATCTCTCGTGCTTCCACAAATAATTATCCGAGGAGTTTGTCTTCCTTCAAAGACCCTCCTCTCTCCTCCACTACATAGGTGACTAGCTAAATTAATCCCCTTTACACAAGGCTAATGATGTTTCCACACCCCTAATAACTTTTTCCACAACTATTATACAAGCACGTCGCATATTAAGTCATAAAATGGCTGGCGAAGAAGTTATTATTGTTTGTGAAAGAAAATTTTCTAGTTTGTAGATTGTGGAAAAAATTATTATTATTGTGAAAATACCATTACCCTTTTAAGTAATCGAACCAATTTTGTCTTGGCAAACACTTCCCTCTAAGCACTTTTTAAACAATGCGTACACCCATTATTTCATCCATTAGTACATTTACGGTCATCATCCCATTTATGAACCACCTTATAATTCCCACAGTAACGTAACTATTTAATCCACAAATCATGATTTTAAAAGACTTAAGGTGAACACGCGTGAATGTTTTAAACTGAATATTTCTAATAGGGACACGTAGAAAATTGATCAGGCAAAAGAAAAAAAAAAGAAAAAGAAAATGTAGAGGAAGAAGGAACCAAAGGAACTTTTACCGACTATAAGAGGAGACGAGATAAATCTTTTGTTTCTAGAATTGGTTGTTGATATTTCCATATTGGGTGGGTTTTGGGAGAAATATTGGGTACGTGTCTCACGCTCCAGCGTGGCAAACAAGAAGGCGGTAGGAGGACGACACGTGTCCTCGTGTCAGGCGCCATTTGAAAAAATTTGGGACTGACCGACGACCGAGGGTTTCTTCTTCTTCTTCTCTTTCTTCGCGCCTCTCTCACTCTATCCTTCCTCTCTCTCTCCCCGACGAACAGGACGCGACCTCCCAGTCTCTCTGTGCCCTCCCTCTTTCCGACCGGCGAACCACCGCCAGCAACCGACGAACCACCGCACCGGACCGGCGAGAGGACCGCGACCTCCCTCTCTCTCTCTGCCCTCCCTCTTTCCGACCGGCGAACCACCGCACGGGACCGGCGAGAGGATCGCGAGCAATCGACAAACCACTGGTTCCCTTCTCTCTGCTCTCCCTCTTTCCGACCGGCGAACCACCGCGAGCAAATCAAACCATGGTTTTGCCTGGGTTTTTTTTTTTTTTAAAGGCTGAGGGGGTTGGGCTTCTTTGTTTGTGCTGGCCAGACGACGGAGAAGGCGATCATCAGAAAGGAGAAGCACCTGGAATCCAGGGGAGAATGATGAGGACGAGGAAGTCATCTACAAAATCAAAGTTCCGGCGAACAGGTGACTGCGAAGCTGATTCGGCATTCGGTTAGATGTTGTGTGTTTCGGATGGGTTTGGAGCTGTTTCGCGGGTCGTGGGTGAATTTTGGTTCGGGGGTTTAAGATGCTAGTGTCCGACTTCGGATGGGTTAAAGTCTTTCGCGGACCATGTTGCTCGTAATGGCTATCGAGATGCTGTGTGGTTCGATCTTTTCTTTGATGTTATGATGTTGCCGAAGGTTTTTTTTTGTTATCTTTTTGGTCGATCAATGTGAAGGACCAATTGCATGTAATTAGAGACTTCATAAACACATTACCACCTGAAAAAGGCTCAGCTTTTGAGTAGTCCATGTGATGTAGCATTTATAGTGTGCATCGAGGCTTTTCTTACTTATGTGTAAATAGTTTCTTTTAATAGTCTCGAAAGATTGGTACAAGTTAGGACATTTTTTCACCACTTTGTGAAGAATTCTAGTTGTATGGGGAAGCGGGTTGATATTCTAACCCTTGGGATTCCCGGTTCATGATAATGGTCCTGAAAGGGGTCGATCTTGAATTTAGTTTATGTTCAACATTTTGTCATGCTAGATGGGTCAATCCCCAAATTTTATAGGTATTATCGTCGGCAAGAAACGTAACAAGCCTTTTTAGATTTGGTCAGCAGGTTGCGATATTGACTCCTTAATGCTGTTGGCTTTATTTTGAATCATGTCATCTAGAAACTTCATTATTTAGTTATAAGTCAAGTTTTTCAAAGAGATGACGGGTTTATCATCATTTTAGTCTGTATTGGTAATTAATGATTATTCTTCTTGATAAATTCGTGCATGTACTGTAGAAATGACTATACTATTATAATAATAAGGTATCCTCTGGGAAATGCACAGATACGACTTGCTTTGCCTCGAAGGGCTTGCTCAGGCCCTACGTGTATTCAATAAGCAGGAGGAGACACCTCAATACAGTCTTCGTAACATCAGCTGGGGATCAATGCTTAAGATGCATGTAAAACCAGAGGTACTGATATGTGAGGATTGATCTGTCTAGATTGATCTATGTTGGAATCATTTATTACTTGAGTGACCATTTATGTGTTGCAGACCTCACAAATCTGTCCATACGTTGTTTCTGCTGTCTTAAGAGGGATAACATTTGATGAAGCCAGTTATAACAGCTTCATTGATCTTCAAGACAAGCTCCATCAGAACATTTGCCGGTATTAATTTTTGGATCTTTAACATGCAGCATAATACCTGTTTTCCTTCTCTATTTCAAGATTTTAGGTTTGAGAGGGAGTGGCGGGAGGACAACACATTTTTGGGAAGCTTTTACTGTGTTCATTTGAACCTTAAATGTAAAGAAGAGAGACCGTGATCTTACATTGAGATGCAACGTCCTATATGGCTTGTCCAGAGCAATGGTTTTAAAAAATTTCCAGCATGCAGCCAATTGTCTTTGCAAGCGTGCATTTTAGTGTGATACAATAATGTTACTTTATCAATTAAAGATGTGAGGGAAGCATTATTTATTTATTTTTTTTAAATAAGTCATGGCTTCACTGTTGCTTATGCTCTATGTGCTCAAAAGGGGCCATATATATTATTACCCTTAGGAGGGCTTTAAATTGTGAGAAATGCCTGGATGTAAAGAGAGAGGACTCCGCTAAGTTGTTTTGAATAATTTGGTGAAGTGGTGATGATAGATAAGTTGCTTGAACTAGTTTTCATCCTCGAGATCTATATTCAATTTGATATTTTATTTGCATGTAATAGATGCCCAGCCCCCCAATCCCTCCACTTAGTACATCAGATGCTTATGCTTATGCTAGATCCTCAAAATGTTCTGCTTGGATTGACATGCTCGGATTCTCTCGATATTTTAGGCGGAGAACACTGGTTGCAATTATTTTCTTATCGTGACTTGGATACGCTAGAAGGCCCCTTCAGCTATGAGGTGTGTGTCTGAACTAATCGCCTAAACTAGAATCTAAAATGAAGAATTCTGCACGTGTCCTACTATCCTTGCTTGAAGCTAAGGCCCAGCTAGAACTTAAATGGAAGATTTTCAGATCGCTGGCATAATGGATCTTGTTATGATAGAGTGTTATCCGGGCTGGAAGCTTGTGCTCACCTATTCTTTCATTTTTTTCTCTCTATATATTTTGATGCCTGAAGGATTCCCTCTTGGAGCTTCTTTCTACCCCACACTTTGCCTTAGCATCTATTACATGTTTTCAAGGAGTTGCAGCTAGCTAGACAAGCTTTGACCTGTTCGAGTTTTGTCATCCTCTGAGCTTGTCCCAGAGGATGGTATTACTATATATATCTGAGATACTCTATTTTGATCCCAAAAATTCGAAGTATTATGTTTTGCTATCCGGAGTGCTCATCTACTAGATAAAGCATAGATGAAAACAGACATGACAAGGAATTGCATAGTTGGTTTAGCTTAATATGTATGAGTTATATATTTGCTACAGCTAAATGTTTCTTCTTAATATGTACGAGTTATATATCTGCTACGGCTAAATGTTTCTTAGAGCAAAGTATGATAAAATGTTACGAGAAGTGCAGCGTATCACCGACTCATGTTCCTTTTCCTTTGGTCTCAGGCTTTGATTCCTTCCAGTATAAGTTTTGTCCCCTTGAAGCAGGTAGTTTCATGATAAAGATTGTATTTTTCTGTTCATGCATGTGCCATGAGTCTGATCTATAGTGAAGATCTATGTATTTGTAAGGATTTTGTTAACTGTTCTCTAGGGGAAAACTTAAGTGGTTGATTAAGAAATTTTTATGGTTTTCAATTGGATGCACAGATTGTTCTTGTGGTATTTCTAATTTTTTCTTTGGAAAGTGAATCATATAAAATAAGTATGCTTAACAAGTGCCCTTTTGTTAACAGTGCTCTAAGGAGACTTACTAAGTAACTAAAAAGGAAATTTTGTAGTTTCCAATGCATTAGCGTGTTATTTCTAATTACTATTTTGCAAAGTGAATTATTCCAAATTAAGTATGCTTAACATGTCAATGCCACTTATGAGTTCATGAGATTGCTTTCATTTATATATTTGTTTTGTTTTCTCTAAGAACTGTGATTGATGTGTAGGCTGATCGCGCCTTAGTTTCTGTTCTGATATTAGGTGAAGAACTTCAGTGCTGATGAACTAATGGAATTTTATAAGGTGGGTCCTCAATAGCTGCTCCTTTTAATGGTCTTTTTATAACTGTCATATTTGTTTTGTTACATATATCTTATGCTTGGAACTTGCTTATTCAGTGTGCTAGTTGATATCTTCCTGTAAATGAAGAATTATGTAATAGTTCCTCATTTTTGCCATGTTGTTTTACTTGTTTTTCACTACTTTGTTGCAGTCAGATTTAAAATTGAAGAAGTTCTTGCACATAATAGAGAACTCGCCTGTGTTCCCTATTATCTATGATTCAAAGAGGTATCTTGGTTTCTTCATACACTCTTCTTTGTAATGTGAGTTCCATGTATAAATATGAAGTGTGTATATTGATGTTAAGGGAAAATAATAAATAACCACTTAAATGTAATGACATGTTGACTTAGTTTTGATTCAACCATTGCCACCTAAGTCATTAATATTGCAACCTTGAGTTATTTGGGGGTTGATCGATGCAATGGGTTCAATTTGCAAAGAGAAAATAATCTAGGCCTTCAAGCATCTTCTGCCACGTTAAGCCACTAAGTGCTTGGTCTCGTTTATGAGTTGAAGTGAGATCAACTGTTCTGTTTAGGTGTCACTAGTGTTCTCAAAAGCACTGGAGTTGCCTGGGCAGGCACCCAATGTGGCGACTTCAAAAGCACCTCAAGTAAGGTTGATCATTCTCTAAGGCATTCCCTCAAGGAAAAAGATGAAATTAGGTCATGTTATTTGACCCTTTTTGTTCCTTTCTCCAACAAAACTGATAAAGGAGGTATACTATTTTAGTAAAAGGGCGAAGTTTTTAGAAAAGCAGCTGTTGACTCTAGATTAGCACAATCGGAGACTTCCAGAGCCTAGTCTTATGCCTATAACATTACTTTTAAGAGAGCCAGGGAAAAAGGTGAAAATGTGTAGTCTTCTATACATCTTTGCTTTTCTTTGAACATTGTCTTTCCTATGTACACCTTTACACTGAACTTAGCAGTCCATTCTTATTTCATCTCTCTCTCCACCGGTTGCTAGGTACCATATCAGGAAAAAGAACTTTTGCATGCAGTGTCACAAAATTTGACATGGGAAAGCAAGTGCCTAATGTCAATAAGAAAGATGCTATAATGTAGTACAAAAATTCTTGATTAGCTGTGGACTGATGTTTATTGGTAATGTATTAATTAGGCAACAACCAATTATGGTTGACCATTAAGCTATTTATCCTGTTTGAACAGGGGTCAGCTTTTTAAAAAGAATGGTTTTGATTTTTTTTGCACATGGGGTTCTAATCTAGCTCATTCAGGTTCAATGATATTTGGTTACTCCAGTTGCGGTTAGATTACACTGTTGCCATTGGCTTCACAATTTTGGTTCCCATTGAATATGCTCAATGTGAACAAATTGTAGTGACTATTTAGCTGTCATAGCCAAATAGTGTGGGCAAAGTGATGCTTCATCCACTTTTTGGGTGTCTTGCAATCAACAATTTGACAGATATTTGTGATGTTCTGATTGATTAGCGAGCATCTACATTGACTGAAATGATACAGTTGACTAAGCTTCTCATCACCGAAAGGCAAATTTTTTACTCCATGCGAACTGTCCTCCCGTCTCTACCGCCAATTATCAATGGTGCACATTCGGCAATAACTTTAAAGACGAAAAATGTTCTCATTGAATGTACTTTAAAGAAGAAAATGTTCTCATTGCGACGGACTTAACAAAGGCTAAGATAGTTCTAAATACAATGGTGAGCATACTCAATTGTTTGTCCTTTTCTCTACACCCATCCTTCTGTATAGAGGACTAATGCGGGCAAGTGTTTTCCTTTAGGTGACAATCTTCTCAGCATACTGTGGGAAGAAGTATGAAGTTGAACCAGTTGAAGTGATATACTCTAGTGGGGAGTCATTCGTTTATCCTGATTTGTCCCTATACAATATGGAAGTGTCCTTATCTTATGTCAACGATTCAATTGGAGTCGCCTTGAAAGCTGATGAGGTATTGTGAATATTCATTTCAACCTGGAGTTTAAATCTTCGCATTAGGTGGATGTGAGCTTATATTAGAGTTGGTTGGTTATATTATTCTCTCATCAGTTGTGTTAAATTTTTTATTCGCCATGTACTATTGTGCTATTTTGTTGCTACAATGATATCTAACAATGACCTTGTTTTATTTATTGCGTGGCCATCTCTCTCACTCGCTATCTCTCTATTTCTCACCTGAATGGTATGCGGTGGTCGCCTTTGTATCTCTCACGGGTGCGCGTGAGATGGAGAATCAATTACAACAGTCTTAAGTGACCATTGCGACGGAGATGACCGCCACCATGGGGGTCGTTGTGGTGTTGGTGTCGCCCGCCATCGAGGAGGACGTGGCTGTTGTCCTAGAGTTTCAGGGGCAGTCATTAGGTCTAGGTTTTCTTTTTGTTTGTTTGATTTCTTTTCTAATCCTAGTATTTTATATTGTAATTTTTCAGTAATTTATATTAGAAAGCATCCATAGTACGTACAATTAAATATGAAACGAGTCGTCGGATAAGTGATTTGATATAAAGAAGTTCGAGTATGATTATATATGAAATGAGTCGTCGGATAAGTGATTTGATATAAAAAAGTTTGAGGATTGTAATTTTCAATCCCTCATTTTGTTCCATCTAACTCCATGTTGCCCTCTGGTCAAACACAGCTTGATCCAATTTTAGAACGGAGAGATCTCAATCTGAGATTGCCAACTCTGTTTCGTTCAAATAGAGATAAGGGTAAAAAATGGACTCTCGATGATAACAACATAAGAAGAGAAACGCAAGAAGAGAAAACGAAAGAGAAGACCTATTTGATTTTCAAATAGATATTCACTGAAGAAAAAGAAAGAAAAATTGAAAGGAATCGGTCACTTTGTATTTGATTTGAGCAGAGAAAAGGAAAAACAGTTCTAGTCTAGGACAAAGAAAGAGGAAAAACTCAAATGATTTTATGTCCCCTTGGCAGTCCTTCCTATCCCACGGGAGACCAAACCATTGCTGAATTTAGATGCCTGCCACCATCGCTGCCCGTGGCAGTGGTAGGTGGCAACCGCTAGTAGAGAGGGCTAAAATGCAGCAACATATCACGCTTAAGAGGTTTCAGATTTCCCTTTCCTGCATTTTTCCACTTAAAGGACACACAAGAAGGTGCTAAACCAAATCATGAACCCACTTAGGCAAAGCAACTGCTATAATCATACGGGCTAATCATGGGTGTGGTTATGGGGGGATTTACATAAAAAGCTCGGATCTACTCAAAAAGTCCTCATCTCGTAGCCAATTATTCCAGTTTCTTATACCATTTTAGACCACGGAACGAGAAACAAAGGCGAACCCCGATGTGGGAAATCACTCGAGAGTCGCAAAGAAGAGAATCAGCCTATGCCAAAACTCGGGACAGCAAAAATCCCGCCTTCATCTTCGTCCTTGATGCTTTGTATCTCCTGCTCTTGTCGAGGGTTTGTACCCCACACGATCCAAAGCTGCCAGAGGTTTCGGATTTCCCTTTCCTGCGTTTTCTGCAACACTGCTTCCAGTGCCAACAGGAGCAGCGGGGGCAGGGTAAATAGGCATGTGAT
This sequence comes from Eucalyptus caleyi, assembly GCA_014182885.2. Taxonomy (NCBI): domain Eukaryota; kingdom Viridiplantae; phylum Streptophyta; class Magnoliopsida; order Myrtales; family Myrtaceae; genus Eucalyptus; species Eucalyptus caleyi. The sequence continues at coordinate 30,736,020 of CM024470.2, forward strand.
GCATAGGAACCAAAACAGGGAACCCAGCGGCAGGGGTTCTACAACACAACAGTTAAAATTGGTATCAGGCAACATGCAAAAAGACAGCAACAGAAACTTATAAACTAATTTCTATCATAAATTTCTCTTCAATTTTCCTTCCATGAAGGAGAAGAGGAAATTTCTAGGAACTGATAAACAACAGGTGGCTCAACCAAGTACACAGAATGTTTATAACTGACCAAGACTATGCTACTTGACAAATGAAAGAACCAAAAGCTTGAAAGGGCTCACGATGACTTCAAAGATTTGATGACCTCTAGCACAAAATCTTGCTAATTCAAAACAAACATGTTGGTGCATAAGATGAAGGAGAGGCTCCTAAAATTCGAACACATCAATCATCTATCATCTACTTACACCAGATATCACAATAACCATCAGCGAAGAACACCTTACAAGCAGAATGCACTGGTAGTAACCTTTAGTTTACTCTTTAAAATAGTTCATTCACTTTGCAACATGGGGTAATAAATATGCACAGTAACATATCATCGGTATTTCCTACATATGGATTGAAGTTAATTTTCTAATCAGAACATATTTGAACATATCAAGCAGGAAAATGGTGGTAATCAAGATTGAAAAGCTCAGTGATTGATTTCAAGGTTCAAGATGCATACCCGAGAGCACGGCAGACTCCTGCTTGGCCACACTAGCACCACACACATTGTTCTCCAAACTAAAACTCAACTCAACTGCCCTCAAGATTCATTGAATCTACACATCGTTTGCCTCCCTCTAAATAGAGAAGATACCACAAATAAAGCACACGAAAATTTGCTCACACTCGACCATGGAAATGAGACACTTTGAGCCAAAACCTTCAACAAGGGAAAAACACATTGGACTGGAATGCCAGGAGGGCAGAATCTATGAGGTATCCGCAGATCGCAAATTGTAGTGTAGAACTTAGAGAGGCGATGTCCTACATGAGCCGCCTTCTAAAGTTCCCAGTAGTTGCTTGGTAAGTACGCACCAGCAGCCCTACTCCTATGCATATGCCAAGGCCAATTCCAACTCCAACTCTCACTCCGACATTGAACCATGAGAGTTCGCCATCTTTGTATTTCATGAGTTCCGACCTCCGCCAGTACATGCTGTAGTCCTCATCAAACAGTACATGAGTATTCTGCAAGATTTATTGCCAAGTTAATAGGGAAGAGCAAATAAAAGCTATAGAAATTAGCAACAACAGGATGGATAAATACCTGCATTCCAAGTCTCAATATAAGAACACTACTTCCATAACGATCATGAAAACTTGCTCTGTATACTTTTCCAATTTCACCTTCAATAGCAACTTCTTCCTGTTTTAGTAAGCATCACATTGTCAAATGGAAGCATTATTCAGCATCCCAATAAGTACTATTGCATGTCTAACACAACATGCTCATTAGCCATATTGTCAACTAAAATGGTCTAAATGATGATTTTGGAAACAACATGAGTGAAAAAATATGCTGGGACACTTATTGTCCCTTGAACAATAAACCTTTCCAACACCTAATGCTTCATATCACTGCATCATGGCAGTCTCATAGAAGACAAAAAATGAGAGCCACTCAATTATTGTTGACAAACACCAATCCTGCATTCGCATTCATTCACAAAATCAGTTCTTCTCCATACCAGGAACTTAGTCTACGAAATAAAATTAATTATCAGGTCAACATAATAGTTAGGGTAACAAGGATCAGATGTCTACTGAAGTTTAACAGGCAACAACCATCAGCATAAATTATCTATCACAATACTCGCGCAGGTATTCATTCACTGGGACACTTAGCCATCTTACCCATCTGATTTCCTCAGGCTTAAAAGCTGATCTCCATTTCAGCGTCTCATCTAACATTTTCTTTGCTTTATCTATATTCCAGTTTCAAGCTTCCAAGTATCTCCTCAAGCATGCATCATCACAATACTTCAAACTCCGCCCAGAGAGTGGTCCCATAGCTTTCTTAAGCTCATTCACCTACATGCAAATGGACTTAAAATGTAACTGTATTTCTCCTATATTCTGGGAAGGAACATTGAATATTATTCCACAACTCTAGAAAATCAATGCATCATGAGACATTAAACACATATGAAAGGGGTACAGATAAGGGGGTGTATTGACAGTAAAGTATTATCTGCAAAAAGGGCCACTTCATGGTTTCTCATGGCCAGAAAAACTACCGACTTAGGTCAACCACAGGTCAGCCATGGAAATCAAACAAATATGAGCAATCGATCAAGGGGATACACTCTATGATATGTCCAGTCCTAACAAGTGCTGTAATTTTGAAATCTTAATTACATTAGATTCGAACTGCAGCAAGTCATCTTCCTCATTGTGGTGAGAGTTACTCCATCGACAAAACATGGTGCCTAAAGCCATAAAAATTGAAGGAATTAATAATATATCTTTAAAGAACTATTGATGGCCTACTATAGAAGTAACAACTCACACTATATAAGAACATGTACAGATATTCAAAAGACTAGGAATGAGAGCATATTTCCTATAGGTAAACCGGACAGGAAAATAAATTACAGAGGCGAATGGAGCCTTCGCTCTCTAGTCCCTAACAGAACAAAAAAGGAAGGGCAAGAGAACTAAGCCCATAATTTTAAGGAAAGAACAATCTAATAATTGAGCAATGTAGATGTATTGCAATTCAACCACATTGATGCTATAGTGCAAAAAGTAAAGCCCATATATAGGATCAACAACATCAACCAACAATAGTGTCACTGTGCTTGAAGCTGTAAAACAATTGCAGCTCCCCTGAAGAAAACATGCTCTCAAATTCTTAATTTGCGAGATATTCATGAACTAGAACCAATGTGCACATTGCATACGCGTATCTAGACAGATTAAAAAAAAAATTCCCTAGAAAGCATTAGAAATGCTACAAGAAAAATACCAAATTTGTCTCCATCGCCGTACTGTCGGAAGCTTATGTTCTATCAGCATTCTGGTTCTCCACATCAATCACGACTCCATCGGAATCATCGTCCTCAAAATCATTAGCCACAATTTCCCGATCAGCGCTACGCACACTCTCCGCCAAAGCAGCGTCCTCTTCGCCCTCTCCATTAACCACAATCGACGGCGTCCTATCCAGCAAAGCCTTCTTGACCTGCGGCCTCCTGCTCCCAGAACTAGTAATCATCCACACACGAAACAAAAAAAAAAAAAAATGAGAATCCCTAACACGCGCCATGGAAACCGAGGAAATCAGCCAACTGGCGGAGCACCTGAGGCCCTGCTGCCGCATCTTGCAGGAGGCGTGGAGAAGCCGGCGGCGAGGGGCCGGGGAAGCGAAGGTCCGCGGGAAGCTTGAGTCCCTTCGGCACGGCCCGCTTAGCCCCCGGCTCAGCAAGCACGTGGACATCGTCGTCCTTCATCAGGATGTTCTTGACCTCGTCGAACCACGAGAGCCCCGAGTCTGGAGACGAACGACGCGTTCGTCGAGGAGCAAGCGCCGATGACGTCGCCGGCCTCGGGAGGTCGCCAAAGAAGCCATCGAGGTTGATGTGAGACATCATGTCGTCCTCCATATGCAACTCAAGATCCACCATCAGAACACTAGGGAAAAAAATGGGGGGAAAAAGAAGATGAAGGCGACGATGGGAGATCTCTACAAAAATATCTGATTTGCTCGCGGTGGTTCGCCGGTCGGAAAGAGGGAGGGCAGAGAGAGAGGGGGAGGTCGCGGTCCTCTCGTCGGTCCGGTGTGGTGGTTCGTCGGTTGCTGGCGGTGGTTCGCCGGTCGGAAAGAGACTGGGATCGCGTCCGGGAGGGTAGAGAGAGAGAGTTCGTCGGAGAGAGAGAGAGAGGGAGAGTAGAGTGAGAGAGGCGTGAAGAAAGAGACTCAGAAGAAGAAACGCTCAGTCAGTCAGTCCCAAAATTTTTTTAAAATGGCGCTTAATGAAGTAAACTTTTGACTTTGGGTAGAAATGATAACATGAAATCTGGCCTTCTTCCCACGTGTCTGGAAGATGTGGATAAAACAACTTTTCCGGAAGATGATCCGGCACACCCACATAACGCAGCTTCTTCAATTTTGATAAATCAGGCAACTCTTTCAAGGAATCGCATTCCCGAAAAAGTAATCCCTCTAATGATTCCAATTTCTCCAGACCTCGAGTCTCCATCAGCCCAAGGCAACCATCCATACTCAACTCTTGGAGGCCCTCTAATCTCGATACCAAAAGCCTCTCAAGCATTGCATTATTCGTCAAATGCAAACTACGGAGTTTCTTCAGTTGTTGTCCAAGCACATCATCGAATTCGACTTCCCTCAGCCGACAATTAACAAGGCGCAAACTGAGCAGATTTGTCAAATTGGAAAAGAGTGACCTTCCCATAGGTGACTTCACATCATATAGAGTCAATTCTCTAAGACTGGATGGAAGCCCCATTAGAGATCGCGTGTCAACACAAGTTATCTCAACAAAATGAAGCCGTGAAAGAGTAGCCAAATTAATCGGAGGAAATGTGACATCTCCAATGACAATTGTCAATGTCTCCAAATAAGATAATCCCTCGATCCACTCTATCTTTGGAACTCCTTGTTTGAATTCCGACAACCTAGGAGTATCGCCCCATATATGAAGATTGGCTAAGTTAGTCAAGTATGATAGGTCAAGGGTTGTCCACAATAAATGAGATGAGATCTTTAACTCCTTCAAACTCACAGGGAGCTCTGGCAACTGTTCAAGTTCATCACAATGATCCAAACAAAGTTCTTGGAGGTGAGAAAGCTTACTCATAGTCGTGGGCAATCTCTTAATCTTGCTCTTTGTCAAATATAGGCCCTTTAAAATAGATAGATCCCCAATTTCACTTGGAATTGCTTCCTCCATATTTTCATAGATTCTCACTTGCAAAGATACTAGCTTCTTTAGCATCCCTATGGTCTTTGGTAGCTCTTTGATTGCACATTTGTCTAGATATAAGAAGTCCAATTGTTTGAGATTTCCAATAGAAGCAGGTAATTCTGTGATATCCGTGCCTTCTAAACTTAGCGTCATCAAAGACTCTAGCCCTCCTATTTGGTTCGGTAGCTTCTTTATAGGAGTATGATCAAGGCCCATGTACCTCAACTTTTTAAGATTCTCAATAGAAACAGGTAATTTTTTTATTTTTGTCCGGTCCAAATATAGTGCAAGCAAAGATTCTAATTTTCCTATTGTGTTCGGTAGCTTCTTTATTGAAGTTCCTCTAAGACTCATCGTCCTCAACATTTTAAGATTTCCAATGGAGTCTGGAAGTGTTCTAAGCAAAGAACAATCATCTAAAGACAAATACTTTAGACGTGTCATTCCTCCAATGGAATGATGAAGTTCTCGCAAGTGCATCCCTCTTATTTGCAGATTTGACAGTGATTTTAGACTACCGAATACAAAAGACACTGGACAAAGGTCGCAATCATCCCTCTTCGAGGATCCGTAAGAGATGATTTCCAAGTGCTTCAGGTGCTCCAGTTTAGAGAGAGAGCCGTCAACCACTAACAAGTTTGTGCTTTGTCGAATAACCAATCGCTTCAAATTCAAACATTTTGAGAAGTCAGGAGTCCTCTTTAAGCCTAGCTTAAAGTTAATTTCTATAACTTTCAAGTTCTCGCTCATCTGAAAAAACAAATTAAGGATCAGCCAAGTCAAGAATGGCAAATTAGTAAGTTTGGTTAGCAAGACAAATCTGAGAAAAAGTAAACTGCAAGATATAATGTTTGTACCAGACATGACCCCCATCCAGCCCAATCTTCAGTAATGTTAATTCCTGAAAGCTTGAGCACGGCTAATTTCTCGAGACGCAAATTCGTCGCGTTTAGTTCCGACGGGCAATTACTCCAAGAGAGCCATGTTAACTTGGAGAGAAGATTCTTAAAGTCCCCTACCAAGTTCTTGCACTCTAATTCCAAATATCTTAGATTGGGCAGCTTTGAAAATTCTTCACTTGTGAAACTATGCTCTTGGCAAAGTCTTGTTAATCTAAGTGCTATGACTTTGTCTGTCCCCTGGTGATAGGAAAAGCATACATAAACATTTGAACTGGATCAAAAACATTATATTGTACAAGTCTGAGGAACTTAATTATGTTCATTAATGAAACACACTTTACAAAGAGTTAATCAAGTTAATCCGACTAGCTCATACAATTGGAAAGAGTTCTCTACAATGCGTAAATCATAGTAATATTTTCTATTCCATCAATTTAAGCGAATTCCTATCGTGTAATGATAACAAAAACTTTATTATCTTTGAACGAAACCACCTGATAGAAAATATTGCCCACATATTTATTTATTTTGCAACACAAAAAACCTGCCATGGTTTTGCAATTTAGAAAAAGTGGCCAGACCGAATCCAAAAAAAGTCTCTTGAGTTTATAACCCCATTGCAACTCTACGCATTGAAATCTGCTTGGTCTGGAGTGCGTGGAAGCTCTGTTAACTCCAAAGTGTGTCTTTATTAGGTTTCATATGAGTTCCATTACAAGATGAAGACAGGAGCTAGAAAGTCTTAATTGTTGTAGAACATGTTGCGGATTCTACAGAAAAGATTACAGTAAAAATAGGATTTGCTTTCACAATAATAAAGATATTCAACTAACCTCATAAAAGTCTCTCATATATTGTTTGAAAGCTCTACCGGACTATACACAAAAGATTGCATGTTACATTCAATTACAAAATCTAAATGTATTACCAAATTTCAGGTAAGGGATCTCATCGCAAAGTAATATTGCTAATGATTTCCAACTTAACAAAAGGGAATAAAATCAGCCTTAAATAGCTTTGATAGCTTAGGAGGTTGCAATCTGTTTCCATATATTTTGTTGAACAACCTTGTATTTAATTGTATTCCTAAGATATTTGCTTCCAATAACTTTCATTGCAACCTTTTAGATGCAATATGTAATGGAATTACCATCATGAATTCTTATACAAACCTTTTGCCTTTTTTCTTTGCCAAATTAAAAGTTAAACAAAAATATATACCGGCAAGAAACTAACTCCACAACCTTTGAAAAATGCATGGTTGATTTTTTCCAAAAGAAAATAGTACGGTGACAATAGCTTACCTCTTTCATCCGAACCACATCAAAGGCAATCTTGGGCTCCCACAACCTACTACGCTTCCCTGGAAAATTGATGTCCTCACGCTGAACAATTTCTCTTCCAAGATCTCTAAGTTGATCATGCATCCACAATCTATCATAATTTTTTATCAAAGACATACGAGTCAAGGACAAGTAGTTCCCTTGTTGGAAAATAGTTGGAAGCTTTCCATATATAGCACAAATCGAGTCTATCTTCTCCAATGAAGAAACATGCAATATCAAGAAAGATCTCTCTCTGGTGAGGCTCCAACATGTCATAACTGATCTTTAATTTGTTGAAGACTTCCTGGTTGGGCACCAACTCTAACTTATGCAAAGTGCCTTTCCAAAACTTTTTGCTCTCGCCATAAAGTGAGGCACCGATAACCTCAAGAGCTAAAGGAAGTCCACCTGTTTTGGTCGTAATTTGCCTTGAGATATCAACAAAGTCATGTGGTGGTAAATCCATCCTGAAGGCATGTTTACTAAAAAGCTGAAGAGCATGGAAAAAATCCATTTCTGTCATTTTATAGATTTGAAACTCTTGAGAATGTGCTTGGAAACTACTCTCTTTGTCCTTCCCTTTGATTGGCAAAAAGTTGATGTCCCTCGTTGTAATGATGATTCTACTTCCTGGACCAAACCAATCACTCTTTCCAGCTAGCTTAGAGAGTTGATCCCTATTATCCACGTCATCGAGAACAAGGAGAACTTTCTTACCATGAAATCTTTCTCTAATTGTGTTAATCCCTACATCAACAGAATTGTGGATCCCTAGAGATCCACCTTGGAGAATCTCTGATAACAACTGTTTTTGTAAGTCAACAATTCTACCCTGTTGCATAGATTCGCGAATGTCCAAAAGGAAGCTACAACCTTGAAATTGATTGGAGATTTTATTAAAGACAACACTTGCAAGAGTTGTCTTACCGATACCGCCCATTCCATGGATGACCAGGTAACGAACATCACAAGAACCTTCGTTTAACATGTCCATGATAGCTTCAACATGATCATGAATCCCAACTAAATGATCAGGCAGATTTCGCATTCTTTTCATTAGCTTGGTCAAAACCTCATCAACAATAGTGTTGATGATTTCACCGTGGCTGCCATATTGACATAAGAGTCTTAGCGTGAAACATATGGCAAATGAACTTTCAAGTTGAGAAATATTGTAGACACGAAACTAACGGATTTTTAAATGGGCGAGGTTTTACCAAATGGAAGCTCACTTTCTTTAGTAAAAGGAAATCTCGACTAATGAAAAATTAGATCTATACTCTATTTGGATGAGTGACTCGGGAACAGAAGATAATAATTACTAGGACTATGATTGGCGGGAGTAATTAAAACAAAAAAAAAAAAAAAACAAAAAACGGGAGAAAATTCCATTCCTTATTATAATCTCACTTTTTATTGCTCGGGAAAAAAAAAAAGAGAACAAAAGCAGATTCCAAAGTCATACTCTTACCTTTTGTCCTTCATGTCCCATCCCTTGATTCTTGCGACCTCGGTCAAAGCTTCCCTCCATTGCCAAACCTCATCGTGGCTGAACTTCTTCTGGTGTTTCTTTAGAGCATTGAGGTACAATCGAGTTTTAAGCTTTACATCATCAGGGTTTACGTCATAAAAAATGGGTAGGATCACTTTGTCATTCGCTTTGCTCGAGGACTCCAGCATGTGTGTGAGCTCGCGAAGACACCACTTACTGGATGCATAGTTCCTAGAGAAGATGGGCAAGTATATTTTGGAGGATTCAATGGCATGCAAAAGTTCACCTTCAATCTTTTTGCCCTTTCGGATCTCTTCATCATCTCTGAAAACACGAACCCCAGCTTTGACTAAGGAGTGATAGAGACAATCGGTGAAATTGAGGCGAGTATCTGGGCCTCTGAAACTCAAAAACACCTCAAATTCAGTCCCTGAAGACGAATTGCCATCATCGACACAGGCAGACATGGTCACTGCATCTGGTGAATCCCTCTTTCTCTTCATTCTCCTTCAGGTGCTCAAATCTCCACCGGGTTTAATCGCAGCGAGATGTGGATCCTTTCTGAATCTGATGTGGGATTCAGAAAAGCGGCAGAGGCTGGAGAATTGCGATGCTCTTTCGCTGTCTTTATCGGATTTGTTTGCGTTTTCTTCGGCACCGAAAGGAAATAGAATGGCGATGACTTTGGTAAGTCTAGCCAATGGAAGTCTTCCAAGGTGGCGGGGTCCAACTTCATCACGTTACGCTGGCAATAAATGAGGTTGCTTTACACTATTCCTTCTTCGGCGATAGTACCTCATATCTAGAAGTATTGGTTTAAAATTCACATCCACTAAAGCGTAGTGTATATTATACCTCGGTGTTAGTGTTGCTGGCAAATGCTTCAGGCACGCTAGTTCCGTAAAATTTATCCCTGAGTTGACGAAGACTTTAGACTGCCAAGGAAATTTGGTGGTAATCAAGTTGCTTTACATTGACGCGAGTGCCTGACCCTCCAAAAGCTAGACACGGCATTTGCTTGCTTTTCCCCCTTCACACCGAAAGAAAAAGAATAGCAACGACTTTAACTAAAGCCAACCAAGTCTTCCATAGTGGAGGAGTGAAGTCTTCAGCTTTATGGAAAGAGGGACAACACTTCCACATAAGATTCTATTCATTTTCTTGGAATTCCCAGTTATATATGTCTACAGGGTCCACCTACCACCCTATCATAATTGGAAACACGTCTAACATTATTGAGCATTCCTATCCTACCGTGACTTTAACTAAGGCAAAGTTATCAGGCCCAATCAGACGACTAATAATCAACATTAGCAATCGAGTTTTAGAGAGAATGTTTAAGCAAATGATTATTTTTCTTGATCCTTTTCTTATTAAGTTATTTTTTTTATGTCATTTTCACCTGGATTTTACAACAATGAGACGACAAATATATCCTGAACATGAATGTTTCATTCATCAGTTCACTAAATATGGAGATCAACATTTAGGGATTAGTTTAATAAATTCAAAGTGTAGAGAGAGAGATGCCTAATCAGAGGGTGTTATAGACTATGATTTCGGATAGAAGTTTGGACAATTTAGAAGCATCGGCAAGATTTGAGAAACAAAGAGCTAGGATTCGATAGAGGGACTATTCTCCTTAGAGTTGCCTGTTGGTAACTTCTAGACAATGAAAAAATTATCCAATCAATCAATAACACCCATTGGATATATTGCCAATTAAAAGTTTACATGGAGTTGTTGAATTCAATTGGTAGTATATGTCCAATGATCTCAACAATCCTGGAATTTGAATTAGCTTGGGGCATTCGGTCAATAACACCCATTGGATATGCTTTAAACATGAAATGATTGATTGGAAACTGTCACAAGCAAATGACAATAAGATTCTACCGTGACTTTCTCACTTAGTGTAAAGCCAGAAAGGGCCATCGAAGTCTTGTAACCTAGGGCACTCTAAAACTTAAGATGACAAGACGATGAAGTTTCCATGCTAATACATTGGGCAATTCTTCAAGATTCTCAGTTTTAGTGGCTCTCTTACTTAGTCAAGTACAAATGTATCACCTGCAACATTTTAAGATTTTGAATGGAACATGGTAAATTGGTAATCTTGCAGTTCTTGTGCTGGACAAAAATGAATTAACTAGTGACTTCAATCGTCCAATTGAGGTTGGAAGCTTTCTTACCCGAGAACACAATAGGTGCAATCGCTTCAGACTCCCTAGTTCCTTAGAATGCATCTCTAGAGTTGACAAAGATTTTAGACTACCAAGGACATTTGGTGGTAATAAAGTCGCTTTATATTAACGTGAGTGCCTAGCCCTCTAAAGCTCAAGACATGATATTTGCTTGCTTTTTTCCCCCTTAGCATCAAAAGAAAAAGAAGAGCAATGACTTCAAGTAAAGCCAACCAAGTCTTCCAAAGTGGAGGAGTAAAGTCTCCAGCTTTATGGAAAGAGGAAGGGCACTTCCACACAAGTTCTATTCATTTTCCGGGAATTCCCTGTCATATATGTCTTTAGGGTCCACCCACCGCCCTATCATAAAATAAAACATGTCTAACATAACTAGGCATTCCTACCATGGCAAAGTTATCGGCCCAATCAGACGGTTGACAATCAACGATAGAGATCAACTTTTAAGGAGAATGTTTAAGCAAATGATTACTTATTGTGATCCTTTTCTTGTTAAGTTATCCTTTTAGTTCATTTCCTCCCAGATTTTGCGACAATGAAGCCACATATGTAGCATGCACATGAATATTTTATTCATTTGTTCACTAAATATAGAGATCAACTTTTGGGCATTAGTTTGATTAATCGGAGGGTGTTATTGACGATGATTTCGGACGGAAGTTTGGACATTTAGAAGGATCAACAAGATTCGAGAAACAAACAACTAGGATTTCAGTAGAGGGACTAATTCTCTCTAGAGTTAGCTGTCATTAAATTCTGGACAGCGAGTAAAATAATTCTTCTCTCTTCTTTGTGAAGCTTACAACGGCTTGAGTATATATAGACCTTACAAGTTGCATGTGATAGAATAGACCAATTTTGCAGCAATTCACAATATAAGATGGAAGCTTCTGTGTCACGCCAAATCTGTATTTAAAATTTAAGGAATGACCGGCTATTTTTCATGAATAAAAGGACGAAGGGCTTAAGCAAAATGAATCATTTCACAAGAAAGGTCCTAACCGGACAAAACCTTGCATTAGATGGAAAACCATAAGGTCCAACATACCATGAATTTACCATATTAGGAATTTTGTAAATTCAGTCTAATAAGATTGATTCAAATAGCAAAATGAAGAAACCAGCCCCATCATGCGTTCTTCATAAATTCGTCACCCTCCTCCATTATCTTAATGGAAATATAAGGCGATGAGTAAAATCCTGGCTCAGTAAGTGACAATCACCACTTCTATGGGATCGAGTAATGAATTATGTAACTTTACAATAATTATGCCGTACATGAAAATCACACTTAAGCTTGCATGCAATACGGCTTCTCACAAGCCATTTCAATATCATAAATGGATATAGATATCAAACTCATTGCTCATATCAAAATACTATGGTCACGCTTCACCAGGTGACAAGGCCCAGAAACTTAATCACCTATAGTTAAGACCCAGAAATCACATTGCCTGTAATTAAGACCCAAAAATCACATCGCCTGTGATAAAGCACCAGCACAAAACCGATCTGTGAACGTATATCTTAATACATTAGTCGACCATGAGCACTACATGATCCAACAAGTTTGAGAGGAGTGACCACTCTAATGGTAATGATGTGGAGGCGATTCACTTTCAAAGGCACGCTTGCTGAAAGTTGAAGAGCAGGGGTAGGACTCAATGGGTTGATTTCATAGAAATAGTAATCTTTAGGATACCATCGATTGCTAAGCGATCAATATTCCTGGTCGTAATAATAGTTATACTTTCCAGACTAAATTAATTGGATTCGCCTGCTAGCTTCGCAAGCTGGTCCCTCTTATCCAGCTCATAAAAAATGATGAGGACTTCCTTGTTAAGTAATCTTCCTTTGATCATGTTTATCCCATGGTGACTATAACAAATTCTTAAGTTTCTTTGGTCAAGAAAAAGGGTCGAACCTTGCTAGGGGTGGGCGAGGCTCAACCTCGCCAAGGCTGACCGTACTGATCTCCTAACCTTCCTGACTATACCAAACTCTCCTCTACTCGATCCATAATAAGTTGCGGTTGTAGTTCCGATCCTCATGTGCCATGGAAGCACGTCAATAGTTTCAATGTCTTGTGGGGGACTGGTGGTTTCCTGTGGGATAGGCCTCCAGAAACTAAACAATTTGAGCGTGTTAGTGCTGCTATAGAAAGTTCAAGCCTTGTATTGGGCATCAGATTGATTATACACTAGGAAGTGGGAATGCTATAACCAAAAGTACGATCAGAGAAAAATCTTTCTACAACACACATCGTCGAAAAAGGCAAGCCGAAAGCGCTTAGTCCATAGTGTCGATTAAACCCCATTCAGTCCCTGAAGCCTCAACCACTTCAAAACGTTCCAGCTAAAACAAAAGCTACTTGACTAGTACACTGTCTGGAACTCCACAAACACAAACTTTCATCTACTGTGTCAGAATCACAGGAAATGATGACGAAATACACCTTGCCAAACAACCTTTACACGAGATTAGGGCAAATCATCATGATCAAGACACAAGCCCAGTCGATCAAGGACAAATTATCACCAAAGCAACTGAACTAAAGAGAACCAACTTCAAAGGAAAACAGAAAGGAGAGGATTGAGAAGGTACTTGGATCGTGAACGGAGGCATTGACGGTGTAGCCACACTGCAAGAGGAGCTTGACGAACCGCGAGGTGATGTAACCGGATGCTCCAGTCATGCACATCTTCCCGGCACTGAACATCGCGGTCATTGGGGCAGATATACTGGCAGTATTTGGTAAAGAAATACTTGGGGCAGGTGTATTTTTGTCCTGCATTTAGGCTTATTTGTGAACTGAGCAAACATTATGTATGTTTGGTTGTTGTAGTTGGAGATTTGAAACCCTTGTTATCAGCTACCATATCTGGAGTTACATTCTGCTGGAGGTTTCGGGGACAACTGACCTCTGACCTAACGAAACATGCCATGAACCTCGTGTGCTTTCCTCGTCTTCACTTCTTCATGGTGGGGTTTGCTCCGCTGACCTCTCGTGGGTGGCAGCAGTAAAGAGCCCTCACAGTCCTTGAATTGAGAAGTTCATCTAAATGATTCGCAAGGCAACTAGGAAGACGTTTTTAATATCACCTTCTCATTACCATGGGAGAGAATCCCTCAAACACCACCCTAGAGCTTTGGGCTGCCACGACAAGCACGATGACAAATTTTTGCCCAATCATCCCGAACACAATGCATTTCCTCAAAGAAGAAATGCTACTGAAGATTTGTCACGACCTATCCCTCGGTAAGGAGGAAATTGATTTGGGGATGTTGCCTAAAAAATGAGCCTATGGCCCTAGTTTTAGACATTGGCTCTCCCAAACCATATCTCATCGACGTTGGGATGTTCAACGTTAACTTAATTTAAGGCTCTGAGAATTTTCTAATAAGGAGTCGCCACTAATTATTAGGTCAGCTAGAAATCAAGTGAATGATGAGAGCAAACTTCACTTCCTACACAACCAAAGAATTTAGGGTTCGGGACTTGGTTACACTAATTAATCAATTAGTGCCCTATCAGTATCTAATCCCGTTCATGTCAAAAAGATATGTCTCATGTAGTCTGATTGATTTTACCAGTATCTACTAACATACGAAGTGATCATACGAGTAAGCAATCATTAAAATAACAATCAACAATCAAGAAAAGCGTTAAATAAATTGCAAGGGAGAGCAAGGATCTAATGTGAAATAAACGCCAATTTTAACCAAGCTAAAGGTAAACAGCAATCATCATCATGGAAGCGCACAATCAAGGGCATTCATTTTTAAGTACAATTGGAACTCTTTGGTAAAGCCGTACGGGCTTGTTCAATTTTTTAACACAATTTTTTAACGCAATTTTTTCTCAATGATTTCCCCATAATTTAAGAGAAAACTATCCAAAAAACTGTTTTTAAGCTTTTTCTGACTTTAGGAAAAATAAATAAATTTCGGAATTTATAATTAATTTTTAAATATTATTTTTAAAATATATATTTTATTCAATTAATTGGTAGTCCGAAAATAAGGACCTGGCCAGAACATGGATGAACTTGGACTCCATTTCTTCCCTTTCTAAGCCCAATTCGGGAAAACTCCCAAATAAGCCCACTCTTCCACTAAAGCTACACCAAGCCCATGTCTTTGCAACTGTCTTTACTAAAAGAACTCAGCAACTGAATGCACCAAAGCCCATCTTACTTTAAAAAGAACTCAGCCCAAGTACTTCTAAAAATGAAGCCAGCCCAAATCTATTAAAACCACTCAAGCCCAAAATTACTCATTCATTAAATAAGCCCAGATTTAACAAAACGCAACTTAAGCCCCAATTGTCTTCTCCTTCTCCATTTTTTTTTTTGAAGATCTTTTTATTTTTTATTTACAGGTTCGGTCCCCCAACTTCCCCGAAGCAAGCCATCCACCAGCCTTGAACTCTCACCGGAAAGTTCTTTCGCCTCAACACCAACCACCCATATAGGCAAAACTAGGCCGACCAACGTGGACACGAACGAGCAGTGCAGTCACCTCCAGCGGTCCCAAACTCCGGCGAGCCCCCTGACCCAATCCAGATTCGAAGACTTGACAGACCCGACCCCACCATTGGTCAAAACAGGCGACAAGGAAATGCCGACTAAGCAACCACGAATGAAGGAAACATGGAATCACAACTAGCATTCCGAAAGCAAAGCAAAAATCGGTGTAAGTGTTCACAGATCTAACTGAGACATTTTCACAAGCAGTTGACGTGCGCTACCAAATCCTAAGGTTTCCGGCTCCGCCGGGACTCGAACTTACGCCGGCGACATTGATGCACGACGTACGGGGACTAGAGCTCGCGCGAGCCGAACGGCCGCGATCTCCGGCTCGACATGCCCAAAACAGAACGCGAGTAAAACCGAGCGTACCAGTTCGGCTTCAGGACGTCGCCGGGAAGGTCCTCGGACGGGTCTGCGCGGGGCCGAGGCGCCCTCTCTTGCTCTCTCAGTTGCTTGGACCTCTCACTCTCCGTTCGCCGTCTCTCTCCCCCTCTCGTCCCGAAGAACCCTCCGAGCTCTCCCTCTTTCTCTCCTTTATCCCTCTCTTCGTCCTTGCTCTCTCTTCTCCAGGACGACGCCAGCTGTTGCAGGCTAAGGCGTATCGGCCACGTCGCACGACATTCCTCGTCCTCCTTCCTTCGTACCGTCCTTCGTCCGCCATCTGTTTGTCGTAATGCCAGCACCCAAAACAGGCGAGAAGAGAAGGAAGAAAAAGGGAGAGCGGGCTGGGCTGATGAAGGAAGAGAAGGGACGGGCCGCGCGGGGAAAGAAAGGATAGGGCAAAGGAAAATGGAAGACCAGCCAGCAGGACCGGCCCTCTTCCATTTTTTTTTTTAATTTCTTTTAAATTTATTATTTTGGAATTTTTAATAATTAATACTAGTAATGCAAATGTTCCTAATGCTCATACATGATGCAATTTAATGAAAATTAATTTTGTTAGGGATTAAAAATTAATCCATATTTAATTAATGAATAATTAAATGAATCGTCAAAATTTAGGTGTCAAAAAGATTCAAGAATGTTTTCGTTGCACCGATATTTTCCATTGGCCCCTTTCACAAGTTAGCCCCTTTTTCCTCCAGCTCATTACAGAAGGAAGATACCGGGTGCATTTCATGGCTCAACAAACAAGCTAGCAGATCGTGTTTTGTACGTGAGCTTTGGCAACGTGGCTAGCATGAACGAGGAACGACTGCTCGAAACTACCGGATTGGCCATGAGAGAGAGGCCTTTCTTGTGGGTGGTACGACCTAGTTTGGTGTGCTGCGCGAAGTGGCTCGAGCTCTTTCCGAAGTGGGAGATATAATACTTGGTCTTTTGCTTCTTTCCCTTTTGCTTTGAAACAAAAGAATGAATAGCGTTTCCAAGATTGATTTTATTAAAAAATGCTTTTTAGACACTTGTTAAGCAACCAAGTAAGAAAAAAAGTATAGTCCACCATGCATTGATTGTTCCTTATACCCACATTCACTATTTTGAACATGACAAGTCTCACTTATAGATATGCAATCAGGGATCTCAACTTGCTTGATTAATATTGTACAACTTTATATTATTTTTAGAGTAATGGTAGTTTCGAGATTTCATAATGTTTGAACTTTATATGGTGTTGGCAAATACACATGTTGGGGCACATTTTAACGGAAGTAATACATGGCATCGTTACATATGATTTCAGACATCCTAGATGAATTCTTATTCTACTGCAATTAAGATATTCAAATCTCGAAAATCAATGCATTCACCACATTATTCTCTAAATAAGGATGATGGTTGTATTACTCAAACGTTTAGATCATCAACGGTGCAGGTAGCCTCAAGCAATAACACTGGAAGAATGCCTGGAGCTCTTCTCATCCAGATTCCACCTTAATTAGACCCAGCGAGTTTCTTATAATTAAGTCATCTACCGTTGGAATATTAGATACTTATCACAATAAATTTTGAATCAATATTCACACATCTAAAACTATTACTCAAGAGGAAGAACTTGTCTACCCAAGTCCAAATGGGTTCATCTAAACCGTTATTTGCAGCACAAATGATCAACGATCAAGATAAATCTAGTTCATCAAACTCGACTCCATATGAGGTTTTTTTTTTTTTTTTATTTTAAGAAAAACTCTTTTTTTTCAATTTTTGAAAAACTCGTGGCTGCACTTAGACTCACATATACCATTTGAATGAGGTGTGTCCCACAAATCCCAGATAGAACTCACGTGATTTAACATAGGAGGTAAGCCGTCCAGGATCAAGCTATAACTTTTGTTTGTTCCGTTGCCAATTGGAAGTCCAGTTTTAGTTTAGGCAAGCACGAGCTGCTGGAACTCCACATCGGGCTCGTGCGCAAATTCAAAAATTGGAATCAATCCATCCGCATCAAATTCCTCATGCCATGCCCTCACGGCAGCTCCAATTCGGTTTCAATCTCGAATTGCCCCATGTGCCGTCGATGCCCAATGGCCATATGGTTTCAGAAGCATACTCATCGGCACATTTATATATCCGGTCGCTACAAGGAAACTTGGAAAATAGAATTTTATGTACTTTGATGTGCACTGATAGTCCAATAGTAGTGGCAGGCTTCCATTCTCTATTTTGGCCCATTGATATCATGGCCAATCGATGTAATTGATATCCCAGTTGATTACAATCTCATAAGGGTAAATTTGTGTTTCTTTTTGTCAAGAGGCTTATGGGATTTTCTTGTGTATGTAATATGTTTAGAGACTTCTAAATTTTATTTTTTGCGCGACTTGAAGCGAGTTGCTTTGTATATTTTCGTGCGTTGACTAGAGGCTAAGGATCGATCTAGAAATGTAGAAAAGTTAGAAAGGCCTGGGAGGTGATTGTACGGAACCTAAAGTCTAAATAGAGATCTTATCACTTCAATCTATCGCGAGCATAATCACTTTTGCTAGCAAAGCTAAGCAATCATAATGCATTATTTTTCTTTTTCTTTTTTTGATAGTTATATTGATAGGGATGAGTGATCAACACTAGCAACTCCTCCAAACATTACCACAAATTTGCTGGCACGTGAAAGAAATCCGTGTTTTTTAGCACATGATACTAGAATCTTGCCAATGCTAGAAATTTATAATTGCTGACTTAAATAACTTTTAAAAAGAAAAAGGAGAAGGTGGATACCATTTTTCTTAAGGTCGTCATGGAGTTCAGTCAAGTTTCTACATGAGTCAAGGTCAATCTCGCTATATTTTTTGGTGGGAGCAAGTACAAAATGTTGTTGAGCAATTGAATTTATTTTTTCCTTATATTTAAATAATACGAATTGATCCATCTTATATGCATAATTTTTTTTTAATGTTATAGCAATCCTATCTTCATCAACAATCGAGATGAAAGCTAGTTCTAGATGAACTCAAGTAGTTTTCAAACGAAAATTAACGTTGAGAATATTGAAAATTCAAGACAAGTGGGGATTTATTTTGAGTTTTCATTTTGAATGATTAATGAAAATTAATCAGTTGTCCATTTTGCCCCCAAGACCTTACTAAAAATCCAATTTTGTCCCTTTTAAAATTTAAAATCCTAGATCTACACCGCTTCTTCGCTCAGCTTGCTCCCCGCTCGACTCTGCACTTCCTTCGCCCTAAGATCTACCTCCGCTCGATTCTCTGTCTCAGTCTCTCTCTCCATCGATGGCTTCTTCTTCGTCTCCCCTTCGCCCGGCGGTTCTTGTCGCGGGGATCGCAGCAGTGATTATTGCCGGAGAGAATTCATTTACTTCAAGTTAACAGTGCAATGGCCAAGCACTTTTTGCCAGTGGACTCGCCACTGCTTTCCTCCCAACGCCTGTTGCCGCCGCAGGTAATTCGCAGTTGTCATTTGTTTCATTAATTTTAGATGCTTGGTCGTTGATCGCTGGCTCGTGTCTCGTGCTCTGGGTATTTGATGTTCGATTGCTTTTTAATTGGGGCTCCGTTTGCGCAGTTTGCGGCTTGTGTTGTCTGCATGTTTGATTATTATGCTGGTGTGGTGATCGAATTTGAAATTGTGGGTGAATTTCAGTTATGGCTTCATGTTGACAGCCTACAAGTTCATTAGTACACGCTGCTAATGATGATTTTAGTTCGTGTCACCAACATGATTCATGTACGTCTTTTTGCGGGTTCTGACAAAGAATTGATTTTTGTTTGTCCTGTTTTGAGTAGACACTATGAGATATCACAAATGGTCATTGTCGATTGCGGCGGATCTATCCCAAATGAATGTGAGAAGGGGGAGTTAACCGATTGGTTATTTGTTGATTGCCTTAGGACCTTCGAGATTGCTTGTTTGTGTGTTAACTTGATTGATGTTCTTCCATTATTTCCCTTGGAAGAACAAGTCGATTTAATTAGGCCTATCCCATTTTCCTTCAAAAAGTTGTGTGCAAACTGTGATATTTTTCTGCAGGTATCTTGGATTTAAGAGAATCGTTCTCTTAGATCATAAAAGGCTTGTGGTTTTACTGGATTTGCATCAGAATGGGACACTTTCACAGAATAATTTTGCAGTTGTTGTACCTTTGGCACATGAGAAGAACATGGCAAAGCCAAGTCGTCATAGAGTTATTGTCATAAGCCCAAGGAGGAGGATTACTTTCATGCAAATCCTCTGGTGCGCCTTTGTGAGCAGCCTAACTATGATGATTTAGAAGGCCCGAGCAAGAGGAACTCCGGTGGAGTGTCTAGTTGATTGCCAACAATGATAAACTATCATCATCTGAACATGTTCCGCACAATGTGTTCATGGACTTGAGATTCAAGTTGATCTCTTCAAAAGTTGCAGCGCATGGTGCAGCTGCTTTATTTTTCCTTACAAGGAGATACGAAGACGCTCTTGAATTTGGTGCCCAAGCTACTCCGCTTCCATCATCATAAGTGGCTTTTTGTTTGTCCATGATAAGAGGCTAATAAGAAGCAGCAAGCAAAGAATTCTTGCCTTTCTTTTAGGGCAGCTACAAACATAAATTTACCATTTTTTCTTGTCTAGTTTTAACAATTGTAATCTATTGAGAAGTCACTGAAAAAGAGTGTACATTTTGTTCTTCTTGTGATAACACAAATTGAAAGCTTATATTGGTTCATATATATTATTTCGGTTGGGTTATTGTTTGAGATGATGACTTGAGAGACATCTACAAATTCATTTTAATTTTGGTTTAGCTACAAAGATCGTTTCTTGTGGCAAAGCAATTCCATGAACTTGGATACAAACAGAAAACTAGGGAAGTTTGGTTCTGTGCCTACTCAATGAAAATTGGCAAATCTATCACAAATCCCCGTAATTTCTTTTATTCCCTCAAAACTTCATACGAATTGGCTTATCAAAGTAAGGTACACAATTGTTGATGATGTAAATGAGGAGGATAGTGCTTCAAATAATGTTTTTTTTTTTTTTTTTTTTTTTGAAGTGCTTCAAATAATGCTACAACTTTTGATATGGCACGTTTATCTTATCAAATAGCTTTGAGTTTAGGAAATATTTAATGATATTTGTAATATTTAAGGATAATGAATTTCTTTTCTCGGGGCATATGTTATTATGATTATTGTAATGAAAGTATTCTTTTTTTATTTGAGAGATAGACCACTTTGATGTGAATTTTTTCCATTTGAAACTTTGTTAGCCAAAAAAAAAAAATTATTTTTTTTAATAAAATTGTTTACACGATATCTTTAACATTGTTATAAAGAAGTTGTAGACATTATTATTTTTTTTTTTTGCTTTTAAACGAATAAAAATTAAAAAAAAAATTAAATTAATTATCCAAATGGGCTTTTCAAATGTGTTTTCTACCAAATGGCTTTTGATATTAGAAATTTCTCTGTACACATGTACTTTCATTTAAAATGCTTCATATACCAAATTTAAAACCTAATATTTTTCTACGAAAAATAACATAAACATGTAGATGGAATTAATTTTCCATCTATTGAGAGGAACAAGATTCCAAATATGCTATATTCTTCTAGAAATTACTAAAAAGTGCAATAATTACAAAAATTCTCGAAAATTCACATGGGGGTTGGGTTGGGTTGGGGGCTTGTGTTACACCTAGTGCAAGATGCAAGTGTGCAATATGAACATCTTGCACCAGGTAGTGCTGGTGCAAACTAGTGCAAGGCATCTTGCACCAGCAACTTTTGCAGCAGCACACCACCAGCATAGTGGTGGCTGGTGGTGGCTCAAGGTAGTGCCTAGGATGCTTGGTGTGGTTGCTAATGATGGCTGAAGGCCGATTGTAGCCAGTAGTAGGCGGTGGTGGTAGCTAGTGGTTGGTGCAATTTATAGAGGAAACTTCCAAAAAAAGCTGACACTTAACTGATCACATTCTCTAACAAAAAAAAAAATTTGATCACATTTTAAAAAACTTAGCTCTTAAGTATTCACTTTTAACCACAAGTAGCACTTAAGTGATCACTCTTAATAATAACTTGACAATTAAATAATTTTTTTTTATCACAACTAGCACTTAAATGATCACTAAATACGACTTATAACACTCAAGTAATCACTCATGTTTGTCCTCTATATATGCTGGTTTACAGCAAAACCTATATTTAGTTTAAGCTACTAAAAACCCCAAACTTATATATTCAATTTAACTTTTTTTTGACCATGAAAAACCCCAAATTGGTAACTCCATTCAATTCAATGTTTATTGACTGGTTTACATTTAATTCAAGTAAATTAAAATCACCATAACACATTGACCCAATACACATCCATCATTATCACGTTTATATTCAAGAATAAGCAAAAATATAATGCAAATAGTATCTCATTCATTCTTCATTCATTCATTTTCCTTGACCTCCCCACAATTCACAAGAAGTAACACATAATACATATGACACTACAATTCAAAAAAAAAAAAAAAAATAGCCACAACCATTTCCTTGAATTTTGTGGACAACACAAAACTTCTTCTCACTTCTAAAAAAAGTTACATTTGATAAAAAAAAAAAAAAAAAAGTACATTTGTCCACTCATTTACAACTATGACAGTCGAAGAAACTTCCTTCTCATATTCTAGTACTTTACATTTCATCATAAAGTAGGATAGAAAAAAAAAAAAAAAAAAACAGCACCACAATAAATGCTTGGTAATACTTCTGTTCAATTTTCATCCCTTGAAACTTCATTCTTCAAATGGTTAGCTGAAGATGCTTGAGCTTGCATTGAGTCAACATCATCCAAGTCATCCACAAGCGTAGATGGAGGTTGATGTCGTCATTAAGTAGGTCCAATATCACTTATGTGGCTTCGGTGAGAGAACTTCGCATCGACCCATTTGAAGTATTTGCACTTTGACCCTTCTCTATATCGAGCGCATCCATAGAATCTTCTCACGGGACTCATTCGAGTCCATAATGTTCTTCTTGGACTTGGTAACCAATAAAAATAGAAACGCTCGCCTTCTCCTTCGCTTCGGCAAAAGGAATTTGAGTCGCTGCTGAAATTCTTGCTCTCCATTTCCAATATTCAGCTGTAGAATTTGGGGCAAATCGAATAAGGGTTCGGGACTAGGGCTCAAGCGCTTCAATGGGGATTTTGCCCGATTTAGGGTTTTAGATTTAGGGCATTTGGGGAGATGACATCGTTTTGGCCAATTTAAGGGCTTTATTTTTGGCAACTATAGAAATGACGTAGTTTTGGGTGAATCAGAGCTGAGTCAACTTTCCGGCGAGCCACGTAGGCCAGCAATATTAATATTTAATTGCCACATAGGATTTCTAGCCAGGTTCATCGAATGTGGCATTCAAGTATCTCACTTTAAAAAAAAAAAAATGTGGCACTTAAGTATCCCCTTATGCAAAGTTTTGGTACTTGAGGTGTTCTTTTGCCATCGCAGATGGCATTAGTCTTCGCATGACTATGGGATTGCTTTACCAATCAGCATCTACAAAAACGTGATATGCGTTGAAATAATTATCTCACGTTGCTTGACAATAGATCTTTTATGCTCTTTATATTCACGTGGTCTCATTCAGCTTAATAATTATCATAATATTAGAGTTAGTGTTATCTCGTTTGCATATGCATGTCCACCCCTCATCAGTCAATTCCTCACATCACTCTTAATCTGGCTTGAACGTGAGAGGAGGTGTTGAAATGTAATTCCACATTACCTGATGAAAGGTCCTATATTCTCTTGATTGGACTTTCTATCACAACTTACAATTCGGTTGCAAATAGAAACTTTCTACATTGGCAAATGAGATTGTTGAAAGGTTTAGAGTACAAAATAATACGACATAAAGGACTAGACGGGTCTTGGAGGGCATTGACTTGGAAATATCAAATCATCATTTAGGATATGGAAAAGATTAAGTGCCTTTTCCTTGTGAATCAAATAAAGAGATCCGTTTGATCTAACCTGGCACTAATGTATTCATCAAATCCTAAGTTGGAAAAGTGCAAAGAACTATGGCGTCCTTCCCTGAAAGGAAAATTATTTTGAAAACTTTAAATTTATTATATATACGTCAATGCAGTTTTAAACCTTTTAAAGATTTGCCAATATAATCCTAAACCTTTGCATAAGCATGTCCATGCCTCATCAATCAAATTCCTCATGTCACTCTTAATCCGGCTTGAATGTGAGAGGAGGTGTTGAAATGTAATTTCACATCACCTGACAACGAGTCCTATATTCTCTTGATTGGACTTTCTATTACAACTTACAATTTGGTTGCAAATGGAAACTTTCTACATTGGCAAATAAAATAAGATGTCGTGAGATTGTTGAAAGGTTTAGAGTACAAAATAATAAATGACATAAAGGACTGGACGGGTCTTGGAGGGCATTGACTTGGAAAAAGATTAAGTGTTTTTTCCTTGTGAATCAAATAAAGAGATCCGTTTGACCCAACCTAGCACTAATGTATTTGCGAATCCTAAGTTGGAAAAGTTTATAGTCCTTCAAATTTTTGCTTTGAAATTGCTAACGTAGACATTGGCCGTCTACATAACACAATCCACGTTAACAACAATTTCTTTAAGATATTTTATTTTATTTTATTTTTATTTTTTTCTTATTGCCCTCCACTAGTTCGTTGCCTCAATTGTGGCGCAGGTCGCTAGATCTAGGCAAGGGTGTTGCAGTCCTTTGCCCAATGACTAGTGAGGGTCATCGAGCCTTGCTTGTGACCAGAGAAGCCATAGTTAAATAAAAATGATGTTAGAATTGGGTGTGTCAAGTGACCACGTTAGCAATTTCCACCAAAATTGATCATAAAAATTATATTGACAAATTGTCTAACTATTTAGAAAAAATTGGTCAAATTAAAATGCTTAGGACTGAATTATCCATATAATAAGTTTAAAACTTTTTGGTAATTATCCCCAAACTTTTAGTTTTTAAGTTCTAAGCTCTCATGTACACTTTTTGTAATTCAAGCATTGGAATTCCGTGCTCCAACTAATGTAAGCTCTATTAATACAGAGAGGGAAGCTCTTCTAAAATTCAGGAAAAAGGAACTGAGGATAGCTTCGGCGTAGGCGGAAGTTTTCTTCAAGAGCTAATAAATAACTACTTCAATCTACAGAGCTTTGATCACGAGAGAAGAATCTGATCCTAAGTTCTGAGGTATCTATTGCTTGGTGGGAACAATTTCATTGGTCATCTACCCAGCCAATTTGGAGATTTCAAAGATCTTGAAATCCTTGATCTTGGATCTAACTTGATTTCAGGTCCTATTCCTACCACTGTGGGTCAATTATCATCTCTAAGATCTTTGTTCCTCTATGGAAATAATTTGAGTGGGAACATTCCAGAAAGTATAGGACAACTATCCAATCTAGAATATTTGGACTTTCATAATAATCGATTGGATGGAGTTGTTAGCGAACTTCACTTGGCAAATCTCATCAACTTGACCTTTTTTGAATTATCGTTGAACAAGCTTGTTATAAATGTTAGTGCATCTTGGGTACCTCCATTCCAATTAGTAGCAATTTACTTGTCAAGTTGCAAGGTAGGACCAGAATTTCCAAATTGGCTTCGAACTCAAAGGAACATTTGGTCCTTGGACATGTCAAATGCTGGCATCGCAGCTGAAATTCCCCATTGGCTACCCGGAAAATTGTTTTATCTTGATCTCTCTAAGAACCAACTATCGTGCAAGTTCTAGGCCTCCAAAACCTAACTTCTTGTTGAAATGCAACGTACTTGGACATCACGGTGCTCCATCAAAATAACACTAATTGCATTCCATTTCAAGAGCGTTTAGATAGACAACTTGTCCTTCTCCAGCTACCAATTTCACCCGTTATCTACCACAAACAAGAACGTCATTTAAGTGGACGACGATCCATCCAACCACCGTAAATCAATTGTAAATCAATAACCAGGCATCTTCAAGAAGAAATAAAATAAGTACACTCCCCAAATTTTACATGCAAGGAAAAAGAAATAAAAGCAAAAAACTAAAAATAAAATATAGGCAAGCAGTGAAAACACCTTTCTTTCCTCCCTCTTTTTTTTTTTTTTTTGATAATTTCTTCAGGAATATTAGCATATTTATTATTTGAGGGGCTTCCATGTGGCACATTGGAGAGACCGCCACCAAACTAAAC
Organism: Eucalyptus caleyi; assembly: GCA_014182885.2. Classification (NCBI taxonomy): domain Eukaryota; kingdom Viridiplantae; phylum Streptophyta; class Magnoliopsida; order Myrtales; family Myrtaceae; genus Eucalyptus; species Eucalyptus caleyi. The sequence goes on from CM024470.2 coordinate 30,761,976, forward strand.
ATCCTCTATGATTCTCTCATAGGACCTAAGCAAGTCCTTAAACTACTCCGTTTATTGGAATCTAACTCCAAACGTAAAATGGAGTAATGATAAACCGGTGGGGGTAAATTAATTAAATTGAGAAATTCCCCCAGGCCAGATTCCCGCTATGAAGCCGCCTAGCATACCCAACACGGGTAGGGTCCAGTTTGGTGGCGGTCTCTCCAATGTGCCACATGGAAGCCCCTCAAATGATTGGATTGAAAAGAGAGAGCAGAACCTCAGTCAACAAGTCAACAAGAAAAATAATATTCCAAAGCAAGTAACTGTTTTTACCATTGCTTGCTTTCTCTTCTTTCTTTTCTTTTTTTATCTTTCGGTTTTTTTTTTTTTTTTCAATTTTTCTTGCTTTTCATTGCATGTTATGTAAATCGAAGAGATGGGGTTTATGATTTATGTAAATATGCTAATATTCCTGACGAAATTATCAAAAAAAAAAAAAAAAGAAAGAAAGAGGGAGGAAAGAAAGGTGTTTTCACTGCTTGCCTATATTTTATTTTTTAGTTTTTCGCTTTTATTTCTTTTTCCTTGCATGTAAAATTTGGGGAGTGTACTTGTTTTATTTCTTCTTGAAGATGCCTGGTTATTGATTTATAATTGATTTACGGTGGTTGGATGGAGTGTCATCGAATTGCATGGGGAATTACGGTGCAGAAACAAGCTCCTCCCTTCACTAGCTTACACTTTCATATTCATCACCAGCAAAAGAAAAGTTGCTACAGAAACAAGCACAGCAAGCAAGACACCGAGATCTCTCACTCGCCCGTGTTTGGCCTGAGAAACAGGCTTCCTCTTGTTCTCCCAAAATGGCCTGGAATCTCTTCCTTGCCTTCTCGCTCTTCCTCCAAAGAGCTCTGGGTAATGGGTATATAACCCGTGGTTCTTCTTCACCACAGTGCAACCGTGACAAGCTATTTGATTTTTCGATTCACCTGTCTTTCTTTCCTTACCTTTTTCGTTGTCAGGTGACATTGTATGCGAGCAGTTGCTTGGTATAATGGAAGGCGGTGCGTCCTGGAGAACTACGTGAGCCCAACGGATGGGAAGATGGAATACAAATGCGAGACCTCTCAAGTGGCTGTGGATACCATGCACGAGTGGATCGAGACCGATGCCTGTGGAGTGGATAGGAAGTCTGTTGGCATATCTTCAGAGGCTCTCCTTCAGCCTCGCTTCACTACCAAGCTCTGCTCACCGGCATGTTACCACAACTGCCCCAACATTGATGACCTTTACTTCAACTTGGCCCTCGGAGAAGGTAATTCCTGACCGCGAATCAATCCGCCCCCATCTGCTTTGAAGCAACATCGTCCTCTCAAATCTCCACTATTACTGACTCCGCCAACAGGTGACCATTAGTCGGATCTCTGAGGTGCAACGGAGCAACCTGAAGCGGGTCATGAGAGAGGTCCGAAGTTCCGGAGCAGCATCCGGTCCCATGGGCACTGTGCCTATGGGGAGTCTTTTTGGCGAATACTATGAGATTGGATATGACCCTGCTGAAGCTCCCATGTATTACTAGGTGTCATATTTACATGAGAATTGTAAGCTGCTATGTCACCTCCAACTTGTATGGGTTTGTGCTCTTCTGGCAAATGAAGGTAGAACACTGTACGAAACCTAAACAAAGTTTTTATCACTTCATTCCAACGCAAGCATAATCGCCTTTGCTAGCAAAGTTCAAGCGATCATAATGCATTCTATTGGTTTTTTCTTCTTCTTTTTGATAATTAAATGGTAGGGAAGCACGATCGGCAAAAGACCAGCTAAAATTTATTGACACATAAATTTTTATTTCAATTTTTATTTAGGACTTAAAGTAAAAAGTAAAAAGTAAAGTAAATGATTTTCATTAAAATGCATCACATATAGACGTTAGGAGCATTTGGATTAATAGTATTAATTATTAAAATTTTCAAAAAAATCATTATCAATTTTAATTATTATTATTAAAAAAGAATGGAAAACGAACCGGGCCGGGCCTCTTTTGTCTTTCCCTTCATTCTCTTCACCTCGGCCGGCCCAGTCGATTTTCCCCTCCTTCGGCCCAACCCTTATCTTTTCCTCCTCCCCCCCCCCCCGCGGCTTCGCGCCTGCGACAAAAAGAGCACGGAGGAAGGGGAACAGGACAGAGTGAGGATTCTGCTTCTTCTTCTCCTTCGGCTGAAAAAACCAGAGGGAGGGGACGGAGAGAAAGCGAGACACACAGCCGAGCTTCGTTCTCGACCGAGCGTTACCCAACCATCCCAGACGCAAGCCGACAACCTCTAGCCGACATACTCGAGCCTGCCGCCTCCTCTTTCACGGCGACCGAATTCCGGGTGAGTTTTCCTTGGGGTTCGATCCACTTGTACCCAAGGATCCGGTTCGGCGACATCGAGGCGGCTGAACATAGCTCGATTCGCTTCGGGCTCACCTCCTGGTCGTCATCGCCGAGCCGAGTAGGAACCCCCACGGTTGAACGCTAATTCCACGAACCTCTTTGCCCTCCTTGTTCTGTCCTGTCTCGAGCGAGGCGAGAGTCGACTCCACTTCTTTAGTTCTGGCTCGTGCCAGATCTGAGTGAGTTGGTTTTTGTGGAATCCGAACGTTGCTCGTTGATTACTTTTGAGTTTGGGTGTGCCCTCGAGCCTCCGAACAAGTCAATATTTGCTCCCCAACTCGCCGCTCACCATACGTTTGAAGAAATGCCCCAACCAAATCTGTTCAAGTTAGTCTCAGATTCCGACTTGTCTAAAAGACATTGCAATTTGGTTTTGTTCAGCGCAAGATTGTTCTTGATTTTTAGTGCGTCGTCTTCATCAAGAATGGGCTGGTTATTGTTTTAACAAATCGTGGGCGTTGAAAATAGGCTGAGTTCTAGTTATGGGGCCAGCAAGCGTTGGGCTTAAGTTCTAGTTTGGTAAGCTGGGCTTTACTTGGGTTGCACAAGTGTGGACTTTGTTTTGTTTGGGCTGGGTTTGTACTCGAGCGAGTTGGGTTTAGCCCACGAGTGCACTTGACCGGAGAGCCCAATCTATATTTTTGGCCCAGGCCCGAGAGTCCAAGTTCAACCCGTGTTCGGACCGGGCTCCCTATTTTCGGATTAAATTTTCTAAAAGAAATTAAAAATTTTAAAATTCCAAAAATAATTTTATTTAAAAGTTAGCTTTTAGTAATTTTCTCTTAAAATGTGCAAAAATCCTTGATGAAAATATTTTGCTCAAAATGGAATGAGCTCTTAAGGTTTTACAATTCTTAATAATGAATGCCAAGTGGTTGTTCACACATCTTTATTTCGACTATAATTGAATTGCAGACCTCAACATGTTGATTATTAGTCTAGTTAAAAATGGTACCTTTCTTAGCGTTAGATACTCACTTTGCCTTGCAATTTATTTAATACTTCATTGATTGTTGATTGTTATTTTAATGAGTGTGCATCCATATGATCATCTCATATGTTAATAAATAAGTTTAAATTCAATGCAAATTGCTTGACAAAAATTTTCTTAAATTGAATAAGAATAGGTACCAAAAAGGCATTAGTTGATTAATTAGTATAATCTAATTCTCAACATTAAATTCTCTAGTTGCGTAGGAAGTGAAATACGCTTTTACACTTTACTTGGTTTTTAGTCGATCCTAATAGGCTAGTGGCAACTCCTTTATAGAAAATTTTAATACTGTCAATTTGAACATCTAATGTTGCATGAGGTATGAGTTTGGAAGAGCCCGCATCTAAATCATAGGCTGTAAACCCATCTTTTAGGTAATATCCCTAAACCTATGTTTGCCTCTGTACCGAAGGGTAGGTCGCAACAAACTTTACCACAAATTTACCGGCATAGGAAAGAAATCCGTATCTTTTAGCACATAATACTAGAATCTTGCCAATGCTAGAAATTTATAATCATTGACTTGAAAAACCATTAAAAAGGAAAAGGAGAAGGTGGATAACTTTTTTATTTTAATTTTTAATTTTTAATATTTTTAATATCTTTTTTTTCATGGTCGTCACGTAGTTGGATCAAGTTTTGGCATGAGTCGAGGTCACTCTCACAATATGTTTTGGTTGGAGCAAATACAAAAAAAATGTTGTTGAGCAATTGATTTTTTTCCTCATATTTAAAAACTAGGAATTAATCAATTTTACGTGCATACTTTTGAATGTATAACAAGATCTTTGTAAACTTGTCGCTTTCCTCCGTTCTCAAAACTAGAAATTACATAAAGGCGATTGAACAAAATCATGGCTCAATAAGAATGATGGTCACTACATTCTATAAGAGCAAGCAATGGACAATGCAATATTATGTACGTACGTATGTATGTATGTATGTGCATCATGACAGTAGCTCCAACATGCATTCTCAAATAATGTGTATATTCCATACATTTTCTTTCCATAATTGCATAACTCATAGCATAACATATCAATATAATCATTCTTAGTACCTCATGTCAAAAATTCTATGGTCATGCTTTGTCGGATAACATAGCCCGAAAACCATATTCGGTATGGTTAAAATCAAAAAAAGCTCATAGATTATGATTAAGCCCCAAAAATCAAGTCACCATGATTAAATCTCAAAATAGAACTGGTATATGAACATAGACACCATATCTCACTGCACAGGTTGATGATGAGCACAAAAGCTAGATCATAATCCAATATGCGTGCATATAGATATCATTAACATAGATGATAATTTCAGCTTGATAACTTCTCCGAACCACATTTACTTGATGCCAAAATTATTCAATGCCTGTTCCAATTTTCCATAAATAGCACGCCACGAATTATTATTTTTCTAGATTTCAATAATCATGCCATGAATTAATACATAAAAGTTTCGTTCACTATAAAGAAAATGTCATGCAGCTTTTACCAAATATGGAAGTGGTAGAAGTCGCCTACCTCAATAACTCACAAAGTCAAACTATACGGAGTCAACCATTGAATCTGCCCAGTCCTAAACACAATTTAAAGCTCATTATCAGAAAATATTAACTTAATATAACAACAAGACTGTCTTGGGTGAAAAAGCACATTTTGATAAAATTACGAAAATGCCCTCCGAAATTTGGTCTTATGTCTCGTGGGCTCAACACGTATCAAATAGCTCAGAAATACTTACAAATTAGTAAATTACTACGTATTTTCCTGGAATGCCAGAAAATAATTCTTCTCATGAAATTGACCTAAATTGAATTTTCGGAATACTTAAGAGTTTGGAATTATTTTCCAAACTAGCAGTAGAATCTCCAAATAAGTGGTATTTCGATAGCAGTTGCTCGCGACATGTGACCGGTGGTGCTACCAAATCATCAGCCTTGTTCAAATCGACTGTGTACTGTCACCTTTGGAGGAAAAAGGCATAATTGTTGGTAGGGGTAACATAAAGCTGGGCAATCTGATCATCAAAGATGTCTTTCTCGTAAAGGGACTTAACCCACGAAGGCTTCAGGATAAGTTTCGACGAAGGTAAATGTATTGGGATAAGTAAATTTTCAATCATTTCCTTTTCTTTAGGCTTTCTCTGTTGTACATATAGACAGGATTTGTATCTGAATGACTAGATATATCTATGTATCCTGGAAAGATGAATATCCTCATGCCAATATCTTGTTACAGCGACTCGCCAGCTTTATTGAAGTATAGGTATCAAAAAAGTCATTTGCTCTTTTAACATCCATGTAGAACAGTTTTACAGGGTTCAAGCTGGCATACAATCGCCAGAAGGGATCGCCAGAACATGAGGAATATTGTGAAGATGTGGTGATTTTTTGAAGTTTCAAAGGAGGTGTCTGTTCTGTTTCATGATTGCAAAGTGTATTAATGCTTGGTCAATTGTCTACTCTTGATGGGTATTAACCAATGTATGTAATTTCTGGAATTGTGCTCATAAGCAATTAAATCCTCTTCAACAGGGAGATGGTTAATCATTCAAGTAAATTATTCTGGAAACTGGATAACTTTCTCCATGTTTTTGCTGCTTAGAAAGGGATTGCCCGTGAAAATGCTGCCTTCAACTCCTCCAAAGAAAATGCCATGTTTCTTCTCTCTCTCTCTCTCTCTCTCTCTCTCTCTCTCTCTCTCTCTCTCGTATTTATAGTACTCTAGCATTCATTTGTTTCTACAAGCTTTGTGCCTTTTGCTATGCAGATTTAACAATCAAGTAGATACTTGTATTTTAGGCGGATTTCATTTCTGCATTATTCTTTCTCTGTTTCATTAGATGTGTGTTTTCCATTCATAATTTTCTATTGTTTTTTTACTTCCGATATGGCAAAATGCTCAAACTTGACAATTTTTGCCTTAAAGGCTTACTTATTTATCATCCCAAGATCTACTGTAAAAATAAATTTCTCTGTTTGGTGCTACCTTTTTAAATAGTAAATTGATTCCCGGGAATGGTAATAGTAATGTGCTCGAATATTTGGTTCACTGTGGAGAAGGTGTTCTCTGGAGGATTGGATGGATAAGCTCCTACCTGATACCGATAGATCACGATATGCTAGGTAGCAAACTTTCTCAAGCTTGAAGCTGCTTGGACGTAATGTAGGGGCCTGTCTGATAAATCCTCATTACTTCATTATTATCTTCACTTGAACCGAGATTGTTGCATGACAGACATGAAGGTAATGGTACTAGTATATGTTTTCCTATATTTTGCAGATTTTCATGAGGTACATCAGCAGAGCTCAGATGCAAATTCGATTGCCACTGGTGCAGTTCCACTGCTAACACCACAACCTGTAGCTGATGTTTTTAATGGTATTGCAAGTCCATCAATATTGTCAGAGCAGGGCAATGATCCATCCTACGACAATCTGAACTTGGATATGCAAGACTTGGGCATAGTGATCCTGCTGATCTTGGCATCGACAAATTTGAACGTGAGCTGGCCTATCCAAAAGCAGGTTTGGAGTACGGACTCTTCAATAGAAAGTCCATTTTGGACAACATGGAAAGATTTTGCCCACTTGAAGTATGCAACAGAGGTGTAAACAGCATGGTGAGTGGCAGAGGAGCCCCATTGCAAACAACACTACGTACAATCCCGAATTTCCTGACGCGCAACATTCTGCTGCCGCAAGGTTACAGTTTCCCAAGGGTCTTAGCTGTCCCTCTTCCGTCAGAAGAGGGGCCTAAGTTGAAAAGAATTCTTACAACTGCGCAAGAGAGTTTATCTACAGCAAAAACAGACATGGAAGATCTCATAGCCAGGTTGAATCAAGAGATTGCTTTAAGACAATTCTTAACAACAAAAGTATGTTTTTTCCTCTTGGAGAAAATGTCAAGTCTTGTGTCAACCCATCATCTCCGATCAAGAGAAATGTTTGCTGCCTCTCCACCATTTTGTATTTCGAGATTTGTGCCATCCAGAATTTCAGCTTCTATGCAGTAAATTACTGGTATTTCTTTCCCCAGCTGGTCCCTGCGAACTTCTCCCTGTAGTTTGAACATATGCCAGTAGTCATTTTGATAGTATATGCAGGACTAATCAGACGAACTCGAAGGATGAAAGGCAGTATGGATCTATTTGATGAATACTTCACATGTGTAGTCCTTGGAAGTGGCAGTATTCAAATTTGTTATATTTTCCGTGTTGTTGGGCTTTTATATAGATGCTTAATCTGTCATGGGTCGTTCTGGTTGTCATATCCCCATCTTGAGACCATTACATGGTTAAGAGTGATATAGCTAGTATGAGTACCTAGAGGGGGGTGAATAGGTATATAAATGATTTTTCTTGATAATTGCACAATACTTAGACAGTTGAAGGATTTGCGATAAGTAATAATCAATGTAAGACTAAGTAAAGGAAAGAGAGAAATGAACACGCGGTTTATAGTGGTTCGGCTTGATTCAAGCCTACGTCCACTCTTCTGCACTGACAACCAATTGACTGGATTCCACTATGAACAAAGAGATGTTACAGTGTTGATCTTCCTTGATTTCTAGGTGTAGATGATCTACCACACTCACTCAAGGTATCACCAAGTATAGACACTCTCTGTGTATACAATTTCGCTCGGACTGTATCGACTAATAATCAAGGTGCTTCAGACTCTGGAATTTCTCTATCGATCACGTACACAAACAACTAGAACGTCTTCCTTTTTATACTCCTTTATACCATCATACCCGTTGGCACTTTCCAAAATAATTCCTCCAATCTACCCGTTGGACGGAATCAATCAAGAAGATCATTCGAGCTATTAAATGAACCTGATGATAGCCCATCAATCCTGTTCGCCCATACAATCAGGATCTTGGTTTCCAAGAATAGAACATTCCAAGAATACTTCGTCGATCATCAGATCTTCAATTGATCTAGATACGAACAAAAGAATCCGTTATATTTATCCAACCAAAAAGATCTTCTCCAGACGATAGGATTAAATCCTCAACCATATACTTGACTCTGGATTTCCTTAGTCACTGGATCGGAAGACTCATCAATGAGAATAGTCTTGAGTCTTGAGTCTTAAGTCTCGAATCTTGAGTCTTGAATTTTGAGTCCTGTAATCGAAAAGTCTTCAAACTTTAAACTAGACGATCTGCGGATATCTACACTAGGCGAAGGAAACGTTTTGTCAGCTTCAAAATATTCTGGAAAGATTTCTCCAACAATCTCCCACTTTTTGATGGTGACAAAACTTTCCTGTAGATTTGAACTTCTTTGACCTGCAAAAACATTTCTCAAGCAATTTGGCTATCTCATAAAGATTAACAAAACAACCAGACTCTGCATCCACAGAAAATTGGTTAGTCTTTCATGAGTAATACCATATAACAACACTTGATATAAATGCAAACAGTCAAGCATCTAAATCCACAGCCAATTCAGTCAAATTCAAGTTCACACCCAAGTTCACTCAAGTCATACTAAAAAACAAACACATTTAACCACAAAAATAAATTTAAAGTCAAAGAAGGTTGGTTCAAATTACTTCTCCCCTTTTTTGTCATCATTAAAAAAGGTGAGAAAGGAGTCATGTTTGCTTGGGAATGCGCACGATCTGGAAATCTCCCATGGACTGGACTACGCCTTCTAGCCTCTTCAAGTCCTCCCTTAGTTGAGCTACCTCCTCTCCTTTGGCATTGGCTTGAAGTTGCAGAGCGAGGTCTTTCATTTTATCTTCCAGGGTAACTGAAGATGCTTGTCCAGCATTCTTCATGGCTTGAATTTCACAGTCTAGAGCATAGATTTGGCCACGCATTTTCAGAAGAACATCCATAATACGACGAAAATCTGCAAAATTGTTCGTCTGAGTACTTGCATTTGCTCTTTCCGATGGAGTGAATGCAGATGATGGCGCTTCTGTATAGTCTTGCAGATTTGGTGTTGACGTATCGTGTCCTTCTTTAGGCATTTTATAAGCCTGAATTTCTTCTGGGTCTGCTGGAGATTGTCTTAGACCTTCACTATTGGCAGCATGAGGTGTGGACCTTTCTTGCTCGCCAACTCCCCCTGTCTCTAGGACATCAAGAAGGGAAGAGTGATGATCATGCTCTTCTGTGTCTTGATTCTCCTTCTCTCCAGATTCAGCTGCAGACTTTTCTTGCTCAGCTTCTCCTTCTTCTTCAGCTTCTTTCTCCTTCTCTCTCTGCTCTTCTTCTTCTCTGTTCTTGTCTTTCTCTTCTTCTTCTCTCTGTTTCTTTTGTTGTTCTGTTGGTTGGGGAACAGAACGTCTTGTCCTTATCAAGGCAGTGATTGTGAGATCTTCCTCCTCATCTTCATCCTCCAAGATGAGAGTTCTCTTCTTTTTGGATGGGGCACCAATGGCCTTCTTTCCTTTTCTCTTTGAAGCAGACGGAACTAGAGTCTTTACTCGGAATTTCTCCATTACCTTGGAAAGCTCTTTCAGACGCATCTTTGTTAACATCTTCAAACCTACCACCATCTTATCGCACGGTCGAACACAAAGTAAATGTGGCGGTTCAATATTCATGTGTCTGAAGATCTTGGTCACCAGACCTGGGTAAGGCAATTGTCCCTTGTCTTTTGACATTGCTCTGTACATGTGAAAGAGAATAGTGTGAGGGAGAGAGAACTTCTTCCCTGAGTTGATTGCGTACATCAATTTTGCTTCGGAATTAAACACATCAGTCTTTGATGTAGACTTCGGCCTAATGCAATTGATAACAATTTTGTGCAACACAATATTGATGGCACGCATTCTTGAATAGATGATTTTTCCCTCAATATCTCTATCTTCAACAAGGTCCATTGTGGCACGAGCAACTGAGACTTTGACTGGTTGATAACGTCCTCGTTCAACTCCAATTATGTCCGCCAACATGTCCACGTCTAACACATAATCCTGATCTCGAACACTGAATGATATTCTATTCGCATCTATAAAGCTGAGATTTGAATAGAAATATGTAGTCAGTTGTGCATATCCGTCCATGGTGTCAGTGCAAAAACGTTCCAGTTGAAGCAGACTGAACTTTTCCCTCAAGTTCACATTCACAGCATCCAAGAAATCGAAATCAACACTCCTAGGATTTATCACCCCTCGTTTCAGCAGTTTGAAGAACAAATTTTCCTGTTCCTTCGATTTAAATAACTCCATCCTCTTTCCCTTCACCTTCGCAGCAACACCCATTCTCGGTTGAAAATCACTGAACATTTTGTCATCGTCGTTCCCATCAGTCGAATTTGGTCCCGACATACGAGGGTCACTGGGAATATTTGCAAGCGCTTCCTCTGCTTTACCCTTGGGAGCAATTCCCAAATCCTCCATTTTCTCCAGAAAGATATACTCATTCCCATAATTCTTTTCTTTAAGAAAATCATCCACGTATTTCAACGGAGTCCCAGTACTTTTCAAGGCACGGTAAAGTTTGTAAATATAAGAGGGTTTTTGAACTCTTACAGGATCTGCGTCCTCGATTATCTCTTCCTCCGGATGTTAACCCGCACCTTGTGGGGTAAATGGCGTTGAGTGACGTGGTGGAGAGTGAATCGGGCTCTGTTGCTGACTCGATAATTCTTCCTCTTCGGTGAGATCGAAATGGGTAGGTCCCTCCTTCATCCTCTGTGGTCCCTTGTTCGCGATTCTTGAAGACTTCCTCGAAGAAGACATCCTCGAAGAAGACATCCTTCTTGTCGCTGAAAGATTCATTTGCTTGCTTTCCCAAGAAAAGATGACAACTTTCTCGAAGATGAGCACAAAGTAGAAACCGGATTGGGAGGAGAATGCTTTTTAGGGTTTTGAAGATTGAAGGTGAAAACTGTGTATATATAACTCAGTTTTGAAAAGGGAAGTTCAATTGGTACAAGGAAAATGTACGAATGCCTCTTTTCGAAATCAATAACTGCCAAAATTAATCCTTTTGAAAAGACAAGTTTTTCGATTTTCACGGAGACTACAAAATAACTGAACGAAAGATCATACTTTTTCGAGTTTAGATAAATAACAACTTACAGTCTATAGACATCAACGTCTGAGTCTGAGATATTTGAGTCTGAGAGATTTGAGTCTGACGGTCATCAACTTTCTGAGTCTGAAGGTTGGTGAGTCTCTAGACTTTAACTTCTTCGAGCTTCAAAATGTTGAGTCTGGAATGGATAAAGTCGAATTGATTTTTCTCCAAAAGTTTTGTGAATATATCCGCTAGTTGACTTTTTGAATCAACAAATTGAATCGAGATTTCTCCATTTTGAATATGATCTCTAATGAAGTGATGTCGAATCTCTATATGCTTTGCTCTTGAATGAAGAATTGGATTTTTGGTGAGATTGATTGCGCTGGTGTTGTCACATTTGATTTATGTGCATGAGTCTTCAATCCCAAAGTCTTGTAGCTGTTGTTTTATCCATAGAATTTGTGAACAGCAGCTTCCAAGGGCTACATACTATGCTTCTGTTGTTGAGAGAGCTACAGTGCTTTGTTTCCTTGAAAACCAAGACACTGTCCTGCTTCCAAGCAACTGGCAAGTTCCTGAAGTACTCTTTCTATCGACTCTGCAGCCGGCTAGATCTGCGTCTGACTATCCCAGAAGATTAAAGTCTCCCTTCTTAGGATACCAAAGACCAATGCTTGAAGATGAAGCAACGTATTTAATAATACGTTTTGCAGCACTGAGATGGGATTCTCTAGGATCTGATTGAAACCTAGCACAAATGCAAACACTCAACAAAATGTCAGGTCTAGAAGCAGTAAGATAAAGAAGTGAACCGATGATGCTCCTGTATAGCTTTTGATCAACTTTCTTTCCTTCTTCATCTTTGTCTATCTTCAAAGAACTTGACATTGGTATATCAGTCTTCTTACAATTTTCCAATCCAAATCTTTTGACAAGATCATTAGCATATTTTCTTGGTAAATGAAAGTTCCTTCCCTCAATTGCTTTATTTGAAGACCAAGAAAGAATGTTAATTCTCCCATCATACTCATTTCAAACTCATCCTGCATAGACTTAGAAAATTTCTTGCATAGACTTTCATTAGATGATCCAAAAATAATGTCATCCACATATATTTGAACGAGTAAAAAGCTTTTGTTTTCCTTTTTGATAAATAAAGTAGTATCTACTTTACCTTTGACAAAACCATTCTGTAATAAGAACTTACTTAGTCTGTCGTACCAAGCTCGAGGTGCTTGCTTTAAACCATACAATGCCTTTTTCAGTCTGAAGACTGAGTCTGGCTTCTTTGGGTCTTCAAACCCAGGTGGTTGTTCCACATAAACTTCCTCTTGGATAAATCCATTTAGGAAAGCGCTTTTGACGTCCATTTGGAATAACCTGAAATTTTTGTAACAAGCAAATGCAAGTAATAGACGAATAGCTTCTAACCTTGCTACAGGAGCGTAAGTCTCATTATAATCTATTCCTTCTTCTTGCGTGTATCCTTTGGCCACGAGTCTTACTTTATTTCGTACAACTTTTCCTTTTTCATTCATCTTGTTTCTGAACACCCATTTGGCTCCAATAACAGTTTTACCTTTTAGTTTAGATGTCAATTCCCAGACATCATTAATGTTGAACTGTCTGAGCTCTTCTTGCATAGCTTCGATCCAGCTTTCATCAGATAAAACTTCTTCTATGCTTTTTGGTTCAATTTCAGAGATGAGAGCCACAGCACTAGACTCTTCACGTCTTTTGGATCTGGTGCGAATTCCTTCATTAATTTCGCCGATAATGAGATCTTTAGGATGACTGGACTTGTGCTTTCAGTTACTGGTTGATTTGTCTGGATGATGATCTCTTTCTTTATTTGAATCTTAATGAACATCTTGATGCTGGTCTTCAGTCCGAGATACTTTTTGAGTTGTAAGCTTTGGAAGGTGCAGGAGCGGGTTCGGACTCTTCATATTGAGTCTGAATTCATCTTGCGTAGAGTCTTGAAATTTGACATTCATTGACTCTTCCACAGGTAGCTCTTCTTATTGTAGACTCTGTAGGCTTTGCTTGATGTAGAATATCCAAGGAAGATGCCTTCATCTGATCTTTCTTCAAACTTACCAACTCGATCTTTTGCATTTTTCAATATAAAGCATTTGCAACCGAACACATGAAAGTATGAAACAATGGGCTTCTTACCTTTGAATAATTCATAAGGGGTTTTCTCAAGAATATGTCTTAGGAAGACTCTATTGATGATATAGCATGCTGTTGAAACAGCTTCAGCCCAAAATCGTGAAGAAATTTTACTTTCAATTAAAAGAGTTCTAGCCATTTCTTGTAGAGATCTATTCTTTCTTTCCACAACTCTATTTTGCTGAGGAGTGTATGGAGAGGAGAACACATGCTTAAATCCTGATTCATCACACAATTTTGTGAAATCTTGATTTTCAAATTCACCTCCATGATCTGTTCTTATACTTAAGATAACACATCCTTTTTCATTTTGAACATTTTTAGCAGATTTTTCAAAATACGAAAAGGTTTCTGACTTACTTGCAAGGAAATATACCCAAGTAAAGCGAGAGTAATCATCCACAATTACTAGGCAATATTTCTTACCTCCAATACTCTAGGTTCTGGTTGGTCCGAAGAGATCCATATGCAGCAACTGTAGTACATGATTAGTAGAGACATGATTTATTGGCTTAAATAAATTTCTTACCTGCTTTCCCAAAATACATGGTGTGCATGGATCGGTCTTTTGATATGGTAATTTTAGTAGACCTCGAACAAGCTGCTTCGATGAGATTTTGGCTAATTGCTTCATGTTGACATGACCAAGCTTTCTGTGCCATAAGCTTGCTTCATCTTGAATTGAGATTAGGCATTGTGATTCATTTAATTTCATGTCTAAGAGGTAGATATTTCCATGCCTTTGATCCATAAAAGACTGAGTAGAGTCTTTACTGATTCCAAAGCATATTCCTTCCTGAAAGGAGATCTTGAACCAGTATCACACAATTGGCTAATGCTGAGAAGGTTATAGTTGAGTCCTTCCACTAGAGAAACATTGCTTATTGTGAGATATCCAATTTTCACAGTTCCAAATCCCACAATGCTTCCTTTGCCGTTTCCTCCAAATGAAACATTTCCACCGTTTACTTGAACAAGCTTTATGAAGCACTTTGAGTCTCCTGTCATGTGTCTTGAACATCCGCTGTCAAGATACCATTTTACATTTTTCTTGACGGAGACCTGCATTTAAAAGAAAGTCTCAAGTTTTCTTTGGTACCCAAATTTTCTTGGGTCCTTTGGTGTTAATAGGATAAACATTATTAGGCCATACTTTCTTAACAGGCTTCCAAATCATAGGACACTCTTTTTTAAAGTGATCCTGACTGTTACACTTTGAACACCTTAGAGCATTTCGACCTACAGACTTTACAAAAACTTTCTTGAAATGATTTTTGTAAGCCTCTCTCGAAGGTCTTTTCTTAATTCTTTCTTTTACTTTTGGAAAATCAATCAAAGGAATTGTTTCTGTTGTCATGCCTAAACCAGACTTATTGAAGTAAGGTCTTTGAACCGAAAGAACTTTTTCAAGTTTTTCTGATCCTATCGAAAATTTCTTTGAAATATTTGATAAGTCGTTTTAAGAAAACATTTTCTTTCAAAAGATTATCTTCTTTTTCTTTAAGAGTAGAAACATTTAGGTCTAAACTTTTAACTCTTTCTTCTAAAATGGTTTTCTTTTGTTTTAGAGCTGAGTTTTCCTTTTTAAGTTTGGAAATCCTTTTTAGAGAAGTCTTAAGACGAAAGACAGTTCATCAATGTATTTAGAGACTTTGACAGGAATTTTAAAATCACTTACCTCAAATTTACTGTCTGAGTCTGATCCAGAATCTGAGTCTGAGTCTGAATGTGCCATCAGACATATGTTGGCATATTCATTATCACTTTCTTCACATTCTGTATCACTCCAGGTTTCGGCTTTGAGAGCTTTTCGAAACTTCTCAGCTTTTCCTCTTTTCTTCTTCAGAAGAGGACAATTGGGTCTGATGTGTCCATTTTTCTTACATTCAAAGCAAACTACATCTTTGTTTGGTTCCTCATCATCAACAAACTTGGTCTGCTGTCTCTGGAAACTTTGTTTCTTTAAGTTGAACCTTCTTCCTTTTCTATTCAGTTTTCTGAATCTTCTTATCATGAGAGCAAGCTCCTCGTCGTCCATATCATCTCCTGAATCTGTATCATCAGAATCATCATTTGATTTTAATGCAATGGATTTCTTACCTCTTGGATCTTCGTCTTCATTAATTCGTTCCACTTCATAAGACTGAAGAGTTCCGATTAGTTCGTCGACAGATAGAGGCATAATTCTTTGCGTCTCTCTTATTGAAGTCTTTATATGATTCCAATCCTTGGAGAGTCCACGCAGTAGCTTGTTCACCTTCATGGGATCAGAAATTTTTTGTCCTTGGTTTTCAAGACCATTGACAATATCTGTAAAACGACTAAACATGTCGGTTATAGATTCTCCTTGCTTCATTTTGAAGGCTTCATATTGACCGAGGAGAATGTTGATTCTGGTCTCCTTCACTCGATCTGTTCCTTCATAGGTGATATGTAATCTGTCCCATACTTCTTTTGCTGTAACACAAGAAGATATTCGGTTATATTCAGGTTGAGACAAGGCACAATATAAAGAGTAAATTGCTTTTGCATCGAGTGCTTGTCTCTTGTTTATTTCTTCCTGAGTCATTCCGCTGGCATCAACAGTTTTTTTCCCTCTTTCAGAGACTGATGCAGCAATAGGAGTGATTCCTCTTTCCACAACGTCCCATTCCAGAGGATCCTTTGATCGTAGGAAAGCTTTCATCTTGTTTTTCCAGATGTTGTAATCCTTTCCATCAAAGTAGGGTGGTCTGGTATTGCTTTGCCCTTCCACCAGCCCTGGTGCTAGCATACTAGCCATGGATCTTTTACTCTGAAGTAAAACACTTCAAATAAAGTAAGAACACGGGCTCTGATACCAATTGATATAGCTAGTACGAGTACCTAGAGGGGGGTGAATAGGTATATAAATGATTTTTCTTGATAATTTCTTGATAATTGCACAATACTTAGACAGTTGAAGGATTTGCGATAAGTAATAATCAATGTAAGACTAAGTAAAGGAAAGAGAGAAATGAACACGCGGTTTATAGTGGTTTGGCTTGATTCAAGCCTACGTCCACTCTTCTGCACTAACAGCCAATTGGCTGGATTCCACTATGAACAAAGAGATGTTACAGTGTTGATCTTCCTTGATTTCTAGGTGTAGATGATCTACCACACTCACTCAAGGTATCACCAAGTATAGACACTCTCTGTGTATACAATTTCGCTCAGACTGTATCGACTAATAATGAAGGTACTTCAGACTCTGGAATTTCTCTATCGATCACGTACACAAACAACTAGAACATCTTCCTTTTTATACTCCTTTATGCCATCATACCTGTTGGCATTTTCCAAAATAATTCCTCCAATCTACCCGTTGGACGGAATCAATCAAGAAGATCATTCGAGCTATTAAAGGAACCTGACGATAACCCATCAATCCTGTTCGCCCGTACAATCAGGATCTTGGTTTCCAAGAATAGAACATTCCAAGAATACTTCGTCGATCATCGGATCTTCAATTGATCTAGATACGAACAAAAGAATCCGTTATATTTATCCAACCAAAAAGATCTTCTCTACGATAGGATTAAATCCTCAACTATATACTTCGGTTCTGGATTTCCTTAGTCACCGGATCTTGAATGAGAATAGTCTTGAGTCTTGAGTCTTAAGTCTCGAATCTTGAGTCTTGAATTTTGAGTTTGGTAATCGGAAAGTCTTCAGACTTTAAACTAGACGATCTGCAGATATCCAGGACTGGGCGAAGGAAACGTTTTGTCAGCTTCAAAATATTCTGGAAAGATTTCTCCAACAAAGAGACTGTCATTACCTAGTTACGCGTCGACTTTTCTGACTTCTGCCACATACTCGTGTTCATTCACGTGTCACTGTTTTAGATGATGCAACTAAATTCATATAGATTGTGTCTTGAAGGTCAAAGATCTTGAAGTGAAACTTGATTACCATGAGAAAAATTGAGGAAGATGCTAACAGTCTAATTCATCGACAATGCAACATCGAGGAAACAAGCCAATTCAGTAATTTATTGTGCTTTAAAGCCATAAAAAAGGATGAAGATGTTGAAGAAGTCGGTAATTCACACTGTATCTTGTGAAATGTATTCTTTGATTAACATTTCCTCCAGAATTAGAATGGTTTGTTCATATCAAACAGCGACACTCCATGACTCCGACATTTCAAGAAGTGGTATTTTTGGATGTCCACACTTCTAAGAGTTTATATACATAGGAAATAGGTTTTATTAATGGATTTTAGCTTTATGACTTCCTTTTGGTATTTGTAATCATCTTACTTCCTCTGTTTAGTTGTAGAACCTTGGACAATTTCTTTTACGTCACTAAGAATCCAGCACGTGTAGACTGTGTTCTTTTAGGTCTTTGAATTCCGACTAAACCAAGTACAAATCCTTGATTGATATCATCGATTATGATTTCCATGAGTATCATTATATGTGTTGCAGATGCAAGAAGAGAAATGACTTGCTTACTTCAATCCAATGAAGCCGATCTTGTTCTCAAATGATCCCTGATGAGCATGTTCGTCCTGAAATATGGCCATGAACAAATCGATAAAGGCATATGTGACATCCGTGAGCAGAACTAAAAAGTACAATAATAGTTTCTTTTCACTCTGCCCTGCTTTCAGTTTCAAACGGCATGAACAAGATAATACACAGAAGATATTCTCAGATTTTTCAACAACCCAGAGAATGGAATCAACTTTGTCTCGGCAAACACAAAGTTCCCCTAAGCAATTTATAATGAATGTGAACAACCATTATTACCTCAACTAATACTTGTTAGAATAATTAAATATTAAACCACGATTTCATCTAATAGCTTAAGCTTTGAGAACAATTGGCAATGATACTGCACAAAATCTTGCCTGATATTAGGGCTAGAGGTATTTAGTTCAAATCTCTCCAAGTTCCATTTGCCTCGTAGTTAAATATGTCTAAAAAGACAGACTAAGCGTGAGGGGGAGTGCTTGAATAATTAAATATTAAACTACGTCATTATCTTGCAGTTTAAATTTTTTGAATTGGTAGTGGTGCCACACAAAATCTCACAATACTTCTAGAGCCATCATCCTATTTACAAAATACCTTATAATTCCGACAATAACGTGACTATCTAATCCATGGATCATGTTGAGAGCTTCCTTTTTCCCTTTCTTTTGAAATTCAAGAATATTACAAAAGCGATTGGTGCTTTATTTATTTTTAAGAATGACAATGCACATGCACGCATGCTTTAAACCGAATATTTCTAACAGTTACAAATAGAAAATATAGAGGAAGAAGAAACCAAAGGAACTTCTACCAACCGTGAGAGGATGAGATGTTTTATTCTTTCTGGAGTTGGTCGAAGGTATCACCCGCTCCATTTCTGCAATTATCCTTCCATTCTTCGTAAATGCCCTCAAAGTCTTCAAATTCCACTAGACACGTGTCTGGAATAGGTAGATCAAGCAACTTTTCCTGTGGGAAACCGACGAGAGCCAAATCCTGCAGCTCCTTAAAATTTATAAATCAGGCAACCTTTCCAGTGGAATGCCCGTGAGTGTCAACCTCTGCAGCTTCTTTAATTCTGATAAATCAGGCAACCTTTCCAGTGGAATGTCCGTGAGTTTTAACGTCTGCGGCTTCTTTAATTTTGATAAATCGGGCAACCTTTCTAAAAAACTGCATTCGTGAATACCCAACTCCTCTAGCGATTCCAATTCCTCCTCACCTCGAATCTCCATTAGCGCAGGGCAAGAAATCATCCTCAATTGTTGGAGCCCCTCTAAGCCTGATACAGTAAGCCTCCTAAGCAATTTATTTCCCAAAAAGTCCAAACTCCGCAGTTTCTCCAGTTGTTTTCCAAGTACATCATCAAATTTGACCTTTCTTAGCTGAATAATCAAACCTCAAACGAGACAGATTTGTCAAGTTGGAAAACAGTGACCTTTTCATGCGTGACTTCACATGACGTAGAGTCAATGCTTCAAGACTGGATGGAAGCCCCTTGAGAGATTGTAGACGAGCACAAGTTATATCAAGAATCCGAAGACAAGAAAGAGTAGCCAAATTAATTCGAGGTAATTTGATGTCTCCAATGACAAGCGTCAATTTCTCTAGACAATATAACCCCTCGATCCACTTTATATTCGGGGCTCCTTGTCTAAATTCTGGCAACCGAGGAGTGTTGTCCCATATATGAAGATCGACTAGGTTAGATAGGTATGAGAGGTCAAGGCTTGTCCACAATAAATGAGGTGAGAAGTTTAACTCCTTCAAACTCACAGGGAGTTTTGGCAACTTTTCAAGTTCATCACATTTACCCAAACAAAGTCGTTGGAGATGCAAAAGCTTATTCATAGTTGTGGGCAATCTCCTAATTTTGCTATTTGATAGCTCTAGCCTCCTAAGAAAAGATAGACCCTCAATTTCACTTGGAATTTCTCCCTCAATATTTTTACAGTGTCCAGCATCCAAAACTTTAAGATTCTTTAGCATCCATATGGCCTTTGGTAGCTCTCTAATCGCAGTATTGCATACACCTAAAATCTCCAATTGTTTGAGCTTTCCAATAGAAGTAGGTAACTTTGTAATACCTGTGGAGTTCAAATGCAGCACTAGCAAAGACTCTAGCCCTCCTATTTCCTTCGGTAGCTTCTTTATAGGAGCTTGACACAAGTTCATCTTCCTCAACTTTTTAAGATTCCCAATAGAAGTAGGTAATTTTCTAATTCCTGTTCTCGTCAAATCTAGCTCAAGCAAAGACTCTAATCCTCCTATTGTCTTCGGTAGCTTCACTATCCAACTGTTTATAAGTGTCATCGTCCTCAACATTCTAAGATCTCCGATGGAGTTTGGAAGTTTAGTCAAAGTAGAATTCATCAAAGACAATTCCGTCAGACTTGTCATCTCTCCAATATGTGGAAGTTGTTGAATGGAGCTCCCTCTTATTATTAGCGTTGATAGGGATTTTAGACTACCAAATATAGAAGGTTTTGGAAAAAGGTCATCACAAAGGGTCACAATTTCCCCAGAGGAGATTTTTAAGTACTTTAGGTGCTCTAGTTGAGAGAGAAAGTCATTAGTCACTAGCAAGCTTTCATACGAATCAATAGTCAATCTCTCCAAATTTGAGCATTTCGAGATGTTGGGAATCCTTTTTACGCTTGAGCCAAAATGGAGAACTTTCAAGTTCTCACTCACCTAAAAAACCAAATCAAGAATTAGCCAATTCAACAATTGATAAGTTTGAATAGCAAGACAAATGTGAGAAAAAAGTAAATTGCACGATATGATGTTTGTACCAGGCATGACTTCCATCCGGCCCAATCTTCAATAACATCACTATCCATAAGCAAGAGCACGACTAACTTCTCCGGGCACAAATTCATTGCACTTAAATCCAAAGGGAAATCAATCCAAGTTAACCATGTTAACTTTGAGAGAAGATTCTGGAAGTCCCCAACAAAGTTTCCGCCCTCTAATTCCAAGAATCTTAGATTAGGTAGCCTTAAAAATTGTTCACTTGTGAAAGTTTGCTCTTTGGAGAGTCCTGTTAGTTTGAGTGCTACGACTCTGTGTCCCCTGGTGATAGGAAAAGCATAGGTAAACATTGGAATTGGATTACAAACAAGGTGCTGTACAAGTCTGAGAAGCTTGATTATATTCAGTGTAATAAAACACACATTATTGGTTCACGCAAATCTAAATTGAGAAAAGAATAAGAAAGAAGTTCGTACAATTGAAATGAATGGCTTATGCTGTATAAAGCAAAATAATAATTCCAACCTATCAATTTAAGCTCTATCGCCAAATGATAGCAAGAAACTTTAATATCGTTGAGCAAAACCGTTTGATAGATATACTGCCACCATATTTATTTATTTTTGCAACAAAAAAATTCTGCAATGGTTTTCCAATTTAGAAAAATTTGCCAAACCAAATTATCTATAACCCCATTCCGACTCCATGTACCGAAATCTGCTTGGTCTGGAGTGTGTGGGAGCTCAATTTACTCCAGAGCGTCCCCTATTAGGTTTCCTATGACTTTAATTGCACGATGAAGACAGGAGTTAGAAAGTCTGTCTTGTTTTAGGACTCGTTGCTGATTCCACAGGATAAAAGAGCAATGTAAAAAAGGGATCTGCTTTCATAATAGTAAAGAGATTGCACACTACAATCAATTACAAAATCTATTACCATTTTTCAGGTAAGGGGTCTCATTGCAAAGTAATGTTGCTAACGATTTCCAACTTAGCAAAAAGGAATAAAATCAGCCTTAAATAGCCTTGATAGCCTAGGGAGTTGCAATATGGATCTGCTTTCACATAATTGGTTGAACAAACTAGTAACTAAATGTACTCCTGAAGTGTTTGCTACTATTAACTTTCATGTTGTAACCTTTTAGATATGATAAATAACGGAATTACCATCATGAATTCTTATACAAACCTTTTTCTTTTTTTCTTCGCCAAAGTAAAAGTTAAATAAAAAAAAAAAAGTACCAGCAAGAAACTAACTCCACAACCTTTGGAAAATGCATGGTTGAGCTTTTCCTAAAGAAAATAGAAAGGTGACAATAGCTTACCTTTTTCCTCTGAACCACTTCAAGGGCACATGTTCCCACAACCTGCTACGATTCTTTGGAAAATTGATGTCTTCACACCTAATGATTTCTCTTCCAAGATCTCTAAGTTGATCATGCATCCAAAATTTAAGATCTGTTGTTATCTTTATCAAAGACTTATGAATAAGGACACGTAGTTCCGTCTTTGGAAAATAGTTGGAAGCTTTCCACATATAGCCCGGGTGGAGTATATCTTTTCCAATGAAGAAACATGCGATATCAAGAAAGATCTCTTGTTGCTCAAGCTCTAACATGTCATAACTGATTTTTAATTTATTGAAGACTTCTCGGTTGGGCACTGACTTTAACTTTTGCAAAGTGGCTTTCCAAAACGTTTTGCTCTTGCCTTGAAGTGAGGAACCAATAACCTCAAGAGCTAAAGGAAGTCCACCTGTTTTGGTAGTAATTTTCCTTGAGATATCATCTAAGTCATGTGGTGGTAAATCCATCTCAAAGGCATGTTTACTAAAAAGCCAAAGAGCATTAACAAAATCCATTTCTTTCATTTTATAGTATTGAAATTTTTGAGAATGTGCTTGGAAACTACTCTCTTTGTCCTTCTCTTTGATTGGCAAAAAGTTGATGTCCCTTGTTGTAATGATGATTCTGCTTCCTGGACCAAACCAATCCTTCTTCCCAGCTAGCTTAGAGAGTTGATCCCTATTATCCACGCCATCGAGAATAAGGAGAACTTTCTTATCACGAAATGTTTTTTTAATCATTTCAATCCCTAAGTCAACAAAGTGAGAGTTTCTAGAAATTGGGATTGGAGAATTTCTAATAACAATGTTTTTTGTAAGTCAACAATTCTTTGGTGTTTTGCAGATTCGCGAATGTCTGAAAGGAAGCTACAGACTTCAAATCGATTAGAGATTTGATTAAAGATAGCTTTTGCAAGAGTTGTTTTACCGATGCCGCCCATTCCATAGATGACCAAGTAGCAAACATCATGAGAATCTTCATTTAACTTGTCAATGATAGCTTCAACATGATCATGAATCCTGACTAAATGATCCAGCAATGTTCTCTTTCTGCTCATCGACTTGGTCAAAACCTCATAAACAATAGTTTTGATGATTTCACCTTGGCTGCCATATTGACATAAGAGTCTTAGAGTGAAACATATGACAAATGAACTATGAAGTTAAGGAATATTGTAAACACAAAACTAATTGAATTTTTGAATGGGTGAGGTTTTACCGAATAAAGCTCACTTTCTTTAGTGAAAGTAAATCTCGACTGATGAAAATTTAGATCTATACTCTATTTGGATGAGTGATTTGGCAGCAGAAGATAGGCAAGTATATTTTGGAGGATTCAATGGCATGCAGAAGTTCACCTTCAATCTTTTTGCCCTTTCGGATCTCTTCATCGTCTCTAAAAACGTGAATCCCAGCTTGGACTAAGGAGTGATAGAGGCAATCAGTGAAATTGAGGCGAGTATCGGGGCCTCTGAAACTCAAAAACACCTCGTATCCAGCTTCTGATGACGAATTGCCATCATTGACACAAGCAGACGTGGTCGCTGCGTCTGTTGAGTCCCTCTTTCTCTTCATTCTCCTTCAAGAGCTCAAAATCTTCACCGGGTTTGATCGCAACGAGACGTGGAGTCCTTTCTGGATCTGATATGAGATTCCTCAACAGGAATCAGCAACTCTCCAGAGACAGGAGAAATTGCAATGCTCTTTAGCTGTCTTTCTTGTTTCTCGGCACCGAAAGGAAAATTAATGGCGACGACTCTGGTAGGTCTAGCCATTGGAAGTCCTCCAAAGTGGCGGGGTCCAACTTTATCGCGTTATGCTGGCAATAAATGGGTTGCTTTACACTGTTTTTTGTTGCTCGATAGTACCTCATATCTAGAATTAGTGTTGTAAAATTCACATGCATTCTAGCGTAGTATATATGATGCTTTTCAGCTTGGTAACCATCTTCTTTCCTTCATAGAGTCGAACATCCTTAAACCTAGTATTACTCAGACAATCTGCGAGGCCACGGACATGAAGCCTTGTACGTTATTGCGTTCAATTCTTTAGTCTTTCATGAGTATGCTCCACATTTTTCCTGATCATCTCTTATCACTTACTTTTGATTGTTTTATACTTTGATCTAATATCTCTTCCTTGAAACATCCAAAAGCCTTTGTCTTAAGTGACTAATTTAAAAGGCTAATAACAAGTTGGAAAATTGCTAATTTCAATTTGCTGTGAAGTCATGAATGGATATACGTAAACCATTGGAAGTACTTCCCATGTTGACATTTTTACTGACGAATAAATTCACATTGTTCTTGCTTGTACCTCTTCAATCATACCAATTGGAGCACTCCTAGCATTGGTTTATTTGGTAGACCGAGTAAAGTTTATATGGAGTTGTTGAATTCAATTGCAATGCATACGATGTATTCTATGTTCCAACAAGCCTAGAATCTGAATTAAATTTGGGCATTCAATCAATATATCTACCATTGGAGCTGCTTTGAACAAGAAATGATCGATTGGATTAACCCATGAGCAAATGAATATAAGATTCTACCTAGGCCTTTCTCGCCAATTGTAAAGCCGGAGAGGACCATCATAGTCGTGTGACCTAGAGCACTTTGAAAATTTTAAGACAAGACGATGACGTTTCCATGTTAAATACATTGGGCAAATCTTCAGGATTCTCCACCATACCTATGGCTGGTGGCTCTCTTACTTAGTCTTTGTTTAAATATATCACCTTTAACATTTTAACATTTTGAATGGAATCTGGTAATTCCGCATTTCTTGTGGGGCAAGAATAAATTAACTAGTGACTTCAATTGTCCAACTGAGTCTGGAGGCTTTCTAAGCTGACAAGATAATGGGTGGAAATG
Source organism: Eucalyptus caleyi (assembly GCA_014182885.2). NCBI lineage: Eukaryota > Viridiplantae > Streptophyta > Magnoliopsida > Myrtales > Myrtaceae > Eucalyptus > Eucalyptus caleyi. Next base: position 30,787,033 of record CM024470.2, read on the forward strand.
CTTCATATGCGCTAGTTCCGTGGAATGTATCTCTAGAGTTGACGAAGATTTTACATTGACGCTAGTGCCGGACCCTCCGAAAGCTCATGACACGGCATTTGCTTGCTTTTCCCCCTTAACACCGAAAGAAAAAGAGGAGCAAAGACTTCAACTAAAGCCAACCAAGTCTTCCAACGTAGTAAGTGTCCAGCTTCATGGAAAGAGCAACTGCACTTCCACACAAATTCTAATCAATTTCTTGGAATTCCTTGTAATATATGTCTATTGTGCATTCCTACCCTACCATGACTTAAACCAAGGCAAAGTAATCGGGTCCAATTAGACGATTGACAATCAATGATGGAGATCAAGTTTTAGGGAGAATGTATAAAGCACATGATTACTTATTGTGATCCTTTTCTTATTAAGTTATTTTTTTATGTCATTTCCTCTCGGATTTTACAACAATGAAACAACAAGTATATCCTGCACATGAATGTTTCATTCATTTGTTCACTAAATATGGAGATCAACATTTAGGGATTAGTTTAATAAATTCAAAGTTTAGAGAGAGATGCTTAATCAAAGTGTGTTATGGACTATGATTTCAGACTGAAGTTTAGACAATTTAGAAGGATTGACAAGATGTGAGAAACAAAGAGCTAGGATTCGATAGGGGGACTATTCTCTCTAGAGTTGCCCATCAGTAACTTCTGGACAATGAGAAAATTATCCGGTCAGTCAATAACACCCATTAGATTTATTGCCAATTAAAATTTTATATGGAGTTGTTGAATTTAATTGGCAATATATATTCAATGATTTCAACAAGCCTAGAATCTGAATTAGCTTAGGGCATTTGGTCAATAACACCCATTGTAAATGCTTTAAACATGAAATGATTGATTGGAAAGTATCACAAGCAAATGAAAATAAGATTCTACCTAGACCTTTCTCGCTCATTGTAAAGCCGGACCAGGCCATCGAAGTCATGTAACCTAGAGCAATCTAAAACTTAAGATGACAAAACGATGACATTTCCATGTTAATATATTGGGCAATTCTTCAAGAGTCTCCACCATACCTATGAATTTTGGTGGCTCTCTTACTTAGTTGAGTTCATATGTATCACCTGCAACATTTTAAGATTTTGAATGGAATATGGTAATCCTGCAGTTCTTGTGTTGGACAAAAATGAATTAACTAGTGACTTCAATTTTCCAACTGAGTTTGGAAGCTTTCTTAGTTGAGGATACAATTGGTGCAAATGCTTCAAACTCACTAGTTCTTTAGAATGTATCTCTAGAGTTGACAAAGACTTTAGACTACCAAGGACATTTGGTGGTAATAAAGTTGCTTTCTATTGGCGCGAGTGCCTAGCGAAGCTCAAGACACGGCATTTGCTTGCATTTTCCCCCTTGGCATCGAAAGAAAAAGAAGAGCAACGACTTCAAGTAAAGCTGATCAAGTCTTCCAAAGTGGAGGAGTAAAGTTTCCAGCTTCATGGAAAGAGGAATTGCACTTCCACACAACTTCTACTCATTCTCTGGGAACTTCCTATTACATTTGTCTATAGGGTCCACCCATTGCCCTATCATAATTTAAAACACATCTAACATTGTTGATCTCCAGGATCCACCCACCGCACTATCATTGGGCATTCCTACCTATCTTGACTCAAATCATGGCAAAAATTATTGGGCCCAATCAGACAATTGACGATCAACGATGGAGATCAACCTTCAAGGAGAATGTTTATGCAAATGATTGCTCATTGTGTTCCTTCTTTTATTAATTTATTTTTTAAAGTAATTCCCTCTTAGATTTTGCGACAATGAAATGGTCTAATAAATTCAACGTGCAGAGAGAAATGCTTAATAGGAGGGTGTTATAGACTACAATTTCAGATACCATTTTGGACAATTTAGAAGGATAAGCAAGATTTGAGAAACAAATTCTTGGGATTTAATAAATGGAGCACGTCAGTAACTTTTGGACAATGAGAAAACTATTAAATCAATCTTAAAATAATTGTACAACCGTTAATTCAATCATAAACTTTTTAATTTGATCAATTTAGTCTTAAACATTTTCGTGAAATTTCAATGTAATCCTCCCGGTAAATTGGGGTTGCAAAATGCTAATGTAGCGGTCCAGTCTTTAATGGGCATCCTACATGGCACGGTTGTTGTCTAACGTGAAAGAACTTAAGCAAAACGACGTTGTTTTGTAATTTTTTCCTTTTATTTTCTTTTTCTTCTTTCATTTTTTGTGGTGCTGTTCATGTTCTCCAGCACCTTCTCCAGCTGGAAGCCATGTCTGCAACACTTGCTCCAGCCGGTGAAGCGATGTCTGCAGCTCTCTCTGTAAGAGTTTTCCTAATGTGGACTACATTAATTGACATTGTACGGTTACCATAAAACATGGCTAGTCTAAGGTAAGATAGAAGGTTTCTTAATTAGTCTAATATGGGGCTGGCTAGTGTGGGCCGAGTTGAGCTTGGCCCGTAATGAGGGGGCCTGGCTGGAAACTCTATAAATAGTGCTCAAGTCTCTCCTCTAACCCTAATTCTCATAATATCCTCACCTAAGGGGCATTTACCTAACGCTACACGTGAGGAGGCCGCCTCATTGAGCCAGTGATATGGAGGGCAATAGAGGAGAAGAACTTGCGCGTAGAACATTGTGTTTCCGCTACTGCTTCAAGAACGATGGATCCCAAAATAGGTACGTTAATCTTTCTACTCAATTATGCATGTCCTTGTTCTAGTTATGGAGATCTTGGGGTCGTGTAATTTGCGTCCAACATGTGGTATCAGAGCCTCCATAACCCTAGAACTCGAACGCATAGTATTTTGCCATAATTTTGTGATTTTCGAGATTTTTAAGTACAGTAAAAATAAAATTAAATCACAAATTCGGATTGGGCTCGACAAGACGAGCAAAACCGTGGGAGGCGCGTCGCCGGGGGAGGCCCCACACGCCCCCAAGCGCGGCCACGCGCTGTCAAGCGTCGAAGACGCGCGCCCACGCGCGGGGCGCTGACGTCACAATGACGTCAGCGACCCGGATTCGGATTCGATCCGATTGGACCCAACCCGACCCGAATGGCGACCAACCCGACCCGACCTAGGACCCGACCTGACCCGTTGACCCAACCCGACCCGGTCAACTGTTGACTGGACCGGTCAACCGGTCGAACCGGGCTGCTGGACTGGAAGGTCGAACCGGGAATCGGTCGAATTGGTTGTGACTAGCCTTTGATGCCCGCGCGTGGGCTCCACGCGCCGCGCACTCAGGCGGCACGTGCGAGCGCGTGGAGGCTCCGATTCGCGCGTGGCCAGCGGCGATGGACTCGTATGATTATTCCCTACGTCATGGTATATTTATTTTACATTTTTGATGATCTTATAGATGTGAAAATATATACGGAATCCTAAATACGTGCTTTTTAGTGTATTTTCTGCGTATTTTTCTTGTATTTTTTCTGTGATTTTGAAAATACAGGTGCCGGGATACAGGTATGTTATCACATGAACTTTATGTGTGTTATTCATTAATAATATACGATAAAGTTTATTTTTATTAATGGATGAAGTAATGTAATTAGCATAATATGTGATTTTAGTGATTTACTACCCCTATCACTAAAGTTAAAATCACATATGTATATGTATGGTTTATGTGAGATGAAAATTTTATATTCCTAGTATGAGAGAATTTCAAGGATTCAATTGAGTTGTGACCACCAAAGTGGCACACTTGATTGAATTTGAGAAACTTCGATCTCGTATATTTGATTGGGATGTCTCCTGGTCTAATGCATAGTTATACTCCCAAAGGAGGTGATTGTGTATTAGTTCATGGAGGGATACATGATAGTGTGGTGGAGGAGTGACCGATCCTAATGGTTCATATGCCCAAAGGTGATGAATTCACGAAGATTGTAATATATTCTCATAACCCTTATCATGTAGGGAGTGTACAATTGCATGTCATGTATTCTGCCTAAAGGTAATTATGTGATTTTGCATGTAACTCTCTAGGATGTGTACTTGTACGTCAAGTTACACAATACTCGCATGATGTTAATTATATGCATTGCTTGTTTTTTCAGTCACCTTTTCTGTAAATGGTAACTCCGTCACCATTGAGGTTCTTGCTGGTTCAAATTTTAAGAGATGGAGAGAGGATTTTTTGTTTGCTATGGAGATGACAGATGTTCATATGGCTCTTACTACTGATCGGCCGTCAGATTTGACAGCCGAGACTACAAAGGCTCAAAAAGCAAATTTTGTTGCATGGGAAAAGAGCAATAGAATTTGCTTGCTGTCCATGAAGCGTTCCATTCAGGAACACTTGAAAAGTGATCTGCCTGCAGACTGCAATGCTAGGCAAATGATGGAAGCTTTGATGGCTAGAAATCGTGTGCGCCTAATGCTGAGATAGGGACACATATGCAAACACTTTTTACTATGAAATATGATGGTTCTGGTGGAGTTAGAGATTATGTTCTGAGGATGGTTGATTTGCAAACAAAGTTTCAGGCTCTCAATGTTGAAATTCCTACTGTTTGCATTGTCCATCAAGCTCTAAATACTCTTCCTCCTGATTTTGGGATTATCAAGACAAATTATAGTTCCCAAGATGAAACCCGGTCTGTTAATGACCTGATTGTAAGGTTGGTGGCAGAGGAAGAGAAATTGAAGAAAGATAAAGGACATATTGCTTTTTATGCTTCTAGTTTTGCTAGTGACAAGGGTAAGAAGTTGAAGACCTATACCCACAAAGGCAATTCAGAAGCTGCTGGTCCTTCGAACAACAAATGAAATTCTGAAGGTGTAGGTCCTTCTAACACACTGGGTCCTGAGAAAGCATTCACCAAGAAAGATAGTGTTCTTTGCTACTTTTGTAGGGAGAGAGGACACGTGAAGAGACGCTGTAGCAAGTTTAAGGCTTGGTTGTCAAAGAGAACCAAGAGTGAGCCTAAAGGTAATGATTCTTTGGCATTTGTTTATGAATTCAATCTATCTGAAGTTCCGACCAATTCTTGGGGGCTAGATAGTGGTGCAACTAATCATGTTGCATTTACCATTCAGGGATTCATAAATTGAATGACGCCAAATAAGGATGAATCAAAGCTCACTATTGGAAACAGCGTTGGAGTTGACCTAGAGTTCGTGAGAGATGTTATTTTGATTTTAGATTCTGGTTTTCGGATGGTGTTAAGTAACACTTTTTACATACCTTCTTTTAGGTGGAATTTAGTTTATGTGTCTTATTTGGACATGTGTGGATACTCTTTTGAAATAAAGAGTAAAACTATTTCCATGTTTTATGATTCAAATAAGATTTGGTGTTGCAATTTATCCGATGGATTATATCAATTGAGCTTATCTCCCAACGACATATACGTTGCTTATTCAGCTAAAAATGTTGTTTCCAAAAGGCCTTTACCTGAGGAACAGTTTTATGCATTGTGGCATAAACGTCTTGGCCACATCTTTAAAGATAGAGTAGAAAGGCTAATAAAGGCTGATATCTTGCCTGCTCTTAAAAATGATCAAGAGACTTGCGTAGACTGTTGCAGAGGTAAGATGACTAAGATAAAGAAGAAATCTGATGTACGAAGTTCAGACTTGTTGGAGGTTATTCACACTGATATTAGTGGACCATACACGGCTACTTTGTGCGGAAATTTTTATTTCATCACATTTATTAACGACTATTCTCGGTATGGATACTTATACTTGATTAAAGAAAAGTCCGAGTCTCTTGATAAATTCAAGATTTTTCGGACTGAAGTGGAGAAACAGTTGGGAAAAGTTATTAAGATCGTTAGATTTGATCGTGGTGGTGAGTATTTTGGTAGGCACGAAGATGTTGGACAACTTAAAGGGTCGTTTGCCAAATACTTAGAGGATTCTGGGATAATAGGTCAGTTTACTATGCCCGGAAATCCTGAACAGAATGGTGTAGCTGAAAAGCGCAATCGTACTCTTATGGACATGATGAGAAGTATGATTAGTAGGACCAATTTACCTAATTTTCTATGGGGTGAAGCTTTGAAAACAGCTCTTTATATTCTAAATCGCATTCCTACTAAAGCGGTTCCATTGACTCATTTTAAGTTGTAGACTGGACGTAAACCTAGCTTAAATCATCTTAAAGTTTGGGGATGACCAGTGAAAGTGAAGTTATATAATCCAACATTGAGTAAGCTGGATTCCAAAACTGCTTGGTGTTACTTCGTGTCTTACCCAGATCATTCAAAGGGGTATCGGTTTTATAACCCTAATGGAGGTACAAGAATTGTGGAATCTCAGGCTGCAAAATTTTTGGAATTTGATGTAGCCGAAAAGGGTAGTTGTACACAAGCTATCAAAGATGATAGTATGGTGGAAATTACTAGATCACTATCTCATCCTGTGCAAATAATTATGGAGCCTCCTATGCCACAAATTGAGCCTATTGTGGCCCAGGATCCTATTGTTGAGATAGTTCATGAAGAAATTCCACAAGCTCCTCAGATTCATAATGAGGATGAAGTAGCTCCAGTCAGAAGATCAACTAGGGAAAGACGTTCAGCTATACCACCAAACTATCTAGTCTACCTAGGAGAGCATGATTATGATATAGGCTGCGTTGTTGATCCCGTGACTTATACTAATGCCATCTCATGTCCTTAATCAAATTTGTGGTTAGATGCGATGAAAGATAAGATGCAATCTATGAAACACAATGGTGTTTGGGAGCTTGTTGAATTGCCTGAAGGTTGTAAACCTATTGGTTGCAAATGGGTGTTCAAAACTAAAAGGGATTCCAAAGGAAAGATTGAAAAGTTTAAAGCCAGACTGGTAGCTAAGGGTTTCACTCAAAGAGAATGAATAGATTATGAAGCAACATTTTCTCCAGTTTCATCTAAAGATTCCTTTAGAGTGATTTTGGCATTGGTAACTCATTTCGATATGGAGTTACACCAGATGGATGTTAAGACTGCTTTTCTAAATGGAGACCTTGATGAGGAGATTTATATGGTGCAGCCCGAAGGTTTTGTAGCAGATGACTCAAGTAAGCTTGTTTGTAAATTGAAAAGGTCTATTTATGGCCTTAAACAAGCCTCTAGACAGTGGTATTTGAAGTTTCATAGCATTGTTACTTCATTCGAATTTATTGAGAATAAAGTAGATCAGTGTATATACACCAAGGTCAGTGTGAGGAAATATATTTTTCTCATACTTTATGTAGATGATATCTTGCTTGCTAGTAGTGATATTTGTTTACTATATTAGACGAAGCGGATGTTATCGACAAATTTTGACATGAAAGACATTGGTGAGGTGTCTTTTGTTCTTGGCATTGAGATCCATAGGGATCGCTCACGCCGTTCATTGGGTTTGTCTCAGAGGGCATATATTGATCGCATTTTAGAAAGATTCAGTATGCAAGATTGCAAACTCAGGAATTGCTCCCATTGTTAAGGGTGATAAATTGAGTCTTTCACAATACCTTAATTCAAATTTTGAGAAAGCTCAAATGAAGAACGTACCTTATGCTAGTGTGCTTGGAAGTATCATGTATGCTCAAGTTTGCACTAGGCCAGATATTGCTTTTGCAACAAGGCTTCTAGGCAGGTATCAGTCTAATCCAAGACGCGATCACTGGGTTGTTACCAAGAAGGTTTTAAGGTAATTAAAGAGAACAAAAATTATATGCTGATTTATAGACATGTTCCAAACTTACAACTAGCAGGGTATTCAGATTCAGATTTTGCTGGTTGTCAAGATGATAAGAAATCAACAACTGGATACATATTTATGTTGGTAGGAGATGCAGTATCATGGAAGAGCGAGAAACAAAATCTATATCTTTTCAACCATGCAAGCGGAGTTTGTAGCTGCTATTCAAGCTATTTGGCTCCGGAACCTCATTAGGGAGTTATCAGTTTATGATTTTGTGGATAGGTCCATACAACTGCATTGTGACAATAACTCTGCAGTGTTGTTTATTAATAACAACATAAGTCTCAAGGGGTCTAAACACATGGAGGTCAAGTTTTTGACTATAAAAGAATCAGTGTAGAATGGTGACGTTGCAGTAGATTATATTCATACAGATGATATGGTTGCAGATCTACTAACTAAATGCCTACGCCCGTGTATATTTGATCGACATGTCATTAGTATGGGCCTAGGAGCGTCTTGGGATGCTGTTATTTAGTGGGAGCTATGTTTTATTCTTCTTTGAATAAAGTTTACATCTGTTTTGTTACAATTCAGTAACACTTTGATATATATATATGTCAACTTTTGCATTCAATAAAATACTTTTTGAATGGATTTTTATTATGTTGAATGGATATATATATATATATATATATTGTTAAAAGTCTCAAGGTATTGCTTAAATCTTGAGTGAAGGCTAGGGGCATCCGGACATCCGGTTATTAGCCTTGTGCATATGTCTTGTGATACATAAAGAAAGGTTAACCATAAGGACAAGATATATGTGGGTTCATTGGAACCATAAAGCATTCTCTAGTGGCACAAGTTTTTTGTATCGCCTAAGGTAAAAGAATGGTGACTGACAAATGGGATCTCTCTATGAGAGATGTTATCCATTTGCCACACTACCATATTGAATCCATATCAATAAAGTTGAGAGCACTCGTGACCATGGAAGGCTTTGTGTGTATACATGCAGTTACCGCCATGATTTGGTGTTTGAGACTTTATGGGATATGATTGACTATTAAAAATTATCTCTAGACCAATGTGTTCGCATAAGGTACAATTTTAATTAATATAATCCAAGTGGGAGAATGTAAGAGTTTTTTTTAATGTGGACTACATTAATTGACATTCTAATTTACTGTTTTTACGGTTACCGTAAAACATGGCTGGTCTAAGGTGAGATAGAATGTTTCTTAATTAGTCTAATATGAGGCTGGCTAGTGTGGGCCGAGTTGAGCCTAGCCTATAATGAGGGGGCCTGGCTAGAAACTCTATAAATAGTGCTCAAGTCTCTCCTCTAACCCTAATTCTCACAATATCCTCACCTAAGGGGTGTTTACCTAACGTTACACATGAGGGGGCCGCCTCATTGAGCCAGTGATACGGAGGGCAATAGAGGAGAATGATTTGCGCGTGGATCATTGTGTTTCCGCTACTGCTTCAAGAACGATGGATCCCAAAACAGGTGCGTTAATCTTTCTACTCAATTATGCATGTCCTTGTTCTAGTTATGGAGATCGTTTTCTGCTAAAAGGCTGTCCTTGAAGGGCTTGAACGGGAGTTGTTCGCCCAATGTGGGATGCATACCTGCAGGAAATTTACTCTCCTTCCCTGATCCTAAGTTTAGGTCCATTCATGGTATCAGAGCCATGGTTTCGTTTTTAATATTATCCATTCCATGCGCTTGATAGGTGAAGCCAATGCTGAGAAGATTCTTCCACATCATGACAGACCCAGAAATTCTCGAAGCACCCATTTCTCTTGCTCCTTCTTCTTCATCCTCAGCTCTCTCCGAGTTTCGTGTTTCCAATGCTTGAAAGATAGACTATCTTTTTCGAAGTATCTCTTAGTGACGAAACGAAGATCTCAGAAACTCAGCTTCCTCTTATGAACCCCTATTCAGCTTTTGCTAAACCAACCTCATCATTTTCACCTATCCGCTCTATTCGACAACTCATTCACCAAACCCCAAAGCAAGTAAAAGAGTACGTTCAGTCCTCCAAGTTCGACCAGCATCCTATTCCTGCTACTGAAAAGGAGTACTTTGTTACTCTCCAGATCCCTCCAGAATCCCCCAAACAATGGGTACAACAGGGATATTCTCATGTTCACTATGGAGCTGTTCGTCTTGCTCTCACCTTCCATGGTCGAAAAGGTTTACCAGTAGTGGCAAGAATCGCGTTGTTGGATAACAGGTTTTTACAATACCAGCATGCTTGCATTGGTACTGTTCAGACCACTCTGAATGCAGGAACAGTCTTTGTAACTCTGTATCCAAACTTCAACATCGCTCTTTCAGACCCCCAACTTCTCTCTTTTCTGAAAGTTCAAGTCCAGCTCACTGGAGCACCTCAGACTGCTGACTCTGTAGCTGCAACCTTACATTACCAGATGGTTTATCGAGTGCAGAACCATGCTCTTGACCTCAACTTCAACAATGGTAATGAAGATGCGTTGTTCATCTCCATGCAAAATGACCAGGCATCCTGCATCCATGTTCCCCGATAGATCCCGAAGGATACGTTGGCCAAGCTCCTTCCGGATACTTGGATCACCGACTACGAAAAGCTACACCAGCATAACAAGCCCTTCCAGTCCACTGACTCAGAGTTTGTAAGGAAAAAAGATGGAACTGTTTCCATCAAATTTGGCAAAGAAAAGGAAGAAAGTCCTTCTATCTTCCAGACCATCCTCATGATCGAACCATGTATTCCTAAATCTATTACCGAACCAGATCCAAAGAAACATGTTCGACACTTTGACGGTGATGGACATCCTGTCCATTACTACAAAGATAAGCATGGTCATTGTTTTTGGGATCCTTTTTGCCAATGTTCCTACTGTATAAATTCTCCCGACGAGGTAGATCCTCATGCAAGATCTCCTCCAAGACGGAAAAAGTCCAAGGATAAGGTATACCAAAGGTACTTAGATGGAGATACCTTCGTAGATACTCTTGGTGAATGCGATAAATACCAGTTCATGGTGTCTTATGCACAACCTCCACCACCAGAGTTCACTACTACATCCCGAACCTCACCAGATCCACCAAAATCACCTCCACCTTCTCCTCCCCAGAAAAAGCAAGCTCTTTCTCCATTCTACAAGCCAATCCTCAAGTGGGCTAAGAAACACTCTTACCCCCTCGAAATCCCGACGGAAACACCACCCACTTCTTCCATTGCCATGTTCCACGATACTGACTTTCCTCCTCTTGTTAAGGAAAGTTCTAAACTCTCGTTCCCTACTGCAGAAGAGTTTATTGATCCACATGGCAGGTACCGCCATGTTCCCAAAATACCTACCCCCACTGATGTAGACGAACATGGAAGACAAAAGAAAACCCCTGCTGCTGAAGCCGTTCTAAACTGGCAATCAGAGACTCTGTTGGCACAGAACAATGCCTTCAAAGCCATTGACTCCAAGATCGGAAATGTGCAACAAGATCTCCGAAGATATGATGAGAGTACCAAAAAGATACTTTCTGAGTTCTAGAAAAGGCTTCAAGCCTTGGAATCAGGACAGCAGCTTGGGTACCATTATCTTGAAAGTCCAAAACCAGAAATAGACAAACTCAAGAAGCAAATTCAGCTTCTTGAAGAAGGAAGGTTTAGACCTTTCGATCCATTGGCACCTCCTGTCCAAACTGGGTATGCATCCCCAACACCTCAAGTGTCTGTTTTTGCCAATATTCCAGAAGATCCTTCCAGAAGAGAATCAGATTTGCGAAATCGTCTCAAAGCCTTGAAGAAGGAAAAGGGGAAAGAAAAAACACCACCTACAGAATCAAGCTCAATTGTTATAAGAGAAATGCCAGATCAGATGATGTTATCAAATCCCTTAGAATCCTTTTTGAAGGATTTGGGTAAGCAAGAAATCAATCCTATTACCCAACAGCCTAAGCCTGATCCTGTCATCCCGGAAAAACAGATTCTGTTTTCTGAACAAACTTCTTCGTCCTCATCAGATTCAGTATCTATTTATTCCTCCTCATCTTTTTCAGATCAACCAATTGATTCTCCCCCTTCTGTTCCACCAAATTCACAAATATTCATGGCTGATACTCTTTCAGACTATGATATGCAATCAAACTATTCTGATCCAGAATTTGGACAAACGAGTAATCCCACCAGAAACAATTCAGCCAGACATGTGTCCATGGCGTCCAAACAATTCTTCTCCATTGATGATATTCCTTATCCAAAATGGCCACACAGACTTGAAGAGTTTCATACATGGTTGAGTACACAGTCCATCACCAACCATGATATGAATGATGTCCTTTACAATTTTGTTACAAGGTTCACAGGGAGCCTTAAATTTTGGTGGCAATCACTCACAGAGTAGGACCAGCTTACATTTTTGTTATCACCCAGTTTCTACCATGCCCTTAATTACCTATATCATGTTTTTGTAGGAACACCCGGAGATCTCAAAGAACTCAAAAGAAGAGAATTCTTTGAAAGAAGATGCTGCTCCCTTCAGAAAAAGCATCTTGGTAAGCATTATCAATTAATGCTTCAGCTTTTTTACCAGATTGGCGCAGATCCAAACCTAAAGCATGTCTTCCTCACTTCTATTCCAACAGAGCTAACCCAGATGGTTGAAAGATCTTTTTTTGGAAAGCAAAGAAGGATACAAGACGTTCCCTTGGGAGAAATCCAGCAAGAAATCCATCTATGCCTTGAAGAGTTATGCTTAAAGCGCCGAATGGTCCGAACATACATCACAAATGACAAGCGTCTTGAAACAGCCTGTTCCCATCAGAAGTTAAAGATCAAATGTTCCAAACAGGACTATGATGGTACTTGTGGCCATTATTCCCGGAAAAATAAGCACTACAAGAAGTACTCGATTAAAAAATCCAAGCATGGCTCCAAGCATTTCCGGAAAAAGAAGAAATGGCAATACCTGCGCAAAAGAAAAGATCACACAGGCCATAAGAAGTCAAGCCGTTGCTACATTTGCAACAAGAAAGGACACTTTGCCAAAAATTGTCCTCGGGCGAAAAAAGGCCAAATCATCGATCGAAAGTGAAACAGGTATTTCTCTTGAAAATGATGATATTGAGTCCTTATTTTCTGCGATGAAGAACCAACGGGGTCACGTACTTTTGTGTTATCCCCTTCTACCAAACTTCTAGTGAAAACGAGTCGATGAATCGGAATCAAGATATTTTTCACATATCTCCCACATCTTCAGAATCAAATCCTGACATATTTGCAAGTCAAATTCACTGTCCTCATTTCCCTGTTAAAATCTTCACCTCAAAGTTCGCCAAGCCTATCAATGTCATTGCTCTCATTGATACCGAGCAAGTTGTTCCATTCTCGGACACTAAAGTTCTGCCCAAGAATATTGGACTCCTCATATCCGATATTTCAATTCTGCCTCTGGAGATACTTTCTCCACAAGTGTCAGAACCACTCCATTCTTGTCCGCTTCTTCCCGAATGCTCCATAAAGGCAAAAATCTTTGGATCAAATCTGCCCAATAAAGATTTGTTAATTGGGTGGGACATCATGACTCAAATCTCTCAACTTCGCATCATTCCAGGAAAGGGTCTTAGATATAAAAATCATTTCTCTGAGTTCATTGATATTCAGAGACTCTTTTCCATTCAGATGAGTTTACTAGATCCAATTATGCAAAAGTTGCTAGAATCTTGCTCAGAATCCCACTCAGAATTCGCTCAAAAATGTCCTCATCCTTTATGGCAAAATCCAGAATTCTTTATTCGCCTCCCCTTCAAGAAAAATGAAGACATCAACCCAACAAAGGCGAGTCATGCGGGAATGAAGCCAGAACACTTGGCTTTAGCTCAAAGGGAATGCTCAGAATTACTACAACAAAGCCTTATTGAAGTTTCTGATTCTCAATGGGCTTGTGAAGCCTTTTATGTCAATAAGCGCGCCGAGCAGAACAGAGGGAAAATGAGACTGGTAATCAATTACCAACCTCTTAATCTTTTTCTCCAAGATGACAAATTCCCTTTACCATCTAGAGATTCTCTTTTTAGTGGTTTAACCAAGGCCCATATCTACTCCAAATTCGACCTGAAAGCCGGATTTTGGCAATTGGGCATTCATCCTGAAGACAGAACCAAAACAGGATTCTATATCCCAAACCAGCACTTTCAGTGGAAAGTTCTTCCTTTTGGCTTAAAAGTTGCCCCATCCCTTTTCCAAAAGGCCATGTGTCGCATTTTCCAACCCATTTTGTCAACTGCAGCAGTGTATATCGACGATATTCTGCTCTACAACCCTGATGAACAGAGCCACTGCCAACTCCTTGAGAAATTTGCAGAAATCGTGAAAAAAATGGCATTATGCTTTCTCAAAGGAAAATGAATATTGCCTAGACAGAAATTGAATTTCTTGGTATCCACCTCAACAAGGGTACATACTATCCAAGGCCACACATTGCACAAGAATTATTGAAGTTTCCTGAAAGAGACTTCACGAAAAAACAAGTTCAGCAATTTCTTGGGATAATTAACTATCTCAGAGCTTTTGTCCCAAACATTGCAAAGCTTTTGATTCCTTTGCAATCTATGCTAAAAAAGAATCTCCCACCTTGGGGAAAGATCCAGATCAAGCGATTCTTGAGCTTAAGGAGATTATGCAGAATCTCCCACCATTACAAATACCATCAACAGGGAAAAGAATTCTTCAAACCGACGCCAGTGATGAATATTGGGCAGCTGTCCTATTCAAAGAAATTGATGGTAAAAAACACATTTGTGCTCACAAAAGTGGAAAGTTTTCCCAAGCTGAAATGCATTACCACTCCACTTTTAAAGAGATCCTGGCAGTCAAAAATGGAATCAAGAAGTTTGAATTTCATCTCATCGGCCATCACTAACACTCTCTAGTCAGTCCCATCTCAGGTGCGGTGTCGACGAGGACGAGGGACAAGTTGCAATTGGGACAGGGAAGGTCCAAGGCTCGGCTCGAGGGCTTGGTTGCCTTAAACCTATGCCGATTGGAGGTCTAGACGGGTCAGCGGCAGCCTACCAGGCCGGCACAAAACGTGGAGGGCCATTGTCAACCCCTTGCCCAAGTGTTGCATGGGCGGGGATGGGATATTAGGGGATTTAGCACACAAAAAAAAAAAAAAAAAAAAATCAGATTTGGACATTGATGGACAGAAAGACCGGCATCTAAGGTTCCTTCTTTAAAAAAAAAAAAAGATTTCTCAAATTTCAAATGAATGGATTTAGGATGATTGGGGCCATTGATATACATCCTAGAACATTGCAAGATAGTAGGTAGACATTCATCCGAGCGCAAACACATGCAGAGACGATAATATGAATCCGGGATTTCCACTTCATTTTGCAGGGAAGAAAATAGCAATGCGTGACTAAGTTCATCTTGAGATTACTTCAAAATGTATCTGCAACAACCGAAGTTGCAATTGTTAGCAATAATGTAATCGATAACGTGGAAATTCTTAATAAAAGAATTTTAGATCTTCATGATTTATTCACGACAAGAGATATTAAGGCGTACCTTTATCCATAACAATAACCTTGAGAAAGCAATATCCTCGAGTTTTTTTTTTTTTTTTTTTATTGCAGAAATAGGAGAAACGATGAAATCTAGTTCCTCTCCTGTGCATGAATGTTTCATTTATTTGCTTGCTAAATTAAGAAGATCAACTTTTAAGTTTGATAAATTCAATGCGCAGAGAGGGATCCTTAATCGGAGGGTGTTTGGAAATGATCCGGCCAAAGGTTTGAACATTTTAGAAGAATTACAATGGTGTTTGAGAAACAGGCAAGTAGGATTCAATAAGGGATTGTTCTCTCTAGAGTTGGCTAACTTTCGAACCATGAGCAAAGTAGTTCTCCTCTCTTCTTTTAGAAGCTCACAAGAGTATTTATAGACCTTACAACTTGCATGTGATAGAATAGACCAAATTTTGCAGCAGTTCATAACATCATATGGTCACCTTCTTAAGGTTCGACGTCGCACCCTAAATCTGTATCCAGAATTTAGGGGAATGACCGGCCATCCCTCATGAAATAAAGGATGAAGCCTTTAACCAAAATAAATCATTATATGAAAAGATATTAATTGGATAGTGTTGAAGGAGAGAGTATTCTACATATTGTATTAACTTAATCAAAAAAGGATTACAAGAATATATATATATATATGAGTAACCCTAGTAACCCTCTTATGACTATTTTACCCTTATTACTATTTCCTAACACTCCCCCTCAAGTTGGGATGTAAATATCAAACAATCCCAACTTGTTACATAAAAAATTCACTCTATTTCCTCGTAAAGACTTGGTAAAAATATATGCAAGCTGATCCTCCGTTCTTGTATGTTGAAGAGTGATCTCTCCTTTCTGAACTTTTTCTCATATAAAGTGACAATCAACCTCAATGTGCTTGGTTCGCTCATGGAAGACGGGATTGTTTGCAATATGAATAACTGATTGATTGTCACAATATAATATCGAAGGTTCTGATGTTGATATCCCAATTTCTGACAATAACATCCTCAACCAGAGCAATTCACTAGTCACATGTGCCATTGCTCTATATTCCGCTTCTGCACTTGATTGAGAAACCACATGCCGTTTCTTACTCTTCCAGGACTAAATTACCTCCAAGAAATACACAATAACCCGATGTAGATCTTCTACTAGTAGAGCATCCAGCCCAATCCGCATCAGAAAAACCTGTGGTATTCAGGTGGCCACAATTCTTGAAAATTAGTCCTTTACCTGGTGCTCCTTTCAAGTATTTAATAATTCGAAGCACAGCATCCTAGTGAGTAGTTCGAGGAGAACCCATGAATTGGCTTACAACACTAACGGCAAAAGATATATCAGGTCTCGTGACGGTAAGATAATTCAACTTACCAACTACTCTCCAATATTTCAATGGGTCGTGTAATAATTCTCCATCTTCTGCATCAAGTTTCATATTGGGTTCCATAGGAGTATCAACTGGTTTTGCCCCAACAAGTCCAACCTCATCAAGAATGTCAAGAACATATTTTCTCTGAGTTAAATTTATACTTGTATGCGAGTAGGCAACCTCAATACCTAGGAAATACCGCAAACGTCCCATATCCTTAGTACTAAACTGTGTATGCAGAAATTGCTTGAGTCGTTGAATACCATCTGAATCACTGCCAGTAATAATAATTCCATCCACATATACCACCAGAAGAATACAACCAGCTAAGGAGACAGAACTGAAGACTGAATGGTCTACTTGACAACGCTTTAATCCAAACTTGATAACAGCATCACTAAACTTACCAAACCAAGCACGAGGAGATTGTTTGAGTCTATACAATGCCTTATGTAAATGACATACCAGATTCTCCCCCTGAGCAACAAATCCAGGTGGTTGCTCCATATACACCTCTTCAATCAAATCACCATGTAGGAATGCATTTTTGATGTCTAATCGATGAAGAAACCATCCAAAATGTGCTGCTAGAGAAATAAAGACACAAACAGATGGAATTTTGGCTACAGGAGAAAAAGTGTCATCATAATCAACACTATATGTTTGAGTATATCCTTTAGCGACTAACCGTGCGTTCAATCGATCTATAGTGCCATCAGGGTGCACCTTAACCGTGAAAACCCAACGACAACCAATAGGTTGCTTTCCCACAGGAAGGGTAGTAAGCTTCCAAGTGCGATTCTCAATGAGTGCTTTCATTTCATCCTCCATGGCTTGTCTCCAACCAGGATGAGCAAGAGCTTCAGTAACATTGCTAGGCACAGAAATAGAGGACAAGGACGAGACAAAAGTAGAGAAGGTAGGAGATAAACGATCATAAGATAGAAAGTTGCTAATAGGATGACGAGTACGAAGACAATCAGACAAACCGGAATAAAGTGTATAACGATCCACAGGACGCCCAACACAAGATCTTGTACCTTTTCAAGTAGCAATGGGTTGATCAGGATTAGGATCAGGATCAAGGGATGGCACAGCAATTGATGAGGGATCAGATGAATCAAGTGATGGCCGAACCTCTGTAGTGGGAGTTGTTCCTTGTCTATGGTAAGTTTGATTAGCAAACTGAAATCATGTTGATGATACTGGAGGAGGTGAGATTGGTGGAGGAATTGGTAAGACACACTTGTCAGTGTCAGGAGACACAATAGAGATTGTTTGAGTACTATAGTATGACTGGTCCTAAAAAAATGTCACATCTGCTGATACAAACACTCGGCGACTAATAGGATTGTAACATTTATAGCCCTTCTGAGTTCGAGAGTACCCAACAAAGATACATTTATCAACACGAGGAGCCAACTTATCAAGACCTGGAGTCAGAGAATGGACGAAACAAACACAGCCAAAGACACGTAGAGGTAATGCAAAGGGAGGACGATTTGGATGTAAAATAGAGAAAGGTGTCTCCCCCTGAAGAACAGAACTTGGAAGTCGATTAATTAAGAAACAGGCTGTAAGAACAGCATGGCCCCAAAATGTTTTCGGAAGATGCATGTGAAACATAAGGCAACGAGCAACGTCAAGAAGATGACGATTTTTACGTTCAGCTACACCATTTTGTTGTGATGTATATGAACAAGAAGTTTGATGAATAATGCCATGGGAATCAAGAAAAGGTTGAAAACCAGAGGCAACGGCAAGATACTCTTTGGCATTATCGGATCGGAGATTTTTCACAGAAGTATTATATTGATTCAGCACTTCAAAATAGAATTGACGAAAGCAATGAAAAATCTCAGTACGATCTTTTATTAGGAACAACCAAGTCATTCGGGAAAAATCATCCACAAATGTAACAAAGTACCGGAAACCAGATGTATCAGAAACACGACATGGACCCCATATATCTGAATGAACTAACTCAAAGGGACTAGACACACAACTCTGAAAGCGAGAAGGAAAAGAGACTCTATGGTGTTTTCCAAACTGACAAGCTTCACACTCAAAAGTACTCACAGACTCAGACTTTGGAAACAATCGTCGAAGAATGTTTGGCGGGGAATGACTAGCACGACAATGCATCCGATAGACATCAGTGGATGTGTGCTTCAGAGTTGCTGCAGCTATCACCTTCTTGTCTAGATAGTATAGGCCATTTGATTCATGTCCCCCACCAATCATCTGTCCAATCCTCAAATCCTGAAAAACACAATGAGAAGCAAAAAAGGTTACAGAACAATTTAGCTCTTTAGTTAATGAACTAACAGAAATCAAATTATATGGAGATTTGAGATGAAGGACAGATGATAAAGAAAGGGAGGAACTCAAATGGGCATCTCTAGTACCAGTAACTTGGGAAATTGAACCATCAGCTAAGGTAACAGAGTTGGACACCCCAAGAGGTGTGGAATTTAACGAAGACAATAATTTAGAGTTACCAGCTATATGATGAGTAGCTCCAGAATCTATAACCCAAGAGTTTGACATTGTAGAAAGTAAACAGGATGAACTACCTTTTGAGTTATGTACTAGAGTGGTAGTGGGAGCTGAAGTTCCTGTCACCTGTTTGGAGCGAATCCAAGCCTCATATTTTGCACGTGTCAATGTAACTGAATCTTTTGTATCCTACACATTAGTAGGATCGGATTGAACTGGTGAGGAATCTTCAACTTCAGCAAATGCAGCAACTGTGGGTCGAAGCTCTGGATGAAGTGTGTAGCAGTAAGCTTCAGTGTGTCCAGCCCTCCGACAATGGTTACAATATCGAGTGCCACGGCTACCAAGAATTCTATCACGACCACCACGACTTCCACCTTGAATAAGCCCACATCCATGACCCCGATAACCACGACCATGAGCTCCATGTCCACTAGAGCCATGAGAAATCATGGCACTTGTCTCTAAAGTTGTAGTGGAGATCTTGTCAGTAGGTGTCGAGCGTAAGGCTCGGGAGAAAACCTCATCAACTGTAGGAAGGGAGCTTTCAGACGTAATCTGCTGGCGAAGGGAGGAATATTCAGGCCCTAGTGCTTTAAGAAATAGTATCACGCGAAGATCCTCCTGACGTTTGACTAATACATTTGGATCATTGGAAGTTGGAAGATAAGTATCTAGCTGTCTGCAAAGTGTAGTGAAACGAGCATAATATTCAGATAGAGACTGATCTCCACACTGAAGATCAAACAAGGCCTCCCACGTGTCACACACTCGTGTCATATCATTTTGGCTAGAATAAAGTAGAGCACATGTATCCCAAACTCCCTTAGCAGAATTACATTGAATGAAGTGAGGGCTAATCTTCGGATCCATACTATTCCATAACAATGTACGGATCATTGCATCTCCAGCAATCCAATCATCTACTTTACTTTTATCCGAGGGAAGTGTGGATGTAAGATAATCATGCTGTCGAGTTGCAGTAAGATAAACTTGTACAGCTTTAGACCATAATGGATAGTTAGTGCCATCCAACTTGACAGATGTCAATTGGAAATGCATCAAACCAGTAGATGATGTAGAAGCCATCAGTATTAACTCTACTGAACTCCAATAATGCAATTAGCCAGACTGGTTGAACACAAGAATCGATCGAACCCAATAAGAATGACACAATAATCAAGCACTGCACTCCAGTTGTGCAATCAGCCACAGAACAACAAACATAAATAAGGGTTCAATCAATTCACCACCGAGTCGATATACTGCACTAGGATGCCATTAAATCATACCAACCAGCACTTCAAGCAATATACTTCAATGAGAATCCATATAAGTATACTGGAAAATAGCTTATGATGCCCTCAGTTCGGGTCGTTTTTTTTTTTTTTTCTTTCTTTCGGGTGAAACCCTACAGAACCGAACGAAACCCTTGCAGAACCGAAGGCTTCCGAAATCCTCAGGATATATGAAAAGCACAAAATCTAGATCGCAAGACAAACAAAGACCAAATCGCGCAATTGATTTTCAATCCCGTCATCAAGAAAGAAGACTGAACACAAACCGATTTTGCTGGATGGGCTTTGGCGATTGATGCAGAGTTCTGTCCAGATCTTAGAAAACCAGTAGACAGATCTGGATCTAGGTATGATGACCAAACAACGATGTAGGCGTTCTTTCTCCTCCGCTATCTAGAAGAGAAGCATGTTGTGGTGGCGGCGGCGGAGGGTCTGGATCTAGCGATGGCCTCCGCCGCCGGGCTGTGGTGATGGTGGGATCACTCTCTTGAAGTTTTAACCTCACTCTGATACCGTGTTGAAGGAGAGAGTATTCTACGTATTGTATTAACTTAATCAAAAAGGATTACAAGAATATATATATATATATATATATATATATATATATATATATATATATATATATATATATATATATATGTATAACCCTAGTAACCCTCTTATGACTATTTTACCCTTATTACTATTTCCTAACAGATAGAATCTTGCATTAATAGAAATTAACCCCTTAAGCCCACTCTAATAAGCCTTTCTTTTTTTTTTTTTTAGTCAGTCATACTCTTAACTTTCAACTCACTCTCATACTTTTGCCTTCTCTCTTTGTAAATTTGTAAAGTATGGGAGTTGAACTCCACACCTCAAACTAAATGTCTTTATCCTTAGCCCTCCAAGAAAGTAGGGAATCGAACTCCTCACTTCTCCCTTCTTATGTGAAAATAGTAGTTATTAGGACAAACTCCAGTGATTATTAATAAGCTTTAGTCAAAGAGCGAAAAGACACCACCTCCATCACGCCCTCTTCATAAATTGGTCACTCTCCTCCATTCTTGAAACCTAAATGGTGGGCAAATCTAGGGCTTAATTATATATATGCACGAGCGTGCGCTCTGTGTATCATGACAATAACTCCAACATGCAATCTAAAATAACGTGATGGTTTTTTTTTTCTATGACATACCCAACAATTATCATTCTTAGTCGCTTGTGTAAAAATCCTACAATCATGCTTCACTAGGTAACATGATCCATTTCGGTTGTAATTAAGCCTCGAAAAATACATCGGTCATAATCAAGACTCCATTTATTTCACAGAAAATAATTTCTGACGTTTGGATCATTTAAGAAAATGAGTTAATGGAAAATATTTTCCTTGTCAATGAAAAATGTTTTCTTAGTCAACGGAAATTCTATATTTAAATACATAAAATAATTTTCTTTTTAAAAAAATCAAAAATCATTTTATAGAACATGATCAGATATCTGTCCTTAAATCAAAAACTTTGTGTTTGGGTATAGAAACCCTAATGGCCAACGTTTGTTCCTAGACCCTTGGCAACAAACCTGGGTCTAGAAACCGGGACCAGATTAACCAGGGTCCATCGAGTCCAAGCCCAGCACCAATGAGGCCGGGTTCAGAGCCTCAATGTTCAAGCCCAAGTCCACAAAGGTTGGACTTGGGACATCAGTGCCGGTGGCTGGGCCTAGGACTTTGTTAGTGTTGCCCAACACCGTATTTTGGGTCCATAAAGGGCTGGTCTTGATACCCTAGTACTCGTGTCCGGGTCCTTTTTACCCAGGCACGGGTGCTCTGAGGGAGACTTCAAGCCCACAGCACCCGGGCCTAAGACGCCGCGCCCAACATAGATTACATTTATAGCTTCAATACTCTTCCAAACAACGGTCACGTCATGCCCAGGTTATCCAACGCCAGGTCCAATTTGTCGCAAATAGCATACCACAAAAATAATTTTGATTCTCTATATTTCAAGGCACACGCCACAAATTAACACGTACGAGTTTAGTTCCCGATGAAAACATGTCATGCAATTTTTACGGAACACAAAAGTGATAAAAGGTACTTACCTCGATAACCTCCCAAATTTGAGTCAAATTATACGGAGTCGACCGAACATATTTAAGGCCCATTTCGGAATATCTTAACTCAACACAACAACGAGACACAGTCTTGGGCCAAAATGCAGGTTTTGGCAAAAGGACGAACAACATCCCCAGAGGTTCAGTCTTAGGCTAGTGGGCCCCGCACATATCATATGGCTCTGAAAATATTTGCAAGTTAGTACATCGCTACTTGATTTTCCTGAATATCGGAAAATGGTCCTAAAATTAATTTTTTTAAATTATAAGAGTTATAAATAATTTCCAAACTAACAGGAAATCTCCAAAACTCACTTTCGATTAATTTTTTTGATAAGTAATGGAATAACGACCATTCAGATTTGTTGAGATATTTTGATTTATGTAACGCGTGTTTTGCTAGAATTTAACGTAATTTCAAAAATCCCTAAGTACACGTGTTTTCATTTAAAATATTTTTAGTCCACAAATAGAAACTAATAATTTCCCATGAAAATTAACATAAACATATAATTTTCCATCTACCGAGAGCAACAAGATTCCAAGAAAACTATATTTTTCATTTAAATTAGCTCGCATGGGTCGTGCAACCGCGGGCTGTTAGTGTCGGATTTGGCTCTCCGTCCGCTTGAGTCCTCACCAACCTGATTTTTTATAAAGAAAATATCCAAAATATTTTACAAAGTATGATTTTTTCAAACCCCACTTAAACCAAAGTTTCTTCCAAAAAGACCATTTGGGACTATATCAAAACATCTTCAGAGCAATTCTAGGAATTAATTCATGACTGTATCTTAAGGACATATCATCAAACAGGTTGTATACGCTCGACAAAAGGAGAAACAACACATTAACAAGCTCGGATTTGATACTAATCTTGCACTAATCCCATTCAGGACAATCGTAATTAATTAACCTAAATTGAGAAGAAGACATCCCAGCAGATACATATATGCACAACTAATTTTCGATTCATTGACCCAATCACATATATTCAGCATATTTAGAGAGACAATGTACAAGGAATGATTCAATTACATGCAAGGGACTCTCGGATAAATTCTAAGCCAAACAAGATTGATCTCATAAGTTTTGAGAAAGCATTCTCACATCCATCGCAGTTTCCGTCACTCTCTCCTCCAAGTGACCGAGCGCGAGCCTATATAGGAAGAGATCAAGCGCTATGGAGCTCGCGACTCAGTTGATCTACGGAGGTATCCCTCCTGTCCTCGATCCATTCCTTCGAGTGAAACACATAGGAAGGCTAAGCCATGGAGAGGGGGACGGAAAAGCTCGCTGGGTTTGGCTTCGTGGTGTAGAGAGTGAACCTGATGGAGGGAGTGACCGAGCGGTGTGTCTATTTGAGCGGGAATTGAAGAAGAAGCAAAGCGCAAATTGAAGAAGAAGAAGCTAAGACCTAACTTCCTTCAAATATTTAGAGCAAGAACGTTGACATTTTGGTGAGTTTTCCCATGTCAGCCTCTAACGTGGACTTTGTGCTAATGTGGAATTACCACGTCAGAAGATTTAGAGGTGATTTTTTACAGATAGTTAATTAGGGCAGATTTGGGACTACTGTCACGCCCCAATCCTCGAGCACGAACACATCCTTCTCTCTTGGTCGATTTTATAATGCGATATCCCAGGACTATATATCGCCGACCCTTTCATTTTTTAAGCACATGCGGAAGCAGTTAAAATCCCCAGACAATAAAACGATGGGATAGAAAAGCAGGGCCATATTTTTCATATTGAAATTTATAACCAAACATTTATACAAAACACAAATCAGAGCACTTCGCAACTTTTAATCTAAACTCTATTCACATCAAAAAGGAGGTCTCAAAAGAAGATAAACTCTCAGTCCATCTGCGCCGTACTCAAGGCCCCTCTCGGGATTATCTTCTTCTTCCAAAAATCCTTCTCAGACTCCTCCTCCTTGGCTCCTCAGCGGGGTCCTGAAATGTTTTCCCCAAATAGGGATGAGACTACGTCTCAGCGAGTTCTACGCCACTAAGGCCCCATTAGTAAACCATTATACTAAAGGCTGCCTAAACACGCACAGGTCAAAAGACGTACCTTGGCGTCAGTCTCAACCTGCAATTCAAGGTTATATATAGATACTTCATATATCTCAATGCACAATCAGTCAAATCACAGATCAATCGACTTAGTCGATTACATGTCAGCCAGACCATTTCTAGGTTGATTCGATTATTCCATCTCAATCCCCAATTACGAATAACGATCCTCAAATCACATCTTGAGCATAGGTGGAAGACACAGTCCCACTCAACAACATTCAATATTTAAATGGCTTTACGGTCCCACTCGACCACTTTCGATATACAATGGCTTTACGGTCCCACTCGACCACTTTCGATATTAAATGGCTTTACGATCCCACTCGACTACTTTCGATATCAATAATCAATACTCAACGATTTCTCAATGAAATAATTAACCACAACAATTTAGGAATATATCCTAAATTCCACATTCAATTCAATTTGGCACAATTCAAAGCTCAAATAAATAAACGGACTATGCCACGACAATCGGCACGAGATTTCAGTCGTCAGCCATCTCAATCTTAATTTCCGAAAAATAATTAATTAATAAATATAAAAATTCAATATAACTCAAAATAAAGCACAATTAAATAAACGGACTTCACCACGGTCATCAACATAATTTTCCGGTCACTAGCCATCTCAATTGAATTTTCGAAAAATAAATAAATAATTAATTAATTTCGAAAATTAAATAATTAATATTAAAAATTCAATTTAGCTCAAAATAAAGCCCGATTAAATAAACGGACTTCACCACATTCATCGGCATAATATTCTGATTGCTAGCCATCTCAATTGAATTTTCGGAAAATAAATAATTAATTAATTTAATTCCAAAAATAATATTTAAATGCCAAAAATCCCACTTAGGCCCGAATTGTCAAATTGAAGCCCGATTAGGGGTCGGAAAATTCTTGAGCTACCTTCATTAAATAGTCGACCATGTCTACTAGCTAAATACACATTCAATTTATCTAATTCGCATCACAATTGACTAATAGTCGCTAATCTATTCTAATCTAACCACATAAACCTAATTAATTTAAACTAAACAACCCTTGAGCATAATTAGCCAACTAATAAGAGATTAGTGAGATTACTCACTGGAATCGCGCGCAAAATGTATCAATCCGATGGGGATGACACGGGGAACGATTCTTCCCAAAGCGACTCATGGATCCGGGGCCCGAAAACGGCCCAAAAGCAGGCCCGAAGTCGCCGAAAACCCACTTTGTGGGTTGCTGACTTGGGTTGGCCGGAGCTACTCCGGGGGCCAAGACGGCGAGGGAAGGCCGGCAGAGAGCAAGGGGGATGCCGGGGAGGTCGGGTGGCGGCGAGCGGCGGCTAGAGGCGGCTGGACGGGGGTGGAACGGGGGCTGGCAGAGGCGAACAGGGCTGGGTTGCACGAGGAACGGGGCTGGTGGCACACGGTGACGAGCGGCGGGCACGTGGGCGGTCCGGCTCTGGTGCGGCGGCGGGACGGGCAACGGTGGTCCTCGGCGAGCTGCTGTTCTTCTTTGCTGGTTTTGGTCTGGTTTGCACAAAGAAGAACGAAGAAGAAGAAGAAGGTCACGTGGGGGAGTGGGGGAGAAGAGAGAGAGAGAGAAGATAAGGATTGAAAGAGAGAGAGAGAGGTCGGTGGGGGGTGTGTTGTCCGCACGATGGGGGAGGGAAAGGAGAGAGAAAAGAAAGAGAGAGAAAAAGAAAAGAATAATTATATTCTAAATTTTCTTTTCTCTTTCCATTTCCCTTTCTAATTTCTTCCGATCTTCGATTTTTCCTCCGATAATAAATTAATAGACGATGAGACAGTCCTAAAAATGAATTGTGACACGCTCGGATATTCAATTCCCAAAACCGAATCAAATTTCATGGTTAAAATCGACCGGACGTGATTTTAGTCCAATCCAACAAATTAGGTAGCTTTTAGAGATTTTACTGCGGATATATCTCTTAATGGCTTCACCCAATAAGTTAGTTAACTCGTGAGTGATCAGCTCGAGAGAAAAGGACCATAGGCACGCCGACGATATACACATTTCATTTTATCGAAATGAGATAGAATTTCAGGATGTCACAACTACAATGATAATTTAGGGTTTTTTTTAAAAAAAAAAAAAAAAAAAGAGAGAGTTTAGAGCAGATTTGTGATATCTAAAGTTGGGATTTTTTTAATGGAATTAAGCTGATATAGGAATATGATTGAGGGCTTATTTATTTATGTGAAAAATTCAAATAAGACCTTAAAACAAAATATATTTTTGGATGTTGCTATGGTAACAACACCGTTGTTCCCGTGGACAACGGTGCTTTGTTGACCACAAATGGCCATTCAAAAGTAATGGGCAACATGAACTTAGCATGGGGCGAATTTGAAAATAGTCCTAACAAAATATTTTGAAATATTGGACAACATAAATTTTTACAAAAAAAAAAAAAAATTGAAACGAACAAGAAGGAAATATATTTGATGCTTGTGAACTTCCTAACAGTTTGAATAACTAATTAAATTTTTATAGTGTACTCACAAAAACATTTTCACCAATTATAGATACAACGAATGTCAAATTAGTAACGACACATGAATTTTTAACCTAATTTAATGAAATTTCAAAGTAGTATCAAACAAGTGAAAAAATTCGAAAGTTGATTAGCATGGTGAAACGATGAAGCTGTACAAAAAGAAAAAAAGTGGCGAGCTAAAAATTTTTATTCAAGCAAATTCAATTTACTTAAAATTTTTAAATAAATTCCAATTTTGATTAGTCACGAGATGATCATGATTCTAGTTTTCGAGTTAAGTTGAAGTGCCGTGGCTTGAGTAGAATTTATCGATACTTTTAGTTGTATAAATTAGATATTCGAGTTTAAGTTTTGACAATTGTATTTTGAATATTGACAATTGTATTCATTTTGTTAAATGATGATTTTTTTTTCATGGCTGAGAACGAAAATGTTTATATTCCAGATTTAGTTCCTACATTTGTTTGCATAGTAATAAAGATATTTGAACTGTACTTTTTACATTGAATGTAAAAGATATTTTATATCAATAATGTTTCGAGTAAGTATCAATTTCTATTTTTTTTTTTTTGAATTATTATTTTTAATTTAAAGGATCTCACCTGGTGCCCCTCCGATTGCGATTCCAAGTTGGTAAAACCTATGGTGGAGGCACCACCGCTATTCTCTTGGAAAGTAACGGTAATGTCATTATATGATTCTCTTTTTTCTTTTTTTCCAAAAGAGGATAGAAAGTAAGGGTCTGCATGCAAACGCTTCTGTTTCTCATGGTTTCTGTTCTTTTGTTCCCCGGAACAAAAAAAGAACAGAAACCTGTTTGGTAACGCCACATTATTTTTTTGTTTCCGGAAATAAAAACTTAGCCCGGGAATGGTTTGGGAACAGAAACAAGAAGCAAAAAAAAGTTGCTTCTTGTTCCCGAGAACAAAAATAAGAAGCAATTTCTCTCCTCACAGCCCTTCTTCTCTTTTTACGAACTCTTTTTTCTCCCTTCTCAACTCACAGCCCTTCTACGAAACGAACCCTAACTTCTCTTTCTCTCTTCGTCCGCTTGCCTCTCTTCGATCTCATCATCTCCGGTCGCCTCTCTCCGGTCCAGTCGCCACCGATCTCGTGGCCTCCAGTCCCGTCTCCGATTGACTCTCTCTGGTCTCGTGCTTGTACTCTCCTGTTCGTGCCACGCCGACCCACGATTTCGGTGACCCGTTGCCGCCCAACGCCTCCCCGTGCCGCGCCGACCCAAGATCCTGCTGTTTGTTCCCGCCGGAGACCGTCTTCACCGCCGCTACGACTCAAAGCCCGCTGCAACCAAGCCCGACGCCCCCGCTCGCCTAAGTCGGTCCCGCACCAGCAACCGAACGCTGCTCCCCGGCCTCGCCTGAATCGCGACACCTGCTGCTCGGAGCCAAAGACCCGCGATCCACCTACTGTTTGGAGCCGAAGACTCGTGCGTCGCCCGTCGTCCAGCCTCCAAAGTCCGAGCCCTCGCCTCGCCTAATCAATCCTACAGTTCTCTTTCGCCTCCAGTTCATCGCCTTTGTCTCTTTGCTCCGGTTGGGTCGCTTTGGTCGCGTCGCTTCGTGGTTATCTTGCCCTAAATCAGGTTTGTTGCTTTGATTTTTTCTCACTTTACCTGTTCTAGTGGTGATTAGGGCATTTTTTGAAGTTGAAGGTCGCTTCGCTTTGGTTGCGTTGCCTCTAGTTGGGTCGCCTCTCTCTGATCCCGCCACCTGCACTCTCTTCACTCCGGTTGGGTCGCTTTGGTCGCGTCGCCTCGTGGTCATCTTGCCCTAAATTAGGTTTGTTGCTTTGATTTTTTCTCAATTTACCTGTTCTAGTGGTTGTGGTGATTTGGGAATTTTCTAAAGTTGAAGGTCGCTTCGCTTTGGTCGTGTCGCCTCCGGTTGGGTCGCCTCTCTCCGATCCCGCCGCCTGCAGTCTCTTCGCTCCGGTTGGGTCGCTTTGGTCGCGTCGCCTCGTGGTCATCTTGCCCAGGTTTGTTGCTTTGATTTTTACTCAATTAACCTGTTCTAGTGGTGATTGGGGCCTTTTTTGAAATTGAATTCGCCGCCTGCAGTGCGATCACCTCTTTCCGATCTCGTCGCCTCTAGTCCCGTCGCTGCTAGTCACCGTTCTCCGGTCGCATCGCCTCTGGTCGTGTCGCCTCGTCGTCATCTTGCCTTAAATCAGGTTTGTTGGTTTCGCGTGGCTATTTTGGTGCAGGATTCTGGGATTCTGGGATTCTGGGTGGATTTGGGTAAGATGCGGTTCTTTGGATGTGGTAAATCCGTGAATGCGTGTTCTTGTTGTGGGGCGTGATTGGTCTTCCCTGCGTGGCTCATTATTGATGGTGAATGCGTGTTCTTGTTGTGGGGCGTGATTGGTCTCCCTGCTTTGGCTCATTGTTGCTGGTTAATGCGTGTTTTTGTTGTGGGGTGTGATTAGTCTCCCCTGCGTGGCTCATTGTTGCTGGTTAATGCGTATTCTTGTTGTGGGGCGTGATCAGGGTGTGTCTCTGAGTAACACGAGCATTGGTCATGGAAGATTGAAGGTAGCATGTTATGCTGAAGCATATTTTGCTGTAGTTTCTTGTATTTCTATGTTTTTTCATTCTCTGGCGAAGTCCTCCAATTCTGAGCTTGTGATAAAGCATTATGTGAGTACTAGAAAATCTTAAATGCATAACCATATTAAAAAGAGAATAGATATGTCAGAACAACAATAGCTTGGTTTTACAAAATCCTTAGCTTTATTGTACATCTCTTATATAATCGATGTTTGTTTTGCTTTCCTAACGACAACTTTATATCAGAGTTGCCACCACAAAGAGAATGTTCAGACTAGAGAAAAGACATAGAACATGCTGCACGTGATTTGTTTACCTTGCTCTTCCCAAGTAAATCCATTTATCAATCATCGAGGAGATGGAAACTGATACTTTCCATTAAAAATTTGCTATAGATTTCTTCTAAAGAAACAATACCAAACAAAACACTCAAGCATTGTAACAATGCTTCGTATTGGTTGAAAAAACAGCATTCAAGAATAGAATATATATATATATATATATATATATATATATATATATATATATATATATATATAGATAAATGGCTTGACTTCCCAACTTTGGAAGTGAAATTGTCTATGATCTTTCATTTCTCACCTCTCAAGTAAATCCACTAATAATATCAGCTTAGTAGACAAGAATTTTCATCATCTGGAAAATGAAACAGTTGCTGGTGAATGTGTGTTCTTATTGTGTTCTTGTTGTGAGTGCCTATCTATTTCATCCTTTGTGTATGTGTGTGCGTGTGCATGAGTAGTTGCAATTGTCGATGCTCTGTTTTAGCGATAGGTTGTGATAAAGGCTCCGTTTTAGCCAATGAAGTAGCATGTTGCACTCTCTTTTTAATTGTCTTGAACTCATATTATGCTCAACTAGTGAAGGATACATGACATCCCAAAAAGAGGCATTCATTGCAAAGTGGACTGAATTTTTAACCAATTTGTACGTCAGTTTGTTGGTAGAAGAGGTAAAAAAGGGAAATCACACTTCTTCTACTTTCAATAAAGCAGGGTGGAATTCCATACGGATAGAATTCAATAAACGAGCAGAACTTCAATATCCTCAAGTACAGTTGAAGAACAAGGTGAACAAATTGAGAAAGCAGTATGGTAGTTTCAAGAAGCTTCTTTCACAATCCGAATTTGGCTGGAGTAATGTGAACAAAAAAGTTGTTGTTGATGATCCAAGTATATGGGAATCGCACATTAAGGTATGCTTTAACCTTTGATCATTTTGAGATCACTATATATGTACATGCAATATGTTTAATTGTATTGTTGATATATGTTATCATTGTGAAAATTGCAGGATAATATTGAGTGGGCAAAATTCAAGAAGGATGGGTTTCCTCAATATCCCGACTTGTGTATTGTATTTGGAGATACATATGCTACTGGGGATTATGCATGAGGACATGTCGAAGGTTTTGTGATGTCAGATGAACTTGGCATTGGTGGTGATGATGCAGATGATGGACCAGAGGACGTTGGTGAACACCTGCAAAGCCTTGACAAACATCTTGATGAGGGAGTTTTTACGTCTGACAAAACTCCTACTCCAGCTCCAGCTCATGACAAACATAGGATGGATAGAACTTCAAATAGTAAGAGGAGAAGGAGGAGTGAATCATTTGGCATTGCTAGCACCTGCAAAGCCTTCAAGAGATGATCAAGAGTAGGGCTAGTCAATCTGTGAGTGGTTCCATTAACTCACAAGTCACATCACTACCTACAGACACATTCTCCATATCTATTGTGATTGATCCTCTACTTGCCATTCCTATGTTGGAGCCGGATCTTTACAACAAAGCAGTGGAACGAACCTGCGTTAATCCCACATGGAGGGAGGCTTTTATCAAAACCCCAGCTGACATGAGATATGGGCTTCTCCAATATCTTTAGTGGATGTTAGGAATTGCATGGAGTTTTAGTAGACTATATTTTTTATGTTGCTAGTTGTCATTTTGTCGTTGAAGATATTGATGTTGAGACTATGTTTTTTATGTTGTTGGTTTGGATATGATGGATTGTGATGGATTGTGTTGAAATTTTATATTTGGTTTGCTTTCACGTTATTGGTTTCTATTGTTTTTTATTTTTACATATATCTATATTGATTTTCTTGTATTTATGTGATGACATAGGTACTATGGAAGATGAATCAAATAGTGTGTCTAATGAAGAAGTAGCAGCAATTGAATATTATATGGATGAGTTTGATATTGACCTAACAATATGATGGTTATCTCTGATTATTTTTTACAAGTCTTTGCATACAATAGAGCCTATTAGGGACAGTAAATTATCAGGAGCCGAATGGGTAAGGGAAATTGTTTATAGACATTCAGATAGGATATATGAAGCATTTAGGTTAAAGAGACATGTTTTTCTTAACCTATGTGATTTAATGAAGGCAAGGGGCTGGCTGAAAGATACTCGATGTATAAGGGTAGATAAATAAGTTGGGATTTTCTTATCTATGGTTGGTCACAAAAACTCCAATAGAGATTTATGTGAGAGATTTCAACGTTCGGGACAAACAATCAGTAAGTTTTTACTCTAGTATTGAAAGCATTTCTCTAATTAGCGAAAGAAATTATCAGGCCGCCTTCTTTTGATATTATTCCAGAAGAGATTTTTCTTGATCCTAACCATGGACGTTACTTTAAGGTATGATTTTTATATCAATTTTACATTATTAAAATATATATAGCCGATAATATTGCCTAACGCTATACTTTCATAAAATCACAGGACTGCATTGGTGCTATTGATGGCACCCACGTTAATGCATCCGTCCCTATACAAAACAAATCCCATTTAGTGGTAGGAAAGGGACTACCATTCAAAATGTGATGTGTGATTGTTCGTTTGATATGAGATTTACTTTTGTATATGCTGGGTGGGAAGGATCTGCCAATGATTGTCGAGTTCTCTCAGCAGCATTCGAGACTCCTCGATTGCAATTTCCTCGACCACTACCAGGTATTTGCTTTGTTATATCAAGTGATTTTCTTTATAATTGTATAGCTATTGCATATCATAACAAATTTATGTATATAATATTGTAGGAAAAGATTATGTAGTAGATTCTGGTTATGCAGCACTTCCGGGATTTTTAACTCAATTCAAAGGTGAACGGTATCATTTGAATGATTATAGAGGTAGAACGAGATGGCCCAGATCAGCAAAAGAATTGTTCAATCATAAGCATTCTTCATTGAGAAATGTTATTGAGAGGTCATTTGAGGCATTAAAAAATCGCTTCCCAATTTTGAGACACATGCCTCCATTTTCAATTCAAAAGCAAGTATATATTGTAATCGCATGTTGTACTCTCCATAACTATATTCACGACCAAGACAAGATGGACAGGAACTTTGCCTTATATGGAGATCCGGAGTTTCCATTTGGACCTACACAAGACGATGTTGCAGATGATACATTACATGATGAGACGACTGAGATAAACATGATCAGGAAAAATATTGCAAATATGATGGCAATGGATCACAATATGCAAGAGATTCAATAACTTTTTATTTCCGACTTTTGCAATGTGTTTTTGTTTTTTGGTGAAAAGTGTTGTGATGTGTTTGTAAACTATTATGAATACATTTCTATTAAATAGTATTAAGGTCTTCCAATTCTATCTCCATGAGCACAAATGCCATTGAATGTATCATAAATGTGGACAAACAAAAGATAAGCAAATTGTAAGCTATTATATAGTTGACACTTCAAGATATACAAACCGCCATCCGAAACTTACATCCTATTCAAGAAAGAAAAAAAGCAAAAGAGGAGAGAAAAAACATCTCCCTTCATCAAAATTAGCCAAAACCTTATAAGCTTATGTGAAACACGAAAATGAAATAGTTTGTAATTTGGAAGAAGATGGGTAAAAAGTAGCATCAAGATGGGAAATTTCCAACCCCAACCTGACATCCATATCAAGATTACAAGACTAAAATCCCCAAGTCACGCATGCACTAGAATTACAATTTTTTTTTAAAGAGTAAAAACTTAGTCCCAAGGAAATTACTACAAATTCAATATGCCTTGTGCTTTTTTTCATAATATTTGCTATACCAAACATTAAAATTCGCAAAAAAAATATATTAATCTAATAATATTTTGATCTTGTCAATTCTATGTAATATCTAATCTATTCATTTTTCTTATTTAATTTTATTTTTAAAAAAATTAAAATTTGGAATAGAAATTTTGTGCAGTTATCAAACAAGTTTTACTCTTTTTTTCTGTTCCAAAATAGTAATTTTGTACAGTTATCAAACAGGTTCTTTTGCTCAGAAATTGTTCCTTGGAACAGAAGTAGAAAAGAACTATTTTTGAAAAAAAAAAAAAAAAAAAAAACTCTTCCCTGTAACAGAAGCGTTTGCATGCGCAACCTAAAACTTATCACAAAAGCATTTCTATGTAGAGCATTTCTTTACTTTTTAATTTCTTTTTCTCCTGTTCTCATTTGGTCTTTTCTTACTTCTTCAGCCTAAGCTTGACTCTCCAGTTCATCTGCTCATTCCATCTCTTCATCAATCACACAAGCTCAACGGCAACCGATGACGATGGGTTGGGCTCGGACGGTGGCAAGCAGTTGAAGAACAAGACGACACCGACGACCCCAAAACTGAGTCCTAGGGCTCGGTGATTCAAAACCCAACAGCAGCGACAAGGCCCCCTAACGGCAGTAATGATGATCGGTGAATGGCAGTGAAGGCCTGAGTGGCTTTCATGGCAACAATGGCGGCCGTTCTCAATGTGGTGCGGCTCAGACTCTGTCTGAGGGCTTGATTCTAGCGGTGATTTCCTGCCGGCGTCCCGGCAACAACAAGAGCTAGATAGGAGTATAAATAGGTGAAAAACCTACTCATGAACACAGTCATCAGCTGACACAGCAATCAAATAGTAAATTAGTCAGTGCTTGTGTGGAGGTTAAAAAATGTGAGGAAGAGGTTGAGAGGTTCAAAAGAGACAAGAATGTGCTTATGCAGGAGCTTGTAAGGTTGAGGCAAAAACAGCAGGCTTTTGAGAAACAATTACAACCAATGGTCAAATGCCTTCAAGGGATGGAGCTGCGGCAGCAGCAGATGATGTCATTCCTAACATAGGCTGTTCAGAGCCCTGGACTGTCGGCTCACTTTTGTCCAACATTAGAATGAGAACAACATACAAAATAACTATAGGCAACAAATAGTGAAGATTAAGCAGGAAGATGTGTCTATGAATGATGATACTAATGCTTTAGATGGAAAAATTGTTAGATATTACTCTCTAATGAATGAGGCATCTAAGATTATGCTAGTTGCATATGGTGAGACGAGATGCTGCCTATTTGAAGGGTGACTGTCACAACCTAACCCCTTCAACTAGGGAATGAGAATTAGATTTAGGAGTATTGTCAACTTTGGGCCAACGGTTATTCATTGACTTGAGTTCTACATTCAAGATATTGAGGTGCACGATCAAGAATACTCATCAAGAAAAACACGCAAGCATCATAATATTTTCTCTAAATGGAAAAGGACAATCCAAAATAATAATAAAAATTTTTAAAAAATCTTATTGTAAACCCTAAAGGCTTGTCCAATTTTGGATTTTAAATTTTAAAATTTTCAATTTTGATGAATTTTTCTGACTTTTCTGAATTTTCTGAATTTTTTTATGATTTTACGAATTTTTTTCCAATTTTTAATATTTTTATTTTCCGAATTTTTAGGATTTTCGGGATTTTAAAAATATTTTTAATCTCTTTTAAAAATTTTATCATTTTAAAATATTTTTTAATTAATTTTTAAATAAATTTTAATAATATAAAAGAGAATTCGGACCCTACCGGTCCGGGTTGGACTAAAAAAAGGGGCCGGTCCCTAGAAACGCAGCCCATTTTCTATTTCTATTTTTTATTTATTCTCCCTCCTCCTTTGCCTGTCTCACGCCCGAAGAACACCCTCTTTGCCCGAAGCTCTCTGCCCGACCCAGAACGTCAACTCATCCACCTTCAACATTAGGACTTAAAATCAACAAAAGAATGCGTCACTCATGGACTGCCATCTCAAACATTCAATGAAATTTCACCATCATCTACCATTCGCACTTCGCCGGACCACCTAGGCATCATCCACCATCATCTATTCTCGCTTAGGACCTCACCCGCAGTCACGAAGCAAGCACCATAAAAGCACCGAACAAGACTCGAAAAGAATAAAAGGCATATTGAACAATGGTGACAAAAGCATACGTTAAGGTTAATGAAAGATCACCATTTCTTTTTTTGGTCGGAGAAAGATCACCATTTAAAAAGCCCTATTACTACACATTCGAAGCAACTAAAAATGAGATGAAAATGGGCACAGCTTGGTTTAAACATCTTGTCAGACAAGGGGTGTGCAGTGGATTAAAGAGAAGCAAATGACCGTTCTATTAAGCTTGTCCCCGAGGAGATGCAAAAGGGTTGGGTTCTTCAACTGGGAGAAGGACTCGGGAATCTCTCCTGATAACATTTTGCTAGACAAATCCAGAAACTTGAGGCTCTTCAAGTAGCCCAACTCCGGAGTCAAACGCATTCACTTGCAGAAACAGAGTGTCGAGATTCTGCAACTTGACAATCTCAGGCGGTATTTCACCGGGCAATCCGCAGTTAACAGCATCGAGCCTAACGAATTCAGTCAGGTCACCAATCTCCGGAGCCAAGCCTCCGTCATAGCTGGAGAGGGCGCGAGGAGCAGGAGCTCCGGGAGAGGAGCTTGTCGATCGAGCTTTATCAACTGCTATGCCATTGAATGAGGGCAGACCTGGGCTCTGCTCATGTCACTCACCCGTGCTTTCCTTATGTGTCGCAGACGGTGCTTCGCTCGCCATCCACTCCCCCGTGTCCTTTTGTTGCCGTCACTGTTTCGCGTTCACAGTGATGAGGGGTTGCTTAGGAGAGGGAATAACAAAGAGACCACGCCTCTTTTCTTTTTATTATTTTTTGTCTAATTCTTTATTTATTTTTATATTTTTTTCCTTTTTACTTTTTTATTTTTGCAAAAAGACGGAGGCCTGCATGATCGACAAAAATTCAGGTGTCAAGAGTGACTCTAAGTGAGCTTTTAGCCATGAGTCTGCCTAATGGAAGAGGAGATTGCCATGCTGTCTTAATTGGTGAGGAAGATGTGACTTTGCCTGAGCTCTCTTCATTGCCAGATATGATGCAAGATAGAGTTCCAGATACTGCTGGTGAGGACAAAGCGGGAACTGATTTAGGAATCGGTGATTTCATGGATCTGGCTTCATTCAATGCATCAATATCTTGACATTGATGCTTTGCTGGAGAATTCTTCCCATTGGGACGACCTTCTCATACGAAGCCCAGTCCTTGAGAAGATTGAATCGACTTTAACAGAAGGTAATTCAACAAGTAACGACGAGCAGCCAGTGGAGAATGGAGGGGACGAAGCTAGCATATGGATCAGCTCACACAACAAATGGGCCTTCTAGTTCTAACATAGTATAACAAACGAGAATGATCTTGATTGGGATAATTAGAGTGGCTCACACATTGCCTGAGATTATGAAGCAAGAACTTAAGCATTAGTTTTTCTCTTCTGGGCAGTCTTTAGCACTCGTTGAATCATCCCTTTCACATCTATTATTGCTGGCCCTTTGTCAGGCTTCTTCCTGGCGCTCTCTCACTATAAATGCGGTTAAATTGGCTCTATGATGTTGAAAGATGCCGACCATTTTTCATGTGATAATTAGATTTGAACTTTTCATTAAAATGTCGTTGACTAGTGTTGAATTAGTTAAGGGGAGTTTTCCTTTGTTTTTGTTTTCCGAACATATCTTTTTGTTGGTTGATCAGAGCAGTTTGCTCATTAGAAACTACTGACTGTTGTTAATAGTGAATTCAAGTTATTTGGGGAACTGATATGATTTAAATGTATGTATAATGTTTTTCTATAGTGTTGGAAACTTTGGATATTATTGATTCTCAAGTGGTAAAATTGCTTACAGTCTATGAGCAAAATTGATGAATCACTTGAGTACGCCACAGATATAAACTGGATAAGAACAACTTCTGTGTCTGCCTTTATCCCTACTATGTGAGCTACATCCTCAAACTTTTTCACCACTCCAGGTGCTCTTGAGGACTTGTAGGCCCTTCCTGCCCCAACAACTCACTTGACAGACTCTTCACCAAACTATCAAATGCCGATTTAAGCTTTCCAGGCAATACTTGCTCCACCTTCTTTACCTCCTCTGCTGTAACAAAGCAATCTTAGGATCCCATTCCCTTAGATAATTGACCCATGGAGACGAACTTATAGATGCGCTCGGATGGTCAGCTGCAGTTAGTGAGCATGCAACTCCCCCGTCCATGACCATATTGCTCTTGGCAGTATCCTTTCTGATTCCAATTCCATCAATTCCCTGTAAAACTAGACCTAGCTTTGGGTGTGAAGCATGACCGTTCAAGGAAGTGTAGGCCACGAATCTGTTCACACTCTGGGCCCCTTTTTGAAAAAATGGCCCCAAGTCCAACCCTTATTTATTATCCTAAGATCTACTGTTAAATACTTCTCAGTGCTGTTCTTACATAATAAATTCATCATATGAATGGTAATCGTAATGTTCTCAAACATTTAGTTCACTGCAGAGAGGGTATTCTGTCGAGGATTGGATGCTAACTCTTTTGCCTGATATTGATGTGTCATGACTTGCTACACCTCTTGAGCTTGAAGCTGCTGCGAGGTCATGCATTTGCTCATTGGATGAATCCTCATCAGTATATTATTTCTCTTCACTTGAACCGAGATTGTTGCATGACAGACATAAGGGTAATGGCATTGATAAACGTTTTCCTAGATTTTACAGATTTTGATGAGGTACATTTGTAGAGCTCAGGTGCAAATTTGATTGTTACTGGTGCCATTCCTTTGCTGACCCAACGACCTGTAACTGATGTTTTCAATAGTGTCACAAGCCCATCTATATTGTCAGATCAGGGCAATGATTCATCCTGTAAGATATCTCAACTTGGATCAACAAGGCTTGGGCATACTAATTTTGCTGATCATGGCATTGACAGCTCTGAACAAGAGTTGACGACTCCGGAAACAAGTTTGAAGTAAGCACTCTTTAATAAAAAGTTCATTTTGGACAACATAGAAATATTTTCCTCACTTAAAATCCGCAACAGAGGTGAAAACAGCATTGTCAGTGGCAGAGGAGCCCCTTATGATAATGCTGCCTTGGTAAAGATCAGCGTGACAAAGACTTTCCTTCTAAAACAGAAAGTAACGCAGTTCATGCTTGGAGACAATCATCCAAAATTGTTGGCGGCAGCTTAAGCTTCTGGAGCTGCATTTAATCCCATTGCAAACAACACAATGTATAGTCCCGAATTTCCTGACATGCAAAATCCTGCCCTCGCAAGGTTACAGTTTTCCAAGGGACTTAGCTGTTCCCTTCCATCAGCAAAGCGGCTTAAGGTGAGCAGTGTTCTTACCTTTGTGCGACAAAGGTTATTTACAGCAAAAACAGACATGGAAGAACCCATAGCCAGATTGAATCAAGAGAATGCTGTGAGACAATGCTTAACAACAAAATTATGTTTTCTTCTCTTGGAGAATTTGTCGATTCTTGTATCTACTCATCATCTCCAATCAGGAGAAACGATTGCTGCCTGAGCACCATTTTGTAAACTGAGACAACAGTCGTGATTTGTGCCCTCCAGAATTTTAGCTCCTAGGCAGTAAATTATCAGCATTTCCTTCCCCAGCTGGTCGCTCTGAATTTCTACCTGTCAGAAGTCATTTTGATAGTATCTGCACGACTAATGAGATGTACTCAATGGATGAAAGGCAGTATGGATCTATTTGATGATACACCACATGTTTGGCCCTTGAAAGCCTGTGGTGTTCCAATCTGTTTTATTTTCTGTGTTCCAATCAATTATGGATCGTTCTGGTTGTAATTTTACCATCTTTATACCATTACATGGTTAAGAGGCTGTCATTACCTGGTGGTGCGTAGACTTTTCTGGCTGCTGTGCTTGTGTTCGCTCATGTGTCATTGTTATAGATGATGCAACTAAATTCTTGAAGATTGTGTCATGAAGGTCAAATAACTTGAAGTGGAACTTGAAACCATGAGAAAAGCTGAGGAAGATGCTGACGGTCACGTTCATTGACAGCATGTTCCCAGGAACATGAGCTAAACAATTTGTATTTCCAGAATAACGTTAACAAAAACAGCCCATCTTTCCCCTCCCACAACGCCAACTCTAAAATGGCTGACTAATACGGTTCAAGTGAACAAACAGCTGCCAAATATATATATAATAAAAAAATTCTCAGAAAATAAACCTCACGGCAAGCGATGTTGCAACCTCCTATCAACCTTACACGCTATTAACACAATCAAAGCTCCTATCAATACAAGTATATCTAACATATGTCTTCTTCTTCGCTTGCATCTCATAATTTCATTCTGTAAGCCATAATTCAATTGATTCTCCACATTTTGCACCATCTCCTTCAATGTCTCATTATCATTCATCAGTTGGCAAATCACTTATTTCTCCTGCATTGTCAGATCAAGATCAATCCATTCAAAAACCCACAATCATCAGGCCTGTCAAAACAACATAATACTTTTCAACAGGTTTAGATACGACATTGTTCAAAATTGCTAAGTTATAGCTAAGAAGTATTGCTTTACTTCTGATACGTCTGATTGCATCAAGCAGTTATAAATTACTTACCCTCAATGTTGAACAGCAAAATAATCTCCAGGCAGGATTTCTGCGCGAGGTATAGAGGGTTGCTCATCGGTGATGCTTGCATGAAATGTTACAATCATGATTCATGAATTGACTCAATGCTCCGCCGCCACTGTTAGAACTTCCATTCTGCATTGATTTGCATTCAAAAATAGGAGCAAACAACTAATCTAAGGCTCACTCATCAGTGATGAGTCATCACGCAAATACTTATGACAGAGCTGAACTTTGTAAAAGCTAGAAAAGGAATAAGAAATGGGGCGTCCTCCAATGACCAAGGGACACGACTCTGCAATGTCTAGATCGGGCATCTGTTCCGGTGGACAATGTGGGCAATATAATCTCTGCAGCTTCTTAAATTTTGATGAATCAGGCAACCATTCTAAGGAATTGCATCCGTGAATAGACAATTTCTTTAATGACTTCGATTTCTCCAGACCTTGAGTCTCCATTAGCCCAGGGCAACCGGTCATACTCAACTCTTGGAGCCCCCGTAATCTCGAAATTAGAAGCCTTTCAAGCATTGCACTATCCTTCAAATCCAAACGACAGAGTTTCTCCGGTTGCTGTCCAAGCAAATCATCCAAATTGACTTCCCTCACCTGACAATTACTAAGGCATAAACTGGACAGATTTGTCAAGTTTAAAAAGAGTGACCTTCCCATGGGTGACTTCACATCATGTAGAGTCAATCCTCGAAGACTGGGTGGAAGCCCCACCACAGATTGTGGGTCCACACAAGTTATCTCAAGAATTTGAAGTCGAAAAACAGTAGCCAAATTAATTGGAGGAAATGTGGCGTCTCTAACAACAAGTGTCAATCTCTCCAAATGAGATAACCTCTCAATCCACTCTATATTTGGAGCTCGTTGTCCATATTCTGACAACCTAGGAGTGCCGCCCCGTATATGAAGACCGACTAAATTACCTAGGTATGAGAGGTCAAGGGTTGTCCATAATAAATGAGATGAGAACTTTAACTCCTTCAAATTCACGGGGAGCTTTGGTAACTGTTCAAGCTCATCACACCGATCCAAATGAAGTTGTTGGAGATTAGAAAGCTTATTCATAGTTGTAGGCAATCTCGTAATCTTGCTTCTCGATAGCTCTAGTGTCATAAAAAAGGATAGACCCCCAATTTCACGTGGAATCTCCCCCTTTAGATTTTTGCAGAAACTTGCATGCAAAGCTTTAAGATTCTCTAGCATCCATGCGGCATTTGGTAGCTTTCTAATTGCACTAAAGTCTAAACATAAAATCTCCAACCATTTGAGATTTTTAATAGAAACAGGTAATTTTGTGATACATGTTTCTCTCAGATTTAGCTCAAGCAAAGACTCTAGCCCTCCTATTTGGTTCGGTAACTTCTTTAGAGGAGTCGAATGGATGCTCATCTTCCTCAATTTTTTGAGGTTCCCAATAGAAGCAGGTAATTCTCTTATTTTTGTGTCATCAATATATAGCTCAAGCAAAGACTCCAATCCTCCTGTTTGGTTCGGTAAAGACTTTAGAGGAGTCCTATAGATACTCATCTTCCTCAATTTTTTGAGGTTCCCAATAGAAGTAGGTAATTTTCTTATATTTGTGTCATCAATATCTAGCTCAAGCAAAGACTCTAATCCTCCTATTGAGTTCGGTAGCTTCTCTATTGGAGTTTTAAAAAGACTAATCTTCCTCAACTTTTTAAGACTCTCAATAGAAGCAGGTATATTTCTGATTTTTGTGTCACTCAAATATAGCTCAAGCAAAGACTCTAATCCTCCTATTGAATTCGGTAGCTTCTTTATTGGAGTGTTAGAAAGACTCATCCTCCTCAACAATGTAAGATCTCCAATGGAATCTGGAAGTGTTCTAAGCAAAGAACAATTATCTAAAGACAAATACTCCATACGCGTCATCTCTCCAATTGAATGATGAAGTTTTCGAAGTTGCGTCCCATTTATTTCTAGCTTTGACAAGGATTTTAGACTATCAAATACAAAAGATAGTGGAAAAAGATTGCCACTGTCCAACTTCAGGGTATTCCAAGAGATGATTTTCAAGTGCTTCAGGTGCTCTAGTTTAGATAGAGAGTCATCAACCACTAGCAAGTTTGAACACAATGAAATAGCCAATCTCTTCAAATTCAAGCATTTTGAGAAGTCGGGAGTCCTTTTTAAGCTTGGGCAATAATTGATTTCTATAACTTTCAAGTTCTTGCTCACCTGAAAAAGCAAACCAAGAATCAGCAAGTCAAGAATGGCAAATTTGTAAGTTTTGTTAGCAAGACAAATGCCATAAAAAGTTAACTGCACCATATGATGTTGTACCAAGAATGGCGCCCATCCGACCCAATCTTCAGTAATGTTAGACCCCGAAACCTTGAGAACGGCTAATTTCTTGAGACATAAATTCGTCGCGTTTAGTTCCAAAGGGCAATGACTCCAAGAGAGCCATGTTAATTTGGAGAGAAGATTATTAAAGTCCCCTACCAAGTTTCCGCCCTCTAATTCCAAATAACTTAGATTGGGCATCTTTGAAAATTCTTCACTCACGAACCTGTGCTCTTCGAAGAGTCTTGTTAATCTGAGTGCTATGACTTTGTCCGTTCCCTGATAATAAGAAAAGCATACATGATCATTTATATTGGATGACAAGTCTGAGGAGCTTGATTATGGTCGGTAATGAAACACTCATTATTGCTTTGTTTGTACATATCTAAATTGACCATAACAAAGAGTTAATCAAGTTGATCTGACTAGTTCATACAATTGAAAAGAGTTCTTTACACTATATAAAGCATTATAACATTTCTAATCGAGAGCATCTCTATGGATCGAAACCTGCTTGGTATGGTCCATGTGGAAGTCGACTTTACTTCAACGGAGCATCTCTTTATTAGGTTTCATATGAATTTTATTACAAGACGAAGATGGGAGCTAGAAAGTCCTACTTGTTTTAGGATTAGTTGTGGATTTTACGGAATAAAATATCAGCGTACAAAAAGGATTTGCTTTCAAAATAGTATAGATATTCAACAAACCTCATAGAAGTCTCTTGTCTATTGTATGAAAGCACAACCAGACTATCCACAAAAGATTGCATATAATTTGTGGAAAAACTTTTGTATTTAAATGTAACTTATCAACGCCTTTTAGATATGATGTGTAGTGGAATTAACATCATGAATTTTTATCCACGCCTTTTTCTTATTTTCTTTGCCAAAAGAAAAATTAAACAAAAAAAAATATACCAGCAAGAAACTAACTCCACAACCGTTAATAAATGCATGGTCAATTTTTTCCTGAAGAAAATAGTAAGGTGACAATCGCTTACCTCTTTCATCTGAAACATGTCAAAGGCAATCTTGGGCTCCCACAACCTGCTACACTTCCCTGGAAAATTATTGTCTTCACGTTGAACAATTTCTCTTCCAAAATCTCTAAGTTGATCATGCATCCGTAGTATATCATTTTCATCTATCTTTATCAAAAACATTTGAGTAAGTACAGATAGTTCACTTTCTAGGAAATAGTTGGAAGCTTTCCACATATAGTATGGGTTGATTCTTCCTCTTCCAATGAAGAAACATGCGATATCAAGGAAG
This sequence comes from Eucalyptus caleyi, assembly GCA_014182885.2. Lineage (NCBI taxonomy): Eukaryota > Viridiplantae > Streptophyta > Magnoliopsida > Myrtales > Myrtaceae > Eucalyptus > Eucalyptus caleyi. Next base: position 30,831,052 of record CM024470.2, read on the forward strand.
ATCTCTCTTTGACGATGCTCTAACATGTCATAACTAATCTTTAATTTATTGAAGACTTCTTGCTTGGGCACAAAATCTAACTTCTTCAATGTGTCTTTCCAAAACTTTTTGCTTTTGCAGTAAAGTGAGGAACCAATAACCTCCAGAGCTAATGGAAGTCCGCCTGTCTTTCTAATAATTTCGTGTGAGATATCATTGTAGTCATGTGGTGGCCAATCCATCCTGAAGGCATGTTTACTAAAAAGCCGAAGAGCATGGAAAGGATCCATTTCTATCATTTCATAGATTTTAAATTCTTGAGAATGTGCTTGGAAACTACTCTCTTTGTCCTCCTCTTTGATTGGCAAAATGTTGATGTCCCTCGTTGTAATGATGATTTTGCTTACTGGACCAAACCAAGTGCTCTTTCCTGCTAGTTTAGAGAGTTGCTCCCACTTATCCACGTCATCGAGAACAAGAAGAACTTTCTTATCATGTAACCTTTCTCTAATTATTTCAATCCCTACATCAACAGAATTGTGGATATCTAGAGATCTGCCTTGGAGAATTTCTGATAACAACTATTTTTGTAACTCAACCATTCTACCGTGTTGCATAGATTCGCGAATGTCCAAAAGGAAGCTATAACCTTGAAATTGATTGGAGATTCGATTAAAGACAACACTTGCGAGAGTTGTCTTGCCGATACCGCCCATTCCATGAATGACCAAGTAGCGAACGTCTTGAGAACCGTCGTTTAACATGTCCATGATAGCTTCAACATGATCATCAATCCCAACTAAATGATCAGGCAAATTGCTCTTTCTTTTCTTCAATTTGGTCAAAATCTCATCAACAATAGTGTTAATGATTTCACCATGGCTGCCATATTGATGTAAGAGTCTTAGCGCAAAACATATGGCAAATGAACTCTCAAAATGAGGAATATTGCTTTACTGAGTAAAAGTTCACTTTCTTTAATATGCAAATGAACTCTCAAAATAGCACAAAACATATGGCAAATGAACTCTCAAAATGAGGAATATTGTAGACATAAAACTACTTGGATTTTTTAATATGCGAGGTTTTACCAAGTAAAAGTTCACTTTCTTTAGTAAATGGAAATCTCGATTGATGAAAGAATTAGATCAATACTAAATTTGGATGGGTGGTTCAGGAAAAGAAGATAACAATTACAAAGGAAAAAGAAGAAAGAAATATGGATTAACCAATATATTGTGATTGATTGGAGTAATTAAAACAGAAAAAAAAAATGAAAGAAAATTCTGCCCCTTATAATCATCTCACTTTTTATTGTAAAACGAAAAAAAAAAAAAACAGATTTGAAACTCACACTCTTACCCTTTGTCCTTCAGGCCCCATCCTTTGACTGTCGCGACCTCGGTCAGAGCCTCCTTCCATCCTAGAACTACATCACGCATGACCTTCTTCTCAAGCTTCCCCAAATCGTCGAGGTATAATCGAGTTTTAAGTTTCACGTCCTCGGGATTCACATCATAGAAAATAGGTAGGATCAATTTGTCACTCGCTTTGCTTGAGCACTCCACCATGTGCGTGAGCTCACGAAGACACCATGCACTGAATGCATAGTTCCTGGAGAAAATGGGCACATATATTTTGGAGGATTCAATGGCATGGAGAAGCTCGCCTCCAATCTTTTCTCCCTTTCGGATCTCTTCGTTGTCTCTAAAAACACGAATCCCAGCTCCAACCAAGGAGTGATAGAGACAATCGGTGAAGTTAAGGCGGGTGTCGGGGCCTCTGAAATTCAAGAACACCTCAAATTCGGCCCCCGACTGCAAATCACCATCATCACCACAAGCCGACGTGGTCAATTTGTCCCGTGAGTCCCTCTTTCTCTTCATCCTCCTTCAGGAACTCAAGATCTTCACCGGATTATATCACAATCACAGCGAGATGTGGAATCCTTCTCTCTGAATCTGATCTGGGATTCCTCAAGAGTAATTAGCAAAGCGCCAGAAGAGGCAGGAGGACTGCAATGCGCTCTCGCTGTATTTTTCTCAGATTGGTTTGCTTTTACCTTAGCACCGAAAGGGAAAAGAACACCGACCGCTTTGATAAGTAAAGTCCTCCAAAGTGGTGAGGTCTACCTTTATCACGGTATACGAAAGCGAGAAAAATGTAGCGTAAACATGGACCGTCCCATTCAATGAACGACACGTGGCGACTCGTGTCGCCCATGGGTCCCACTTTCTCCCTTAGACAGCTGTGTCCTCTCCCTACCCTTTTTTTTCAAATTTCATTCCCCCCATCTCCCTTTCCCTCCCTCCTTTCAAATTCCATTCCCTCTCTCTCCCTTTCAAAGAACACGGAGAGATTCTCTCTTTTTCTCCAGCATGCCCCCATTCGGACTATATAAATGTACCAAACATGGAATTCTTCTGTCTTATAATCTAATAAAGTTCTCTTTAAAATAGCAAAATAAATCCTTAGCCACCCCCTTGCCCTCTTTGTAAACTCGTCATTTCCCCCTTTCTCTCGAAACCTGAAATTGTGACAATTACCACGTTCTATGGGATCAAACATTGGACAATGCAATATCAAGACTATGACTCCAACGTGCATTTTCAAATAACGTGAATATTCCTTAATTCTTTTTCCGTAACCCAATGAACAAAACAGCAAGCAAATATCATTCTCGATTAGCTCGTTTTTAAAATCCTATGGTTATGCTTTGCCTAGTGACATGGCCCGAAAATCATAAAGGCCAGCTTCGAAAAACACATCGATCGTGATTAAGCTTTGAAATTCACATCAGTTGTGATTAATCCTTTAAATAGAACTAGTATTCCTCATTTCTAGGTTTGATGATGAGCGCAAAAACTAAATCACAATCGAATATGCTGGCACATTAACATAGATTATATTTCAGCTTCAATACTTTTCCAAACAACATTCACGTGATGCCAACATGATCAAACGCTTGATCCAATTTTTCACAGATAGCATGCTACAAAAACAAATTCTCTATATCTTAAAATCTATGCGGTGAATGAATACATATAAATTTCATTCACAATAAAGGAAAAGGGAAAATTTCAAATAAGGGCTTGAAATGCCATAATTTTCTAAAATAATGGCCCAAAGTGGATATTTTCTCAAATAGGGCCCCAATGGGCTAAATCGTATTAAATAAAGACTTTTGGCAAGCAAATAACTATTCTGGCTATCGAGAGGGGGTATTTTAGTAAAAAAAATTATAAGTATATTTTTTTATTGTTTTTTTTTTTTTTTTCCTTCCTCCGACATCGTTGTGCCTCATCAATGGTCATTCGAGGTCAGAAGCCTCAAGCAAGGGCTACCCTCATTGATGTTGGGTAAGGGCAACCCTTGCCTGCGTGGGCAAGGGTAAGGGCGTTACAAGGGTGACCCCTTATTGGATCTAGTGAGGAATGCCCTCACTTGGTCGCCCATCGCCTGATCTAGCGAGGGCAACCCTCACTCTCGCCTAGGCTGGGTGGGTGAGGGTGACCCTTGCCAGCCCAGGTAACGAGGGCCCTAGTTTGGTGACATTTGCTATGGATGGCAGCGGGAAGAAGGAAAAATAAATAATAAATAATAAATAAATAAAAGAACATAAAAAGATATAAAAATTTTAAAATGTAAAAAGACGAAAATGCCCTGTAGTCGAGAGGTTAGGCTTTTCTTTGAGACCGATATGACCATTCGGGCTCTTATTTAAAACATGTCCCACTCGGGTTCTTATTTTAAATAAAATCCACTTTAGATCCTCATTTAAGAAAATGAGAATAATTCATACTCTTATTTGGACTTTTTTTTAAAAAATGCCATGCAATGTTTACAAAACATAGAGTGATAAAAGTCACTTACCTCCTTTAATCACGAAGTCAAACTATACGGAGTCATTATCATAAATTATTGGCGTATAATAAGAACTAGACGGTCTTGGGCGAAAAAGGCAGTTTTGATAAAATTTCAAAATGTCATCCGAGGTTCGGTCTTAGGTTCGTTGGCCCGACACATATCAAATAGCTCAATGATATTTACTAGTTAGTATGTTACCGTATAATTTCCCAGGATATCAGAAAATACTTTTTCTCGTGTGTTAGTCCTAAATTTGAATTCTCCAAATCTTAGAGTACCGAAATCTCCAAAACTTAGTTTCCATCAATTTCTTTTATGAGTAAGGGAATAACAAACGTTTAGACGAGTAAAACATTTTGACACGCGTAAACCTTAATATTGCAGCATTTAATTTAGTTTCATACATTTCGATGTACACATGCATGTTCATTCAAAATACTTATACGCCAAAATTATAACCTAATATTTTTCCCAGAAAAAAAATAAACATAAAATTATAATTTGGTATCTACTGAGAGCAACAAGATTCCGAGTATACAATATTTTTCCAGGAATTACTGGAAATAGCAATAATTCGAAAATTTCCAGAAAATCCACAGAACGTAATAATGCATGTTTCACTCAAATCCAATTTTAGGAATGAGTCAAGTCCTTGAACAGAGTTCGGTAGCTCTCTTGTCCGACTCCCATGGAGATCCGTTACCTCCGATGTAATTACGGTATCAGATAGTTCCATTGCAATTAGCAATTCTAGTCCCCTAAAACAAACACCATAGACTTTTATGGATATATAGAACCATTGCCAATTGTTAGTTAGGCCACACTCGATTTTATTTTATTTATTTACTGCGTGTTGTTGATCTTGATACAGTAGTTCTTGCATTATGTTGGGGTCATGAGTGTGTGTATTGTCGATCTTGTTATTGCTGTCACTCTGTTACCTCATATTTCATGCTGAGGATCTGTTATTTTCCTATTCTTTACATTTTCTCTGCTGTACAAAGTGACAGGATTTGTATCTGGATAACTAGTTGTGCAGAAACTTCCATATCCGGTGGATGAAAACCTTGATACAGCGATTTGCCACCTTTAGTTGTAGTGGAGGTATCACAAAAGTCATTTCCTATATTAAAATTCATGTAGAACAGTTTTACAGGGTTCAAGGGGGCATACATGGCCAGAAGGGCTCATAACACCAGGATTATTGTGAAAGATTTTGTCATTTTTTGAAGTCTCAAAGTGGGTGAGTGTTCTGTTTGTCTCGTGATTACGTGTATCATTGCTTGGGCTTTTTTCCACTCTAGATGTGCATTTACCGTGAGATGGTGATTCATAAGCTCCTAAATCCTCTTCGACAGTGAGATGGCTATTCATTCGTGTAAATAATCTCAGCAACTGGATGCCGTTCTCCATGTTTTTGCAGCTTAAACAGGAATTTGCCCTGAAAATGTTGCCTCCAACTCCTCCAAGAAAATTCTGAGATTGAAAAGTAGGATACTTTTGGAAGAGGTATGCTATCTCTCTCTCTCTCTCTCTCTCTCTTATTTAGTGTGCCCCAGCATTCACTACAGAGGTGTTCCATGGAGGATTGGATGGAGATACTCTTACCTGATATTGATCTAACACGATCTGCTATGGTAGCAAACTTTCTTGAGCTTGAAGCTGCAGCGAGATCATGAAGGTTCTCATCTGATAAATCCTCATCAGTTCTTTATTTCACTTTTTTTTTTTTTTTTTAACCAAGACTGTTGCAGGACAGACGTTTGGGTAATGGTACGGTTATATGTTTTCCTAAATTTTGCAGAATTTGGTGAGTTACATTAGCAGAGCTCAAATGCAAATTCAATTGCCACCGGTGCAGTTCCACTGCTAACACAACCTGTAGCTGATGTAATCAATAGTGTTGCAAGTCCATCCATGTTGTCAGATCAGGGCAGTTATTCATCTTATGAGATATGTGAACTAGGATCAACAAGACTTGGGCATAAGGATTCTGCTGATCTTGGCATTGACAATTCTGAATATGAGTTGACCTATCCGGAAGCAAGTTTGATGCAGACACTCATTAATAAAATTTCATTTTGGAAAAAATAGAAAGATTTTCCTCGCTCAAGGTACGCAACTGAGGTGTAAACAGCATTTTGAGTGGCAGAAAGCCCCTTATGATAATGCTGCCATGGTCAAAGATCAGTATTACTAGGACTTCCCTTCTGAAACAGAAAGTCACATGGTTCATGCTCAATGACCACCATCAGAAATTGTTGGCAGCAACTTAAGCTCCAGAAAAGCGAGTGAAGTAGCTGCATTTTATCCCATTGCAAACAACACTATGTATCATCCTGAATTTCCCGACGTGCAGCACAAGGTTACAGTTTTCCAAGGGTCTCAGCTGTCCCTTTTCCATCAGAAGAGTGGCATGAGTTGAACAGAATTCTTACAACAGCGCAACAAAGTTTATCTACAGCAAAAACAGACATAGAAGATCTCATAGCTGGATTGATTTAAGACTGCTGTAAGACAATTCTTAACAACCAAAGTATCTTCTTTGCTCTTGGAGAGTATGCCAAGTCTTGTATGTACCCATCATCTCTCATCAAGGGAAACGTTTGCTGCCACTCCACCATTTTGTATTTCGAGATAAGAGTTGTGATCAGCTTCTACGCAGTAAATTACTGGTATTTCTTTCCCCAGCTGGTCACTCCAAACTTCTCCCTGCAGTTTGAACATATGCCAGTAGTCATTTTGATAGTATCAGCAGGACAAATCTGATGTCCTCCAAGGATGAAAGTCTCTATGGATATATTTGATGAATACATTTAGCCTTTGAAATCTTACGGTGTTCCAATCTGTTATTTTTTCTGTGTTGTAGAGCTTTTATATGGGATGCTTAATCTATTACGGGTCGTTCGGGTTGTGATAGCCCCATCTTGAGACTGTCACACGGTTAAGAGGCTACCATTACCTGTTGCGCATTGATTTTTCTGACTGCTGCTATATACCTGTGTTCGTTCACGCGTCAGTGTTTGGATAATGCAACTAAATTCATGAGGATTGTGTCTTGAAGGTCAAATATCTTGAAGTGGAACTTGAAACCATGAGAAATATTTAGGAAGATGCTGACAGTCTTGTTCATTGACAATGCAACATTGAGGAAACAAGCCAATTCGGCAATCCGTGGTGCTTTAAACATGCATGTCAAAGCCAAAGAAAAAGATGAAGATGATGAATTTGGTAATTAGCACAAAATCATTTCTCTCGCAAAATTTATTCTTTTATTGACATTTCCTCCAGAATTAGAATGGTTTGTTCATATCAAACGGCGACACTCCATGACACCCCCATTTCAAGAAGTGGTAGTTTTGCATGTACACACTTATAAGTGTGTATATGATGCATAAGAAATGAGATTTTGCTAATGGATTTCAGCTTTATGACTTCCTTTTGGGATTGTAATCATCTTCCTTCTGTTGTATATTTGTAGAACCTCAGACAATTTCTTAGCATATGCAGCCTGGGTTGTTTTAGGTCTTTGAATTCTGACTAAACCAAGCCCAAATCCTTGATTAACATCATCGATGACGATTTCCATGAGTATCAATATATGAGTTGCGGATGCAAGGAGAGAAATGACTTGCTTACTTCTATTCAATGAAGCCGAGCTCGTTCTTCAGCAATCCCTGTGGAGCTTGTGCATCCTGAAATATGGCCATGAACTAATCGATTAAGGCATATATGATATCCGTGAGCAGAACTAGAAAGTGCAAGAATAGTTTCTTTGCACTCTGTAGTGCTTTCAGTTTCGAACGGCCTGCATAAGATTATACACAACAAATATCCTCAGATTTATCAACAACACAAAGAAAGTTAGAACTTCAGTGATTTGGGGAATTGATCTATGATGCACTAAGCCCCAACTCCAATCTCAAGCACAGTGGCTAATTTGCTGAAACCATGATAAAACAGCTGTACTTGCATTGATCCCCAAATTACTTGGAAATTATTCTTTATAAGACGAATAGCCAAATTAATAATTATAATAGCCATCAGACGTTAGTGCATCAAAATCAAGACAATAACCATGATTTCGATGCATTATACCAAGTCACATTGAACTTTCGACTACTTCATATGACCAAAAAATCATCCATAACGATTTCAATAATCCATTCTAACAAATTTTCAGTATAATGCCAAATTAGACCGTCCATTGGCGATCGAATCCGAATTACATCATCGGGGCATCATTTATTAGCTCCAGCCGGAGCTAATTTAGTTACCTACAAGTTCAAAGAAAACATATATAGTCCAGGTTCCCACTATATGAACCAGTCTTTATGTTTTCGGAAAAAAGGAATACGATTTACATGACATTTGGAAAAAAAGAAAAAATCAATGTCGATATATGTGAGAAACAAATTCATTGTATGCTTTTACAGAGTATTTTTGGCAAATTTATGGGCATAAAATAGCTACAAGGTGGTCATACGAGATTCAACCATACGGAAATTTATCTACGATGCACCAAGCCCCCAACTCCAGCCTCGAGCAAATCGGCTTATTTGCTGAAACCATAATAATCAATTCTAGCTCCATCGATACCCCAAATTACATGAAAATCATTCTGCATAAGACGAATAGTAAAATTAAGGGAAAAGTGCTAAAAAAAGTCCTGAACCTTTTGCATTTGTGCCAATTTAGTCCTAAATATTTTTTTGGTACCAATTAAATTTTAAACCTTTTTTACGTTGTGTCAATTCAGTCCTTTCCGGCTAATTTTGGCCGGATTTTACCGACTGGACGTCGGCTGGTTGATGTGGACAACTTTTAATAATATTTTAATATATTTTTTATTTTATTTTTCCTTCTCCTCCTTTTTCCTGTCCAGTGACTAGCTAGAGGCGATGGCTAGTGAGGTCGAGGTTGCCGGGCGGGCGAGGCCCGCCCTCACTGGATCTGGTGAGGGTCGAGCCTCGCCCATGGCCGGTGAGGACGAGCCCCGCTAGCCCGGCACGAGGCCGCCCTCGAGGCTTGGGTGGCCTTGCGCCGAGCTGGTGGGCAGCCTCGCGTTGGGTGGGCAAGGCTTGCCTTCACCGGCCATGGGCGAGGCTCAACCCTTGCCAAATCCGACGAGGGCGAGCCTCGCCGCCTAGGCCTTGAGGGTGGCCTTGCGCTCGGGTGGGCGAGGCTCGCCCTCATGGCCACTGGCAAGGTGGCCGGTGAGGTCAACCTCGACCTCGCTGGCCGTCGCCGGACAGAAGAAGGAGGAGAAGGAAAAAAAAAAAAAGAAAATAAAAAAAGGAAAAAATAAAAATAAAAATATTAGAATATTTAAATATTATTAAAAGTTGTCCACGTCGCACCAATCAAGCCACGTTAGTCGGGCCGGCGTCCGATCAGCAAAATCTGGCCAAAATTGGCCGAAAAGGACTGAATTGGCACAACGTAAAAATGTTTATGATTTAATTGGTACCAAAAAAAAGGTTTATGACTAAATTGGCACAAATACAAAAAGTTTGGGACTTTTTTAGTACTTTTCCCATCAAATTAATGATCATAATAACAATCGGACAAAATTACACGAAAACAAAGAAAATCACCGTGATTTTCTGGTTCTTAGATTGCGGAAGATATTATTATTATTATTATTATTATTATTATTATTATTATTATTATTATTATTATTATTATTATTATTATTATTATTATTATTATTATTATTATTATTGTGAAAATATCATTACCCTTTTAAGTAATTAAATCAATTTTGTCTTTGCTAACATAAAGTCCCTCTAAGCACTTTTTAAACAACGTGAACACCCATTATTTTATCCATTAGCACTTCTACCGTCATCATCCACAAATCATCATTTTAAACTTAAGGTGAACATGTATGCATGCTTTAAACTGAATATTTCTAACGGGGACAAGTAGAAAATTGCTCAGAAAAAAAAATCAGAAAAAGAAAATATATAGGAAGAAGAAACCGAAGAACTCAAAGGAACTTTTACCGACCGTAAGAGGAGCTGAGAAAATTCTTTCTTTCTCGAGTTGGTTGTTGATATCGGTATTCTATTATCTTTCCCAAGAGGCAACGACTTATAACTGAATTCTGGTGGTCCCACGTGTCTGGATGATGTGGACAAGGCAACTTTTCTTGAAGTTGATCTGGGACAATCAAATGCCACAGCTTCTTTAATTTTGATAAATCAGGCAACTCTTTTAAGGAACCAAATCCATCGAAAGTCAATGAGACTAGTAATTCCAATTTCTCTAGACCTCGAGTCTCTATTAGCCCAGGGCAACCCCTCATACTCAACACTTGGAGCCCCTCTAATCTTGATACCAAAAGCCTCTCAAGCATTGTACTATCCTTTAACTCCAAACTATGGAGTTCCTTCAATTGCCGTCCAAGCAAATCATCAAATTCAACTTCCCTCAGACGACAATTAAGAAGGTACAAACTGGTCAAATTGGTCGAGTTGGAAAAGAGTGACCTTCCCATGGGTGACTTCACATCATGTAGAGTCAATTTTTCAAGAGTGGATGGAAGCCCCATTAGAGATTGTGGGTCAACACAAGTTATCTCAAGAATCTGAAGCCGTTAAAGAGTAGCCAAATTAATCGGAGGACAAGTGACATCTCCAGTGACAAGTGTCAAGCTCTCTAAATAATTTAGCCTCTCAATCCACTCTATCTTTGGAACTCCTTGTCTAAATTCCAACAACCTAGGAGTGTCACCCCGTATATGAAGATGGACTAAGTTAGTTAGACATGAAAGGTCATGGGCTGTCCACAATAAATGAGATGAGAACTTTAACTCCTTCAAATTCACAGGGAGATCTGGAAATTGTTCAAGTTCATTACACTGATCCAAATGAAGTTGTTGCAGATGAGAAAGCTTATTAATAGTCGTGGACAATCTCCTTATCTTGCTCTTTGTCATCTCTAGCTTTGTACAAAAGGATAGACCCCCAATTTCACTTGGAATTTCTCCCTTCATATTTCCACAGAAATTCGCATGTAAAGCTTTCAGATTCTCTAGCATCCCTATGACCTTTGGTAGCTCTCTAATGGCACATTCGTCTAGACGAAGAATCTTCAATTGTTTGAGATTTCCAATAGAAGTAGGTAATTCTATGATATCCGTCCCGCTTAAATCTAGCTCAAGCAAAGACTCTATCTCTCCTATTTGGTCCAGTATCTTCTTTATATTGGTTTGATGAAGACTCATCTTCCTCAACTTTTTAAGATTCCCAAAAGAAACAGGCAATTCTATGATTTTTGATTCGCTCAAATCTAGCTCAAGCAAAGACTCTAGCCCTCCTATTTGGTTTGGTAGCTTCTTTATATCGGTCCAACAAAGACTCATCTTCCTCAACTTTTTAAGATTCCCAATAGAAATAGGCAATTATGTGATATATGTGTCCCTTAAATCTAGCTCAAGTAAAGACTCTAGCCCTCCTATTTGGTTTGGTAGCTCCTTTATATTAGTCTGATAAAGACTCATCTTCCTCAACTTTTTAAGATTCCCAATAGAAATAGGCAATTTTGTGACTTCAGTTCTGCTCAAATCTAGCTCAAGCAAAGATTCTAATCCTCCTATCGTGTTCGGTAGCTCCGTTATCGAAGTGTTACAAAGACTCATCCATCTCATCATTTTAAGATCTTGGATGGAATCTGGAAGTGTTCTAAGAAAATGACATTCATCTAAAGACAAATACTCCAAACGCGTCATCTCTCCAATGGAATGATGAAGTTTTTGAAGTTGCATCCCTACTATTTCTAGCATTGACAGGGATTTTAGACCACTAAATACCAACACTAGGGGAAAAAGGTCAGAACCGTCATTATGTGAGTCATACCAAGTGTTGATTTCCAAGTGTTTTAGGTGCTCTAGTTTAGAGAGAGAGATATCAACCACTAGTGAGTTTGTGCACTCTTTAATGACCAATCTCTTCAAATTTGAGCATTTCGAGAAGTTGGGAGTCCTTTTTAAGTTTGGACAATACCCGATCTCCATAACTTTTAAGTTCTCGCTCACCTAACAAAAAAAAGGCAAGAATCAGCCAAGTCAAGAATGGGAAATTGGTAAGTTTGGTTAGCAAGAGAAATGAAAGTAAACTACATGGCGTGATGTTCATACCAGACATGACCCCCATCCGGTCCAATCTTCAATAATGTCATCACTTGAAAGCTCGAGCACAGCTAACTTCCCGAGACTCAAATTCATCACATTTAATTCCAAAGGACAACGATGCCAAGAGAGCCATGTTAACTTGGAGAGAAGATTCTTAAAGTCCCCTACCAAGTTCCCACCCTCTAAATCCAAGAATCTTAGATTGGGCAATTTTGAAAGTTCTTCACTTGTGAAATTGTACTCTTCAGAGAGTCCTGTTAATTTTAGTGCTACAACTTTGTCTGTCCCCTGGTGATAGGAAAAAGCCTACATGAACATTCGAATTGGATGACAAACATGGTGCTGCACAAATCTAAGGAGCTTATTTATGTTTAGCAATGAAACACACATTAGTGCTTCGTACAAATCTAAATTGAGAAAAGAATATAAAAGTGATTCTTGTAGTTGAAAAGAATGATTTATCTTGTATAAAGCTTAATAATGTTTCTAGTCCATCAGTTGAAGCAAACTTTTTGTCGCAAGATGATAATAAAGAACTTTATTACTACTTAGGGAAAAATTGTCCAAAATGTTCTGAACCTATTGGATTTTTGCCAATTAAGTTCTAAATCTTTTTATGTTATGCCAATTTAGTATATTTGGCCAATTTTGCTTAGGAATCACTAATGTGGATGACAACTGTCAATTTGACACGGCTAACGTTGATGTGTACAATTTTCAATAATATTTTTTTTCAATTTTTTTTTCAATTTTTTTTTTTATACTTTTTCTTCTTAAACTAAGGCTAGTGAGATTGTTGGCCAACCCTTGCTTGGTCTGGGCAATGGGATGGAGGCCCTTGCTAACCAACTTCTTCACCAAACCAGGCAAGGGTTGCCGACCTAGGGTAAAAAAAAAAAAAAATAAAAAAATTAATATATTATTTAAAATTGTTCATGTGTGCGTTGGCCATAGCACATAAAACGACCAATGTCCACATCAGCAATTTTCAGCCAAAATTAGTGCGGTGAACTCAATTGACAAAACGTGAAAATGTTTAGCACTCAATTTGCAAAATTGAAAGGTTTAGTATTGAGTTGACAAAAATGCAATAGGTTTAGAATTTTTAAATAATTTTCCCTATCATTGAGTGCCAGACCGAATTCATAAAAGTCTCTTGAGTTTATAACCCCATTGCAATTATATGGATCATATCCTGATTGTGTATTCTACAAAATAAGGATCAATTTTTTAAAAGGATTTGCTTTCATAATAGTAAAGATATTCAATCCACTCATAAAGTCTCTAGTATGATGTTTGAAAGCTCTACCGGACAATTCACAAAAGATTGCATATTACAATTATTCACTTAATCTATTACCAAATTTCAAGTAAGAGGACTCATTCCAGAGTAACGTTGCTAAACTTGCTAATGATTTCCAACTTAGCAAAAATGAATGAAATTAGGCTTGAAAAGCTTTGATAGCCTTGGAAGTCTCAATGTGGATTTGGTTTAATATAATTTGCCGAACAACCTTGTATTTGATGTATTCCCAAAGTGTTTGCTATTAGTAACTTTCACGTTGTAACCTTTTAGATATGATTTGTAATGGAATTACCATCATGAATTCTTATACAAACCTTTTTCTTTTTCTTTTTCTTTTTCTTTTTCTTTTTTGTCAAAGTAAAAGTTAAACAATATATATATATACCAGTAAGAAACTAACTCCACAACCTTTGAAAAATGCATGGTTGATTTTTCCTAAAGAAAATGGTAAGGTGACAATAACTTACCTCTTTCATCCGAACCACATCAAAGGCAATCCTAGGCTCCCACAACCTGCTACGCTTCTTTGGAAAATTGACATCTTCACGCCGAACAACTTCTCTTCCAAGATCTTTAAGTTGATCATGCATCCACAATGTATCATCTTTTGTTATCTTTATCAAAGACATATGGGTAAGGACAAGTAGTTCACTCCTTGGAAAATAGTTGGAAGCTTTCCACATATAGTATGGGTGGAGTCTATCTTTACCAATGAAGAAACATGCGATATCAAGAAAGATCTCTCTTTGATGAGGTTGTAACATGTCATAACTAATTTTTAATTTATCGAGGACTTCCGGGTTGGGCACCAAATCTAACTTCTTCAAAGTGTCTTTCCAAAAAATTTTGCTCTTGCAATAAAGTGAGGAACCAATAACCTCAAGAGCTAAAGGAAGTCCACCTGTTTTCGTAGTAATTTTCCTTGAGCTATCAACCAAGTCCTGTGGTGGGAAATCCATCCTGAAGGCATGTCTACTAAAAAGCTGAAGAGCGTGGAAAGAATCCATTTCTGTCATTTTATAGATTGTAAACTCTTGAAAATGTGCTTGGAAACTACTCTCTTTGTCCTCCTCTTCGATTGGCAAAAAGTTGATATCCCTTGTTGTAATGATGATTCTGCTTCCTGGACCAAACCAATCACTCTTTCCAGCTAGCTTAGAGAGTTGATCTCTCTTATCCACATCATCGAGAACACGGAGAACTTTCTTATCACGAAACCTTTCTCTAATTGTGTTAATCCCTACATCAACAGAATTGTGGATCCCTATAGATCTGCCTTGGAGAATTTCTGATAACAACTGTTTTTGTAAGTCAACAATTCTACCCTGTTGTGTAGATTCACGGATGTCTAAAAGGAAGCTACAACCTTGAAATTGATTGGAGATTTGATTAAAGACAGCACTTGCGAGAGTTGTCTTACCGACACCGCCCATTCCATGGATGACTAGGTAGCAAACATCACGAGAACCTTCATTTAACATGTCCACAATAGCTTCAACACGATCATGAATCCCAACTAAATGATTAGGCAGATTTCTCATTCTTTTCATCAGCTTGGTCAAAACCTCATCAACAATAGTGTTGATGATTTCACCTTGCCTACAATATTGACATGCAAGTCTTAGCATGAAACATAGGGCAAAAGAACTCTCAAGTTGAGCAATATTCTAGACACGGAATCAAGCAGATTTTTAAATGGGCGAGGTTTAATCAAATGGAAGCTAACTTTCTTTACTGAAAGGAAATCTTGACTAATAAAAAATTAGATCTATACTATATTTGGACGAGTGGTTCGGGAACAGAAGATAATAATTGCCAGGGGAAAAGGAAAGAAATTGGATAAACCGATATACTGTGATTGGTGGAAGTAATTAAAACAGAAAACAAATGGGAGAAAATTCTATTCCTTATTATATTCTCACTTTTTTTATTGCTCAAGAAAATAAATGAACAAAAGCATATTCCAAAGTCATATTCTTACCCTTTGTCCTTCATGCCCCAACCCTTGATTCTTGCGACCTCGGTCAAAGCTTCCTTCCATCGCCGAATCTCATCGAGGCCAAACTCCTTCTCATGCTTCTTCAGAACATCAAGGTACAATCAAGTTTTGAGCTTTACATCATCAGGATTCACGTCATAGAATATGGATAGAATCACTTTGTCATTCGCTTTGCTTGAGCACTCTAGTATGTATGTGAGCTCGCGAAGACACCACTTACTAGTCGCGTAGGTCCTAGAGAAAATGGGCAAGTATATTTTGGAGGATTCAATGGCATGCAGAAGTTTGCCTGCAATCTTTTCGCCCTTTCGGATCTCTTCATCGTCTCTGAAGACACGAATCCCAGCTCCGACCAAGGAGTGATAGAGGCAATCGGTGAAGTTGAGGCGGGTATCAGGGCCTCTAAAACTCAAAAACACCTCAAATTCGGCCACCGACAATAAATTGCCATCATCAGCACAAGCAAACGTCATCATCGTATCTGAAGAGTCCCTCTTTCTCTTCATCCTTCTTCAGGAGCTCAAAATCTACACCGGATCTGATCACAGCGGGATGTGGAGTCCTTTCTAAATCTGATCTGAGATTCCTCAAGAGGAATCAGCAAAGCACCAGAGGCAGGAGAATTGCAATTCTCTTACGCTGTCTTTCTCGGATTCGTTTGCTTTTTACTCGGCACGGAAAGGAAAAAGAATGGCGACGACTTTGGACAGTCTTAGCCTCCTCCAAAGGGGCGGAATCCAACTTGATCACGTTATGCTGGCAATAAAAAAGGTTGCTTTACACCGTTCGTTCTTGTGCAATAATACCTCATTGAAATATGAGATCGGTCGGCCACAACACGTCCACGTCAACGAATGGTTCCTACTTCCTACTGCTCTTTTCACACATAAAATATGAATTACCTCTTTCTTAGTTAAAAGGTTTTCCCCCGATAATAGGCCTGCATTTGACCAAGAAGAAAAGAAAAAACGATAATAGGCTTGCACGCATTAGTTGCCGCGCCAGACCCGGTGCGGAGTCATTTCCCTCTCTCTCCTGCTTTTTCTCCATCCGAAGGATGAAGACTGACGCCTTCCCTCTCCCTTCCTCTTGTAAGTTCAAAATTTCAGGCTCCCTTGTCTTTGTTCTCTCCGATGCATGCTCGCTCGCTCGGCGTTCGTTCTCATTGTGTCTCGCTTCTTCGCTCTCTGCTCCGGCGCTTGCTTGGCTTGTTCGCTTTCTGCTTCCGTACTCTCTCGCTCTCTGAATTCCTTCTCATCTGAAAATCAGATTCTGGAAATTTTTTGTGAGGGCTCTAAGAATGTTCAATTATCATGAACTGCAAGTTATGGCTTGCAATTTTAACGAGGCAAATTTTGTGAGCTGAGGTTGATCTGGAGAGTGTCTTACGTTCTTTTCTAGGACTTTCGAGTCTTGTCTGATGGGCATGCCATGTATTTAACTACAGATATGAGAATTGTAAGGTGGTATGTCACCTAAAACTTGTATCGGATTCTGCTATCCTGGCAAATGAAGGAAGAACATTGTACGGTACTTGACAAATGCAGGTTTTGCCAAAGCAGTGATATTATCATTGTACGTTTAATAATTCGTGAACCAAACTGAAGTTCAGATATTAATTTGAAAAATAATTAAGAAATTTGCTATTTGTATTTTATTTTCTGAAATTTGTGCCCAATTTTGTTTCAGGGGAAAAAAAGGCCTGATTAGAGAAATTGGAGGGAAACGGAACGAGTAATTTAGTCGCTTCATCAGTTCTAAATTTCGTAAACCAAGATACGGATTTGTCGTAAAAATTAAGTTTGCATGATTCCCAAATAAAACCTTCTTTTGAATTGAATCGAAGTCGATCTCCATCGTAACCGGCTTCCCAGCTTCACCTGAGCGGCCCTCGAACACGCCACTGCAGCTGCTTCTATTTTGGCTTTTGCCGCCTTTCCCATGGCCAACAAGCAAGGCTATATAACTTTCCAAGGCAAGTTTGAATTGAGAAGTCCATCTAAACGGTTCGCAAGGCAACTAGGAAGACGTTACATGAGATATCTAATTATCGAAAATCAGAACAAGTTGCTGTCACTCAATGACCTTCCCATTACCATGGGGAGAATCCCTCAGACACCACCCTAGATCTCTGGGCTGCCACGACAAGGGCGACGAGAAATTCTTGCGCGACCATCGCGAACACAATGCATTTCTTCTGCATTTCCTTGAAGAAGAAATGCTACCGAAGATAGGAGAATATATGCGTTGCACCGATATTTTCTGTTGGCCCTTTTCACAAGTTGGCCCCTTCTTCATCTAGCTCATTACTGAAGGAAGATACCGGGTGCATTTCATGGCTCAACAGACAAGCTAGCAGATCGGTCTTTTACGTAAACATCGGCAGCGTGGCTAGCGTGAACGAGGAAGGACTGCTCGAAACTGCCACGGGACCTCTTGCCGAAGTGGGAGATATAATACTGGGTCTTTTGCTTCTTTCCCTTTAGTTGCGATACAACAGAAGAAATAGCGTTTCGAACATGGATTTTATTAACAGATGCTTTTTAGACGCTTGTTAAGCAACCAAGTAAGAGAAAAGTATAGTTTCCCATGCATCAATTGTTCCTGTGACACTCGTAATACCCGCATTCACTATTCCGAGCATAACAAATCAACTTATAAATATGAAATCAAGGATCTCATGTACAACTACATAACATCTTACTTATGGTAGTTTCGACATTTCATGGCGCGGGAACTTTTTATGGTGTTGGCAAATGCACGTGTTGAGGCACGTTTTAACAGAAGCAGTAAACAGCATCGTCATCATATGATTTTGGTCATCCTACATGAAATCTTGTTCTACTATATTAAGGTATTCACATCTCGAAAATCAGTGGACTCAGATCGAGTCTTACAAAACTACAAGGCTTTCGCACATTTTTTTAGACCGCATTATTCCCGACATAAGGACGATGGTCTTCTTTCCTCGGACTCACACATACCATCGGACGAGGTATGTTCCGCCAATTCCAGATAGAAATAACGTGATTTGACATAGGAGGTAAGCCGTCCAGGATCAAGCTGTAACTTTTGGTTGTTCCATTGCCAATTGGAAGTCCAGTTTTAGTTTCGGCAAGCACGAGCGGCTGTGAGAGACCAACCCTTGCTCGTTGCTTCCCACGGTGAACTCCACATTGGGCTCGTGCGCAAATTCAAAAGTTGGAATCAATACATCCCCATCAAATTCCTCGTGCCATACCCTCACGGCAGCTCCAATTCGATTTCCATCTCGAATTGTCCCATGCGCCGTCGATGCCCAATGGCCATATGGTTCCAGAACCATACTCATCGGCACATTTATATATACGGTCGCTACAAGGAAATTCGGAAAATTAGAATTCTATGTACTTTGATGTGCACTGCTAGTCCAATAGTAGTGCCGGGCTTCCGCTCGCTATTTCGGCCCATTGATATCATGGCCGATTGATGTAATAGATATTCCAATTGATTACAATCTCATAAGACTAAATTTGTGTTTCTTTTTCTCGAGAGGCTTATGGGATTCTCTTGTGTATATTATATGTTTAGAGACTTCTAAATTTTATTTTTTACAAGACTTGAAGCAAGTTGCTTTGTATATTTTCGTGCGTTGACTAGAGGCTATGGATCATCTAGAAATGTAGTAAAGTTAAAAGGCATCGGAGGCGATTGTCCGAAACCTAAAGTCTAGACGGAGGTCTCATCACTTCAATCTAATGTGAGCATATCACTTTTGCTAGCAAAGCTCAAGCAATCATAATGCATTCTATTGTTTTTTTTTCTCTTTTTGATAATTAAATGGATAGAGATGAGCGATTAACACTAAAGATCCCTCTAAACGTTGCCATGAATTTACCGGCACAAGAAAAAAATCCGTAACTTTTAGCACATGATACGAGAATCTTGCCAATGCTAGAAATTTATTATCGCTGACTTAAATAACGATTAAAAATAAAAAGGAGAAGGTGGATAACATTTTTTTGTGGTCGTCATGGAGTTCAATCAAGTTTTGGCATGAGTTGATGTCGATCTCGCCATATGTTTTGGTGGGAGAGCAATTGAATTGTTTTTTCCCATCATATTTAAATAGTACGAATTGATCCATCTTACGTGCATAATTTTAAATGTTATAACAAACCTATCTTCAGCAGTAATCGAAATGAAGTTCTAATGAGGCCAAGTTATAGTTTTTTTTTTTTTTTTGGGTCAAAACAGCGGTTTTATATATTAACTCACGTTTGAACAACCACTGTACATAGCTTCAGAATACAGAAGATCCAACAGATAATGCGGGGGAGAGACAACCCAATTAGAGGGGAGTAAGGAGAGCCCATGGGCTTTGGCAACCCAGTCAGCGAGGAAATTTGCTGTCCGTCTACAGTGCTGGATCTGAAGGTGCGGGAAACAGGGCAAAAACGACAGAGCTTCAGCAAACAGAGCTTCTTGTCTCCATGGAATCAAATTAGGGTTTCGTACGGCATCGACAAGCACGGAGCAATCGGATTCCGGCAGGATGTGATCGTGATTCTTGCCCTCGCCCTGAAATGCTAGAAGTTTGCGATAAGGAGCAATCGGTCTGTGCTGGCGAAATACGAAATCATTGCGACTCTTCCAAATCTGCCACTAAACAGAAGCTATAGTCTCCAAATCAGGTATGGCAGACCTGTTTTCGATTAAATCTGCTAGCCAAGCATCGAATCTATTAAGACCATGACATTGGGACGTCAGTCGAAATTGTGGATGAGACCATATGGTTTGTGTCCAATTACATGACAGAAAAATATGTTCTGTTGATTCCGGTACCTGTTATGTACAGAGTTGGCAAACTAGGTTTGAAATAATATGCCTGTGAAATAAATTTTCCTTTGTAGCCAAGGCATTGTGGCAAAGAGACCACATGAAAATGCGGATTTTGGGGGGCACTGCATATTCCAGAGTTTATTCCATAGTTTATGAGGGGTCTGGTAAGAAGAAGAAGCCATGCTCTGAACCCTGCTGTTGTCTTGTGCTCTAATAGAGTTATAGCCACTCTTTACCGTGTACTTGCCGTTAAGTTGCCCCTTCCAAATGATTCGGTCAGTAGTGTAGGAAGGTCGAATCTGTACCGAGAGAACTTCATCTACAATCTGCTCATCGAAGCTTTGTCGAAGTAGAGATTCATTCCATCCATTTTGGTCGGGAATAATAAAATCTGCCACATGTTACGGTTCACTGCTAGGTGCTGGCCCGCCAATAATGCCGCTGGATAGCCATTTATCCTATCGTATTTTGATCTGATGTCTGTCACCTACTAACCATTGAAGATTGTGTGTTATAGACTCCCGGCCTTGCAATAAACTCTGCCATCTCCAGGAGAAATACATTGAAATATTTCCACAAACGTGGCACACCGCCTCCAGTCACCGCTAATATAATAAACTTCTCTTCGAATCGCAAAGTAAATTCTAGGCCACCCCCTGTCATCTTGGTAAACTCGTCACCGTCCTCCTCTCTCGAAACTTGAAATGGTGAACAAAGGGGTTTGAACAAAACGATGGCTCAATAAGTGATGGTCACCACATTTCATAGGATCAAGCCATGGGCAATGCAATATTATAAATTTGTACATCTATGTGCATCCTAGCCGTAACTCCAACATGCATTCTCGAATAATGTGAATATTCAGCATTCTTTTGCCATGGTTGCATGATTCATAGCACAACATATAATATAGCAAGCAAAAATCATTCTCAGTCGATCATATCAGAAATCCTATGAGCACGTTTTGCCGGATGAATGGCCTGTAAACCGTATTGGGCATGGTTAAATCCCGAAAATCTCATTGGCCATTCGTAAGTCCCGAAAATCACGTCTGCCGTGATTAAATTCCAAAATAGAACCAACCTGTGAATGAACACATATAAGTTTGGGTGACATTGAAAACATGTTGATCAGTTTTTACATAACACAGAAGTCATGAATGCCACTTTCCTCGTTAACTCCAAAATTCAAATTGTACCTAAACATAATTTAAGGCCCTTTACTAGAGTATACTAATTTAATACAACAACTAGACTGTCTTGGGCGAAAAGGCCCGTTTTGGCAAAAATACGATAAAAAACCTTCGAGGTTCGGTCTTAGGTTCGTGGCCCGAAGCATATCAAATAGCTCAAAAATATCTACATGTTAGTATATTGCCATATAATTTCCCAGTATATCAGAAAATAATTTTTCCTTGTGAAATAGTCCTAAAATTGAATTTTCTAAACTAGCGCCGAAATCTCCAAGGCTCACTTTCAGTAATTTTTTGATAAGTAACGGAATAATAAATATTTAGAGCAGTGGAGGCATTTTGACACGTGTAGGACATAATTTTTTAGAATTTAATTTGATATTAGAAATTTCTCAGTACACATGTACTTTCATTTAAAAAGCTTCGCCTACCAAATTTAAAACCTAATATTTTTCTACGAAAAACACAGATGGAATTAATTTTCCATCTATTGAGAGGAACAAGATTCCAAATATGCTATATTCTTCCAGAAATTACTAAAAATTGCAATAATTACAAAATTCTCGAAAATTCACATAACGTGGTATGTGTTGTGCCCAGTACAACTATGATAACAGCGTCAGAATCCAATGCAGAAGTGAGCCATAAGAGCAGTTTGAAGTTACTACCCCAGCTCACGACTCCGTTTTCCAACTTTTTCTGTTTTGGGTTGCCTACTTCTGGGGTTCAAAATGTTTATATTATTCTCAATCTTCATATGCTACAACAGTTTAAGATTTCTAATCGAATCTGGTAATCCCGAAATATTTGCTTCATATAAATCCAACTTGAGTAGGGATTCCAGTCCTCCAATCGAGTCTAGTAGTTGTCTCAACCGACTCCCATTCAGATCCATTGTGAGTCTTTTCAGATTGCCAGTATAATCGGGAAATTCTGTAATTTCCACATGTTATAAACCATTGCCAATTTTATTTTGACCATAGTCGATATTTTCTTTACTGCGTGCTGTCGATATTGATAGAGTAGTTCCTGCATTACGTTTAGTGATCTCACTCTGTTGCCTCGTATTTCAAGCTGGTGGTCTGTTATTTTCCTTTTCTTTCAGTTTTATCTGCCGTACATAGTGACAGAATTTGTGTCTGGTTAACTAGTTGTGTAGGTGTATGTGTACTCCGGAAGCTGAATATTCTCAGAACAATATCTTGTTACAGTAATTCGCTGCCTTCGCTTATCGTTACCACAAATCAGATTCTGTTTTGACATTGCTGTAGAATCGTGTTACGGGGTTCAAGTTTGCTAGAAGGGATGGCAACTCCTAAGAAAATTCTGAGATTTGAAGGCAGGATACTTCTGGGAGCGGTATCTCCTCTTCTCCAACACCCGCCACCCCCCCGGTTCTTTAGTGTGCCCCAGCATTCATAATTCCACACGTTCAAACATTTAGTTCACTGCAGAGGTCTGGAGAATTGGATGGAAAAATTCTTACTTGATTCCGGTCAAACATGATCCGCTATGGTAGCAAATTTTCTTGAGCTTGAAGCTGCTGCGAGGTCATGGAGGTGCTCATTTGATTAAAACTCATCAGTTCATTATTTCTCCTCACTTGAACCGCGATTGTTGCATGACGGACATAAGGGTACGGTACCGATATATGTTTTCCTATATTTTGCGGACTTTGATGAGGTACATTTACAGCGCTCAGATTCAAAATCAATTGCCACTGGTGCAGCTCAACTGCTAACACCACAACCTATAGCTCATGTTTTCAATAATCCTCCAAGTCTCTGCATTGTCGGATCAGGGGAATAATTCATCCTATGAGATATCTGAAACTTGGATAACCAAGATTTGGGCATAGTGATCCTGCTGATCTTGGCATTGACAAATCTGAACATGAGCTGACCCATCCATGAGCTGACCTATCTGGAAGCAAGTTTGGAGTATGGACTCTTGAATAGAAAG
Source organism: Eucalyptus caleyi (assembly GCA_014182885.2). NCBI lineage: Eukaryota > Viridiplantae > Streptophyta > Magnoliopsida > Myrtales > Myrtaceae > Eucalyptus > Eucalyptus caleyi. The sequence continues at coordinate 30,854,315 of CM024470.2, forward strand.
TTCATTTTGGACATAGAAAGGTTTTCCTGGCTTGAAGTATGCATCAGAGGTATGTAATCAGCATGATGAGTGGCAGAGGACCCCCATTGCAAACAACACTATGTACAATCCCGATTTCCTAACGTGCAACATCCTGCCACCGCAAGGTTGCAGTTTTCCAACGGTCTTAGCTTTCCGTCTTCCATCAGAAGAGCGGCATAAGTGGTAACAGATGTCTTACAACTGCGCATCAAAGTTTATCTACAGCAAAAACGTATATTAAAGATCTCACAGCCAGATTGAATCAAGAGATTGCAGTAAGAGTATTCTTAACAAAAAAAAATATGTTCTTTGCTCTTGGAGAAAATGTCAAGTCCTGTATTTACTCATCATCTCCGATCAAGAGAAATGTTTGCTGCCTCTTCACCATTTTGTATTTTGAGATAAGAGCTGTGATTTGTGCCATCCAGAATTTCAGCTTCGATGCAGTAAATAACTGGTATTTCTTTCCCCAGCTGGTAACTCCGAACTTCACCCTGTAGTTTGAACATATGCCACTAGTCATTTTGATAGTGTCTGTAGAACTAATCAGATGTACCCAAAGGATGAAAGGCAGTATGGATCTATTTAATGAATACACCACATGTTTAGCCCTTGAAAATTTGAGTGCTCCAATCTGTTATTTTTTCTGTGTTGTTGAGCTTTTACATGGATGCTTAATCTATTATGGGTCGTTCTGGTTGTGATATCCCCATCTGGAGACATTGACATATTATATACTCTTTAGATCGGTGGAAACAAAATACTTTTCCATTACATGGTTAAGAGGCTGCCATTACCTGATTGCGCGTTGACTTCTCTGACTGCGGCCATATACTCGTGTTCCTTCACTTGTCATTGTTTCGAACGACATGAACAAGATAATACAAGAAAGATATTCTCAGATTTTTCAACAACGCACAGAAAGTCAGAACTACAGTGATTTAGGGAATTGATCTATGATGCAGTAAGCCCCAACTCCGACCTCAAGCACAATGGCTAATTTGCTGAAACCATGATAAAACAACTGTAGTTGCATTGATCCCCAAATTACATGAAAATTATTGTGTAAGACAAATAACCAAATTAATAATTATAATAACCATCAGATATTAGTGCATCAAAATCAAGACAATAACCACGATTTCGCTACATTATACCAAGCTATCACAACATCGAGCTTTCGACTACTCCATATGACCAAAAATTCATCAATAAAGATTTCAATAATATATTTGAACAAGTTTTCAGTATAATGCCAAACGAAAGTATAGCTCGTCATTTCCTCCAACAATCATCTCTCGTGCTTCCACAAATAATTATCCGAGGACTTTGTCTTCCTTCAAAGACCCTCCTCTCTCCTCCACTAAATAGGTGACTAGTTAAATTAATCCCCTTTACCCAAGGCTAATGATGTTTCCACGCCCCTAGTAACATTTTCCACCACTATTATACAAGCACGTCGCATACTAAGTCATAAAATGGCTGCCGAAGAAGTTATTATTGTTGTGAAAGAAAATTTTCTAGTTTTAGATTGTGGAAAAAATTATTATTATTGTGAAAATACTATTACCCTTTTAACTAATCGAACCAATTTTGTCTTGGCAAACACTTCCCTCTAAGCACTTTTTAAACAATGCGGACACCCATTATTTCATCCATTAGTACATTTACGGTCATCATCCCATTTATGAACCACCTTATAATTCTCACAGTAACGTAACTATTTAATCCACAAATCATGATTTTAAAAGACTTATAGTGAACACGCGTGAATGTTTTAAACTGAATATTTCTAACAGGGACACGTAGAAAATTGATCAGGCAAAAGAAATATATATATATATATATATATGGGTAGTGTCTCACGCTCCAGCATGGCAAACAAGAAGGCGGTAAGAGGATCGCACGTGTCCTCGTGTCAGGCGCCATTTGAAAAAATTTCAGACTGACCGACGACGGAGGGTTTCTTCTTCTTCTCTTTCTTCGCGCCTCTCTCACTCTACCCTTCCTCTCTCTCTCCCCGACGAACGGGACGCGACCTCCCAGTCTCTCTGTGCCTTCCCTTTTTCCGACCGGCGAACCACCGTCAGCAACCGACGAACCACCGCACCGGACCGGCGAGAGGACCGCCAGACCTAGCTCCCTCCCTCTGCCCTCCCTCTTTCCGACCGGCGAACCACCGCACTAGACCGGCGAGAGGACCGCGAGCAATCAACGAACCACTGCACAGGACTGGCAAGAGGACCGCGACCTCCCAGTCTCTCTCTGCTCTCCCTCTTTCCGACCGGCGAACCACCGCGAGCAAATCAGACCGTGGTTTTGCCTTCTTCTTTTTTCTTTTTTTTTTTTAAGGCTGAGGGGGTTGGGCTTCTTTGTTTGTGCTGACCAGACGACGGAGAAGGCGATCATCAGAAAGGAGAAGCACCTGGAAGAGGAGATTGATGAGGACGAGGAAGTCCTCTACAAAATCGAAGTTCCGGCGAACAGGTGACTGCGAAGCTGATTCGGCATTCGGTTAGATGTTGTGTGTTTCGGATGGGTTTGGAGCTGTTTCGCAGGTCGTGGGTGAATTTTGGTTCGGGGCTTTAAGATGCTAGTGTCCGACTTCGGATGGGTTAAAGTCTTTCGCGGACCATGTTGCTCGTAATGGCTATCGAGATGTTGTGCGGTTCGATCTTTTCTTTGATGTTATGATGTTGCCAAAGGTTTTTCTTTGTTATCTTTTCGGTCGATCAATGTGAAGGACCAATTGCATGTAATTAGAGACTTCATAAGCACATTACCACCTGAAAAAGGCTCAGCATTTGAGTAGTCCATGTGATGTAGCATTTATAGTGTGCATCGAGGCTTTTCTTACTTATGTGTAAATAGTTTCTTTTAATAGTCTCGAAAGATTGATACAAGTTAGGACATTTTTTCAGCACTTTGTGAAGAATTCTAGTTGTATGGGGAAGCGGGTTGATATTCTGACCCTTGGGATTCCCGGTTCATGATAATGGTCCTAAAAGGGGTCGATCTTGAATTTAGTTTATGTTCAACATTTTGTCATGCTAGATGGGTCAATCCCCAAATTTTATAGGTATTATCGTCGGCAAGAAACATAACAAGCCTTTTTAGATTTGGTTAGCAGGTTGCGATATTGACTCCTTAATGTTGTTGGCTTTATTTTGAATCATGTCCTCTAGAAAACTTCATTATTTAGTTATAAGTCAAGTTTTTCAAAGAGATGACGGGTTTATCATCAATTTAGTCTGTATTGGTAATTCATGATTATTCTTCTTGATAAATTCGTGCATGTACTGTAGAAATGACTATACTATTATAATAATAAGGTATCATCTGGGAAATGCACAGATACGACTTGCTTTGCCTCGAAGGGCTTGCTCAGGCCCTACGTGTATTCAATAAGCAGGAGGAGACACCTCAATACAGTCTTCGTAACATCAGCAGGGGATCAATGCTTAAGATGCATGTAAAACCAGAGGTACTGATATGTGAGGATTGATCTGTCTAGATTGATCTATGCTGGAATCATTTATTACTTGAGTGACCATTTATGTGTTGCAGACCTCACAAATCCGTCCATACGTTGTTTCTACTGTCTTAAGAGGGATAACATTTGATGAAGCCAGTTATAGCAGCTTCATTGATCTTGAAGACAAGCTCCATCAGAACATTTGCCGGTATTAATTTTTGGATCTTTAACATGCAGCATAATACCTGTTTTCCTTCTCTATTTCAAGATTTTAGGTTTGAGAGGGAGTGGCGGAGGACAACACATTTTGGGAAGCTTTTACTGTGTTCGTTTGAACCTTAAATGTAAAGAAGAGAGACCGTGATCTTACATTGAGATGCAACGTCCTATATGGCTTGTCCAGAGCAATGGTTTTAAAAAATTTCCAGCATGCAGGCAATTGTCTTTGCAAGCGTGCATTTTAGTGTGATACAATAATGTTACTTTATAAATTGAAGATGTGAGGGAAGCATTATTTATTTTTATTTTTTTAAATAAGTCATGACTTCACTGTTGCTTATGCTCTATGTGCTCAGTAGGGGCCATATATATTATTATCCTTAGGAGGGCTTTAAATTGTGAGAAATGCCTGGATGTGAAGAGAGAGGACTCCGCTGAGTTGTTTTGAATAATTTGGTGAAGTGGTGATGATAGATATGTTGCTTGAACTAGTTTTCATCCTCGAGATCTATATTCAATTTGATATTTTATTTGCATGTAATAGATGCCCAGCCCCCCAATCCCTCCACTTAGTACATCAGATGCTTGTGCTTATGCTAGATCCTCAAAATGTTCTGCTTGGATTGACATGCTCGGATTCTCTCGATATTTTAGGCGAAGAACACTGGTTGCAATTGGGACTCATCACCTTCAGCTATGAGGTGTGTGTTTGAACTAATCGCCTAAACTAGAATCTAAAATGAAGAATTCTGCACGTGTCCTACTATCCTCGCTTGAAGCTAAGGCCCAGCTAGAACTTAAATGGAAGATTTTCAGATTGCTGGCATAATGGATCTTGTCATGATAGAGTGTTATCCGGGCTGGAAGCTTGTGCTCACCTATTCTTTCCTTTTTTTCTCTCTCTATATATTTAAATGCCTGAAGGACTCCCTCTTGAAGCTTCTTTCTACCCCACACTTTGCCTCAGCATCTATTACATGCTTTCGAGGAGTTGCAGCTACCTAGACAAGCTTTGACCAGTTCAAGTTTTTTCATCCTCTGAGCTTGTCCCAGAGGATGGTATTACTATATATATCTGAGATACTCTATTTTGATCCCAAAAATCCGTAGTATTATGTTTTGCTATCAGGAGTGCTCAACTACTAGATAAAGCATAGATGAAAACAGACATGACAAGGAATTGCACAGTTGGTTTAGCTTAATATGTATGAGTTCTATATTTGCTACAGCTAAATGTTTCTTCTTAATATGTACGAGTTACATATCTGCTACGGCTAAATGTTTCTTAGAGCAAAGTATGATAAAATGTTACGAGAAGTGCAGCGTATCACCGAGTCATGTTCCTTTTCCTCTGGTCTCAGGCTTTGCCTTCCTTCCCTTGAAGCAGTATGATAAAGTTTCTGTCCCCATCTCTGAGGGGCAATTTTAAGTAGTTGATTAAGAAATTTTTATGGTTTTCAATTGGATGCACAGATTGTTCGTGGTATTTGTAATTTTTTCTTTGGAAAGTGAATCATATTAAATAAGTATGCTTAACAAGTGCCCTTTTGTTAACAGTGCCCTAAGGAGACTTACTAAGTAACTAAAAAGGAAATTTTGTAGTTTCCAATGCATTAGCGTGTTATTTCTAATTACTATTTTGCAAAGTGAATTATTCCAAATTAAGTATGCTTAACATGTCAATGCCACTTATGAGTTCATGAGATTGCTTTCATTTATATATTTGTTTTGTTTTCTCTACGAATTGTGATTGATGTGTTGGCTGATCGCGCCTTAGTTTTTGTTCGATATTAGGTGAAGAACTTGAGCTGATGAACTAATGGAATTTTATAAGGTGGGTCTTCAATAGCTGCTCCTTTTAATGGTCTTTTTATAACTGTCATATTTGTTTTGTTACATATATCTTATGCTTGGAACTTGCTTATTCAGTGTGCTAGTTGATATCTTCCTATAAATGAAGAATTATGTAATAGTTCCTCATTTTTGCCATGTTGTTTTACCTGTTTTTCGCTACTTTGTTGCAGTAAGATTTGAAATTGGAGAAGTTCTTGCACATAATAGAGAACTCGCCTTCGTTCCCTGTTATCTATGATTCAAAGAGGTATCTTGGTTTCTTCATACACTCTTCTTTGTAATGTGAGTTCCATGTATAAATATGAAGTGTGTATATTAATGTTAAGGGAAAATAATAAATAACCACTTAAATGTAATGACATGTTGACTTAGTTTTGATTCAACCATTGCCACTTAAGTCATTAATATTGCAACCTTGAGTGGGGGTGGATCGATGCAATGGGTTCAATTTGCAAAAGCACTAGAGTTCCCAAAAGCACTTAAGTCATTAATAACTGTTCTGTTTAGGTGTCACTAGTGTTCTCAAAAGCACTAGAGTTCCCTGGGCAGGCACCCAATGTGGTGACTTCAAAAGCACCTCAAATAAGGCTGGTCATTCTCTGAGGCATTCCCTCAAGGAAAAAGATGAAATTATGTCATGTTCTTTGACCCTTTTTGTTCCTTTCTCTAAACAAAACTGAGAAAGGAGGTATTTTGTTTTAGTAAGGGCGAATTTTTTAGAAAAGTAGCTGTTGACTCTACATTAGCATAGTCGGAGACTTCCGAGCCTAGTCTTATGCCTATAACATTACTTTTAAGAGAGCCAGGAAAAAGGTGAAAATGTGTAGTCTTCTATACATCTTTGCTTTTCTTTGAACATTGTCTTTCCTATGTACACCTTTACACTGAACTTAGCAGTCCATTCTTATTTCATCTCTCTCTCCACTGGTTGCTAGGTACCATATCAGGAAAAAGAACTTTTGCATGTGGTGTCACAAAATTCGATATGGGAAAGCAAGTGCCTAATGTCAATAAGAAAGATGCTATAATGTAGTACAAAAATTCTTGATTAGCTGTGGACTGATGTTTATTGGTAATGTATTAATTAGGCAACAACCAATTATGGTTGACCATTAAGCTGTTTATCCTGTTTGAACAGGGGTCAGCCTTTTAAAAAGATCGGTTTCGAATTTTTTTGCACATGGGGTTCTAATCTAGCTTATTCAGGTTCAATGATATTTGGTTACTCCAGTTGCGGAGAGATTACACTGTTGCCATTGGCTTCACAATTTTGGTTCCCATTGAATATGCTCAATGTGAACAAATTGTAGTGACTATTTAGCTGTCATAGCCAAACAGTGTGGGCAAAGTGATGCTTCATCCACTTTTTGGGTGTCTTGCAATCAACAATTTGACAGATATTTGTGATGTATAGTCTGATTGATTAGCGAGCATCTACATTGACTGAAATGATACAGTTGACTAAGCTTCTTATCACTGAAAAGACAAATTTTTTACTCCATGCAGAACTGTCCTGTCTCTGCCTCCAATTATCAATGGTGCACATTCGGCAATAACTTTAAAGACGAAAAATGTTAAAGTTGAATGTACTGCGACGGACTTAACAAAGGCTAAGATAGTTCTAAATACAATGGTGAGCATACTCAATTGTTTGTCCTTTTCTCAATATCCATCCTTCTGTATAGAGGACTAATGCGGGCAAGTGTTTTCCTTTAGGTGACAATCTTCTCAGCATACTGTGGGAAGAAGTATGAAGTTGAACCAGTTGAAGTGATATACTCTAATGGGGAGTCATTCGTTTATCCTGATTTGTCCCTATACAATATGGAAGTGTCCTTATCTTATGTCAATGATTCAATTGGAGTCACCTTTAAAGCTGAAGAGGTATTGTGAATATTCATTTCAAGCCGGAGTTTAAATGTTCGCATTTGGTGGATGTGAGCTTATATTAGAGTTGGTTGGTTATATTATTCTCTTATCAGTTGAGTTAAATTTTTTGTTCGTCATGTGCTATTGTGCTATTTTGTTGCTACAATGATATCTAACAATGACCTTGTTTTATTTATTGCGTGGCCATCTCTCTCGCTCGCTCTCTCTCTATCTCTCACCTGAATGGTGTGCGGTGGTCGCCTTTGTATCTCTCACGGGTGCGCATGAGATGGAGAATCAATTACGGCGGTCTTAAGTGGCCATTGCGACGGAGATGACCACCACCATGGGGGTCGTTGTGGTGTTGGTGTCGCCCGCCATCGAGGAGGACATGGCTGTTGTCCTAGAGTTTCAGGGGCAGTCATTAGGTCTAGGTTTTCTTTTTGTTTGTTTGATTTCGTTTCTAATCCTAGTATTTTATATTGTAATTTTTCAGTAATTTATATTAGAAAGCATCCGTAGTACTTACAATTATAAATGAAATGAGTCGTCGGATAAGTGATTTGATATAAAGAAGTTCGAGGATTGTAATTTTCAATCCCTTGTTTTAGAACGGAGAGATCTCAATCGAGATGCCAACTCTGTTTCGTTCAGATAGAGATAAGGGTAAAAAAGGGACTCTCGATGATAACAACGTAAAAAGAGAAAACGGAAGAGAAGACCTATTTGATTTTCTTTAGATATTCACTGAAGAAAAAGAAAGAAAAATTGAAGGGAATCGGTCACTTTGTATTCGATTTGAGCAGAGAAAAGGAAAAACAGTTCTGGTCTAGGACAAAGAAAGAGGAAAAACTCAAATGATTTTACGTCCCCTTGGCAGTCCTTCCTATCCAACGGGAGACCAAACCATGCTGAAAGAGGTGTGCCACCATCGCCACCGCCCGTGGCGGTGGTAGGTGGCAACCGCTGGTAGAGAGGGCTGAAATGCGGCAACATATCACGCTTAAGAGGTTTCGGATTTCCCTTTCCTGCATTTTTCCGCTTAAAGGACACACAAGAAGGTGCTGAACCAAATCATGAACCCACTTAGGCAAAGCAACTGCTGTAATCATACGGGCTAATCATGGGTGTGGTTCTGGGAGATTTTCATAAAAAGCTCGGATCTACTCAAAAAATCCTCATCTCCTAGCCAATTATTCCAGTATCTTACACCATTTTAGACCACGGAACGAGAAACAAAGGCGAACCTCGATGCGGGAAATCAGTCGAGAGTCGCAAAGAAGAGAATCAGCCTATGCCAAAACTCGGGACAGTAAAAATCCCGCCTTCATCTTCGTCCTTGATGCTTTGCATCTCCTACTCTTGTCGAGGGTTTGTACCCCACACGATCCAAGGCTGCCAAGAGGTTTCGGATTTCCCTTTCCTGTGTTTTCTGCAACACTGCTTCCAGTGCCAACAGGAGTGGCGGGGGCAGGGTAAATAGGCATGTGATGCATAGGAACCAAAACAGGGAACCCAACGGCAGGGGTTCTGCAACACAACAGTTAAAATTGGTATCAGGCGACATGCAAAAAGACAGCGGCAGAAACTTATATGCTAATTTCTATCATAAATTTCTCTTCAATTTTCCTTCCATGAAGGAGAAGAGGAAATATCTAGGAACTGATAAACAGCAGGTGGCTCAACCAACTACACAGAATGTTTATAATAGACCAAGACCATGCTACTTGACAAATGAAAGAACCAAAAGCTTGAAACGGCTCACGATGACTTCAAAGATTTGATGACCTCCAGCACAAAATCTTGCTAAGTCAAAACAAACATGTTGATGCATAAGATGAAGGAGAGGCTCCTAAAATTCGAACACATCAATCATCTATCATCTACTTACACCAGATATCACGATAACCATCAATGAAGAACACCTTACAAGCAGAATGCATTGCTAGTAACCTTTAGTTTACTCTTTAAAATAGTTCATTCACTTTGCAACATGGGGTAATAAATATGCACAGTAACATATCATCGATATTTCCTACATATGGATTGAAGTTAATTTTCTAATCAGAAAATATTCGAACATATCAAGCAGGAAAATGGTGGTAATCGAGATTGAAAAGCTCAGTGACTGATTTCAAGGTTCAAGACGCATACCCAAGAGCACGGCAGACTCCTGCTTGGCCACACTAGCACCACAGGCATTGTTCTCCAAACTAAAACTCAACTCAACTGCTCTCAAGATTCATTGAATCTACACATCCTTTGCCTCCCTCTAAACAGAGAAGATACCACAAATAAAGCACACGAAAATTTGCTCACGCTCGACCATGGAAATGAGACTTTGAGCCAAAACCTTCAATGAGAGAAAGCACATTGGACTAGAATACTAGGAGGGCAGAATCTCTGAGGTATCTGCAGATCGCAGATTGTAGTGTAGAACTTAGAGAGGCGATGTCCTACATGAGCCGCCTTCTAAAGTTCCCAGTAGTTGCTTGGTAAGTACGCACCAACAGCCCTACTCCTATGCATTTGCCAAGCCCAATTCCAACTCCAACTCTCACTCCGGCATTGAACCATGAGAGTTTGCCATCTTCGTATTCCATGAGTTCCAACCTCCGCCAGTACATGATGTAGTCCTCATCAAACAATACATGAGTATTCTGCAAGATTTATTGCCAAGTTAATAGGGAAGAGCAAATAAAAGCTACAGAAATTAGCAACAACAAGATGGATAAATACCTGCATTCCAGATCTCAATATAAGAACGCTCCTTCCATAATGATCATGAAAAATTGCTTTGTATACTTTTCCAATTTCACCTTCAATAGCAACTTCTTCCTGTTTTAGTAAGCATCACATTGTCAAATGGAAGCATTATTCAGCATCCCAATAAGTACTATTGCATGTCTAACACAACCTGCTCATTAGCCATATTGTCAACTAAAACGGTCTAAATGATGATTTTGGAAACAGCATGAGTGAAAATATACTGGGACACTTATTGTCCCTTGAACAATAAACTCTCCAACACCTAATGCTTCATATCACTACATCATGGCGATCTCATAGAAGACACAAAAAATGAGAGCCACTCAATTATTGTTGACTAACATCAATCCTGCATTCGCATTCATTCACAAAATCAGTTCTTCTCCATACCAGGAACTTAGTCTACAAAATAAAATTAATTATCAGGTCAACACAATAGTTAGGGTAACAAGGATCAGATGTCTACTGAAGTTTAACAAGCAACAGCCATCGGCATAAATTATCTATCACAATACTCGCGCAGGTATTCATTCACTGGGACACTTAGCCATCTTACCCAGCTGATTTCCTCAGGCTTAAAAGCTGATCTCCATTTCAGTGTCTCATCTAACATTTTATTTGCTTTATCTATGTTCCAGTTTCAAGCTTCCAAGTATCTCCTCAAGCATGCATCATCACAATACTTCAAACTTCGCCCAGAGAGTGGTCCCATAGCTTTCTTAAGCTCATTCACCTGCATGCAAATGGACTTAAAATGTAACTGTATTTCTCCTATATTCTGGGAAGGAACATTGAATATTATTCCACAACTCTAGAAAATCAATGCATCATGAGACATTAAACACATATGAAAGGGGTACAGATAAGGGGGTGTATTGACAGTAAAGTATTATCTGCAAAAAGGGCCACTTCATGGTTTCTCATGGCCAGAAAAACTACTGACTTAGGTCAACCACATGGTCAGCCATGGAAATCAAACAAATATGAGTAATCGATCAAGGGGATACACTCTATGATATGTCCAGTTCTTACAAGTGCTGTAATTTTGAAATCTTAATTACCTTAGATTCGAACTGCAGCGAGTCATAGATTCGAACTGCAGCGAGTCATCTTCCTCATTGTGGTGAGAGTTACTTCATCGACGAAACATGGTGCCTGAAGCCACAAAAATTGAAGGAATTAATAATATATCTTTAAAGAACTATTGATGGCCTACTATAGAAGTAACAACTCACACCATATAAGAACATGTACAGATATTCAAAAGACTAGGAATGAGAGCATATTTCCTATAGGTAAAACAGACGGAAAATAAATTATAGAGGCAAATGGAGCCTTCGCTCTCTAGTCCCTAACAGAACAAAAAAGGAAGGGCAAGAGAACTAAGCCCTCAATTTTAAGGAAAGAACAATCTAATAATTGAGCAATGTAGATGTATTGCAATCCAACCACATTGATGCTATAGTGCAAAAAGTAAAGCCCATATATAGGATAGGCGACACTGCAACATCAACCATCAGTAGTGTCACTGTGCTTGAAGTCGTAAAACAATTGCAGCTCCCCCGAAGAAAACATGCTCTCAAATTCTTAATTTGCGAGATATTTATGAACTAAAACCAATGTGCACATTGCATACGCGTATCCAAACAGATTAAAAAAAAAAATTCCCAAGAAAGCACTAGAAATGCTACAAGAAAAATACCAAATTTGTCTCCATCGCCGTACTGTCGGAAGCTTATGTTCTATCAGCATTCTGGTTCTCCACATCAATCACGACTCCATCGGAATCATCGGCCTCAGAATCATCAGCCACAAATTCGCGATCAACGCTACGCACGCTCTCCGCCAAAGCAACGTCCTCTTCGTCCTCTCCATTAACCACAATCGACGGCGGCCTATCCGGCGAAGCCTTCTTGACCTGCGGCCTCCTGCTCCATGGAAATCGAGGAAATCAGCCAGCTGGCGAAGCACCTGAGGCCCCGCTACTGCATCTTGCAGGAGGCGGGGAGAAGCCGGCGGCAAGGGGCCGGGGAAGCGAAGGTCCGCGGGAAGCTCGAGTCCCTCCGGCACGGCCCGCTCAGCCCCCGGCTCAGCAAGCACGTGGACATCGTCGTCCTTCATCAGGATGTTCTCGATCTTGTCAAACCACGAGAGCCCCAAGTCTGGAGACGAACAACGCGTTCGTCGAGGAGAAAGCGCCGATGACGTTGCCCGATGACGTCGCCGGCCTCAAGGAGGTCGCCGAAGAAACCGTCGAGGTTGATGTGAGACATCACGTCATCCTCCATATGCAACTCAAGATCCATCATCAGAACACTAGGGAAAAAAAATGGGGGGAAAAAGAAGATGAAGGCGACGATGGGAGATCTCTACAAAAACATATGATTTGCTCGCGGTGGTTCGCCGGTCGAAAAGAGGGAGGGCAGAGAGAGAGGGGGAGGTCGCGGTCCTCTCGCCGGTCCGGTGTGTTGGTTCATCGATTGCTGGCGGTGGTTCGCCGGTCGGAAAGAGGGAGGGCACAGAGAGACTGGGAGGTCGCGTCCGGGAGGGTAGAGTGAGAGAGTTCGTCGGAGAGAGAGAAAGGGAGAGTAGAGTGAGAGAGGCACGAAGAAAGAGACTCAGAAGAAGAAACGCTCAGTCAATCAGTCTGATTATCCGGCACCGTAAAATTTTGACTTTGGGCAGAACCGGTGACATGAAATCTGGCCTTCTTCCCACGTGTCTGGAAGACGTGGATAAACCAACTTTTTCGGAAGATTATCTGGCACAACCACATAATGCAGGTTCTTCAATTTTGATAAATCAGGCAACTCTTTCAAGGAAACGCGTTCCCGAAAAAGTAATCCCACTAATGATTCCAATTTCTCCAGACCTCGAGTCTCCATCAGCCCATGGCAAACATCCATACTCAACGTTTGGAGCCCCTCTAATCTCGATACCAAAAGCCTCTCAAGCATTGCAGTTTTCTTCAAACACAAATGACGGAGTTTCTTCAGTTGCTGTCCAAGCACATCATCGAATTCGACTTCCCTCAGCCGACAATTAACAAGCCACAAAATGGACAGATTTGTCAAATTGGAAAAGAGTGACCTTCCCATGGGTGACTTCAAATCATATAGAGTCAATTCTCTAAGACTGGATGGAAGCCCCATTAGAGATCGCGTGTCAACACAAGTTATCTCAAGAGTATGAAGCCGCGAAAGAGTAGCCAAATTAATCGGAGGTAATGTGACATCTCCAACAACAATTGTCAATCTCTCTAGATTAGATAATCCCTTGATCCACTCTATCTTTGGAACTCCTTGTTTGAATTCCGACAACCTAGGAGTATCGCCCCATATATGAAGATCGGCTAAGTTAGTCAGGTATGATAGGTCAAGGGCTGTCCACAATAAATAAGATGAGATCTTTAACTCCTTCAAACTCACAGGGAGCTCTGGCAACTGTTCAAGTTCATCACATTGATACAAATGAAGTTCTTGGAGATGAGAAAGCTTACTCATAGTCGTGGGCAATCTCTTAATCTTGCTCTTTGTCAGATTTAGGCTCCATAAAAAAGATAGATCCCCAATAGAAGCAGGTAATTCTGTGATATCCGTGCCTTCTAAACTTAGCCTCAACAAAGACTCTAGCCCTCCTATTTGGTTCGGTAGCTTCTTTATAGGAGTATCATTAACGCCCATGTACCTCAACTTTTTAAGATTCTCAATAGAAACAGGTAATTTTTTTATTTTTGTCCGGTCCAACCATAGCTCAAGCAAAGATTCTAATTTTCCTATTGTGTTCGGTAGCTTCTTTATTGGAGTTCCTTTAAAACTCATCCTCCTCAACATTTTAAGATTTCCAATGGAGTCTGGAAGTGTTCTAAGCAAAGAACAATCATCTAAAGACAAATACTTTAGATGTGTCATTCCTCCAATGGAATGATGAAGTTCTTGCAAGTGCATCCCTCTTATTTGCAGATTTGACAGTGATTTTAGACTACCGAATACAAAAGACACTGGACAAAGGTCGCAATCGTCCCTCTTCGAGAATCCGTTAGAGATGATTTCCAAGTGCTTCAGGTGCTCTAGTTTAGAGAGAGAGCCATCAACCACTAGCAAGTTTGTACTTTGTCGAATAACCAATCTCTTCAAATTCAAACATTTTGAGAAGTCAGGAGTCCTCTTTAAGCCTGACTTAGAGTTAATTTCTATAACTTTCAAGTTCTCGCTCATCTGAAAAAACAAACCCAAGATCAGCCAAGTCAAGAATGGCAAATTAGTAAGTTTGGTTAGTGAAACAAATGTGAGAAAAAGTAAACTGCACAATATAATGTTTGTACCAAGCATGACCCCCATCCAACCCAATCTTCAGTAATGTTAATTCCCCAAAGCTTGAGCACGGCTAATTTCTTGAGACACAAATTCGTCGTGTTTAGTTCTGACGGGCAATTACTCCAAGAGAGCCATGTTAACTTGGAGAGAAGATTCTTAAAGTCCCCTACCAAGTTCTTGCACTCTAATTCCAAATATCTTAGATTGGGCAGCTTTGAAAATTCTTCACTTGTGAAACTGTGCTCTTTGCAAAGTCTTGTTAATCTAAGTGCTATGACTTTGTCTGTCCCCTGGTGATAGGAAAATCATACATAGACAATTAAACTGGATCAAAAACATAATATTGTACAAGTCTGAGGAACTTAATTATGTTCATTAATGAAACACACATTACTATTTCGTTTGTACATATTTAAATTGACCATAACAAAGAGTTAATCAAGTTAATTCGACTAGCTCATACAATTGGAAAGAGTTCTCTACAATGTGTAAAGCATAGTAATATTTATATTCCATCAATTTGAGCGAATTCCTATCGTGTAATGATAACAAAAACTTTATTATTTTTGAGCGAAACCACCTGATAGAAAATATTGCCCACATATTTATTTATTTTGCAACACAAAAAACCTGCCATGGTTTTGCAAAATTTAGAAAAAGTGGCTAGACCAAATCCAAAAAAAGTCTCTTGAGTTTATAACCCCATTGCAACTCTACGCATCGAAATCTGCTTGGTCTGGAGTGTGTGGAAGATCGGTTAACTCCAAAGTGTCTCTTTATTAGGTTTCATATGAGTTTTATTACAAGATGAAGACAGGAGCTAGAAAGTCTTAATTGTTGTAGAACTCGTTGCGGATTCTACATAAAAGATTATGGTAAAAATAGGATTTGCTTTCATAATAATAAAGATATTCAACTAACCTCATAAAAGTCTCTCATATATTGTTTGAAAGCTCTATCGGACTATATACAAAAGATTGCATGTTACATTCAATTACAAAATCTAAATGTATTACCAAATTTCAGGTAAGGGATCTCATCGCAAAGTAATATTTCTAATGATTTCCAGCTTAACAAAAGGGAATAAAATCAGCCTTAAATAGCTTTGATAGCTTAGGAGATCGCAATCTGTTTCCATATATTTTGTTGAACAACCTTGTATTTCATTGTATTCCTAAGATATTTGCTTCCAATAACTTTCACGTTGTGACCTTTTAGATGCAATATGTAAAGGAAAAACCATCATGAATTCTTATATAAACCTTTTGCTTTTTTTTTTTTTGCCAAATTAAAGTTAAACAAAAATATATACCAGCAAGAAACTAACTCCACAACCTTTGAAAAATGCATGTTTGATTTTTCCAAAAGAAATAGTACGGTGACAATAGCTTACCTCTTTCATCCGAACCACATCAAAGGCAATCTTGGGCTCCCACAACCTACTACGCTTCCCTGGAAAATTGATGTCCTCACGCTGAACAATTTCTCTTCCAAGATCTCTAAGTTGATCATGCATCCACAATCCATCATATTTTTTATCTTTAAAAGACATACGAGTCAGGACAACTAGTTCCCTTGTTGGAAAATAGTTGGAAGCTTTCCATATATAGCATAGATCCAGTCTATCTTCCCCAATGAAGAAACATGCAATATCAAGAAAGATCTCTCTCTGGTGAGGCTCCAACATGTCATAACTGATCTTTAATTTATTGAAGACTTCCTGGTTGGGCACCAACTCTAACTTCTGCAAAGTGTCTTTCCAAAACTTTTTGCTCTCGCCATAAAGTGAGGTACCGATAACCTCAAGTGCTAAAGGAAGTCCACCTATTTTGGTCGTAATTTGCCTTGAGATATCAACAAAGTCATGTGGTGGTAAATCCATCCTGAAGGCATGTTTATTAAAAAGTTGAAGAGCATTGGAAAAATCCATTTCTGTCATTTTATAGATTTGAAACTCTTGAGAATGTGCTTGGAAACTACTCTTTTTGTCCTTCCCTTTGATTGGCAAAAAGTTGATGTCCCTCGTTGTAATGATGATTCTACTTCCCGGACCAAACCAATCACTCTTTCCAGCTAGCTTAGAGAGTTGATCCCTATTATCCACATCATCGAGAACAAGGAGAACTTTCTTACCATGAAATCTTTCTCTAATTGTGTTAATCCCTACATCAACAGAATTGTGGATCCCTAGAGATCCACCTTGGAGAATCTCTGATAACAACTGTTTTTGTAAGTCAACAATTCTACCCTGTTGCATAGATTCGCGAATGTCCAAAAGGAAGCTACAACCTTGAAATTGATTGGAGATTTTATTAAAGACAACACTTGCAAGAGTTGTCTTACCGATACCGCCCATTCCATGGATGACTAGGTAACGAACATCACAAGAACCTTCGTTTATCATGTCCATGATAGCTTCAACATGATCATGAATCCCAACTAAATGATCAGGCAAATTTCGCATTCTTTTCATTAGCTTGGTCAAAACCTCATCAACAATAATGTTGATGATTTCACCGTGGCTGCCATATTGACATAAGAGTCTTAGCGTGAAACATATGGCAAATGAACTTTCAAGTTGAGAAATATTGTAGACACGAAAATAACGGATTTTTAAATGGGCGAGGTTTTACCAAATGGAAGCTCGCTTTCTTTAGTAAAAGGAAATCTTGACTAATGAAAAATTAGATCTATACTCTATTTGGATGAGTGACTCGGGAACAGAAGATAATAATTACTAGGACTATGATTGGCGGGAGTAATTAAAACAAAAAAAAAAAAAAAAAAAAGGGAGAAAATTCATTCCTTATTATAATCTCAGTTTTTATTGCTCAGGAAAAAAAAAAAAAAAAAAAAAGAGAGAACAAAAGCAGATTCCAAAGTCATACTCTTACCTTGTGTCCTTCATGTCCCATCCCTTGATTCTTGCGACCTCGGTCAAAGCTTTCTTCCATTGCCAAACCTCATCGTGGCTGAACTTCTTCTGGTGTTTCTTTAGAGCATTGAGGTACAATCGAGTTTTAAGCTTTACATCATTAGGGTTTACGTCATAAAAAATGGGTAGGATCACTTTGTCATTCGCTTTGCTCGAGGACTCCAGCATGTGCGTGAGCTCGCGAAGACACCACTTACTGGATGCATAGTTCCTAGAGAAGATGGGCAAGTATATTTTGGAGGATTTGATGGCATGCAAAAGTTCCCCTTCAATCTTTTTGCCCTTTCGGATCTCTTCATCATCTCTGAAAACACGAACCCCAGCTTTGACTAAGGAGTGATAGAGACAATCGGTGAAATTGAGGCGAGTATCTGGGCCTCTGAAACTCAAAAACACCTCGAATTCAGTCCCAGATGATGAATGGCCATCATCGACACAGGCAGACATGGTCACTGCGTCTGGTGAATCCCTCTTTCTCTTCATTCTCCTTCAGGTGCTCAAATCTCCACCAGGTTTAATCGCAGTGAGATGTGGATCCTTTCTGAATCTGATGTGGGATTCAGAAAAGCGGCAGAGGCTGGAGAATTGCGATGCTCTTTCGCTGTCTTTATCGGAGTTGTTTGCGTTTTCTTCGGCACCGAAAGGAAATAGAATGGCGATGACTTTGGTAAGTCTAGCCAATGGAAGTCTTCCAAGGTGGCGGGGTCCAACTTCATCACGTTACGCTGGCAATAATTGAGGTTGCTTTACACTATTCCTTCTTGGGCGATAGTACCTCATATCTAGAAGTATTGGTTTAAAATTCACATCCACTAAAGCGTAGTGTATATTATACCTCGGTGTTGAGTGTATGCTGGTGTTAGTGTTGCTTTAAATGCTTCAGGCACGCTAGTTCCGTTCCGTTTTATCCCTGAGTTGACAAAGACTTTAGACTGCCAAGGAAATTTGGTGGTAATCAAGTTGCTTTACATTGACGCGAGTGCCTGACCCTCCGAAAGCTAGACACGGCATTTGCTTGCTTTTCCCCCTTCACACCGAAAGAAAAAGAATAGCAACGACTTTAACTAAAGCCAACCAAGTCTTCCATAGTGGAGGACTGAAGTCTTCAGCTTTATGGAAAGAGGGACAACACTTCCACATAAGATTCTATTCATTTTCTTGGAATTCCCGGTTATATATGTCTATAGGGTCCACCCACCACCCTATCATAATTGGAAACACGTCTAACATTATTGGGCATTCCTATCCTACCGTGACTTTAACCAAGGCAAAGTTATCAGGCCCAATCAGACGACAGACGACTGATAATCAACATTAGCGATAGAGTTTTAGGGAGAATGTTTAAGCAAATGATTATTTTTCTTGATCCTTTTCTTATTAAGTTATTTTTTTTATGTCATTTTCACCTGGATTTTACAACAATGAGACGACAAATATATCCTGAACATGAATGTTTCATTCATCAATTCACTAAATATGTAGATCAACATTTAGGGATTAGTTTAATAAATTCAAAGTGTAGAGAGAGATGCCTAATCAGAGGGTGTTATAGACTACTATTTCGGATAGAAGTTTGGACAATTTAGAAGCATCGGCGAGATTTGAGAAACAAAGAGCTAGGATTCGATAGAGGGACTATTCTCCTTCGAGTTGCCAGTTGGTAACTTCTAGACAATGAAATAAATTATTCAATCGGTCAATAACACCCATTGGAGATATTGCCAATTAAAAGTTTATGTGGAATTGTTGAATTCAATTGGCAGTATATATTCAATGATCTCAACAAGCCTAGAATCTGAATTAGCTTAGGGCATTCGGTCAATAACACCCATTGGATATGCTTTAAACATGAAATGATTGTTTGGAAAGTGTCACAAGCAAATGACAATAAGATTCTACCGTGACTTTCTCGCTTAGTGTAAAGCCAGAAAGGGCCATTGAAGTCTTGTAACCTAGGACACTCTAAAACTTAAGATGACAAAACGATGAAGTTTCCATGTTAATACATTGGGCAATTCTTCAAGATTCTCCACTGAGTTTTGGTGGCTCTCTCACTTAGTCAAGTACAAAT
Organism: Eucalyptus caleyi; assembly: GCA_014182885.2. NCBI lineage: Eukaryota > Viridiplantae > Streptophyta > Magnoliopsida > Myrtales > Myrtaceae > Eucalyptus > Eucalyptus caleyi. Next base: position 30,873,844 of record CM024470.2, read on the forward strand.
GTTATCACCAGCAACATTTTAAGATTTTGAATGGAACATGGTAATCCTGCAGTTCTTGTGTTGGACAAGAATGAATTAACTAGTGACTTCAACCGTCCAATTGAGGTTGGAAGCTTTCTTACTTGAGAACACAACAGGTGCAATTGCTTCAGACTCCGTAGTTCCTTAGAATGCATCTCTAGAGTTGACAAAGATTTTAGACTACCATGGACATTTGGTGGTAATAAAGTCGCTTCATATTGACGCGAGTGCCTAGCCCTCTAAAGCTCAAGACATGACATTTGCTTGCTTTTTCCCTCTTAGCATCGAAAGAAAAAGAAGAGCAACGACTTCAAGTAAAGCCAACCAAGTCTTCCAAAGTGGAGGAGTAAAGTCTCCAGCTTTATGGAAAGAGGAAGGGCACTTCCACACAAGTTCTATTCATTTTCCTGGAATTCCCTGTTATATATGTCTTTAGGGTCCACCCACCACCCTATCATAATTGAAAATGCGTCTAACATAATCAGGCATTCCTACCTTCCCGTGACTTAAACCATGGCAAAGTTATCAGCCCAATTAGACGGTTGACAATCAACGATAGAGATCAACCTTTGAGGAGAATGTTTAGGCAAATGATTACTTATTGTGATCATTTTCTTGTTAAGTTATTCTTTTAGTTCATTTCCTCCCAGATTTTGCGAAAAGGAAGCGACATATGTAGCATGCACCTTAATATTTTTATTCATTTGTTCACTAAATGTAGAGATCAACTTTTGGGCATTAGTTTGATTAATCGGAGGGTGTTATTGACGATGATTTTGGACAGAAGTTTGGACATTTAGAAGGATCAACAAGATTCGAGAAACAAACAACTAGGATTTCAGTGGAGGGACTAATTCTCTCTAGAGTTAGCTGTCATTTTTTATTTTATTTTTATTTTATTTTTTTATTTTTTGGAAGGGTAAGAAATATATTGACTAGAAACCAGAAAACTAAAATAATTCTTCTCTCTTCTTTGGAAGGAGGCCAAGGTGAAGCTCAAAAGAGAGGGCGGGCTGTCATTAAATTCTGGACAGTAAAATAATATAGACCTTACAAGATCATGTGATAGAATAGATCAATTTTGCAGCAATTCACACCATAAGATGGAAGCTTCTGTGTCACACGCCAAATCTGTATTTAAAATTTAAGGAGTGACCGGCCATTTTTCATGAATAAAAAGGACGAAGGGCTTAATCAAAATGAATCATTTGACAAGAAAGGTCCTAACCGGACAAAACCTTGCATTAGATGGAAAACCATAAGGTCCAAAATACCATGAATTTACCATATTAGGGATTTTGTAAATTCAGTCTAATAAGATTGATTCAAATAGCAAAATGAAGAAACCAGCCCCATCATGCGTCCTTCATAAATTCGTCACCCTCCTCCATTCTCAAAACCTAAATGGAAATATAAGGGGATGAGTAAAATCCTGGCTCAGTAAGTGACAATCACCACTTCTATGGGATCGAGTAATGAATTATGCAACTTTACAATAATTATGCCTTACATGAAAATCACACTTAAGCTTGCATGCAATTTCTCACAAGCCATTTCAATATCACAAATGGATATAGATATCAAACTCATTGCTCATATCAAAATATTATGGTCACGCTTCACCAGGTGACAAGGCCCAGAAACTTAATCACCTATATTAAGACCCAGAAATCACATTGCCTGTAATTAAGACCCAAAAATCACATCGCATATGATAAAGCACCAGCACAAAACCGATCTTGAACGTATATCTTAATACATTAGTCGACCATGAGCACTACATGATCCAAAAAGTTTGAGAGGAGTGACCACTCTAATGGTAATGATGTGGAGGCGATTCACTCTCAAAAGGCACGCTTGCTGAAAGTTGAAGAGCAAGGGTAGGACTCAATGGGTTAATTTCATAGAAATAGTAATCTTTAGGATACCATCGATTACTAAGCACTCAAATGTTCCTAGTCATAATAATAGTTATACTTTCCGGACTAAATTAATTAGATTCGTCTGCTAGGTTCGGAAGCTGGTCCCTCTTATCCAAGTCATAAAAAATGATGAGGACTTCCTTGTTAAGTAATCTTCCTTTGATCATGTTGATCCCATGGTGACTGTAACAAATTCTTAAGCTTCTTTAGTTGAGAAAAAGGGTCCAACCTTGCTAGGGGTGGGCGAGGCTTGCCCTCGCCAAGGCTGACCATACTGATCTCCTAACCTACCTGACTATATACCAAACTCCCCTCTACTCGATCCATAATAAGTTGCGGTTGTAGTTCCAATCCTCACGTGCCGTGGAAGCACGTCAATAGTTTCAATGTCTTGTGGGGGACTGGTGGTTTCCTGTGGGATAGGCCTCCAGAAACTAAATAATTTGAGCGTGTTAGTGTTGCTATAGAAAGTTCAAGCCTTGTATTGGGCATCAGATTGATTATACACTAGGAAGTGGGAATGCTATAACCAAAAGTACGATCAGAGAAAAATCTTTCTCCAACACACATCGTCGAAAAAGGCAAGCCGAAAGTGCTTAGTCCATAGTGTCGATTAAACCCCATTCAGTCCCTGAAGCCTCAACCACTTCAAAACGTTCCAGCTAAAACAAAAGCTAATTGACAAGTACACTGTGTGGAACTCCACAAACACAAACTTTCATCTACTGTGTCAGAATCACAGGAAATGATGACGAAATACACCTTGCCAAACAACCTTTACACGAGATTAGGGCAAATCATCATGATCAAGACACAAGCCCAGTCGATCAAGGACAAATTATCCCCAAAGCAACTGAACTAAAGAGAACCAACTTCAAAGGAAAACAGAAAGGAGAGGATTGAGAAGGTACTTGGATCGTGAACGGAGGCATTGACGGTGTAGCTATGCTGCAAGAGGAGCTTGACAAACCACAAGGTGATGTAACTGGATGCTCCAGTCATGCACATCTTCCCGGCACTGACCATCGTGGTCATTGGGGCAGATATACTGGCAGTATTTGGTAAAGAAATATTTGGGGCAGGTGTATTTTTGTCCTGCATTTAGGCTTATTTGTGAACTGAGCAAACATTATGTATGTTTGGTTGTTGTAGTTGGAGATTTGAAACCCTTGTTATCAGCTACAATATCTGGAGTTACATTCTGCTGGAGGTTTCGCGGGCAACTAACCTCTGACCTAACGAAACATGCCGCGAACCTCATGTGCTTTCCTCGTCTTCACTTCTTCATGGTGGGGTTTGCTCCGCTGACCTCTCGTGGGTGGCAGCAGTAAAGAGCCCTCACAGTCCTTGAATTGAGAAGTTCATCTAAATGATTCGCAAGGCAACTAGGAAGACGTTTTTAATATCACCTTCTCATTACCATGGGAGAGAATCCCTCAAACACCACCCTAGAGCTCTAGGCTGCCACGACAAGCGCGACCACAAATTCTTACCCAATCATCGTGAACACAATGCATTTCCTCGAAGAAGAAATGCTACTGAACATTTGTCACGACCTATCCATCGATAAGGAAGAAATTGATTTTGAGATGTTGCCTAAAAAATGAGCCTATGGCCCTAGTTTTAAACATTAGCTCTCCCAAGCCCATATCTCATGCGACATTGGAATGTTCAATGTTAACGCTCTGAGAATTTTCTAATAAGGAGTCACCAGTAATTATTCAAATGAAATCAAGTGAATGATGAGGGCATACTTCACTTCCTATGCAACCAAAGAATTTAGGGTTGGGAACTTGGTTATATTAATCAATCAATTAATCTATCTAATCCCGTTCATGTCAAAAAGATATGTCTCATTTAATTCAGATTGATTTTAAATATCTTTACTAACATACAAGGTGATCATACGGAGTAAGCAATCATTAAAATAACAATCACCAATCAAAAAAGCATTAAATAAATTTCAAGGGAGAGCAAAGATCTAATGTGAAATAAACGCCAATTTTAACCAAGCTAAAGGTAAACAGCAATCATCATCATGGAAGCACACAATCAAGGGCATTCATTTTTAAGGAAAATTGAACTCTTTGGTAAAGCCGTATAGGCTTGTTCAATTTTTTAACACAATTTTTTCTCAATGATTTTCCCATAATTTTAAGAGAAAACTATCCAAAAAACTTTTTTAAGCTGTTTCTGACTTTAGGAAAAATAAAATAAATTTCGGAATTTATAATTAATTTTTAAAATTATTTTTAAAATTTTTTTATTCAATTAATTGGTAGTCCGAAAATAAGGACCTGGCCAGAACATGGATGAACTTGGACTCCATTTCTTCCCTTTCTAAGCCCAATTCGGGAAAACTCCCAAATAAGCCCACTCTTCCACTAAAGCTACACCCAAGCCCATGTCTCTGCAGCTGAATGCACCAAAGCCCATCTTACTAAAAAGAACTCAGCCCAAGTACTTCTAAAAATGAAGCCAGCCCAAATCTATTAAAACCACTCAAGCCCAAAATTACTCGATCATTAAATAAGCCCAGATTCAACAAAACTCAACTTAAGCCCCCAATTGTCTTCTCCTTCTCCATTTTGTTTTTTTTTTTTTTTTTTTTTTTTTTATTCTTTATTTTTACAGGTTCATTCCCCCACCTTCCCCGAAGCAGCCATTCACCAGACGAACTCTCACCGGAAAGTTCTTTCGCCTCAACACCAACCGCCAAGGCCGACCTACGTGGCTCCGAACGAGCGGTGCAGTCGCCTCCAGCGGTCCCAAACTCCGGCGACCCCCCTGACCCAATCCAGATTCGGAGACTTGACAGACCCGACCCCACCATCGGTCGAAACAGGCGACAAGGAAATGCTTACTAAGCAGCCACGGACGAAGGAAACATGGAATCACAACTAGCATTCCGAAAGCAAAGCAAAAATCGGTGTAAGTGTTCACAGATCTAACTTAGACATTTTCACAAGCAGTTGACATGCGCTACCAAATCCTAAGGTTTCAGGCTCCGCTGGGACTCGAACCTACGCTGGCAACATCGACGCACGACGTACCGGGACTGTGGAAACAAAATATAAGGATGACAAGGGCCGGAGCTCGCGCGAGCCGGACGGCCGAGATCTCCGGCCCGACGTGCCCAAAACAGAACACGAGCAGAGCCGAGCGTACCTGTTCGGCTTGAGGACGTCACCGGGAAGGTCCTTGGACGGGTCTGCGTGGGGTCGAGGCGCCCTCTCTTGCTCTCTAAGTTGCTTGGACCTCTCACTCTCCGTTCGCCCTCTCTCTCCCCCTCTCCTCCCGAAGAACCCTCTGAGCTCTCCCTCTTTCTCTCCTTTATCCCAGCTCTTCGTCCTTGCTCTCTCCTCCAGGACGACGCCGGCTATTTCAGGCTAAGGTGTACCGGCCGCGTCGCACGACATTCCTCGTCCTCCTTCCTTCGTACCGTCCTTCGTCCGCCATCTGTTTGTCGTAATGCCAGCACCCAAAACAGGCGAGAAGAGAAGGAAGAAAGAGGGAGAGCGGGCTGGGCTGATGAAGGAAGAGAAGGGACGGGCCGCGCGGGGAAAGAAATGATAGGGCAAAGGAAAATGGAAGAACAGCCGGCAGGACCGACCCTCTTCCATTTTTTTAATTTTTTTAAATTTATTTTTTTGAAGTTTTTAATAATCAATACTAGTAATGCAAATGTTCCTAATGCTCATACATGATGCAATTTAATGAAAATTAATTTTTTTAGGAGTTGAAAATTAATCCCTATGCAATTAATGAATAATTAAACAGGTTGTTAAAATTTAGATGTCAACAAGATTCGAGAATATTTCTGTTGCACCGATATTTTCCATTGGCCCCTTTCACAAGTTAGGCCCTTCTTCCTCCAGCTCATTACAAAAGGAAGATACCGGGTGCATTTCATGGCTCGACAAACAAGCTAGCATATCGTGTCATGTACATGTGCTTCAGCAGCATGGCTAGTGTGAACGAGGAATGACTACTCGAAACTACCACAGGATCGGCCATGAGAGAGAGGCATTTCTTGTGGGTGGTACGACCCAGTTTGGTGTGCGGCACGAAGTGGCTCGAGCTCTTTCCGAAGTGGGAGATGTAATACTGGGCCTTTTGCTTCTTTCCCTTTAGCGGTGATACAAAAGAATGAATAGCATTGAAGATTGATTTCATTAACAAATGCTTTTTTAGACACTTGTTAAGGAACCAAAAAGTATAGTCCTCCATGCTTTGATTGTTCCTGTGATATTCGTTTTATACCCACATTCACTATTTTGAACGTGATAAATCTCACTTATAAATATGAAATCAAGGATCTCAACGTGCTTGTTTAATACTGTAGAACTATATATTATTTTCAAAGTTATGGTAGTTTCGAGATTTCACAGTGTTGGAACTTTATATGGTGTTGGTAAAATACACATGTGGGGGCACATTTTAATGGAAGTAGTACATGGCATCGTTACCGTATGATTTTAGACATCCCACATGAATTCTTATTCTACTGAATTAAGATATTCACATCTTGAAAATCAGTGCATTCACCACATCATTCCCCAAAATAAGGACGATGGTGGTATCTCAAACGTCTAGATCATCAATGGTACAGGCAGCCTCGAGCAAAAACACTGATAGAATGCCTAGATCTCTTCTCATCCAGATTTCACCTTAATTAGACCCCAGTGAGTTTCTTATAATTAAGTCATCTACCGTTGGAATATTATCTGCTTATCGCAATAAATTTTGAATCGATATTCACGTATCTAAAATTATTACTCAAGATGAAGAACTTGTCTGCCAAGTCCAAATGGGTTCATCTAAACCGTTGTTTGCGGCCCAAATGATGACGATCAAGATAGACCCAGTTCATCAAACTCGATTCCATACAAGATTTTCTTTCCCTATTTTGAGAAAAACTCTTGGCTGCACTTGGACTCACATGTACCATTGGACGAGGTGTGTTCCACGAATTCCAAATAGAAGACACGTGATTTAACATAGGAGGTAAATCATGCGTTCTTTATCTTAATGTGTTGGTACCCGCACATCTCAGTTCCCTAATTCCTCTTATATCTATTTCTTTCCCAAGAGGAGGGAATACCCTCTCGGTGTTTAACGTCATAGGGGTACCAGGGTCCGCATGAGACCTCTGATGAAGTAGTTTAAAGTCATATTCAGGACCATACTCCCATGTCTCAGCATCGTCGAACGACCCTGTCCAGGATCAAGCTGTAACTTTTGCTTGTTTCGTTGCCAATTGGAAGTCCAGTTTGAATTTAGGCAAGTACAAGCGGCTGTGAAAGACCACCCTTGCTCTTTGCTCCCCAGGGCTCGTGCGCAAATTCAAAAATTGGAATCAATCCATCCGCATCAAATTCCTCGTATCATGCCCTTACAGCAGCACCAATTCGATTTCCATCTTGTATGTTTCCGCGCTATCGATGCCCAACGCCATAACGTTTACTATTTCGGCCCATCGATATCATGGCCAATAGACGTGACGGGTATCCCGATTGAATACAATCTCATAAGGGTAAATTTGTGTTTTTTTCTCGAGAGGCTTATGGGATTTTCTTGTGTATATATTATGTTTGGAGACTTCTAAATTTATTTTCTACGCGATATTATGCAAGTTGCTTTGTATATGTTTCATGCGTTGACTGGAAGCTAAAATTGTTAAAAGGCATCGGATACGACTGTACGAAATCCAAACAAAGTTCTTATCACTTCATTCTAACGAGAGCATAATCGCTTTTGTTAGCGAAGCTCAAGCGATCATAATGCATTCTATTGGTTTTTTTATTTTTTTTTATTTTGCTTCTTTTTGATAATTAAAATGGTAGAGAAGTGCGATCAGCAAACACGACCCTGTAAACGTTACCACAAATTTACTGGCACAGGAAAGAAATCCGTGTCTTTTAGTACATAATTCTAGAATATTTCCACTGTTAGAAATTTATAGGAAAAAGTACCAAAAAAGTTATAAACTTATTGTATTTATACCAATTCAGTCATAAACTTTTCAATTGGATTAATTCAGTCCTAAATCTTTTAATATTGGTACAAATTCAGTCTATCCGGTCAATTTTGGTTGGTCGACGATAACATGGACGTCAGCCAGTGGCCAGACGCTGACGTGACAATTTTTATGATTTTTTCTTTTCTTTTCTCCCTTCTTCCTCCTTAGACGGTTCTAGTGGTGGCCAACGAGCCTCCGATGAGGCTCCCCGGCCACTAGGCGAGGGCTGCGAAGCCCTCGCTTGCCGCCAGTGAGGGTGACGGCCCTCACTCGGCCTCTCCCAAGGCCGTCGGCGAGGAGGCTTTGCTCGGATCTGGGCGAGGTCAACCTTGCCTGTGGCTGGCAAAGGCCATGGCGGCTGGCGAGGCCATGGCGGCCATCGCCAAGGCGGAGAGGGCGACTAAGCCCTTGCCAATCATCAGCGAGGGCCGCGGCCCTCGCTCGGCCTCACCCAAGGCCGCGGGTGAGGCGACTTAGCCCAAATCTGGGTGAGGCTGGCCTTGCAACGGGTGAAGGCGGCCATTGCCAGGCTGGCTTGCTAGGGATGGTCGCCTTTACCCACGGCAAGGCTTGGCAAGGGCCGCGTTGACCTTGCTGGCCGCAGGCGAGGCCGCCTTCGCCTGCAGCAAGGCCAGGGGGGAGGTTGGCCTCACCCAGATCTAGTCTAAGCCGCCTCGCCTACGACCCTAGGCAAGGCTGAGCAAGAGCCGCAACACACATTGGTGGCTGGCGAGGGCTTAGCGGCCCTCGCCTCTGCCTTGGCAATGGCCGCCATGGCCTTGCTAGCCACGGGCGAGGTCACTTTTGCCAACAGCCAGCCTTGCCCAAATCCAGGCAAAGCCGCCTCGTCGATGGCCTTGGGAGAGGCCGGGCGAGGGTTGTGACCACCGCCAGAACAGTCCAACGAGGAAGAAGGGAGAAAAGAAAAGGAAAAAGAAAAAATTAATAAAATATTCGAAAAAAATAATAAAAAAATCATAAAAATTGCCACATTAGCGTCCGGCCACCAGCCGACGTTCACGTCGGCATCGGCCAGCCAAAATTAGTCGGATGGATTAAATTGATACCAATATTAAAAGGTTTATGACTAAATTGATACCAATGCAATAGGTTTATGAAATTTTTGGTACTTTTCCCGAAATTTATAATCATTGACTTGAATAACCATTAAAAAGGAAAAGGAGAAGGTGGATAATTTTTTTGTGGCCTTCATGAAGTTCGACAATCGAATTGCTTTTTCCCCCTTAAATTTATACCACGAATTGTTCCATCTTACGTACATAATTTCGAATGTTATTGTTGGAAATATAATTTGATAACTTAGGAAATACCATCCTGAGTATCAATGATTGATTTATTTAGTTGGTAATGACTTGGTAAAATAGGAATTAGAATTGATGTATATTTTCTTTTATTCCTTTCCTGTTTTACACTTTGCCTTTTGTTTTACAAATAGTGTAATCAGCATGTACAACAGCGATATACAGAAATACAAAAAGCTCCAGTTTCCTCTCCACCTTATTTTCTGTTATGGTATCAGAGCTTCACACAAGAAGGGGGAGGACGCGGACGTTTTGGGACGATGATTGGGGTAGGTGGACACCCTACAATCAATGGCTGGGATGGAGGCAAATTGGACGGCTACGGTTTGATCCGCCCATCAGCATCCAACGGTTCACATCAGAAGAGATTGGACGGTCCTTATCTAATCGCCGGCCCAAGCGAATCCAACACCCCTTATTTGGCCACGACAGCACCCGCATATAGGGCATCCGGAGGCTCACGGAATGCCACGTCATCCACAAAAAATACTGGGCAAAATTCAAAAATTAAGGGTAAATACTGTGAATATTGTAGACGTCCTCATCATACTATTGATATGTGTTGGAAATTACATGGAAAGCCAGGTGATAAGAAGGAAAAAGATGTTGCTGCTTACCAGGTTTCAGCACGAAGGACTGATGGGGCAAATCAGATAATTACTCAAGATCAGTATCAGAATATAATGAAAGCATTAAATCAGCTAGCAACAAATGATAAGGCTGCGAATTTCTCAGGTATTTCTTTATATAAGGAAAATTCAATATCATTTGATGCATGGATAGTTGATTCGGGTGCCAGTGATCATATAGTTTGCAATGAACGGTTATTTACTAGTATTCAAAAGAGGCCACATTCTTCAGTATCTATACGCCTCCCAAATGGCAATACCACTCATGTTACCAAAATTGGTACTGTCCAACTTAGTCCAGATATTATTCTAAAAAATGTTCTATTCATTCCTGATTTTGAGTTCAATCTCTTATCAGTCTCAAAAGCTTGTGAGGATAATTCTTGTTGTGCAATATTCAATCGCAATGATTGCTTCTTTTAGGACCTTTTGACTAGCAGACTGATGGGCTTGGGTAGTGTTGCAGAAGGGCTGTATTTTTGGATTGATCCCCAAAAGAATTTCGAATTATTCAATAAGAGCATTTCTTGTAATGCCATTGCTAGTAATAAAAATCTTATTTTTCATCAACGCTTGGGTCATACTGCAAAATTTCCTTATCCTAAATGTCCAATCTGTCCATTGGCAAAACAGTCTCGGACACATTTTCCAGTTAGCACATCTAGATCCACCAGTGCTTTCTCTTTACTTCATTTGGATATTTGGGGACCCTACCACACTCCACATCGTGATGGGTCTCGGTTTTTCTTGACCATAGTTGATGACTATACTCGAGCTATTTGGGTTTTCCTTATGCAATCCAAGAGTCAGACTTTTTCAACATTGTCGAATTTTCTATCTCTCATTGAAAATCAATTCGACAGACCTGTCCAGAAAATTCGTACAGATAATGGACGAGAATTCTTTTCTGCGGAATGTGAATCTTTCTTGTCTTCTCGAGCTATTCTACATGAGAGTTCATGTAATTATACACCCCAACAAAATGGGATTGTTGAAAGAAAACATCGTCACCTCTTAGAGGTAGCTCGAGCCCTAAAATATCAAGCTTCCATACCTGAAGAATTTTGGGGAGATTGTGTAATCACAGCAGCTTATTTGATCAATCGAATGCCAACTAGAATTCTTAATGGACGGACTCCTTTTGAATTACTTTATGGAAAGCAACCAATAATTGATCATCTTCGAGTTTTCGGATGTTTGTGTTATGCGGCGAATCTGAGCCACCGAAGTAAAATGGATCCTCGTGCCATTCGGTGTGTTTTTATGGGATATCCTACATTGCAAAAAGGCTATCGGGTCATGGAAATCTCTACAGGGCATTTTTTTTGTTAGCAGGGATGTTGTCTTCCAAGAAGATATTTTTCCTTTTCAAGAAACTGCGTCGATGTCTTCCATTCCAGAGTCAGATCATCGACCTTTCTTATCAGAAGATGACCTCACTGTTTCGAATCAGTACATATTTATTGCACCAGAATAGCATATGCCCAATGATTTGAATCGAGCAATCGACTCACCAATTTCTTCACCTGAGGAAGATAATTCATCAAATTCTTCAGCAGCCCCTTCACAAATGATCCACCAGAATCCGTCTCCTGTAATATCAGAAGAAACCAGAATTGAGCAGCCTCGGCGTTCTGGACGTCACATTAGACCTCCTACATGGACAAAGGATTATATATGTCCTACGTTGGATTGTCCAGGTATGCAGTACCCCGTATCATCTTATGTTTCATTTAGTAGACTGTCATCTGAACACATGTGCTGCATTAGTAGAATTTCGGAAGAACAGGAACCGTCATCGTACTCTGAAGCAGCGCATGATCCTAAATGGCAGCATGCTATGGAAGCTGAACTCAAGGCTCTCAATGAGAATCAAACTTGGGACATTGTTCCATTACCAGCGGGACGAAAACCTATTGGCTGCAAATGGGTTTATAAAATCAAATTTAAAGCTGATGGAACCGTTGAACGATACAAGGCCCGGTTAGTTGCGAAAGGGTTCATGCAACGAGAAGGCTTTGATTATTATGAAACATTCTCTCTTGTGGCAAAAGAAGTCACTGTTCGCTCTTTCTTATCCATTGCTGCTTTTCGCAATTGGCCGCTGCATCAAATGGATGTTAATAATGCTTTCTTACATGGAGATCTAGATGAAGAGATTTACATGGAGCTTCCACAGGGATTACGCAGACATGGGGAGTCTCGTGTGTGTCGTCTTCGCAAATCCCTGTATGGACTCAAGCAGGCTTCTAGACAATGGTATGCTAAGTTCACTGCTGCTTTAACCAACATAGGTTTTCAGCATTCTAGACACAATTATGCGTTGTTCACGTGGACTGAAGGTACTTCATCAATCTATCTTTTAATATATGTTGATGACATTCTTATCATGGGGAATAATGAAGTGTCCATTGCAAAATTCAAAAGCTATCTTCATTCCACTTTTCATATCAAAGACTTGGGATCTCCTAAGTATTTTCTAGGCATTGAGATAGCTCGGTCTGATAGAGGAATATCTCTTAGCCAAAGAAAGTTCATTTTGGAAATAGTCTCTGAAGCAGGATTATCAGGATGCAAACCAGCAGTTATTCCAATTGAGCATAATACAAAGTTTACGACAAATGAGTATGATTCGACCTCATCTTCTCTCATTGAAGATTCGTTACTTGAAGATCCATCAATATACCAACGACTTGTTGGGAAACTGATTTATCTCACGATGACAAGATCGGATATATGCTATTCTGTGCAAATACTCAGTCAATTCATGCACAAACCGAAACAGTCTCACATGAATGCAGCCTTGAAAGTGGTGAAATACTTGAAGGGATGCCCAGGACTTGGCATTTTTCTATCTCAAGATTGTGACATGAAAATGATGGCATATTGTGATACGGATTATGCCACTTGTCCAATGACGAGAAGATCCATCACTAGTTTTTGTATCAAATTTGGAAAGTCTCTTATCTTGTGGAAAACAAAGAAGCAGTCAACTGTATCACTATCATCAGCAGAATCAGAATATCGAGCTATGGCAAAGACTGTTTGCGAAATAATCTGGATACAAAGATTACTTGCGGATCTTGGAGTACAAGTGGATGGACCCACTAAATTATTCTGTGACAATGATGCCGCACTCAAGTTAGCAGCCAATCCAGTGTTTCATGAAAGGACTAAGCATATAGAGGTCGATTGTCATTTCACTCGAGACAAGATTCGAGAAGGGATCATCACAACAAGAGGAATAGGAACTACGGAACAACCTGCGGACATTTTTACCAAGCCATTATGCCAAAGACAACATGCATATCTGTTAAGCAAGCTTGGTGTCCTCGATATATATAGACCACCAGCTTGAGGGGGAGTGTTGGAAATATAATTTGATAACTTAGGAAATACCATCCTGAGTATCAATGATTGATTTATTTAGTCGGTAATTGACTTGGTAAAATAGGAATTAGAATCGATGTATATTTTCTTTTATTCCTTTCCTGTTTTACACTTTGCCTTTTGTGTTACAAATAGTGTAATCAGCATGTACAACAGCGATATACAGAAATACAAAAAGCTCCAGTTTCCTCTCCACCTTATTTTCTGTTAGTTATAACATCCCCATCTTCCACGGTAATCGAGATGAAGTTGTAATGAGGCCAAGCTATAGTTGAGTTTGAGCATATAATTCACTTCACCTAATCGTGCCAAGAGCCAAAGAGAAGAAATTCATTGAAATATTTCCGCAAATGCGGCGCACTGCCCCCGTCACCGCTAGTATAATAAACTTCTCTTCGAATCGCAAAATAAATTCTAAGCCACCCGTCGCCATCTTTGCAAACTCATCACCGTCCTCTATTCTCGAAACTTGAAATGGTGAACAAAGGGGGTTGAACAAAACGATGGCTTAATAAGTAACGGTCATTACATTTCATAGGATCAAGCAATGGACAATGCAATTTCATAAATATGTACATCTAACTATGTGCATCATGACAATAACTTCAACATGCATTCTCAAATAATGTGAATATTCCATACATTTTATTTCCATAATTACATCACTCATAGCTCAACATATACTATAGAAAGCAAAAATTCAGTCGCTCATTTTGAAAATTCCTATAGTCACGCTTTACTGGATGACATGGCCCAAAAATCATATTAGGTATGGTTGAATCCCAAAGAACTCATAGGTTGTGATTAAGCCTCGAAATTTACATCTGCGTGATTAAATCCCAAAATGAAACCAGTTTGTGAACGTAGACACCAAATCTCAGTGCATGAGTTGATGATGAACACAAAAAATTAAATAAAAATCCAATATTCAACGTCTGTTCCCGTTTTCCAAACAACATTTATTTCATGCCAAAATCATTCAAAACCTGTTCCTATTTTCAATAAATAGCACGCCACCAAAAAAAAAAAAAAAAAATATATATATATATATATATATATATATAAAATCTCAAAAATCATGCCATGAATGAACACATATAAGTTTCGTTTACTATAAAGAAAAATGTCATGCAACTTTCGCAAAACGTAGAAGTGGTAGAAATCAGTCACCTCCATGACTCACAAAGTCAAACTATACGGAGTCAACTAATGACTCTGTCCGGTCCTGAAAACAATTTAAAGCTCATTATCAGAAAAGATTAACTTAATATAACAACTAGACATTTTCTTTTTTTTGGTGTCTTGGGCAAAAAGCCCGCTTTGGTAAAATTACAAAAGTGCCCCTGAGGTTCGATCTTAGGTTTGTGGGGTCGATACTTATCAAATGGATACAAATTACTTACAACTTGTTTTGAAGGTGGTGTACCCGGCCGTGTATCTCAAGAATGCCAGAAATTAATTTTTCTCAGAAATAGTCCCAAAAATGAATTTTCTGAATTCTTGGAGTGTGAAATTATTTCCCAAAATATCACTGGAATTTCCTAACTGACTTTCCATTAGTTGTTTTGATAAGTAAACATTCAGATCAATGGAGACATTTCACCACATGTAAAGTGCAATTTTCGAGAATTTAATTCAATTTCAGGAATTTCTTTGTACACATGTTTTCATTTAAAACGCTTCATTTGCCAAATTTAAAACCTGCTATATTTCTGCTGCACGTGGTGACAGTATTTGTATCTGAATAACTAGAATGTAGATATCTATGTATTCTGAAAAGATGAATACCCTCATACTGACATCTTGTTACAGTGGCTCGCCACCCTTAATTAAAGTACATGTATCAAAATAGTCGCTTGCTTATTTAACATTCATCTAGAACAGTTTTACAGCGTTCAAGTTGGCATACAATCGCCAGAAGGGATTGGCAGAACACGAGGAATATTATGAAGTAGTGATTTTTTGAAGTTTCAAAGGAGGTGACTGTTCTGTTTCATGATTGCAAAGTGTATCAATGCTTGGGCAGTTGTCTACTCTTGATGGGTATTAACCAATGTGTAATTTCTGGAATTGTGCCCATAAGCACCTAAATCCTCTTCAACGGGGAGAGGTTAATCATTCAAGTAAATTATTCCAGAAACTGGATACCTTTCTCCATGTTTTAGCTGCTTAAAAAGGGATTTCCCGTAAAAATGCTGCCTTCAACTCCTCCAAAGAAAATGCCATGTTTCTTCTCTCTCTCTCTCTCTCTCTCTCTCTCTCTCTCGTATTTAAAGTGCCCCAGCATTCATTTTTTTTTCTACAAGCTTTGCGTCTTTGCCACGCATATTTAACAATCAAGCAGACACTTGTATTTTAGGTGGATTTCATTCCTGCATAATTTCTTCTTGTTTCATTGGAAGTCTGTTTAACATTGATCTTTCGTAATTTTCTTTTGGTTTTTTGCTTCTGATATAGCAATATGCTCAAACTTGATAATTTTTGCATTAAGGGCTTAGTTATTTATCATCCCAAGATCTACTGTAATAATAAATTTCTCTGTTTAGTGCTACCGTTGTACATAGTAAATTCATTCCCAGGAATAGTAATAGTACTGTGCTCAAATATTTGGTTCATTGTGGAGAAGGTGTTTTCCAGAGGATTGGACGGACAAGCTCCTACCTGATACTGATATATCACGATCTGCTAGGTAGCAAACTTTCTCGAGCTTGAAGCTGTTGGAAGGTCATGTAGGGGCTTGTCTGATTAATCCTCATCACTTCATTATTCTCTTCACTTGAATGGAAGATTGTTGCATGACAGACATGAGGGTAATGGTACTAGTATATGTTTTCCTATATTTTGCAGATTTTCATGAGCTACATTAGCAGAGGTCAGATGCAAATTCGATTGCCACAGGTGCAGTTCCACTGCTAACACCACAACCTGTAGCTGTTGTTTTTAATAGTGTTGTAAGTCCATCAATATTGTCAGAGCAGGGCAACGATACATCCTACGAGATATCTGAACTTGGCTATGCAAGACTTGGGCATAGTGATCCTGCTGATCTTGGCATTGACAAATCTGAACGTGAGCTGGCCTATCCAGAAGCAAGTTTGAAGTATGGACTCTTCAATAGAAAGTTCATTTTGGACAACATGGAAAGATTTTCCTCACTTGAAGTATGCAACGGAGGTGTAAACAGCATGGCGAGTGGCAGAGGAGCCTCATTGCAAACAACACTATGTACAATCCCGAATTTCCTGATGCGCAACATCCTGCCACCGCAAGGTTACAGTTTTCCAAGGGTCTTAGCTGTCCCTCTTCCATCAGAAGAGGGGTATAAGTTGAACAGAGTTCTTACAACTGGGCAAGAGAGTTTATCTACAGCAAAAACAGACATGGAAGATCTCATAGCCAGGTTGAATCAAGAGATTGCTTTAAGACGATTCTTAACAACAAAACTATGTTCTTTGCTCTTGGAGAAAATGTCAAGTCTTGTATCAACCCATCATCACTGATCAAGAGAAATGTTGGCTGCCTCTCCACCATTTTGTATTTCGAGATTTGTGCCATCCAGAATTTCAGCTTCTATGCAGTAAATTACTGGTATTTCTTTCCCCAGCTGGTCCCTGCGAACTTCTCCCTGTAATTTGAACATATGCCAGTAGTCATTTTGATAGTATATGCAGGACTAATCAGACGAACTCGAAGGATGAAAGGCAGTATGGATCTATTTGATGAATACTTCACATGTGTAGCCCTTGGAAGTGGCAGTATTCAAATTTGTTATATTTTCCGTGTTGTTGGGCTTTTATATAGATGCTTAATCTGTCATGGGTCGTTCTGGTTGTCATATCCCCATCTTGAGACCATTACATGGTTAAGAGACTGTCATTACCTAGTTACGCGTCGACTTTTCTGACTTCTGCCACATACTCGTGTTCATTCACATGTCATTGTTTAAGATGATGCAACTAAATTCATATAGATTGTGTCTTGAAGGTCAAAGATCTTGAAGTGAAACTTGATTACCATAAGAAAAATTGAGGAAGATGCGAACGGTCTAGTTCATCGACAATGCAACATTGAGGAAACGAGCCATTTCAGTAATTTGTTGTGCTTTAAAGCCATAAGAAATGATGAAGATGTTGAAGAAGTTGGTAATTCACATTATATCTTGTGAAATTTATTCTTTGATTGACATTTCCTCCAGAATTAGAACGGTTTGTTCATATCAAACGGCGACACTCCACGACTCTGACATTTCAAGAAGTGGTAGTTTTGGATGTATACACTTCTAAGAGTTTATATACATAGGAAATAGGTTTTGTTAATGGATTTTAGCTTTATGACTTCCTTTTGGTGTTTGTAATCATTGTCCTTCCGCTGTATATTTGTAGAACCTTAGAAAATTTCTTTTACATCGCTAAGAATCCAGCATAGTAGCCTGTTTTCTTTTAGGTCTTTGGATTCCGACTAAACTAAGTGCAAATCCTTGATTGACATCATCGACGACTATTTCCATGAGTATAAATATATGTGTTGCAGATGCAAGAAGAAAGGACTTGCTTACTTCAATCCAATGAAGCCGTTCTAGTTCTCAAATAATCCCTGATGAGCATGTACGTCCTGAAATATGGCCATGAACAAATCGATAAAGGCATATGTGTTATCCGTGAGCAGAACTAAAAGGTACAATAATAGTTTCTTTGCACTCTGTAGTGCTTTCAGTTTCAAACGGCATGAACAAGATAATACACAAAAGATATTCTCAGATTTTTCAACAACACAAAGAATGGAATCGATTTTATCTTGGCAAACACAAAGTTCCCCTAAGAAATTTATAAAGAATGTGAACAACTATTATTACATCAACTAATACTTGTTAGAATAATTAAATATAAATCACGTCTTCATCTAACAATTTAAGTTTTTAAAACAGTTAGTAGTGATGCAACATAAAATCTCACATAATATCAGAGCTGGAAGTATTCAGCTCAAATATTTTCAGATTTCATTTGCCTCCCTAATTAAATATTTCTATAAAAAAAACTAAGCATGAGAGAGTGTGTTAAAATAATTAAGTATTAAACTACGTCTTCATTTAACAGCTTAAGTTTTTAAAATAGTTGACAATGGTCCCACACAAAATCTCACAATACTTCTATAGCCATCATCCCATTTATGAACCACCTTGTAATTCCAACAACAACGTAACTGTTTAATCCATGGATCATGTTGAGAGCTTTCTTTTTCCCCTTATTTTGAAATTCAAGAATATTACAAAAGCGATTGGTGCTTTATTTATTTGTGAGACTGACAATGGGCATGCATGCATTCTTTAAACCGAATATTTCTAACAGTTACAAACAGAAAATATAGAGGAAGAAGAAACCAAAGGAACTTTTACCAACCGCAAGAGGATGAGATGTTTTATTCTTTCTAGAGTCGGTTGAAGATATCTCCCGCTCCATTTCTGCAAGTATCCTTCCATTTTTTGTAAGTGCCGATAAAGCTTTCAAACTGCACCAGACACGTGTCTGGAATATGTAGATCAATAGACTTTTCCCGTGGGAAACCGGTGAGAGTCAACTGCCGCAGCTCCTTAAACTTTGATAAATCAGGCAACCTTTCTGGTGGAATACCCGGGAGACCCAAATCCTGCAGCTTGTTTAATTTTGATAAATCAGGCAACCTTTATGAAAAACTGCATTTGCCAATATGCAACTCCTCTAGCGATTCCAATTTCTCCACACCTCGAATCTCCATTAGCGCAGGGCAATATCTTATAGTGAATCGTTGGAGCCCCTTTAAGCCTGATATAGTGAGCCTCCTAAGCAATTCATCTTCATGAAATACCAACACACGCAGTTTCTCCAGTTGTTGTCCAAGTACATCATCAAATTTGACCTTCCTTAGCTGACAATAATAAAAGCACAAATGAGACAGATTTTTCAAGTTGGAAAATAGTGACCTTTTCATGGGTGACTTCACATGATGTAGAGTCAAGTATTGAAGACTGGATTGAAGCCCCTTGAGAAATTGAAGGCTAACATGAGTTATCTTAAGAATCCGAAGACAAGAAAGAGTAGCCAAATTAATTCGAGGCAATTTGACGTCTCCAATGTCAAGTGTCAATATCTCTAGACAATATAACCCCTCGATCCACTTTATATTTGGGGCTCCTTGTCTGAATTCTGGCAACCGAGGAGTGTTGTCCTCTATATGAAGAGCGACTAAGTTAGATAGGTATGAGAGGTCAATGGCTGTCCACAATAAATGAGGTGAGAACTGTAACTCCTTCAAACTCACAGGGAGCCTTGGCAACTGGTCAAGTTCATAACATTGACCCAAATAAAGTTGTTGGAGATGAGAAAGCTTACACATAGTTGTGGGCAATCTCCTAATCTTGCTTTGTGATAGCACTAGCCTCCTAAGAAAAGATAGACCCTCAATTTCACTTGGAATTTCTCCCTCCATATTTTTACAGTACCCAGCATCCAAAACTTTAAGATTCTTTAGCATCCATATGGCCTTTGATAGCTCTCTAATCACAGTATTGCCCACACGTAGAATCTCCAATTGTTTGAGCTTTCCAATAGAAGTAGGTAACTTTGTAATACCTGTGTGGCTCAATTCTAGCTCTAGCAAAGACTCTAGCCCTCCTATTTCCTTCGGTAGCTTCTTTATAGGAGCCTGTAACATGTTCATCTTCCTCAACTTTTTAAGATTCCCAATAGAAGCAGGTAATTTTCCAATTCTTGTTCTGGTCAAATCTAGCTTAAGCAAAGACTCTAATCCTCCTATTGTCTTCGGTAGCTTCACTATCCAACTGTTTGAAAGTGTCATTGTCCTCAACATTCTAAGATTTCCGATGGAGTTTGGAAGTTTAGGCAAAAAACAATTAGGCAAAGACAATTTCTCAAGACTTGTCATTTCTCCAATGGAATGTGGAAATTCTTGAATGGACATCCCTACTATTCTTAGCGTTGATAGGGATTTTAGACTACCTAATATAGAAGGTTCTGGAAAAAGGTCATCACAACAATTCACCTTTGGCTGTCCATAAAAGATCGAGAGATCCCTAGAGAGGATTTCAAAGTACTTTAGGTGCTCTAGTTGAGAGAGAGAGCCATCAACCACTAGCAAGTTTGTACCCAGTTTAATAGTCAATCTCTCCAAATTTGAGCATTTCGAGAAGTCGGGAGTCCTTTTTACTCTTAGGCCAAAAGTGCTCTCTATAACTTTCAAGTTCTCACTCACCTAAAAAGCCAAATCAAGAATTAGCCAATTCAAGAATTGATAAGTTTGAATAGCAAGACAAATGTGAGAAAAAAGTAAACTACACGATATGATATTGTACCAAGCATGACTTCCATCCGGCCCAATCTTCAGTGATATCACAATCTTTAAGCAAGAGCACGACTAATTTCTCAAGGCACAAATTCGTTGCATTTAAATCCGAAGGGCAATTGATCCAAGTTAGCCATGTTAACTTTGAGAGAAGATTCTTGAAGTCCCCAACAAAGTTTCCACCCTCTAATTCCAAGAATCTTAGATTGGGCAGCTTGGACAATTGTTCATTTGTGAAAGTTTGCTCCTTGGAGAGTCCTGTTAGTTTGAGTGCTACGACTTTCTCTGTTCCCTGACAATAAGAAAAGCATAAGTGAACATTTGAATTGGATGACAAACGAGGTGTTGTACAAGTTTGAGGAGCTTGATTATGTTCAGTGTAATAAAACACATATTATTGGTTCATACAAGTCTAAATTGAGAAAAGAATAAGAAAGAGGTTCATTCAATTGAAATGAATGTCTTATGCTGTATAAAGCAAAATAATATTTCCCATCTATCAGTTTAAGCTTTATCACCAGATGATAGCAAAAACTTTAATATCGCTGAGCAAAACCGTTTGATAGAAATACTGCTGCCATATTTAATTTTTTTTTGCAACAAAAAAAAAATCTGTAATGGTTTTGAAACTTAGAAAAAGTTGCCAAACCAAATTATCTATAATCCCATTCCAACTCCATGCACCGAAATCTGCTCGGTCTAGAGTGTGTGGAAGCTCGATTTACTCCAGAGTGTCCCCTATTAGGTTTCCTATGAGTTTAATTGCAGGATGAAGACAGGAGTTAGAAAGTTTGTCTTGTTTTAGGACTCGTTGTTGATTCCACAGAATAAAAGAGCAATGTAAAAAAGGGATATGCTTTCATAATAGTAAAGATATTCAACCAACCTCATAAAAGTCTCTCGTAATATGTTAATTGCATATTTTGTATGTTGCTTATACACACGCACATAATATGGTGAATAATGGTGTACACAATTTATATTATTTTTCCAAAATTTTCATTTTTCTACATGTCCATATCCTATATGATTTAAAATAATATGGAGAATAACAGCGTAAACAATTTATCACTCTTTTCCCAAAAATTTTAAACTGAAAAAAGTTGAGCTTTGAAAAACTTAAAGATGAATTTACATTGGCATTATTTTTATGTTTTGATAGATTTCATTTGCGATTGCTTATTAAATTTGGATTTAATAAGAAATGCAAATAGAAGGAAAAAAAATCTAAGCAAATTATACCAAACGTAGTGTGCTAATTCATGCACACAGGCCACGACTTAATTCTTTTTACTATGATGTAAGGGAAACCGTTATTTATTTATTTTGGAAAAATATATATGAACATGTGAATTAAATTATTTAGCATCTCACCCGACTATCCACTCAAAAAGTGAAAACACATTATTTAAATGTAATGGTCATATTATAATTTGAAAGGACACAACTCTTGTATTAGAAATATAATTCACTAATAAATGTCGCTCTGACAAGACGAAATGCTAATATAAAGACCATGCATGAATTGTTTTCAAGTGTCCTGTCCCTTGATTATTGCATCCATACAAAGGTGAGTACAAATTAAAATGTAAAGAGAGATGAGAGCACCTCAAACTCTTTTAATTTCGAGATTTTGGAAAAAAAAAAAAGGTAATCCCATTCTTTAAGCCTATGTTACAGTGCTATATATATTTTGGAGCGGCGAAAATAATTTATGGATTTTTTTTTATTTTTTGCATAGGAAAATGTGTATATACATATACATATGTTTAATGTGCGTATATGAAGTAAATTAAATTGTTTGAAATAAAATTAACCATATCTGATAACTCAATCCTATTTTCTTTTCTAGTCCACTCTCTTGCTTTCTTCAGAGAAATGCATACAAACTTATGTAAATTGGGTATCTTGTATGCTACTTTTCCCATATGTTCAGTATCCTACATGATATGAAATGGTATGGAGTACAATGGCACATGCTATTTCTGATCTTTTTCCAAAATTTCCAAACTAAAAATATAATAATCAACCTTTAAAAACTTGGATAAGTATACCGAAAGTCTTAAAACTCGTCATAAAAGTGCAATTGAGTCCTCAAACTTTCGAAAAGTACAATTACATCCTAAAACTCGTCAAATTGGTGCAATTACATTATTCCATTAATTTCATCCAATTTAATTAACGGAAATCACGACGTGGCTTTTATTATTATTTTATCTCTTTTACGTGGCACTAACATGGCTAAAACATGATGGACAATATTAAAATGACATCGTTTTGGTCCACAACTGATTTTTTAATCTAAATTAAATTGATTTTTAATCTAAATATTATTTTAATTAGATTAAAAAATAGATTTGGACCAATATAACGCAAGTGTTCTCACCAAAAAGATCAGAATAAAAATTTGAAGGCAGGTGTTAAGAAAAGAGAATTATTGCCATGTATTAGAACCATTCAAAAATTAGAACCTACTAAAACTTATATTTTTAATCTAAATTAAATTGATATGTATTATTTAAATCAGATTAAAAATAGATTTGGACCAATTTAAGGCATGTGTTCTGACCAAAAAGATAATAATAAAAATTTGAAGGCAGTGTTAAGAAAAGAGAATTATTGCCATGTATTAAAACCTGTCCAAATTTAATTAGAACCTTTCAAAGATTGTTAAGTTTAATAATATTTCTCAATATTTGTCATTATTGCCATGTATCTAGTGAATCATTAAAAAAAGTGACAAGTAAGTCATACCTTCTTCGCCAAGCACAATAAACACTGAGGTTGCTTGAACTTTCTCATAGAAACTACTCACTCAAGCTATAGATTTTCTTCCAGAGTTGGGAGTGGGCAGCGGAGTGTTGGTACATGGAGATACCTTCAGCTACAGCATCGTCCTACTATAGATTTTCACCGAGAAGAGGCCCACTAATGTGATTTTCCTAGAAGGTTTTAAACCTCCATAACTTTGCTGAGAGAGGATTACCCGGTGAAGTGGGAAAGATTGTAGACCCCTGGCTGTTCCAGGGTATGCAAGAAGCAGAAGCAGTCAAATACAAAAACCAGTTTTCAACTATCAAAGGGAGGGTGCAAAATTGAGGAATGCTTGATTTCAGTCTTTAGGATTAGAGTTGCCTATTCTGCTAAAACGCCGAATAAATGAATGGCAATGTTGCGGCTGAGCTAAATTCGATCAGAAGAAAGTTATTCAAATGGGCTATGTAGAATTCAGTTCCTATCAGTAGGCAAAATTATTGTCCTCATGTACATGAAAGAAGTGCTTGTTTTTTTCTCTCCTCTTTTTTCTTCTTGGACAGGAGAAGTGCTTGTTTTCTGGCAACAAAATTCATGAATCCATGTTTCAAGCTGTGATTAATCCAATTTTTTAAAGTAAAGTGAAAATGAGAGAGGAGAGGTGAAAGTAGGAGTGACGGTGGAAAGAGGCTGCTCAAAAGATCCATTATTGTTATTTTAGCAGCAATTATCGACTTAAGTATTCTAGTCATAATCATAATAAGGAGACAATTGCCAAAGAGCAAATTCTGACGTTTGAAATTCAACGGATACTCCAGGTGCAATAAGAGGTATGAGCTCCATAAAGCTAATCGTTGCTTTTCCAATATAGCCTTTCATGGGCTGATGAAAATCTTGTCTTACTTTCGGTCATTGAGAACACAGCCCCTGATATATTCCAAGAGGGTCTTGTTAATAACAACTACAACCTAACCCCTTCACTATGGAGGGAGAATTTAGGTTTAAGGATATTGCCAATTTCCAACTGACGACTTTTCGTTGACTCCAGCTCCCTCAATCCATATCTTGCGTAATATCGGGTGTTCAAATTTTAAATAATTAAACCTATATGAGTTTCAACAAATGAGTCGCCACTAGCCTTTTTGGTTGACTAGAAACTGAGTAAAATATGGGAGGATATCTTGCTATTTGTGCAATAAGAGACTCTAGACTCAGGGACTTAATTACATTAGTTCTAAGATTAATGCACTTTCAATACCTAACTCGATTAGATGCTAACACTATAACAACCTATCGAAGAATTCTAACTATTGTAACCATTCTAAAACAAAGAAAATAACATCCAAGATACTAAGGTACACAACCAAGTATAATCACAAAGGAAAACACGTAAGAATCCTAATACTGTTCCTAAAAAGAAAATGACAATTCAAAACAAAGAATCCTGGGGCTTGCTTAATTTTAGATTTTAATTTTTTTATCAAAGGTTTTTTAACAAATTCTGGGAAAAAAACTACTTAGGATTGATTTTTTTAGCTTTTCCAAATATTTCCGAATTTTGAATTTTTATGAATTTCAAAAAAAAATTCTGAAATTTGTAATTTTTATGAATTTTTTAAATTTCTGAATTTTTAAATAGTTTAATAATTTATTATTATTTATTATTATTTTGCGGAAAATTTTATTATATTTTCGGATTTTCTGAAATTTTTATTGATTTTTATATTTTTCGAATTTAAAAAAAAAATATTAATTTTTAAAATATTTTATAATTTTTTATTATTTTTAGATTTTTTAGATTTTTTAATGATGATTTATT